>CM060940.1:618943668-621343668 GCA_030765085.1 Allium cepa | reverse complement strand
ATTACTGGAGGATGAAGACGAAGAAGAAGATTGTATTATTATTATTTATTATATTTCACTGCATCATGTATTCCGCTGCATTATTTATTATTCTCGGGTATGTGTAACTCTGATCTGTGTTGTACAAGTATAATCAAATTTGTGTAAAATAGCTTCATGATCTGTTATTTGATTATTATATTTTATCGTTCGGCTGCAAGATTCTGTTTTGTTTTTTTTCTTTCTCTGCTTTTTCTTATTCGCCCTAATAACAATCCGCCCTTATGTATGGTTTGAGTCTGACGTGTGTGCTTTATCGTCGATTTAAAGCGTACAAAAAGACGGGATGTTACATATGGTATCAAAGCTTTGGTTTAGTGATAAACCTTAGCTTTGTGGGCTCTGACTCTTTACTAATAGGGTAGTAATACCCTATGATGAGTCGCTAAGTGTATATATATTTATGAGAGAGCGCACTTGTTAGTGTTATAAAAGGGTTTCAATATTGTGTTAATCTGCTCCGTTTTGTATTTATAAATTATGGTTGGTGCATAGGACGCTATGACATCAATAGGGATTTCTAAACACTTAATAGGACAGACCGACACAATATTGTTTTGAATTTAGGTGAATGAAATAATTTTGCCTATTATATTTTCTATATATAAAATATTTTTTTTATAAAAGCTATATTTGGTTGTAATATATTGGTTATTTGGTTGTGAAATTTATAAATATTAATTGGAAACAAAATTTGAAGAAAATAAAATAATGAAAATTGAAAATTTTAGAACTTAAGTTCTGGGGTTTTGAAATTTCTTTCGAATGATTTTGGGATATAATAATAATATTGTTAGAAGTATTTTTTGATATAAATATTTTAATATAATTTGAAAGAATTGTTTTAAAGAAACTATGGAAAGAAATAAGTCATGCACTCCCCTCTCTGTCGCTGGAAAATAAGTTGGTGATGAGTGCACGCATCATCGACATTCATTTTCGAGTTTCGAAGTGGGAAGACTACCGTAGCAGTTTTACTACAGATTTATTTGATAAACAAATATAAATTTTAAATTGTTTAAAATAAAATCAGATATATAAGTTGCAAGCATATACATTTATCTATTATTTTAAAAAAATTGAAATAAAACCCATTATTTAATTATTAAGTTTCCGTTAATCAATAGTTTCAATTAGTGTAGTGAAATGTAATTTAACTAATAATTGAAATCTCTGAATGAAATAAGAGATTTAATGCCAAGTTATGAATGGGATTAAAAGAAATTTGAAATTGTAACCTATAAAACAAAAGATATGATTATTGAACATTAAATTAATTAAAAGAAATGAGATAAACTTGTATAAATTTCAATTGCATTCTTAAAAAGCATATGTAAAAAGTTGAAATGTTTAGTAAGAAAATGTAATAGGATATTATACAAGTAAAAATTTGAAATGATGAAAGTATTCAATGAAATTCTTTAATAAATATAATTTGATGTTGTAGTTGTTATAAACTTATGTTATAATTGAAATATTACTATAATAAATTGTGATAGAAAGTAAGTATTATAAGAAAGCAATTAAAATTAAGTAGATGAATTGATATGCTAAGAAATTGAATTGAACATAAATACTATAAACAAAAGAATGCAAATAAATGAAGTTATGCAATAACGAATGAATGAATAAATATAATGCACTAAAAAGAAACTGGCATGACCTGAATAAATGAAAATGGATAATTGCAAGTAATAAATGAAAGTAAATGAAATAAACACTGAATGAGTGAATGGAAATAAAAATTTGTAAGAAATAAATGTAAATTAAAGGAGGAATCATTATATGAATGAAAAGGAGTTTATACAATACATGCTATGAAATGGAATTAATAAGAATGGACTTGATCTATTATTTGAAATGGTTGTTTGTTTTGGTTTATGAGTTGTTTGGGTAAAAGATACTTTTAATTGCTTAGATGTATGAATAATCTATTGAGTTTTATCTAAGACCGTTGAGTAAATGGAATACTCCATAGTTATTTGTCATTTTATGTGATTTAAAATGTCTTAACCCGAACCAACCAATTGTTTTGTTTTGCTTGAATGGTTGATTTGTATATGATGTGTATGTTGTTGGCTACGAATGATTGTTGTTTATATTGATTTGTTGTTAGTGATTGAAAAAATTTAAATATTTCATTTTATATAAGTATTAACTTCTTTTGGATTATATAAGTAAAATACAGGTTATGGAAGCAATTGCTACTGCTTTTGGTTTCACAATTAAGCGTTAATTGCCCGACAAATAGGTACGTTCTCAGATTACGGTTTTCTAGCGTTATTATATTGTTTTCCCGTGTTGGGATATATTATTTTGGAAATTATATGTTATATATTGTTATATTTGATGTTATATTTTCTCCCGAACCTCTCCGTACAAAGGAGACTTTACCGAAATTTTTCGTAACTTTTGGACTTAGAAACTTTACCGAAATGTTTTCCAAATTTTGTTAACTTGAAATAAAAGATTTAATTGTCTATAAATTTACATATTTTACTTAAATTATTTTATGATGTAAATAAATTATTAATAAATTTAAAATTTTGAATAAGATATATTGATTTCTTAATTCTTCTTTTCCCTTCTTTTCTCTTTCCGGGGACGAAAAGTATTGAGTGGGAGAGAGTGTAACGACCTGTAATTTTCGATAATTAATATTTTTTAATTTAATTCGGAAAGAAAATAAAAATCTGTAATTTAATAATGAAATCATTAAAATAAAGGTAATAATGTTAATGCAAGTTAATAAATAACTAACTTAGTGCAAACCCAATTAATTGAAACAATTGCAAGGTCATAAGTGATTGTACATAGGAAATTTGAAAATAAAATTCAAAGTTATATTAATTGACGAAATAATACGCAATAAACTGTATTTTGATAAAATCAATGTCAGATAAGTAGTTATAATATTTGTTGTTGATAATGAAGTATGATTAAGAGTTAGTGGCAATAATTATTATAAGTTACCGATATATTTTTAATCCATTAAATTGAATTGAATCAATTGCAATAAATCTAAATATTACGTTAATGTTAATTAAGGTAATATTTGGAAATAATGTTAATGTTATTCTTAATAGGACAATTTGTTGAATTGAAGGAATGGAAATAAAGATTAATCAATTTATTGGGATTTGAACTATAATAATTGGATTAATTGCAATTAAATGAAATTTAATATGTAAATGTTACGTTAATTGAAATTTAGATGGAATTTGAGAATATTAATGTAATAGATCATGAATCCAATATTAATTTCATCCAGCTGACAGCTATGAATTGAATAATAGAATGAAAAGTGAATTAAATGGAATTATTGAAAATTAAATTTATAATTTCTGAATTTAATGAAATTGAGATTAACACTGAAATTGATAAATTTATTAACTCTAAATTGACATCTAAATTTATTTAAATTTGTGTAAATGATTAAGAAATTTAAAAATGATAAAATTTGTCAATTATAGGATCGAAAGTAAAAAAATTTAATTTAATTAATTAATTATTAATTTGTTTAATTAATGTAAAAATAATCATTTTGGCCACTGACTCGGATTTCGACGAACTAATTTCATCGGATTCGTAACAGTAAATTATTATAGGATTTCAAGTTTCATAGCGATCGGACTTGTTTTTTGTTCGTACGGAATCAATTGAAATCAATTTGAAATAACTTGATTTTAGCATAACTTCTCCATACGATGGAATTTGGACTTGAAACCTGTTCCATTGCATTTAAAATATTTAAAAACATGTATTTTGATATATGGGTTGACCCATTTCCATTCCGGAATCGAAGCGGGCTTTTCGGGTCAATTATCGTTAAAAACTCAAACCAATCGGGCCCATTTCTTTCTATTTTGTTCTGCCTATATATATATATATATCGTTATAAACCCTAGCAGCATTTCTATTTCTCATTTCTGTACGTACAGAAATTTCTGCTGCTCCTCTTCCTCAATGGCTGAAAACCCTAATCTTCCCAATCCAATTTCAATTCCAAAAAAAAATTTGCGGATCTGTAGCAACTTCAGGTCGCGCTTCGACTTTCAAAGGCAAAAGCCCTGCATCAACTTTGGGTCAGGAAGAAAATGACTTGGGTCGCTCCAAGTCGTTTTGGCAAAAACTCAGAGCAAGCACCGTGATTTGAGGCGGTGGACCGAAGTTGAACCGAAGTCGACCCTGGACCAGAATTTTCCAATCTTCTAATTTTCATAACTTTTTCATACGAGCTCGGATTCATGCGCAGTTTGTTTTGCTGGAATCGTATTAGAATTTTGGACATTTTGGCACTGGCTGAGATGAATTTTGAGACTGTTCAACTTTTGGGTTTAAATTGGATTTTAATTCAAAAAGTGAGTGTTTTAACCCTCTCACAACTTCTAAAATTTCTTATGTTTATTAAATTGATTTATGACGTGATTAGAAATTTATTTATAACCATTTGACATATTTTTAATCATCATCTCGGTTAAATTGAATTTATTTGAATTAAATTGTTATTTAATCTATTACTGCATATAAACTGCTAGCTAAATTGTTATTTAATTTATTTATTTTTGAATATAAACTGCCAGTAAGTACCTGTTATTTATTATCTGTTTTATGTTGATGTTATTGATTGAATTGGATGATGATTGTGATAAATGGTTGATGATTGATATTGGATGAATGGATGTTGTATTTATATTGTTATAAACTACAAGTTGTTATGGATTTTATTTCATTCGGGATTGCGGTTTAAAATGATATATAACCATATTTATATTTTAAATTACGGATTGAAATGATAAATATCCGTATCACTTGACCATAGGATAGAAAATTTTATACAAACACCGCGGTCTATATATTAAAATATTTTGAAATGATTTCTATGGTTTTGTAAAGAAATATATGGTTTTATGAGATATTGATTTGGATATTTTATAAATGTTATTTTATATATAGTTAAAGTCTTGATTTTAAGCTATGTATAAAATTGGTTTAAAGTATAAAATAAGTTTAATAATAAAGTTTGATTTTATTAAGATATAATATGGTTTAGTGTTTATTTAAATTATATTTCTAGAGTTTATAATGACTTAAATGATAATGAGGTTGGAAGATAAATATGAAATTGATTTGAAATTTAATAAAATTGAGATTTTAAAGGTATGATTTTATAACTGGATTTTGGTTTAAGATGAATTAAACGAATATTCCAAGTATAAATAAGTTGAAGGAAATATTTAGTTATTTGTACTTTGAGTTTTATTTAAATGATAATGGATTATTATGCAAATATTTCAAAACTAAATAATAGAAAATTTAATTGTTGAATCGTAATTATCAACCTTAGTTTTGAAATGGTTTAATACTTAAAGTTTGAAACATATTGAAATTGAAATGGTTTAATGAAAACTGAAAGTAAGTTGAAAGTTATGAATTGAGATTTAATTTAAAGTGAATAAAATTGTGAAGTCGAGAAAATTATTTTACTTTATAAAGTAATTTTAAATTCAAACTATTTTATTTTATATACTGTTTGAATATCCAAACCGTTTAAGTGGTGAAAGTTATGGTTTAGAAGCTATGAAATTCGAAGTATTATGTTTTGAAAGGTTATATTTCAAGCGTTTGGTTTCGAAATATTATAATTTTGAAAGTGTTATGGTTTTAGAAAGGATGTATTTGAAATAAAATGATATCGTGTTGATTTGGTTTTTGAAAAGGCAATGATATTTGGTTTTAAAACATAAACTATTTTGAAAATGACCGCGGTGTTATAATAACGTTTGGTTGCTAAAGAGACCGGGATCGAAAGTTGTCATACTCTATGGCAACTCCGAAAACCACTTTAACAAGCGTGTACGCGGTGGAGGCTCCAGAATGAAGCAGGATGGTGGCGGCGTTCCTTTGAGATATATACGTGGACCCGACTCCCGTGAGTTGGCATAATGTGGCTAAAACAAGAGCGATTGACGGACTAATGAGATAGCACCTTTGATCGGACACATCCCTTCGATACTATACTTTGACTTTTGGATTGATTCGGTTGCCACTTTTGATTTTTGATTTGGGGGTGTGGCTCGAGGTGGGCGGTAGCTGGGGCTATGCGTTACCACCGGCTCGAAAGCGTAATTGGTATATCTACCCTGGCATTGCCTAGTTGTGTCGTGTCACCTACCCTAGCGTGCCTTATACGAGTTTGGTTTTCTCCCGTAGCCCGTGTGGTATCCTCTGGTGGCTTCCTGATCAGGAGGGACTATGATATTGGATGGACTAATGGGACTATTATTGTGTTAAAGGGGAGAGTGGGTAACTCCTTAACGCTATTTTAAAGTTTATTTTACTAATAGACATTATTATAATAGCGTATGTTACTACATAGTTAATAGTTTAACGGATCCTTAGGAGATGTAAATCCCGAACATCTCTTAAGTTACTGCACTCACGTTCGATACTGGATAGGAGATGTCAAATCCCGTAAACATCTCCGACGCTGTTCCACTCACATTATTTACCGTTGATTTAATGTACATAAGATTTTTTAGTTCTGACTCAAGTGTTTGTCTTTTCAATTCGCTCGAGTCAGCCTGAGCATTTCAGGATTTGAAGACCCTATTACTGGAGGATGAAGACGAAGATTGTATTATTATTATTTATTATATTTCACTGCATCATGTTTTCCGCTGCATTATTTATTATTCTCTGGTATACGTAACTTTGATCTATGTTGTACAAGTATAATCAAATTTTTGTAAAACTGCTTCATGAACTGTTATTTGATTATTATATTTTATCGTTCCACTGCAAGATTTTGTTTTGTTTTTTTCTTTCTCTGCTTTTTCTTATTCACCACAATAACAATCCGCCCTTCTCCATGGTTTAAGTCTGACGTGTGTGGTTTATCGTCGATTTAAAGCGTACAAAAAGACGGAATGTTGCATCTTGAGTGGTGCATCATCACTAAAGATTGAGGGTAAAATGGTCAACTTGATGGATTGATACCGGTACGTCTGTGGATCGACGTCGACCAATAGACTTAATCATTTTCCACTTCCTTTCATAAGTATTTTCTGTACTCGATCGTCATTAAGTTTTTCATCCATTCCATTATCACCTCCTAGTCTAATTCCGTCGAAATGTCGCTTATGAAAAATACCAAATACAAAATTTGGTTACATCTGCTTCTGGATTCTTTTTCTTCATATTCTTTGGCGCACACTCGCTTGCCTTGTGTATTTTCTTTTCACAATTATGGCATGTGTGTTTGGTCTTCTTTGGATTTTGTTGTTATTGTCCGCGCATTCTCGTTTTCGCTCATTGGATTATTCTTCCTCGATTACGTTGGCCTTGCCATCATATGGTTGCTCTCCTTCCTTTCAGATTTCCTACTGTCTTGATTCACAATTGCACCACCGTATCTTCCATTATCGTTTATTTTACTCTTTATGCTATTGATATCTTTTTAGGTCTTTCCTGATGGTGGCAATTTATCAATAGCGGGAGCCACTTGAAATGATCCGTTAAGATACATTACTTCATCATGAATCTCGTGGATGATCAATTGTAGTCCCAGAATTTGACTGATCATAGTCTTTGAATCTCCATTTTGAAGCAAGGGAGTTTCCCTACAATGAACTTTGCCATACCAACGTCTTCAATTTTATTCTTTTTGTTCAAAGATAGCCAGAGTCTTTGGGAATTTTCATAAAGAAGCATGCATTATAAAGACTAGTACCAAGTCTACTGAGGATATAGCTTTTACATATTAAATCAAAGTTGTTCCATGCAGCAGTGGATTTAATATGATTTGCATCGGTTTCCTCTTCCCACACGATAGGAGCATATGCGATGAGTAATTTTGGCAGACCTACAGTATTCGCATAAAATAGTATCTTTTGTTGCTAACATTTGAAGTCCATGCCATTGAACTTCTTGTCTTTCATCATGGGACAACATTAAGTACCATTGGTCCATTTTAAATGTTGGTCAAAGTCGTAGTGGGTCATGAATGATTGATTTCTTAAGAAATCGTTTACAATAAGTAATGAATATCTACTGTTCAAAAATTATTTTGAAGCATAATCTTGTTTCAAGATTCTTATGCACTTGTATTGATGAAAAGTTCTACAAATAAATAGAACATAAATTTAAATAAGCAAGTTGTATTTTGATATTCTAATCTCTTAAGATGATGCATCGAATTTTCGTTGGAACAAGATTACTCCCTCTATTGGGCAGAAGTAATCCAGCAATCATTTCCCAAGTTAAAACAGACACTTCACTGCAAAGCAGTACTTAAAATTATAGTGTGACGATGATGAACTCAAGAGAAGAATTTCATGTAAGAATGGTGGGAGAGAAACAGCTGAGCAAGTGATTTCGAAAAATTTTCTTGTTCTTCGCCTGCCTTTTCCTCCATTTATATTTTAGAGGAGGTACCTATTCATATATAATAGTTGCATCGATTGGAAAATGTGTGACCCTTTTAACAATAAGAGTTGCCATTAGCAAAAGAAAATTTTTGAAAATAAAAATGACAGTTTCAAAGCTGACCATAATCTAGCCTGATCCAATGTCAGTGCACGGTGCTAAGTGCCAAGTGCATCGTTAAAGTGCCTCAAACGCCAATTCGACGTGCGCCTTCGGGCCATTGTGGTTGTCATTTTTATTGTTTCAGTAATATATTAAGCTAATCACAAGCTGGTGTATATATACATATATATACATATAATTTACATAAATTTTCCCGGTGTGAGACTAAGCCAAAACTTGTGACGTGAATATATCGTCCATATGTTATTGGATATGGTCATATAAATATACCATTTTGTTGGTCTCATCGAGAGCTACAAGATGGACATATCGCATTTGGATTATGGTTCTACTTGAAATTGGTTCATAGCAACATTATTGAAAATCCTCGACATGAATGGTATTCACTTTACTTAATTCCTTTTTGTACAATCCGTTGTTCCAGTACTAATTGAAGTTATTTCCTTGGTTTAAGTAGCAAGAGGATCTTGAACTTTTCAAGTGATGGCCTATTGGACTTACTAGCGTGTAACGACCCGTTGAATTTGATAATGTTAAATGAATTAAATTAATATAATTTCTAATCTAATTTAGAATAAAATAAAAGCCTTAATATTTTATTTGAGAAAATGTAGTAATTTGTTATAGTAATTGGAATTTAATGTAACAATTTAATTTTTATGACAATAGTTTTGGATAATGTAATTGTCACACTTTGTTAAAAGTTAATGTTAAGAAACCAATAAATGTTGAATTAGTGAACATTAATAAAATATTTACTAGAATGGGATTCATTTAATATTAAAATAAATAGTAGGATTGTTTCATTTAATGACCGTTGAATAAACCAATGCAATAAGTGTAGATAAATTTTTTTTATGAATATTGTTCAATAATGAATGTACTTAAAAACGGTAATAAACTTAATATAAGAAAACAAAGGCAAATTGTGTATTAATTAATGAATTCATGAATCGGTGTATGGACTTAGTGTAACTATACGTAAATGTACGCAATAAGGTTGTGAAATACCAATGATTTGGATTTCCAATTTATATTAAACATAATGTTGGTAGAAATTGGAATTCACCGTTGTGTGAAATATATGAGAAATCAAGTCAAATGTAAATTATACCGTAGATGATATACTCTTTTAAACAGTAGGATTTTTAAATAAATAAACGTTTCACTTAGGTTTCAATTGGATAACTTATGTAGTTTAATGGAGAATCAATTGCAATTAATTGCCATAAATTAGTGATGATAGGGTAGTTTGATTTGGCCTTTAAGAAGCAAAGAAAAAGAAAGCCAAGATTTATGAATTCATTTGTAATGTGAAATGCAAATCTTGTGGATTGTTTTTTTTTACAAGTGGAATTAATATTTAACCATTACGTTAGTGGAGTCTGATAAGTTAAGGTAGATAAAATGGTAATTTACCTAATTCGAAGGATATATTAATAATAAATATGGGTAAAATGAGGTTAGACCAAGGATATAATATTAATTGATTTTTAAGGCTTAATTAATACGTGAAATAGACAAGATTCCACATTCAAACATTTATACAAAGCTAAGTTGTAAATAGAAGTACCAATGTAATATAATGTAAATAGATGGGAATCAACATTTATTTATTTATTTAATGGAATTTAATTTCTATATTATGATAATCGCAATTAAATGAAATTGAAATAGCTAATTTATACGTTAGTTGAAATTTAGCTGGAATATGAGGATTTTTAATGAAATAGTGAAATCAAATGGAAATAAGGTTTCAATTATATATTGGAATTTATATTCACCATAAAAGGTTAATTGAAAACCAAAGGAGTTAATAAAGGAAGGAAGCTTTATCTATTAATTTGGATTTAAGATATAGTACATTGGATTTATTGCAATAATTAATTCTATAAGATGAGGTAATACTTATTCTATTTATAATTGCACCAAATTGTTGATATAGATTTTTAGAAAGCAGAATCTATAAACTAATTTGAGTATCAAATTCAATAATTGCGCTTATTGCATAAATAAAGGGAATTTAACGTTAAATATTACGTTACTGAAATTTAAGATAGACTTTAAGAATAATAATGTGAATCATGAACCAAAGTATGTGGCATCCCTATTTTGGATAAAAGATAAGTATACAAGGATTAAAAATGTAATAAATAGGTTTTGAGGAATTTATTTATAATTCCTTAATAGAAGGAAGAGGAGGAATGTATACTGAAATTTGATAGACTTGTCAACTCTAATTCACAGCCAAACTTGTTAAATCATTTAAATTGATTTTAATTTACATAAGCCATAAAATTTGGACAATTTTAGAATATTAATATAAGATTGGATTTTTTATGATTTATTTAATTTATTTAATGAATATTAAAAATAGCCATTTTGGCCACGGACTCGGATTTCGACGAAACTAGTTTCATCGGATCCGTATCGGTGAATTATTATAGGGTTTCAAGTTTCGTATCGATCGGACCTGTCGTTTGATCGTACGGACGCGAAACGCCTTGAAATCGATTTAATTAAAATCAATTTGAAATCAATTTGGAAATTTTGTTTTCAGCATAACTTCTTCATACGATCAAATTGGGACGTGAAACTTTTTCCATCGCGTTCAGAATATCTTAAAATACCTATTTGGATATATAGATTTAATAAATTTTGTTCTGGAGGCTAAACGGGCTTTTTGGGCCATAGTTTGTTCCGCACGTTCATTCTACGGTCTATCTACGCTACCTCTAACCCTCTATATAAACTTAGCTACAAGCCCTAACCTCCGTCTAATTTTATTTCATCTGCGCGTATACTTTCTTCAAGCTCCTCTTCTTCTTCAATGGGTGCAAATCCTAGATCCAATCAATTCAAAATTTCAATGAAAATCCAAACTCTCCAGAAAAATTCCACAAAAATATATGTTAATCTTCTCGAAACACGTAATTCAATGGTGTAATTCATTTTTCAATTTGACGCATCGTTTGACCAGAAATCGCGGTCAAAATTGAATTGGGCGTTTTTGACTGGTGTGTCTGATCGGAAAATCCCTTCTGGGTTTTGTAGAGGGGCTAGCGCGTTGTTCATTGGCGAAGTTTGGAGGCGAATTGACGGTCGGATTGGCGGCAAATAGTGATTTGGGTTTCGAATTTGGTGGTCTACGGCAAATAATGGGTTCGAACGCATTTTCTTCCTGTAGCCGCCTAATTTTTGTAGCGTGCACATTAGTGATGACGTGGCAATCAATGGAGGTGATTGTGTTCTTTTTTTTGTTATTTTTATAATTTATTCAATCGCAATTATCGCTATATCTTCCTCATACGAACTCCGTTTCACGTGAGATTTTTTTTGTTAGGATCGTAATTTAATTCCGGACTTGATGACGCTGGTTTGGACGAATTCCGAGACGGACGAATTTTTGGGTTTAAATCGAATTTAAATTCGATTTAAATTCAAAAGGTGAGTGTTTTAACCCACTCACAACTACTAGAAGCTTTTATGTTTGTTTAAATTAATTTTGGAAATGAATAGAAATTTATTTATGAGTATTTGGCATGTTTATTTTATTCATATCTGTTGAATTGCATTTATTAAATTTAACTGTTAATTTAATTAATTTATTGCGTATAAATTTACAGTCAAAATTTATTTGTTTGTATATGAACTGCTAGTTAACAGTTATATAATTTATTACTAAATATAGACTGTAGATTAATAGCTGTTAAATTTAATTTGAATAAAATTGCCAGTATTACGTGTTATGTAGTACCAAAATAATATTGTTATTGATTGATATTGATTGATGATTGTGATTTGGATGATGGATGATGTTGATGAATGAATGTTTATTGTATATCATTAAATTGCAAATTATCATGCATATTTCCTTTCATTCGGGATTGTGGTTTGAAATGATATACAACCGCAAAATTTTATATCTTTTAAATTACGGATTGAAATGATAAATATCCGTATCACTTGACCATAGGATAGAAAATTATATACAGGCACCGCGGTCTATATATAACTATTTTAATGTGATTTCTATGGTTTGGATGGAATACGGTTTATAATAATCTTAAATTTTATATTGTATAAATATTATTCTTCCATATATATACATATGAAGTTGAAAATTTTGAAATTAAAAGGTGTATAAATCTCTTTATTAAAAATGGAAAAATTAAGAAAATGGAGTTTGATAATTTATATCATATGTTTAAATGTTAAGTTTGGAAATTTTAAGATATGATATTTATAATTGGATTTTTCCCAAGATAAATTGAAATGAATATTCTAGTATAATTCGAATTAAAAAAAATATATTTTATTACTAGAAATTGGAGTTTTATTTATTTATGGATTTTATGTGAATATTCAAGACTAATTAATAGAACATTCGATTTATTGAAAGAATAAAATCCAACTTTAGTTTGAAATATTAATACTCCAAATGGATATACGTATATATATATAAATTGAAGTGGTTTTGGAACTTGAGAGAGATAATACAAATTTTGGGTTAGACTTTAATAAAGAAATGTATTTGTAAAGCCATGAGAACTATTTTCTTTACAAAGTAACATTTAAGTTAAACCTTTTTATTCGTATACCGTTGAATATCCAAACCATTCAAGTTTTAAAAGTTATGGTTTTAAATTATGAATTTCGAAATATTATGCTTTGGAAGGATATTTGGCTTTCAGACGTTATAAATTTTAAAGCATTTGGATTTTTGAAAAGGTTTATATTTGGGATAAAGGATATCATATTGTTTTGGGTTTTAAAATGATATCGTATTCATAATTTTAAAATGGAAATGTTTATTCTGGTTTTAAAGTATGAGCTATTTTTAAATGACCGCGGTGTTATAATAACGATGGGTTGGCAAAGAGACCGGGATCGGATATGGACATACTCTCTGTCGATACCGAAAACCACTTTGACTAACCGTGTACGCGGTGGAGATTCCAGAATGAAGTAGGTGGTGGCGACGTTTCCTGTAAGGTAAATACGTGGACCCGACTCCCGTGGGTTGGCATAAGGTGGCTAAAACAGAAGCGATTCTCAGGCCAATGGGGTCATTCCTCTGATCGGACCCTCCTCTTCGATATTATACTTTGACTTGGATTGATTCAGTGGCCACTTCTATATTTTTGATTTTGGGGAGTTAGTCCGAGGTGGGCGGTAACTGTGGCTATGCGTTTCCACCAGCCTGGATAGCAATTGGTATATCTACCCTAGCATTGCCTAGTTGTGCCGTGTCACCTACCATATCGAGCCTTTACTACGAGTTTCTATTTGTGTCGTACCTATGGAGTATCCTCTGGTAGCCTCCCGATCAGGAGGTATTACGGTACTGTATAGACTATTGGCAATTTACGTGTTAAGGTGGAAAATGTAAAGCCTTAACGCTATTTAAAAGTAAGTTTACTTTATAAATAGACACTATTATAATAGCGCAATATACTATATAGTAAATAGTTTAACGGATCCTTAGGAGATGAAAATCCCGAACATCTCTTGAGTTACTGTACTCATATTTATTTCTGTTAATTTAACTCACATAAGGTCTTTTAGTCTGACTCGAGTGTTTTTGTCTTTTCAAATTCGCTCGGGTCAGTCCGAGCGTTTCAGGATCGAAGACTTTAGCTTTGAAGGACGAAGACGAAGGAGTCGTATTATTATTATCTATAGTATTGCACCATACTCATACTGTTCCGCTGCATTGATTGTATTGGTATGTGTAACTCTGATATTTATTGTATAAAGCAAATCAAGTGTTTGTAAACTGTTTTGAACTGTATATTTATTATTATATTTTATCCTTCCGCTGTGAGATTCTGTTTTGTTTTTATTTCTTCTCTGTTTTTCTGATTTACCCCATAACAATCCGCCCTTGTGTATGCTTTGAATTGGCACGTGTGTCGGTTTAAAGTGTGCGAAAAGGGCGGGATGTTACAGTTGGTATCAGAGCTTTGGTTTAGCGATAAACCTTGGTTTTGTGGGGTTTGACTCTTTGTTAATAGGGTAGTAATACCCTATGGGAGTCGCTGAGTGTATATATATGAGAGAGCGTATTTGTTAGTGTTAATAAAGATTTTGATATTGTGTTAATCTGTTCCGCTTTGTATTTATAAATTCTGGTTGATGCATGGGACGCTATGTCATCAATAGGGATTTCTAAACACTTAATAGGACAGACCGACATAATATTTGTTTTTAATATAGGTGAATGAAATAATTTTGCCTATTATATTTTCTATATATAAAAATATTTTTATAAAGATATATATATATATATATATTTGGTTGCTATAGATTGGGTGTTAGGAAATAAAAATATTTATAACAATTGAAGCTAAGTTGAAATTATAATAAATCAAATTGGAGATTTTAGAACTTAAGTCTGGGATTTTGAAAATCTGTTTTCAATGGATTTATGGGATATAGGGATTTGGTTTATAAGTATTTTCTTATATAAATATTTAGTATAATTCAGAAAAATTATTTTAAAGAAGATTTTGGAGAATATAAATTTTGTACTTTCCTCTCTGTTGCTAGAAAATAATTTCGGTGATGGCGGCCGCATCATCGACTTTCATTTTCGAGTTTCGAAGGGGAAAGGCCACTGTGGTACACTCTACTGCAGATTTATTTTTGAAATTGATTGAATTTTTAATTGTTTTAAATATAAATTGAGATATAAGTTGTAAGAACTCATTTATCTATTATTTTTAAAATAAAATTTGAAATTTGACCCGGTATTTAATTCTAAAATTTTCCACTAATTAATGGTTTAAATTATTTGTAGGGAAATATAAAGTAAGTAATAAATGGATTGAAACCTCTAATTTAAGTAAGAAAATTAATGCTAGGTATAAAGGAAGTTAAAATTTTAACTGATAAATAATGGTAAAGATTTATTGAAAATCAACGAATTAAAATAATTGAGATTTAACTTGTATAAGTTCAATTGCAATTTTCTTTAACATAAATAACTTACCAAATATAAAAAGTTGAAATGTTAAATAAGAAACTAGAATTGAATATTTTACAAGTAGGAATTTAGGAAATAATGAAGTATTCAATAAACTACTGTTATAAATAAGAATTTAATGGTATAAACTTAGGTTATAATTGAAATTTTACTGAAAATAAAGTTAAGTATTATTAATAGGTGATATGAACTTAATTATATAAAATGAAATTCTAAATAAGAATTGATTGTAGGATTATTAATTTAAGTAAGTTTTAATTTTCCCCTATAATGGAAAGTAGAAAAATTTAAATGACTGAAATCCATAGATAATGAATAAGTAAAATCTTTCACCTATAGGAATGCAAGTATAAGGTTAATAAATTAAGGGTAAGTAGAGGGTTATTGTAATTAAATATTATAGAAACGTAAACATTAAATAAAGTAATGAAATTGAGGGTAAGTTGAAATTGTAGTTATAAAACGGATATATGTTTGGTGAACCATTAATTAATAAAAAGGAATTGAAAAGAAACTTGGAAATTTTCACTTACATTCTTAAAACATACATAACTTACCATATAATAAAAGTTGTAATGTTAGTAAGAAAATGTAAGGGAAAATCTTACAAGTGAAGCTTGAGGAAATTAAGGAATTCAATAAATTTGCTGTTATTAATGAGAAAATTATATAAGCTTAAGTTAAATTGGAATTTCACTATATAAGTGAAGGTAAGTAGTATAAATAGATGATATAAACTTTAGTCAATAAATTGGAATACAAATATAATGAATTTTGTGATAAATGGAAAATGAAAATTTGTAAGAAATAAAGAAATCACTCCATAAATGAAAGAAAGAAAATCAAACCATTGAAGCATGAGATAAATGTATAATAAATAAATTTGGGTGTTGGTTTGAATTGTGTTGTTTGATTTATGTTGTTGGGTAAGAAATTTGAAGTGGTTAAATGAATAAGTATCTATCTTTGTTCCATCTAAGACTGTTGAGTAAAGGATGCACTTGATAGTTAATTTCATTTCATACAAATTTCAAGTTTGAACCCAAACAACTATTTGTTTGATGGATTAAATGGTTGCTGTGTTTGTGTATGTATGTTGTTTGTAAGGTTGTTGGTTGTTGAATTGTTTGGTTGATTAATGATTGAATCCACTTGAATAGTTCACTTTAAAATAAATATTTAACCTTTTAGATTATATAAGTGAATACAGGTGATGTAAGCAACTGCTACTGCTTTTGGTTCCAAAATAATAAGCGTATATTGCCCGACAAATAGGTACGTTTTCGGATTACGTTTAAAGCGCTATTTTTCCCGTGTTGGGATATAATATTTTGATAATATATGTAATATATTTTTATATTTTGATATTATATTTTCTCCCGAGCCTCACCGTACAAAGGAGACTCTGCCAAATTTTCCGTAAATTTTGGACTTAGAATTTTGTGAAAATGTTTTCCAGCTTTAATAATCTAAGTATAAAAGAATATAATGATTATAAACAGGTATGTTTTATTTAAGAAAATAAATTTAGTAAATTATTGTTTATAAATAATATTTGAAATAAGATGTACTGTTTTATTCTTCCTTCTCCCTTCTTTTTCCTTTTCGGGGACGAAAAGTTTTGAGTGGGGGAGATTGTAACGACCCGTTGAATTTGATAATGTTAAATGAATTAAATTAATATAATTTCTAATCTAATTTAGAATAAAATAAAAGCCTTAATATTTTATTTGAGAAAATGTAGTAATTTGTTATAGTAATTGGAATTTAATGTAACAATTTAATTTTTATGACAATAGTTTTGGATAATGTAATTGTCACACTTTGTTAAAAGTTAATGTTAAGAAACCAATAAATGTTGAATTAGTGAATATTAATAAAATATTTACTAGAATGGGATTCATTTAATATTAAAATAAATAGTAGGATTGTTTCATTTGATGACCGTTGAATAAACCAATGCAATAAGTGTAGATAAATTTTTTTATGAATATTGTTCAATAATGAATGTACTTAAAAACGGTAATAAACTTAATATAAGAAAACAAAGGCAAATTATGTATTAATTAATGAATTCATGAATCGGTGTATGGACTTAGTGTAACTATACGTAAATGTACGCAATAAGGTTGTGAAATACCAATGATTTGGATTTCCAATTTATATTAAACATAATGTTGGTAGAAATTGGAATTCACCGTTGTGTGAAATATATGAGAAATCAAGTCAAATGTAAATTATACCGTAGATGATATACTCTTTTAAACAGTAGGATTTTTAAATAAATAAACGTTTCACTTAGGTTTCAATTGGATAACTTATGTAGTTTAATGGAGAATCAATTGCAATTAATTGCCATAAATTAGTGATGATAGGGTAGTTTGATTTGGCCTTTAAGAAGCAAAGAAAAAGAAAGCCAAGATTTATGAATTCATTTGTAATGTGAAATGCAAATCTTGTGGATTGTTTTTTTTTACAAGTGGAATTAATATTTAACCATTACGTTAGTGGAGTCTGATAAGTTAAGGTAGATAAAATGGTAATTTACCTAATTCGAAGGATATATTAATAATAAATATGGGTAAAATGAGGTTAGACCAAGGATATAATATTAATTGATTTTTAAGGCTTAATTAATACGTGAAATAGACAAGATTCCACATTCAAACATTTATACAAAGCTAAGTTGTAAATAGAAGTACTAATGTAATATAATGTAAATAGATGGGAATCAACATTTATTTATTTATTTAATGGAATTTAATTTCTATAGTATGATAATCGCAATTAAATGAAATTGAAATAGCTAATTTATACGTTAGTTGAAATTTAGCTGGAATATGAGGATTTTTAATGAAATAGTGAAATCAAATGGAAATAAGGTTTCAATTATACATTGGAATTTATATTCACCATAAAAGGTTAATTGAAAACCAAAGGAGTTAATAAAGGAATCAAGCTTTATCTATTAATTTGGATTTAAGATATAGTACATTGGATTTATTGCAATAATTAATTCTATAAGATGAGGTAAATACTTATTCTATTTATAATTGGACCAAATTGTTGATATAGATTTTTAGAAAGCAGAATCTATAAATTAATTTGAGTATCAAATTCAATAATTGCGCTTATTGCATAAATAAAGGGAATTTAACGTTAAATATTACGTTATTGAAATTTAAGATAGACTTTAAGAATAATAATGTGAACCATGAACCAAAGTATGTGGCATCCCTATTTTGGATAAAAGATAAGTATACAAGGATTAAAAGTGTAATAAATAGGTTTTGAGGAATTTATTTATAATTCCTTAATAGAAGGAAGAGGAGGAATGTATACTGAAATTTGATAGACTTGTCAACTCTAATTCACAGCCAAACTTGTTAAATCGTTTAAATTGATTTTAATTTACATAAGCCATAAAATTTGGACAATTTTAGAATATTAATATAAGATTGGATTTTTTATGATTTATTTAATTTATTTAATGAATATTAAAAATAGCCATTTTGGCCACGGACTCGGATTTCGACGAAACTAGTTTCATCGGATCCGTATCGGTGAATTATTATAGGGTTCCAAGTTTCGTATCGATCGGACCTGTCGTTTGATCGTACGGACGCGAAACGCCTTGAAATCGATTTAATTAAAATCAATTTGAAATCAATTTGGAAATTTTGTTTTCAGCATAACTTCTTCATACGATCAAATTGGGACGTGAAACTTTTTCCATCGCGTTCAGAATATCTTAAAATACCTATTTGGATATATAGATTTAATAAATTTTGTTCTGGAGGCTAAACGGGCTTTTTGGGCCATAGTTTGTTCCGCACGTTCATTCTACGGTCTATCTACGCTACCTCTAACCCTCTATATAAACTTAGCTACAAGCCCTAGCCTCCGCCTAATTTCATTTCATCTGCGCGTATACTTTCTTCAAGCTCCTCTTCTTCTTCAATGGGTGCAAAGCCTAAATCCAATCAATTCAAAATTTCAATGAAAATCCAAACTCTCTAGAAAAATTCCACAAAAATATATGTTAATCTTCTCGAAACACGTAATTCAATGGTGTAATTCATTTTTCAATTTGACGCATCGCTTGACCAGAAATCGCGGTCAAAATTGAATTGGGCGTTTTTGACTGGTGTGTCTGATCGGAAAATCCCTTCTGGGTTTTGTAGAGGGGCTAGCGCGTTGTTCATTGGCGAAGTTTGGAGGCGAATTGACGGTCGGATTGGCGGCAAATAGTGATTTGGGTTTCGAATTTGGTGGTCTACGGCAAAAAATGCGTTCGAACGCATTTTCTTCCTGTAGCCGCCTAATTTTTGTAGCGTGCACATTAGTGATGACGTGGCAATCAATGGAGGTGATTGTGTTCTTTTTTTTGGTTATTTTTATAATTTATTCAATCGCAATTATCGCTATATCTTCCTCATACGAACTCCGTTTCACGTGAGATTTTTTTTGTTAGGATCGTAATTTAATTCCGGACTTGATGACGCTGGTTTGGACGAATTCTGAGACGGCCGAATTTTTGGGTTTAAATCGAATTTAAATTCAAAAGGTGAGTGTTTTAACCCACTCACAACTACTAGAAGCTTTTATGTTTGTTTAAATTAATTTTAGAAATGAATAGAAATTTATTTATGAGTATTTGGCATGTTTATTTTATTCATATCTGTTGAATTGCATTTGTTAAATTTAACTGTTAATTTAATTAATTTATTGCGTATAAATTTACAGTCAAAATTTATTTGTTTGTATATGAACTGCTAGTTAACAGTTATATAATTTATTACTAAATATAGACTGTAGATTAATAGCTGTTAAATTTAATTTGAATAAAATTGCCAGTATTACGTGTTATGTAGTACCAAAATAATATTGTTATTGATTGATATTGATTGATGATTGTGATTTGGATGATGGATGATGTTGATGAATGAATGTTTATTGTATATCATTAAATTGCAAATTATCATGCATATTTCCTTTCATTCGGGATTGTGGTTTGAAATGATATACAACCGCAAAAATTTATATCTTTTAAATTGCGGATTGAAATGATAAATATCCGTATCACTTGACCATAGGATAGAAAATTATATACAGGCACCGCGGTCTATATATAACTATTTTAATGTGATTTCTATGGTTTGGATGGAATACGGTTTATAATAATCTTAAATTTTATATTGTATAAATATTATTCTTCCATATATATACATATGAAGTTGAAAATTTTGAAATTAAAAGGTGTATAAATCTCTTTATTAAAAATGGAAAAATTAAGAAAATGGAGTTTGATAATTTATATCATATGTTTAAATGTTAAGTTTGGAAATTTTAAGATATGATATTTATAATTGGATTTTTCCCAAGATAAATTGAAATGAATATTCTAGTATAATTCGAATTAAAAAAAAAATATTTTATTACTAGAAATTGGAGTTTTATTTATTTATGGATTTTATGTGAATATTCAAGACTAATTAATAGAACATTCGATTTGTTGAAAGAATAAAATCCAACTTTAGTTTGAAATATTAATACTCCAAATGGATATACGTATATATATATATAAATTGAAGTGGTTTTGGAACTTGAGAGAGATAATACAAATTTTGGGTTAGACTTTAATAAAGAAATGTATTTGTAAAGCCATGAGAACTATTTTCTTTACAAAGTAACATTTAAGTTAAACCTTTTTATTCATATACCGTTGAATATCCAAACCATTCAAGTTTTAAAAGTTATGGTTTTAAATTATGAATTTCGAAATATTATGCTTTGGAAGGATATTTGGCTTTCAGACGTTATAAATTTTAAAGCATTTGGATTTTTGAAAAGGTTTATATTTGGGATAAAGGATATCATATTGTTTTGGGTTTTAAAATGATATCGTATTCATAATTTTAAAATGGAAATGTTTATTCTGGTTTTAAAGTATGAGCTATTTTTAAATGACCGCGGTGTTATAATAACGATGGGTTGGCAAAGAGACCGGGATCGGATATGGACATACTCTCTGTCGATACCGAAAACCACTTTGACTAACCGTGTACGCGGTGGAGATTCCAGAATGAAGTAGGTGGTGGCGACGTTTCCTGTAAGGTAAATACGTGGACCCGACTCCCGTGGGTTGGCATAAGGTGGCTAAAACAGGAGCATTCTCAGGCCAATGAGGTCATTCCTCTGATCGGACCCTCCTCTTCGATATTATACTTTGACTTGGATTGATTCAGTGGCCACTTCTATATTTTTGATTTTGGGAAGTTAGTCCGAGGTGGGCGGTAACTGCGGCTACGCGTTTCCACCAGCCTGGATAGCAATTGGTATATCTACCCTGGCATTGCCTAGTTGTGCCGTGTCACCTACCATATCGAGTCTTTACTACGAGTTTCTATTTGTGTCGTACCTATGGAGTATCCTCTGGTAGCCTCCCGATCAGGAGGTATTACGGTACTGTATAGACTATTGGCAATTTACGTGTTAAGGTGGAAAATGTAAAGCCTTAACGCTATTTAAAAGTAAGTTTACTTTATAAATAGACACTATTATAATAGCGCAATATACTATATAGTAAATAGTTTAACGGATCCTTAGGAGATGAAAATCCCGAACATCTCTTGAGTTACTGTACTCATATTTATTTCTGTTAATTTAACTCACATAAGGTCTTTTAGTCTGACTCGAGTGTTTTTATCTTTTCAAATTCGCTCGGGTCAGTCCGAGCGTTTCAGGATCGAAGACTTTAGCTTTGAAGGACGAAGACGAAGGAGTCGTATTATTATTATCTATAGTATTGCACCATACTCATACTGTTCCGCTGCATTGATTGTATTGGTATGTGTAACTCTGATATTTATTGTATAAAGCAAATCAAGTGTTTGTAAACTGTTTTGAACTGTATATTTATTATTATATTTTATCCTTCCGCTGTGAGATTCTGTTTTGTTTTTATTTCTTCTCTGTTTTTCTGATTTACCCCATAACAATCCGCCCTTGCGTATGCTTTGAATTGGCACGTGTGTCGGTTTAAAGTGTGCGAAAAGGGCGGGATGTTACATAGCGAATCACCAGACTCGAATGTCCTTGAACTATACGCTTTGTGTGTAAATCCAATCAATGGAAAAATACATAATAACTTACTGAATCATACTTGGTTCTCTGTTTTTGTTTGTTTTTGTCATGTACACCTGCTTAGTCTCATAAGTGCTTATTAGAATTCTCCCTTTGTACTTCTCATTGAAGTAATGCCTTCACACTCAGGTAGATGATCGTGTAAAGGGTACCCCACATCACCCAACTTGGTTCTTTTGACACCACAATATAGAGATTGTTAAAAGTTCAGTTTATCCTTGTCTCAGACGGGTAATGCACATACTTATTATACGAATGGTTGAGCATAGAGTCTCCCCACTAGTTGAAGTATTATGGACATAGTTGTTAGGAAATCAATTCTATGGTTTCGATGATAACAACTATACAACGGAAATCGAATGTACATACATATCTATATTTACAGGTAGTTGATAAAGTAAAATCACCAAAGAGACAAAAACAAGACTCAAAAGAAGTATCAAAAGACTTCAAGTCGATAGAAGTGAAAGAGGGATGACACGGACAAAGGTAAAGCAACATGCACACATTCAGACGTCTCGGAGCACTAGCCAGACGTCTGATTGATTCCTCCGGTTCATAACTCAGAAAGAATCAGACGTCTGGTTACTACACTCAAATGTCTGAAAAGCAACCGGATACAAAAAATATATGAAAGCCAGACGTCTGGTTAATAAACACAGACGTCTGAAATACAAACAGATACAAAACATATATGAAGACCAGACGTCTGAAATACTTTTCAGACGTCTGATTTTGGACTCGGCTGTGTAAATTCAAAGAACAACTGTCACATCCGAAAGGACACGTTCGCTTCTCTTCACTGCAACTCTTCATCGCCATGAGAAGCAACCTTAGAGCACTTACTAACAGTTGCAACTACACAAAAGATCTCTCCACCACTATAAGTAGAATCAGAAATTCAAGAGAAGAACTTACCTTACTTACTTACGCTCTACTTTAATACTCTGATCTATACCTGATCTCTAGCAATCAAATACCTGTACTTAACTCTTCCATATATTCAGAGCTCCTCATTCAATATTCTCTAGATAGATATATATATATATTGGAAGCATTTGTACTCAATAGTCAACATCCGTGTTATATAACACATTCTTGACAAAGAAACTCTGCTATTGTAAACCTGTTCCTCCGGATCAAATGAGTTGAAAGGAAATTCCGAAGAGGAGCTTCGGGACTGGACGTAGGACGGGAGGTCCGAACCAGTATAAAATCCTGGAGTGATTATTTTAATTTACTTTGCTGCTATCATCTATCAAGTTATATTATATAGTTAGTTGCATATACTTGCATATATATCATATACGATCCACTCATATAGACTTTCAATTGGTATCAGAGCAAGGTTTTGATCAAATAACAATAACACGTTTTTGAATCACCTTAATATGGCAAGTATTTTTCAAGAAGGACAATCCACAGCACGACCCCCACTCTTTAATGGATCTAACTATGCATATTGGTCAACACGTATGAGAATTTTTATGAAAGCTAATGGTCTTGAAATTTGGTCAGCCACACAAGATAAATATGAAGCACCTACTACTGCTATGAACACTTGAACCGATGCACAAAAGACCTTAGCATCAAATAATGCTAAACCTATGAATGTTTTATTTTGCTCTTTAGACAAAAATGAATTTTCACGTGTCATGTTATGCACTACTGCGTTTGATATTTGGCATACTTTACAAATTACACACGAAGGTACAACAAAGGTCAAACAAACTAAGATTTCAATTACAAAACCAATTTTCTTCATTCAAAATGAAGCAAAATGAAACTATTGTTGACATGTATTCTAGTTAAACTATCCAACACGATCTTATGGCATTAGGAGTTAAATTTACTGATTTTGATTTAGTCTCTCGAATACTCAACTCTTTAACATCGGATTGGAAAAGGAAGGTTTTAGCTATTGAAGAAGCTAACGATCTTTCTTCTCTCAAAGTTGAAGAGTTGATAGGAAATTTAATGTCCTATGAAGCTAATTTGCAGGCACAAAAAGAACTAAATTCGAAGAAAAAGAATATAACATTTCCATCAACAAAAGATGATGACTCTGATTTAGATGAAGAAGAAATAGTCTTAATTGCCAAGAATTATAATAGATTCAAGAAATTTAGAAAGATGACCAAATTTCAAAAAGAAGGGAAGCCCAACAGAACAACTCAAATCAAGTGCTATGAATGTGATCAATACGGTCGTATGAAGAAGGATTGCCCTAAACTCAATAATGACAAAAAGAATAACAAAGTTCAAAAATTCAAGAAGAAGAAGGCTTTCAAATTAACTTGGGATGACTCGGATTCTTCATCTTCTGAAAGTGATAGCGATAGTGACGGAGAACATGCTAATGTATGTCTTATGGCATAAATTGAAGAGGTATGTCATGAACTTAGCTATGATGAACTATTAGAACTTATCATGGAATTAGATGATAAATTTAGACAAATAAAAAAATTGAACAAAGACTATTTAGTAAAATAAATAGATTAGAAGTTGAGGTAGGAATGTTGAAAGATGAAAAAATTATTCTAGAAGAAGAACTTGAAATATCTCAAGAAAAAATAAAAAATAAATCGATAGAAAATGAGAATATTACTATAGTAAAAGAAAATTTGTTAAAAGAAAATGTTGAGATTAAAAATAGTATTGAATCATTGAAAATTGAAAATATAGAACTAAAAGAAAATTTAGATAAAATTACCAACAATGTGTCAAAATTTAATAAAGGGAAACAAGATTTGAAAAATCTTATCAAAACTTCAAAACCATCAGGCAATAAAAATGGAATAGGATCTAAAAATTCTTCTAAACAAAAGGAAATGATGCTAAAAATATTAGTTACATAAAAACTAGAAATTTACCTAAGTCTAAATTGAATGTCAAAAATATGAAAATTTGAATTTCTAAAACAAATAATAATTTGATTAGACAAAAGTATATTAATAATTACTTAGAAAGAGTAGTCTATAATAAAAATTATATTTATAAAGGTACCAAACCATCTTGGGTATGGCTACCTCCCCCTAACAATTAGGACTCTAACAAAATATATGGGTACCAATTAAAACATCTTTTATTTTACAGGTACCCAAAGTAAAAAAATAAGGAGAAATGGATATTAGATAGCGGTTGCTCCAAGCATATAAACGAAAATTCAAAAATGTTATCAAATATAACATACATCGATGGTGGAACAGTAACCTTTGAAGATAATTCAAAAGGATATGTCATAGGCATTGGAGAAGTCATCAACTCTGGTATATCTAACTCTCATATTATTACAAATGTTTTATTAGTAGAAAATCTAAAACACAACTTATTAAGCATTAGTCAATTATGCGATAAAGGTTTACAAATAAATTTTGAAAAAGATAAATGTAATATTTTTGATAATAACAAACAACTCATTTTTGAAGGATTTAGAAACAAAAATATTTATGTATTAAACATGAATATAAATAAAAATTCAAACTTATGTTTAACCGTCAAACATAATGATCCATGGTTATGGCATAAACGACTTTGTCATATCAATTTTAAGAGTATTAATAAGTTAGCAAAATATGAGTTGGTAAGAGGATTACCTAAAATGAATTACAAAGTAGAAAACTTATGTGACGATTGTCAAACAGGAAAACTAAAGAAAAGCTCGTTTTAATCTAAAAATAATATTTCTATAAAACAACCATTAGAATTATTTCATTTAGATTTATTTGGCCCAACACAAATAAGGTCTATAAATCACAACAAATATGTTTTCGTAATAGTCGATGATTTTTCGATATATACATGGACTTTATTTTTAAAACACAAAAGTGATACTTTTCGTATGTTTAAAATATTTTCTAAAAGAATTAGAACTCAAATGAATTTGAAAATTAAAAATATTAGAAGTGATCACGGAGGAGAATTCGAAAATGACCTTTTTACAAATTTTTGTAATAAGAAAGGAATAACTCATAATTTTTCGTTTCCTCGAACACCTCAACAAAATGGTGTCGTAGAAAGAAAAAATCGTACATTACAAGAATGTGCACGAATATTACTAAATAGTAGCGGTTTACCAAAACACTTTTGGGCTGAAGCTATTGCGACATTTTGCTATGTGTTAAATCGAGTAACCATTCGCCCCATGACTAAACAAATTTGTTTTGAAATATTTTTTGGTAAAAAACCTAAAGTATCATACTTTAAAATTTTTGGTTCAAAATGTTTTATATTAAATATAAAAGATAACTTAGGAAAATTTGATCCAAAAGCCAATGAGGGTGTCTTTGTTGGATATTCAGATCGTAGAAAAGCATATATAATTTTTAATAAACGAAATAATACTATTGAAGAGAGCTTACATGTCTCGTTCGACGAAAATCCTTTCAATCACCATACTAATGATGAAGAAGAAATTTCCACTAACAAATTCATCAAATTCTATTAATAATGAAACAAATATGCAAAATAACACTTTGATATCATCTCCTAGAATTCTTAAGAATCATCCAATAGATAATATTATTGGAGATCTTAATTCAAGAGTAACTAGAAATCAACTCAATCAAATAAGTCATATAGCGTTTGTATCAAACCTTGAACCAAAAAATTATAAAGAAGCCTCAAATGATAATTTTTGGATAATAGCTATGCAAGAAGAATTAAATCAATTTGAAAGTAATAACGTATGGGAGTTAGAACCAAGACCTGAAGATCAATCGGTAATAGAAACAAAATGGGTATTTAAAAACAAAGCAGACGAGAATGGAAATATCCTTAGAAATAAAGCACGTTTAGTTGCTCAAGGTTACAATCAAGAAGAAGGTATAGATTACGATGAAACCTTTGCTCCAGTAGCAAGATTAGAGGCCATTCGTACATTACTCGCCTTTGCAACTCATCACAATTTTAAACTATTTCAAATGGATGTCAAAAGTGCTTTTTTGAATGGTTTTATTAAAGAAAATGTATACGTCGAACAACCACCATTATTTGTTCACGAAAAATATCCCGGTCATGTTTTTAAATTACATAAAGCACTATATGGATTAAAACAAGCTCCTCGTGCATGGTACAACGTCTTAAAAATCACTTAATAACATCTGGTTTTCATATAGGCAAAACATATACAACTTTATTCATTAAAAGAGAAAATAACGATATTTTAGTTGTACAAATTTATGTTAATGATATCATCTATGATTCAACCAACGAAAATCTATGTAATCAATTTTCAAATATTATGAAAAATGAATTTGAAATGTCACATATGAGAGAATTAAATTTCTTCTTAGGTCTACAAATAAAACAACTCGAAAATGAAATTTTTATTCACCAAAAAAATATTGTAACGATTTATTACGTCGATTTAAAATGGATAAAACATCAAGCAAACCAACACCAATGAGTACCACTGTTCACTTAGAAAAAGATGAAAATGGAAAAGATTTTGATGAAAAGTTATATCGAAGCATGATTGGTTCTTTACTTTATTTAACGGCCAGTCGACCTGATATTATGATGAGTGTATGTCTTTGTGCTCGATTTCAAGCAAAACCAAAAGAATCTCATCTAAGAGTTGTTAAGCGTATTTTACGTTATCTATCTAACACTAAAGATTATGGTTTGTTTTACCCTAAAGGATCATCGTTTGAATTTGTTTCATATAGCGATGCGGATTTCGGTGGATGTAGAACAGATCGTAAGAGTACTAGTGGAACGTGTCACTTTATCAGACAATCTTTAGTTTCATGGTTTAGCAAAAAGCAAAATTGTGTTTCTTTATCTACTTGCGAAGCGAATACATCTCCGCAGCTCTTGCATGTGCACAAGTGATATACATGCAACAAACACCAACGGATTTCGGCAAAATTATCAATAAATCTCCAATATATTGTGATAACACAAGTGCTATAAATTTATCAAAAAACTCTGTTAATCACTCTCGAACCAAACATATAGATATACGATATCATTTACTACGAGACAATGTTGAAAAAGAAACTATTTCTTTAGAGTACGTAAATACCGAAAATCAAGTAGCCGACATTTTTACAAAACCATTAAATGAACAAACTTTCATTAAACTCCAACGAAGTTTAGGTATTTGTTCACTTCATGATCTTCTTCCTTAAAAAATTAATAACTTTACTTAAATACTAAGTTTAGTTATCTACTTTATTACCACAAATTATACTTATTTATTTCTGAACCATTAAATTTTTAGAAAATTAGTTGTTCTTTAAGTAATGTTTTCAGCTTATATATATACATAGTTACATAACAATTATATACAAACAATCAATTTTTTTTTTAAAATATAATAATGTCTTCTGGGAACTCCTATATATCCATCTCCATCTCAACACCATCGACAGATAGCTCGGTTGACACACCACAACGGCTTCCTACGCCTACACCAAAGCAAGAGCCAACAAATAGGTGGTCCTCGTATCATACGGGTTTTACTCCAGATAATAAGAAAACTAAAATATCTCTGTTTATTTCTCCTAACACAAAGAAGAAAATTGATGAAATTCATCATTACCAGAAACAACATATAAATCTTCAACGAGAGCTTTATTTCGAACAAAAAGTTACGGCGCGACGGCTAAGCTTTCTAGAGCAAGTGGCGATGAAGTTTTGTTCGTCACGAAAGAAATATGTTCATGAACCGCTACCAAAACCTTGTAGTTCATTGGATTCATCTTCTTCGTATCGTACTCATTCAGATCCCTCACCAAGACGATATTCTGGCTTCCCACGGACCCACGAACGTGGAAATTATGGTCCCTACTTAGACCATGGAAGGATAACGAGTAAGGAAATCCTAAAACTCCGTCACCATCTAAATAAATAAATCGTATTAATTATTGTATGTATCTATACTTATGTGTTATTATATTTTACAACAATAAAGATATTTGTTATCAACATTCGATAAATAAGTGAAACCATCAAACTTTAGACTATTTTTAGCCAAACTGCAAATTTCAGACGTCTGTCTACATCCTCCAGACGTCTGACACAAAGATATACTATTAAAAAAATTAAGCAGTGTGCATATGTCAGACGTCTGATATACCCCCCAAACGTCTGAATTTAAGTTCTGCCTCCTAAAAATAGAATTCAGAAAATTTCAGACGTCTAACACATTGAACCAGACGTCTGACCAAGTCTTCTGTCACAAATGCTTACAAGATTTATCTAAACCAGACGTCTGAGATAAATAACCAGACGTCTGTTTAAAGTCTCTTCCTATTCAATCCCACAAATTCGACCAAAACAGACGTCTACTCCAAATACCAGACGTCTGTTTGTATCTTCTGTAAAAATTTAGGGCAAACCAGACGTCTGATTTCAAATCTAGACGTCTGGAACTGAATCGACCATTTATATACACCCAGATAGCGTCATTTTTTTCCCTATCTCAAAATTATTTCGGTTTACGATTTGCTTATTGGCGATTTTTTCTTCAAAATCAAACAAAACTAAATCAAAATGCCTCCTCGCACTAAGAATATCAAAGCTCCAAAACGCAAACAAGACCAGCCCACTTCATCTTCGAACCTCAGGCGTGTTCCGACGATCAAATCGAGAGATGAATGCATAAAGCACCACATTCCATCAAAAGGTATCAAGACATCCAAAAGAAAAAACTCCACATAGGTCCATTCTACAATCTTCTTAAATTCCCTATGTATGATCTAGATGAACTTTGTGAAAATGCTGGATTAGAAACCCTAATCTCTTTTACTCCTAATGATGTTCAAATAGACCAATTAGCTATATTTTTATTCTACGCTAATCTAGATAGTACTTCAGTATGGAATACTGAAGATGAGGACAACTAGCTATGGTCTAGTGTTTATGGTAATACGATTAGGTTAACTCCGGAGTTAATAGGTAGAACTTTGGGATGCTCTGACACCGGGGAAGATCTATACAACATTCCGGATATGCGCTTCAAGCCACGGAATAGTATTACTCATCAAATTTGGGAGGACGAAATGCCAAAATTTGCTTCGAAATATTTACGTCCAAAAGCTAGACTCTTGACAAGAATGATAATAAATACAGTTGTTCCACGTATGGAGAGTCACGAGCAAATAACAGAAATGGAGCACAAAGCTCTATATGCTCTCTTTAGTGGAACTTGGGTAAATTGGGCCAAATTCATCTTCGACGAGCTCAAACACTTTTGGACTCGATCACGACCATCAATCATTTACCCTACTTATATTATGAGACTTCTTCGTGCATATAATATTCCTTCCTACCTATCGACATTCGAAGAAATCTCGCCTAAATATGCTTCCACCAAATTCTTCTCTCTGATGCACCTACCTGAAATCCCTCCAGAGTTTATGTCCTTCGAAGATTGGACGCACAATCGTCAATCTCGAAGAGTTGAGCCTCCTCCTCAACCAAACATTGATCCATCCCAAGAAGAAGTACAACATCGAGAAGTCACTCCTCCTCCCCCCGCACCGTTTGATTATCCGGGACAGGATGAAATTATGGAGACTCGAACGGATACAAATCCAAATGAAAGTGTTCGAGATCTCACTCTTCGAAACCAAAAAATTCTATCTCAAAATCAGAAAATTTTGGCTAAGCGAATTGACAATTTTAAAACTTTATTTGCTACATGACTTGCCACAGTTGAAGAATCTCTGTCGACTGTTTTATCGGTTCTTAAAGAAGTATTACAACGGGTTCGTGGTCCAACACCACCCTCTGAGGATTGCGCAACCCCTGTTCCTTCTCCTCCCGCAAAACATTCAAAACTAACTGAGGATGAACCTCCAAAGGAAGCTTTGACATCTCCTTTAAATGATAGCACTTCTGACAACGAAGAACCAAAGGAAGATGATCCAAATAAAGCTTCCCCAAAGGAAATCTAGAATTTGGAAATTGTAGTTTTTTATATTTTCTTTGTACAAATCTAATGACTGTAACCCCTTTATGTTATTAATGAAACTTTTCCATTTTTTTTTTACGATTGGCTTCAATGTTATAATTCTTTTTGATAATGTCAAAGGGGGAGAAATATAGGTAGAATCATACAGCATTAAAAATAAAGCACATATTCAGGGGGAGATTTATAATCTATATATAAGTACATTAAATAGTTGTCATCATCAAAAATGGAAAGATTGTTAGAAAATCAATTCTATGGTTTCGATGACAACAACTATACAATGGAAATCGAACGCACGCACACACGCACACGCACGCACGCACGCACGCACGCACACACACACACACACACACACACACATATATATATTTACAGATAGTTGATAAAGTAACATCACCAAAGAGACAAAAACAAGACTCAAAAGAAGTATCAAATGACTTCAAGTCGATAGAAGTGAAAGAGGGATGACACAGACAAAGATAAAGCAACATGCACACATTTAGACGTCTGGGAACACTAGCCAGACGTCTGATTGATTCCTCTGGTTCATAACTCGGAAAGAATCAGACGTCTGGTTACTACACTCAGACGTCTAAAAAGCATCCGGATATAAAAATATATGAAAGCCAGACGTCTGGTCAATAAACACAGACGTCTGAAATACAAACAGATACAAAACATATATGAAGACCAGACGTCTGATTTTAGACTCGGCTGTGTAAATTCAAAAAACAACTATCACATCCGAAAGGACACGTTCACTTCTCTTCACTGCAACTCTTCATCGCCATGAGAAGCAACCTTAGAGCACTTACTAACAGTTGCAACTACACAAAGGATCTCTCCACCACTATAAGTAGAATCAGGAATTCAAAAGAAGAACTTACCTTACTTACTTACGCTCTACTTTAATACTCTGATCTATACCTGATCTCTAGCAATCAAATACATGTACTTAACTCTTCCATATATTCAGAACTCCTCTTTCAATATTCTCTAGATAGATATATATATATATATTGAAAGCATTTGTACTCAATAGTCAACATCCTTGTTATAGAACACATTCTTGACAAAGAAACTCTGCTATTGTAAACCTGTTCCTCCGGATCAAATGAGTTGAAAGGAAATTCCGAAGAGGAGCTTCGGGACTGGACGTAGGACGGGAGGTCCGAACCAGTATAAAATCCTGGTGTGATTATTTTAATTTACTTTGCTACTATCATCTATCAAGTTATATTATATAGTTAGTTGCATATACTTGCATATATATCCTATACGATCCACTCATATAGACTTTGAATAGTTTTCCAATTAAACCTAGATCTTGGTATCTCCAATTAGCTAGCTTGGATTTATGTCGAGGAAACTTATTCTTTAATCTATAGGCCTTATGTTTGATCTTTCTCTCTACGCAAGCCCTTCGTTAGTAGATCCGCAATGTTATCTTTCTACTTTACATAGCCATCAGTGATGAGTTCATTAAAGAGAAGTCGCCTAATGGTTTTGTGTTTAGACATTAGACGTACCATTATACTTTTTATTATCGCTTCCAAAAGTTGATTGACATTTCTAGTTATTGTTTTCAAATGATTTTTAGCATGCTTGCTCATCATTTCTATTATTTCAGTATAATTTGTTAAGTTAATCACATGTTGGTAAATATGCATATAATTTGTATAATATTTCTCGATGTGAGACTAATCTCAAACTTGTCACGAATATCACATTCATGTGTCATCGGATCTGATCATATAAATATCATATTTTGTCCGCCTCATCAAGATTTACAAAGTGGACATGATTCTACCACATTTGGAGCATGGATCCTAAATCCCAACATATCAACATTACGAATATAACACACACACGGTTGTGTTCTAAACTCTTATTTGACTCTCTTTATAATATAGATAGATCAACCATTAAATAAACATCTTAAAATTGATTCATGAATTACTTAGACTTCGATTGGTTTGTCATTTTTAATTTTAGGTTTTCATCCAAATAAAAAAACGCACGACGCAAGTATTTTTTAAAAAACAATCAATTTAAAAATTGAAATTACAAACAAATGAAAAACAAATTTATTTTGTTTTCCGTGTTTTGAAAAATAACAAAAACACATAAAACGATCTATTCCACCGTCGTTCATCAATTCTCTTCGTCGTTCCGCCATCCCCTCCATCGTCCCTCAATCATTGTCCACTCTCTCGTATTTTATAATGAATTTGAAAACACAAAACTCAAAATGAAACCAACCGGGCCCTTATTCTTTTAAATTTCTTGAAAATAGATTCACATTCCACCAATTGACCCTTGGTAGAATTTCCTCAAAATATATTTTAACATGCACCGTTTAGAAATGTTAATAAAATGGAAAATTTAATGTGAAATCGGCTGTGTTTTTTCTACAATATGATGAATTTCAACTTCCAAGACTTGCGAGATCGAAAGCCCGATCTACATTATCACGTGACTATACTGAAACATATGCTAAAAGCACATTCTATACTTCCTCCTTTGAGTTTACAAGTAAATCTTGAAAATAAAATATAAGCAATACCAAAATATGAATGGCTATATGCAACTTTTTGAACTTGATCGAATTCCATTCTTTACTGCAATCTACATCAAAGCTTAAAACATAAAAGAACAAAATAAGTTTCAGTTAACATTTACTACTTACTACTGGAATTTTGATACATTCAGCAAATCAATAGTTGTCACCGTTTAAGGAATAAATTTTTATTAATCCACTGCTTCATAGACACAGGGTTAACGTTAATCCCAACATTTTATGCATGAGTTCAAAGCTACTTGAAGTTCTAGAGCATGTCAATGGAAAACAAAAGGTGATAAACCTATTACAAGGAAATTAAGAATTCTAATTTTAAAAAGGAAGGAGAGAAAAAGAAAAAAGAAAAACAGAAGACAGAACACATCTTTAAACCTGACTTACCGATAACGAGCCCACAGTCCCTTCTTCTTCCTTACGTTCTCTACTCTTGACCCAAAAGAGAAATGTCTCCTCAGGAATGAACCATCAAAAGAGCCTTTGGACTTCACAATTTTGGAAACAGAAGAACTGCTTCTATCATTGCGATCAAGAGCAAAATCACCATCAACATTAACATCAACTACAGCTCTTCTAGATATCTTACACCTACTCTTAGAAGAAAACGATGATGAAGAAGAAGAAGAAGCAGCAGCATTTGCTGCTGCCTTGCCTTTAGATTTCCTATAATTGTAGCATATAGGGCAATTTGGATCAAAAATCAAAGACTTAGGTGTCACGTTTTCCAAACAGCCTGCATGATAAACATGCCCACAAGCTAGTACAGCAACTGTCAATATGTCATAGTCCCACTGACATCTCTCCTTCAGCAATTTCGAGCATAACATGCAAGTTTGTGAATCAGAAGGTAAAGGAGATTGTTGAGGAGAGATAGCAACCTCAGAGTATGAGCACGTAGACCAGTTTTCAGATGAGAGAGTTTGATATTCTTCTGCATTTGATAAGTTATTGCTGCGAAAGGAATCGAAAGCTGGAACCTGAGAACAATTTGATGCTCTGGTAAAGGCTGAATTTTCCTTCACTTCTGCTTCCTATACGTTGTTTTGCATAGAGACAGCATTAAAAATAAAATATAAAAAATTTAATAACAAAGAAAAAATTACGAAGAAATGATTCAGAAGGGGGCCTTTTGACTCACCTTTTGTGACGAATTGTTCGCTGTCAACACATCTGGTATATGGATAATAAGAATTATTAGTATGTCAACAGTAAAATATGTGAAACCTGAGCTTTTCATTCAACCCACTGGTTTCTACTAAACTAAATGAATAATGCAAGATGATAACTTGACGTACCAACAAAAGATATCTACTTGAAATTATCAGCATCTAGTTCTGTGGGGAAGTAGCATAAAGAATTACTGAAGTAACAGCAAATGTATATAACCAACTTATATCCTACTTGTAAGTTATAATCTTTTGACTGCTGCAGATATCTATTAACTGAAATATGATAGTTTCACATTACCAATCAATTTAGAATATCCCACAGCATTCAGGACTACAGAAAGTCAGGTTCAAGCGCAGAGTTTACTGTTTTGCAGAATATGGATATCAGAGGTATATGAATTGGTCTGCCATGTGCTTAACTGGTTACACTCGTAACTTCACATAATGACACTAGTGCAATATATGCTGACACGATATTATGGTATGTAAATTCTTGTGACATGATACTATTGACAAAAGCATGTTTTAGGTTCTTTCCTCCTTTATAAACACCAGCTTCAATATTATTGTTGCTAAGTTAGTTAGTCTTAGGTCCCCTAGCACTTGACTTTGTTCAAAAGAAATGAGAGCAACATTGGAAATGTATAATTCAAAATGAAATACATCTATGTAGTGTATATTTCATTGTTGTAATTGTGTGAAGGACCGTAGGGTTGGTTTTCTTAAGTTTGTGAATGGTAAGATGGAAAGAAAACCCATCTTTTCTCCTATATGGAGATATTCCATTGTTGATGGACAGTATGCAGGTCAAGTTAGGACTTTATTATTGTGACTCGCTATTTCTTTTTTTATGTTGCCCGTGATATAAATTGAATTGCCTATTGTTATTTTAGCTAATTTATTAGAAAAAAAGAGCATGCTTCAACATTTCTCATGGTTTTGCATAATAAACGAGATTTTTAGATAATTTTCAGCTATAATAGTAATAGGACAAGCAGATTAGAACTTTATTGGACATTTGTGGTTTAGATTTAATAATACTGTATAGTAGATATTTACTTTTAACATTTGAGAAAGATCGCATATTCTAAACATGATATTGGTTGTTACGCCAAAAATGGAAGCTATGATATTATTGTGATTGCATATTAAACAAGTCCCACAGATGATTCAACATACAACTCATCACTCGTTTATGCTACATCTCCCAACTACCTAAAAGAGGAACATTTACCATACAAATATGGTGGAATATAGCAGAATACAAACGAGGACATCATACATGAGCCGTTCACACAAGTTCTAGACTAAAAGCTATCATCTGTAAGTTTTGATCGATGTTATTGTGCCAGATATGCAAATTGCAAATCATATTAGTCTGAAGTGTATCAAAATTACTGTTTGGTAATGATTAAATTTGACGAATGGTTATCTTATACCATGCATACCATAAATATGCAACACAGTATCGTCAATCTTGAATGACATTTTTGGGTCTTATGCAAACAAAATACCATGCGTTAAAAAATAAAAACAAACAAACAAATAAACGGAAACATTAGTCATCTATATTGTTGCCTTCAAAAAAAATTTACTGCCACCAGATGGTGGAGAGGAAATTTACCGAGTTTATGAATCGGTTTGAAAATCCATATTGAACCAAACTAAGAGTCTGTATGGATACAAACTTGAAGATAAAAATTAGACTGTAAGGTAGTCTGTGCTATAATAAGTACAATGTACCTGCGCAGTTAGTTTTATAATTTCCTGGTAACTGAACCGCATTAGATAAACTGCTTCCAACTGATACCACTTCAATTTCAAAATTATCCGAACCTCTGAAATCTGAAACATTAAGACTTGATTGACCTTGTGATAGCCAGGCCGGCGTATCAGCAATATCTTCTGTATGTGTTCTGTTACTACACCGAAAGCTCCAAGACGGTGAACATCCATTACTCCTAGAATTAAGGGCATTCGGGTTCCTGTATTCCTTCCTCAAAATCATGGGCACATCATCCTTTATAGGCATGCAGCATTTGGCCCCCATAGTGAACTAATAAATACTGCAACAAAAGCTCTATAAAGTATCTGAGAGTTTCACGGTTTCTAAAGCTTTACAAACACAATGCTAATTCACCAAGCTCCTTCTACAATAGGAACTATGATTTTAATCTCCATATGTTCCTATAAGCAGACGTTCATAAGTTCATAAACCATAAAGAGGCCAAAATACGTACATACACAACACATACATATGTCAAGTTCTATCTTATATATACCCAAGAGTATTGTATTAATGATGGTATAAATATTAAGAAATAAATGCTAAAGAACATAAAAATGCAAAATATGGAAGATAGTTCGTCACTGTACAAGGACTTCTATTTCAAAATGTAAGGAAATTAACACACTATTTTTTATCTCCTCTGATATCAGTTTGGAAGTGCAGATTTTTTTGTCATACATACATAAAATTTTCAACAGTGCATATATTTGAGGTGAATAATATAATATGCATAGAATGAACCAAAATTCCCAACAGTTCAAAATTTTGTAACTAAGGCTAGGCATAGAGGAAACTGGGAAATCCATGCAAAGCAAAAACTATCACTCACGATTTCAATTTTATCAAGCATATCAACAATTTATGAATTAATCCAGCAAATATCCGCTTAGCGTAGTGTAAACCATGATATATAATCATTATTAAAAATTCCCAAATACATATGACCTAATAGTTTTAATAACATAACATAACATAGTAAAAGCTGAAACCAAGATCCGTAGTAAGATATTTAAAATTAATCTATTACAAACCATCCAATAAACAATATCAAATCGAAACCCCATTTAAACATTAACATAAAAGGATCTACAATTTACCGACAAAATTGGAAACTCCCAAGATTAGTCCAGAATCTAGTCCGACGATAAAGGACTGGAAATAAAAGAAGCAGGTATATTCTCAAACCAGGGTATGACGCCTAAACAGGCGAGAAGAGAGAGTACGAGAGTAAAGCATTTGGTTTTTTCTTTTTCTTTTTTCTTTTTTTCTAGTTTTTAAAGGAAAAATTTATGTGATGACCAAATTCGGTTTTGTAGTTTTTGAAAAGTGTGACCTTCAGAATCCCGGTTTGTAACACAGCACACCGCACCCTTTTTTTTTTATTTCCGTCGAATTAAACAAGATTCGGTTGGGTGTTGCTATCGACCGTAGTGGCCGCTAGCACAAACTGGGGTGTTGATAACGGCACATTTTTGAAAATCCAAAAGTAACCCTCAACCGGTTCGGTTTTCTCACTAGTTTCTTCTACACCATCTTTAATCATTTCATGTCTAAGTTTATGGACTTAATCTAAGGATTTCAATAACGACAAGATAATCTTGTAGCCGCACACCACGGCAAAATAGACGATTGTAAGCAAATGTCTCACTTGTTTATGTTTGTTTTATAAAACAACACTGAAATGTCGCCAAGTACGAGTAAAGCTAGTGGAACAATGCTACATAGAAAAAATAATGATAATATTAATCCAGTATACATCGTATAATCAACGATATAACATCTACGATCTTTGCATTTCACATCTGTCGCTAAATTGATATATATACTCATCTAATCATGAAAATTTTAAGTTCCTCCTGTATTCTTTAATACATTTCCCTAGAAAATCAATACCAACATAATTAATAACTTTAAAGTAGTCAGTGTGAGCTATTGTAGAAATTGTAAAATATGTCAGTTACTATGAGATACTAAGTAAGAAACATATAAGAAAATGTTATCAAAATAACCTAAACTATGAAATAATGTAGAAGTGATACTGTCTTTCGGTTGGTCGGTTAAACGTTAACCATGAAATAATATGCGAGTATATGATTTTTGCTTGATGATAAATTCAACTCGCCACAGTGCATTCATCTAGCCTGACCATGGTCTTCCGCTCATTGTTTTACTGGATTGTTGTTTGCCTAAAGCGCTTCACGATCCCATTTCGGCTAACAACATCAAGTTAATGCTTGCAATTGCACCCATGCACATTCCATTAGCAACTGCAACTTCGATATCCTTTACAACCATTTTACTTCACTGGTTCATGGTTCATTGGTCCATTAGCTTATTGGTTCAGCACCTGAAAATGTAACCATTTCACTTCATTGGTTTAGCTCCTTGCATTCCGCTAGGCTCTATAGATGAAGGATCATCACTCAGATAATCACCTTGATATTCTCTACCGCATCACTGCCTCTCAAGTTATTAGCCCTTTCAACAATTTCAAGCAGCCTTTTCCTTAATTGTTTTTTAACCATCAGAATAATTGTAAATATTTATTTTATTTCTTTTTCCAGTCATGTTTTGTTGATTATCTCTATGATGATCTTGTATATTAATATTTTTTATACCATCAAACATTTGCATGAATTTTGGTTATTATTTAATAAAATAATGAGTGCTCTCCTCGCAAGAGGACTACTCTTTCATCAATTTTTTTCCCTTAATGAATTTTCAGTTAGTTTTACAGGGTATTACATCTTGTTACCTATTTGTTTGCCTTGTTGTGGTTGTTTGTATTGTATGCTAGGTTATATTTCTTGCTATGTATGATGTTGACGTAGTTATCCAGTGTTGGCTCGTAGTGGGATGTACATTGGAGAAACTAGTGAGTTGCTAAGGGATATATTTGGTTTATTTATGGTGGAATAACATAGTTTTCTAAGCTACGGAAGACTAGATATTTGGATTGACTAAGAGATTGATGATGTTCCTTAATGATAAGTATTAGTGATTGGACAATTCTGATGGCTAAAGATTTGATGAGTACCACATAGGAGTCAAAATGATGGATGTGAGGTTTATTACATCTTAAATAAAATTTGTAGTTTAATAAATACATGTTTCAAAATTCTATTTTCATACGAGTGATTACCGACTTTCGTAATTTTAGTTTCAACAAAGACTTCTATTTTGACTTTTAAAGAAGATTGTATGGTCTGAAACTTTTCTAAAGCGGTATTTTCTCAAGATCGTTTTAAGTTGATCATTAAAAGGAAAACAAAATGATGTTTTGAATAAAAAGAAGTTTTGGTTTGAAAAGAACATGGAAGATTTGATTTGAAAATGGAAATATTATTTCCAATGTTTTGATATGGGGATGTATTAGAAGCTTCATCGCTAGCGATGGCTGGCAGATCCCTTTATAGTATATTGATGGGTCATCCCTGTCATCAAAAGAAGAAATCACTATAAGAGGATTTGAAATCTGATTTTTTGACGTGATCTGAAGGTTGGAAAGATGTGGCCCAATATGGATAAATACCAAAGGATTTTTGTGTAGTGACTAGAGAAATATTGAGAACTTTGAGGACTTTATGATGTGAGTTGTTTGGATGGTCCGAAGGGGCAAGTTCGATGATGTCAATTTGTGAATTGAAACATATGATATTTTCTACTATTAGGATGTGTTATAAGGGATCGTTGATGACCAAATGCTTTGATATTTGCTTGTAAAGAGAGGAGTTTGTAAGGATGCTCACTTGGGTTTGAATATATCCTAGATCATTGACTATGATATGTGTACCTTGGACTTTTAATCGTAAGTCTAGTTTCTTGTCCGTCTAAGTGGAATGGATTCGTGCATTCTTATAGCCATGATGCGCTTTGATTATTGAGTATTCATTGACCGTATGATGGTGATCATTTGCATGATTATATATCCTATAATACCATGCTCTTATGATGTTGAGTGTTCACCGACCTTATGATAGTGGACAATCGTAAGAGATCTTATGGTATAGATTTGAGGATCGAGGATTGATGCAGCTGCAACATGAGTAGATGACCATATTATTTTGAGGATTTAGCCATGACTATGTACATATAATTTTAAGAATGTAACCATGACTGAATGTATATAATATTGAGGGTGCAACCATGAGCGGATACATATATTATTTTGGAGAGGTAAATATGAGATGATGCACCGATTATTTTGAGGATGAGACCATGAGGAAATCCATCGATGATTTTGAGGATACACATTATGGTGGTGAGAAATCAACATAGGGATTAACACATGTGCTATTTGTGGGTTGGTTAGTGTGGTGATGATACCATGCTATTTTAAGTATGTGCGTTTATTTTGATGAGTTATCCTGATTATTGTTATATATATGTATATATGTTTGTGCATGCATGTTTGGACCAACTTAAGTTTTGTTGACAACTTTTATTATATGCAATTATCGTTGGATTGTTGACATTCATGTATGGCATGTGGATGAAGTCGATCTATGATTGAGATTGTTTCTGCCTTTGTTGATGGAGTGTTATTTTTACATGTTATAGTTTCGACTACATGGTTATAGAAATATATGTGTTACTATAGTATGTGTGAATTCATTACTTTGAATGAATTTTATTATGTCGCGATTGGTTATGTTGTACGATTGATGTATACTACACTAAAGATGGTTAGTATATGATTTGTGTACTTTCCTACATTTTATGTTTAAACCCATAATTCTGCTATGTGATTTGGTTAAGGGTTGTATTTGGAATTATGAGAGCGCAATTCAATTAAATAGGGGAGGGGAATATAAAGACTTGCAAATTTGACACTGTTAATATTAACTTAGCTAAAAATGGATTTTCAATTAATTGTTAGATTTGGAGTTACAGTGGGAGATAGGAGTTTCCAAGTTAGAAATGACATACATGACAGTTTCGGGCCAAAAAAGGTACATAACCCATAACTCGGCCAAACAACTATATAGATGAGACTATGGAATCCTGGCCGTCAAATCCCAAAATTTCTTAATTACCTACTAATGGTAGATAATTACCCCTAGTCAAAATATGTATTAAATTCAGAGTGTCTGAACCCTACCTTATAATATATTGATTCGAAGTTCTTGACGAGTAGAAGAGGTGGGAAGTGTCATTTTTTGAGATGGAGTTCATGGTAGCTAGAAATTTCCAAACAATTGTGTATCGCCAATTCTAGAGTTTTTCGATCAATGGTGAAACAACAACTATGGAGCGATCAAAGGGAATAGTCATGTAGAGGGCATCGAGAAAAGTTAATCTATATGGTTAGATTGTGTCCTAAATGCTTGAGCTCGGTGAAATTTTTCCATGAAAACGCGGTGGCTAAGGTGCAGACACAGGTGGAGGAGCAGGCTGAGGAAATGGCTGGACGGTGTCGAGGTGGTAGGTACTGTGGCTATGTTATACAGGAGTATAGGGGATGGTGCGACAACAAATTCAACAAGAAGATGGTGGGCAGTAGTCAACCGTGGCTAGAGTGTTACGATTCGTGGAAATATTAAAATTTTATTTAATATTTTACTTAGTAAATTACCAAACCATAGTCAACGTTTTGTTCTTTTGGATATGTGGTGAAATCCGAGAAGATTTGGTGTGTGGTCTACCGAATTTTAGAGCTCTTTGCAAAAGTGCGTTAGTATGATTAATTAATTTTAGTTAATTGAGTTTTAAGAATACTAAATGAATATTCATTAATGAAAGTTTACATTTGTTTATATTTTCCATGTTCTATTAATGATTTCTTGGTTGTTGTGATAATTTGGATATGTTTTGCCTCGATTAGATTGTTTATGTTAATTACCGTGTTATTGGATGATGATGTTTAATTATAAGTGATTATTGATTTGAAAAGGAAAATAATTAAATAATATAGAATAGGTGAAATTGTGAAAAAAGATTAATAAATAAATGAAAATATGGTTATTTAAAGATTTTAAGTGATAATTGTAAATAACAGCGGTTTAACAAATTTTACTAAATTTAACATGTGGAATTTAATAAAGTTATTATTTAGGATCTCTGGAAAATTCGTAAATCGTAGTAGAAAAATCTATTTTAAATTAAAATTTTGGTATTTCGTTATTATTTATAAAATAATGTGAGATTTCATAAATAATAATATGATTTTTGTAAAAAATGTATTGTTTTAAGTAAATGACAATATAAATAATTTTATGGAGTTTATGGAAGAAAACATTATTGTTGTTGTTGTTTCAGTAACAAATTTAAAGATATTTTTAGAATGATAATAATAATAATAGTGAAGATATGTTTTCAAAGTATTTTGGGTTAAATTATTACCGTTTGAGGTAAATAGCAATAAAAAGGTGTTTTGATGTTTAGAATAGAATATTGTTATTTTTGAAGTAAATATTAGTAAATTTCTTGTGAAAGAAATAAAGTGGTTTGAGTATATTTATAATTTAATGTAAAACAACAGCAGTAATAATATTTTTTAAATATTTTGACAAAAATTATTAATTTTGACTAATTTATGGTATTTCGAGATATTTGAAGTACCAAATGTATAATGAATGATTTTTGAACTATATTATCGTTTTTGATGAATTATTCTTATATAGAGATTGAACAAACAAAGGTGTTTTTATGACAAATAATTATAAAACGATTTTAAAAGGAAATAGTAAATATAAATACCTTACTTTGGATTGTTGTAATATATGTGGTTAATTGTTGATTAAAATTATCATATATGTTTTTGTATTATGATGGAATTGCATTGGGATGACTGTGCGATATTGTTCCATTATAACTACTGGATGATGGGTAATTAATTATGGTTTTGGTTGTTTGGACAACACTGATGTTTCCATTACTAATGTTGATTGGTTAGTACACATTTGATGATTAGGTGCTTGTGTTACTAATATTGATTGTTAGTACACATTTAATAGTTTGGTGTTTATGTTACTAGTATTGAAAATTAGTTCACATTTGATGAAATGTTTATTGTTGATTTATTTGATATTTGAGGTTGACGTTGAGTGTGGTCAAACTTATGTGATGTTTAATAGCCGTGTGTTTTCATTATTGTTGCTACTCATATTTATAATGCTTAATTGTGATGGCTTAATAAAAGTGGGGTTTTCTACTTATATTGGTTACGTGGTTGCTATGGTTGTGCAATGTTATGTGCTATCAAGTATGTGCTTTAGGAGTAGAGCGGGAAACAAAACTTCGCGGGTTTAATCATAAAAGGGTATGTGGGCAGCCTTTCCCTATGCAATAGCTCTCGGTTCTCTTGTTGTCGAAGTTTGTAGCTAGAAGCAAAGTAGGAAGAAAGAGGTCTGAATGCATAAAACATCTATTGGTAGTCTACTTTATACATTTCCCATATGTATAATTGTGTTGTTTATGAGTTTGATCATTATTGATGTATATAAAGATGTGAATGGTTATCTTATGAGTTGGGTCTTGTTTAATATTTGTTTATTTAAAATACTATATGTAGATCTTTTATGAGTTCTTTCCTTTATGCCATATTGATTTTAGATTTTAAATTACATTACCAACCATTCACTGTTTTTAATGTCTGCGATTAATGTGCATGCATATTTGATGATGTTTGTCATTAATTTTAGATGTTTGAAATAGTGGGTTGTTACAATTAGCTCACTTCGACCACGGAGGGTACCTTTTTCATTACTGTTGACAATATAAAACTTTTGAAGTAGAGGTATAACTCTTGAATGATAGTGGTAATGCATCTAAACCATGCTAGTGATGCAAAAGAACTTCTTCAGTTCAAGAAAAAAAAGCAACCCAATGTTTGTGTCACTCTGATTTCTTCTTTGGATGTTGAAGTCGAAGCTCTAAAGAAGAGAATCGTGTAATGATGGATTTGTTGGTGACCTCCTCGACTTCTACGAGATAATTTTCTGCATGAGAAACCTACAGTGGTTAAAGGCTATGATGAAATCATTGTCAATATCTATGAAAAGATTTTGGGTGCCGAGCATAGAAGAATCGAGCATCGAAGCTATGCATTTAGAGAACCTAACATTCTTTTTGAGCTTCTTAATCCCTAAAACCTTGATGGTATGGTAAGGAAACAACCTAGGTCATTGAGGAAAAGTTGGGGGAGCCATCAAAAGGATCACATCTAAAATCCAAGCTATGAAGATGACTAACAAACTCGCCTCTGACATCTTCGATGATCATTCCATTTTTTTCCATCCTTAGCAATAATGACAAGTTTTATTATTGTAACAATTCTAGTTCCTCCCCTCCCAAACTTCTAAAGCACCATCGAATGTACCTGAACTATATATCCAACCTCTCATGAATGCTCCTTCAGTGATCCACTTGTCTCCAATTACTAAAGAGTAGTCAACTTTATTCTGTTCTCTGCCGAAGGTCCATGCAAGTACTAACCCACCCACAAGCGATGGTATTCTCCTATATCCTCTAATGCTAATATAGAATAACACTCCTTTTCAAGCTCAGGGCCTTTATACTTCCGTTCGCAATGTTAGATGATGATTTGACACATCTTCATTGGTCGATTATCTTTCAATCACAACCATTCCAAATATTACGAGGTTCAAAGGTGGACCAAATATTAAAATAATAGAAGCCCTTTATGAAGGGGAAGACCTTGTTATCGACATTGAGTATAAAGGTAATGTAGAGACCAATCACGCTCTTAGGAATAAAGCAACCGCCAATGGTATATCCTTTACTCTCGAAGAAGTCACTCTACTCCATGTGAAACAAGAGAGTGTAACGCAATCGTTATTACAACATCCAAAACTTCTTCCATAAAGAACACGAAGGCTATCGAGTGATGATTAGAAGAAGAAGCGCAAGGCCTTAAAATCTAAGCTCTTAGGTATCTCTACCCAAGGAGACTTCGCCAAGAATCCGAAGAAATTCATGCCCAAAAGGTGTAAGAAATTATCATTTCTTGTTTCTTGGTTCATTTTTATCTTTTGCTTAACAATTGGCATGGGTTAAAACCCAATTTTTGCACCAATATTAGTGATAAATAAAGATTCACTTTTTAGTGTACATCTTTATTTCTTTTATGCACTTTTCTTGTTATAATATTTGTTATACCTTTACATATTTGTACGCCACTAAAATAACCAAATTTATAATAAAACTCCATACCTTCCTGTTTAATCTAATCTAACGCTTTCACTAGTTGTATCTCAATATGAAAAAGTGACTTTACACATTTAATCACTAGTAGTTAGATTGTTTCACTTGCTTTCCCATTAAAATAACCTTGTTTACTCGTAAGAAAAATAAGGAATCATCCTTGATTCTTTAATTGGCTTTGTCTCTTGGTTGCAAGGTGTACCCACGTTTATGTTCCATAAACGCGTAACTCTGAGTGAAAATAATTCAATGATGTTAATTTCCAAGCGTCTAATTTCATTTACACCTAACTCTGGGTGCTTATTCAATCAATGTTTATCTTTGGATACCCTTTCTGTCGATGTCCACTATAGGCATCTAAATTCATTGATACCTACTATAGGCATTTGAATCTGTCAATGCCTACTTTAGGCAACCATTTCCGTCAATGCTTATCTCTACACATCAATATTAATTGCGACTAACTTTGGTATTTTGAAAATCCATCATTCTTACTTTAGGAATCCATTCCTATCGTTTCCTATAGTCGAGAATATATATTCATTATTGCTACTCTAGATACTTATGAATCCGTTGGCACCTACTTTTGGCATTAATGTCCATCGCTACCTATCACTAGGCATCAATCAGACATCCATTTTACTGCAAGACATGTGACATTAGAACAACTAATCACACAGTATGTAATTTAACTTATTGAATACTATTCCATCGATTCAAAAAACAAATTTATTGACAAACTCATTGGTTAAAGCTTCATGATTACATAGAATTCAAGTCTAAAAATAGTCTGAAATAAATATATAAAAATATAAGTAAATTGAAATAGCGGTGAAGGTGTTCACTATTTAGGCCTATGGGATAAGCACCTTGTCTACTATGGTAAGCTTTAAAGTGCCGTCAACAATTCTCTATCACATAAGATTCATCCCACTTTAGACTAAGTGCCCCCAAGTTGAGACGATCCCATTCAAAATAAGGTCACCTATCTCGAACTTTCGATTTCTAACCTTTATGTTGAACTACCATACCACACTTTATTGGTGAGTGGAAATCCTTAAATTAGCCTCTTCTCGTTTCTCCTCCACTAAGTCGAGGGATGCTAGCAATAACTTCTCGTTCATCTTGGGGTCATAATGCATGCATCAATAGGATGAGACTTTTACTTTGATTGGGATTGTTGCTTCAACTCCATATTCCAATGCAAACAACATATTTTCATTTTCTATCTTCCAGGTTGTTTGATAAGCTCGTAATGATAGTAGTAACTCATTAACCCAATTTTCTTTGGTTTGTTTCTTCCACATTCTAACGATGGATTTGATGATCTCATGCATTGTCACCACGTGACTATTTACTTGTTGATGTTATACTACTAAAAAGCTCTTTTGAATTCGATACTAAGCATAGAAGCTAATGATTGTGTACTTTCGAGTTACTTTCCATTATTTGTGATATTATTTTATGGTACTCCAAACTTACATAAAATGTTCTTCATAGCAAAATTGATTACCTTCGTTGAGGTGGTAGTGCTGAGTGGCTTTGCATCAACCCATTTAGTGAAGTAGTGAAACACAATAATTGCACATTCTACTTGCATTGGTAGCACACGATGATGTCAATTCCATAAATTGCACATGACCAAACACTAACCATTTCTGTAAGCTCATTGGATGAGGCTCTGGTGTGATGATCCAGAATTTCGATCATTTGAAATTCGAATATTTAATTGATTTTAAATATTCACAGGTTAATTTTATAAGTTGAATAACTTATATTTCAAATATAATAATTTATTTGAGAAATTAAATTGTTAATTTAATATTTGAAAATGCAGAAATAATTTGATTTTGAATTTAATGTGAACGAAAATGATTTATAAAGTTGAATTAAATTCTATTTAAATTAGAATGATGTTGGTAAACTTTTAAAATTGATTTAAAAGTAAATTTATAAAAAATGGAAATTTTAATATTTAATTAACGTGTAAAAATAGTCACTTGACATTGTCTCGGATTTCGATGAAACAAGTTTCATGGGATCTATAACGTTATATTATTATAGGGTTTCAAATTTTGTGTCGATCGGACTTACGGTTTGGTCATGCGAAGCTGAAACATGTAGAAATTTATTTAAGTAAATTTTAATTAAAATAATTCAATTCGAAAACCTATCTTCCAAATATGGTGGAATCATCTCTCGATATATATTCCATTGTGTTCAGAATAGAGGCAAAACATTATAACTGCCAAGCAACATGCTTCGTTTGGAGTCCGAAAATTTTTCGGGTGAATAGTGTTTTGAAATTTTCTATAAAAGGACCTCAGTTTTTCCATATTTCACAAATCCTAGGTCAGAAATCCTTGCCGCCACTTATTATTCAATGGCCAAAATCTTCAATCCTTCTCCTTCGATTTTCTTTTGATCCATTGATACAGGAAACTTTCAATTATAAAAATTTAGAGCACGACAAGATGTCTCATATCAACGGCTACAATTGTGTTTAGAGAGTAGGACTGGCGGCAATCCTCATTCGAAGGGCAAGCATTTCAAGGCATGTTGCACGCGAACGAGGTGGCCGAGCTCGACCAGGCTTTGGGCGATCGTGCATGGCGATGTGAGCGTTCAAATGAGGGTAGCCGATCATTGTATAGTTCATCGAGGAGGTCGCGGCAATTCATTTGATCTCGGCGGCCATGGGTTTCTTGAAGCAGGTTACACACGTAAGAAACGAGAAAAAGAAAACACCGGCGGCCACGATCTACTTTATTCAACAGGAACGGACATGATTTAAGGTTTAAAAAAAGTATAAATTAATTATGTATATAAAAATCGTGTAAACTTATTTATATCATAACTTTGTCATACGAGATCAAAAATTGACGAAATAAGTTGCATTGGGTTCGTATTCGCGAACACTACATGAAGGAGCTGGTTTGGAGATGATTGGAGCTAGTGAAAATTTGGGTAGAATAAAAAGTCAGTTTAATTTCATTCGAAGTAAAAACGTTGCAACGTCTATTGGAATCAAGCGAGTGCAACTCACTCTCTCTGTCTCGCTTATATATGTAGGTAAGAATAAATTTAGTTTGTGCTATTTGATGATTGTTTGAATCTTATGCTATAGTAGTTAGTAGTTGGATATATTCCTGCCTATTGGAGCAGATGAGACTCTATATGTTTCCGTGTATGTGTGGATGACCTTTTGTACGCGCATCTGCCTCGAAGCCAACATTATACATATTCTCATATGCATATTTGACGTGGATTATAGGTTGGAGGGATCCAACTGGATTCATCACCACTATTGTTTATTTTATTTACAAATATATGTATATATGCTCTAACGTGTGATATTTGATGTAGGGGAACAGATTGAAGGGATCCAACGGGATTCCTCATTTTTGATGATTATTGTTCATATATATTTGATATATTATATGTTTGGATGCCATGTTTGTTGAATTGATTATTGATCCCTTATTTAGTGCTTTAGCAGTATTGGGCCATATTTTCAGTATTTTGAAATGCTATAAGAGTGATTTTGGTTTGAAAGTGATTTTTAATGATTTTGAAGTATTTGTGCTTATAATTATTTGTGAATTATGAAAAGGAGTTTATTTAAATTTAAATGGAATATATGGTTTTTATTTGTTTTAAATTTACAGTTTTTATGAAATATTTGTAAATTAGATTTGTAAGTTAATTTTTATATTAAGGATTTATAAAAATAACATTTTTATAAATTAAGTAATTGATATTGGTAAATATAGTTTTATAAATATTTATGAAATCAAGATTAATAAAATTTGAATATACGAACTTCTTGTGATTAGAATCGCAAAGTTTGACTATAAGATGTTTCATAAAAATAAGTGATAAGTGGGAAATTGGTTGAAATCTGACATTAAATTTAGGTAAGATAATTAAATGCCTATTTATGAATATTTATCAAGGAATGATAATGTTTATTTATTATCATTGATTGATTGGATTTATTTGATATGAAACTTGAAGTTCAAATACCTTGTGAATTCATTTTCACAATTTGACTATAAGGTATTTGATAATAATAATTGTGTAAGGTTAAGAATTTAGTTATGAGCATGTTTTACAAATTCACGATTTTGGACAGCGAATACCCTTTCAATTGAATGTGTAGTAGCAATATATCTAAATGGAGTTTGAATGATTTGTGAATATACTTATTCTGTTGAGATAAGTATATGGAAATGTTTTCCCATTATTGGATATTTGTGAAGTTTGTGAGTATGTATCTTTTTACAGATATTTTGGAATATATATTTGAAAATTGATTTGGTTTATAAAAATTATAAAAAGGGCCTAATAATTGCTTTAGTTCTAGATTATGCCTATTGGCAACGTTTCGGTTCCTTGACTTGATGTGGAAACTGACTAGTCATGCATTTAGCACATGGCCAATTGTGTAGGCTTAATTATCATTTGTGTTGAGGATGTTGATTCGTGTAGTGTAGAGTACTACTCCGATCTATCGAGCTTCCTTCTTGGCCGAAGGATAGCAAGTTGAAAATTGGAACCATGAATAATCTAGCAAACTTGGTTTCTGTATGAGTTTAAGAGTCACTTTTCGATATTGGTGCGGAGAGATCGGGATCGGAGTTATCCGAAAACCACTCCAGACCAATGTATGCGTTTGGAAGTGCAGGTTACTGATGATGATTTATGAAGATCGAGAATTTTCATAGCGTGAGGACTGCTTGTTGACATGCTCTGGCTTGCTTCCATTATAGAGTTATTTATAGCAGTGGTCTCCTCGTTGTGGAGATTTTTTAGATTTCAAGGACTACTCGCTACTAGTGGTAGTTGGAGAGTGCCTTCGATTTTGTTCAGCTCCAAAATGAACTTGTATGGAATTTTGTCTGACATTGTATTCTAAATCACATTTGTGCGGTTTCTATAAACGTATATCAATTGGCGGCGGAGAAGGAAACTTCTCTTAGCTTCACACCCTTTCCCGAGATATACGAGCTCAAGAGGTTATACTTTTCTAGAAATCAGTCGTGTGACATGGAATGACAATGTGGCATTCAGAGATGTGATATGTGATATGTGAAAGGTAATCGTAGCCTCGCAAGCCTCACACCCCGATTATGATGGGATTCTATGTGGTCAAATGTATGCTCGCATTTCAGATGGTAGTGATTTGGGTTATCAGATGTCCTAAGCCCTAGGTACCAGATACGTCTGGGCCTTGTGGCGGGGATGCACAAAGTCTTAGTCCTTGGATGTTATTCGCAGACTGTATCTCCTTTTAGTCATTTGTGTTGTTGCATAACGGCGTTTAAGTCTTGTTCCTAAGCCATGGATAGAGATTGATCTTTCCACTAGTTTCCTGTCATGTTGGAAATCCAATTCCAATACATGCCTGCCATTTTGTTTTGTATATCCTTAGAAGATTAGGTTTTGGTTATCGTAAGGTAAAAACATGCCATTGTTTATGCGTGGGCGTGTCTTAGGAGATACTTTTTTTAGAAAAGGAAGTTTTGGTAATTTAACAAATTTAGTTGAGTATGTTTTCTCATGCTAGTTTACCAGGCTGATCCAGTTGTTCTTCCCTTTCAATGCTCGGGTCACACCAAGTACTTTACAAGTTCAAATTTTGGGCTTTTGGTGCTTCAGCAGGAGAGCTGTAAGTCTTCAGATCGTATTCTCATATATGATATTTTCTGCTGCTTTGTTATTTAAATTTTCTGCAACTGTAGGATATTATAACTGTTCAGGTTGATGATTTGTGATTGATTGTTGAACTCTGATTGATGTATGTTTTCCGCTATGATGTGAGATTCTGTATTGTTCTGTTTGGTTTTCTTTTTCTCTCTTTCTTCTCTTCTCTTTTTCTCTCTTCTTTTCTTTCACATGACTTTCCATCATTCTGTGCTTTTTAGATCAAACATGTTTGGTTTATTTTCGATTCAAGGGGTATGAAATTGCGGGTCGTCACACATGGTATTAGACCTTAGGTTTAATATATTCAGTGTACTCGGTATAGATAGGGTCGATAGCACCCTAGATTGAGTTTGAGTGTATTATATATACATGTGCGTATTTGTTAGTGATATAAACTGTTTTATATTGTATTTACTTATCCGCTGAATTGTTTATGAATTCTGATCGGTATGTGGGATGTCATCTTATCGATAGGGATTTCTAAACGCTTAAATGAGGCAAATCGATATAGTATTGTTTTTAATTGGGTAAATGAAATAATTTTACCTCTTTTATATTTTATATATAAAAGAAACCATTTTTTAAAAATTATTATAGTATATATAAACTTATTATTTGGTTGTTTGGAAATGTAAATATATATATATATATATATATATATATAAGTTAATAAAAACTGCTTGAATAATCTTAATAAAAACAACAATTGTAAAAGAATAAATTATATAATCAAATGAATTATATAGTATGGAATTATAAATTAACATGATTTACAATTTTGAAATGATCTAATATATAAGAAATGAAACTACATGAGTATATTTATAAATATGAGTTAAAAATAAAAATGGATTTAAACTAAGAATTTGAGAATTTGAATCCCATTGATTTTGACAGATGTTTTAAAGAGGTTATGTTATTATAAATCTAAATAATGTAAATAGGAATAAATCTTATATAAGTTAATTAAAACAGTGAAATAATATAAGTAAGAATGTATAAATGTGATATATAAATATAAAGGGATTTTAAAAGAATATAAAGCATCGAATTCACTTCCGTCGCTGGAAAATAATAAGGGTGATGACTGCAGCATCATTAGTATCATTTTCGAGTTTCTGTGCGACGGATTGCTACCAATAGTAAATTGAAAATTGTAGTTTTGTTATGGTAAACAAATCTGAATTTATAATCCAGTTTGAAATTGATAAATATAAGTAAAATGAGTTTTGGACTTATAATATGAAATAAAAATTTAATTTTTGTAAAGTTAAATAAAGTGACTTGATTTGAACCGGATTAGATAAGTTATTGAAACGAAAAATTAAACTTAAGTGACAAGTGATTATATAATATGAATGTTTAGATAACTAAGTTGTATAACTTATACATTTAGTAATAACAAGTTAGAAATAAGAGTTTTTGAACTTGTAATTAGAAAATTTTAAAATTGGAATATGAAATTAGAATTTAACTTCGATGAAATTAAATAAATTGGAGCAATGAACTAAAATTATGCGAATTAATGAATCAAATAAAAACGAATATAAATCTAAGTTGTAATGTGATTATATAACCATGAATTAAAATTATAAAATGAGAATGAAAACAAACATAAATAAATATTCATGGAAGTTGAAGTGGATAAGAATAACTTATGAATTTTGTAATAATAAGTTGGAAACAAAAATTTAGATTTGATAATTATGAAATGTTAAGAAATGAAATCTGAATTGGATTTATAAGTTGAAATTTAAGTTAAGTGAAACAAAATGATGTTTAAAAAAGGAACATAACTTAAGTGATGTTGAATGAAGTTGAATTTGATATCAAAATGAATTAATAAAGTGAATTAATGAAATGAAGTAATTAAATGAATATGAACTTGAGTTATATAATGAAACTCAACTTTAATTGTAAAAGGTGAATTAGTGAATAAACATGGTTTAGAAATGTTGTTGTTAAGAATTAAATAAAAATTAAGTTAAGAAGTGATGATAAAATTAACATTAATGGAAGTGTTGTACAAAAATGTGAATATAGTGAATACTAGAATTCAATCTAAATTAGATATAAACCAATTGAAATTAAACATGTTAAACCAAATTGAAGGTAAACGAAGTAAATATGAATGTTTGAGTGTAAATTAAATAAATTTGGTCATGTTGGATATGCATTGGTTGTTAGATGGATGTTAGTTGACTGTATAGAAATTCATATGGAATTCAATTAATAAAATTGAAAGCATAAATAATTGAATTAAAATTAGAAGTTAGTGAATCTAAATAGAATTGAATTTGATTTGATTTGGAAGTGAACAAACTTGAATGTAAACTAACTGAATATGAATAAATAAATGTTAGTAAAATCCAATGTTAATGAATCAAATGTGATTAAATTGAAAACCAATTCAATGAATATTAATGAGAAATGAATGTATATTGATATGGTTATGGATTGACTGAATAGATATTAGTTTGTTGAATGTTGGTTGGATGATAATTGTTTGATGGTTGAATTTGTTGCTTTTGATTGCATTTGCTATATTAGCTGTATAGTTGTATTGGTATATATTGTATATTGATATTACTTTCCATATATACATGTACTTACCGTTTGTTGAGTGTATAGTAGGCGCGGATAGCGTATGCTTCGCATTTGGAGCTCGCTTTCATTCTATATTAGCCGCATGTGCTCGCTAATAATATATAAGGTACATATCTTAGATTACATATCGTACTTTTATATTTTTTTCCCTACCGGATGCCCAATCCTCGAAGATGAGATGTATATTTGTGATATTATATATATTGTGATTTTTTTCGGATTGAGCCGCTTAAAGGAGGTTATGGCGAATTTTTTTGAAAATTTTAGGTGTTAGAATTTTTTTGAGATTTTTGGAATTTTTTTTGATTTTGAGTTATAATTTGAAATGATGTTAGTTGATTTATGGAATGTAGTGGTAAATAACTAAGTATGTATTTGAAAACTAAGAAATTTTTTTATAAGAAGTTTAACTATTGGATTTTGGAAGAAGTTAAAAGGTTTAAATAATGTTAGTAGTCTAGTTTGAACGAATAGTTTTGAAAAGTTAATGGAAGGACGAAATTCTTTTAAGTAGGGGAGAATGTAACGATCCAAAATTTCTTTCATTCGAAATTCGGATGTTTAATTGATTTTAAATATTCACAAGTTAATTTTATAAGTTGAATAACTTATATTTCAAATGTAATAATTTATTTGCATGATTAAATTGTTAATTTAATATTTGAAATTGCAGAAATAATTTGATTTTGAATTTAATGTGAACGAAAATGATTTATAAAGTTGAATTAAATTCTATTTGAATTAAAATGATGTTGATAAACTTTTAAAATTGATTTAAACGTAAATTTATAGAAATTAGACATTTTAATATTTAATTAAGGTGTAAAAATAGTCATTTTTGATACGCTCTCGGATTTCGATGAAACCGGTTTCATGAGATCCATAATATTTAATTATTATAGTATTTCAAATTTTGTGTCAATCAGACTTACGGTTTGTTCGTGCAAGCTGAAATGCGTAGAAATTTATTTAAGTACATTTTAATTAAAATAATTCGATTCGAAAACATGTCTTCCAAATACGATGGAATTGGCTTTTGATATATATTCCATTGTGTTCAGAATAGGGGTAAAACATTATAAACGCTAGGCGGCACGCTTCGTTTGGAGTCCAATTTTTTTCAGTTGAATAGTGTTTTAAAATTTTCTATAAAAGGACCTCATTTTTTCCATATTTAACAAACCCTAGGTTAGAAACCCTAGCCGCCACTTATTATTCAATGGACGAAATCTTCAATCCTTCTCCCTCGATTTTCTCTCGATCCATTGACAATTACGAAAAACTTTCAGCTGCAAAAATCTAGAGCACGACAAGGTCTCTTAGATCAACGACTATGATTGTGTTTAGAGAGAGGGATTGATGACAATCCTCATTCCAAGGGCGTGCATTTCAAGGCATGCTACACATGAACCATGTGGCCGAGCTCGATCGGGCTTTGGGCGATGGTGCATGGCGATGTGCGCGTTCAAATGATGGCAGTCGATCGTTGTATAGTTCATCGAGGAGGTCGCGATAATTCATTTGATATCGACGGCCGTGGGTTTCTCGAAGCAGGTTACGCGCATGAGAAGCGAAAAGAAGAAAACACGAGCAGCTATGATCTTCTTTATTCGAAAGGAACGACCACGATTTAAGGTTTAAAAAAAGTATAAATTAATTATGTATATAAAAATCGTGTAAACTTATTTATATCATAACTTTGTCATATGAGGTCAAAAATTAATGAAACAAGTTGCGTTGGGTTCGTATTTGCGAACACTACGCGATGGATATGATTTGGAGTTGATTGAAGCTAGTGAAAATTTTGGGTAAAATCAAACGTTAGTAGCATTTTTTTGAAATAAAATGTTGCAACATCTATTGGAATCAAGTGAGTACAACTCACTCTCTCTGCCTCGCTTATATTTTTGTATAAGTGAGAATAAATTTTTTTTGTGATGTTTGATGATTATTTGGATGTTATGCTATATTAGTTGGTAGTTGGATATATTCCTGCCTATTGGAGCAGATGAGACCCTATACGTTCCAATGTATGAGCGGATGATCCTTTGTACGCGCGTCTGCATCGAAGCAGACATTGTACATATTCTCATATGCATATTTGATGCAGGTTACAAGTTGGAGGGATCCAACTGAATTCCTCATCATTGTTGTTTATTTTATTTACAGATATATGTATATATGCTGTAACGTGTGATATTTGATGTAGGGGAACATATTGAAGGGATCCAACCGAATTCCTCATTTTTGTTGATTATTGTTCATGTATATGTGATATATGATATGTTTGGAGGCCATATTTGTTGAATTGATTGTTGATCCCTTATTTAGTGCTTTGTCAGTATTGGGCCATATTTTCAGTATTTTGAAATGCTATAAAAGTATTTTGGTTCAAAAGTGCTTTTTAACGATTTTGAAGTATTTGTGCTTATAATTGTTTGTGACTTATGAAAAGGAGTTTATTTAAAGTTAAATGGAATGTATGGTTTTTATTTGTTTTAAATTTATAATTTTTCTGAAGTTGATTTTTATATTAAGGATTTATAAAATAACATTTTATAAATTAAGTAATTGATATTGGTAAATATAGTTTTATAAATATTTATGAAATCAACATTAATAAATTTTGAATATATGAACAACTTGTGATTAGAATCACACGGTTTGATTATAAGATGTTTCATAAAAATAAGCAATAAACGAGAAATAAGTTGAAACCTGATATTAAATTAGGTAAGATAGTTAAATGCCCATTTATAAATATTTACCATAGAATGATAATGTTTATTTATTATTATTGGTTGATTAGATTTATTTTATATGAAACTTGAAGTTCAAATACCTTGTGAATTCATTTTCATGATTTAACTATAAGGTATTGTATAATAATAATTGTGTAAGGTTAAGAATTTAGTTATGAGCATGTTTTACAAATTCATGATTTTGGACGGTGAATAATCCTTTCAATTGAATGTGTAGTAGCAATATGTCTAAATGGAGTTTAAATGATTTATGAATATGCTTATTTCGTTGAGATAAGTATACGGAATGTTTTCCAATTGTCGAATGTTTGTGAAGTTTGTGAGTATATATCTTTTTATTGATATTTTGAATATATATTTGAAAATTGATTTAGTTTATAAAAATTATAAAAAGGGCCTAATAATTGCTTTAGTTCTAGATTATGCCTATTGGCAAAGTTTCGGTTACTTGACTTGATGTGGAAACTGACTAGTCATGCATTTAACATGTGGCCAATTGTGTAGGCTTGATTATCATTTGTGTAGAAGATGTTGATTCGTGTAGTGCAGAGTATTACTCTGCTCTATCGAGTTTCCTTCTTGGCTGAAGGATAGCAAGTTGAAAATTGGAACCATGAATAATATACCAAACTTGGTTTCCGAACGAGGTTAGGAGCCACTTTCCGATATTGGTGCGGAGAGATCGGGATTAGATTTATTCGAAAACCACTCCAGACCGATATATGCGTTCGGAAGTGCGGGTTATTGACAATGATTTATAATGACCGAGGATTTCCATAGCATGAGAACTGCATATTGGCATGCCCTGGGTCGCTCCCATTATAGAGTTATTTATAGCAGTGATCTCCTAGTTGTGGATATTTTTCGGATTGCATGGACTACTCGCTACTATTGGTAGTAGGAGAGTGCCTTTGGTTTCGTTCAGTCCCAGAATGAACTTGTATGGACGTTTGTCTGACATTTTTTTCTAAATTACAATTGAGTGGTTTTTATAAACGTATATCAGTCTGTGGCAGAGAAGGCAACTTCTCTTAGCTTAACACCCTTTCCCGAGACATACGAGCTCAGGAAGTTATACTTTTCTGGAAATCAGCCGTGTGATGTAGAATGACAATGTGGCATTCAGAGATGTGATATGTGGTATGTGAAAAGTAAACGTAACCTTGCGAGTGTCACACCCCGGTTATGATGGGATTCTATGTGGTCAGATGTATGCTCACATTTCGGATAGTAGTGATTTGGGTTATCAGATGTTTTGAGCCCTAGGTACTAGATACGTCTGGGTTTTATGGTAGGGATGCACAAAGTCTGAGTCCTTGGATGTTATTCGCAGGTTGTATCCCCTTTTAGTCATTTCTGTTGTTGTATAACAGCGTCTGAGTCTTGGACGTAAGTCGTGGATACAGATTGATCTTTCCACTAGTTTTCTGTCATGTTGGAAATCCATTTCCAATACGTGCCTGCCATTTTATTTTTTATAACCTCAAATGATTAGGCCCAGAATTTAATAATGGTAACAATTTCGGATATTTGCTATTATCTGTGAAATAGACACTATTATAATATAGAATGATTTGATATGAAAGGTTTTGGTTATCGTAAGGTAAAAACATGTCCATGTTTATGTGTTGGCATGTCTTACGAGATACTTTTGCTTTGAAAAGGAAAGTTTTCGTAATTTAATAAATTCAATTGAATGTGTTTTCTCATGCTGGTTTACCAAACTAATCCGAGCGTTCTTTCCTTTCAATGCCTGGATCAGACTGAGTACATTTACAGGTTCATATTTTATGCTTTAGAGGCTTAAGCAGGAGAGCTGGAAGTCTTCGGATCGTATTCCCATATATGTTATTTTCCGCTGCTTTGTTATTTAAATTATCAGCAATTGTAAGGATAGGTTATTATAATTGTCTAAGTTGATGATTAGTAATTGATTGTTGAACTCTAATTGATGTATGTATATACAGTTTCTGTTTTGTAAATATCATTGGTATAATATTATATGTTTTCCGCTGTGATGTGAGATTCTATATTGTTCTTTTGGTTTTCTTTTTCTCTCCTTCTTCTCTTCTCTTCTTCTCTCTTCTTTTCTTTCTCATGACTTTTCGTCATTCAATGCTTTTTGGATCGGACATGTGTGATTTATTGTCAATTCAAGGGGTGTGGAATTGCACGTCGTCACATTTGGTATATTAACGAATCTCTAACACATGTCACATCTTTTTGTGAATTCCACTGCATCACTAATGCTGGTAGGAAATATCCATAGCTAGTACCTTTCATGCTATGTTCTTCTTATAGTGTGATCTCTACAACTAACATTCTCAAGGATTTTTTGTCCCTATCCTCACATCATAACAAAGGGTTTAGATTGCTCTCCTATACAATATGTTATCCTCTATAACGTATGGAAAATAGTTTTGCAAGAGCTTCATACTTCATTCCTATTCTTTCACAGATTTCCCATTATCAAATATTCCTAAAACATAATTATCCATGACTCTATTTTCTCTAATTCAATAACAAATTCCACATCCATAGTGCATGGAGCCAGTAACCATGCATCTCTAGAATTTGCTAGCTTAGTAGATGCACCCGCGTTTACATTTACCTCTTTAAGAATACGTGCTATCGTATAGTAGTCAAGCTCGCCAAGAATTTCATCAGTTTTGTAAAGTACGGGGCTTTTTTTGCCCTCTAAGGTTGAAAATCCTTCTTAACCTGGAAAACATCTAGTTGGGAGTCATTGAATATCTATAAGGATCGAACACTCAACTTCTTAGAAATACCAAGTCCAACAATTAGCGCTTCATACTCAAATTCATCATTTGGTACATGGGACTCTAGCTTCAAAGCATAGCATATTCACAAACCTTCTAGAGTTCTAAAGAATACTCCAACTCCAAAATCACGGTCACTAGATGCTCCATCAGGATACAATACCATGTCAGCGGTTTCACTAGTTCTTCTTTGGTCCCATCATCCCAAATAGTAAATCCAACGATGAAAATTGCTAATGCTTATCCTTTAATAGCCTTCCTTGGATGATAAGTGGCTTTATATTGACTCATCTCAATACTTCATTTCATCAATTATCTCGATGTATCGAAGTGATGTAAGACCTACCTTAAGAGTTGAATTGTCTATGCCCTAATTGGATGAGCTTGGAAGTACGATCATACTTCATGGATGCTATCAGTAATACACCATTTTCTCCGTTTTAGGATATCGTTTCTCTACTCCTATGAATTGATGCTAATGTAATATACTGTTCAATGGATCCTTATGTCCTCAAGCACAAATGTAGCACTGAATGCATGAGATGAGAATGTGAGATAAACGTACAAGGTCCTTCTTTCGTTGTTTTTGATAAAATGAAGGAACTTTTGGAGATGTCCCAAAAATTCCAGAAAAGGAGCCTCACATTCTTCCATCCATCAGAACTTCCCCTTTCCTTCTTAATGGAATTGAAAATTGACATGCACTTGTCATTCACTTTTGAGATGAACCTACCCATTGCAATAACCTTACCATTCAACTGTACATTTCCTCATTGTCTTTGAGGCCAATACTTTCTTTAAGGCTTCAACCTACTCTAGATTGGCCTCAACACCCCTGAAGTTCACGTTGAACCCTAAAAGTTTCCTAGACAATACTCCAAATGAACACTTTAAAGATTAGGTTTGTTTGCGCCAAAAATGGTCACAAACCCCAAATACCGTGAAAGCACCAGTGTATGGACACAAATCAACAATATTCAAGCACAAATATCAGATCTCAGCAAATAAAAACAGCAATTCAGAAATTATAATCAAAAACACAGGATTAATAGTGGTTCGGCTATCTCCGGCCTACGTCCACTTCAAAGTTTTATCCTTTTATTGATTATCCTTGCTGGTTCAGATGATTACAGCAGTAGTAATGAAGAATTTCGAGTACAATAGTTACATTGAAGTGTAGAAATGAATCCGGCAGAGTCTGGACGTCCAATAGCCAAAAGGTCCTTTTTCTATAGGCTCTGGGGCTCTATTTATAGGCGTAGGAGGCTAAGATCGAGCTAAACCTTTGGGAGACTTCTTCTGACACGTGAGTGGGCCCACGCGACCGACCCCACCAAGTTTCGACTCGATCTGCGATCGATACGAATCCATTTCATATCCATAAAAAAATGATCAAATCGAGATGAAACTTGGCAGGATTGTTCTTTACCTTGCATGCAAGTTGCTGTGAAAATTTCGTTGCATTTGGATCAGCGGTTTGGGAGATATGATCGATACAAATTGCATTTTTGTGAGTGTTGTTGCGTTCGTATCCACCGGTTCGAATCCATCCTGTTCGACTCGATCAAAAGCACACGCTTGCTCGTGACGTGGCGCGAGCTTCCTGGACCGATCCACCTTGTGCGCCGAGTTGAACGCTTCTTTCCTGTAGACGTGGGTGTCCTTCACTGCTTTGAATGCTTATCCCCTTGATTCATGGATCTTCCTTGTTCGTATCTGCATTTCGTGCTTGTTCATATTCATAACACCGTTCGTTCGCATCCATCTACTCATGTCTTTCTTCGTATCGACTCTAGGAGTACATTTCGTACTGCTTCCATATGTGCTAATGGATACGAAATGAGTATGGGGGACCAATACGAAGTGGTCATGAAAATGGACACGAACCTCATCCTTGGGATGGATACGAACGAGACCTTACCTGATGCATACGAACAAGGTTTTACCTAATGGACACGAACAAGCCTTTACCTGATGGATACGAACAAGGCCTTACCTGATGGATGCGAAACCATTGAGTTGAATCCATGCTGATCGATACGAACGATATCGATTCGAAGTCCACCACTATGCTCTGTCTCTGATCGATACAAATACTATCGACTCGAAATGCCAACAACCGATCGATGCGAAATGCATCGATACGAAAAGACTGCCGCTTCATGGATACGAACTGCCGGGCATGCGTGAACCATCTCTTTCCATCCTGACCGATACGAAACCATCTAGTCGAACCAAAACCTGATCGATGCGAACCCCATCTAGTCGAACTTCTACTGATCGATACGAAGCCGATCGATACGAAACACCAACTACCTGATCGATACGAAATGTATCAATACGAACCATCCCTGTACGAACAACATGCTCTTCCTACCTTGCATCGATCATATCTCCTTCATACGAACTCCGATTAACCTGAAATTTGAAACATAGCCTCTCCTAGTCCTCATCATCATCTCCAATCGATTCCGTCCCGATCGGAGCTCAACCAAATTTTGACGACATTGATTGCAGCCTTGCTTCCAATCGATTTCCAATCCTGATATCCATCGTTCATTGCCAATTCGTTGATATTCTAGCTTTAACCAAAAGTTGGGATAACATTTGCCCCCCAAAACATGCCTTGTGATAAGAAGGCGTGTTTTGAATAGTTCCGAATCTGATATCCGAAGTCCATAGCCATATCGTTTGAGTATATCATCCTTGACCGTTCAGAGTCGATGCCCAATTTCAAATCCAATAACCAAAGCCTTAGACAATTCCATATCCATTCGAACTCGACAACCGAGTCCTAATCCATCCTTATCCAATAGCTGATAACCGAATCCAGGACCTCTCCGGGTCGATATCCAAATCCATAGCCTCTCCGGGCTCCTGCCAAGCGCAATCCACACCTGACGACCGTGGTCCAGTGTCCCTGGACATTGAGCTAACCTCTCCGGGGGGTAACCCACACTTGACGACCGTGGTCCAGTGTCCCTGGACGTTGAGCTAACCTCTCCAGGTTCTTGCCATGCGCAATCCACACCTGATGACCGTGGTCCAGTGTTCCTGGACGTTGTACAATGTCATGGCTTAAGTCCTAAGCCGAATCCTGGTCGCTCTGGACCCTTGTTGAGCATAGTCCATACTCAACGACCTGAAAATAACAATTGATAATACATGGCCTAAGTCCTAGGCCGAATCCTGGTCTCTCCGGACCCTTGTCGAGCATAGTCCATACTCGACGACCTGAATGAGTTAATTTACCGCGCTCGGGCAAAGCGACTCATCCCTTGCCAGGCATAATCCATACCCGACGACCTTTTATCAAAAACCAGATAAAAATCCAATCAAAATCCAATCCAAAATCCAATCCAAAATCCAAATCAAAACCAGAAAATTAGAAATCCAAACCAGCATCCAAAACAAAAACTAACCATCCAGACGAAAATCCAAAACAGAAAGCAAACAAAACCAGGAGTTCAAACCAAACTCCAAAACCAAACCAGAAAACCAAGTGTCCAATCCAAAACAAAAAAAATAGATTTCACAAACCATAGCTTCGTGGTTTATCATCATTCAGAGCATGCCTAGGGGCTATCTCCGTCCCCATACATGCGTAAATGACTTTGCGTTTGCCAGTAGCTTGTTACTTATTTCATATTATCTTGGTCAATTGATAACCAATCGACCATCATTCCTGGGCCTCACATCATCATGGTGTGAGGTATGCGGTGGCTGCTCCTGCTCCACCGCTGCATTCCGTGTCCCAACATAGTGACTCAATTGTCCATTCCTTACATGCTCCTTAATTATGTCCTTTTAAGTGCCTGCAGCTGTTGGTATCATGTTCATCCAAATCATGGAAGAGACAGTGTCTTCCTGATGCCCTTTCCCATTCTGATGGTTCTCTCCTAGCCGGCTTCAGGTAAGGAAGGCGATTCTGGGTTTCCATGTATATCCGCTCCAGTGTCTCATTTAATCCTGTGTATGTGGAAAACTTTGGATCCTTCCATCGCTTTCTGGCTTTTCCTGGATCATCATCCAGCTTCCTCTTTCCTTTATCCTTATCCGAACCTCTACTGGATGGTCCTCCACCCTCAGTTGCATTCACTTCCTTCAATTTTAAATCTGCACATGCATCCTCTTGTCGGAGGAACCTCTCTGCCCTGTGAAAGAATTCCCCGAAATCCAGTGGTGGGTCTCGTATTAAAGATACCTTAAAGTCCAAATCTTCCCTCACTCCTGACACTATCGCCATTAAAACCATTGATGGATCTGGCCGATCCACCGAAGCAACTGCCGCATTGAATCGAGTAAGAAAATCTCTAAGCGATTCATCCGTCTTTTGCTTTACCGACGTTAATGTCATTACGTTCTTTGGCCTTTTAATATGAACCCGAAACTGTCCCAAAAACCTATCCACCAATTCCCTCCAAGTCCTGATAGACCCCTCTCTAAGCTGCCTAAACCACATTGCAGCTAAGTCCATCAAGTACAAAGGGAAGCATCGGGCCATCACCTCCTCCAATGCCCCCAACACTTCCATGTGTCTTGTGTATCTCATCAATTGATCAGTTGGGTCTGCCTTGCCATCATATACTTCCACGCTAGGTAACTTAAACTTAGGTGGATTCTGAGCTATCCTTATTTCCCGAGCGAACGGACTCCTGTTCGCTCCTTCCAAGTCTCTATTGGTCAAGCCTCCACACATGGTTTTTCTAATGATCTCCACTAATCCAGTATTGTCTGTCTGGGGTTGCCCCCCATGCCCCCGAGGGAACTCCGGTACATATTCTTCATGCGGTTCACTGATGTTAGCACTCGCTCTAGCCTGCTGAGCTCCATCCAAGGGCCTTCCAGTATCAAATCCTACCGGCCTGCCCCCAAGCCTTTGTCGATTGTCATCTAGTTTTGCATTCTATCCTCCATCGGGTTCCGCGACCCTAGTTCCTTGTCCTACACTTGTAGCCGCCGTGGTTGGTCCAAGGTTCTGTGTTCCTACAGCTCTCATTTGTTCAAAGAAGGTTTGCATCATATCCTGCTGACTCTTCGACAACCTCTCTTGCAATGAATTTGCCATAGCTTCCATTTCATCTCTAGTGATGTAGATGGAAGCTTGTCCTTCTCCAGCTCCGGAGGAAGCTTCTTGACTTCCTTCTTGTTTGGCTTCTCTCAGCCCTCTGTCTTCTACTTGTCTGCCGAGTCATTCTCTTTCAAATCTAAACTCTTCACGCTCTTCCAATCCAAACTTCAATCCGATGTAGCGGGTGCTAGTCCTTCTCAGTGAAAGCACCAAAGTGTTTGTGCCAAAAATGGTCACAAACCCTAGATACCATGAAAGCACTAGTGTATGGACACAAATAAATAATATTCAATCACAAATATCAGATCTCAGCAAATAAAAACAGCAATTCAGAAATTATAATCAGAAACATAGGATTTATAGTGGTTCGGCTATCTCTGGCCTACGTCCACTTCAAAGTTTTATCCTTTTATTGATTATCCTTGCTGGTTACAGATGATTACAGCAGTAGCAACGAAGAATTTCAAGTACAATAGTTATATTGAAGTGTAGAAATGAATCCGGCAGAGTCTGGACGTCCAATAGCCAAAACGTCCTTTTTCTGTAGGCTCTGGGGCTCTATTTATAGGCGTAGGAGACTGAGATCGAGCTAAAACTTTGGGAGACTTCTTCTAGCACGTGAGTGGGCCCACGCGACCGACCCCACCAAGTTTTGATTTGATCTGCGATCGATACGAATCCATTTCGTATCCATCAAAAAATGATCCAATCGAGATGAAACTTGGCAGGATTGTTCTTTACCTTGTATGCAAGTTGCTATGAAAATTTCATTGCATTTGGATCAGCAGTTTGGGAGATATGATCGATACAAATTGCATTTTTGTGAGTGCTGTTGTGTTCGTATCCACCGGTTCGAATCCATCCCGTTCGACTCGATCAGAAGCACACGCTTGCTCGTGACGTGGCACGAGCTTCCTGGAACGATCCACATTGTGCGCCGAGTTGAACGCTTCTTTCTTGGAGACGTGGGTGTTCTTCACCACTTTGAATGCTTATCCCTTTGATTCGTGGATCTTCCTTGTTCGTATCTGCATTTCGTGCTTGTTTATATTCATAACATCGTTCGTTCGCATCCATCTACTCGTGTCTTTCTTCGTATCGACTCCAGGAGTACATTTCGTACCGCTTCCATATGTGTTGATGGATACGAAATGAGTATGGGGAACCGATACGAAATGGTCATGAAAATGGACACGAACCTCATCCTTGGGATGGATACGAACGAGACCTTACCTGATGGATACGAACAAGGTTTTACCTGATGGACACGAACAAGCCTTTACCTGATGGATACGAACAAGGCCTTACCTGATGGATGCGAAACCATTGAGTCGGGTCCATGCTGATCGATACGAACGATATCGATCCAAAGTCCACCACTATGCTCTGTCTCTGATCGATACGAATAATATCGACGCGAAATGCCAACAACCGATCGATGTGAAATGCATCGATACGAAAAGACCGCCGCTTCATGGATACGAACTGCCGGGCATGCGTGAACCATCCTGACCGATACGAAACCATCGAGTCGAAACAAAACCTGATCGATGCGAACCCCATCGAGTCGAACTTCTACTGATCGATACGAAGCCAATCAATACGAAACACCAACTACCTGATCGATATGAAATGTATCGATACGAACCATCCCTGTGCGTCGATGGATACGAACAGCATGCTCTTCCTACCTTGCATCAATCATATATCCTTCATACGAACTCCGATTAACCTAAAATTTGAAACATAGCCTCTTCTAGTCCTCATCATCATCTCCAATCGATTCCGTCCCGATTGGAGCTCAACCAAATTTTGAGGACATTGATTGCAGCCTTGCTTCCAATCGATTTCCAATCCTTATATCCAACGTTCCTTGCCAATTCGTTGATATTCCAACTTTAACCAAAAGGTGGGATAACAAGGTTCATCCATACTTTCATACCATCCCACACATTTCCTCTAACTATGTTATGTGGTCCATAGATTTTATTAATTTTATAGTCGTATCATCCTTGTACACCTCCATTGCCCATCTGGTCTATTCCATAAACATCTTATTGACCAATCACTAGTAAGTAGCTCCAGCATTCTTAAGATCAAATGAAATAAACTTGTAGCAATACACTCCTAAGTCGGTAATAAGACAGGTATGCTCTTGGTCTGCAACATGCATTGCAATTTAATTATTATTGAAGTAAGAATCAATGAATGATAACAAGTAACATCTAAGTAGTTCCATCCTTGAGGTGGTCAATCAGCGGAAGTGGGAAGAAGTCCTTCAGCATATATATTTTAGGTTTGATGAATGACGCATGTCTACCAGTTTACGTTAGGCTTCCAAACTAACATATGATTTGATATCTAGGCCAAATGGCATTCTTCTTGGATAAAGTTGTTTACAATAAATGATCTATTTCCTCCTTCACTACAGCGGATCTTTTCAGATCCATGCTATGTCTCTTCTAAATGATAGGTTGTGCTTTAGGTCTACTATTTAGTGCATGGCACATAATTCCATGCGAACTCCTGCAAATTTTGGAGTGATTCCACATAAACACATCATGGTTCTCCCTCAAAACCATGTAAGATCTTATTTCATCCTTAGACTGTGTTGTGACCCAAACCTTCGAAGGTTTTCTCTCATCTTTCCATATGGTCTATATTAGCTAGATTGTTCCTGTCCACACCCCTTTCGACTCTTTCCTTGGATCCACCTCATCATGTACTTCGTTAATAGATCAAAATCAAGGTCGGACTGTAGTTTCTATGCTTCCAAAAACTTGATATAGAGAGGTTTCTCTATATGTTTATCTTTCTTGCTGTGGTGAGCTACTTTGAGCTTAGTCCCATAACATTCTCTTCCAGCACTTTGGCTATCCTGCACTGCTCCACCATTAAAATCCATCAAAAACTTCATAATCAAGCACCATAAAGCTTAGGTAATCTTGAAATTAGCAAGGTTTGGTAAACCAAAAAACACATTATAAGCAGGATATCCATCAATTGCAAAAAAAATCTCCACTCGCACAACCTTATGATTTCCCTCATGTTTGAATAGTCAAAGTTATATATCCCATGGGCATTGTTGGTAAATACCTAAAGTAAGGAAGAACAAGGCAACCAATTCTTTGCATTTAACTTTATCTCATCAAAAGCATGTTTAAGTAGAATGTTCATTGAGCTTCCACAGTCAACCAACACTTACTGAAACATAGTATGCCTAATCTGTGTCGCTATGACCATCGAATTAAACACCATGTTGGATCAAGTGCATTGGTAGCAAGGTAAAAGGAAAGAAGTTAAAAAAACCCTTTTATTAATTTGTGCATTTACATAATGATATTTTGCATTAAATCACATCTAGTGATTATTAATAAAAGAGTTTGCCATTTCAAATTTGATTTAGTTAGTTATATTAAAAAATAATATATGTATTTTATGGTTTAGGCCTATCAAAAATAATAGATGTTATATTTTAGTTTATTTTGATTTAAATTTAATTTATTAAACTTTTGCATTCATAATGCAAATATTATCATATAGCACATAAATATGGTAGACTAACCAAGGGCATATAAAAGCATAAATGTCAAATGTATTAATAACCATTAGATATTATGGCTAAAATAAATGGAATAATGTTAAAGGATACTAATTTTAACATAGATAATATCTCATATTCACATGCATATATATAACAATCCATAATTTTTTTAAGCCACTGAATAATTTTAAATATGTTTAATGACATTTTTATTATATATATATATATATATTTATATATGTGTTCAAGCTGTATAATTTTTTGGTTTTAACTTACACACACAAACATATTCTGAAATATGTTTCTTGAAGAATTTTATTATTTTATATATTCTAAAATATTATATATATATTCTGATATAATCGATTTTTTCAAAATTTAAGATTCAAAATAGTCTGATTTAATCAAAACTGATTTTTTTAAACCTGAAAGCAAATTGTGCATGTACATAGATATATTACATGAATTTTAAATCATAATTTTAATATATATATATATATTAAATCAAAAGTAATAATAAAAAATGTCTTTTAAATCGAGAAAACAAAATTAGTGTTTTTATAGCTATATATATAATTTTAATTTAACATAAAATTATTTATATACACATACAAATATGTATGGTCATGATATTATTATTTATTAATTTAAAAAGAAAAAATTAATTACATATATAATCTATTTGTGATTAATTAACAGTGTCACTATTAGAATTTTTAATTCGATATTGAAATGTAAAAAAATGGGACGTTTACCTTTTTATGATCCTACCGGTTATCGAACCTCTGATGGCAAGTTATTTCCTCTCCAGGCTCCTTGTATCTTGTCCTTGAGTTTAATGTGCAAATATCATCTTCTAGGCTTTACCAAATTTTCAATGGAGGCTAGGGTAATGGTCAATGTATATAGAATGACATGAGTTTCATAGAACTTATACATACATAATTAAATGAGAACGTGTTAACCAAATCGATTTTCAAATAACTTTACATACATACGTAAACAAGATTATGGTCGGTAATGTGATCAAAAAATATATTATTGATTATCAAGTTTAAGGATGTTAAAGCTATTAATGGTTAATAAACAAACATGCGTGATTTGTTGTAACAATAATCTGTTCATTTTTTAAAATGAATATGAAAGTGGTTAGAAATTTGGATGAAATATTTTGGTAAAGATAAGAAAGAAGACTTTGGTTATAGTAAGGGATAAAGAGGTGGGAACAAGGCGAAAAGGGAATAACGGGGAAAAGGGTTAAAGACTCTTTTAACCTTTGTATATTTTCCCATTTATATACATATTCATCCTCTCTCATCCACACATAGATTCCATAATCAGTCAATCCTAATTTTTTTATCTCTTTAAAAAAATCTCTTAAACCAAAATGAAAATAAGCTTAAACATCTCCAAATTAACTTAAACTCACAATAGTTCTTATACTTCATTATCAAAGCACTAGAGAGTCTTTTTGAAGGAAAAAATAAGGTATAAAAGGGGTATTAAAAGCATTGACATGGGAAAATAAGGAAGTAAGTTTTTGGCTCGAAATTTGGCGCTAGGAGAAGGAAAGAGTGATTTTAAGGAGCTAGTTTTGATTACAAGGGAGTTTACTCACTTAACCACACCATATACTACTTGTTATGTATGTATACTATGTGATGTACACATTATACAGTAATATAGTTGAATTGAAGTGAATTCATATGTTCACATGACATCTTACCTTGTTTAAAAGTGAGTTGTTCACCGATATACATATTTAAGCTTGTTAAAGTGACCATGGCTATATATTAACATGTGTGATGGTATAATATATTGAATATGGACATTTGCTTAAGAAAATGAAGTTAAAAATATTTGTTTTTAAAACTTAATTGTGTTTGAAAATCATGTATTTAAAATAGAAGATTTCAATAAAATCTACAATTTAAAGTGATTTAAATATAATACATTTAACTTTAGGTTTTGTATGCATACTCTTAGGGTATAATAAATTATAGTATTCGTGGAGATATGTCATACATGTCATTATTTGAGAAGTCAAGTAACATTAAGTTAAAAATGTTTTTATAACACTTTTGTGATGGTTTTTTTCTATAAATACCAAGGTGTTTAGATGAATTTAACTTTTTTTAAATGTTATGTATATACTCTTAGGCTAAGATGGAGTATTATACATAGGAAATTGAATTGCATATGTAAAAGGTTTAGAAGGTTAAATAACATAGAGTTAAAGAGGTGCAATTGCATTTTTTTCGCTTTTTGTCTCTTTAACTAGTTTTAAAGAAGATAACTTTTGACTTTAAAGGCATTATAAAAATTCGCATAAACTATTAGAAGTTGGTTTATGGTGTTTTGGAAAGGGAATGAACATACTTGGTTAAATGGAAAATATAGCAAATCTATATAAGTTAGGGATTGTTATGCTAAGTAAATGATAGTGATAACATTTGCTTTATTTTATTGCATTTCTTTTATTTTACACAATCCCCCTTAACTTAGGGAACTATGTTACGTTATAAGATGCTATTTTCAAAGTGTGACTATGATTTATCAACGGTTGGCTTTCAATGGTTGAATTTGACTTTCAACTTAGGAAGAACATAAAAGAAACGTGATTTCATATGGTTTGGAATCCTGCCGATTATGCTTTAGCATTCATACGAACCGTCATTCTCATTAATGATAATGTGTTTAGAAACTTCTCAGTGAGGCTCTACCATATGTGTTGTTAGATTCTTTAAAAAGAAAACGAAATTGAGTTAGCCGAAAATGTTGAATGACAATTTCTAAATGACTCAAATCAAGCAAATATATTGAAGTATAACTTGGCCAATACCACTTAAACTAATAATGAGTTAAGTAGGACAGTGATATCCATATGACCTACAAGAAATTACATAGAAGGAACCATGTTTGAGATATTAAGTGCTCATAATAAGTTTGAGGGTTCAAGAGAAGGCTTTGATGAAGATGAATGTCTTGGAAGGGAAACAAGAAATGATTTTAGAGGACTTAAAAAGAGGGAATCGATTATGTGGTTCACTATCATTCAGATATATATAGTATAGAGATATATCTGGTATATCTAGTCTAGAGATATACGGTCCTATGACTCTTAAGTGTAAATCCTCTAGAGAAATACTTTGACCTATTGATAGTCTACCTTGTCATGTTGGAGTTATACTGCATAAATGTATTATGAAACGTAGATGACTAATGACTTTTATTACCTAAAATGAATCATGATATTTATGGGAATGTCTATTATATATATAACACAAAATGTGTACACCCTTGATTGAACTTATTTACTTAATATTGAGTGGTTAATTATAAGGGGAAAACCTATTTCATGCTTTAGCAACATATCTTATAATATACTATGATATGTATGGGCATATAACTAGAGTTTCTCATATCGGACTTATGTTTAACTTGAGTTTTATCATTTCCCTTAAACTCTCTAGTACTTATCTGATTACGATGAAAGTATAAGATTAGGCTTGAAGTTCATAGCTGACTGGTGACAAGAAGGTGGTTTTGAATGTATCTACTATTTATCATTTCCATTGCATTAATAGATTTATATGCATTAGCATTGTAAGGACCTATTATTACTATTGTTCATAGCCGAGGTTAGTACTTATGTAGTTGGTGTTGCAACTCTTAGAACTATATTTTAGGATTGGCCATATGTAGTATCTGTTGTTGACTATGTTATGTTTTATATCATCGATATGATGTGAGCATAGTTATGTTGTTATGAGTTCTAGTGTTTTAATTTTACCCTTGTAATCTTGCATCCGGATGCTTAATTATTGGTATACAAGCACAAGAATATGGTATTAGGTGTCGATCTTGGATATTGGAATAAAGGGATGTTAGATGTGAGCTCTAACGAAAGCAATGTGGGGGAGGGAATTAAAAGTCAAGGAGTCGGTAGGGATGCTAGTTCTCCTCTAGGAAAATTCCTGCAATGAACCTTTGTATCCTGGATACGAAAGGGGGTCATCATGTGAGCCTTATGTAGGGCGGGGGGGGGGGGGGGGGGGGTTGAAACTAGTATTGGCAGTTCAATCTCATTATGCCTGCCCCTTGTAAGTAATAGGAGCCGAGCCAGTGCAAATGGCAGATTACTTGCACTTACCTTCTTTTTTACTTAACTCTAACTAACTCTTGTTTTATTTTTTGTTGCAATGGCCGATGATTTGACCTTTGATGCTATTGATAAGGGGACTATCAACTATGAAGACCGCTGTGACCAAGTCATCACCTTCCATATTCGAACTACCATGCCTGTTGAGTATTAGGCCTCCTATTCCTAAACTCGTCTAGTAGAATATTGATGTGTCTTCCAGTCCTTTCACGTTGTTCTAATAGTCCAATGAGAGCAAGAAGAGGAAGAGGGATGTGGTTGGCCCATCTTCGGCTGTTGGGGTGGCCACTTCTTTTAAGAAGTTCTTCTGTATCTACAACATAGAGGAGCTTGACGTTGATGAGGATACCATGCCACTAGGGCAGCTAACCCTAGATGCAACGACCTTAAATTTAAATTAATCAAATAAAATTAATTAAAAAGTAAGGGTGACACAAATAAGAGAAGAAATGTGAAATGAATTAATAGAAAAAGGGTGTGAGGGCCTAAGGCAAAATTATTATGGGACAAAAAACATGACTCTACACTATTCGTTCATTTCTCCTACCTAAAAGAAAATAAAAGCTAAGGAAGAACTTTCATGGTGGTGGCTTAGGGAAGACAAATAGAAAGAAGACAAAGAAAAAACATGCTAAAGGGGATTAAGAAGACTAAAGATGGACATCTTAAAGATCTAGGAGATTAATACTCAACTTGTCTACACTAATCTCCAATATATGGCTTCGGTTTAGATTTGTATGTTTTAGGTATACTGGGTTTAATACGGATTTTTATTAATTAATATAAGGTTTAATGAATGTTTTGGGAAGGATAGATAAATATGGGATATTTAGACCTCCTACTTTAATGATTTCAAAAAATAGTAAAAATTTATATGATGTTCTAATCATGATTTTAGAGATGGATTTTTAGTTTGAGAAATTTCTTGAGCTTATATGATTTTATATGATTTAATGAAGGTGCGCAACTAGGAAATAAATTAGGCAAATACCCTAAAAAGTTCAAACAAAGATTTGGTATGTTAGAACAAGAGTTCACAAATTTTCTAGGAATTTATTAAGGATTACTATAAGGAAAATGAACTAAAATGGGCTAAGATCTGCGCTGGGCAGGGAGGTACTATGGGAACTCATGAAATAAAATTGTCATCCCGCCTTTTGGCAAGGTCGTGGTACCATGAAGTTGGCTAAATGGATTTACGATCATCAAGGCTATAATTGGTCTAGAGGATTAAGACATCGCTATATACCCCAAAAGGGCCGAAGTGCTAGGGGAAGGTTGCTTCATCGGATAGCGACAAGATTGGCCTACTTATCGTTAGGTTTGGATTAGACTTAGTAAGGGTCTGGAGAGGCCATGAACTTGGATAATAGACAAAGCTGTCACGGACTTGGATATTGGCTCGAAGAGATCGTGGATTTGGATAATGATCTAGTGAGACAATGCGTTGGATTTGGAAAACGATTTGGTGAGATCATGGATTTGGTTAATGACTTTGGATGAATATAGATTCGGCTAAGGATTCGAAATGGTTTTAGAATTGGCTATCGATTGGGAACAGTCATGGATTATGGCGATTCGGCTTGGCAAAGGATTGAATTCAGGAATGGAATATTTGGCTATCGATGGGTTATGGATTCCGATCTTATGGTAATTCAAAACACACCTTTCTATCGCAAGGCATGTTTTAAGGGACAAATGTTTTCCCGCCTTTTAGCAAGGCCGTGATACCATGGAATTGGCTAAATGGATTTACGATCGTCAAGGCAAGAAGACCAAAGAGATGATTATAGGTTCAAAGATTGGTTATAAGCAAGGATATGGATGATAGTCAAGCGGGTTCAAGCAAATAGCATACAAGAAATGCCTATGTATGGATTGGAACTTCCGCTAGGTAGGGGATCGGGTCGGACCACCATGGATATGGATCACTCGGATTGGTAGTTTAACTCAACGATGATCGCTCAATAAATCAACAAATATCATGAGAATCAAGCAAAAAACAATGGAAGCATAAAGAGGAAGTGGAGGGGACCACCACAACTGATTATGTGGCACCACATGGCCCCCGCCACCGATCAACTTTGATTTGTCATATGGCCTCGAATGGGATCCGGTTTTTCTAGATCGGTCCGTCTTGGCTTCAGTCTTCTACATGCGCATTTTCGATTGGATATTTGCACGTTTTCTCCCATAGATACAAGATTATTAGCTCATTACAGGGGATCATCTTTTGGCTCTTCTTTGCTGTTTCTCTTTCCTTCCTCTATTAATTTTCTAAGGCCAAAACAAACTTATTTGTGATCCTACGGTATAATAAAAGGATATTGGAGCAGACATTGGCCAGAGTTTGCCGAACCACTACAAAATTCGTATGTTCATATACTTTTTTTCTATTGAATCTATAATCTGTGCATTTAATTCTCTGTTTGGAATTGGATATTGAATCTATGGTGTTATCATATTAGTTGGGTGGTGAAAACATTTTGGTATCGAAGCTCTGTTACTTGCCCTAAAAGATTTGGAAATGATTTCGAGCTTGGATTTGGATTAATAGTCAGGCAATCTACAATGAAAGCACCTGCAAATAAGAGTCACCATAGAGGAAGCCAAGAGGCATACTCTAGAGCTGGAACTAATCAACCCTTCATCTACATCACTAGGAGCAAGATCGAGACTATGATGGATGCCATGCAGGAGTGGATGATGAGGAAATAAAAGGAGATGGTATAGAATTTCCTCAGGCAAATTGGGCAGGCTGGAGCAAGAGCTAATGGCAATTTAGACCAAGGATTTAATGAAGCTAGCAATCTTGATCAAGGAAATAGAGCAACATGAGCTACATGAAATTAAAACCAGGAACATGGAGTCGAAGCCAACAGGCGGGAGAATAGAATGGAGCAGTTGGGGGTAGGCCTTTGGAAAGCTAAAGGGATAGACATCGATCGCCTAAACTTGGAGGGCACACCCCCGGGTCGGGTCGGTTCGGACGTCTGAAGGCCAGAGGTCGATGCTGTGTGATTTGGTGCGGATCTAAATGAGAATGTATATCCAGAGAAATATGTTGCAGATTGCCCTAGTGGAGTCGGTTCGCATGTTGTTAATATGGTTTAGAGGTTACCTAAGAATGAGAATGAAAGGATGGCTTAGGTGATACGACTGATAATGAGAGACAGATTTCCCAATACAAATATGGATGATATCAATCAGATTCCATTTACTCCAAATATCAGGAATGCTGCAACCCATCGGAGTTCAAACTACTAACACTAGAGGCATATGATAGAAAGTCGGATCCTACAATGCATATCATGAGGTATATCCTGCATATGGAAGAGCTGGGGGCATCGTAGGAAGTCACAACAAGATATTTTCCTTCATACTTGACGGAATTAGTTGTGCTTTGGTTTAGATAGCTAGAGAATGGACCAATCAAGACATGGAATAAGCTAGTGGATAGTTTTATGAAACAATTTTGGGTCCATATTTCACGGCCCAAGAATGTGATGACATTGGCAGTACTAAAGCAGAGGACAGGAGAGTCCAGGCGGAGATACTTGACATGATTCAATGCAGCAATGGCTTTGGTGGATTGGTAGGATCCTTCAATAGTTTTAATGGCAGCAGTGTATGGGATTGTCAACGACACAGAGTTTAAGGTTGCGCTGGTATAAGATCCACTAATGGATCTCAGGGAGTTTTACCATAAAATAGAGTGGCTCCTGCGTAGGAGGACGCATAAGCTGACAAATAGGAAGTAAATGCTTTGAGATGTGAAGGACCATCTGGAGAAAGGTCTAGAAAGGATAGAGGTAAATGGATAATGGATCATGATGTTATTCCGTCTTTTGGCGAGGCCGTGATACCAGAAACTTCCAGAAACCAAGGACAGTCCTCCCAAAGACCGGTTATACGCAAGCTTGTTATGGATATCGATAAATTTTGTCCAAGTTCGAATTAAGCTACAATTGATAATACATGACAAGCAAAGCTATGAAAGCAAACTTTTCAAATTTCAAGTCAATCAGAGTTCGTATGCTGAAGATATTGATCGATCACAGTTGAGAAATCCAAACTTGCATCGATCATAATCGAGATTTACAAGTCCAAATGCCACCAAATTTTCACGGAAGCTTACGTACGACCTAAAGAATGTTCCCGCCCAATTTCGAATCAATTGGATCAAATCTTGATTGATATGAAATTCGTTCATATCGGTCACGGACCAAAAAAATCCAATTTGCATCGATCATATCTCATGATCCACAAGTCCAAATGCTACGAAACTTTTACAGGAGCTTTTGTACGACCTAAAGAATGTTCCTGTCAAATTTCGACTCGATTGGATCTAATCTTGATCGATACGAAATTAGTTCATATCGATCATGGACCGAAAAACTCCAATTTTCATTGATCATATCTCATGATCCACAAATCCAAATGCTACGGAGTTTTCATAGGAGCTTGCGTACTACCTAAAGAATGTTCCTGCCAAATTTCGACTCGATTGGATCAAATCTTGATTGATACGAAATTTGTTCGTATCGATCACGGATTGAGTCGAAATTGCCTGGGATCGATCGCGTGGGGCCTACCCACGTCCCAGAAGAAGTCTTTCGAGATCTGAGCGAGATATTTGCCTCCTATGCCTATAAATAGAGCCCCAGGGCCTACAGAAGAGGGATCTTTTGGCTCTTTGATGTCCAGACTCTGTCGAATTCAACTTTTCACTCCATAGCTGCTATTGTACTCGAATTTTAGAACTATAATTCGCTGTAATCCTTTGTAATCAGTCGTAATCGGCAAGTGAATATCAATAAAGTCATCAACTTCATAGTGGACGTAGGCCATACGCCAAACCACTCTAAATTGCTGTGTTTCTGTGTGTTTTCGTATTTGTTTTTGAAGTGTTTGTTAGATAATCCTCGTTTTACATTTCTATTCTTCATTTTTGTCTCTTTAAATACTTCCGAAGAGTGTTGTTCCCAATTTTGGTACAAACACTTTGGTGCTTTCACTGAGAAAACCCTGCCTTTGTCTTGCTCTATGGATCTACTACCATCATTGGATTACAAAAATCTAAGGAGAAGATCCAGATCTGTCGATCAATGGTTCCTTCTATTCTATTCAGATTGCTCCAGATCTAAGAGGATCTACATTCATCATGATTTCATATCCATATTTTTGTATCCATCAAAATATGATGAATTTCGTATCCATATTTTCGTATCCATGAAAATATGGTGATTTTCGTATCTATGTTTTCATATCCAGGAAATATGATGAATTTCGTATCCATCTTTTCGTATCCATAAAATATGATAAATTCTGTATCTATATTTTCATATCCAGAAAATATGATGAATTTCGTATCCATATTTTCGTATCCATGAAAACATGGTGATTTTCATATCCATGTTTTCATATCTATGAAAATATGGTGATTTACGTATCCACGTTTTCGTATCCAGAAAATATGATGATTTTCGCATCCATGTTTTCATATCCAAAAAATGAAGATTTTCGTATCCTTATTTTCGTATCCATAAAATATGACAACATTCGTATCGATCACTTTTCGTATCGATCAGCATTCGTATCGATCGACTTTCAGATCGATTAGTTTTCGTATCGATCAAAATTTGTATCGATACTCACATACAGTTCGTATCGATCCATCTATGTCTAATACGTATCGATACTCACATGCAGCTCGTATCGATCCATCTACGTCTAATTCGTATCGATGCTCACATGCAGTTCGTATCGATCCATCTATGTCCAATTTGTATAGATACTCACATGCAGTTCGTATCGATCCATCTGCGTCCAATTCGTATCGATACTCACATGCTGTTCGTATCGATCCATCTATATCCAATTCGTATCGATACTCACATGCAGTTCGTATCGATACTCAAATACCACTTCGTATCGATCTAGCCCGTGCATTTCGTATCGATCCTCCGATACATTTCGTATCGATCTTCAGATACCACTTCGTATCGATCCAGTCAGCTGCATTTTGTATCTATCCTCAGATACCACTTTGTATCGATTTGGACATGTGCGTTTCGTATCGATGCTCATATAACACTTCATATCGTTCAAACGTTGCCGAGAATGATACGAAATTTTAAAAAATATATTTTCGAGTACGACCCAAATTTCCAAAAAAGATGGATCGATACGAACCCTAGCCGCAATGCAGAGCACCCGCATAGTGAATTCAAAACTCAACTTATTAAAGGAACATCCTGATCGTCCCATGACTAGACGGGACGTAGGGGATTACAGCAGCGATTGTTGAATTGCAATCTAGGAATGGGTAAAGAAATACTACTCAACCATGCTCCCAAAGGCTGGAGAACCTAGCTAATATGCTAAGAACTAGAGTTGATTAATATATCATGCTTCTAAGGCGGACTGCAACTTTCACCAATTGACTAGCTTTTAAACTCCTGAATTGACAACTATGGTACGATGGCTAATATGATGGCTTCCCTACACTATCTACTCTGCCAACTCAAAAAATAGCTTGTCACCGCTGAACCATCTTCAAATGCCTACATCTTAATCATTCCACGTCCATATGACTAAAAGAATGGCATATAACCTCGAGAGGGCTTTCTTAATACCCTATATAGATCTCCTATCTGGATGAAAGTTTGGGACAATCACCAATCTCTTAGCCCATTTTAACCAACTCGCCGTCCAATCGGCGTTACCAACCACTCAAACGTTGGACAATCATGCATGCATCATTCACCAGTATTACAAGACCCCATAGCCATAAAATGGACCTAGTCATAATGATGATAGGAGAATCTTCCCTAGTGGAGACCTGTTCGTTGAAACCATCCTATCTGCAAAATTCTAGTGAAAATTCAGTATGTTGACTATGTCAGTATACTATGGAAATACAACTCCCGACACTACCTCATGAACTGAGAATGGCGCATGGACTCCACCAAGAGTGGCGAATGCCATCAAATGCAGATGTCTTCCCTTATTCCTCAAAGAACACTGTCAGTCATGGTTAGACATACCGATTCTACTTCTCATATTGCTGAAGGGAATAAAGAAGCTAGCAGCCAATGAATTTATCCAAAGCCCACAGCCAGTTGCTACCAATACCTATAAATGAATTCATCACCAGCGCTTATTTCTAGACTTTGATAAGAGAACTAGTGGATAGCCACCGACGACTACACCAACATGTACAAGCCAATATTGGGTTAATGAATCAGATGAAGGATCAACTTGCAAGATAAGGAGGGAACCTACTCCATACTCTAGATCGAAAAACTCCTCTTCTTTAGACGACTACCATGGATGCCAACGCCATAAGGCTGCTCCGAAAAGGATAGCTCTGACGACATTTTCAGGCCCAATAAAACGAAGGGCCTGGAACCCCGACCCCTATCAATCAAGAACTTTGATCAAACCGAACCGTTTGTGTTAGACTTCCAGCCGTGAAGGGCTGGACCGAAGTGCAATAGCAAACATACGATGCCGCTTCACTTATCAATGAGATTTAATCCAATCTCTTTTGAATTATTTCTATTTCAATTTTGTTTATGTTGCAAAATATGACCTACTTGAATTAAACTACATGCAAATGGTGCAGATAACCAAGTGCTCAAGGTTCGATGCCAAACAACCTCCGCGGACTATGATCAAGTCATTGAGGTATCATTATAACGAGCATGATTCAACAACTCATCAGCTACATTATGCCTTGGAATGGGGCAGGGCATCAAAGCGAAATAGACTGACAAGGTTAGGACTCTAGTACAAAGTAGAGGCAACCGACCATCCACTCATCCGCCTATGCAATTTAATTGGTGATATGAAAGAGACTTGTTGTGATATGTCCAAACAATGCACTCTCCGTCTCGTACTTGAAGCTCGCCAAACTACTTATGCTTCTTCTAATGCCCAGTAAAATTGAAGTCACACCAAGGATAGACGTAACGTGACCATCCATGCATCCAATCCTATGTTAGACAGTTGGGGTTATTTGAGGACATAAGTGTAAAATGGATATGATTTGACCATTCACTCTCTAGCTTGCTTCTATGATTCGGGAAAAATAATCATGCCTTAAACCGACTTTATCAGGGGCCAACCCTCAATTTATAATCATGAATGACTGACTGCCTACTCACTAACCATCATGAGCCATCATTTCAACTCTCTTCTGTAGGATCGATTTCACCCTAGAGGGGGGGGGGTGAATAGGGTGATAGTGTAAATTATAAAAATTAATCGCGGAAGCTTATCAATTAATTTCAATTCAGATCACAGAATAGCAGCACAGATATCGCATAATATAAATAACAGAATAAAACAGAACAACACAGAATTTACCCAGCTTCGGCAAAACCCTGCCTACGTGCTGCCCCCAAGGTTTCTACTAGAAATTAGATAGTCCCTCGCTTACACACGTAAACTCGCTATACCCGCTATTGACTAATCTAACTCTACGCTCAAAACCCTGCCACAACTCAGCCACTGAGTTGAGAATTCTCAAGCTACGCCACGTAGCTTGTCCCCTCGTCACACGACTAGAAATTAAACGGTTAAAAAAGAAAATTACAAATTAAAAACAATTTAAAAAAATAGCCCTAATTTAAAACAACTAAGCCCAAAATAACCGGCCCACTAATTAAAAGATTGCGTCCCCCTTTTCTCCTTTTTTATTTTATCGGCCTGGTTCCTTTTTTGCTTGAGTATAATGGCGACCGTTCCTTTTGCAAAATTGAGGCTTTCGTTCTTGATTCAGATTAGGGCTTTCGAAGAGCCGTTATTGCTTTGATCGAATCTATGGTTGTTCGAGAATTTCTTTGCTCGATCGATTTCTCGTTGCTCTCTCTCTGGCTACTTCGAGTTGATGGAGTTCAACTTCGATTCGGTATGTTATTTTTGTTTACGCTGTTCTATTATGCTTCATTGAACTCCATGAATGAAATTGCCGATGATGATTTCTTTATATAGGGTTTGTAACCCTAGATTTGCGTTCGTACGAATATATTTGAATTTGTCAAATTATTTGCTCTGGCCATTCGATTATACTTGGATGCTCGTGATTTTTCCTTGACTAGTTCATTTGTGTAAATACTCGATTGCTTGATTGACAGGCTTTAAAAATTGTGATGAGCACGGCTTTAATTTGACTTTGTCATATTCGTATATTTCGTGTTGATTTCTTGGCATTTTTTACTTTGACTTGTTCAACATTGACATGCGATTTCTGTTGGTTCTTCTCAAAAATTGCTGTGCCACTTTCCATGATTTCGACTTCACTGTGAACTTTTGCTTGTTGCCTGTCGAACTTGTTTTGTATCACTGCAAAACTTGTTGTCTGTACATGTGCCTGAGTGCCAGTTTGCCTTGTATCTCTGAGTTACATTGAGTAGCTATCGTCTGCACTTGCACACTTTCATCATTGCTGCCTGGTCGACTTGATATTGTCGATCTTGGTGGCATGTGTTCCCTGTTGAGTCTTTGGTGATGCTTCCTCTTTGAATTTATTTGCAAACTATTTTCTGTTCACTTGAGTTTGGTCTTGAATTTGATGTTGTTTATATCTTCATGTTCATGTATGTCTTCCCATTCACTGTTGCCTGATTTTGGTCTTCAATGCATTCCTGTAGCTCGCATTCATGTACTTGCTGTGCATATATGAGTTTGATACTGTTGGTCGTTGCACTGATTCTTAGTGGCATTTGGTCTGTGTTGCATTGTTCCATGTACACTTTGACATCCATGTTCTTCACTGTGCTGACATTTGCTTTGACCAGTTTATTTTCTTTGGTCATACTGTTGAAATTGATCTTCACTGTGAACGTCGACTTTACATTTTCTTTGTTGTGACTGGACGTGAACTTGTAGTCTTTTGTTTGTGTGCTCGAGTCTGCATTGTTGCATTTCACTGGACTGATCTGTAGCTAGATTCATGTATACACTGTGTCACTTAGGTTGGCCTTGCAGCATTGTTATTATGTTAGCATTTGTGATCGTCTGCACCTCTGGCATGCAGCTTGAATTGAGTTGAGTCGAGTTGTTGACTGTATCACCATATATCAGTTATACTTGTTTTCAATTGGCTGTTGCAGTCCTGTCCACTCATGTACATGCTTTACTACAGCCTTCTTTGCATTGTACATTTTACTGTCTTTATTGTGGCATACTTTGATAGTGCCATTTTGGTCTGGTTCCATATTTGTGAGTTGTTCGCTCTTGGCCGCTTCTATTTGATCGAGTCCATTGTTTGCTTGGTGGCATTTCTTTGTGGCTGGTATGAGGCTGTGTCATGTTTGAACATAGCATTCATGTGTACTTTTGATTCGCACCTGAGTTGAATCCAGTTTTAAAACTCGGGTTTGACCTTGTGCCGAGAGTTGTGACTTTTATGCTATTGCACGTGAGTTGAACCCGGCTTTTTATTTGGGTTTGACCTGTGCTCACCTGTCCCTGTAAATCAATCAAGTGTATATCGGTGTGCACGGCATTGTGGCATATACAGTGATACACTGTGTATGTCACAAGTTGTTCGTGTATGATGAATTCAAATGTAAATTATGACGAACAACCCAAATAACTGAGGCAAACAATATTTTCAAAATTCATCTTTTATTTTATATTGCAAAAATATTTTATTTTCAATTTTACTGCGTTAGTAAATATTTTTGCAGATTGCTCAGATGCTGGATTCAAACTGGAAGGAAATTGAAGATAAATACGAGTGTGAGTGATATGTAGTGAGGTGCTGATGTAAATGTGAAAAAAATGTGATGTAATCAAAGTTGTATAGTTATAGTGAGAGCTTGAAATTGTACTATTCAAAATTGTAATAAATATTTGTTTGAATAAAATATTCGTTTGAATTCAAATTCCGTGTTATTTATTTTATTCAGCAAATATTTATTTAATCTGTGAAAAATAAAATAGTATATTATCAAATACATTTAAACGAATGTATATATGTTTATTATCATCAAACAAAAATCATATAAGCGCATATTCAACAATCTCCCCCTTTTGATGATAACAAACATATATTTAAGATTTTGAATATGTTAATTGTATTTGATTATTGATATGCTCTAATTGCTCCCCCTATTTAAATGCTTCCTCTCTACACAAAACTCCCCCTACATATATGCATACAAATAAAATATGCAAATGAGTCTAGTTGCAAAATGGAAAATTATTGGACCTTTGCTTGATTTTATTTGACAAAATCTTAACTTTTCTCTCCCCCTTTTGTTATCAGCAAAAGAATAATAGTGTTAGAGAAAATAGAGATAAAATGATCGATATTAAGCCAACATTAAAACTCAATTGAATATAAATATTAAATTTCAATAAAAAAATCAAACAAAAATCATAAATATTTTGTTAGACGCGTATTCCACTTTTAGAATGATGGAAATGTTGTCATCATATAAAACCATATAGTTATGTCTATTTGTGGTATATTTATATCAGCAATTTGAATATCTACTAACCATGCATAACCGTTAGGACTTTTAAATGAGATTAGTAGTATTCCAATTTTATTTTTTTTTAAAAATGAATTCAAGTATCTTCTCACCACGCATAACCGTGAGGACTTTTAAATGGGATTAGAATCAACTTGTTTATTTTAAAAGAAAAAAAATCAACTTTTGATATGCGTTCCATACATGCATAACCGTGAGGACTTTTAAATGAGCATGGAAGCACATAACAAATTCCAAGTAATTCACCCATGCATAACCGTGGGGACTTTTAAATGAGAGTGAATACTTTGGTATTTATTATTATTATTATTATTACCTCTATTTTTTTTTAAATGTGAAAAATGAAAAACGAACGATTCCTGTTTAAAGTACCACATATCGACAAACTATATAGAATTTTGATGAGTGACGTTCGTTAGAAATATGATAGATATAGAGATGGTCATGGAATTTTTGCCAACAAACAGTTTTATAACTCTTGTTTAAATTTCTAAAGAAATTTATTAATTATACCGTCTCAAGTCATAATATTTGATCAATATTAACACTCATCACTTTTTCAATCACTATTTTTCTTTTCGATAAACATTAGGGAGTCAGATTAGTCAAAATAGTCATTTAAAATCAAATTCAAAAATAATTATGAAATTAATTTTTCAAAATGACTAATCTAAAAATATGGTCAAAAATGATTTTCTCGAGGGGGATTCAAAAGAAAATTTTCTGCTATTTGAAAATTATTTGAAATGAAGAATATGCAGATATTTTCTTTGAAAAACGATGCAGTTACGAAATGTCTAAAAAAAATCACGTTCTACTAGTAATTTTCCTATCAACTAGATTACCAGTGTAATCTGCATCTGAATTTCTTTTTCACTCAAAATTATCATTAATTGAATTCGATTGACCAAACCATGAAGTGTGCACCAAAAAATTTCAAACTCAATTTTACAGCAATTTAAATGACATTCTTTTGAATTTGAATTGAAGCCGTGTAAATAATCAGAAAACCGTGAATATAGAGTTAGCCGAATTATAACCAAATGTATTATTATCCAACAAAACACTATTTTTAATCCAAAATGATATATATGAAGTAATTCAAAGAATCTAGAGATTTTTATAGTGTTTTTGGCATAAGAATATAATTGGCTAACTATTTTGAATAAGTCAGAATCATCATCTTTTCATCATCTCAATATTGGCTGATTTTAATTCAGAATACGGTACAGATTATCACATTTAATATATCGTTTAAAACATACCATTACCTGTTTTACCTTTACGATATTTTTCGTTGTTGTCCGTTGTGATTCTGTCACCTTTATACTAGGCTAAGGAACTTTGCTTTGTCGCCCGTTGTGTTTCTGGAACAGCCAAAAATCCAGAAAACACTATTGTTGTTCCTTAGCCTGCCACCACACCTACACGATGAAAGATTTATGTGACCTATTTGTTTTTATAGGTCCATGGTTGTTAGTGGCAGAAAATTTTGAAAAATAATTTTGTGTAGATCCATAACTATTTATAATTGTTCCCTTCGGCACCCAAATTTGTTTAACTTTGAGAGATTTTATATTTGTGCCTTTTGGAACCCAAATCGGTATAGTTTTCACATGTTTGGGTCTATACCAACAATTATTGTGATCGTGTCCAAATTTTCTACAAATTGTGCACATAGAATTTTCTCGATTAATCTCATTTCTAACATTTTTAGAATAACTATATCCAAGTCCTTGTCTAACCGTATTAACAGTTTGCTTTCCTAATAGCATGTTCAACGATTTTTCACTTTTGGAAAATTTATCTAAAGTCGTTGACATATGTTGGACTTGTGTTTTGAGAGTTTCATTTTCATTTAACAATTGAGTTCACTTTTTGATATAATTCTCTCTCCTTGTATTTTCACTTTCTTTTAAAATCAGAATTTCATTTTCAAGTGATTTTATATTGATTTCTGATTTTCTAATTTCTTCTTCGAATGTTGGACACTTATCACACTTAGGGATCCTACTTTGATAGGTTTTAACTAATTGGTCAAGTTGTTTATTTAAATCTATCAAAGTATCCTTTTGTGATTCAAGTTTGGCATATTTCTCCCTAAGTCGTTCAAAACAGCCATTTACTTCGTGGAAATAAATGAGTAATTCAGAGTGAGTAAGTTTTGATACCTCGCTTGGCTCGTCATCGTCGCTATCGGTTATATTCCCATGAAGGCACATATCTGCTTTCTCACTCTTACTGCTATCACTTTTATTCCACGTGGCTGTAAAACACCGTTTTGATTTCTTTTCAAAATCGCGTTGAAATCGGGGATAATTGGGCTTGATATCACCGGGTTTGTTGCAAGTGATCCCGTGTTCTTCCGAGTTGTCCAGTGCTTTGATTATTCTGCTTTTTAATTTTTTATTTAGAGCTGGATTTCCGTATTTGTGATTCCACCTTTTGAATTTCTTCATTATTAATGCCAGCTCGGCTGCTCCATCATCATCATCCTCATCACAACTGCTATTTAACAATCCTGTTAAGCATATTTCTTTAACTGAGTCGGTTGTGGAGGACTTCTCATTGCTGTTGACTGTTGCACCATATATTGCAACTAAAGTATTCCAAATTTCCTGTGCATTTTCACAATGAGAAATGAAATTAAAATTATCTTGATTAATATGAGAATATAATATATGCATAGCAAGAGCATTAATCGAGATAATTTTCTTATCTGTTATGTCACACCCATTTTCAATAATATCCCAACATTTAATATTAACAGATTTTAAATAAAATTCCATTTTCAATTTCCAATTCAAAAAATCTGTTCCATCGAAAATAGAAGGAATAATATTGGAGCGACCCTCAACAGAAGTATTAATAAAAGAAGCCATTTCAAAAATTCAAAATTTTAAAACAAAAACCAATTTTTAAAACATGAATTTTTAAAAACAAAAAAAAATTGATTTTTGTAAAAAAAAATTAAAACAAAAACGGCTTTTGTTCCTAGCTCCGATACCACTTGTAGGATCGATTTCACCCTAGAAGGGGGGGTGAATAGGGTGATAGTGTAAATTATAAAAATTAATCGTGGAAGCTTATCAATTAATTTCAATTCAGATCACAGAATAGCAGCACAGATATCGCAGAATATAAATAACAGAATAAAACAGAACAACACAGAATTTACCCAGCTTCGGCAAAACCTGCCTACGTGCTGCCCCTAAGGTTTCTACTAGAAATTAGATAGTCCCTCGCTTACACACGTAAACTCGCTATACCCGCTATTGACTAATCTAACTCTACGCTCAAAACCCTGCCACAACTCAGCCACTGAGTTGCGAATTCTCAAGCTACGCCACGTAGCTTGTCCCCTAGTCACACGACTAGAAATTAAACGGTTTAAAAAAGAAAATTACAAATTAAAAACAATTTAAAATAAAATAGCCCTAATTTAAAACAACTAAGCCCAAAATAACCGGCTCACTAATTAAAAGATTGCGTCCCCCTTTTCTCCTTTTTTATTTTATCGGCCTGGTTCCTTTTTTGCTTGAGTATAATGGCGACCGTTCCTTTTGCAAAATTGGGGCTTTCGTTCTTGATTCAGATTAGGGCTTTCGAAGAGCCGTTATTGCTTCGATCGAATCTGTGGTTGTTCGAGAATTGCTTTGCTCGATCGATTTCTCGTTGCTCTCTCTCTGGCTACTTCGAGTTGATGGAGTTCAACTTCGATTCGGTATGTTATTTTTGTTTACGCTGTTCTATTATGCTTCATTGAACTCCATGAATGAAATTGCCGATGATGATTTCTTTATATAGGGTTTGTAACCCTAGATTTGCGTTCGTACGAATATATTTGAATTTGTCAAATTATTTGCTCTGGCCATTCGATTATACTTGGATGCTCGTGATTTTTCCTTGACTAGTTCATTTGTGTAAATACTCGATTGCTTGATTGACACGGCTTTAAAAATTATGATGAGCACGGCTTTAATTTGACTTTGTCATATTCGTATATTTCGTGTTGATTTCTTGGCATTTTTTACTTTGACTTGTTCAACATTGACATGCGATTTCTGTTGGTTCTTCTCAAAAATTGCTGTGCCACTTTCCATGATTTCGACTTCACTGTGAACTTTTGCTTGTTGCCTGTCGAACTTGTTTTGTATCACTGCAAAACTTGTTGTCTGTACATGTGCCTGAGTGCCAGTTTGCCTTGTATCTTTGAGTTACATTGAGTAGCTATCGTCTGCACTTGCACACTTTCATCATTGCTGCCTGGTCGACTTGATATTGTCGATCTTGGTGGCATGTGTTCCCTGTTGAGTCTTTGGTGATGCTTCCTCTTTGAATTTATTTGCAAACTATTTTCTGTTCACTTGAGTTTGGTCTTGAATTTGATGTTGTTTATATCTTCATGTTCATGTATGTCTTCCCATTCACTGTTGCCTGATTTTGGTCTTCAATGCATTCCTGTAGCTCGCATTCATGTACTTGCTGTGCATATATGAGTTTGATACTGTTGGTCGTTGCACTGATTCTTGGTGGCATTTGGTCTGTGTTGCATTGTTCCATGTACACTTTGACATCCATGTTCTTCACTGTGTTGACATTTTGTTTGACCAGTTTATTTTCATTGGTCATACTGTTGAAATTGATCTTCACCGTGAACGTCGACTTTACATTTTCTTTGTTGTGACTGGACGTGAACTTGTAGTATTTTGTTTGTGTGCTCGAGTCTGCATTGTTGCATTTCATTGGACTGATCTGTAGCTAGATTCATGTATACACTGTGTCACTTAGGTTGGCCTTGTAGCATTGTTATTATGTTGGCATTTGTGGTCGTCTGCACCTCTGGCATGCAGCTTGAATTGAGTTGAGTCGAGTTGTTGACTGTATCACCATATATCAGTTATACTTGTTTTCAATTGGCTGTTGCAGTCCTGTCCACTCATGTACATGCTTTACTGCAGCCTTCTTTGCATTGTACATTTTACTGTCTTTATTGTGGCATACTTTGATAGTGCCATTTTGGTCTGGTTCCATATTTGTGAGTTGTTCGCTCTTGGCCGCTTCTATTTGATCGAGTCCATTGTTTGCTTGGTGGCATTTCTTTGTGGTTGGTCTGAGGCTGTGTCATGTTTGAACATAGCATTCATGTGTACTTTTGATTCGCACCTGAGTTGAATCCAGTTTTAAAACTCAGGTTTGACCTTGTGCCGAGAGTTGTGACTTTTATGTTATTGCACGTGAGTTGAACCCGGCTTTTTATTTGGGTTTGACCTGTGCTCACCTGTCCCTGTAAATCAATCAAGTGTATATCGGTGTGCACGGCATTGTGGCATATACAGTGATACACTGTGTATGTCACAAGTTGTTCGTGTATGATGAATTCAAATGTAAATTATGACGAACAAACCAAATAACTGAGGCAAACAATATTTTCAAAATTCATCTTTTATTTTATATTGCAAAAATATTTTATTTTCAATTTTACTGCGTTAGTAAATATTTTTGCAGATTGCTCAGATGCTGGATTCAAACTGGAAGGAAATTGAAGATAAATACGAGTGTGAGTGATATGTAGTGAGGTGCTGATGTAAATGTGAAAAAATGTGATGTAATCAAAGTTGTATAGTTATAGTGAGAGCTTGAAATTGTACTATTCAAAATTGTAATAAATATTTGTTTGAATAAAATATTCATTTGAATTCAAATTTCGTGTTATTTATTTTATTCAGCAAATATTTATTTAATCTGTGAAAAATAAAATAGTATATTATCAAATATATTTAAAGGAATGTATATATGTTTATTATCATCAAACAAAAATCATATAAGCGCATATTCAACATCTTCCTCGGCTCAATCGGAAGAATGCAAAGTATAAAGTGGACGTGACTTGTACATCCCCTCTCCAATTCTTGCCCCTGACTTAACGGAAAATACACAACTCAAAGTGGATGTAGTTCGGCCATCCTCTCCTCTGCTCGAGCACAAAGCTTTCCAGATTCCCAGAACGCTATCTTACTCCTTAAGCTTGGCGAAAGTGGAATGCAAATGAACATGGATGTGACTCAACCGTCCATAAACTAAATCTTATCCTTAGTTGATGGCAGATAAGTGGAAAGTAATCAAGATCCCACCAATCACTCGCTAAGTGAAACCCCGAGCTCGGGAACAAGCCATCACACTATAGCCAAAAGTGATTGAGACACGACAATCATCTAACTAACTCCGGCTCCCAGATTGTGAGCTGGAGTATAAACTTATGGACATGGGCTCGAGGAGGTAGATCCGTCCACCTAAGGACTTTACCCATGTTCAACCTGAACCCGACAAGGATGGATCCGTTCATCTAACGACTACGCTTTCCTACTCAGGGTAGACGTGATATGACCGTCCACGTACCTGATCAACTCCAGATTCTCAGAGTGCGAACTGGAGTATAAACATCAACTAACTCTAAGTCCCCAGAGTGCAGACTATAGTATAAACACAAAAATGGGTGTGACTGACCACCCATCAACGAATTCCAGATTCCCGAAGTGCGAGCTGGAGTGTAAACATCAAAATGGACGTGACCGACCACCCGTAAAATAACTTAAGTCACCGGACTGCGGACATAATCCTAAAATACCAAATGGGTGTGACTGACCACCCATCAACTAACTCTAGATTCCCAAAGCACGAACTGTAATATAAAACACTTGCTCACTCTAGTCCTGAGAGCGCAGACTGGAGCACAAATGCCAAATAAGTGTGACTGACCACCCATCAACTAATTCCAGATTCCTAGAGTGCGTACTGAATTATAAACATCAACTAACTCTGGTCCCGAGAGCGCAGCCTAGAGTATAAAGACCTAATGGGTGTGACCGACCACCCATCAACCAACTTCAATCCTCAAAGCATGGATTGGAATATAAATACCAGAAGGGATGCGATTTGATTCCCCTTCTACCAACTCTGATTCCTCAGCAAGTTTTGTTGGATAAAAAGTGGATGTGGTTCAACTGTCTGCTTTCCAACTCTTTCCCTGACATAGGGGCACACTTATCATAAAAAATTGGATGCGATCCGATCATCTAGCATTAAGAGAGAATGAAACGACCATCCATGCATTGACTGTTGTCCCAAGCATGTGACCCATAACATAATTTTATTGGGATGCACTCCAACCCTACAAGACAAAATTTCTTCCTTGATTTGATAAGGAGATGCAGATTCACAAAACAGACCTAGCTGAATGTCCAATTCTAAATGGATGTGATTACCCATCCTACCACAAATGAACGTGACACAACCGTTCATCCGCTAACTCTCGCCAATGATCTAACGGGTTGTGCGTGCAATGTGGACGGATGTGACCCAACCATCCGCCAATCAACTCCTTCCTATAATTCAATAGGAGATACATCAAATTAAAGTTGTCGCAATGTGATCGACTACACTTCAATTTTCGCCATTGACTAGTGCCATAGAATTAATCGAGGAAAATGCGGTACGACCGTTTTCTGCTAAAATTCTTTGTCCCGAGAGTGTGGACAGGGGTATAAACATCAAATAGGTGTGACTAATGACCCTTCAACTGACTGTGATCCTCGAAGTACAACTACGAGCATTGGCAAATAAATGAATGCGGTCCGACCATTCATTCACCAACTCCGACCTAAAGTGGATGGGAGGGAGGAGCATAAATCACAACAGATGCAATTAGACCATCCACAAACTAAATTTGCTAACCCAATGCTGGGAGCAGAAGAAAAAATCACCGAAAGAAGAGAAAGATGACTCGCTACATCGCCAGCATAACGTCCTTCACAACTTAAGGCAACGACTACAAGGGGGCCTTAAAGCTAACCAATCAGGGTGATGCTCGAAGTTACGAGCAACCAATTATATCGTCCCATTGAATCGATGGTCAATGTCGATCCTCTTCGACTACAAATCGATGTGACCCAGATGTCCATCAAATACCTTCAACTAACAGAGCATGGATAGAAGAATAAACCACAAATGAGTGTGACTTGACATTTGTCCTCTGTCGCCTTCCTTCGATCCGTCAGGAAGGGCATGAGACCAGATGAGCATGACTTGCCCGCATTTAGGCTGACTTTATCCCTAGATCTAACGGGAAAACGTAAATCAAAATGGACGTGGTTGATTGCCTAACTCTAAAAGAATGCAATGCTACGATTCATATTTTGACTCTTACCACAATTCGGCTAAACGAGCAATTCACAACAAGTGCAATCTAAACGTCCGCACATCGATTCTTACCCTCGATTCGAGGAAGCATCAATCCTGCATTGGATCTGACTGGATGATTCACTCTTCAATTTCTGTCCAGAGTATGGCGACATAAGCAGCAAAGCGAATGTCATTGACCATCCACAATTTAGCTCCCGTTTGAATGTCGACAAGGCAGCAAAGTATTCCGCTTAGAGGAAAGAACTAAGACACAATGTAGGATAAGGCTTGACTCAGCCTTCCATCGGTAAACTGGATCCCATGGTTCAACGGGATAGAATGTTAAATTAAAGTAGACATTATATACCTTGCCACTTATCGAGATATTCTCTAGACTTGGTGGCACGCACAAGAAATAAGATGAATATAATTTCATCGTTCATCAAACAACTCTGGCTCTTACAGCTTGGACTATAGCATAAACACAACATAAGCTAGGCTCAATCATTCGCACAATACATCCACTAACCTGAGACTAGGGGCATGAGCATGATCTTCCAAGAGCTGGATACGACTACTCAATCCTATAGCTCATGACTATTATTTTGTAATAACTTGAAGGTACGACCGAAAAGATGCTTCGAGATAGAATCATCAGATCGAAGCCCGAACTTATAGCCAACTGATCATTATTCTGACCCTTCCGATGAGCAATGGATCACGAATACATTGAATGGAAAACGCATTGCTCGAAAACACATGTAGATTCAAACTCATAGCTGGAGCCAACTATGCAGCAGCACGCAATACAGGGCTAAACTCTACTAAGCCTTTGATTCAACATACCTATAAGGCTAATCATTAACCTTGCAAATAAGCACATGAAGTGCCTACAACCCATCGTGAGTATTGTAGATCGGATCACAACTCTGTGCATTGATGATGCAAGAGTCAACTGCTTTGTTCCAAGTGAATTTGATATGTCCCCTTGGACTCAATCTCATGTGTATATATGGACTCTCACCAACTATTGATAACCCTGCATTAAATGTCAACTCGATGCATGTCTCGATGAATAAAAACGAAGCGACATGGATCTAGAAAGATCTGCTGCACTTAAAGAGGAGGTGAATCAACTCAAAACCAATAGGTTTATCCACGATGTCCTCTACCCAAAATGAGTATCCAATCCTTTACTTATGAGAGAAACAAACAGAGAGTGGCAGACCTATGCTGACTACTCAGATTTGCATGCGGCGTGGCAAAGCGTAGTTTTCCACTTCCAATGATCAACAACCTAATAGACTCGACCATCATACATGAATTACTCCCATCCTAGGCCTATAGTGCTATGCTGCAATTCTTGGATTCAAATTTGAGAACGCTTATGCTACTTACCAAAAGACGATTAACAGATCATTCAAAAATCTGATCGGCTGATCAATGAAAGTATATGTGGTTAATATGCTCGTGAGATCATGACCATCAAACGACCACATCGATGACTTGGCAAAGATATTTAGTGTTCCCCAACAACTGCAAAATGATACTTGATCCTTTGAAATGCTCTTTCAGCATTGTATAAGAAGAATTTTCGGGTTTCGTCATCGATTCTCGTGGGATTGAGGCTAATGTCAGAAAATTCTAAAGATTAGGGTCATCCATGTACCCAAGAAACCAAGCAGGTATAGAGCTAAGGCAGAAGATTATCCTAAGCTGATTCAACTCTAGGGCCATCTACAAGTGTATTCTCTTCTTTAACCAAACCAAGAGAGGGAAGAAACTTTTGAATGGACCATCAACTGCGTTGATACAGTTCTAGCTCTGATAGGTCACCTAGACGATTTTATTCGAGTTGTTGGATAGCAAAGATATATGCATCAACAGGGCCGTGTCAACACATGCCATAAGCATCGCATTGCTATATGAAAAGAAATGAACCCAAAGACCAGTATATGATGAAAGCTAGCTATTGACAAGCTTACCCCCTTAACGTCTGTATCGACCAGCTGTTATGGTAGGTCCTATGGCCACCTTAGATGCCGGGGAGGTTACTCAAATGAAATATCGAGATAAGCCAATTTGATATCACTCATCTCCCTTCGAGAGCTGTCCATGGCCAAACATTGGCATACTTCATATCCGAATTCACCGCATCTGACAATTATCCGAAGAACAGTGGAGATCTGTCCAACCAATGGAGAACATACATAGATGGAGCTTTCGATAATCGGCTTTTTAACATCGGAGTTGCATTAATGACTCCTGAGGAACGATCGATCTGCAACACCCTGAAAATCAACTTCCCTACAACAAATAATAAAGCTAAGTATGAAGCCCTGGTCGCCACGCTGAGACTTGCAAGAAGACTAGGAATGGAAACTTTACATATCTTATACGATATCTGGTTAGTGGTATGCAAGTCAGGGAAGACTATCTGACTAGGGGCAATGTCTTGCTCCTTATCTCAGTTGGATCCTAGAGATACTAGCCGACTTCGAGTATTATGCCACTACACAAATCCTTAGAGAACAAAATGAAAAGGCCGAATCATTGGCCAAGCTACCTAGTTCTGGGGATGCATGAGAAACATACTTTGTCCCAGTTGAAATACTAATTATACCAAGCATTGACATATGAAAATCAACCAGATCTTAGAGATGGATCTAGAAAGGAGTTATGGATGAATCCTATCAAAGATTATCCACAATCGAGGATTCTTCTTGAATAAAGGAATGAGAAATGGCATATCCTTCACAAAGCTGTCCCATGAGTTAACACCTATACATTTTGTGTCTATCAGTCACAAACCATTAACTTCGTATCCATCGATGTGAAGTCCGTTGATACGAAAGTCACTACACGATCGTATTTGAGTGACTTAACTCCATCGATACGACGCATTCCAAAGGACTATCCATTTCATGTCAATAGCCATCGATATGAAGCATACTTTCCAATATCTCAAATCGATCCAAGAGAGGATCGATATGAATGAAGGACCTAAAACAACCATCGAACGTTGTTACAACTCAAATTTCACATCGATCCAAGAGAGGATCGATATGAAACTCAATCCAAACAAAAACTAAAGAACTTGATAACGACCTGCAAATGTGCAAACATGAACATGAGTTAGGTTAACATATGTGTATATATGCTAAACTAACATTCAACTTTCGAAGTTAACAGGAATTGAATGCTTACCTGGTGATGATCAGAACGATGAACAACAAATCACTAGTGCTCAACACTCAGTTACAACAAAACACTGCATGATCATTGACAATCAATAGTTTGACATCTACATCACTAATGATCAACTCAAGGCTGCATCTTTTGATGAAAAGATAGCGACTACTCAGCGAATCGGATAGAACTTTTCAGAATGAAGATGGTAGCTTTTCAAAGAATGTTACGTTCATACAAGACGTACTCTGGGGGGAAAATGTTATCCCGCCTTTTGGCGAGGCTGTGATACCAGGAACTTGAATAGAAATTAAGGATAGTCGTCTCGAAGACCGGTTATATGCAAGTTTGCTATGGATATCGATAAATTTTGCTCGATTTCGGATCAAGCTATAATTGACAATACATGATAAGCAAAGCTATGAAAGCCAACATTTCAAATTTCAAGTCAATCGGAGTTCGTATGCTCTAGGTATTGATCGATCATGGTTAAGAAATCCAAACTTGCATCGATCATAACTCGAATCTACAAGTCCAAATGCCACCAAATTTTCATAGGAGCTTCCGTACGACATAAAGAACGTTTCTGCCAAATTTCGACTCGATTGGATCAAACCTTGATCGATACAAAATTCGTTCGTATCGATCACGGACCGAAAAACTCCAATTTGCATCGATCATATCTCATGATCCACAAATCCAAATGCTACAAAAATTTCGTATGATCTTGCGTACGACCTAAAGAATGTTCCTGTCAAATTTCGACTCGATTGGATCAAATCTTAATCGATACGAAATTCGTTCGTATCGATCACGTACCGAAAAACTTCAATTTGCATCGATCATATCTCATGATCCATAAGTCCAAATGCTACGAAATTCTCACAGGAGCTTGCGTACGACCTAAAGAATGTTTCTGCTAAATTTCAACTCAATTGGATCAAATCTTGATCGATATGAGATTTGTTTGTATCGATCATGGATCGAGTCGAAATCGCCTAGGATCGATCGCGTGGGCCCACCCACATGCCAGAAGAAGTCTCTTGAGATCTGTGCGAGATAGTTGCCTCCTACACCTATAAATAGAGCCCCAGGGCCTACAGAAGAGGGATCTTTGGCTCTTTGGCGTCCAGACTCTGTCGAATTCAACTTTGCACTCCAAAGCTGTTGTTGTACTCAAATTTCAGAACTATAATTCACTGTAATCCTTTGTAATCAGTTGTAATCGGTAAGTAAATATCAATAAAGTCATCAACTTCATAGTGGACGTAGGTCATACGCCAAACCACTCTAAATTGCTATGTTTCTGTGTGCTTTCATATATTTTTTTGAAGTTTTTTTAAGATAATCCTCGTTTTACATTGCTATTCTTCATTTTTATCTCTTCAAATACTTCCAAAGAGAGTTGTGCCCAATTTTGGTACAAACAATGGATCAAAAATGCAAAGGAAGGAACGAGAGCTGAAGTACTCATTTTATTCGGATTTGATGGAAAGCTTGGAACGGATTTGCCTAGACATAAGATTCCCCTGTTAGAAACCGACAAGGAAGGAACCTATGGAGCGAGAACCATGGTCTAGGTAGCATTGTATATTCCATTAGCTGGATGGGCATATGACGAATGAATGCAGGCACTTACGAGGTATGGTTGAGGAACATGTCAAGAATGGTAGGCTATCGCGGTATGTAAGGGATCGTGTTGGGGTGATGGAATAAGACCCGACATCGTCCACGTCAAATAGACTTGGATCATGGCCACAGATCATTATCTCTTCATTAGGATGGCATGAACCTAATAATATTAAAATCCACAATAAAATGGTTAAGTCACTTACACATCTATGGGATCGAGGTCGATCCCTAGGCATGCTATGAAGTGATGATGAACCGCCACGCCCGAAGAGGCAATGTTTAGTTTTCTTAGTTTTTTTTAGTTTTTTGGTCATTTAAAACTCAAATTTAGTGAATGGATCCTACGACACTTAAATCCACATAATTGCGATGAACAAAATAGGTCGCAGTTATCCCCATCGGAGAGATAGGACAATAAACAAGGTGTGAATCCCTTCGTCAAAGAGCCACATAATAGATTCATATTTCATTGATTAAGCCTTGATTGGAGAGTCAAAGCCAAAGAGAGGAAGTAGGTATGGAATTAATCACTTTATGTCCCCGATCGAAGAGTCAAGGATCAGAGTGCAAGAAGCGAGTCACTTCATCGAAGAGCAATAGGATTAACTCACTTATCATTGTTCCGCCTTTGGCCGGAGAGTGACTAGATGGGGTCCAGCAAGGGTCCGGAGAGACCATGATTGGCTTGGGAAGACCAAGACATCGCTTTATGTTTAGGGACACTAAACTAGAGGGCACACATAATGCCGCTTTACTGGAGAGCGACGTGATCGGCTTACTTGTCATTGTTCCCCATTCATGAAGAGTGATAGGATGGGGTCCAACAAGAGCTCGACAAGGCTATGATTGGTCTAGGAGGACCAAGACATCACTATATGCCCCCCAAAAGGGCCAAAGTGCAAGGGGTAGGTTGCTTCATTGGAGAGTGACATTATCGGCCTACTTATTGTTAAGTTTGGATTAGACTTAGAAAGGGTCGAGAAAGACCATGAAATTGGATAATGACCTAGAGAGATTGCGAATTGGCTTACTGACTTCCTGGATTTCAAATGGTTATGGATTTGGATATCAACCCAAAGAGGTCGCAGACTTGGATATTGGCTTGGAGAGATCACGAAATTGGACGATGATCCGATGAGATCGAGGCTTTGGATTTTACAAACGATTTGGTGAGATCGTGGATTTGGTTAATGGCTTTGGATGAATATAGATTTGGCTAAGTATTTGGAATGGTTTTAGAATTGGCTATCTACTGGGAACAGTCATAGATTATGGCAATTTGGCTTAGCAAAGGATAGAACTCAGGAATGGAATATTTGGCTATCGATGGGTTATGGACTCCGATCTTATGGTAATTCAAAACAGACCTTTCTATCATAAGACATATTTTAGGGGACAAATGTTTTCCCTCCTTTTGTTAAGGCCGTGATACCATGGAGTTGGTTAAATGGATTTGCAATCGTCAAGGCGGGGAGACCAAAGAAATGATTATCAAGTTTAGAGATCGGTTATAATCCAGGCTATGGATGATAGTCAAGCAGGTTCAAGCAAGTAGCACCTAAAAAAATGTTAAATATGGATTGGAACTTCCCATAGGCAAAGGTTTGGATCAGACCACTATGGCTATGGATCACTCGAATTGGCAGTTCAACTCAATGTTGATCGCTCAATAACTCAACAAATACTAGAGGGATCAAGAAAACAACTACGCAAGCATGAAGAAGGAGTGGAGGGGGATCACCACAACCTATCGCATAGTGCCACGTGGCCCCCACCATCGATCAATACCGATCAACCATATGGCCCTGGATGGGCCCTATTTTTTCTAGATCAATTCGTCTTGGGTTTAGTCTTCCACATGTGGATTTTTAGCTAAATATTTGCACATCGCTTCCTATATATATAGAGGATCATTAGCTCATTGCGGGGGATCTTCTTTTGGCTCTTCTTCGTTATTTCTCTTTCCTTCCTCCATAAATTTTCTAAGGCTAAAACAAACAATATTTGTAATCCTACAGTATAATAAAATGATTATTTGGAGTGGACGTAGACCAGAGTTTTCCAAATCACAATAACGTTCATGTGTTCATTTACTTTTTAATTATTGAATCTATTATCTACGCACTTAATTCTCTGTACATATTTGGATATTGAATATGTGGTGTTATCATATTAATCGACTGTTTACTACTAATTTCGGTGCGAACAAAAATTATATGGGAAAAATATATTAATAGTTGCCAGTAAAAGGAGAAAACAGATCCATTTTATGAAAAGAAAGAATAAGGACACTACAAACAACAGATATTAAAATAGGGGAAAATGAGATGACGACCCGTTTAAAGACGTTGATATCAAGATTTTTCTAAAACAATGTTCGGGTGGCGGCTTTACATTCATTATGTAGAACCGCAAACGGTATGAAGGGATCATGCTGCGCCATAATTAGGAAGGGAACACTTAATAAGAAAAGTGGGAAGCACTCAGCGTTGGGGCAGGGTGACAGTGCGCTAAGAAAAATAGTAAATGGAGCCTAATAAAAGATAAGTAGGTGGGACTCGGGGAGAGACCAGGTCAGTAAGGTAAAGGGATCCTATGCTAGAAATAAGGTTGGAAGGGCTATTGATGTTGGGTAAGGACGCTTGCTCGAATGCACACCCTGGGAAGGTGAAGAGAGGCATTTAACTTTTAGGGATTGCAGGGCAGTTCCACAAATTAAACAAATGTTTAAAGTTAGTACACACCTTGGGAAAGTGAGGAGAGACATTCACGAATGAGCACCTAGAAAGGTGAAGAAAGGTAGCTAACTATGTGGGGCGCAGTATTAGACATTTAAGAACCACGCGGGGTGCAATATTAAAAACTGCAAAGGAAATAATAATAGGTAAGAATTGCACAGGGCATAGAACTAAATACTTTAAGAAGAATAAGTAAGAACTACGCAAGGTGCAATATTAAACTGTTAAGAAGAATCAGTAAGACCTACGTGGGATGTAGTAACCAACAGTTAAAGAAGATTAAGTAAGACCTAGGCAGGGTGCATTATTAAACGATTAAGAAATAAGCACAAAGATGCATAAGGCATAGTAGTACGTATTGTGATGAATTACAAGAATGAACTAAATTGGTAATTGAGTGGGGACTGTGCCGGGGGTGCAGAAGTAAATAGGGACCGCTTAGGGAAGCGTAAGATGCAGACGTAAATAAGAACCAACTGCATTAGTATTTTGAATGTTCCACTCTTGATGGTTGAATAGTGAAGGGAAAATCCAACCTGTATAGTACGGTTTGATGATTTTTTAAGTAAGTACTATTCGCAGCAGACTTTATGTTCGACCCATTATTTTATTATTGTTTTTCCCATAAACTCGCGTATGCTCATTTGAGTAGGCTCAGTTTATTGGATTAGACAGTTATGAATTAAGGGCTGAAGTATGAAGATCGAAGATGGAGCAGGAGGCTTATTGCTAATGAAGATTTTTTTCCTGTTGTACTAAGGAGTGCAGACCATATCATTATATGATGACCCGACTCTTTAACATGTTTATTTTCTATGGTGTTTGACCCTTACATGGGCACATTATTGGGTTTAATTATTACTGAAGTATATGTAAAGAATGCTAAAGAAAAGTTGATGTAAAAGAAAATATTTAGCTGCTCTATTTACTTATTTGTGTTTAAATGACACACTGAACTCATTTACATTGCTGGAAAATAATTTTGATAATGACTGTAGCATCATCGGCGTTCATCTTCGGGTCATCAAGTGGGGGATGTTACAATTTGGGACTGGAGCATATGTTATGGACACTTAAGTAAAACAAACTAATAAACAATGAAAGTGGTACTTAGGATAAACTGAACACTCTGGCAAGGGGATGTGCTAATACACATATGCACACGCGTGCACGCACGCATGCATACACGCATACAACATACTTGTATATTGCTATATAGATATATATAGAAAGGTATACCATCCTTCTATTGTTGTTCTACTCTCTACCTTTTCATTTCTGATGAAGAGTTGCTTAACGAAAAAGCAAGATTAATTTGAGATGTGGACAAGTTATGAAAGGAGGAGCAAGTGTAAGAAGAGAGGCTAAAAATGTGTAGACTAATGGAAGGAAAGAGGAAGAAATCCAAAAAGCAGTAGGAGAGGAAGCTGCACAACCAGCAAATGAGGAAAGTGTGGATGGAATGTCTTGTTTAGACAGTCATGGCTCGGATGGTAAGGGAGCTACATCGGAGGCAGTTCAGCAAAGACCTAGAGCACCGAGGAAGGATTTCCCGATGATGAATAAAATTATAGAAGCCTGGGAGGGAAGGCATTTATAGGGAAAGAGCTTGCAGTTGAAGTACTAAATTGGCGAAGAAGTTATGAACGCATATTTGGATATTTAGGATTAAATTATGTGTAGATCATAATGTTAGCATCAATACAGTTGCTGGAAGATGCACTGGATTGGTGGAAGGTAGTAGTTGCTAAGCCTAGAGGAGGAGATCACTTGGGAGTAGTTTAAAAACAGGTTAGAGCGCAGTTTATATCAGAATCTCAACAGAGTGTGCTGTTGAGAGAGTTTATTCATCTGTAGCAGGATGACTTTATACTGGAAAGGTAAATTCAAAAGTTTAACTCATTGGCTAAGTATGGCAGGGAGATTGTCAATACCTTGATGAATAAGAATGCAAAGTTTAGCAGAGACTTGAAGTAAATTCTTGATCATAAGGTGACGGCTCATCTAACATCTCCTTTTGAGTTTGTAGTTGACATGGCTAGTAGGTATGATGGTATGTAATAAGAGCATAGAAAAGTGGAGGCGAGTCCCAAAGCAGAGCAGAAGAGGAAGTTCACCCCATATAAGAAAGGCAAGAAAAGAGTGTAGAAGGGGAAAGGGGAGCAGTTGCTAACACAGAGGTTGTATGCTTTAACTATAGACAGAAGGGGCATTATGCTTCGAGGTGCTCTATGCCCAAGGAATCTGGGAAGATGAAGTGCTTTAAGTGTGACAAAGCAGGACATTTGAAGCTGGACCTCCCAGAGTTTAAAGCGTAGGTTTATGCTTTGGAAGGGTAAAGGAAAGGACCATCTACCGAGGAAAGAGGGAAAAGTCTTGGAAGGTATGGCTTTGATTCTGGTATTTCAGCTAGGGTATTATTTGATATCGAAGCTACACATTCATTTGTAGTTAAAGAGTCGGTTGATAGACTTAGGTTAGGAGCTACCCATTTAATCACTTCCATATGTGTAGCAAATCTGATAGAAGCGTTTGCCACTCTTGGATTAAGATGCACTGATTAAGATATCAAGTTAGGTGGGAGTAAGTTTTCTTGTGATCCCTACGTGTTTGACTTTATAGGTTCCAAAGTTATTCTAGGGATAGACTGGTTGGAGAAGCATAGTGCAAGGGTGCACTACGTTGAAAGGATAATTACCCTGAGTAATTCGAACCTTAGGGATAGAGTGTATGTAGTCTTAAAGGAGTGTGGGGTGGCATGGAGGCGTTTTATTTACATTGGCATCAGAAGATGAAGATCTTGGAGCAATACGCGTAGTGAAGGAGTTCTAAGATGTGTTTGAACTAGTTTCGGGGTTGCCATCCCAGGAGCAGTAGAGTTTCATATTGACTTGCCACTAGTAACCGAACCATTTAGTCAACCCCAAGTAGAATGCCTCCAAGGGAGATGGAAGAGTTGAGGAAGTAGTTAGCAGATTTAGAAGGAAAAAGCTTTACAAGGACAAGAAATTTTCCTTGGGAAGCAGCAGCAATGTTTGTGAGGAAGTCTGATGGGTGATTGGGACCATGCATTGGCTATCGGAAGCTGAATGAAAGTATGGTGAATAATAGGTACCCTTTGCCAAGAGTTGATGTCTGTTTGATCAGCTAAGTGGAGCTTAAGTGTTCTCGTGGTTGGACTTGGCTATAGGGTTCTATCAGCTGGAAATTGTAGAGGAAAGCATTCCTTTGACTAGGTTCAGAACAAGGTTTGGTTCATATGAGTGGTTGGCTATGTCATTTGGGTTGACCAATGCACCCATATTCTTTGTAGACTTGATGAACATGATATTCCGAGATAATTGGATAGATATGTGTTGGTGTCCATAGATGACATCTTGTGTGCTCCAAGGTTATGGAAGAACAATCCGTTCACTTAAGGGTTGTGCTAGAGACGTTTAGACAGCATCAGTTAAAGGTGAAATTTTCTAAATGTCATTTTTGGAGGATGGAAGTAAAGTTCTTAGGCCATGTGATTTCATAAGAAGGGTTAACGGTAGATCCTACGAAGGTTAGGGCAGTAAATGGATGGATGAGACTTGAGACTGTAATAAAGGTGTGAAGTTTCTTAGGTTGGCCGACTATTACCGAAGATTGACTTCTCTTATATAGCTACGGCGATGATGAAGCTAACCAGGAAGGATGAGTAGTTTTTTTAGAAGATGGGGTGTGAAGGCATTCCAAGAAATAAAGTGTAGGTTGACAAAGGCACTTGTGTTGGTAAAACTTGAAGGAAATAATGGTATGACCGTACACAATGATGAGTTAGGTTTGGGGTTTGGTGCGGTCTTGATGGAGAAGGGTTAAGTAATTTCTTTTGCATTTAGGCAGTTGTGACCTCATGAAGTTCGGTATCAACGCATGACTTGGGGTTGGCAGTAGTTGTCTTCGCGCTGAAGATTTGGAGACATTATCTCTTGGAAGAGAGGTTTTAGTTGTATACTGACCATAAGTACTATTGGAAGAAAGGTTTTATTTATATACTGACCATAAGTATTTGAGATATTTATTCTCTCAGAAGGAGCTGAACATGAGGCAGCAAAGATGGTTAGAGTTTCTAGCATCATATGATTTTCGGATAGATTATACCCTAGGTAAAGGTAATAGAGTAGCTATCGCCTTAAGGCAGAAAGAACAAAGTTGTGTTTTGGAAATGACAGAGGAATGGGCTGTTTTAGAAACATTGTCTAAGTGTAACGTGCACTTTCGATCTAGTGTAGGTTCGAGCGGTGCATCTAAAATGCTTGCGTGCTTAAGTGTCAGGTCAACGCTGGTAGAAAGAATAGCTGAATTGTAGAAGGGAGATAAGTTCTGCATAGACATAGTAAGGAATTTGGACTCTGGAGTTGGAGAATTAGAGCAGAAGGGATTCAGTGTTGATAAAGAAGGTAGACTGCGGAAGAATGGTAGGATGTATGTTCCGAGTACTGAAAAACTGTGGAAGGATGTATTGAATGAATGTCATTGTTCAAAGTTTGCTATACACCTGGAGGTATGTAGATGTACGAAGATATAAAGAGGAGTTTTTTCTAGGAAGGAACGAAGAAAGATGTGAAAGATTAAATAAGATGATGTTAGAAATGCAGATTACAGATCTTAAGGCTGGAATAACACTAGAGGGAGGGTGAATAGTGTTTTATGGATTTTCTAAATCTTTTTAAAACTTATGTAATTTAATCAATGAAGAATGCAATTCATAGACACAGTGTAATCACAGAATTAGACAGAGATGCAAATACTTAAATCAAAGCAGTAAAGGAAAGAACACACCAGGATTTTATACAGGTTCGAAGTTACCCTACGTCCAGTCCCGCACAATTGTGTGGATATTTTTCCAAAATAATCTCCCAGATTACACTCTCGATTTCAAGGCTACGAGGTACACCCTCCTGTATTCGAGTCTGGGGCAAATTCTCTTGATTTAAACAGGCTACAAGATCACCTAATTGATTTCTGGGACTACAATCAAACCCAATTGATTTCAAGGCTCCTCTGTACCTTTACTCAACAGTTTGATTTACAAATGGTCTTATAACTCTGAATAGCATCGAGATCTTATAGAGAGAGTGGCAGAGAATCAAACAAGAGACAATCAATTTTGATTCACTTGGTATTTTAGTAGAGTATAATTTGGGATTCTTTTGAGTGAAGAGGAGAGAAAACAAGTGAAACCTGATTAAAAATTCGTTTAGAACTACTTGTATTTATAGAAGATTAACAGCTATATCTATTCATGAAAAGATATGACGAATAGACACTTCTTTTGAAATTTTGAATTTTGAATTTTAACGGGCACCATATGGACATGGGGTTAGGAGTATGTCGACATGCTCTAGGCAAAAATGTTGATTTTGATTTTCTTATTAAAATTGGTTTCTATAATTTTTCAAAACAATTTCTAAACTTTGTAAATATATTTGAATATAGTTTAAACATAGAAAAGTAATTTTTAATATGTATAATCTTAATTTATAAAGTGATTTAAAATGTGAGTATATTTAAAAGCTAAATATTTAAAAGCTAAATATTTAAAACAAGAGATAGTTGAAAATCAAGGACAATTTTGAAATCAAAATATTAAAAATGATATAGATAATTTTAGGGCTAAAATATTTCAAACAAGAGAGATGTCTTTTTGAAAAGAAGGTTTTGAAAACATTTAAAATAAGAGATATACTTTTGAAAAGCATTTTCACAAAATTAGTGGATATCAAAATAGGACCACTATATGTTCCACTAGATATTGTTGTGGGTTCCATCCCTTTAACAGGCTCGAAGTGGATTCCATTCCACGAATAAATTTTGAATAAAGATGTAAGCGCTTTCAAAAAGTTTTAACATAATTCTAGACTCAATACTTGTCTTATACTTTGAAAGTTTGAACTCTTGATATCTTGATACTCACGAATCTTTAATCTTGATATCTTCAATCTTGAATCTCTGTACTGTACAGTCTTCATTCTTGGTACCTGCATAGTTAAATCCTGCATATACATATATATCTAAATTATAATGTTAGTATTTATATTTTAGAACAAGTCATAAGGTTGTTGTCATCAAAACCATCATCTCAAGGACTAACAATCTCTCCCCTTTTGATGATGACAACCTATATTTATAAAATATACCTCTCCATCATAATAACCCCCCCTAAAACTAATAACTGCCCCTTAATCTAAGCCTAACTGCTCTAATTTCTCTATTTTATATTTCTCCCCCTTTGTCATCAATAAAAACTAATCCTAAACTAGTATAACTCCCCCTTAATCTAATACTAACCAAACTAAATACTAATAAGAAAGTATAATAAGTAAAAACAATTATTATATTATATATGATGTTATATTTACATGTATATATAGAACATAAACAGACAAATATACATAAATTATAGAATAACACAACTAAGGAGATTTTTTGACAATTGGAGATTTGTGAATCGAACAATTTGGATAATGAAAACAAAAGTTTCCACGTTGTTCAACCAAATTTCCATCTTTGTCAAAACAGACTTCGCCTACGCAGACCACGTTGTTGTCTTCTTCCATAGGTGCTTCTTACTCTTCTTCTTCTTCCTCTTCGTTATGCTCTAAGGAGTTATGCACTTGAATGTTGGGAAAATCTTCTTCAATCACAATAGGATTTGTATGATTATCCATTAGGAAATTTTACAAATTCCGAAGAATTTTCCCTTGCTTTTCTTGTTCTTTTGCCATCCTTATTTGCATAACTTGAAGTTCAGTTAACATTTGCATGGCATCCTTTATAGACTCTTCAATCTTTATCACACGCGCCAGTGAGTGTGTTGGAATAGACCAAAATGAGGAGAAGGGAAAGAAATGGTGTCATTTTGGGTTGATTTAGTGGAGGAGGCCATTAGTTTCAATTTTTAAAAGTGTAGAATAGAGAGAGAAAAGTGAGAAGACAGAAAAATTTGAAACGCATAGGGTTATATAACTTCCAAACTAATTTAAGAGGGAAAAACAAATTTTCAAAATTTTCCGTTGCATGTTGACATGGGTGGTAGGGGTATGTCGGCATGCCTATGAAAATTTTGGTTTATTGTATATTTCTGTTTATTAAAAAATATATGTTACTATATCTGTATTCTATATTTTAGTTATTGAACAAATTCCTAGTTCTCTTCTTAACTTATTAAATACTGGTTGATTTAAGGGTTTGGTTAAAAAATCAGCAATTTGATTCTCGGAGTTGATAAATTCAAGAGAAATAATCTCCTTACTTATATTATCTCGAAGAAAGTGAAGTCTGATATCAATATGTTTAGTCCTAGCATGATGAGTAGGATTTTTAGATAAATTTATTGCACCAGTACTATCACAATAAATTGGTGATTTTGAAACTGTTAATCCAAAATCTTTTAAGGTTTGATGCATATAAATAACTTGAGAGCAAGCCAAAGCAGCGGAGATATATTCTGCTTCAGTTGTTGATAAAGAAACAATGTTTTGCTTTTTACTAAACCATGAAACCAAAGAATGCCCCAAAAAGTGACAAGTTCCACTTGTACTTTTTCGATCAGATTTGCAACCAGCGTAGTCAGCATCACAATTAGAGTTAAATCAAACGAATCATTTTTTGGGTAAAATAAACCACAGTCAAAAGTATGTTTAACATATCTTATGATAAGTTTCATAGCTTTTAAGTGAGTCTCATTGGGTGGAGATTAGTATTTTGCGCAGAGACAAACACTATGCATGATATCGGGTCTACTCGCAGTGATATAGAGTAATGATCCAATCATTCCCCTATATAGTTTTTGATTTACATTTTCTGAAAGATATTTTTTATTTAAATCTTCATTGGTTGCCATGGGAGTGAGTTTTCCACTCGCAGTAGTCACACCAAATTTACTAACTAGATCCCTAGCATATTTTTCTTGATTAATAAAAATACCACTATCTAATTGTTTTATTTGTAACCTTAAAAAGAAAATAAGTTCACCAATATGACTCATCTCAAAATCATTTGTCATTATTTCAGAAAATTCTTTATTCATTTCATAATTAGTTGAACCAAAAATAATATCATCTACATAAACTTGTACTAGTTAGATATCATTTTATTTCTTTTAATAAAAAGAGTATTATCTACTTTACCGATTTCAAAATTTGATTGTAATAAAAAAGATCTTAATCTGCCATACCATGCTCAAGGAGCTTGTTTTAGACCATATAGAGCTTTCTTACATTTGAAATCATGGTTTGGAAATTTTTCATCTTCAAAGACTGGAGGCTGTTCAACATAGACTTTCTCTTTAACAAATCCATTTAGCAAAGCACTTTTAATATCCATTTGAAATAATTTGAAATTATTATAGTTTGCGAAAGCAAATAGAATTCTAATGGCTTCTAATCTTGCTGCAGGTGCAAAGGTTTGATCAAAATCTATTCCTTCTTCTTGACAATAACCTTGTGCGACTATCGAGCTTTATTTCTAACGATCTCACCTAGTTCATTCATTTTATTTTTATAAACCGATTTAGTTCCTATTACAGTTTTATCGTCGGGTCTAGGAGCAAGTTCCAAAACATCATTTCTGGTGAATTGATTCAGATCTTCTTGCATAGCCAGAATCCATGAATCATCAGACAATGCTTCCTTTGGATTTTTAGGTTCAACAGATGATATAAAAGCTACGTTACTCATGTTATTTAGTTGATTTCTAGTTCTAACAATAGATTCGATATTTCCTAGTATATTTTCTATAGGATGATTTTTTTAAAAGTTTAACCATTTTATTTGGATGAATAAGTTCATTATTTGGTTCAATTGATTCATTATTTAGAGTAGCAAAATCTTCTTCATCATTAATTTGTTCAATATCTTTGAAATTTTCATCAAACGAAACATGTATTGCTTCTTCAATGGTATTAGTTCTTAAATTGAAAACTCTGTATGCTTTACTTCTATTAGAATATCGGGTAAAGATTCCTTTGTCGAATTTAGGATCAAATTTATCCAAAGTGTCTTTTATATTTAGAATAAAACATTTTACTTCCAAAGATTCTAAAATAAGATACCTTTGGTTTCTTCTTGTAAGGAAGTTCATAAGGTGTTTTATTAGTTAACGGTCTAATTAATATTCTATTTAAAATGTAGCAAGCTGTAGCGACTGCTTGAGCCCAAAAATGTTTTGGTAAATTACTATCTGAAAGTATCGTTCTAGCACACTCTTGAATCGTCCTATTTTTACGATCTACCACTCCATTTTGTTGTGGAGTTCTTGGAAAAGAGAAATTATGGGTTATTCCCTTTTTATTGCAGAATCTCTCAAAAAATTTATTTTCAAATTCCCCACCGTGATCACTGCGAACAGTTATAATTTTTAAAGAAAGTTGGTTTTGAAGTCTTTTTGTAAAAATTTAAATGAATCAAAAGTATCACTTTTATGTTTCATAAAAATTGTCCTCGTAAACCTAGAATAATCATCTATAATTATAAAGACATATATATATTGTGATTTATTGATTGAATTTCAGATGGACCAAAAAATATAGATGAAGTAACTCAAGAGGTTTTGAAGTTGAAATCATATTTTTTAATTTGAAAGAACTCTTTCTAAGTTTTCCTATTTGACAAGCATCACATATACTATCTATTTCAAAATTCATTCGAGGGAGACCTCTTACTAGATCAAGTTTAGAAAGTCTAGATAAAAGTTTAAAATTCAAATTCCCATATCTTTTATGCCAAATCCAAGGGTCACTTGTGTTAGCCAAAAGACATAGAATATCATTTGAGATTTTCATGCTAAGAGTATAAATATTTTTCTTCCTAATTCCTTCAAATATAATATTTGAATTATTATCTTCGATGTGACATTTATCTTTTGAAATTTAATCTTGTATCCTTTGTCGCAAGTTGACTAATGCTAAGCAGTGCGTTTCTGATTCTTAACTAATAAAACATTAGAAATAGTAGGAGTTTTAGAGTTACCGACATTGCCGATGCCAATCATATATCCTTTTGAGTTATCTCCAAAATTAACCAATCCTCCATCTTTATAGATAATATCATTCAACATATTTGGATTTCCAGTCATGTGTCTTGAACATCCACTATCGAGTATCCACTTATTCTTCTTGATTTGCACAATTTGTCCATTGAGTGTTGATTCTTCAAAGGCCATATAACATTTTCCTTTCTGCACAGAATACAAATTCGGTAGATAACTTGATTTTTTATAATAATTATATGCAGACTTATGAGATAATGATGATTTGAATAGTTGTAAAATAGTGTTAACAAAATCCCCAAAAATAGCCATTTTTTTAAAAACTTTTCAAAATTCAGATTATGAAAACTTTGAAAACCTTGCTCCGATACCAAATGTTAGAAATGCGGATTACGGATCTTAAAGCAGGAATAACACTAGAGAGGGGCTGAATAGTGTTTTATGGATTTTCTAAATCTTTTTGAAACTTTTGTAATTTAATCACTAACAAATGCAATTCACAGACACAAATGTAATTACAGAATCAAACACAGATACAAATACTTAAATAAAGCAGTAAAGGAAAGAACACACCAGGATTTTATATTGGTTCGGAGTTACCCTACATCCAGTCCTACACAATTGTACGGATTTCTTTTCAAAATAATCTCCCAAATTACGCCCTCGATTTCAAGGCTCCAAGAAAACAGTAAACGAAACCTAATAAAAGATAAGTTGGTAGGATTTGGGGAGAGGCCAGGTTAGTAAGGGGAAGGGATATTGCGTAAGAAATAAGGTGGGAATGGCTATCAACGTCAGGTGGAGATGCTCACTCGAATGTACACCTTGGGAAGATGAGGAGTGGCATTCAACTTCCAGAGAATGCGAGGCAGTTCCATAAATTAAAAAATGTTTAAAGTGGATGCATACCTTGGGAAGGTGAGGAGGGGCATTCACGAATGCACACCTAGGGAAGGTTAAGAATGGCATTCAACTGTGTAGGGTGCAATATTAGATAAGTGATAACTACGCAAGGCACAGTATTAAACACTTCAATGGAAATAATAATAAGTAAGAATTGTGTGGGGTGTAGAACTATATACTTTAAGAAGAATAAGTAAGGCCTACATGGGACACATTGTTAAATAGTTAAGAAGAATCAATAAGATCTACGTGGGATGCAGTAACCAAGAGTTAAAGAAAATAAGTATGACATGTGCGGGGCGCAATATCGAACAATTAAGGAATGAGTACGATGTGCGGGACGCAGTAGTAATTATTGTAATGAACTACAAGAATGAACTAAATTGGGAGTTGAGAGGGGACTATGCTGGGGGTGGAGAAGTAAATAAGATCTCTTTGGGAAGTGTAAGATGCATATGTAAATAAAAATCAACTGTGCTAGTATTTTGAATGTTCCACTTTAATTGTTGAATAGTGAGGAGGAAACCCAACTTGTGTAGTACGGTTTAGTCTCACTATTTGATTATTTTGGATAAGTATTATTCACACTAAAGTTTATGTTTGATCCATGTTTTTATTATTGCTTTCCCCATAAATTCATGGGTTCTCATTTGAGTAGGCTGAGTTATGGGATTAGACAGGTATGAAATAAGTGTTGTAGTATAAAGATCAAAGTTGGAGCAGAAGGCTTGTTGCTAATAAAAGTTTTTTCCCTTGTACTAAGTAGTGCGGGCTACATCGTCATAGCTGACTCGACTCTTCACTATGTTAATTTCCTATGGTATTTGACTCCTGCATGGCACGTTATTGGGTTTAACTGTGATAAAAGTATACATAAAGAATGCTAAAGCAAATTTGATGAAAAGAAAATATTTAGCTCCTTTAATTATTTATCTATGTTTAAATAATATACTAAACTCACTTATGTTGCTGGAAGATAATTATGGCTACAGCATCATAGGCGTTCATCTTCGACTTTTCAAGTGGTGGATGTTACACTGGACCTCTACCATGCCGAGGATGCTACGGACCAAATTTTTTTGGCCTTCCAAATAATTCCAATGGAGGTCCTGTCTTACCCCAACAAACTGGATCTGGCTTGAACCGACACTCCTAAAAAGATGTGATAGACTTCTAAACCAAAATCAGTGCTCGTAAGTTGCCGGCTCTGAACTTGTTTTTTTCTCACTTGATAATTCTAATACTTGCTTTTCTTTTGGTTGAGTACTGTTGCATGCTCATCTAAGGGGATATGGAGGAGCCCCATAATGACTTGAGGGCGATAATGTAGGCTCGGTAGACAATGGAGGTGGGTGTCACTAAGGCCTAGGAGGAGAAGTAATAAACCGTAAAAGATAGCAAGGAGGCGGCCAAGGCGGCTGAGAAGTCGGCACGGGAGGTGCCTGAGGCTAGGGTAAGGGCCGAGAAGGAAGAGATAGATCTTAGGCCGAGGGCTAAGAAGGCAGAGAAAGAGGCCGACATGTTGTGGGTAGGCCTGGCTAAATACACAACTGAGTGACGGACAGATGTAGATGTAGCTTTTACTAGGAAGGAGGAGGAGGCCTAGTGGTAAAATTGATCGAAGAACATGTAGGATTGATTTCACCCTAGAGGGGGGTGAATGGGGTGATACTAGTAATAATAAAATTAATGCAAAAATATATATAATAATTGCAACACATATAATAGAATAATAAAAGGAGAAATAGAACAACATAAATTTGCCCAGCTTCGGAAAAACCCTGCCTACGTGCTTCCCTAAGGTTTCTACTAGAAATTAAGTAGTTAGACGCTTACACATGTAAACTTCCGACACTCGCTAATGACTAACCTAACTCTATGCTCAAAACCCTATCACAATTCAGCCATTGAGTCGCGAATTCTCGAACAACATCACTGTAGTTCGTAACCAGTCACACGACTAGAGATTTACGTAATTTAAAAATAAATTACAAATAAAAAATTAACAAAACTAAACCCTAAAAAAAACTTAAGCCCAATATAAATTAAATAACATCGGCCCAATTGAAATAAGAATAGAGAAGTTCGTCCCCATTTCTCTTTTATTTTGCGACCGCTTATTTCTCTTTATTCTGGAATTAGGGTTTAGTGATAAATTGAAGTCGCTGATTCGACTTGATTGATTGTAGTGATGAATTTACTTCGATTTGCCTTGTCAATCGATTCTTTGGCATTGATAGGCTTGCGGCTGCTCCAATTGTCGAGTTTGATTCATGCTTTGAATTGGAACGTGCTCTTTTTTGATTAATACTTATACTCGACTTGATTCTAGTTCTGGACGATGCTTGCTCTCTGATTTATTTGAACTCGAATCGATGATTTTCCAGTGATAATATGGGCTCAATTTATAGGGTTTAAACACCTTATATTTTTGTTCATATAAATCTCTTTGAACATGTCACTTTGCTATGCTTGGCCATTGATTTTTGATTGGATGCTTGTGATAATCTGACTTGTTCATCTTTGATAAATTTTGAATTTTCTTTGAGTCGGTTCCCATGACTTCGGTTATTTGAATATTTCGTATGTGTGATGCTTGTTCATCAAGCTCTTTCCATTTTCAAATATTTTTACTTTTGTCGACTTTGTTCATCTCGGCCTCGACTTGGTTTGAAACTGCTATGTTAATATTGATATAATCCATGGCTTTGTTACTCTAACTGCTATTGTATGATCTTCTGCACTTGAATTTGGTCCTAGTCTTGTTGTCATGTTAGAACTGACTCACTAGTTTTGATCTGTCATTGGTACAAGTCCTTTCATGATGTTTGTTGTTTTGCTCGATACTTGAATTTAAGATCTTTCGTTTAAGTCTGATTTGGTTCAGTCTCACATGCATGCTCTATGGTTATTTGGTTATGATGAATCCATGTTTTACGTATTGCATATTGAATTGGGTCATTTTGATCCATGGTATTTCTATAGCTCATTGATTTTGGAAAAATGCACATATTCATGTATATATATGCAAACATACGCATGTATATATGTGTAGTGAATGCTACTGCATATTTGTTTGGTCTGTTCGAACTAATTGATCTGGTTCTTATTGGTAACATTGTGAGCACATGTGGCCTTGTTCTGTTCTTATATACTGGTTATTCATGCGTTGACTTTGCATATGAGCTTGGTCGTTGTATTTGATTCTTCATGCATATGGACCATTTTATTGAACTTGTTTCGCTGGACTAGGCTTAGTTGCAATCCTTTGATTCATGTGGTCTTGACTTGTTGTGTTATTAACATGGTTGTTTATTTTGAAGTCTGCATGCTCCAATGTTCATTTGCACTCCAATTTACCTGCTTTTTGTTGCTTAGTGCCATATGAGGTCTTGTTACTTGTTAGTAGAACTGTTGTGTTGGTTGAGTTCGTGTGTATGCATGTGTTCTTGTTCCATGTGATTATGTAGTAATTGTTATTTGTATTGCACCTAAATATTTGCACTTGAGTTCAATCCGCCCTCGGCTTGGGTTTGACCTTGTGCTCCCCTGTCCCAACAATTTTATCAAGTGTATATCGGTGTACACGGCCTTGTGGCATGTACAGTGATACACTGTGCACGTCACAAGTTGTTTGGGTAGATGAATTCAAAAGAAATAAATGACGAACAACCCAAACTAAATGAGGCAAATAACATTTTCAAAAACACACACTTTAATTTGCATTGCAAATATTTTCTTTTTCAATTTTACTGCGTCAATGTTTATTTTGCAGATAGCTCAGATGCTGGATTCAGGCTGGAACAGAGTTGAAGATGAAAATACGAGTGTTGAGTGACCATGTAGTGAGATTTAAATTGTAAAGTGAAAATTTATTTTGTAATTGAAATTGAATTGTAATTGAAATTTTGTAAATGTAGTTAGAGCTGAAATTTGTGCTATTCAAATTTGTAATAAAATATTTGTTTGAATTAAAATATTTGTTTGAATATGAATTCTATGTTATTTATTTTATTCAACAAATATTTATTTAATAATGTGAAAAATAAAATAGTATAGTAACAATTGTTGAATATGCGAGTATATGATTTTTGTTTGATGATAATAAACATATATATATATATATTCATTTAAATGTATTTGTTAATGTACTATTATATTTTTCACATAATTAAATATATATTTGCTAAATAAAATAAATCACACAGAATTTGAATTCAAACGAATATTTTATTCAAACAAATATTTGTTACAATTTTGAATAGCACAAATTCAAGCTCTCACTATTTATATACAATTTCAATTACAATACAAATTTAATTACATCACAATTTCTAATTTACAAATGCACCTCACCACATATCACTCATTCACTCGTATTTATCTTTAACTTCATTCTAGATTGAATCCAGTATCCGAGCAATCTGCAAAAATAAATACTGACGCAGTAAAATTGAAAAGAAAATATTTTTGCAATGTAAAATAAAATGTAATTTTTAAAATATTATTGGCCTCAGTTATTTGGGTTATTCATCATTATTTAAATTGGAATTCATCATAAACAATAGCTTGTGACATGCACAGTGTATCACTGTACATCCCACAAGGCGTGCACACCGATATATACACTTGATAAAATTACAGGGACAGGTGAGCACAGGTCAAACCCAAATGAAACGCCGGGTTCAACTCAAGTGTAATACAAATAAAGTCACGACACGAGCATAAGGTCAAACCCTAGCTACAAGCTGGATTCAACACAGGTGCAGTCCAAAAATACAAGCCTCGACAAAAATTCAGTGAGAAAAGAAAATGAACTGGTCAGAACAAAGGCTCATGACACATATGAATATATGAATTAAATGACCGAGACATATACAACTACATCGAAACACAATACAATGAACTACAGTAATCTAGACTACACGAATACATGGAGCAATGCAACAGTCGACGATGAAGATAACAACACGACTCAAATCAACAAAGCACCAAACCAGACTCAAGGAAATGAACAAAGAAAATAGGCATATATACATGTCGACCAGGCTGCACATTGAAGACTATATGCAAAGAAAGTACACATGAACTACACAGCTAAATGAAACAACACTTCAACCTGAACCAGACCAACAATGCAAACCAAGTGCACCAATACTAAACAGAAGCATGGCATGAACCAAGTTAATCAAAGACTTCAAAACCAAGACCAGGCTACAATTACAAAAAGCAACTCACAACAATGCAACAACAGTAGCAGTTTTAAAAATAATCTCAAGCATCAGGGAGTATGATACAGATATGAACACACACACACACACACTATATATATATATATATATATATATATATATATATGCAACACAACATCAAATTACAAACTATAACACAGAGGTATGTATATGCATATTCAAGTGCATCTAAACTCAGACTCGACCAAGACTACATGAACCTGACTCAAACAACAATGACATGAAATGTCAACAACCATGTCAAGGCTAAAACCGAACAAGTATACATGTATGCAGTGACAACATAGAGAGTATATGCAGAGTATAACGAAGTCAAGGACGCAAGTAAATAAGGTACAAGCCGAAGTAAACATAAATTCAATTTTAACAGTGACAATGCCGAAGTCAAGAAAATCAACACAATCAAAGTCAAATTCCAACATGCTACAGAGATGAACAGAACCATTATCAAGTCGATTCAAAATTAGTTCTACCAGAAGTCAAAGCCGAAGTCAGGTGATGTTGAAAAACTAGATGAAGCAGAAAATAGAAATTGGAACAAGTCAGAAACAAGTTCAACCACGAAGGTCGAAGTCAGAGCCTTGGAAATCAAGGAATCGACAAATTCATAAAACCGTGATGACCAAGGCAAAAATATACAAATTGAAGAAGTCAGAAATCATCTCAACGTTCAATCGAAAATCAATGGCCGAGCTATATTAAATGACGAATTCAAACAAACGTATACAAATAAACATATGGGAATTCCAATCCTATATAAACGATGAACATCATCGGCAAATAAAATCATTCGAGTTCAAGCAACAAAGAAAAAATCATTCAACTCGAATTAAAGTGGAGTATAGTATAAATCAAAGAAGGAACGAACGTACCAATTCACGCAAACATTCGAACTCGACTAACCAGAAGCGACCACAAGACAAATTGAAGGAGCAATCGAAGCCAATTGTGAATAACCAAAAATTGATTAGAATCGGCGCTCCAGATTTCAGAAGCCCTAATTTCAAAACGAACGAGAAAGGACCAAAGCTGCCATTATCACAAACAAGGAACGGGCCGACATAGATAAAAATGAGAAAGGGATTTACTCTTATTACTTTAGCGATTATTGGCCGGCCTTGTTTTTTTGGTTTTAATTATATAAGGCTTTAGTTTAAATTAGGGTTTTGATTTTTTATTTCTTCAATTTTGTATTCCTTTTTAAACAATTGTAATTTCTAGTCGTGTGACTAGGGGACGAGGTACGGTGGTGTAGTTTGAGAATTCGCAACTTAATGGCTGGGTTGTGGCAGGGTTTTGAGAGTTAAGGTTAGTCGATAGCAGGAGCCGCGAGTTTAGCGTCTGACTGCTTAATTTCTAGTAGAAACCTTGGGGGCAGCATGTAGGCAGGGTTTTGCCGAAGCTGGGTAAATTCTGTGTCGTTCTATTTCCGCATTTATTATTCTGCTATTATCCATGCTCCTATTATTCTGATATATCTATGCTAAAATTATTTCATACACTTCCACAATTAATTTTTATAATTGATAGCATCACCCTATTCACCCCTCTCTAGGGTGAAACCGATCCTACAAGTGGTATCAGAGCTAGGTACGAAAGCCATTTTTGGTTTTAAAAAAATTTGATTTTTCAAAGACAATTTTTTTTTTAAAAATGGCTACTTTTGCTGAGGGTCGGTCTAATATTATCCCTCCTACTTTTGATGGAACAGATTTTTTGAATTAGAAATTGAAAACGGAATTTTATTTAAAATCTGTTAATGTTAAATGTTGGGATATTATTGAAAATGGGTGTGACACAACAGACGAGAAACTTATCTCGATTAATGCTCTCGCTATGCATATATTATATTCTCATATTAATCAAGATAATTTTAACTTTTCTATGATTGTGAAAATGCATAGGAAATCTGGAAAACTCTTGGTGCAATATATAGTGCAAAAGTCAACAGCAATGAGAAATCCTCCACAACCGACTCAGTTAAGGAAATGTGCTTAACAGGATTGGTAAAAGGCAGTTGTGATGAGGATGATAAAGATGTAGCAGCTGAGCTGGCAATACCAATGAAGAGATTCAAAAAGTGGAATCGCAAATACAGAAATCCATCTCTAAATCAAAAATTGAAAAGCAGAATATTCAAAGCACTAGACAACCAAGGAGAATGGGAGATCATCTGTCACAAGTGCAATAAACCCGGATACATCGATCCAAATTGTCCTCGAATTCAACTCGACAAAGAAAAGAAATCTAAAAGAAGAATTTTTGCAGCCACGTGGAATAAAAGCGGTAGCGGTGAGAGTGAGAAAGCTGATCTGTGCCTTTGAAGTGATATAATTGGTAGCGATGATGACGAGCCAAGCGAGGTATCAAAACTTACTCACTCATAATGACTCATATATTTCCACGAAGTAGATGGCTGTTTTGAACGACTTAGGGAGAAATACACTAAACTTGAATCACAAAGAGATACATAGGCAGATTTAAATAAACAGCTTAATAAATTGGTTAAAACCTATCAAAGCAAGATTCCTAAGTGTGATAAGTGTCCAACATTCGAAGAAGAGATTAAAAAATCAAAATTAAATCACTTGAAAATGAAATTCTGATTTTGAAAGAAAATGAAAACACTAGGAGAGAAAGTTCTATTAAAAGGTGCACTCAACTATTGAATGAAAACGAATCACTTAAAACACAAGTCCAACAACTGTCAACGACTTTAAGAAAATTTTCCAAAAGTGAAAAATAGTTAAATATGTTAATAGGAAAACAAACAGTCAATATTGATAGACAAGGACTTTAATATATTCACTCTAAACATGTTAAAAGCAAAATTAATCAAGTCAGTTTCATGTGCACAATTTGTAGAAAATTTGGACACAATCAAAATATTTGTTGGTACAAACCCAAACACGTGAAAACTATACCAATTTGGGTTCCAAAAGGCACAAATATAAAATCTTTCAAAGTTAAATAAATTTGGGTGCCAAAACGAACATATATAAATAGTTATGGGTCTTCACAAAATTATTTTTTAAAATATTTTGCCACTAATAACCATGGACCTATAAAACAAATAGGTCGCAAAAATCTTTTCCTATGTAGGTGTGGTGGCAGGCTAAGGAACTACAATAGTGTTACTTGGATTCTGGCTGTTCCAGGGACACGATGGGCGACAAAGCAAAGTTTCTTAGCCTAGTATAAAGGTGACAGAATCACAATGGGCAACAACAAAATATTATCGACAATGGTAAAATAGGTAATGGTATATTCATTTTGAATGATATATTAAATGTGATAATCTACACCGTAATCTGAACTAAATCAGCCAGTAATGTGATGATGAAATAAATGATGATGTTGATTCTGACTTATTCAAAATTGTTGGCCAATTATATTCTTATGCCAAGAACACTATAAAAATCTCTAGAATCTTTGAACTACTTCATATATATTAGTTTGGATTAATAATAGTGTTTTATTGGTTGATGATAATACATTTGATTATTTTACGGCTGACTCTATATTCACGGTTTTTGATTATTTACACGGCTTCAATTAAAATCCAAAAGAATTTCATTTAAAAATTTGAAAAAAGGATTTCAAGAAATCGTTGCAAATTTCACGGTCTGGTCTATGACATTCAATTAATGATAATCTCGAGTGAAAGAAAAATTCAGATGCAGATTACACTGGTAATCTAGTTGATAGAAAAATTACTAGTGGAACGTGATTTATGTTGAGACATTTAGTAACCGCATCATTCATTTTTTTCAAAGAAAATACCTGCATATTTTTCATTTCAAATAATTTTCAAATAGCAGAAATTTTTCTTATAAAACCCCTTCTAGAAAATCATCTCTGAACTTGTTTTCAGATTAGTCATTTTTAGAAAAATTGATTTTATAATTATTTTTGAATTTGATTTTAAATGACTACATTGACTAATTTGACTCCCTACTAATTATCGAAAAGATAAATAGTAATTGAAAAAGTGATGAATATTGATATTAATCATATATTATAATTTGAGACGGTATAATTAGTAAATTTCTTTAGAAATTTAAACAAGAGTTATAAACACTTTTTGTTGGTAAAAATTCCATGATCATTTCTATTTCTATCATTTTCTATCGACCATCACTCATTATAATCCTATACATTATGTCAATATGTGGCGACTTAAACAGGAATCATTCGTTTTTAATTTTATATATTTTTTAAAAAAAACCAAAGTATTCACTCTCATTTAAAAGTCCTCACGGTTATGCATGGGTAAACAACTTGGAATTTTTGATTTTGTGCTTCCATGCTCATTTAAAAGTTCTCACGGTTATGCATGTATGGAACGCATATTGAAATTGATTTATTAAATAGACAAGTTAATTCTAATCCCATTCAAAAGTCCTCACGGTTATGCGTGGTTAGAAGATACTTGAATTCGTTTTTTAATATAAAAAAATTGAAATACTACTAATCTCATCTAAAAGTCCTAATGGTTATGCATGATTAGTAGATATTCAAAATTCCTGATATAAATATACCACAAATAGACACAACTATATGGTTTTATATGATGACATTATTCCTATCATTATAAAGTGGAATATGCGTCAAACAGAGTATTTATGATTTTTTGTTTGATTTTCTATTGAAATTTAATATTTATATTTGATTGAGTTTTAATGTTGTATTAATGTCTATCACTTTATCTTTATTTTTCTAACACTATCACTCTTTTGCTGATAACAAAGGGGGAGAGAAAAGTTAAGATTTTGACAAATAAAGGTCAAATATTTTCTATTTGCATCTACGCTTGTTTGCTTATTTTTATTTACATGCATATATGAAGGGGGAGCTTTGTATAAAGAGGAAGCATTTAAATAGGGGGAGCAAATATAGCTATCAATGATCAGATGCATTTAATATATTCAACATATAAATATATGTTTGTTATCATAAAAAGGGGGAGATTGCTGAATATGCGAGTATATGATTTATGTTTGATGATAATAAACATATATATATATATATATTATTTAATGTATCTTTTGGAGTACTATTATATTTTTCACATAATTAAATATATATTTGCTGAATAAAATAAATAACACAGAATTTGAATTCAAACGAATATTTTATTCAAACAAATATTTGTTACAATTTTGAGTAGTATAAATTCAAGCTCTCACTATATATATACAATTTCAATTACAATACAAATTTAACCACATCACAATTTCCAATTTACAAATGCACCTCACTACATCACTCATTCACTCGTATTTATCTTTAACTTCATTCCAGATTAAATCCAGCATCAGTGCAATCTGCAAAAATAAATACTGACGCAGTAAAATTGAAAAGAAAATATTTTTGCAATGTAAAATAAACTGTAATTTTGAAAATATTATTGGCCTCAGTTATTTGGGTTGTTCGTCATCAATTAAATGTGAATTCATCATACACGAACAGCTTGTGACATGCACAGTGTATCACTGTACATGCCACAAGGCCATGCACACCGATATATACACTTGATAAAATTACAGGGACAGGTGAGCACAGGTTAAACCCAAATGAAACGTTGGGTTCAACTCAAGTGCAATACAAATAAAGTCATGACACGAGCACAAGGTCAAACCCGAGCTACAAGCTGGATTCAACATAGGTGCAGTCCAAAAATACCCGCCTCGACAAAAATTTAGTGAGAAAAAAAATGAACTGGTAAGGTTCATGACACAAATGAATATATGAATCAAATGACCGAGACATATACAACTGCATCGAACCACAATAAAGTGAACTACAGTAATCCAGACTAGAGCAATGCAACAGTCGACATTGAAGACAACAACACGACTCAAATGAACAAAGCACCAAACCAGACTCAAGAAAATGAACAAAGAAAATATGCATATATACATGTCGACCAGGATGCACATTGAAGACTGTATGCAAAGCAAGTACACATGAGCTACACGGCTAAATGAAACAACACGGCTAAATGAAACAACACTTCAACCTGAACCAGACCAACCATGCAAACTAAATGCACCAATACTAAACAGAAGCATGGCATGAACCAAGTTAATCAGAGACTTCAAAACCAAGACCAGACTATAATTACAAAAAGCAACTCACTACAATGCAACAACAGTAGCAGTTTCAAAAATAATCTCAAGCATCAGGGAGTATGATACAGATATCAACACACACACACACACACACACACATATATATATGCAGTGCAAACTCGGCCGACAGGTCAAAGTGAACCAGACCAGAAAACAAGACCAAATCAAATGCAACCTGAACAAAAGACATAAATACTATATGATCCGCCTCAAAGAAATAACAGACAATGATAAATATGCAGTGAAGACAGAGCTCGGACTACAATGATGCAATATGCAAAAGATTAATGAATCAGATAACAAAACAATACTACAAAAGGTACTAGACTCGATTGAATCAAATAACAGTGACATAATCCAGGCAACATCAAAGTGCAAATCATGATGAACTCAAACAATACAGAAATCCAGGAACACAACTGACTTGATACAAACTAATAGAAATGAAGACTGTGTGCCAAAAGGTCAGAGACAATGCAAGTGCAGACTATACATAAGCGAAGATCACATGAGCTCAATGCAACACAACATCAAATTACAAACTATAACACAGACGTACGTATATGCATATTCAGGTGCATCTGAACTCAGATTCGACCAAGACTACATGAACCAGACTCAAACACACAGCGACAGGAAATGTCAACAACCATGTCAAGGGTAAAATCGAACAAATATACATGTATGCAGTGACAACATCATAGAGTATATGCAGAGTATAACAAAGTCAAGGACGCAAGTAAATAAGGTACAAGCCGAAGTAAACATAAATTCAATTTGAACAGTGACAGTGCCGAAGTCAAGAAAATCAACACAATCAAAGTCAAATTCCAACATGCTACAGAGATGAACAAAATCATTATCAAGTCGAGTCAAAACCAGTGCTACCAGAAGTTAAAGTCGAAGTCAAGTGATGTTGAAAAACTAGATGAAGCAGAAAACAGAAATTGGAACAAGTCAGAAACAAGTTCAACCACGAAGGCCGAAGTCAGAGCCTTGGAAATCAAGGAATCAGCAAATTCACAAAACCGTGATGACTAAGGCAAAAATATACGAATTGAAGAAGTCAGAAATCATCTCAAACATTCAATCGAAAATCAATGGCTGAGCTATATTAAATGACGAATTCGAACAAATGTATACGAACGAACATATAGGAATTCCAACCCTATATAAACGATAAACATCATCGGCAAATAAAATCATCAGAGTTCAAGTAACAAAGAAAAAATCATTCAACTCGAATCAAAGTCGAGTATAGTATAAATCAAAGAAGGAACTGTAACGACCCAGAATTTTTATTAATTTAAATTTGAATATTTAATTAATTTTAAATATTTATAAGTGAATTTTTAAGTCAAATAAATTTTTATTTGAATTTTTGGATTTAATTGAATAATTTAATCGATAATTTAATACGTTAAATTATGGAAATAATTGAAAATATGGTTAAATATGATTGTAAATAATTTGGAAAATTTTATTTAATCATACTGGAATTATAGAAATATTTTAGAACTTTTAAAATTGAATTAAAAGTTAATTTGTGAAAATTGAATATTTTAATATTTAATAATCGACTGTAAAATAGTCAATTTTTGAACAGTCTCAGAATTGAACGAAACCAGTTCCATTGGATCCGTAATAGTTAGTTATTACCGGATTTCAAATTTCGTGTCAATCGGAGCTATCGTTTGATCGTGGCAGCTCGAAACGCATCGAATCGTTTTTAATTTAAATTTGGCGAGTCAAAATAGCCATTTTTCAAAAAGTCTCGGAATTCGACGAAACCAGTTTCATCGGATCCGTAATGTGATATTATTGTAAGGTTTCAAATTTCAAGTCAATTGGATTTACCGTTTGTCCGGTACAAATTAAAACGCCTAGAAATCGATTTAAATCGGTTTAATTCAAATTGAACGTTTTCAGCCATAACTCGCACATACTTCCGAATTAGCTTCCGAAACCTGTTCCATTGTGTCCGGAACGCGGGATAAACCCTAGGTACGCTGGTTACGGCGCCTAAATCGGAGTTCGGAATTCCCGGGATGAATAGTGTTTACGCTAGCTTTTTCTATAAATACAACATCATCTTCATAAATTAAAAAAATATACAAACCCTAACCCTAAATGTTGTAGCCGCCACTTTCTATTTCTAAGGCCAGATTTTTCCCAATTTCAACTCTCAAAATCTCTCAATCCACTCGTTTTTAGAAAAAGTTGTTAACTAAAGAATCGAAGAGCACGAGATGAGCTTTAAATCCATACGGATTTGATGGGGTTTGGAGTTGCGTAGGAGGGGCAAGGATGGGCCGTTCGTGGTCAGGTTTGCACGCATTTCCGTGCTATGTGGGGGGCCGAGCTTGCTGGGGATGGGGTCGAAGGTGGAGGAGGGGGTGAGCTAGAGGTTGCAACTCCCCGATCGAGATTTCATCGAGTATTGAGCGAGCATAATTAAACCCTAAATCACTAAGTGGGTTCGGCCTTGAAAATTTTTACTGGAGCTTGCGTGAATGTTGAGGAAGAAGGGGAGCACGGTGGTGATGAGTTGGGGCAAGATCCAATGGCTCATGTTAGTTGTGGGTTATAAAAAGTTAAGTTTATGTTGAATTTAAGCTATTAAAATCGTGTGAAACTTGTAAAAATCATAACTTTTTCATACGAGGTCGAAAAAATGCAAACCCAGTTGCGTTGGAATCGTATGGACGAGCACTACGCGATGGAGTTGGTTTGGAGTCGTTTGGAGTTAGTGAGAATTTCGGGTAAAATTAAACGCGCGTTTAATTTTATTCGAAATAAAAGCTTAAACGGAAATTTAAAACCAAGGTGAGAACTTCTCACTCAATCGAATAGATTTCGATTTTATTTTAAATAGTTAGATTTAAAATATTTGAACGCATGTTTGAATGATGACTGTAAATTATTGATTGTTAAAATAGACATTATGCGCCGTTAGTAAGCGGATGTTATTTAATAAAAACATATACCGCGAATATTTCATAAACAGTGAAATTGGTATTATATATAATATCAATATATATATATTGGCATATGTATATATTGCAGTTGATTGATTTCCCGTATTTTTTGCGGATGAGACCCTATTACGCCGTTAGTAAGCGGATAATATTTAATAAGAACATGTACCGCGATAATTTCGTACTGGAGCGAAATTGGTATTGTGCTAATGTTTTTGGATGCAGGAAACAGGTTGGAGGGATCCAACTGGATTCCTCAACAGTATTTATTTTATTTCAGATATTTTGATATTTGATGGATTATCATATCGATATATGATATCGTTGTTAGTCGTGATTGACTATTTGGTGTGTAGCATCATTGGACCCAGATTTTGGGATTTTAAAATGTTTTTAAAAGTGATTTTTGAAAATATACTATATTTTTGGAATTGATCCATTATAAATAAATAAACGTTATAATTTTTAAAGTTATAAAAATTATGGTTTTTGGGAAAGATAGTTAAAAAGCTGATTTTTAGAAATACGATTAAAAGTCGATTTTTGAGAAATAGGAACTAATGATTTTATAAAATAATTTAGATTGGATTTTTGAATATATGATAAAAGTTTAAATATAGGATTTATAAAATTTGATTATTTTATAAATCGAAATGATGAAATTATAAAGGAATTTAAAGACGTTTTAGAATAATAATATAAATTAATTTATATTAAGAGATTTATAAATGGATATTTATAAATTGAATTATGGACATTATAAAACGAGTTTTTATAAGTGTTTGAATGTAGTGAAAATGAATTTCATAAATGAATGAAATTTATAGAATTATAAACTGTGAAGTTATAGATGAAATTTATAAATAGTAAGATTTATAAATTTGTGAAGTTAATTGAAGAATAGATTTGGTTAAATAAATGAATCTTATAAGTTATAAGATTTATAATTATGAAATTCTAAGGAACGATTTTGTGAAATAATCGTTTTATAAGTAGTTAACTTATTATATGAACATTTAGTTTATAATTTAGTTATAAACTGGAATAGGTTAATAAAGGAATTTATAAAAAAAGAAGTTTTTATAAATAAATAGAAATGGAATTTATAAACGTTGTTTTATAAATTCGCAAACGACTTATTTTGATAAGTTAATTGTTATAACTTAGAAATAGAGTTATATTCACGTTTTTAGACAGTGAATAATTCTTTGAATTAAAATGAATAAAAGGATGGAATTTGTTAAAGAAGTATATTCACGTTTTTGTATAGTGAATGATATGTTAAAGAAATTGTTTTGAATGAGATGTTTAAATTGAATTAAAACGATCTAACGATGTTTTAAAATGTGTTGAGATTCGAAACCATAGATTTCAACATTGATTGTTGAAATAGATGTTTTCGAGAAATAAAAGGAAATAGTGGACTATAACACTGTTGTTATAGTAAATGATTTCCGAAAGGAAATGTTTTTGTATAGTATTGGGATTTATATATCTATTTAAAATTCAAATCCCTATACTAGTGATTTTGGGTTGTTGTAACGATGTTTTACGCAACATTCGTTTTGACCCAAATAAATAAGTTTAAGAGAATGATTTTCTTAAAGAATGAAATATATACTTAATTCGATTTAAGTATATTGAATATTTTCCAAGGTTGAAAATAAAAAGATTTGTGAATTACTTATGAATAATAAGTATGGAAATGTTTTCAAATATGAAGTGAATATTTAGAATTTATCTTTTTGAAGATAAATTGGAAATGGATAGTTGAAATCGTATATGCACGAATATTTTGAAATATAAATTCATTATGGAATTTATAAGTGAAAAGGGAATTTGTTTGAAAATAAATGTTGATTTATTTTTGAAGTGTTGAAATTTTATATCTTGTAAAGATATTTTGGAAAATAAATAATTTGGAAAATTATTTGGAATCTGGTGATGTGTGCATATCCAGTGATAGTTCAATAACCGACTATCAGTATTTCCCTTTGAATGGGTATTTGATGTGAATTGATTGAATTTGAATGCACACTTATTTTTGAATAAGCGCTCACTATTCGGGTTAACCGGGAAAGGACCATGGGGTCGTATAACCCACTCCGAATATGTGATACGTCGTTGTGAATCGCATTTGAAGATCGGTGTTGAAGACCGGTATTTGCGAGAGCGATAGGATGAACTATCGATTGACTCTGCACCGAGTAGCTACGGTATTGAGTTCTCCATATGTGATGGTGAATCCGATCAGGATTGTGAATATCCGGATTGCAAGGACTTCTTTGTAAGTGCCTTCGGTTCTGTTCGATCCCGGAACAGACTTGTATGGATTGTATGTCTGACATTACAATTTGAGATATAAAGCCGATTTCTTTCAAATATATTTCTGTTGGTGGCGGAGGATTTATTCTTTGCTTAACACCCTTCTTTGAGACGTACGAGCTCAAAGGTTATATAGTTGAAGTTATCAGCGATATATTCCCAGTTTGGTAATGTGACATGCTGAGTGATGCTGAAATGATCATTGTGTTGATTATTGTGATAGGATCATTTATTTGATCGTCTATCTTAGTGATCATTGTGTTGATCATTTGTTGACCCAAAGCATGGCTTTTGTATAAAGTATGTTTTTGTGGACGTGAATTCGTCGAGCCTCACATCCCGGAAATGGTCAAAACAGGAAAGAAGCAGCAAGGTTATGAGGGGTAGCACCCTTTAGGATGTGTCCATTTCCTTCTGGAAAAGGGTGGTATCATGGTATGGAGCCCAGATACTTACTCATGTTGAAAACACTTTGTTATGATTGTGTGAATTGATTAGAGAGCGCTCTCGGGAAAAAGGTCCCAAAGGACCGGGGGATGGCATATTCGGTCAGTTGTTACTCAGTTAGGAGTAACCCGGCCTTGTGTTGGTTGAGATCCGGTTTGGTTCTCGGGGATGTCCATCCAGAGGCATTCTCAGTGGCAATGGGAAGTTCCTTGGCCTGACCATTTGTTGGAAATCCAATTTCCAATACGAAACTTGTACGGTATTAGATGTAGAACCTGCTATTCACTTATGGTGGTCACCACTGTTTGGATAGTAGCTATAGTAGGCATACGATAATGGTCGTATGTTGGCTAAGATTTATATTCTACTTTCGAAATGAATTTGTTATACACTATGCACTAATAATAATATCAAATGTTATTTTAAATGCGTATCAAGCATCTTTGACTATCATAAGGAGAAATCTCCTCCGATTCTGCGTTTGCATGTGTGTGTGTGCGGGAGGCCTTATGGTAGTCTCATTTTTAAAAGCATTGCGAATTGATTAAAAATATTCCTCTATTTTGATTTTAAAGATAAATAAACTGTTTTGAGTTCTCACACCAGTCACATGACTGACTTGGAGTTTATTGTTTTCCTTCCTAAACTCTGGGTGCCCACCAATTTCCACACGGGCAGTTAAGAGTTAGGTTTATCAGGATATTCTGGATATTCTGGAGTTGCTGGAGGCAAGCTGGATGGCATGGCATATTACTTATATAGTATTTCTTTTTCCGCTGCACTGTTTGATGTTGTATGATGTTGTACACTCTGATGATATGATGTAATGAAATGAAATGTAATGTAATAACTGATATAGTTCTTTGTTTAAAGATTATTCATTTATTATTATATGTTGTTCCGCTGCGAATTGTGAGATTCTGTTGTTGTTCTTTTTGTTTCCTTTCTGTCCGTTCTATTTTCAAATTCTCTTTTTCTATTTTTAAAATTCTTCTATCTTCTGTTTTTCTAATTCTCTGTTTTCTAAAAATTGTCTATCTTCTTTTCCCTCTATTTTTCTTTTTCTTTCTTCTTTTTCTCTCTTCTTTCTTTTCTTTTCTTTTTAAAACCCATAACATCTCGGTTTTCGGCCTTTGATTTCTCGGCAGTCGATAAAGTGAGTGTCGATGTCGGATTTCCGAAGAACGAAAATCCGTAAGCGTTACATTTGGTATCAAAGCTCTGATGGTTAAGCGACAACCATGGTTCTGTAGGGTATTACTCATTAGAGATAGAGTCAGCAGTACTCTAGAATGAGTTTGAGTGTAATAATAGCTATGAGAGCGTATTTGTTAGTGAATAAAAATTGTTTTATATTGTGTTGACTTATCGGTTGATTGTTTATAGATTTCGATCGATCTAGTCTAGCTAACTATCGTAGATAGGGGTTTCTAAACTCTTAAACAAGATAAACCGACACAATATTGTTTAAAATTGGGTAAATGAAATAATTTTACCTTAATTATATTTTATATATAAAGGAATAATTTTTCAGAATTATTAAAAGTATATAAGTTGATTGTTAGGTTGTTTGAATAATCTAAATGAAAGAATAATTATATAAGCAAATGAATTATAAGGATTGAATTATAATTAAGGTGAATTACAATTGTGAAATAAACTTATATATATAAGAAGTGAAACTATATGAATATATTTATGAATATGAGTTATAAATAAGAAATGAATTTAAAGTTAAATGGAAGTATAACTTAAGAATTGTTGAATAAAGTTGATATTGATATCAAACTAAATTAATGAAGTTAAGTAATAAATATGAACTTGAGTTATATAATAGAATTCAACTTTGTGATTGAATGTTAATCAATTGAATGTAATTTAAGTTGATATGGAATAATGAATATAAGTGTTAATTCATTAAATTCTAATGTTATTGGAAGTTGAATACTTGAATGAAAGTCAATTTAATAAAACCAAAATGAATGTAAGTGAAGCGAAGAAATTTGGTTGTAATCAATACACTTTGGTTGTTATATGATTGTTGATTGATTATATGTAATTCATTAAGTGTTAATGAAATTGAAAGCTAATGTGATTGAATTCAAATTAGAAGTAAATAAATTTGAATAGAATTGAAGGTGAATTGGATTTAATTAGTGAATGCAAACTAATTAAAATTGAATGAGAATGAATGTTAGAAAATCCAATGTAAATAAATCAAATGTAATTTAAATTGAAAACCATTTCATTGAATATTAAAGAGAATATGAATGAATGTTTATTGGATATGGATGTTAGTTGGTTGATGGTTGAATATATATTTCTATTGTTGCATTTACTATGTGACATATGTAGTTGTTATGTTGCTATATGTTGTATATTGATACTATGCTTTATATACATGATTCTCATGTTGTTTGTTGAGTTTAGTAGGTGCGGATTGCGTTTGCTTCGCATTTGGAGTTCGCTTTAGCGCTATATTAGCCGTATATGCTCGCTAATAAAATATAAGGTACATATCTCGGATTAAATATCGCACTTTTACACTTTTTTCCCTTCGGGATGCCTCATTACTTGATGAGATGTATATTTGTGATATATATACTGTCATTTTTTTTCCGGATCGAGCCGCGCAAAGGAGACTATGGCGAATTTTTCCGGAAATTTAAGGCGTTAGAAAATTTTTGAGAAAATTGGGGAAATTTTGGAAAACTTTAACTTTGTTTTAGAGTTGAAAGTTAAATGATATAATTGTTTTTGAAAAGATAACTAAGTATGATTTGAAAACTTAGTAAAGATTTGAAAGAAGTTTAATTATAAATTTTGGAAAGTTAATAAATTCTGTAATCTTCTTACTTGTAATTTCGAGGACGAAATTCTTTTAAGGGGGAAAGATTGTAACGACCCAGAATTTTTATTAATTTAAATTTGAATATTTAATTAATTTTAAATATTTATAAGTGAATTTTTAAGTCAAATAAATTTTTATTTGAATTTTTGGATTTAATTGAATAATTTAATCGATAATTTAATACGTTAAATTATGGAAATAATTGAAAATATGGTTAAATATGATTGTAAATAATTTGGAAAATTTTATTTAATCATACTGGAATTATAGAAATATTTTAGAACTTTTAAAATTGAATTAAAAGTTAATTTGTGAAAATTGAATATTTTAATATTTAATAATCGACTGTAAAATAGTCAATTTTTGAACAGTCTCAGAATTGAACGAAACCAGTTCCATTGGATCCGTAATAGTTAGTTATTACCGGATTTCAAATTTCGTGTCAATCGGAGCTATCGTTTGATCGTGGCAGCTCGAAACGCATCGAATCGTTTTTAATTTAAATTTGGCGAGTCAAAATAGCCATTTTTCAAAAAGTCTCGGAATTCGACGAAACCAGTTTCATCGGATCCGTAATGTGATATTATTGTAAGGTTTCAAATTTCAAGTCAATTGGATTTACCGTTTGTCCGGTACAAATTAAAACGCCTAGAAATCGATTTAAATCGGTTTAATTCAAATTGAACGTTTTCAGCCATAACTCGCACATACTTCCGAATTAGCTTCCGAAACCTGTTCCATTGTGTCCGGAACGCGGGATAAACCCTAGGTACGCTGGTTACGGCGCCTAAATCGGAGTTCGGAATTCCCGGGATGAATAGTGTTTACGCTAGCTTTTTCTATAAATACAACATCATCTTCATAAATTAAAAAAATATACAAACCCTAACCCTAAATGTTGTAGCCGCCACTTTCTATTTCTAAGGCCAGATTTTTCCCAATTTCAACTCTCAAAATCTCTCAATCCACTCGTTTTTAGAAAAAGTTGTTAACTAAAGAATCGAAGAGCACGAGATGAGCTTTAAATCCATACGGATTTGATGGGGTTTGGAGTTGCGTAGGAGGGGCAAGGATGGGCCGTTCGTGGTCAGGTTTGCACGCATTTCCGTGCTATGTGGGGGGCCGAGCTTGCTGGGGATGGGGTCGAAGGTGGAGGAGGGGGTGAGCTAGAGGTTGCAACTCCCCGATCGAGATTTCATCGAGTATTGAGCGAGCATAATTAAACCCTAAATCACTAAGTGGGTTCGGCCTTGAAAATTTTTACTGGAGCTTGCGTGAATGTTGAGGAAGAAGGGGAGCACGGTGGTGATGAGTTGGGGCAAGATCCAATGGCTCATGTTAGTTGTGGGTTATAAAAAGTTAAGTTTATGTTGAATTTAAGCTATTAAAATCGTGTGAAACTTGTAAAAATCATAACTTTTTCATACGAGGTCGAAAAAATGCAAACCCAGTTGCGTTGGAATCGTATGGACGAGCACTACGCGATGGAGTTGGTTTGGAGTCGTTTGGAGTTAGTGAGAATTTCGGGTAAAATTAAACGCGCGTTTAATTTTATTCGAAATAAAAGCTTAAACGGAAATTTAAAACCAAGGTGAGAACTTCTCACTCAATCGAATAGATTTCGATTTTATTTTAAATAGTTAGATTTAAAATATTTGAACGCATGTTTGAATGATGACTGTAAATTATTGATTGTTAAAATAGACATTATGCGCCGTTAGTAAGCGGATGTTATTTAATAAAAACATATACCGCGAATATTTCATAAACAGTGAAATTGGTATTATATATAATATCAATATATATATATTGGCATATGTATATATTGCAGTTGATTGATTTCCCGTATTTTTTGCGGATGAGACCCTATTACGCCGTTAGTAAGCGGATAATATTTAATAAGAACATGTACCGCGATAATTTCGTACTGGAGCGAAATTGGTATTGTGCTAATGTTTTTGGATGCAGGAAACAGGTTGGAGGGATCCAACTGGATTCCTCAACAGTATTTATTTTATTTCAGATATTTTGATATTTGATGGATTATCATATCGATATATGATATCGTTGTTAGTCGTGATTGACTATTTGGTGTGTAGCATCATTGGACCCAGATTTTGGGATTTTAAAATGTTTTTAAAAGTGATTTTTGAAAATATACTATATTTTTGGAATTGATCCATTATAAATAAATAAACGTTATAATTTTTAAAGTTATAAAAATTATGGTTTTTGGGAAAGATAGTTAAAAAGCTGATTTTTAGAAATACGATTAAAAGTCGATTTTTGAGAAATAGGAACTAATGATTTTATAAAATAATTTAGATTGGATTTTTGAATATATGATAAAAGTTTAAATATAGGATTTATAAAATTTGATTATTTTATAAATCGAAATGATGAAATTATAAAGGAATTTAAAGACGTTTTAGAATAATAATATAAATTAATTTATATTAAGAGATTTATAAATGGATATTTATAAATTGAATTATGGACATTATAAAACGAGTTTTTATAAGTGTTTGAATGTAGTGAAAATGAATTTCATAAATGAATGAAATTTATAGAATTATAAACTGTGAAGTTATAGATGAAATTTATAAATAGTAAGATTTATAAATTTGTGAAGTTAATTGAAGAATAGATTTGGTTAAATAAATGAATCTTATAAGTTATAAGATTTATAATTATGAAATTCTAAGGAACGATTTTGTGAAATAATCGTTTTATAAGTAGTTAACTTATTATATGAACATTTAGTTTATAATTTAGTTATAAACTGGAATAGGTTAATAAAGGAATTTATAAAAAAAGAAGTTTTTATAAATAAATAGAAATGGAATTTATAAACGTTGTTTTATAAATTCGCAAACGACTTATTTTGATAAGTTAATTGTTATAACTTAGAAATAGAGTTATATTCACGTTTTTAGACAGTGAATAATTCTTTGAATTAAAATGAATAAAAGGATGGAATTTGTTAAAGAAGTATATTCACGTTTTTGTATAGTGAATGATATGTTAAAGAAATTGTTTTGAATGAGATGTTTAAATTGAATTAAAACGATCTAACGATGTTTTAAAATGTGTTGAGATTCGAAACCATAGATTTCAACATTGATTGTTGAAATAGATGTTTTCGAGAAATAAAAGGAAATAGTGGACTATAACACTGTTGTTATAGTAAATGATTTCCGAAAGGAAATGTTTTTGTATAGTATTGGGATTTATATATCTATTTAAAATTCAAATCCCTATACTAGTGATTTTGGGTTGTTGTAACGATGTTTTACGCAACATTCGTTTTGACCCAAATAAATAAGTTTAAGAGAATGATTTTCTTAAAGAATGAAATATATACTTAATTCGATTTAAGTATATTGAATATTTTCCAAGGTTGAAAATAAAAAGATTTGTGAATTACTTATGAATAATAAGTATGGAAATGTTTTCAAATATGAAGTGAATATTTAGAATTTATCTTTTTGAAGATAAATTGGAAATGGATAGTTGAAATCGTATATGCACGAATATTTTGAAATATAAATTCATTATGGAATTTATAAGTGAAAAGGGAATTTGTTTGAAAATAAATGTTGATTTATTTTTGAAGTGTTGAAATTTTATATCTTGTAAAGATATTTTGGAAAATAAATAATTTGGAAAATTATTTGGAATCTGGTGATGTGTGCATATCCAGTGATAGTTCAATAACCGACTATCAGTATTTCCCTTTGAATGGGTATTTGATGTGAATTGATTGAATTTGAATGCACACTTATTTTTGAATAAGCGCTCACTATTCGGGTTAACCGGGAAAGGACCATGGGGTCGTATAACCCACTCCGAATATGTGATACGTCGTTGTGAATCGCATTTGAAGATCGGTGTTGAAGACCGGTATTTGCGAGAGCGATAGGATGAACTATCGATTGACTCTGCACCGAGTAGCTACGGTATTGAGTTCTCCATATGTGATGGTGAATCCGATCAGGATTGTGAATATCCGGATTGCAAGGACTTCTTTGTAAGTGCCTTCGGTTCTGTTCGATCCCGGAACAGACTTGTATGGATTGTATGTCTGACATTACAATTTGAGATATAAAGCCGATTTCTTTCAAATATATTTCTGTTGGTGGCGGAGGATTTATTCTTTGCTTAACACCCTTCTTTGAGACGTACGAGCTCAAAGGTTATATAGTTGAAGTTATCAGCGATATATTCCCAGTTTGGTAATGTGACATGCTGAGTGATGCTGAAATGATCATTGTGTTGATTATTGTGATAGGATCATTTATTTGATCGTCTATCTTAGTGATCATTGTGTTGATCATTTGTTGACCCAAAGCATGGCTTTTGTATAAAGTATGTTTTTGTGGACGTGAATTCGTCGAGCCTCACATCCCGGAAATGGTCAAAACAGGAAAGAAGCAGCAAGGTTATGAGGGGTAGCACCCTTTAGGATGTGTCCATTTCCTTCTGGAAAAGGGTGGTATCATGGTATGGAGCCCAGATACTTACTCATGTTGAAAACACTTTGTTATGATTGTGTGAATTGATTAGAGAGCGCTCTCGGGAAAAAGGTCCCAAAGGACCGGGGGATGGCATATTCGGTCAGTTGTTACTCAGTTAGGAGTAACCCGGCCTTGTGTTGGTTGAGATCCGGTTTGGTTCTCGGGGATGTCCATCCAGAGGCATTCTCAGTGGCAATGGGAAGTTCCTTGGCCTGACCATTTGTTGGAAATCCAATTTCCAATACGAAACTTGTACGGTATTAGATGTAGAACCTGCTATTCACTTATGGTGGTCACCACTGTTTGGATAGTAGCTATAGTAGGCATACGATAATGGTCGTATGTTGGCTAAGATTTATATTCTACTTTCGAAATGAATTTGTTATACACTATGCACTAATAATAATATCAAATGTTATTTTAAATGCGTATCAAGCATCTTTGACTATCATAAGGAGAAATCTCCTCCGATTCTGCGTTTGCATGTGTGTGTGTGCGGGAGGCCTTATGGTAGTCTCATTTTTAAAAGCATTGCGAATTGATTAAAAATATTCCTCTATTTTGATTTTAAAGATAAATAAACTGTTTTGAGTTCTCACACCAGTCACATGACTGACTTGGAGTTTATTGTTTTCCTTCCTAAACTCTGGGTGCCCACCAATTTCCACACGGGCAGTTAAGAGTTAGGTTTATCAGGATATTCTGGATATTCTGGAGTTGCTGGAGGCAAGCTGGATGGCATGGCATATTACTTATATAGTATTTCTTTTTCCGCTGCACTGTTTGATGTTGTATGATGTTGTACACTCTGATGATATGATGTAATGAAATGAAATGTAATGTAATAACTGATATAGTTCTTTGTTTAAAGATTATTCATTTATTATTATATGTTGTTCCGCTGCGAATTGTGAGATTCTGTTGTTGTTCTTTTTGTTTCCTTTCTGTCCGTTCTATTTTCAAATTCTCTTTTTCTATTTTTAAAATTCTTCTATCTTCTGTTTTTCTAATTCTCTGTTTTCTAAAAATTGTCTATCTTCTTTTCCCTCTATTTTTCTTTTTCTTTCTTCTTTTTCTCTCTTCTTTCTTTTCTTTTCTTTTTAAAACCCATAACATCTCGGTTTTCGGCCTTTGATTTCTCGGCAGTCGATAAAGTGAGTGTCGATGTCGGATTTCCGAAGAACGAAAATCCGTAAGCGTTACAGGAACGAACGTACCAATTCACGCAAACATTCGAACTCGACTAACCGGAAGCGACCGCAAGCCAAATTGAAGGAGCAATCGAAGCCAATTGTGAACAACCAGAAATTGATTAGAATCGGCGCTCCAGATTTCAGAAGCCCTAAATTCAGAACGAACGAGAAAGGAACAAAGCAATCATTATCACAAACAAGGAACATGCCGACATAGATAAAAAGGAGAAAGCAATTTACTCTTATTACTTTGGTGATTATTGGGCCGGCCTTGTTTTGTTTGGTTTTAATTATATAAGGCTTTAGTTTAAATTAGGGTTTTGATTTTTTATTGCTTCAATTTTGTATTCCTTTTTAAATAATTGTAATTTCTAGTCTTGTGACTAGGGGACGAGCTACGGTGGTGTAGTTCGAGAATTCACAACTCAGTGGCTGCGTTGTGGCAGGGTTTTAGCATAGAGTTAAGGCTAGTCGATAGCGGGTGTCGCGAGTTTACGTGTGTAAGCGTCTGACTACTTAATCTCTAGTAGAAACCTTGGGGGCAGCACGTAGGCAGGGTTTTGCCGAAGTTGGGTAAATTCTGTGTCGTTCTATTTCTGCATTTATTATTCTACTATTATTTGTGCTGCTATTATTCTGATATATCCGTGCTAAAATTATTTTATACACTCTGCAATTAATTTTTATAATTGATAGCATCACCCTATTCACCCGCCTCTAGGGTGAAATCGATCCTACAACAAACACTTTTAAAAGAATATATATATATATATATATATATATATATATATATATATATATGTGTGTGTGTGTGTGTGTTTATTATCATCAAACAAAAATCATATACTAGCATATTCTACAATCTCCCCCTTTTGATGATAACAAACTATATTAAGATTTTGACTTTATTAAATGTATTTGTTCTTGATTAAATCTATTAGCTCCCCCTATTTGAATGCTCTCCCTACAACAAAGCTTCCCCTTCATTTGTGCACGAAAATAAATAAGAATATGCTAATAAAAAGGGTAAATCATGCAATGAGCCTAGATGCAATTAAAAAAAAATTAAACCTATTTGCGAAAATCTTAACTTCTTTCTCCCCCTTTTGTTTTCAGCAAAAGAGTAATAGTGTTAGAAAAATAGAGATAAAGCGATAGACAATAATACATCATCAATACCTAATCGTGTATATGTATTAAATTTCAATAAAAAATCAAACAAAAATCATAAATACTCTATTAGGTGCATATTCCACTTTAAAATGATAGGGGTGATGTTGGTACATAAAACCATATATTTGTGTCTATTTATTGTATATTTCTGGCAGAAATTTGAATACTTGCTAATCATGCATAATCGTTAGGACATTAAATGAGATTAGTAATATTCCCAATTTTTTTTTAAAAATGAATTTCAAGTATCTTCTAACCATGCATAACCATGAGGACTTTTAAATGGGATTAGAATTAACCTGTCTATTTAATAATCTATTTTGATATGTGTTCCATACATGCATAACCGTGAGGGCTTTTAAATGAGCATGAAAGCACATAATCAAAGATTCCAAGTAATTCACCCATGCATAACCGTAAGGACTTCTAAATGAGAGTGAATACTTTGGATGTTTTTATTGCTAATTAATTCTAAAAAAATGACTAATTTCCCAATTAAAATACCACATTTTGACATACTATATTGAATTTTGATAAGTGATGGTCGTTAGAAATATGATAGAGATAAAGATGGTCATGGAAATTTTATCAATGAAAGTTATTACAAATTTTGTTTAAATTTTTAAATAAATTTACTAAATATAGTGTATCAAGTCATAATATATGATTAATATCAAAACTCATCACTTTTTTGGTCACTATTTATCTTTTTGATAATCAGTAGGGAGTCAAATTAGTCAACATTGGCATTTAAGATGAAATAAAAAATAAAATCAAATTTATAAAATGCCTAAACTGAGATGAAGTTGACAAAAACTATTTTCTGGAAGGGGTTTTGTAAAAATGTCAGCTAACTGAGAATCAGTTGGAATGAAATTTATGCAGATATTTTCTTTGGAAATGTAATCTCTTATGAAATGATGTCTGACATCTATATGCTTGGTGCAAGAATGATGTACAGGATTATTGTGAGATCAATTGCACTTTTGTTATAACACATGAGTGAAACTCGTTTAAAATTTTGACCATAGTCTTTCAAAGTTTGTATCATCCATAAAATTTGAGCAGAGCAACCGCTTAGAGCAATATATTCTACCTCGGTGGTAGATAATGCAATAAAATTCTATTTTTGACTCGACCATACAACTAACGAATGTCCTAACATAAAACACGTTCCGCTAGTACTTTTTTTATCAACTAGGCTTCTAGCATAGTCTGCATCTGAATACCCTTTTAACTCAAAGTTATCATTAGTTGGATACCATAGATCAAAGCGTAGGGTGTGCATCAGATATCTTATAATCCTTTTGACAGCTTTTAAATGAATTTCTTTTGGATTTGATTGAAATCGTGCACATAAACGAACAGAGAATATAATGTCAGGTCTGGAAGCAGTAAGATAAAGAAGTGATCCAATCATACCTTGATATTTCTTTTGATCAACTACCTTACCTTTTTCATCCTTGTCAGGTTGAATTGTTGTGCTCATGGGAGTTTCTGCAGGTTTAGCATCTTTTAATCCAAATTTGTTGGCAAGCTTTCTGATATATTTTGTTTGGGAGATGAACGTACCGTTTTCGCTTTGTTTGATTTGAAACCCTAAAAATAATTTCAATTCTTTTACCAAACTCATTTCAAACTTTTCCTGCATGACTTTTTCAAATTTCTCATACAAAAGGTTGTTAATGGAACCATAAATAATATCATCAACATATATTTGAACAATCAGAAGGTCATCATTTTCATGCAATAGAAATAATGTGGTGTCTACACAGCCCTTTTTGAAACCATTTTCAATGAGATAGGTGCTAAGACATTCATACCAAGCCCTAGGGATCTGTTTTAATCCATACAGAGCTTTCTTAAGTTTATATACATTGTTAAGGTTTTCATAACTTTCAAATCCTTCAGGCTGTTCAACGAATACATCTTCTTTCAAAATTTCATTCAGAAAAGCGCTTTTAATATCCATTTGTCTTTGTTTAAATCCTTTATAACAAGCAAAAGCTAATAGTAGTTTAATGGATTCTAGTCTGGCTACCAGTGCAAACGTTTCATCAAAGTCAATTCCTTCAATTTGACTATAACCTTTAGCAACCAACCTAGCTTTTTTCCTAATCACATTACCAGATTCATCAAATTTATATTTAAAATCCATTTGGTTCCTACAACTGGATAATCATTAGGTCTAGGTGCTAGAACCCAAACATTATTTCGTTCAAACTGATTTAGCTCTTCTTGCATAGCCATAAATCAACTTTCATCATTGAGAGATGTATCTATGTCTTTGGGTTCAATTCTGAAATAAATCCACTATGTAGGCACAAATCACATAAACTTCTAATGGAGGAACGAGTATGAATACCTACGATAAGGTTACTATTACCAATTTTAGAGGATGATCTGCTTTGAACTTTAATCTCTGTGGTTCTTGATTTCTTTGGACTTCTTCTATTGTTGGAATTTATTTTGGATTTTCACTTTCATCTTTTTTGTTCTTCTTTTCGACGTTGCTTTTGATTGTTTCCTTTCTTCGATCATCAATGTCTTCATCAAATTTCACATTGATTGACTCCACGATTGTTCTCAACCTTTTGTTGTATACTCTATAGCTTTGTTTCTGGAAGAGTATCCCATAAACATGCCTTCGTCATCTTTTGGCTTAAATTTTCCCAATTGATCACCTGTATTGAGAATAAAACAAAGACAACTAAAACTTTGAAATATGCAATGTTTGACTTATTGTTGAACCATAGCTCATATGGTTTTTTTAAAGAATTGGTCTAATCATAACTCTATTCATTACAAAACATGCTGTATTTACTGCCTTTGCCTAAAAGAACAAGGGTAGTTTATACTCATTTATCATAGATCTGGTCAACTCTTGTAATGTTTGATTCTTTCTCTCTACTAACCCATTTTGTTATGGAGTACGTAGGGAAGAGAATTCATATTAAAATCCATTTTCATCACAAAAATTTTCAAATTCATAAGTTTCAAATTCTCCACCATGATCACTTCTTACCGTAATAATAAAAACTCCTTTTCATTTTGAACTAATTTTGTGAATTTAATGAAGTATGAGAAAGTTCATGATTTTTTTACTAAGAAGTATACCACATGTATCTTAGGTAATCAACCAATACAAAACAATATTTCTTACCACCTAAACTTGCAATATCGTTAGGTCTAAACAGATCCATATGAACTAGTTCAAGGACTCTAGAAGTACTTACACTGTTCCTGGCATGAGAAGATGATTTTTTAAGTTTTCCCATAGTACGCGCTTTACATAGATTTTCCGTTTTAAAATAATGAGATGGTAAACCTCTTACCAAGGCTTTTTCTTTTCAATTTGTTTAATAGATTCATACTAGCGTGTCCTAATCATCTATGCCATAAGTTTACTTCTACATCCTTAGCTATCAAACATTTTGAAAGAGTGAGATCTTCAAAAGATAGAGAGTATAAATTACCTTACCTTTTACCTGAAAACAATATTTCTTTTAATGATCGGTTAACAATTTTGCATAAATCAGAGTCAAAAATAGCATTCATTCCCTTATCACATAACTAGCTGATTGAAATCAGATTATGGTGCAGATTTTCAACATATAATACATTATTTAAGGTAAATGTACCATTACCTACTTTACCTTTATCGAGAATTTTACGTTCGTCGTTGTTACCCATTATGCCTCTACCACCTTTGTACTTCTCTAAGTTAAGAAACTTTGATTTGTCGCATGTCAGGTGCCAGGAACAGCCAGAATCCTGGTACCACTATTGTTGTTCCTTAGCCTGCCAATATACCTACAAAAGAAAAGAATATAGTGAACTATTTGTTTTTATAGGTCCATGATTGTTAGTGATAGAAAATTTTGAAAAACAAGTTTGTGTAGAACCAAGACAATCTATATTTGTTCTTTTCGACACCCAGATTTGTTTGACTTTAAGGGATTTTATAATCGTGCCTACTGGAACCCAAATTGGTATGGTTTTCACATGTTTGGGTCTATACTAATAATTTTTTTGATTGTGTCCAATTTTTCTACAGATTGTGCACTCGGATTTGACACGATTAGTTTTACTCCTAACTCTTTCAGATTGAGTGTATCAAAGTCCTTGTCTAATAGGATTAATAGTTTGTTTCAATAATAACATATTTAGTTATTTTTCTCCTCTAGAGAATTTCCCTAAAATTGTAGATATTTGTTGGATTTGTGTTTTGAGAGATTCATTTTTATCTGAAATAAAAAGGTGCACCTTTTAATAAAATTTTCTCTCCTAGTATTTTCACTTTCTTTCAAAATCAGAATTTCAATTTCAAGCGATTTAATTTTAAGTTTTGATTTTTTAATTTCTTCTTCAATTGATGGACACTTATCACTCTTAGGGGTCTTGTTTCGATATTATTAACCAATTGATCAAGCTATTTATTTAGTTCTATCAAACTGTCTCTGTGTGATTCAATTTTAGCGCACTTCTCCCTAAGTCCTTCAAAACAGCCAATTACTTCATGAAAATATATAAGTAATTCTAATGGAGTAAGTTTTAATACTTTGCTTGGCTCGTCGTCATCACTGTCAGTTATTTCTCCTTGAAGACATAAATTTTCTTTTCACTCTCACTGCTAGTGCTTTCATTTTCATCTTCATCACATTCATCCTAAGTAGCCGCAAAACTTCTACTTTTTGGTTTCTTTCCTTTATTGACTTGATTTTGAGGACAATTTGGCTTGATATGACCCGGTTTATTACACTGTGGCAAATGATCTTTTGTTTTTCTGAGTTGTATAAAACTTTGATGATTCTGCTCTTCAATTGTTGATTTTTGGCTGGATTTCTATATCTGCGGTTCCACCTTTTGAATTCCTTTAATATTAGTGCCAGTTCTTCTGCACCATCATCATCATCATCTTCACTTTCAGTTGTTCCTATGGGAGCTATTAGTTTCTTTTGAGTATCACCTCCTTCACATTCTTCCTTGAATTTCATTTCTAGCTCATAAGTGGTGATATTTCCAATGAGTTCTTCAACTTTAACTTGTTTCAAATCCTTTTGATACTTGAATGACAGTAACTTTCGCTTCAAAATTTCATGGAAGAACGCTGAGGATTTTTTGGATTATTTCCAATTGTATGTATGGTTTTCCAAGAGCTTTTGATTTGTATATGAGATTAGAAAGTCGTCCATACATCTCTTTGACATTTTCATCCTTGGCCGTTGTGAAGTTCTTGTATTCGCTACTAAGCATGGTAAGGCTTCTTTGACTTGGGAGGTTCCTTCGCGAGTCACTTCAAGTGTGTGCCAAATTTCCTACGCAGTTAGACAATGTGAGACCCGATTAAATTAAATTTGATCTAATGAAAAAATAATAGAATTCATAGCTTTAGCGTTAGCATTCTGCAGTTTATTCTCAAAATCTGACCATTGATCCATCGGTTTTTCAATTTCTTGATTATCTACCACTATAGTTGGTATCCTATATCTCATCTCAACAATATTCCATGCATACGATTTTCAAAAAATAATAATTCTATTTTTCTAGTAAGCATATTCACCATTGAACATGGGTGGTCTAACTATGGATTGACCCTCGGTAAATGAATTATTAAAAGAAGCCATTTAAAAAATCAAATTTTTAAATCAAAAATTGGTTTTCGAAAAATCAAATTTTTAAAACGAAAAATGGTTTTTGTTCCTAGCTCTGATACCACTTGTAGAATTGATTTCACCCTAGAGGGGGGTGAGTAGGTTATACTAATAATAATAAAATTAATGCGAAAATATATATAGTCATTACAGCACAGATAGTAGAATAATAAAATCAAAAATAGAACACATAGATTTACCCAGATTTGGAAAAACTCTGCCTACATGCTGCCCCCAATGTTTCTACTAGAAATTAAGTGGTCAGACGCTTATACACGTAAACTTGCGAAACCCACTAATGACTAATCTAACTCTACGCTCAAAACCATACCACAACTCAACCACTGAGTTGCGAATTTTCGAGCTACATCACTGTAGTTCGTAACTAGTCATACGACTAGAGAGTTACAAACCTTAAAAAGAAACTACAAATAAAAAATTAACAAAACTAAACCCTAAAAAAAAACTTAAGCCCAATATAAATTAAATAACACGGGCTCCAATTGACAAGGAAAATCGAAGTAAATTGATTCTATTGGGCAGTGATGAATTTACTTCGAAGAAAATCGAAGTAAATCCAATATTAAAGCCAGAGAATCAATTGACAAGGACAAGGAGAATCAATTTACTTCGATTGCAATGATGAATTTACTTCGATTTTCCTTGTCAATTGATTCTCTGGCTTTAATAGGCTTACGGCCGCTCCAATTGTCGAGTTTGATTTGTGCTTTGAATTGGTACGTGTTTTCCCTTTTTCGATAAATGCTTATACTCGACTTGATTCATGTTCTGGACGATGCTTGCTCTCTGATTTATTTGAACTCAAATCGATGATTTTTCGATGATGATATTGGTTTAATTTATAGGGCCTACATTTTCGTTCGTATAAATTTGTTTGAACATGTCACGTTGCTATGCTTGGCCATTGATTTTCGATTGGATACTTATTATAATCTAACTTGTTTATCTCTAATAAATTTCGAATTTTCTTTGAGTCGGTTCCTACGACTTCGGTTATTTGAATATTTTGTATTTGTGATGCTTGTTCATCAAGCTCTTTGCATTTCCAAATATTTTTGACTTTTGTTGAATTTGTTCATCATGGCCTTGACTCGGTTTGAAACTGCTATGTTAATATAGATATAATCAACGGCTTTGTTGCTCTAACTGCTACTATGTGATCTTCCGCACTTGAATTTGGTCCTGGTCTTTTTGACATGTTAGAACTGATTCATTGATTTTGATCTATCATTGGTACGAGTCCTTTCATGTTGTTTGTTGTTTTGCTCGATACTTGAATTTGAAATCTTTCGTTTAAGTCTGATTTGGTTCAGTCTCATGTGCATGCTCTCCGTTGTTTGGTTATGTTGAATCCATTTTTTATATGTTGCATATTGAATTGAGTCTTTTTGATCCATGATGTTTCTGTAGCTCATTGATTTTGGAAAACAAGCACATATTCATGTATATATATGCATACATATGCATGTATATATGTGTAGTGAATGTTACTACATATTTATCTGGTCTGTTCAAACTGATTGATCTAGTTCTTACTGGCAATATTGTGAGTTCAAGTGGCCTTGTTTTGTTCTTGTATACTGGTCGTTCATGCCTTGACTTTGCATATGAGCTTGGTTGTTACTTTTGAGTCTTTATGTGTACGGACCATTTTATTGAACTTGTTTCGCTGGACTGGGCTTGGTTGCAATCCTTTGATTTATGTGGTCTTGACTGGTTGTGTTATTAACCTGGTTGTGTATTTTGAAGTCTGCATGCTCCAATGTTCATTTGCACTCCAATTTATGTGCTCCTTGTTTCTTTTTGCCATATGAGGTCTTGTTACTTGTTAATAGAACTGCTGTGTTGGTTGAGTTCGTTAATACACATGTGTTCTTATTCCTTATGATTACGTTGTAACTATTATTTGCATTGCACTTGAATATTTGCACTTGATTTGAATCCGACATCGGCTTGGGGTTGACCTTGTGCTCACCTGTCCCGGCAATTTTATCAAGTGTATATCGGTGTGCATGGTCTTGTGGCATATACAACGATACACTGTACATGTCGTAAGTTGTTCATGTAGACGAATTCAGAAGAAATAAATCACGAACAACCCAAATAACTGAGGTAAATAATATTTTAAAAAACACACACTTTAATTTGCATTGCAAAATATTTTCTTTTTCAATTTTACTACGTTAACGGTTATTTTGCATATAGCTCAGATGCTGGATTCATGCTGGAATAGAGTTGAAGATGAAAATACGAGTGCTGAGTGACTATGTAGTGAGATTTAAATTGTAAAGTGAAAAATTATTTTGTAACTGAAGTTGAATTGTAATTGAAATTGTGTAAATGTAGTGAGAGCTGAAATTTGTACTGTTCAAATTTTTAATAAAATATTTTTTGAATAAAATATTGGTTTGAATATGAATTTTGCGTTATTTATTTTATTCAACAAATATTTATTTACCTATGTTAAAAATAAAATAGTACAATAATAAAAACATTTAAAAGAATATATATATATATATATATGTTTATTATCATCAAACAAAAATCATATACTAGCATATTCTATAGAACATGGTAAAACCTTGCATAGGGAAAACTTTTAGTTTTCAATTTCTATTAGCAGTTTCGGTGCCCCAGCTTTAGCTAAGGTCAGGGTAGAAATGAGGTCGGTGAGGACTCCCATTTCCGCCGTTTTGATCAAGGAGCAACTGGACTCCTTGACTTGGCCGAATGAGGAGTACACTTGTAGATATTTTTTCTCTCCTCTTTTGTAGGCCTAGTAGGGTAGGCCATGTGTCCTCGCATTTTTGGAAATGAATAAGGTAACTTTTTTTGAAACTTTCTTAAGAACATATAGCTTCATCTGCTCTGATCTTTCTGTGCATAGCTTATAGGATAACATACTATGAGTAGCTGGTATAGTCCCTTGATTTGAACAACTTGTTGCGATTTATAGATTGGGCCGGTTAATGGACTCGGATGCGATTATTAACCATGTAACCTGGTCATTTGTTTTAACATCAAGGTCCGCATATGATAGCAGGGTTTTATCATATTGCTTGTTGTTTGATTAGTCCTGACTTGAACCTAAGAATTGAGAGGCTTGCAGTTTTCTTGGGTGACATGCTACAACGACGGAGGGTCGCCGGTTCCGACATGAACCTAAGCACCGAGTGGCTTGAAAGTTGCATTTGGGTGACATGTTGCCAAATAGATCGGGTTGTTCGAAATATCTTCAAGGAGACACGTTGCCAGTTGAGTGTGGCGGATGGGCTTGGCACGAACCTAAATATTGGGTGGCAGTCCCTAATAAGGAAGTGAATGCATAGTAATTCATCTTCGTGGATAATCGGTTAACAAGGAGAGCAACACGGCTCGTAAGTCCTTGGCAGTAAAGGTCGACGTTCCCTAACACGGAAAATGCACATGATAACTCATCATTCGTTAGATAGTCTAGGTTGCTTGACGGTTCTCTATGGAGACATGTTGTTGGTTGAGAGTGGCTAACGAGCCTGGCATAAACCTAAATGTTGGATAGCAGTCCCCGACAAGGAAATGAATGCATGGTAATTCATCCTTATGGATAGCCAGCCGGCAAGGAGAGGAGCATAACTTATAACTCCTTGGCAGCAGAGGTTTGTAGTCCTAATTAGGTAAATGGGCATGTAATAACTCATGTTTCATTGGATAGCCTGGGATGTTTGTAGGTTCTCTAGGGAGACATGTTGCTAGATAAGAGTGGCAGATGGGTCCGACACGAACCTGAATGCTGGGTAGCAGTCCCTGATAAGAAAGTGAATGCATGTTAATTCATCCTCGTGGATAGTCGATAGGTAAGGAAAGGAATATGGCTCGCAAGTCCTGGGTAAATGAGCATGTAATAACTCGTCCTCCATTAGATGCCTTGGTGAATATGTTGAATTTTTTTTAGCTTTAGAGTCTTTATGTATTCTTCATAAAAGATGTATTACATAGTCTTATAATTATAGCCGACCCTTATATGTGATAGGCCCAGTGGTGTATTGGATTCCAAATGTGAGAAATGTAGGTTCTATTCGGGTAAGAGTGGCGGTAAGCACCATTTATTAGGATGATGCTTATGCATGTGGTCCCTCCCAGTTTGAGCCAAGCACTCCTTCAGCCGGTTTCTTTATGGCGAACTACCAGCATAAAACTAGATTGTCGACAATGAATTGTCGAAACTTTATGCTTGAGTGGTAGTGCTAAGCGATCATCCTTTTTTAAGCTTCGGTGTCGAGTTCAACTTTGGTTCTTCATTCTTCTAAAGTGTCAAGTCCGAGCTTAAGTAGCTCGATGTTTTTCTTAGGCTCGAAAGTCAAACGCCGAGGTGGTAGGACGTCTACCAATATGGGTAGCATGGCTTAGGATGTCGAAAATGGAGTATAGCTGGTTGAAGTGCAGTTAGAAGTGTGATAAGACCAAAGAACGAGCAATGGTTCTTCGGCCTAGTTTACCTTACCTTTTGAGAGGTATTTCTCGAGTGTGAACTTGACGTTTTATTGACGGCCTCGACTTGTTCATTGGCTTAAGGATGGATAATGTAAGAGAAGCACTTCTTGATTCTGTTCCTTGAGTAGAAATCTTTAATTAAACGGCTTTAAAATCGAGTGTCATTGTCGGTGATGATCTTCATTGGTGAGCCGAAATGGCAGACAAAGTTCTAAATCATGAAGTTCATAACCTTGGGGGCGGTGACCCTAGTGAGGTGCTTGACATCGACCATTCAGTGAAGTAGTCAATGGCGACTATAGCATGGTTGTACCCTCCCTTGGCATTAGGTGGCTTTCTGATTGAGTCAATCCCCTACATGTCAAATGACTACGGGGAAGTCATAGGGGTAAGGAAGGTATGATGAGCTCTGGGGATGTTGGAGAACCGCTAACACCGATTGCATTTCTTCGCATAGTCGATAGAATCCTTTATCATAATATGCCAATACTAGCCTTGTTGGACGGCCTTTTATTCTTGGTTTTTCTCTCCCGCATCCCCACAAGTCGTTCATGCGACTCTTCCAGGATCTGGCTAGCTTTTTCAGGCTTGCATCGATGAAGTGGTGTAGATTACCCCGTTGTAGAGCTTCCCATCTAAGATCATGTAACGGGGAGCCCAGTAGAGGACATTCTTGGTTTCCTTTCGATCGGAAGAAAGTTCCTCGCTTGTTAAGCATTTGATAGGGAGCGACATCCAGCCGTCCGGGGATGGCATTTATATCTCCATGGTTGTTTCCCTCAGCTTATAGCAAGGGTTGCCATGAATCTCTAAGAAGACCCAGGGAATGATTTTTTCTGGGTTTCTTGTTGCCTTGGCCAATCAATTTGCCTTGGCATTCTTCCCCATAGATATTTGATTTAACTTGAACTCGGTAAAGGTGTTGATTATCTTTTTGGCCTCGCTAGTTTGGTTGATAATCTGGTTGAGGACCAATGATAAGACACTGAATACATGGTTGGACTCCACGTGCAATTATCTAGCCATTCCAAGATTGGTCACGACAACTCTATACTCTGCTTCATTATTGGTCTCCTTGAAAGTAAGGCATACCGTAATACATAAATCTCTTCCTTCGATCATGATAAGGACCATGTCAACGCCTACCCCTTTCTCTTTCAACGCTTCGTCCATGTAAAGAGGCCTAGCTTGTTGCTAATGATGATATCCTCTTTCCTACTTTCCAAGATTGAGCATTCAGTAGTGAAATCCACCACGGCCTATCCCTTTATAGAAATATGAGGCTAGAAAGAGATGTGATGTTGACTAAGCTCGAAAGACCGCTACAATAGACGATCGGTGGTGTTGGGCCAGCTAAGGACTTGCTTTAGAGGTTGGTTGGTCAAGATGTTGATAGGATTAGCCTAAAGTCTGTCTGGAGTTTCGCGTTGCCATGAGCAAGCAGAAAGCAAGCTCCGCTAGCTTTGGATATCTCGTTTCTAGACCGATCAACCTTTTCCTGACATAAAAAAGTCTTTGGACTTTTTACCCTTTTTATCAAGGCGGCGTTGTTTGCACGGTCAGACAATGCCAAGTATAGGTATAGATCCTCCCCGTCGACAGACTTAGATAATGCTGAGGGTATGGCTAAATGCTGTTTAGCTCTTCGAATGCCTTGGTGCATTCATCTTTCTAAGTAAACGACCTTCCCTTCTTGATGAGGTCACAAAAAGGAGACATCGATCGGATCTTGATACGAACATTCTTAATGCTGCAACCATCTCATTCAGGATTTTCACTTGCTTTACAGTTCTAGGGACCTACATGGCCTAAATGGCTTGGATCTTATCGATATTAGCCTCAATGCCCTTGGCACTCACAACATACCCGATGAATTTATCGGACAAGACGGCAAAGGAGCACATTTTTGGATTTAGCTTCATGTTGTATTGTCGTAGTATACTGAAAGTCTCGGCTAGGTTTTGCACACACCCCTTGGCATTTTCAGACTTCACCAGCATGTCATCCGTATAAACTTCTATCGACCGACCGATCTGTTCAAAGAATATATATGTGATGAGAGCCAGATAGGTCGTGCTCGTATTTCACAAACCAAAAGGCATTTTTGATAGTAGTACATGCCGACATTTGTGGTGAAAAAAGGTTTGGGCCATGCACGGCAATCTGATTGTATCATGAATAGGAATCCATGAAGGTGATTAGTTGGTATTCGCTGGTTGCATCTACAAGCTGATTGATGCAGGGTAAAGGAAGGCTATCTTTAAGGCAGGCTTTGTTGAGATCGGAGAAGTTAATACAAGTTATTTAAGTCCCATTTGGCTTTCTGATTAGTAATGGGTTAGCTAACCAGACTGGGTATTCTGCCTTTCGAACGAAGTAGTTGACTAATAGCATCTCTACTTCTTTTTTAAGAGCTTGGTACATTTCTGGGTTGAGTGGTCGACACTTTTGACGGATGGCGGATGCTTCAGGTTCGATGTTGAGTGTGTGACAAATGATTATGGGATTAATGTTGGTTATGTTGGCATGCCCCTATCCAAGACGTCTTTGCTTTGCTATAGGAACCTGATCAAATCCTCTATTACTTTCAAGCTTAGCTCTGTGCTGATTTGGATAGCTTTATTGGGGTCGACAAAGTCTTTAGAGATTAATTCCAAGGGAGTGGTCGATCCGCCTTCAATGTTTGAGTCACCTATTCGAGGGTCTACTGGTTTGTCTTCTAGATCTGAGCTTGTTACCAAATCACATTGATCTAGTGTGTAAATCATGCGCTCTATGAAATCCCCAGTTAGGACAGATGTATGTTTTCAAGCCAGAGTAATGATTTTTCCCCCGACTCTCATAAATGAGTCTGTCAGCATTAAGAGGATGGGAGTTGCAGTTTTGTATGTCCATGCTTGCTTTGGCAAGTGACTTGCTCATTCCATGCTATGATGAGTTCTCTACTTTTTTTAGGCGTAGCCAAGGATATAGGATTCCTGTTATCCCAGTCTTCGTTGTAGCTGATGGTCCCGACACGTCCTTGAGCACTGCTAGGCTCGAGAGTACTCATGAGTGAAACGCAACCAATTGATGTAGCTTCGAGGCCAAGGGTGGTCTTGGCATGAACCTGAGCACTGTTAGGCTCAACGGTACTCCTTGGGGAGACACCGTCAATAGTTGTTCCTTCAGTGGTAAGTACGGTCTCAACAAGACCCTAAGAACTATCCAGCTCAAGGGTATTCTCGGTTGACATGTGGCTAATTACCATAGACTACTCGGGTTGATTGTTACCGGTGAAGGAATTTGATGTTGATACTTCCGAACTGAAGGCAGTCTCGAAGCGAGTCGAATCTCTGACCGGCTTAATGGTTCTCTAGAGTGACTCATCGTTGAGTGTTATTAGGTCTTGCTGAAGCATGAGAATATCCTTCTCTACTTGTTTGAGGGAGGTTCCATAACACTCCCTAGCCTTCTGTTAATTTCCTCGAATCTCGCCGATCCCACCCTACATAGGGAACTTCATGATGAGTAGGTTCTAGAAGACAATGGTGTCCAATTCAGCAAGTGTTGGTCATCCTATCAAATGATTGTAAGCAGAAGGGCAATCAACCACTACAAAGTTTACTCAAACCTTTGCCGTAAAGGATTCTTAGCTGAAGGTTTTCATAAGCAAGGTGGTGCCTATTGGAACAATGCCTACACACCCAAAGCTGTAAATTGGCAAGGCGTAAAGGGTGAGGCTAGAAGCATGAAGCTTGTGAGCTTTCAAAACATGCATGAACATGACGTTGATTGAGATCCCCCATACATGAAGGATTGGTGCACATTTGAGTTGGTCATTGCAAGAGTGATGACTGTAGATTCTTGATAAGGGTATAAGAATGCCTCTTGGTCTTCAATGATTCCAACCTAGGTTCTTTGGATGCACAGTGCTATAAAGAATATACCTAGATGACTGAACCCACTTTCCTCTGATACCGAGATTGTCTTCCTCGGTTACTTCCGGGTACATGCGAGCCTTCGCATATGGCCAAGATGTCGGTTATTACTGTAATGTTGTTGTTGGTGTTGTGGAGTTTATGTCTTGTTTGATGATAACAAATGTGTGTTTACATTTGACTTATTTTTACAAAGTGTTGCACATAAAATATCAACACATCACAAATTTGTTTTCAATCAATTTGGTATTTACAATTATCCATTCAATGTGATGCAGATATTATACGTAGTATTAAAATTTTTATCAGTGATTTTATTTAAATAATATATTTTTACATCTGATTTCCTTCCAGAGCATGTTATAAATAGAAATATCAAAGCACAATTTTGTTTTTGATCAACTTGTTATCTATTATTTTTCAATCAACACATCACATATCAAACATATCTATTTTTTATCTATAAAAATAATATATGTTTGTTATTATCAAAGAAGAAATATTTTGAGATATTTCAATTAATTTCAATTTTATATTAATAAATATATATTTTTTATTTAATATATTTGTTTAGCGTTGTGTATTATAGGATAATAAGACTGCTTTGTATTCTTGAGCCACAACCGTTGGAATTTCATATATACAATTCAATGTTAAGGGGTGCGTTCAAAAACAATATAAATGGAAGAATCAATTATAATATTCTCTTTGGACCTCAAATTAAATATTTAATTCCGAAAGAATCAAGCAAAGTATTGATTTGTGAGGTCTTTTCCTTAATAAGGTTGGTGAATTTGGCAACGTGAACATGAATTTGTTTTGGTATACCTCCTAGGATAGGAAATTCATATACATAGATGACTCCTCGGAGTTCGTAGCTAATCTTGTTCTTTTATTATCTGGGTATGTCCATGTCCTCGGTCTTGATTCGTCCGATGATAGTAGTAGATCCACCTCTTCCGAGGAAGGCTAGTCGAAGTCCTTAGTAGTTAGGCTAGCTACCCAACTCATGTGCTCATGGTTTTAAAATCTCCTATATATCGACCAAGATCTCCTTCGAGATCTCCTTTTCTCACTTAAACGAGACGATACATCAAATCTCCTCCGTATCTCCCTCGACACTCATCTCATCCGAGATATTCAAATCTCACCCGAAATATGGATCAAAATCTCAATCCAAGATCTGATCCGAAATTATACTTTTTTTATTTTGCATAATATTTTTTATTTTCATATTGATCCAAAAGAAACTACTCAATCCAATTATAATTTACCAACTTCTTGAACATATTCTTTACTTTTTATCTTAATGAGTCATAGCAAAAGGTTTCACTTCTTTATTACGTTCAAATAAAAGGATATTATTCAATCATTACCAAATCAATTAAACTAATCAAGCTACCACTCTTTTAAAAATATTCCTTTTTCCATGTAAATCAAGTGTGTACCATTTTTATTTTTACTAAGAAAGTTATACCATTAAATAAATTTTTGACGCATCAATTTTTGACACATAAGTACATCCGAGATATTCCTGAGATGCATTATAAGATCCGAGATGTCAATCCAAGATGTACATCTGATATGTATTCGTCTCGTCCGAGATCTCCCTCGACACAAGATAACTTGTGTAAAAATTCCGAGATGAAAGGTGACCAAAATCTAATATTTAAAAACTTGCCTGTGCTATATTGTTTTTTTCTCTTTTTTTTGCTGTTGAGGCGTCTTTGCCTTCCACCTATATTTCATGTTAAGTGGTATGACCACTATAAAACCAGCTTGTCCGTGCAAAATAATAATACTTTGTTTTGCCTGAAAAAAGAAAGTAAAGCAATGATTTGAGCGTTATGAATTTACATGATATAAACGCATGGGATATCAATAAAATAAGATCTTCAAATAACTTGTCATTGGAAAGCAACCAGGCTTCTTCCATATTATGCTAATTATTCAAGGGATGTGAAAAATGGTAAGTATCCATGACAAATAAACAAATACAATACATTATCCATTTCTCATTCAAAACACCACACACACAACAATATATTCAATGAAAGTTCAAAGCATAATAATATCTCTATACGAGTCCCATGAATCTCTCTCTTTTACATTTTCTCTCTTATCCCTGCTATTCTCACTCATGATATCTCTCCCAAACCACTGCATATAAATCGAACCATCTCACCCATTTTTATTTATCAGATCGTAATATAACTTTTAGAAAGTTAAAAGGAACTTCATATTGAACATTAAAAAACAATCCGATCAAGATCCAAATTACATGCAAGCTTGTCATCTCATACTTCACCTAAATCACCATCATCATCTCCTATTCATATGCAAAGCGTCAACCATTTTAGAATCTTAGCCACTGCAATAATAATCCATAATTTATGAACTAAAGTAACAAAAATCAAAGTGAAACTGGGATCAAAAGCAACGAGACAAATCAATTAAGTCCAGATTAGCATGCTTACGTTTTAAAATTAAACATCAACCGTACTCAAGTCTTGCATCTCAACATGGGAATAACCAAACAACCATCAGGCTAAGCAAATATTTTTCAACACATCCCAAAACATACCACTGCATCCTTTTAATGTTTGATAAAAGAAATTACCAGAACAAGTAGTAACTGCAGATCTTAGCTTTAGCAAATTCGACAATCACCAAGTCAAACGCAAGCATTCAGATCCAGGTGACGAGAAGTTCATCTCAACAAGGCAGTTTTTCCATCTCAACGAGGCAGTTCTGTTCAACCCAACAACTCGTCAACACATGCTTCAGAACGTGGAAGCGGCAAAGCAACTTCATCTATCTAAATTCACCTTGATCTTGTTATGCCCCAAACCCGTCGCCTTTTTCTATGAAGACCGAGAGCTACAACAGTCGATTCCTGGTCAGAGATCACCAGATGATGCTCAGGGGTCACTCGGTAATAAGACCATGGTGACTCAAGTAGAAGGAAGTGAAGACAATGTACCATATGGCTCTGTGAAAGATTAAGATGGGTTATGCATGCTGTATGCACGTGCACACAAGCACGGACTTGTTCAAACTTGATTTCCAAATTGCATAAGGGAAGTGTTGATTAAGTCAATCTAGCTGTTGTAATTCAGCTATATAAATAACCCAGATATCAATGTATAATGTATCATCAGTTTCATAAATAAAAAACTACATTTTTCTAGAAAAGTTCTGTGTATGCTTCTTCCTCTTCTTATTTTTCTCATTTGTTGATAACTGCATATTCTTTCTTTACTTCCTCGGCACTTAAACAAACCAGTAGCAATACTTGTGTCCTTACTCTCAAACTGTTTCTCCCAATAAACCACTTACCAGAGATCTTCTTCTTCGTCAACCTTCACATTATTTCTCCGTAATCAGCAATGACTACTACTCGAAAGCAAGCAAAGAATCATGCACCTACCAAATTGGTATCAGAGCAAGACCCAAAGGATGATTTCAATGAACATCCAGACTCGCCAAAGAATGATGATGAACAGGACCTATGGGCCAGGCAAGAACATTTCGATGACAAGGCCAACAACACACTCGAGCAGCTTACCGAAGCACAATAAGAACTTCATCAAACCACTCAAGAAATGAATGGAAAAATAGATCTTTTGTCAGCAACATTGGAATCTTTATTGCAATAAATAAAAAACAATAGAGCCAACCTTCAAGAATCACAACAAACTCCTAGAAACAATCCCTATGTACTTCCATTCCAAAGAAATAGCAACAGGAGTACAACATCCTCTCCACACTCAATGGAAACAAATACTTACCCTCACCCAAGACAACAACCAACTATTCTGCCCACTCCCTCCCTATTGCAGCACACCACTATTAAATTAGAATTTCCAATCTACAAGGGAGATGATACTGTTATTGAATGGATAGACTAGGTCGAGCAGTTATTTAGGTATCACTACACACCAGAAGTGGAACGGGTGACAACCTGTTCATTCCACCTTAAAGATGATGCACAGAAATGGTTCAAGTGTTTATCTAACAACGTCAAGAACTATGAAATATGGAAGAAATTTAAGGAAGAGATCATAGTAAGGTTTTCTCCACCTGAGTTAAGAAAGCCATTTAGTGCCTTTGCTAATTTAAAAAAACTATCTACTTTTCAATCATATCTCACCAAGTTTGAACAACTGCAAGATCTCTTGCCACATCTGCACCCAGATTATGTATTTGAAATTTTTTTAGATGGTTCAAAGGAAGATATTAGGATAGATGTTGAGGCAGCCTGGCCTAACAACTTTAAGGAAGCTATAACACTAGCAAAGATTTATGAAAGTAGGTGGTCTAGGAAACCCTTTAAACCTTACCACCTCTCAACCACTGACATCAAGAAACTTACCATACAAGAACAATAAAGCAGTAGGATATGATCCCAACACCAACAAGAGTAACACACTAGCAGAAATTGATAAAAACAAGGGAATGACCTTAGAGGAAATTATTGACAAAAGAAAAAAGGGACTATGCTATATCTGCAATGAAAGGTGGCATACAGGCCATCAATGCAAGAGCAAACAAGTATACACATTAGAAGGGATCACAGAACCAAAAGTTATACATGAGACAGAAGATCAAGAATTTGAGGAGATTGCAGAATCCAATGAAGCAGAAATTAATCCTGCTATCACCTTCCATGCTATGTGTGGGATACCAGCCCTTCACACCATTAAAGTTTGTGGGGGCAATACATGGTAAACCAGTGCATGTCCTTTTTGATTCAGGCTCTAAACATAATTTCATTGACTGCCAACTAGCTAAAGGAATCCAATTAGAGACTGATGATACAAAAAGATACGAAATACAAGTAGCTAATGGTAAGAGGCTTCAAGGTAAAGGACTGTGTGGTCAGGTACCTTCAAAATTTCAAGGTTGTTGCACATTTGTAGCTTTACTTTTATTACCCCTAGATGGTTGTCAGGTTGTATTAGAAGCCCAATGGATGAAAACATTAGGTGAAATGACCTTAAAAATTTTAAAATTGCAAATCAAATTTAAATATAATGGAAAGATTCACATCTGGCAAAGAATGCACTCAAAAGACCTAAGAATAGTAGACAAGAAGACAAATAAAAAAGACTGTATACAAGGACAGGTAGCCATGATGCTGTGTTCTCAGCTTGTCACTGAAACAAGTATTATTGTACTCGAACCAATTAAAAGAATATTGGATAAATTTCCAAAGGTACTAGCCCCTTTAAACTCACTGCCTCCTAATAGACACTCACATACCATAGAATACCACTGCTACAAGGGTCTAAGCTTGTTTGTTTAAAACCCTACAAGCACTCACATCATATTAAAAATGAGCTAGAAAAAATCATCCAAATTTTTTTGAATATTGGAATTATAAAGCCTAGTTGTAGTGCTTACCTTCACCAGTTGTAATGGTTAGAAAAAAATATGGGACATGGAGGTTGTATATTGACTATCGAGCACTTAATAGTATTACTATCAAAGAAAAATACCCTATACCTCTAGTTGATGATCTATTTGATGAGCTACATGGTGCCAAATATTCTCCTAAATTGGATTTAAGATTAGGATATCATCAGATCAGAGTAAATGAGGAAGACATTCATAAGACTGTTTTAAGAGCCATGATGGGCATTATGATTTATGGATGCCATTCGGTCTTGTAAATGCTCCCTCTATCTTTCAATCTCTAATGAATACTATATTCAAACCATATTTGAGGAAATTTATTTTAGTTTTCTTTCATGATATTCTAATTTTTAGCCAAGCTATGCTTGAGCATTTGGAGCATATCAGGGTTTCTTTGTAGGTATTACAAGATAATTAGTTAGTTGTCAAACTTTCTAAGTGCACTTTTGCCAAAGAAAATATAGAGTATCTTCGCAAGGTGATCTCTGTACAGGGGGTGGCTGTGGACAATAGTAAGGTGCAAGCTATTAAAGAATGGCCTATACCCACTACACTAAAGGCATTAAGAGGGTTCCTTGGCCTCATGGGATATTATCGAAAGTTCGTCAAACATTACATAATTATTGCCAAACTACTCACTGACCTCTTAAGGAAGGATTCTTTTCAGTGTAATGATAAAGCAACCTAAGCATTTAAAAGATTAAAACAATGCCTCATCTCCCCACCAGTCCTTTCCATGGCAGATTTTAATAAGCCTTTTGTGGTTGAGTGTGATGCAAGTGGTATTGGCGTAGGGGCAGTACTCTTGCAGGATAATAAGCCTATTGCATTACTCAGCAAAGCACTACAAGGCAGGAATCTTAATCTTTCGACCTATGAAAAGAAATTACTTGCATTATTACTAGCTACAAAGAAGTGGTCACGGTATCTCCTAGGGAGACAATTCATTATAAAGACTGATCATCAGAGTTTTAAGTACTTGCTCACATAAAGGCTGCACACTGGAATTCAAGAGAAGTGGCTTGCTAAATTGCATGGCTATGATTATGTGGTTGATATAAAAGTGGCATAGAAAATATAATAGCATATTCCTTGTCTAGAAGGGATGAAGGAAAAGGTCGGTGCATGTCTATCTCTCAGGTGCAGGCGACATGGTTGCAACAGCTAAAAAGTACCTTGGTTAACTCCCCCATGTATGTAGAAATCAAAGAGAAAATAGACAATGGAGTTTCTATACAAACTAGTTGATGGGTTGCTCTTTTATAAGGGAAAAATTCTCATTGATCATCACAAATCAAATTTACTCAAAACTTTTATCAATGAATTCCATTCCACCTCATTTGGAGGACACTCTGGCATTAAAGGAACCGTGAAAAGAATTAGAGCTGTATTCTACTGGAAAAGGATGAAAAGGTATGTGGATAAATATGTAAAGGAATGTGACGTGTGACAAAGAAATAAAAGGGAGAACATACATATACCAGGATTGCTTCAGCCTCTGCCAATTCCAGAGAAAATATGGACTGACGTCACCATGGATTTCATAACTTGCCTTCTAAAAAGTCAGAAATACACCATTATATACGTAGTGGTTGATAGACTATCAAAGTATGCTCATTTCTTCCCTTTATCGCATCCACACACTGCCAAAGATGTAGCACAAGTCTTTTTTGATGGTGTATTTAAACTTCATGGAATGCCAACATCCATCGTCAACGACAGAGATTCACTCTTTACTAGCATTTTCTGGAGGGAACTCTTCAAATTGCAAGGCAGCACCCTGAAGTTAAGCACATCCTACCATCCCCAAACTAATGGCTAATCAGAAGTCACAAATTGAATATTGGAGAGCTACTTGCGGTGCTTTGTATGCCATAAACCTTTTGAGTGGTCTAAGTGGTTAACACTCGTAGAATTTTGGCATAATACCACCTGGAAAACTGCCACAAGGATGACACCATTCCAAGCAATATATAGGGTTACTCCCCCTACCTTGTTGACTTACATCTCAAATACAGCAAAGGCTCCCCAGGTAGAAGAGTTATTGTTCTCTAGAGACATTATTTTGCAATTTTTAAAAGATAGTTCATAATGGCCAAAGAAAGGATGAAGAAATATGCAAATCTCAAAAGAACAGAGAGGATTTTTAACTTGGGAGATTGGGTTTTCTTGAGGTTAGAACTATATAGACAGTTGTCTGCTAGGACTTCGAAGACATACAAACTCTCTCCCAAGTTCTATGGGCCTTATGAAGTCGAGAAGAAGATAGGAGATGTAGCTTACCAATTGAAGTTATCACCTAAAGTTAAGATCCATCCTATGTTTCATGTGTCTCAGATGAAAAGGAAGCAAGGAATTGGAATTATAATTCAAGAGGGCATGCCTAGTTATATAGAAGAGTTGGTAAAGGAGCCTGAAAGGATCTTAGATAGAAGAATTGTTCATATTAATAACAGGCCAGTAGTGCAGATCCTAGTAAAATGGAAGGATTTGCGTGATGAAGAAGCTACTTAGGAAGAATGCTGGGAAATAATCAAGAAATTTCCCACCTTGGACCGTGGGACAAGGTCCATTTTTCATGGGAAGGGGAGTTGTTATGCCTCAAACCTATCGCCACTTTCTATGAAGACCGGAGAGCTACAGTAGTCGATTCCTGGTCAGAGATCACCAGAAGATGCTCAGGGGACACTCGGTAATAAGACCATGGTGACTCAAGTAGAAGGAAGTGAAGACGATGTACCAGCTGGCTCTGTGAAAGAATAAGATGGGTTATGCATGCTGTAGGCACGTGCACACAAGCACAGACTTGTTCAAACTTGATTTTCAATTGCATAAGTGCAGTGTTGATTAAGTCAATCTAGTCGTTGTAATTCAGCTATATAAATAGCCCAGATATCAAAGTATAATGTATCATCAGTTTCGTAAATAAAAAACTATATTTTTCTGAAAAGTTCTGTGTATGCTTCTTCCTCTTCTTATATTTTCTCATTTCTTGATAACTGCACATTCTTTCTTTACTTCCTCTGCTCTTAAACAAACCAGTAGTAATACTTGTGTCCTTACTCTCAAACTGTTTCTCCCAATAAACCACTTACCAAAGATCTTCTTCTTCATCAACCTGAACATTATCTCTCAGTAATCAGCAATGACAACTACTTGAAAGCAAGCAAAGGATCATGGGCCTACCAGATGTTCGGCAGCAGAGCTCATTAACACCAACGCAACCAAAACGCTCGACATCCTTGTTGGCTCCAGCATCTCCGTCTTTATTGTTTGCAACAGTGAGGCTTAATTTTATTTAATCAAATCCAAACTCATCAAGGTGACAACACAGTTCAACAACACAAATCTCGTCCAGTAGCAACAAACCAAAGATTTACTTCATCATCATCATAGGCGCGAGCTCCTCCGTTGTCAGCTACAGCGATCAAATGAATCTATGCAAGCGAGGGGCTTGAATAGGAAGCGGTGAAATTATTTTTGCAGTGTTAATTTTTAAATTTGAGAAATGAATTTATTTTGTGTGGATGAAGATAGAAGTGAATTATTTTGGGCGGTGTTCTATCTATAGTGACGTAGTGATTCAATTTTGAAGAGGAAAAGGCAGTTTTCTAAAAAAACAAAAAAATAGTGAACCATCGGCCAGTCTGAACAAAAACCTAATCAAGCCTCTTTTTTACATTGAACCATACATAACCGCGATTCAATCTAAGAAAAACCGGTTTTCTTACGAATTAAACCGAATATTAAAAAATATTGTATTAGAACTAAACCGGACTTTGGTTTGAAATCCAAAAATAGGCTCTAAAAAGGATCCAAAAGCCAACTATTCTCCTCCTACACCACACAACATATATATATTTAAAAGGGGAAGTTAAGGAAACTATCTCATCATTTTAAGATGTGCGACATTTATTCACTGGTGAACTATATTATCTTTTAAACTATTCGTATTTGTAGGTTAATTATTGATTGTTTAATCATATTGCTGATTAATTTCTACCAAATTATGGCAACTATCTTATTATTTTTTAAAATTTCTTTCAATTTCTTACATAAATACACTAATTTAATTAGATTTTGTATGAGCGCAGTTTTAACGATTCGACTGATTAGAGCTTTAAAACCTTCGACCTTGGAATATCATGATTTGACTTGTGTTTTGATTCTCAAAACTATGGAAAAGGGGGTTAAAATTTTGGACCAATAGAACTTTGGGAATTGTAAACTCACTAGTTTTTCAAAACAAAGATAAAGTTTATTTTTTTATGAAGACTTGGTTAATAGAAGGGAAGAAGGGAACAAGTAAAATTTCAAAAGCTAAAGTTTGTGGTCCATTTGTCTTCACGACGATCGAGTTTTTCATCTTTATTTTTATTTTTAACCTTTCAACTCTAGATTGTTTAGGCGAGCTATGTGTTATAGTTTAGAGATTCTAATCTCATGGTACCAGGATCAAGCACGGTTACTAGGTGCAGGATTAGTATATTCAAGTTAGCAGGGAGTGTGAGTTTATTGGTGTTGTAAGCATTTGTATATATAATTCTAGCAGTAATCTTGAGGGCAGCAGTAGGCACTAATTGGTCAGTGGCCGAAGCAAGATATATTTACATGTTATTATTTTTCACATTTACGTTCCCACTTTATTTATCTGTTTATCAATGAAATACTTTTAACCCTATATACTCCCCTCTAGAGTATATTGCACAATCCTAATAGGTTTGGGAGGCAGAACCAGACGGTTGTTGCAATTATTCCTTTGTTTTGCTTGATCACAAACAAACTCTAATAGGATCTCTTATCGGGCAAGCCTCTCTATTTCGACTTTGAGTCATTAGTAGTGTTTCCTACTTCTATCCATGGCAGTGTTTGGCTTTTGAAACTACACCAGGTCCCGAATCGCAATATATATGTCTTCATATCCCTATTCAAATCAGCATAGTATGCATACCTAGACATGTATTGAGTGTCAGCTTTAGCTTGCCATTTGGTGTCGGTTTTCCAACTTTAGGCGAGTGGTCGGTGTTGTTGCGAGGACGAACTGGGTTGTATGCCGGGACTCGGTGCTGCCATCAGAAAATCAACATCATCCATTCTCATTATGTCGTTCATGCTGATAGAAGTTAGTCAGGGACGCGGCCAGTTGCTTTTGAATCACTCTTCATATTATGGACTTTTACCCGACTTTTGAGCAGAGGGACATGACTATAACAACCCACACCTTAATAGGCCATAACTCCAAACAATAATCGAAATCTAAATCCATTAGGGTATGAATTGTTGGTTTTGGTAACCATTAATAAACATGAGCATATCAAAGATCGATCAAACCAAACATACAACGAAAAAGAAAATACAATAGGATATAAATACTAACTAAGGCCACTAATTTGGAATCAATGGTATTCTTTGGACATCCAATTATCTTGTCAATACTGAGCATGAATAAGAAGATTTCTCCATCAACTGTTCCGTCTTGCTCCAGTGACATGTTCCTCTAAATCTATCATGTCGGTTTTAATAAAGAGAATGTTAGAACAATGTTCTGGTAATTGAAAATTTTCATACTTAATCCATAACACAAACCTATACCGATTGGTTTCCAATTAAATGTTATGTCTTATTACTTACGGTTAATCCGTTTAATGCACGTACGCCTAATCTTCTCTAGTGTATAATACTGACATATGCCTATCGTGCATACGCAACCCAAAACCAGGCCACTTAATACTAGTTGAATAGGGAAGAGGCTGGCCCAACGACCATTTAATACCTCAGTCCCTGAAGCGGGACATTTGCATCATCAACGTTGGTCTATCGATCCTAGCTACAGAGACCAATGACTTCTATATATCGCTTTATAATGTATAATTCTCGCATCTATCATTAATAATATCCTAGCCAATTGAGAGATAATACCCAAGCCACTTAATACCTTCTTAATGTAATTGGGCAAACTCTGACCATTTGATACCTTATTTAAGGCAGCTTATATCATTTAATACATATCCGCAAGGGGGACCTCTCATTGGTACATAACTAGCTAACAGTGCACAGATTCTCTTTGCCCGCTTAATACTTCCTATTGAAGCGGACCTTTCCAAGATATCATTTACCGTGCCTAACCACTAACTTTGACCATTTAATACTTCCTAAATAGGAAGAAGGCGGACTCTTAATCAACCACTTAATATATCCGACCCAAAAGCAGGCCCTACATCCTTTGCATATCCCTTTTTCCACGGGCTTATAGTTGGAGATATCACACAGCAGTAGTAAGTGTGCATAACTACTGGTAGGCTCTAAGTGAAGAGCAAACTTCTGTTGTATAACTCTATCAACCTCGCATCCCGACCCACTAAGCCCAATTAATTATTCTCAGATTTATTATTGGACAAAGCCCACTAATCTCTATTTGCATATTTAAGGTTATAATTCATTCTAATGATAATTATACTGCCTTATAATTTTTAATTGCTACCTAGCATGTTTTATTCATTATCTCCATTAATGTCCCTTTTGTCCATAATAAATGACTATTATCTTGAAGAATGTTTCCAAAGGCATTTATTTACTTATTCAAACTTTATCATTATTTCTTCCTTATCCTTCTCATGATTAACCTACCAATTTCATTAATCAGTCCCATATAACTTATTTGAATAATTGAAACTCCTAATTTATTGCACATTTATTACTTATTCATTTGTGGAGTGACAATCCTTCCATCTTTATTCTCCAACTCTACCATTTATTACATGTTCTATTCTAATGTTCAATTTACATTTAATGCGAACATTAACATATAATACACTATATTAATTATATTTTTATTTTGAATGGTTTTGCACTGTTCTATATGTTTATAAATTTATTTTTACAATTCCATTTATTAATCCTTTAACTAGAATATTCCATTCTATATTTTAATATGTTAGAATTATCCTTCCAAGAAGGTTTTCCATTATAACCTTCCATAAATTAACTCAAATTAAGGGATTTTCTTGGTTTGAAATTACAACTTATTTTAATTGATGAAATAGACAATGTAAACTACGGAAAGAAAATCCATATTTTACACAACTCTTTCCACTTTTGATGTATATTTCTTATCAAATCAAACATTGCATTTATCTGTGAAATTAGGATATTAGACAAATTCATGGAGATCAAAACGACAATACTTCCAATAAACTAAAATACAAAGCTCGCATTATAAATAGAATCAAAGCAAATCAAAATTACAATATTATTTTTACAAACAAATTGTAGATCTAGAACAAATTCTACATCTTTATCCATATTCGGCCTTTAATAACTTGAGGACTGATTTTCAGATCTGGGTGTAAATAATATTCATATTTATTTATAGAATATGTAGGCATTATTTTACACGCTTAATTCAAGCCTACAACTCTTTAGATTTCTATTAGGGCATAAACATCAAATAAAATTCCAATGGAATAAATCCCAGTGTTATAAGTAAATTACAAAATTTCCCATTCATATTTAAAAGCTTTCCAAACCTTAGATCTAAAACTAATTCCTTGAATCAACTCCATTTCTTTTCTAATCTCAAGAAATATATACAGAAGTGTGTATGCATACTATTAAAATTGGAACACCCTACACCCCTTAGTGTACCCAAAAGGACACACTAAAAGGCAAGGTGCGTTGTAGATATGACTAAAACTGGCACAGATTAAGATTCACAAGATAAAATCAAAATAATAATAGTAACATAGTGGAGATAACAATATATTTCACTAAAAATCAAATTTCATAATATAAGATGATAAAAATAAGTCACCAAATACCCATATGACAAAATACCCATACAAGTCAAGTGAAATCAAAAACCAAAGTCTCAAATAATATCAGAGTACAATACATCCCTCCCAAAATACTAACTCAACAAAAGAACTAAAACTAAAACAGAAGGAATGAAATACATGATAGAATCTCCAAAAAGTCTCCAAGAAGCTGTGGTCTACCTTCTTTTGCCCCTGATTTCCTATGAGGGCAAAAAAGAGAAAAATAGAGGAGTGGGTCAGACTAAAAGTCTGATAAATGTTAGTAATTACTGGAATCTTTAAGCAAAGTAAAAGTAATAGACCTTACAACAATTCTAGTATATAAAAGGGAACAAAGGAAATAGGAAGAAGGAATAAGCTGAAATAAATACAAATCAACTTAATTAATTAACTTTGTTTGTGTGCACCTGTCTTTGATAGCTGCTTTGATTAGGCCGAATTCCTAATCCTATAATTAGGCTGAAATCATAATTCTACCCTTTGATTAGCATGCTACTCCATAGACCTTACTGTGGCTTAGACGCTATATAGCTTCTTACACAAAAATGGTGTCTACGAATGGCAAGCAAAGTATCTACTGTGGACTAGACATTATATAGCTTCCTACACAGAAGGCAGTAGGGCCTACGAAAGGCACACATACTAAGCGCTTGGAACTCATAATGATTACTGAGCACTCGAATGGAAGTCGCACGTGTAACCGCCATCATGCTCATGTTACCTGTTGTTCCACCTATTAGATCTTCTAATTACCTCATGATTCAACATAAGCGTGCCCCTCATCCTACTTCAAGATAATGTGAGATCACCGTATCAATAGAAAATAGGGAAAATGCTGTTGGTACTGGCCTGTCGTCCAAACAATATCCAGTTGCGTCCCTTGTCCAAATCCCCCGTGATTTGGACTTCTATTTGACCAATTATTACCATTATTAGCACAAGCGTTCCCTCATCTCACTTTAGGCTAATGTGAGACCACCATTTTGTCTAATAGAGAATGCTTTTTGGTACAAGTCCTACTTTCGTCTTTGCTTATTAACTTAGATAAATTATTTAAATAAGCCTTTATTATTATCTTCACTATCTTTGCTTATTAATTTATCCTAAGTCTTAAAATAAGCCTCCTTTTGTACTATTTCTTATTATAACCTACGTTATAATCATGCTTGTCACTTAACCCAAGGTTTAAGTGTAAAAATAAGCTCCTTTCATCTTATTCTCTTTTTTATTATAATTCTAAGTTATAACCAGGCCAATTAACTTTAATTAGTCCAATTCTAACATTAATATCATAATTAGGTTCAATTTCAGTCTTAATTCTATTTTTATTATAGTGTTTACAATTTACATTTTATCTTCCGTTATTTCAGTATTCTTATAATTTTAATCCATATTTGCGTTTAATCTGTTCTAATCCATACGCGAAGAAGAAGAAGAAATAAAAGAAAACCGAAAACAGAAGAAAATCCAAAGCGTAGGAAAAAAGATGTAAATAACGCATATAAATAAATTAAAATACTATAAATAAACTATAAATAAATGAAAAGCTATATTTAACATAAATAAACTTAAATTAACTGAAAAGAATAGCTAAAAGAAATAGACTGAAAATTATTCTAAAAACTGTAAATAAACTACTAAAAAAGGTTATTCCAAAAATCGTAGTAAAACTACAACTACTGTAAACCCTATTATTTTAAATTACTTAAAAATTCAAATAATTACAATCACTCACATGTGGTCCTAATCTCTTCCCTTTTTGGTCTTCTCAGATCCACTTGAGGGTATTAAAATATTTTTATTGAAAAGATTCTCTCCTTGAAAAAATATTCCTTTTAGGGTCCTTCCTGAAAAGGTGAACCCAAGCGGAGAAAATCTAGAATGAGAAAAAGTGTTAGGCTTAGGGTCTTATTTATAGGGATAGAAGTGGATCTCAGACCATTGGATTCGGGAATTGAATAGGATGCAACCACGTCACAAGCTGAATAGGAGCCGTCGGATGGAAGCAAGGAAGGACCAGATGGAGCCAAAGATCAAAAAAATCGTGTACAAAACTTGTCGGAACAAACAAAAAGTTCGTTTGCTCACCACGTAAGGTGGGTCAACTGTCCCTCCGCCTAGGTTGACCGGCCAGTCGACCTAAGGTGTGGTTGGGTCGACCTGACCCATGTAATATATAAATATATATATAGACACAACACACATACACACATATATATTCGTTGATTCTTGTTTTCTTTGTATCTCGCTTATATTAACACAGATTCTAATGTTCTATATATGGAAATTGACCAAGAAATTACTACGGTCACAATGGTGCAACTCCCGTGGCTCAATTCCAATAATTTTACAAAGTTACTTTGTTATTTCATTAATTAAATAATTAGTTATTATGGGTTAAATTTCGGGTTGTTACATCTCCCCTCCTTAAGTGATTTCATCCCCGAAATCTCTAAGGATAAAAGAATAAACTATCTTTTCATCCAAATTCTACAACCAACTACACACACATCATGCATTCACCCATTATCCTTAAGTTTTTCTTATGCAACTTATGATACTTATGCAATTGGTGTAGTGTTAATGTCTCTAACAAATGCAAAAGATTAGGTCGTTCACTGATTCAGTTACTATCTTTTTATGCATTCATGCATGTACTATGTATCCAAATGAATGCAAAAATTCCTAATGATAACTGATAGTTCTATTTGCGTGCTTCAATCATTATCCAAATGCAACAACCATGTGATAAACATCCATCTATAGAAACTATGAAAATAAAAATGCAAATGTGCATACGTCCATATGCATATGTTCCAGTGTCCTAGTTAGGCCGATCCCTAAGAGATAATAGTGCCTAGTGTAAGTATATGCATCCATTAGCATCCACTAGCAAATACTTGCAACCACTTATATACATCCTCCATAACATGTTCTAATAACATGTTTACATCAAATCCTACCATCCATTGCTTAACTCCTAAGTTCTACCGTCCCAAAGGATAATAAAGGAAAGAACCTATTCAAAACTAAAGATGGAAAATAGGAAATTCAAAAATTTTCAAAGAAATGTGGAGATGAGATACGGATTTTCTCCTAATCAAACCAGTCTTCTCTGAAGTCTTTTCAACCTCTGTAGACTGTATCCAACATGAAAGCAACTTGTGCGGTCTTCCATAAAGAGCTTCGAAAGGTGCTATTCTAATGCTAACTTGCTAACTACTATCACGTGACTAAAGGAAGATGTTTTTTCCAAGTTAATTCAAATCAAAAATACACGTCCTCAACCATGTGTGCCTTACAATCTTACTAATTTCACTTTACCGTTCTTCTTTAGTATGCTCACATGAATCAACATTTCTAGGTTCTCACTAGTGCCTATATGTTTTACGAAAAACTCTATTATTACTTCTAAAAGTAATCACTGTTGTCTCATTTATAGCCTTGCACCTTTTCCGTGACTCCTTGGGGAATGATTCCTGTTTATTCCACTTTTAAGAGTTTGGTTTGGTATTTATCCTCTCATTTTAAAAATTAAGGCTCCTAAATTTTCAAATCCTAAAATCTTTGTTCTTAAAAGTGTTATCTTCAAGTTCTTCTTAAATTCAAAATTACTCGGTTGCTTAACATTTTATGTTTCTAGATTTGCATCCTTACATCTTTTTGAATTTACATTATTTCCCAAACCTAGAGGGAAATTTTTTTAAATTCTAAGTCCAAAACGTATTCCTCACTTTCTTTTAAAGACCTTTTTAATTTTCTACAAAATTTGAATTTCCAAATTCTACTTTTATTAATTTTTTCATTTCAAAAACTTATTTACTTTTTTACCAAACCATTTCCTTTTAAAAAATCTTTAAAATATCCTTATGTGTTTTCAAAACATCTTTTTATTACACCAAAAGGTCTCATATTTATTGTATTGGAACTACTTTCTCCTACGAGAAATTATTAACGCTAAAATCTTCTATGAACCTTTTAAAAGAGGACTTCATGTTTATGTGAAACTACAAGGAGCTTGTTCCATATTTTTTGAAATAGGCTATATAAAATATGATGCTCACATACCTTGTATATCTTTTTCATGCATTCCTTGTAGCTTGCACAAAACATTTTTATTGGTTTCATTGAAAATTATAGCATTACTCCTTTCATTCCAATAGATTAAAGTATATATAATTTATATTCTCTTATGATAAACATCTTCTAATATCTAACTTACTCTTTACTTTTCAGAAAAACTCATTTTTAAAACTGTTTTAATATATCCATAACCAGAAAACATTTTTCTATACCTTTTTAATTAATAGGTGTATTCACAAATCACTTTTATTTATATTCGTAGAAATTATCCTTTTAAAAAATACATTTTTATTTGGGTTTAAAATAGATGTTGCGTAAAACACTGTTACTAAAATCCAAAAATACTAGTGTATGAATTTAATTAAAAATAAATACTAGTAAACCACATGTACTATGTAAAAACATTTCCGTTGGGAGTCACTTCCTATAATGGCAGCGTTATAGTCTATGCTCCCTTTATTTTCATGAAAATATATATTACAACAATAAATCTTTAATCTACGTTTCCGATACTTAATACTTTTTAGGTTTTTATATTTAAAATTTTTGTTTACTTACAAAGAAACTAGTGAACTATATACGTTATGTAATTCTTCAAAAAGAATGTCACTTTTAACAAAATTTATACCATATAAAAACAAATTTAAACTTCTTACTATATTCCCAAAAACCCAGTATTTACTTTTAGAAATATTGGCAATTCTTCTTTTCAATTCTAATAATTTCATTTTATTGGGTTAGATATAAAGTCGGTTTTCCTACTTACTACACTAGGTGTATCCTCCCTAAACCTTGGAAATCTCATTTCCTTACTTAAAGTCTTTTATTCCTATACTCGTATTTATTTTAAGGTGCTACCGTTAAATCCACTTATATGAAAAAGTTATAATTTCTGTAATTATCTACATATGGGCTTTCTTCTTTCCTTATCAACTGAATCTATTGTAAATCTCCAATCTTTTCCAACTTCTCTTTGGATTTTTACAATCCAAACCTAAGTATACAAAATCGTTTCTCAAACTCTTTCCATGTGTAGACCTTCTCTATGCCCTAAGAAACACGCTTCCATATGCCAAAAGTGATACTTCAAGAACTTTGCTTTTAATTAAAGAATACGAGGTGTACGAAGAACCTCCTCTATAATCTTGGAAAACAAAATGTCGTCCATGAATACCACCATGAATTTATTTAGGACATTTCTAAATGGCTCATAAAATCTACGAAATAGGCTAGGGAATTGGTTAGCCCAAAAGGCATAACCAATCACTCAAGAATCTGCCGGGTGTCCTAAATGCGATCTTATCAATGTTATCATCAACTACCCTAAGCTGATGAAATCCAATGGCTAAATCGGGCTGGGAGAATACTGAAGTGCCAACTAATAGGTCAAAAAGATCATCTATCCTAGGAAATGGATAATGGTTCTTTTTCGTGAGCTTATTTAATACTCTATAGTCTACGCAAAGTCGAAGAGAACCATCCGCCTTAGTAGCAAAGACGACTGGCGCTCCCCTCTTGGATATGCTCCTTCTTATGAAATCCTCATCCAAAAACTCATGGATTTGTTCTGCTTAATTCCATCCTCTCTCTAGGTGCCATGTGCCTAACGGGTAATGCCACTGTTCTAACATTATCTGTCAAATAAATCCTGAAGTCAATCTCTCTCTTAGGGGGTAGTCCCCTAACCTCCTCGAAGATGCTTGGAAAATATCCGGCGACAGGAACCGAATCCAACTGTAATGATGATGAATTAAGGGAATAAAGGAAGCTCAACATAACTGATCCTTGCGGGTTGCAAGAAACCTCGATAGTCCTACTGCTGCATGTCTCAAGCCCAACGACTCTCCTCTTGCAATCTAATATAGCTCCATATGTGGATAGCCAAACCATTCCCAATATCATCCCATAGCCCAAAAATCCTAAAACACAGACATCGCAATCAAATTTTACGCCTAGGATGAAAATTTTCAAACCCTTAAAAACCATAGACAAGTGTGACGATCCACCTATGGGGTTTGGAACGACAATGGGGTCCACTACTAAAGAGATCTCTACATGCAAACAATCTACTAGAGAACTAGAGATGAAAGAGTGTGGTTCTCCAAAATCGAAAAGAGTCCGAATGGGATAATCAAAAATAGAAATCAAACCTTCAACGGTGACTTTCCTACCTCTATCCGGAAAGCTGCTGGAAGGTGTTGCGTCTAACACCTGAATCTGTGCTGCCGGTGCACTCGCTTCTTGTCCCATCCTCCGGGGACAATTCCTACTCAAGTGACCAGGATGTCCGCAAGTATAACACTTTCCCTTCACCCTTTCTTTCTTGCAATTACTTTCGTAATGACCAATCATCCCATAACTATGGCACTTCGCTTCCTTCTGGATTTTCTTCTATGGGCCTTACTCTTTCCTCTTGTCCTTGTCTTTCTCGTCCTTCCACCACTACTTCTTAGAACCTGTAGGAACCTCCTTATGTTCTCCCTTTAGTTGCTAAGGTGTAGGATGAACTCATTGTCAGTCCTTCAAATCTAATAGCCTAAACCTTCGGTCCATATCCTCTAACCTAGCTCGGGTCTCCTCGGAATCCTCTATGCCAGAAAACATATGGCCTCATATACTAGCGAATTCCTTACATAGCTTAGAAAAATCGGTTGGTGTATGTGGATTAAAGGGATATTTACCTATCGGTGTTGTATTGGGCGCTTGCCCATGCACCTTTGGTACTGTAGCTCTACAGAACCAGTCAGTCATACTATGCAAAGAAAAGAAAATTTAGGCTTGAAAGAATCAAAAGAAGGTTGAACTGGACTTTGAGGGGATTTTTATAAAAACTCTCTTTCATACTTGAAAACTATTTCTACGAGTTCCTTTCTGAAAAGTACTTGTGAAACAGGTTATTCTGGAAATACTTTACTTTAAAAACAAAATTTTAGGAATCTTGTAACCTTAGGCTCTAATATCAAATGAAACACCCCATACCCCTTAGTGTATCCAAAAGTACACACTAAAATGCATGGTGCGTTGTAGGTACAACTAAAACTGAAAGAGATATGATTCAAAAGAGAAGAATCAAATAATAATAATAATACTAGTAACACGGCAGAGAATATTATTATAGTATTTTGCTAAAAATAAAATTCCATAATATAAGATGATAAACATAAGTCAAAAATACCCATATGACAAATACCGATACAAGTCTCGTGAAATCAAAAACCAAAGTCTCGAATAATATCAGAGTATAATATATCCCTCTTAAAATACCAGCTCAACAAAAGAACAAAAAACTAAAACTAAAGAAAAGAAATACATGATAGAATCTCCACCAAGTCACCAAGAAGCTACGGTCTACCTTCCTTGCCCTTGATTGCCTATGGGGGGAAAAGGATAAAAATAGAGGAGTGTGTCAGACTAAAAGTCTGGTGAATGATAGTAATTACTAGAATCTTGAAGCAAAGTAAAAGTAATAGACCTTACAATAGTTTAGTATACAAAAGGGAACAAAGGAAATAGGAAGAAGGAATAAGCTGGAAATAAATACAAATTAACTAAATTAATTAACTTTGATTGTTTGCACTTGTCTTTGACAGCTGCTATGATTAGGATGAATTTCTAATTCCATAATTAGGCTGAAATCCTAATTCCACCCTTTGATCGGCCTGCTACTCCATACTGTGAACTAGACGCTATATAGCTCCCTACACAGAAATGATGTCTATGAATGACACGCAAAGTATCTACTATAGACTAGACGTTATATAGATCCCTACACAGAAGACAATGGTGCCTACAAAAGGCACACATACTAGCACTTGGAACCCATAACGATTACTGAGCACTCAAATGGAAGTCGCACGCGTAACCGCCACCATGCTTATGCTACCTGTTGTTCCACCTATTGGGTTTTCTTATTACCTTAAGCTCCAGCATAAGCATGCCCCTCATCCCACTTCAGGCTAATATGAGATCACCATATCCATAGAAAATAGTGGAAACGTTGTTGGCACTGGCCCGTCATCCAAACAATATCTAGTTACGTCCCTTGTCTAAATCCCCGTGATTTGGACTTCTATTTAACCAATTACTACCATTATTAACATAAACGTGCCCTCATCTCACTTCAGGCTAATGTGAGACCACTAATTTATCTAATAGGGAATGCTTTTTGGTACAGCTCCTACTTTAATCTTTGCTTATTAACTTAGATAAATTATTTAAATAAGCCTTTACTATTATCTTCACTATTTTTGCTTATTGATTTATCCTAAGTCTTAAAATAAGCCTCTTACTTATCTATTTCTTATTATAACCAACATTATAATCATACTTATTACTTAGTGTAAAAATAAGCTTCTTTTATCTTACAGTCTTTTTAGTTATAATTCTAAGTTATAAGTAGGCCAATTGTCTTTAATTAGTCCAATTCTAACATTTATATCACAATTAGGCTTAATTTCAGTCTTAATTCCATTTTTGTTATAATCTTTACAATTTACATCATATCTTTCTTTATTTCAGTATTCTTATAATTTTAATCCATATTCGCATTTAATCTATTCTAATCCATACACGAATAAGAAGGAGAAATAAAAGTAAACTAAAAACAGAAGAAAATCCAAAGCGTAGGAAAAAAGATGTAAATAACGCATAAATAACAGTAAATAAATTAAAATACTGTAAATAAACTGTAAATAAATGAAAAGCTATATTTAATAGAAATAAGCTAAAATTAACTGAAAAGAATAGCTAAAAGAAATAGACTGAAAATAATTAAATATAAATAAACTACTAAAAATGTTATTCCAAAAATCGTAGTAAAATTACAACTATTGGAAACCCTATTATTTTAAATTACTTAAAAATCTAAATAATTACAACCACTCACCTGTGGCTCTAAACTTTTCCCTTTTTGGTCTTCCTGGATCCACTTGAGGGTATTAAAATATTTTTATTAAAAAGACCCTCTCCTTGGAATTTTTTTCCTTTTAGGGTCCTTCTTGAAAAGGTGAACCCAAGCAGAGAAAATCTAGATGAGAAAAAATGTAGGCTTAGGGTCTTATTTATAGGGGTAGAAGTGGATATCAGACCATTGGATTTGGGAATTGAATAGGATGGGACCACGTCATAGACTGAATAGGAGCTGTCGGATGGAAGCACGAAAGGACCAGATGGGGCCAAAGATCGAAAAATTCGTGTACAAAACTTGCTGTAATGAACAAAATGTCCGTTCCCTCACCACGTGGGGCAGGTCGACCACTAGGTCGACCTTCCATCCCGACCGGTCAACCGAGGGTGTGATTGGTTCAACCTCTTGGTCGACCTGATCCATCTAATATTTTTTTCGTGGATTCTTGTTTGCTTTGTACCTCGCTCATATTAACTCGGATTCTGACGTTCAATATATGAAAATTGACCAAAAAATTACCATGGACATAATGGTGCAACTCCTATGGCTCAATTATGGTAATTTCACAAAGTTATTTTATTATTTCATTAGTTAACTAATTAATTATTACAGGTTAAATTTCAGGTTGTTACAGAAATTATAGTTTTGAGAAGAGATTTGAAAACGGGGGAATACAGAATTATACTATTGAAATTTACCTTTTTATTTGCATAATGCTGATCCGCTCCTTCTCTTCAATTCGTATAAATGAAAATTATCTAAAAATTAGAAGGAAAGAGAAAATGGTAGAGCCTCACTGCCCTAGATTAGAAAATATGAGAAGGGAAGAGATGGTTAGACCTATATTTATAGGCTCTTGAATCAGTCATATCCATTAGACTAAAATTATTAAATTCGGGTCGTTGGTGGAGGTTCAAACCCTAGCCGAAATGCCTCGATCAGTCGCCACTCCCTACAAACGGTCAACTGCTAGAGGTCGACCGCTCCATAGCAATGGTCGACCGATAGGGTCTTTATTTAATTATATATTTATTACTATAATTTATTATTTAATTATTTCTGTTCTAGTTTCTTTAAATATCTGTAACTTCTTCGTATGAACTCTAATTGTGAAACATCAAATATGTAAGTCGCTAAAAAATCACCATGAACGCAATGGTGTATGTTTTATGGCCAAATTCCACGGTTTTATCGGTTGCCATTTTTGGAGCCTAATTAATTATTAAATTATTAACATAAATTTATAGGTGTTTACATTTCACCCTTAAAAGAATTTTGTTCTCAAAGTTACTCCAATGATTAAATCATGGGGTAATGCAGTAATCACCCTAAACTATCCAAATAATTAGTGTATAATCAATTTTACAGCCAAATGTGCACAAGTGCATAGTGCATCACAACATAGAGATCATGTATGCATAATGATTCTAAATCGGGCCTTTTTATATGAATGTATTCTTTTGAAAACATGTTTGAAAATATGATGAAAATAACCTATATACTAACAATTCTATATTATACAGGTTTTGAAAGGTTTTCTTCACACAATAATTCCATACTCGTACGAATAGAAGCATGGTTCAACCAATTTTGCATCCACTTCTTACTATCCAAATATGTAACGCGTCGTATATTCATATCCTAAATATTTACTCTTATGCCGAGAAAATGAAATTAGATGGAGAATTTTACATTCTTGCCACTCTATTTTAGTACCTATGCCGTTGTACATTGGAAATTTTCCCGTAGCCCCGGATTTTCTCCAAATTTTTCCATGTTCAATATGTATGAGGTGGCTTGTTTTCAAGCTCTAAAATGAGATTGCATCTAAAGCGAATTCCCGTACGTCGTTAACAAGGTATAGAAATAGAAATTCCAAGGCTAAAACAACTTTTCCCTTGTTCTTGTGCATGTTTTCCTAACATCAAAATTAATGCACTACTACATTCATATTTATTAACCTATTATCTTTTCCACACTTGGTACGTGGCATTAGAAAACCAAAATTTTTCCTTAAGTTTTTTTTTTCCATTGTTCAATCAGATTTACACACGGTTTGAAAAGTCAAATTTCTGAAGCAATTAAACACTACTTTCTTTTAAAACAACTTGATAAAAACATCCAAAAATAATTTAAATGCTAAAATCTCCTTTTTAATGCAATTTTTCGAAACATTCAACCTTTCCTTCTAGATAAATCAAGCCACATTTTAACGCGGTCATAAATCAGTTATGAGTTAAGCATATGGTCAATCCTAGCATTTCACAGTTAATTCAAGCCCCTTAAAATTATTATTTTATTTTAACATGATGACTCATTATCAATTTATAAATTTTAGCTTTTCAAGGAACATGAATAACGACCCATGATTCTGCAACAACCATTGTATGTCGTTCACCTGCTATAATTCATTATTTTATAAACATCTAGTCTTATATTGCATTTTCCGTTAGTTAAGTGTCTTTATGAGATTTTCCATATTTATACCGTTTCTTCCCAAAATACATATAATAATGGTTGACATATCCAGAAATAATGGTGCAGTGCATAAATAGGAACACATCTCATAACATACCATACGTGTCTTCTTTACAAGGACAACCAATGATTACAACCCAACAACCTAAAGAAAGAAAAGAACAAATGTTGGAGGAGAAATGACAACACAACACTACTGAACCCAAAATACTACTTGCATGCTATGGGATGGTCCCGATTCTCTACGGGAGCTCAAGCCATTACCACAACCCTGAAATGGGCTTAGCATAGCAATTATGAACCCATATCGTGGCTTTGGCATTGCTACCTAGCTCGAATCTCTACCTAGATCTATTGGATAGCAACTAGCTCAAGGCTCTAGTATCCTCCAACACCCTATTCTAGCTTTGCCTCCTGTTGTGGCTGTTCTTCTACTACCGGTATTGTTATCTCTGTTTGTGGCTCGGGGATTCTAATCTTCTTGAGAGAGCTCTATAGAATGTGGGAGGGACCTTCTTCTGAACCGGCTATCTAGAGAGGTTTGCTCTAATTTCCTAAAGACATGTAACAAACCACCCAAAACAGACCTAAATTCCAACCCAAAAAAGGCCTATCGAAACTTAGATCCATTCTGAAACTGACTGTTGGTTGATAAAATTTAAACAGTACACAGTATATAGAGCTACCCGTCTATGCTTTTAGAATCACAAGGTAGAATGGATAAAATATAATATCAAAAAGTACCCATTTCATAAAAGAAAACTATTTCAGAAATATACATGTTATCTCCAAAGCTCACAACATGTTTACATAAAACCCCCATAATACAATATTTCAAAATAACATAATTTTATGAACTGTGTATATTAGAAATATTTAAAAAAAAACATATATGGATAGATAACTACCATAGGTCTTCATCTCCACCTTCGTCCCTAAAATCAACATTGTCTCCTCTAACATGTATGCTGTAATAGGAGCGGGTCAGAACAACAAATGTCTGGTGAATGAAAATCTCAGGCTTTATCATAATAGTATTTGGGCAGTATCATTTATAAAAAATATGTCTTACGTGTTTAAAACTATACATACTAATAACTTAACTATAAGCCTACAGGTCTTCCAAGTCTAATTCCAAAACTCTAATGCAGCAACCATTAACGATTCAAGAGAAAGCATCCAAATCAATTAATACTTTTTATTGGGAATTAGGAAGGCTCTAACCATTTAATACCTATAAATAGGTAGATCCTCATCCTTTAATACCTAGCTCATTTCCAGTCCAACTACAAATCCTAACACAACTATCGTCAATGATGCAAGAAAAAGCACCCAAACCAATTAATACCTTTTTATTTGAAGTTAGGCAGATTTTGACCATTTACAGGCAGGTCCCCATCATTTAGTACTTAACCTAGGGTGGGGTCCCTATGTTGTTCTTCTAACCGACATCATTCAAAATCCCATCAGGTCACTTAATACTTCTAATATAGAAAAGAGGCAGACCTAACAATAGCCACTTAATACCTCTAAATCCGTAATGGATCCCTCCAAAGATTCCTTATATCATATCAATAACGTGACTATGACCCACAATTCAAACTGTGACATCTTAGATTAGTTCGATTATTCATAAGTAATGGTGGCCAGATTGACTTAATAGATTTACCCTACATAATTGAGACTAACCTCGCTTCCACTGAGGTTATTTATTATAAGTGATGTCCTACATTAGCCCCCAAAGTTACACTGCCTGTAGCCAGATTTAACTGGACAGGCTTCTATGCAACTTTAGATTGACCTTGCACCCCTATAACTTAGTCATACTTTTTATATATACCAATTGTACGTATACACTATCCTACAAAATTAAAAATTAAGGGCATATAAAGTAACCTCTTATTACTCCTTTAGTTATGGATTAAACTCCATAATTACCATTAACTACCTTCCTAAAAAATTTAGGCTATTTACTACCACATTAGTTCTAATTAATATGTTCAATACATTGTAATCAATACGTTATTAACTATAATAATCAATACACTAACATTATTTGTCTATTTACGCATGTGATTTGAATAAAATATCTCTAACTACATGTAAAGAAATCACTAATTAATCAAAATGCTCAAACTCATAAAAGTCTCAAACTCGAAACAAAGGAATAGCTAATACCTTAGCAAACAACTTGACTTTAATACTAAACTCATTTCATATATTAATGTAACAGAATTAACTCCTCTTTCTCAAGGAACAAACCTTATAATTTAAACCTTTCATATTCTATTCAACTTTTGCAATCACCACCTTAAAGTGAAAAGGAGATTCAGACTTATTAAATTTACAGATATAGGCAATGCAAACCATGAATAATCAGAATTATAATTTGCACTCAATTCCTAACTTTATTTAATTTTAGAATCATTTAACACTATAAGAAAAATCAAAAGAGACTAAGTAGAATGGATTATGAATTGCTTAAATCATAAATATAGATCTTATTCTACTATATTAATACAAATAATTGAAATTTCAACAAATTCAAAGACTGGTATTTACATTAGGAAATTTTGGGGGTTTTAGTTTTATGTTTTCGGTTACCAAAATTTCCTAAAGCATACATCAAATCCAAGTAAGCAACAATCAATTATAAAAATGTAAAAACTTGATATTTCCACCCACTGAGAATTGCTTGCTTCCTAACTGGATTCGATGTTCACCATGCCAAATTCTCTTTCAGATTTCCCCTTTTTGAAATATACAACAAAGCGAATTGTATATAGGAATTAGAGTAGATCTGAACTATACCACTTCTAATTCTCTGTTAGATCTTCTTCTTTTTCAATATACAACAAATGAATTGTATATAAATTAGATTTAAAATCAGAAATTAGCGAGGAAAAGGATTTGGGAATTTAACTAAATTATAGATCTAAATTTCTTACCTAAAATCTTACTGTTTTTTAAAACCTAAGGATAAAGAAATGGATAGAGCTTCGCTACTGTTTTTAAATTTTTATGAAGAAAAGTGAGGGGTCTAGAAGTCTATATATAAAGGTGAGGAATTACCAGGTTGAATCAAAATAACTTAATCCAAGCTGTTCAGGCCAACCCAAAAACCACGTTTTACAACCTCATAGGTCGACCCCTAATACCCAAACGGTCGACCTCTAGCGATCAACCACTTGATTATGGGCGGTCGACCGGTCATTAACGTATGACCATTGGTCTCTTCTGCCGTATGATTTATGTTAAGTATTTATTAAATTCCTTATTTAATTTATATGTTAGCAGCATTATCTCAGAGTTTCCTCAATGTTAATCTTCTGCCAAATTTTAAAATTCAAAATTCAAACTTTTAAATTCAAATTCAAATACTTAAATTTTATATTTTGAAACTATAAACATCCATATCGTTTCCATTTGAATTCCGATTTCCACATATTATATAGGAAATTAAAGGCGCAACTTTCATGATCAAATCCTGACGTTTATGGAAACTTGCTCCCGGGGAGTACCAACTACAGAACTAATACAGTGACTCAAAATAGCATGAGGCCAATTGGCAACCATACCACCTATGATGGAGCAGGTGGCCTTCTTTATAAGTGGGTAAATCTGATTGAAGCTCCCGGTATTTGGAACGCTGTTCTTTTGAACTATGCGAATGACGAGACAGGTTATAGGTCGCAGATAGTCCGACCTCCAGACACCAATATCACTAGAAAAGATCCATAGTAAAATCTATGGATAAGCCATCTTAACATTATCCAAATCCGCTCCCTCTATGGCTATTCCTAAAATATTGCCGAAATCATTGTCAATCAAATCAATCTCGAATCCCTTCACTTTCGACTAGAGATTCCTGATGCCTTCACTAAAGTTATATACCTAATTTGCGTCAAATAGACACATGTAACATGGGTATCATTCCTTCTCAAAAGTGTCGTAATAGAAGATCGAAGCTAATCCTGCTATTGTGAACAATTCCTTGAGTCCAAAGGTGGTGAAATCTCAAAATTTGACTGGCCATTCCTAAGAAAGATGAAACTTGCTAGGGCCAAGTAAACAGAGATTTTCTAGTAGCTCTAGCCGAGCCAAGCGATCTCTTGATAGGTGAGACTCACATGGCGTAAGTAAGGGTTAGAGGTTCGAGGTGGTGCCATAGATTGAGTAGAGATCGAAGGAAAAAGATTAGTTTCAGATCTAGAGAGGTGACGAGGCTAGATCTTATGCGCAAAAATTAGGTGCTTGGGAGGGAAAACTATTGCTGGATGGGGCCTACTATAGTTGAGAGGGAGGCAGCGTCGCTCGTCATTACAAGGGAGGGAGAGGAGGAGGAACGGCCTTGATTTGGAAAGAAGAGGATTGGGTTTGGCTGTGAGGAAGAGGTGGGAATGATAGGGGAGAGGCGGTTGAACGGACGCGACTTATAAGGTCGCATTCTTGATTCAAATCATACCCTAAACCCGTTAATCGGTCAACCGCTCCTAGGGAAACCAATCCATCTCTATTGGTAAACTACTAGGGGTCAACCAATCGTCAAGTTTCAGGCGTAGGTTGAACCTAGACCCTATTCGAGTCGGGTTAATTAATAATAATAACAATAATTATCGTTTTGCATCATTTTATTTGATCTGACATGATAAAAAAGTTTTTTGTCCTCTTCATGATGGTACCCTAGCTTATCATCTATCTCTTCAAACCCTTTCCTCAATTATTTGCAGTAATCCTAACTTATGCTACTTCAACCACCATGAACATTGAAAACTCGAAAATATTCCACTATTCTCCGTATTATTATATACATGAGTATTCATCCTATTTGCTAGCAAGTAATTCTACACTTCTTAACAACATACCCAAAACTGAATTTTAATGTCACTTCTAATTTTTCCTCCCCTTAGAGAGAGTTTTAAGAGCTTTTACTTCTTTAAAAAGAAAAATCATCGAATTATACATACGCTCGCTTTCATTTTTAATATTTTTCAAAAAAGGAAAACTCTTTTTCGCCCAAAACATTTTAAGCCAAAATCAAACCTTTATTTTATTATATATTTAAGAATTTCCAATTTTACCTTTTGAAACGAAGATTTTTAACACAACCAAGTTCATAGGTGTATATTTCTTATAAAAATTAATTTTCAAACAATAGTTTTCGAATGGACCCTTTGGAAAAATATTGTATTTATTTTTATTTTGAAAAACTCATTAAAATATTTTAATGTATTCTCACACGGGGTTGGACAAAGAAATGGGATGTACTTCTTTTCAATAAAAATCTGGTTCGTCGTCTTGAGGTGATTGATGAACATTCACCTGTGAGAACTTGCCTTCGGATGTCAGCGACATAGATTTGTAATTCCCGCTTATCTGGATAAAATGTGAATCTTTGTCGACAACCCATAAACTCCATGATGACAAGGTAGCTAAATCTCAACAATCAAGTCAAACACTATCTAACCTCTAGGATCTTTCTATACGTCATGCTCATGCTCTTCAAAGATAACATCTTACGTACAGCCAACGCTCCATAGGGTAATTAGTGTAGTGCGTAACCTTTAATGCTATAAAATTTTCTAACTCATAGTCGCCTCGCCCATACTTTTGGATTAAGATTGCAACTATTCTATGGTTTAAATTTATAGAGTTCGGTGTAGATTTAGATAGAAAAATAAAAATACGTACAATTAGTATATCCTAAATTCTATGATCGACTAACCTACGTTCTGATACCAAATGCAACAACCCGCACCTTAATGGCCCGGAATTGTGAACAAAAATAAAAAACCAAGTCCACTAGGGTATAAGTTGTTGGTTTTGGTAACTTGTAACATGAGCATATCAAAGATCGGTCAAACTAAACTCATAATGGAAAAGAAAATATAATAGGATATGAATACCGATTAAAGCCATTATCTTGGAATTAATGGTATTCCTCGAACATCCAATTGCCTTATCTATACCTAGCATGAATAAGAAGACTTTTTCATCAATCGTTCAATCTTGCCCCAATGGCCCATTTCTCTAAATCTATCATATGAGTTGTAATAAGGAAAGAGTTAGAACGACATTTTGATGATTGGAAAATTATGTACTTAATCCATAACAAAAACTTATACCGATTGATTTCCATTTAGATGTTATATCTTATTACTTACGATTAATCTGTTTAATTCAGTACGATATATCTACCTAACCTTCTTCAAGGTATAATACTGACATATGCCTATTGTTCATATGCTACCCAAAACTCGACCATTTAATACTTCTTAAATTGGGAGGAGGCAGATCCAACGACCATTTAATACCTCAGTCCCCAAAGCAGGCCCTTTACATTGTCAATGTTGGTCTATCGATCCTAGCTATAGAGACCGATGACTTCTATATATGGCTTTATAGTATATAATTGCTACATCTATCGTTGATAATGTCTTAGTCATGTGAGAGATAGGAATCAAGCCACTTAATACCTTCTTAATGGAATTAGGCAGACTTTGACCATTTAATACCTTATTTAAGGAAGGTCCTTATCATTTATGTAACGTCCCGCCTTTTCGTACGCTTTAAATCGACGATAAACCACACACGTCAGACTTAAACCCTACAGAAGGGCGGATTGTTATGGGGTAAATAAGAAAAAGCAGAGGAAGAAAGAAAACAAAATAGAATCTTGTAGCAGAATGATAAAATATATTAATCAAATAAACAGTTCATGAAGCTGTTTTACAAAACATTTGATTTTCTTTACTTATACAATATAATATCAGAGTCACACATACCAGAGAATATTAATAATGCAGCGGAATACAATGGTGTGGTGGAATAGTATAATAGATAATAGTAATAATAATTCTTTGTCTTCGTCCTCCAGAATTAAGGCCTTCAAATCCTGAAATGCTCAGGCTGACCCGAGCGAATTGAAAATACAAAACACTCGAGTCAGAACTAAAAGATCTTATGTAAGTTAAATCAACAGAAATAATTATGAGTGGAACAGCGTCAGAGATGTTTACGGGATTTGACATCTCCTATCCAGTGTCTAACGTGAGTGCAGTAACTCAAGAGATGCTCGGGATTCACATCTCCTAAGGATCCGTTAAACTATTTTCTATGTAGTAATATTTCGCTTTTATAATAATGTCTATTAGTAAAATAAACTTACTTTTAAATACCGTTAAGGCTTTACATTTTCCACCTTAACACGTAATAGTGCCAATAGTCTATACAGTACCGTAATACCTCCTGATCGGGAGGCTACCAGAGGATACTCCATACGTACGACACAAATAGAAACTCGTAGAAGGCGCGCTAGGGTAGGCGACACGGTAGAACTAGGAAATGCCAGGGTAGATATACCAATTACGCTTCCGGGCCGGTGGTAATGCGTAGCGTGCAGCTACCGCTCACCTCGAGCCACACCCCCAAAAAGAAAATCAAAAGTGGCCACCGAATCAATCCAAAAGTCAGAGTATAATATCGAAGGGATGTGTCCGATCAAAGGAGCTACCTCATTAGCCCGTCAATCGCTCCTGTTTTAGCCACATTATGCCAACTCACGGGAGTCGGGTCCACATATTTACCTCAAAGGAAACGCCGTCGCCATCCTACTTCATTCTGGAATCTCCACCGCGTACACGGTTGTTAAAGTGGTTTTCGGAGTTGGCAGAGAGTATGACAACTTCCGATCCCGGTCTCTTTAACAGCCCAATGTTATTATAACACCGCGGTCTTTTCAAAATAATTTATACTTCAAAACTAGTATATAGTATCCATTTCAAAAACCCTATAAATACTATATCATTTCCGTTTTAAAATCCCAATCAATATGATATCATTTTTATTTCAAAATATATCACTTTCCAAAAATCATATCCCTTTTAAATCTATATATCTTGAAACCCATAGCTTTGAAATATAACTTCAATTACTTAAATGGTTTAAATATTAAATTAATTTATATAGTGAAATAGCTCTTTAATTTCATAAATAAATTCCAAATTCCGATTTGAACCTCCAAATAAACCATTTTAATTTTTCATATATTTCAATGCTTTAAATATTCCACCATTTCAAAACTAATTCTTTGATAATTCCATATATATCAAATTCAATTGCTATTATTTAGATTTGAAACGTTTACTTAATAAATCCCATATAATTTAAGTAAAACTTTTAACTTCAAACAACTGGATATTCTTTCAATTTATTTAATTTGATAAATTCATTTATCTCAACTTTATATTCATTTAAATTACTTTAAACCAAATCAAGTTATAAGAATCATATCCTTTAAAATCTCCATTTTATTTAAATTCCAAATCAAATTTATTCAAGCACAATTCGTAAATAATTCAATTTAAACCAATTTCATATTTATCTCCCAACTTAAATTTCATTTAAGTCAATTAAAAACTCTATATATACAATATCTCAAATAGGTACTAAACCATAGAATATAAAACAATCGAACTCCATTATTAAACTCATTTTTATTAATCAATTTTATACATAGCTAAAATTCAAGAATTTAACTATATATATAAAATAATATTTATATAACATCAAAATTTAATATCTATTAAACCGTATATTTCTTTCCAAAACCATAGAAATTAACTATATATATAAAATAACATTTACAAAATATCCAATTAAATATCTCATAAAATCATATATTTCTTTATAAAACCATAAGAATCATTTCAAAATATTTATATATATATAGACCGTGGTGTCTGTATATAATTTTCTATCCTATGGTCAACTGATACGGATATTTATCATTTCAATCCGTAATTTAAAATAAAAATGCGGTTATATATCATTTCAAACCACAATCCCGAATCAAAAATAACAAATCAATAAAGAACTTGCAGATTTTAATGGTATAAAATAAAACATCCATTCATCCATCATCCAAATCACACATCCATCACAATCATCATCCAAAACAATCAATCAATATCAATATATAACAGATATTATATACAGGTAATTAATGGCAGTTATATTCAATAATAGATTAAATAAAAATTTGATTTTAAATAAATGCAATTAGCTAGGATGATGATTAAAAATATACAAACAGTCATAAATAATTCAAAATCACAATATAAATTAAATTTAATAAATATAATAAATTTTAGAAGTCGTGGGTGGGTTAAGACACTCACATTTTGAATTTAAATTGAATTTAAATCCAATTTAAACCAAAAAATTGAACAATCTCCAAATTTGTCCAAACCCATGCCAAAATGTCCGGAATTCTAATACGAACCTAGCAGATAAAACCATGTGTAAATCGGATATAGTATCTGAAATTTATACGGATTAGAATGATTTAAGTTGAAATGAAATTAGAAATAAAAGAAGACAAAACAAACGAAAGCACGGCCTACCAGAGCGCCACGTTTGTCCTTGTACGAAATGTCGTTCCAGAACCATACTGAAGCACGTACGAACACTGCAGAAACGACCGCCAACGCTTTGCTAAATCCAATGCCTTCAACCTCCATGCGCCCCGCCGACGCCGCCTCCAAGCTCTCCAATGCCTCTTCTACCTGCCGCCGAAGTCCAACTCCCACGAGGAGTCAGTAGCCGCCGCTAAAAATTTAGGTTTGCCGAACCCTAATCGAAAAATCCTCCATATCCAACCGTCAATTCGCGAAACGAAGCACACCGATGAACCCTCGTCGTCCCCTCTACAAAACCCAGAAACAGTTTGACGATCGGACAAGTTTGATTTCGACGTGATGAACGGCCGAAAATTGTTCTTCGATTTCTAGACAAATAATGCGTCGAATCGAAAAACGAGTTGCAGATATGAGTTACGCTCTTCGAGAGCATCGAATCCATATAAAATTCGATAGTATTTGAGGAGATTGAATTTTGGAATTGAATTTGAAATTGAAATAGGGTGTGGGAATTTGAGTTTGCTTCTGCCATTGGAAAGGAGGAGTTGTGAAGAAGATGTACGTACAGACAATAGGAATAGAAAGGCTAGGGTTTATAACAGGGTATTTATAGACGAAGCTGAAATAGAATAAATGGATAAGATAGATATACGCGTTAACGACAAAGTGGCCCTAAAAGCCCGTTCTGACTCCAGAACAAAATTGGGTCAACCCGTATATCAAAATAGATGTTTTAAAATATTTTAAATGCGATGGAACAGGTTTCAAGTCCAAATTCTATCGTATGAATAAGTTATGCTAAAATCAATATTTTTTAAATTGATTTCAATTTCATTTATTTCAAGGCGTTTCGAGTCCGTACAATCAAACGACAAGCCCGATCGCTACGAAACTTGAAATCCTACAATAATTCACCGTTACGGATCCGATGAAACTGGTTTCATCGAAATCTGAGTCAGTGGCCAAAATGGCTATTTTTATATTAATCAAATAAATTAAAAATCAATCAATTAAATCAAAATTTTAATTTCACTTCTATAATTGACAATTTTCTCACTTTTATATTTCTTAATCATCTACAATAATTTTAAACAAGTTTAGATGTCAATTTAAAGTTGATTAATCTATCAAATGCAGTGTCAAAATTTAAATTTCATTATATTCGAAATTATAAATTAAATTTCCAAAATTAAATTAAATTTACTTTCCATTTATTATTCTATCAATTCCATCTTATGGTATAATTATCATTGATTTATATTACATTTCATTTATGTATATTTCATTTCATATTAATTCCCATTAACGTAATATTTTATTTCATTCTATTTCAATAATCCATTTATTTGATTTTTAAATCTAATTATGAATAAAAATTTTAACTTACCATCTTAAAGGTGATGTCAACATGGGTTTATATCTATTACACTAATATTCCCAACTTCATCTTAATTCCAGTTTACCGTAGTACCTAATTTCAATTTCTTATAATAAACCCATTTATTATATAAAATTTGAATACCAATTAATTAGTTCCAAATAAATTGATTGATTCAATTCAACTCTTTTATTAAGTTTATTATTAATCTATACACTCAGTTACTATTGGTTTTATATTCCATTACGCTATATACCCCTAATTATCTTTATTTGTATAAATGGCTATGTTTCAAATGTGAAATCTTGTTAATTACACACATTAATTAAGGTTTTAAAACCAAACCTTAGTTCCATTCCCTTTTTCCAATTTATTACTTATGAGAATTTCACGTTTCTATTTATTTATTACATACCTACCTTCAGTCCTTGCATTAATCCTCATAAACATTACATTATTAATATCCTAATTTGATTTAGTAGACCAATTTGTTACAACTTTTACTTACATTAACACTATTTCCCTTATTTTGGTTATTATTTCATACATAGATCACAAGTTTACATTCCTTTATACTATGTTATGAAAACAATGTACATTTCTAATACTTTATTACATTTATTGGAATTAAGTTTCCAAATTTACTAGATACAACAAATTATGACCTCCCAGTTATTTCAATTAATTGGGATTGCGTTAAATAAATCATTTATTAACTTACATTAACATAATTGCATTAATTTACATTCAGTAACAAATAAATCAATATATTATTTCAGACATTAATACACTGATTGCATTTGTTTATACCATATTCCATTAAAAACTAAGTCATAACATTTGAATTATTATATTAAATTGGAATGTTCATTCAAGTTCATTAATTATTAACTTGCAATAACATATCTCCTTAATTTACATCCAATTACTGCCTTATAAATAAATTTTTCCTTTTTAATTTATATTCAAACTTTCCATTATGATATTAATTATCAATAAAGTACATTTAGTTATCTTTATTCTTCCCAACCAATTACCATATGTTATCATAACTTTACAATTTTAATAAATCCATTAATTGACATTTCATTCAACCTATTAATTATTAACCTAAATTAGCACTGTTACGTTTTAAATTTACTTATTAGCTCACAACAAGTGCTACCATTAGTTTATACACTAATTTATTCCATTTCCATTCCTTATACATTATTTTATTGGTAAGTTAACATTTTTAAATTATTTTTCTAAGTCCAAAATTTACGGAAAATTTCGACAGAGTCTCCTTTGTACGGAGAGGCTCGGAAGAAAATATAATATCAATATAACAATATACAACATATATTTACCAAAATAATATATATCCCAACCCAAGAAAACAATATAATAATGCTATAAATCGTAATCCGAAAACGTACCTATTAGTCGGGCAATTAACGCTTATTTTATGGAACCAAAAGCAGTAGCAATTGCTTCCATAACCTGCATTTCACTTATATAATCTAAAAGGGTTAACAATTATATAAATGAAATATTATAGTTTTTTCAACCATAAACAAACAAATCAATACAACCTACAACCACTTGCAACAAGGCATACAGCCATCACATAAAAATTAACACAAATCAAACATTCATTCATATCAAACAAACAAATAGTTATTCGGGTTCAAAACTTTAAATTGTACGGAATGAAAAATAAACTACTAAGTGTACCCTTCACTCAACAGTCTTAGGTGAAACTAAATAGATTATTCATTCATCCAAATAATTTTAAAGTATCCTTACCCAAACAACCTTAACCCAAAACAAACAACGCTTTCAATCAACAGATAATCAACAGATTTAGTTTATTCGTATTAATTACATTCATACATTTGTTATTTGATTTCTTTTTCATTCATATAATGGTTTATCCCTTTTTATTTTACATTTATTTCTTACGATTTTATTTAGAAATAACTTCAACCTATTTACTTAAGTTTAAAATCATTTATTTATAATACTTACCTTTCTGTTATATCAAATTAGAAGTATTTTAAATTATACTTAAGTTTATAACACTAGACCATCAAATTCTTATTTATTAAAGAAATTCATTGAACACTTCCATTTATAAGTTTACATGTACAACTTCTATTACATTTCTTATTAAACATTACAACTTTGAATTTCATAACTTTCTTATAGTTTCATATTATTCCATTTATAAATTATAAGGTTTTATTTCTTTCTAAATAAAGTACAAAATCTTATTAATTTATGAAATTTAATTACCGAATTTTCCGGGTCGTTACAATTTAATACCTAACCCCAAGGCGGACCCCTCACCGATACCTGTCTAGCTGATATTGCACAAAAATCTCTTTGGCTACTTAACGATTCTTATTGAAGCAGACCTTTTCGAGATATTCTTTACCATGCTAACCGCTAACCCTAACCATTTAGTACTTCCTAAATAAAAAGGAGGTGGACCCTCAATCAACCACTTAATACCTCCGACCTAGAAGCATGTCCTACATTATTTGCATATCCATTTTTCCAAGGGTCCTATGGTTAGAGATGTCTCAAAAGTAGTCAGTGTGCACAACTGCTAGTAGCCTTTGAGTGAAAGGCAGACTTCCATTGTGTAACTCCACTGATCTCGCATCCCAACCCACTAAATCCAATTAATTATTTTAAACTTTATTGTTGAACAATGCCCACTAATATCTATTTGTGTATTTAAGGTTATAATTTATTCTAATGATAATTATACTGCCTTATAATGTTTAATTACTACTTAGTATGTTTAATTAATTATCTCCATAAATGTCCCTTTTGTCCATAATAAACGATTATTATCTTAACGAACATTTCCAAAGACATTTATTTACTTATTCAAACCTTACATTATTTCTTCCTTATTTTTTCCATGATTAACCTGCCAATTTCATTAATCAGTCTTATTTCAACCATTTATAGCTTATTCAAATTATTATAACTCCTAATTTATTGCACATTTATTGCCTATTTATTTTTGGAGTTACAATCCTTCCATCTTTATTTTCTAATTCTTCCATTTATTATGCGATTTATTCTAACATTCAATTTACATTTAATGTGAACATTAACGTATGATATGCTGTATTAATTATATATTTATTTTCAATGTTTTATTATGCTTACATATGTTTATAAATTTATTTTTACATTTCCAGTTATTAATCCTTTAATTAGAATATTTCATTCTATATTTTAATCTGCTAGAATTAACCTTCCAAAAAGTTTTTCCTTTATAACCTTACATAATTAACCTAAATTAAGGGATTTGCTTGGTTTGAAATTGTTAGGAATTACTTTTTTTTATTGAAATGGACAGTGTAGACTACGGAAAGAAAAATCCAAACTTTATACATTTCTTTCCTCTTTTGATGTATATTCATTGTCAATCAAACATTGCACTTTTTCTACGAAATTAGGATATTAGACAAATTCATGGAGATTAAACGGACGGTACTTCCAACAAATTAAAATACAAAACTCACATTATAAATAGAATCAAAGAAAATCTAAATTACAGTAATATTTTTACAGCTCAATTGCAGATCTGAAACAAATTCTACATCTATATCCATATTCAACCTTTAATAACTTGAAGACTGATTTCTAGGTCTGGGTGTAAACAATATTCCTATTTATTTACAGAATGTGTGGGTGTTGTTTTATATGCTTAATTCAAGCCTATAACTCTTTAGATTTCTATTAAGGCATAAGCGTCAAATAAAATTCCAACAGAATAATTCCAGTGTTATAAGTAAATTACGTAATTTCCTTCTCACCTTTAAAAGCTTTCCAAATCCCCAGATCTGAATCTAATTCCATGAATTAACTCTATTTTCTTTATAATCTAAAGAAACATGCATAGAAGTATATACACATACCATTAAAATTACAGATCTGAGAAGAGGTTTAGGAAAAAGGGTAATATAGATTTATAATACTGAAATTTACCTTTTTATTTACGCAGCGCTGATCTGCTCCTTCTCTTCTTCTATTAATTTTCTACTCTTCTCCAATTTGTATAAATACAAATTATTTTAAATTTAGAAGGAATAGTGGAGAAGAGAAATAACAGAGCATTGCTACCCTAAATAAGAAAACATGAGAAGAGAAGGGAGAGTTATGCTTGTAATTATAGACTCTCGAATCAGTAGTATCTATTAGATCAAAATTATCAAATCTTGGTCGTTGGTCGAGGTTCAAACCATATCCGAAATTCATCTATCGGTCGACCACTCCATTATGAGCAGTCGACCACCCTATAGCAGGATTTGATTGGTAGGGTCTCGATTTAATTATATATTTACTACCATAATTTGTTGTTTAATTATTTTCATTTTGATTTCTTAAATCCCGTAACTTCTTCATTTGAACTCGACTGCGAAACTCCTAATATGAAAGTTGCTTAGAAGATTGCCATGAATGGAATGGTGCAAGTTTCATGGTCAAATTCCACTTTTTGCTTAATTTTCATTTTTGGAGCCTAATTACTTATTAAATTATCAATGTAAAATTAAGGGGTGTTACAACGAATAGAGTGTTCATGTCGGCACCCATAGCTAGATTCTTTGTTGAAGCCATTATCATACGACCGCATGTTTTCAATAGGACCCGGCTTAATGTTTCCTAGTTCACCACCATCGTAATTTGGGCCTTAGAGGTAAAGAACCGGCTCTTGAAATCTACGCTTAGCTGCGCCCAAGAACTGATGCTACCCAGTCATAAATGAAAGAATCAGTAAGTGACCCATCCTGTAGGAGTCAATGGAAAAAGTAAGTACTTTGTTAAGCCGAAAAGCTGACCAACACAGGTAATGGAGTTAACTGTAGTGATTTGATTGGATGGTTTGGCACTCCTATCATACTTGTAAATGGACTACAAGGCATACCATCGATGAATGTAAGCATTCTAGATTTCATTGGAAAATGGCTTACCGTTCTTGTAATTAGATAATGCTTAGCCCCTAGCATTTTGGGCTTACATTATGTTAAGTTGCTAGAGAAAATATGCATCTCTTTGCTAAGATTGGCATCGGCCTACTGGGGATATTCTGGCCAACGATGTGCTTAGGGCTTAGATTGTGCTGGAGTGGAATGGAAGATTAATGACAATATAGAGAAATGATGATAATGAGGAGCTGGAGTGGGAGGCCTCCTCTCCTTATGCATAAAGTGCAACCTTGAATGTCCAGCATGCCCCTCTCTTGATCTGTTCCTGGTCACACCCTTATGAGATCTGGAGGAGGCCGAGAGAGCACGTGCTCCCTGTAGGGACTGGAGCACTGGCGTTGAGATTATCAAAAGTAGAAGTCTGTAGATGCTTGAAAGATGATGGTGATTCCACTTAAAAGGAATGGTAGTGTCATAGTTCTCTAGGCGCGACCATGTCCGGGGTAATATCAACATGGCTAGGCGCATGCACAGTTTACCTCCTTTAGTGAGAAACATCCATAAGTGGGGTTTTAAGCACTACTCTTCCCTAGGCCTCATTAGAGTTCATGAGGTCTAGGCAAATGGAAGGACATGTTGGTAATCAGCCAAGCCGACTAGGTCAACATAGGAGAAGCTGGTAGGACATTATTTATAGTAGCTTGGGTGTCCAACCGCATTCTCGGAATTTGCACTTCGTTGGCCAAATCACTTACATTTGTTAACTATTGCATTACTGTATGCCACATCTCAACGCTAACCCTAAGAATGGGGTGAGCAACATTGGCGATGGTGTTGCTGTTAGTTTCGTGCTCGTTAGAGTTATTACCTTTAGTTCTAAGAACTTGGTCCATGACAACATGTCGCATCAAATTTTTATATAGAAAAAAAGTGATGAAAGGTGAGAGCTTTAGGGGAGGCCCTCCTTTTAATGCTAAAATGTTCACTAGCGATTTATCCAACCTTGTAATTAGTCTAATGCATATATGAAAACAAAGATTATTTTCAATCACTAGGCTTAACAATGTAAAATGAAGATGAAACTAGGCAAAGCAATGTAAAGTGACACCAAATATAAAGTGGTCCGACAAGCTTGCCTACGTCCACTATGAAGATCTATTATTATATTTATCTCTTACAATTGTAGGGAATTACAAGAGAATTGCAAGAAACAATGCACTTGGGACTAGAAAGAGAGCAAATCTCATGTACTTATGGCTTTAATTTGCTGTGGGGAGAGCTCTGGAAACCAGATAGTAACTAAAATTCTAATAATCATCAACCCTTTTGAAGTGGCAGAGCATGAGGTATTTATAGTGATTGAAATGGATGATCAATGATTGATATTACACAATAAAATAGATAGGAATCGTGTTTGGTCATTGATCTGGTTGCGTCGGCTGATAGGAGCAACTTAAAAGGAAGAGAGGAATGAGTAGCTGAGAACCATGCCAATTGTCTTTCTATACCAGGCCTATGCATTGCATTTAATGCAAATTCAATGCTGGTGATGAGCTACAGGAGTAGGTGTACTTTTAACTGCTTCGCCATAGTGCCTTGTACTATTGGCTGTATGGCTTGTCGTTTACTTTTGCATTCTTTTATGGCAAGGCAAATGGGTGACTTTGATCAGGCTGTAGGTGATAATAGAAGCTGAACGTTGCTAAGGTGCATATAACATGCCGGTCCATTTGTGACGTGATGAAACAAGATATGGTGATGTTGGGACAAAGACGTGTCATGCTTAAGCCAGTTATGACAAATAAGTGTTGTTTGAGTGTGCCATACGGTCGTGGAGTTGGCCTTGATAGCCTAGCCTACAGCTAGTGTGACGACCCAGAAATTTTAACGAATTAAATTGGAATAATTAATTGATTTTAAAATATTTAAAAGTTAATTTTAACTTAAATTCCAGGTAACAATATTTACTGGATAATTAAATCATTGAATTATATAGTTTAAATATTGAATTTAATAATTAAAGTTTGGTAAATTGTTGAATCAAAAATTTCTAAGCCTGTTTAATATAATTTGAAGGCTTATAAAATTTATAATGATGATACTGAAGATAATAGAATGGTTGAAATTTAATTTAAGGGTGATTTGTTCATGTGATAACCCGTACTTTGAATATCTGATAATTGGATAATTATCTAATTTTTAAACATTTGAAAACGTTGATTTATAAGTTGTACAAATAAATCTGATACTAAATATTTATATCGGGATAAATATTTATTTGATAATCTCCTAATATAAATATTTTAATGGGGCAAGGTTATTATTTTCAAATAAAATTAAAAATGTTCGTTTAAAAATGGATATGAGTTGATTTTAAATTAAATTTGAACTCGGAAAAAAATATAGGATTTGTGTGGGTTATAAACGAATTGTGATTTGGAATTTGAATTTGAAATTTCAAACAAATACATTGAAAATATTACTTGAATAAATAGTTGTATATTTAAAGAACATCATTTAATAAAACATAATAGATAAATATGTGTATAAATATTTATTAACCTAATACATAATTTATAAATTTTTAAACCCTATGTTAATATAATAATAAATTAATTAAATACATTATAACATGAAAGAAAAAATTTACTAGTGTAAACATAGAAAAGAAAAATATACATTTAGAACAAATGTAAGAGAAATACATCATAAGCTTAACAAATGTTAACATTATTTACATGCAACAATAACAAGTGTCACAATCTTACATTCATTTTCTTTTATTTTTCTTTTAATCATAAATCAAAATTATATGTCCTTCCCACTTCTCATTTCTTTTTCTTTCCATCTTCATTTTCAAAATCTAAGAACCCAAAAGCCTGTAAAATAATTTAAAACCAGATATAGGAATTGAAGCAAGAAAATTTTACAAACTAGAAAAGAAAAAAATAGAAACTTGAGCAGCAATTCTTTCTGCAAACCATTACAATCGAAAATCTGGAAGCTCAAAATAAGATCAGATTTCAATTCATCAAAGCAGCTAAGTCCTGATCAAAACTGGGAATTTAAAACAAACTGAATCAAGATCAATGATTAGGTCTAAATCAAGTTTACAGTTCAAAAAGAGATTCTCTGTCAAACCAGAGTGAGCAGGTGAGTAAACTAAGCCTTAAAATTATTTTAAAATTTGATTTCATGCAGTATAACTAGAAGTAATTGGGTGATAAATATTGACATGTTTTTTTAAAAAAAAAATGGATGCATGCTGAAATTTCTTTATGTTAATTATGATATGAGATGGCATGATTTGTTAACAGGAATGCATGTACATTTGTGAATATTGTTGTTCGTATGAATGTCTGGAAAGTAATTCTAGACTCTATTCTTAATGCTATAGGTTTAAGAATGTCCAAGAAAATCAGATATTCTTGGATAAACAGTACTATACTGTGATCATTTATTATAAGTCTAAAAATCAATAATCTATATTTTGAGTTTTAATGTCAAAGCTAGATATGTACTTAAGGATAATGATTTTTGATAACAAATTCAAAGATCATCAAGTCCAGTTTACGTACTTTCAAAAAAAAAAGAACAGCAGATTGAAATAACTGCTCTGTTCATAGAAGAGGTGAGTAAACCACCATCACTTCTAGCTTGATCTGTTGATATCTGGTTGCTTGAAATAAATGTTTGAAGTAAAATGTTTTGCATGATGTAAATGATTGAAGTATATTTGGATTTCTGGGTATATAAGTATATGTATGACTGTTTGTGAAATAATCTGGTCACTGTAGTGCTTGTAACAAACTAAACCAGTTTTGCAAATTCATATTTCCTTATATATATATATATATATATATATATATATATATGTTAAAATCTTTAAAGGAATTTTGTTTGTATCTATTAGATTTGATTTTTTTTATATATCTCCAAGCTTAAATATCAAACAAGTTACTAGAAGCACTTAAAAAAACAAAAGAAAAAAAAAGAACAGCAGATTTATACCATATCAAAATCCTGAGAAAATAAATTAGTTGATTCAAGTATTTAGTTATGTTTGATATCGAAAATAATGATTTCCAAAAATAAAATCATAATTTTTAAGTGTTTAAATCAAGAGATACTGTAAAATGAACGAATTTTGTCTTTCGAACAATCATTGATGATAGAAGAGGTTAGGCATTTCAAGATCAATACTGAAGCAAGTAGGAAAGATGGAGGTTACGGCAAAAATAGGAGGTAGGTCGTCTGATGGACGTGGCAGCGGGGGCGAGATGATTTGGGGTTCTAAATCTAGTTTTGTTCAGGCTGGGTAATTGAATCACTGTCTTGCCTCTGGTGATTCGAGTTATATAAGGCTTTGGGAAATGGAGGTGTGGTGGGTCGGCGAAACATCGCCGGAGTTGTAGCAGTTTGCGTGACTGGAATCGTGGGTTCGTATTGCTTTTCTGATGATGGGATTGGGTTTCCATTCAACTAGTATGCTCGATTTTGAATCGAGACTGGAGATGTTGTTTGGATGATCATTGTTGCTCGCAGGGAGGTTGGGTGACTTGCCGATGTTGTCATCGATGGTCGGAGTGGTCTCAGGTGGTGGTGCATGTGCACGTGATGGTGGGCGTGTCTGAGCATTTGGGGCTGTGAAGATCTCGAAGTCAGTTGCGAGCATTTGGACAGGTAGCTCGAGTTCATTCTCAAGTATTGGAAGTGTTTACCTGTAGGAATTGGTCATAATTTAATCAAAAGCTTTAATGATGATGGGAAGAAGATAAACTCGGGTTTGACTCGAGTAAGCGTCGGGTTCGAGCCGAAGCAGAGCATGTTTAACTGTTACAACAGGGATTTGAAGTTTTAAATAGTTTTTTTTAAATCTAAATAGGTTTGTAACTTTTATTTGATAAATGTTGCTCAAACATTTTGAATTAAGAAGTTGTTAAGTGGCCATTAAGGAATTTATAGGACAAGGTTTTATCTTATAATGTCTTGAGAATAGTTAGTATAATTAGTTAATTTTAAAAGATTAATTAAGAACAATTAATTTGTTAATTAAAAGTTAATTAATTGTAGTTAAGAATTATTAATTAAAGATTGTTAATTAATGAACAGAGGTTAATTAATTGAGTAATTAAGTAATTAAGAATAAATTAATAAGTAATTAAGTTTTAAGTTAGGTTTTATTAATTAATACTTAAAGGATTAATCAATATTAATTAAGGGTTGACTAACAATTTAATCAACTGGTGATTAAGGATTAACATGTAACTAAGGTTATTAATTAACAATTAAGTTTTATAACTAAGATATAATTGATTTGTTAATTTGTATTAAGAGATATTGATTAATAATTATGGATATTAATCAATAATTAATGGTTAATTAATCAGTAAATTAGAGTTTAGTTAATTGATTATAAAGAAAATTAAGGATTGATTAGATTAAATAATAATTGAAGATTATTAGTTGATAATAATATATGATTAAAGATTAATTGATTGATTGGTAAGGTAATCAAGGAGTGATGAATTAATTTAATGGTTGTAATTAATTAATGGTTGATTAAGCACGATGAGATGCTTAATTGTGATATGAATTGATAATGTTTGCTTATAGATGATTATTTGTTGAATGTCTAAATTGAATGATATCTATAAGACATGCTATATGCTGTGACATCCTATTGATATGATATTGATTATATCAATGATAAGTGGGAGGTGTCTATCCATGTATTGCTGTGTAAAAGTGTCGTCCAATATTTGAATTTAGTCACTTGAAAAATTTGAGTTAAGGTGACATTGGATTCGAAGAGACCGGATTCGGGTATTAGTAAATAACCGAAAACCACATTGATATTTTATAATTTGATTTGTGAAACAAATAGGATGAAGTGGAACGACTTATGTGAATTGGACCATTTAATCTAAGTTTGGCACTTTAAAAAAAATTATGTGTGGAATAATTGATGACTATGACGACTTGTGAAGTTGTAATTTGATACAAGTTACCCCGGGTTTATATAAAAGTTGTATGCTTTTGTAATTCATGTTAGATGGGTTTACTCACGCTGGTTTCCAGCCTGACCCGAGTGTTACTTTGATGTAATGCTCGGGTCAGATCGAGTATTATAGATTTTCAGGTAAGGACATTCTAGAGCTCAGGAGACGAGCTGGATGGCAGAATCGTATGGAGTGTTTCCTTTCGTGTATATTATTGTTATTCATCTAGGACAGGTTGTTTAAAACTGTCCAGTGTTGTGAAATTGTTGTAACTCTGATGTATAAGTGAATTGATACAGTTCTTCTTTGTCAAACTATTATTTATGTGATATTATAATTTATCCGCTGCGAATGTGAGATTGCTTGTTTCATTTCTTTCTTCCTCTATCTCTTTCTTCTTTCTCTTTCTTCTTTTCACTAACTATCTGGTAATTTCGGGATCGAAATTTTGGGTCGTTACATTTGGTATCAGAGCAGAAGGTTAAGCGAGAACCTTGGCTCTGTTAAAGATTACTCATTAAGGATGGGGTAAATGATACCCTATAATGAGTTGAGTGTATAAATATGAGAGAGCGTGCTTGATATTTTCTTATATAAAGGTTTTTAAATGATTTCAAAAGTAAATGAATATTATATAAGAAGTAGATTATCTATTATATTAAGGAAATTGGTTGTAGTATTAATTAAACTAAAAATAATAGTAAGAATTAAGTGGTAATAGAATTACAACCAAATTGAAATTAAATTAAAGGCAAGTTTGAAATGGATTCAAACTGGAATTAAATCTTGAAATTGGGAAAGGGTTCAGGATAATCAATTAATTTATGTAATTAATTAAACTTTATTTAATGAGATTTATTAATGGATAATAATTGGAAATGATAAATAAAGAAGGAGTTACTTAATGAAGTAACTAGAGGTAAGTAATTTAAGGGACAATTACTTAATGAAGGTAATTAAGAGATAGGTTAATTACCGAATGTGATGTAATTAATATAAAGAAATAACAAATGATAATATTTAATGCATTTGAATGAAATGGTCCTATTTCAAACAAGAGTTGTTTGAAAATTTAAAGGAAATTTGTTTTGAATTAAAACCAAAGGTGGTTTAAATTTTAAAGTATAACTTGGTATGTAAAAGAAATTAATATGTATACATGTGGATATACATAATATCAAAGGTGATTGGAAATAAACTCTAAATGGTGAGTTTTGAATTTGGAATAAGATGTGATACCCAAGGTGATAAGTTTTTGAACTTATAAATGGAAAGATTATTAATGTGAAGTTTAGAATTTGAAATGGAAGTTCAAACTGGGTAAGTCTGACTGGATTAAGTGAATTGAGTTTAACTTGAGAAAGGTTAAATAGGTTGAAATGATCAACCTGATTTGGAAATTTCTAGATGAAATTAAGTTTTAACTTGGAAAGTTAAATGATTGATTATATTTGAGAGTTTGAGTGATCTCAAATTGGGTTTGAGATCCGAAAATTGGAAATGGATGGATGTTTTGGAATAATTGGATGATATCATCATATTGTTATTAATAATCTTTAAAATGTGAATTGGATTTGTTTAAATGAATGAGAAATGAAGTATGGTAATCCATTGTTGGGATAAAAAGGTAAATTGATTTAAAGGAATTAAATCAACATTTGAAGTATGAACTCGAATTTATATAATTCGAGATGGTTTAAGTCTGGAATTCGAATTGAAATTAGTTCAAATTGAATTTGATTTGAAGTAATTGAAATTGTGATTGAGGGTGTATGAGTATAAGATTCAAGTGGAAAATTTGAATTGGATTAATTTGAAGCAATTTGAAATTGAATTGGTTCAATTTGAAATTAGCCCAAATTTATCGGAATAATTTGGAATTATAATTAATGTTGAATGGTTTTAAATTTAAATGGAATTTGAATTGAATTTGGGAGGAAATCAAGAATAATTCAACTTGATTTGGAAATGGAATTTGAATTTGAAATTAATTCAAACTGGAGTTGAAATGGATTGGAATTGAAGTGGGTTCAATTGAATGGATATTAGTCCAAAGTGATTGGAAGAACTTGGAATTGTAAGTAAAGTTGAATATGTTTAAAATCAAATGGAATTTGATTTAAGTTAAAAAGGAATTGAGAATTAATTCAACTTGAATTGGGAATAAATCAAGTCCAATGGAAATTGGAGTTATTAAAAAAATTAGAATTGTGTCAATTTAAATGGAAGAGGAAATTTAAATTGAAATGATTAAGAATGGGATTGGAAAGTGAACAGTTTTGACTCTGGACTATTTTTAATATAAATTATTTTAATATAAACCTATTTTTCCAAGCTATTCATTATATATACAACCTTTCTTTTAAAAAGCCAAACTATCTTATACTTGTTTTACAATTATTTTTGAAACTGTTTAACAATTTTCTAACTATTTTATAAACTAATTACTATTTTCAACTACTAATTACTATTTTATAGCTATTTTGCAATTATTTAAAATTTCTATGACTATTTAACTATTTCCCAATTATTTTACAATTACTGAACTATTTTACAGCTATTTTACAAACTAGTAATTATTTTTCAACTACTTATCTATTTCTTTAACTTTTCAAGTTATTTTCTAAATTTAAACTGGACGGAGTTCAAACTGCTATTGGTTAAATACCCAATCGAGATAAGAATAGTGGTGATAATCCAAATGGGATTGAAGCAGTTGTGAATACTTGAATGAAAATCAAAGTGAATGTGAATAGAAAGAGAATTAATTTGGCTAATAACCAATAAAGATAAATATGTAGGGTGTACGTATGTTATTCTATTCGCATAGTGATTTGATCCAGATTCGAGCATAGAATTTCGAGATAGTTATATCGATCCGAGTTGGAATTTTCCACTCGATTTTTGAAGGTGAACCTGGATATGGATTGTTGATTAGTTCTGGATATTCTCTATCATAGTTATGACTATGCAAGGAGAATAACGATTTCTGATCAAGAAACCAGATCTGTGCCCGCGCTAGGAAGTCGGGTGGACAATACTAGTTCGGAAGTGAAATTGTGTGATCGAGTGAGCGATCGGATTGGTATAGCGTACGGATGATATGTGTACATCGTACATATTGGAATGAAATTGATATTGAAGTTTGTGGATAAGAAATTTGAAATGGTTTTTGAAGTGAAAATATATTTTGTGAAATATATGAGGAAATAAAATAGAAATTGGATATTTCTATGGTTGAAATTTTGTTTATGGAAGTAAGTGATATGGTAAGTGGTTTTGTAAGGAGTAATCAAATTTGAATATCTGATTTTGAGTAAACAAAGTATATATCTTTGTTTTATAAGATAAAACTTCCCTTGATGAATCTTTTGCCAAAAGAGAAAGGATTTGTTTTGAAAGTGTTTGAAGTATAAAAGGATTTTTATACAAGTTTATAATGATCCAAAGATTTTTATCAAGGATTTTATATATATATCTATATATAAAGGATCATATGAGGATTTTGGAAAATGTTTTGGGAACCTTTGGTTTTGGAAAGGCTTTTGATTTTTGGGTAAAATCAATATTGAATTTGGAAAGCCTAGTTTGAGAATTATCGATTTTTGGATAATCGATTTTGTGTAAAGGAACTTTGAATGAGATCATACTAGGTGTATGATTTGAAAGATACTATATGTACAGTATAAAGTGTTTTGATAATGGCTCTAGGGAAAAAGGCGCTCCCTTGAAAAGAACTTCTCAGGAATACCACCGGGTGGTGCTGCCTTGAGCCCCAAGGGGGGTTCTAAAGTTGATCCTGTGAGGAGTCCGGACAAACTAATTCCTGGGGATTATGAGTAGAATATACCATAGCGCAAGTCTTGTGTGCCGCTGAGAGCCAACAGTTACATGGACTTTTGCTGCGATGGCAACGTAACCCAAGATGTAACTACGACCTATGGTATAACATAGCGAAAGTCGTGTGTGCTGCTGAAAGCCAACAGTCTGCGTTTGATTTTATATCGACAGACTGCGACCTATGTAGGAGTGGAGATGTTTCATTTCGACAGCGAAAATCAGAGGCCGCTGAGAGCCTGCAATTACATGGACTTTTGCTGCGATGACAACGTAACCCTGGGTGTAACTGTGATCTGTTGTGTGGGTTCCATGGCGTAATCGAGAGGCCGCGGAGAGCCTGCAGTTACATGGACTTTTGCTGCGACGACAACGTAACCCTGGAATGTAACTGTGACCATGGATGGGGGTGATGATTTCCAGAGCATTCTCACCAAAGATATTTCCTCTATTTTTAAATATTTTCGATAATTTCAATAAAATTATTTTCAAAATATTTTCACTGGATGTTGAAAACGAGTCTGCCAAGCACTTATAGATTTTCAGTCTTATGCCTGATCAACGTATGACCGAATTTCTATGAGAACAAGGATGGACTAGTTGAGACATCGAGTTATAAAAAGTATTTTTATGAAACTGTTTTGTAATATTATATAGATTTCAAGGGTGTTTGAAAAATGATCAAAGAATAGTTTTTCTAAAAATAAGCATTTTAAATAATATCTGGCTTCGTTCCTTTTCGAGGACGAAAAGATTCTAAGGGGGGAGGACTGTGATAACCCGTACTTTGAATATCTGATAATTGGATAATTACCTAATTTTTAAACATTTGAAAACGCTGATTTATAAGTTGTACAAATAAATCTGATACTAAATATTTATATTGGGATAAATATTTATTTGATAATCTCCTAATATAAATATTTTAATGGGGCAAGATTATTATTTTCAAATAAAATTAAAAATATGTTCGTTTAAAAATGGATATGAGTTGATTTTAAATTAAATTTGAACTCGGAAAAAATATAGGATTTGTGTGGGTTATAAATGAATTGTGATTTGGAATTTGAATTTGAAATTTCAAACAAATACATTGAAAATATTACTTGAATAAATAGTTGTATATTTAAAGAACATCATTTAATAAAACATAATAGATAAATATATGTATAAATATTTATTAACCTAATACATAATTTATAAATTTTTAAACCCTATGTTAATATAATACTTAAATTAATTAAATACATTATAACATGAAAGAAAAAATTTACTAGTGTAAACATAGAAAAGAAAAATATACATTTAAAACAAATGTAAGAGAAATAAATCATAAGCTTAACAATTGTTAACATTATTTACATGCAACAATAACAAGTGTCACAATCTTACATTCATTTTCTTTTATTTTTCTTTTAATCATAAATCAAAATTATATGTCCTTCCCACTTCTCATTTCTTTTTCTTTCCATCTTCATTTTCAAGATCTAAGAACCCAAAAGCCTATAAAACAATTTAAAACCAGATATAGGAATTAAAGCAAGAAAATTTTACAAACTAGAAAAGAAAAAAAATAGAAACTTGAGCAGCAACTCTTTCTGCAAACCATTACAATCGAAAATCTGGAAGCTCAAAATAAGATCAGATTTCAATTCATCAAAGCAGCTAAGTCCTGATCAAAACTGGGAATTTAAAACAAACTGAATCAAGATCAATGATCAGGTCTAAATCAAGTTTACAGTTCAAAAAGAGATTCTCTGTCAAACCAGAGTGAGCAGGTGAGTAAACTAAGCCTTAAAATTATTTTAAAATTTGATTTCATGCAGTATAACTAGAAGTAATTGGGTGATAAATATTGACATGTTTTTTTTTTTAAAAAAAAATGGATGCATGCTGAAATTTCTTTATGTTAATTATGATATGAGATGGCATGATTTGTTAACAAGAATGCATGTACATTTGTGAATATTGTTGTTCGTATGAATGTCTGGAAAGTAATTCTAGACTCTGTTCTTAATGCTATAGGTTTAAGAATGTCCAAGAAAATCAGATATTCTTGGATAAACAGTACTATACTGTGATCATTTAATATAAGTCTAAAAATCAGTAATCTATATTTTGTGTTTTAATGTCAAAGCTAGATATGTACTTAAGGATAATGATTTTTGATAACAAATTCAAAGATCATCAAGTCCAGTTTACATACTTTCAAAAAAAAAAAAAGAACAGCAGATTGAAATAATTGCTCTGTTCATAGAAGAGGTGAGTAAACCACCATCACTTCTAGCTTGATCTGTTGATATCTGGTTGCTTGAAATAAATGTTTGAAGTAAAATGTTTTGCATGATGTAAATAATTGAAGTATATTTGGATTTCTGGGTATATAAGTATATGTATGACTGTTTGTGAAATAATCTGGTCACTGTAGTGCTTGTAACAAACTAAACCAGTTTTGCAAATTCATATTTCCTTATATATATAGATATATGTTAAAATCTTTGAAAGAATTTTGTTTGTATCTATTAGATTTGATTTTTTATATATATCTCCAAGCTTAAATATCAAACAAGTTACTGGAAGCACTTAAAAAAAACAAAAGAAAAAAAAGAACAGCAGATTTATATCATATCAAAATCCCGAGAAAATAAATTAGTTGGTTCAAGTATTTAGTCACGTTTGATATCGAAAATAGTGATTTCCAAAAATAAAATCATAATTTTTAAGTGTTTAAATCAAGAGATACTGTAAAATGAACGAATTTTGTCTTTCGAACAATCATTGATGATAGAAGAGGTTAGGCATTTCGAGATCAATACTGAAGCAAGTAGGAAAGATGGAGGTTACGGCAAAAATAGGAGGTAGGTCATCTGATGGACATGGCGGCGGGGGCGAGATGATTTGGGGTTCTAAACCTAGTTTTGTTCAAGCTGGGTAATTGAATCACTGTCTTGCCTCTGGTGATTCGAGTTATATAAGGCTTTGGGAAATGGAGGTGTGGTGGGTCGGCGAAACATCGCCGGAGTTGTAGCAGTTTGCGTGACTGGAATCGTGGGTTCGTATTGCTTTTCTGATGATGGGATTGGGTTTCCATTCAACTGATATGCTCGATTTTGAATCGAGACTGGAGATGTTGTTTGGATGATCATTGTTGCTCGCAGGGAGGTTGGGTGACTTGCCGATGTTGTCGTCGATGGTCGGAGTGGTCTCAGGTGGTGGTGCATGTGCCCGTGATGGTGGGCGTGTCTGAGTATTTGGGGCTGTGAAGATCTCGAAGTCAGTTGCGAGCATTTGGACAGGTAGCTCGAGTTCATTCTCAAATATTGGAAGTGTTTACCTGTAGGAATTGGTCATAATTTAATCAAAGCTTTAATGATGATGGGAAGAAGATAAACTCGGGTTTGACTCGAGTAAGCGTCGGGTTCGAGCCGAAGCAGAGCGTGTTTAACTGTTACAACAGGGATTTGAAGTTTTAAGCAGTTTTTTTTTAAATCTAAATAGGTTTGAAACTTTTATTTGATAAATGTTGCTCAAACATTTTGATTTAAGAAGTTGTTAAGTGGCCATTAAGGAATTTATAGGACAAGGTTTTATCTTATAATGTCTTGAGAATAGTAGGTATAATTAGTTAATTTTAAAAGATTAATTAAGAACAATTAATTTGTTAATTAAAAGTTAATTAATTGTAGTTTAGAATTATTAATTAAAGATTGTTAATTAATGAAAAGAGGTTAATTAATTGAGTAATTAAGTAATTAAGAATAAATTAATAAGTAATTAAGTTTTAAGTTAGGTTTTATTAATTAATACTTAAAGGATTAATCAATATTAATTAAGGGTTGACTAACAATTTAATCAACTGGTGATTAAGGATTAACATGTAACTAAGGTTATTAATTAACAATTAAGTTTTATAACTAAGATATAATTGATTTGCTAATTTGTATTAAGGGATATTGATTAATAATTATGGATATTAATCAATAATTAATGGTTAATTAATCAGTAAATTAGAGTTTAGTTAATTGATTATAAAGAAAATTAAGGATTGATTACTTTGTATTTAAGGAGATTAAATAATAATTGAAGATTATTAGTTGATAATAATATATGATTAAAGATTAATTGATTGATTGGTAAGGTAATCAAGGAGTGATGAATTAATTTAATGGTTGTAATTAATTAGTGGTTGATTAAGCACGATGAGATGCTTAATTGTGATATGAATTGATAATGTTTGCTTATAGATGATTATTTGTTGAATGTCTAAATTGAATGATATCTATAGGACATGCTATATGCTGTGACATCCTATTGATATGATATTGATTATATCAATGATAAGTGGGAGGTGTCTATCCATGTATTGCTGTGTAAAAGTGTCATCCAATATTTGAATTTAGTCACTTGAATAATTTGAGTTAAGGTGACATTGGATTCGAAGAGACCGGATTCGGGTATTAGTAAATAACCAAAAACCACATTGATCTTTTATAATTTGATTTGTGAAACAAATAGGATGAAGTGGAATGACTTATGTGAATTGGACCATTTAATCTAAGTTTGGCACTTTAAAAAAAATTATGTGTGGAATAATTGATGACTATGACGACTTGTGAAGTTGTAATTTGATACAAGTTACCCCGGGTTTATATAAAAGTTGTATGCTTTTGTAATTCATGTTAGATGGGTTTACTCACGCTGGTTTCCAGCCTGACCCGGGTGTTACTTTGATGTAATGCTAGGGTCAGACCGAGTATTACAGATTTTGAGGTAAGGACGTTCTCGAGCTCAGGAGACGAGCTGGATGGCAGAATCGTATGGAGTGTTTCCTTCTGTGTATATTATTATTATTCATCTAGGACAGGTTGTTTAAAACTGTCCAGTGTTGTGAAATTGTTGTAACTCTGATGTATAAATGTATAAGTGAATTGATACAGTTCTTCTTTGTCAAACTATTATTTATGTGATATTATAATTTATCCGCTGCGAATGTGAGTTTGCGTGTTTCTTTTCTTTCTTCCTCTATCTCTTTCTTCTTTCTCTTTCTTCTTTTCACTAACTATCTGGAAATTTCGGAATCGAAATTTCGGGTCGTTACAGTTCAGTTTTAATAATACGTCGTTTAAATCGATATTTAAAAATAGCCTTCCGAGGGACAGTCTCGGAATTCGGCGAAACCAGTTCCATTGGATCCGTAATAGTTAGTTATTATCGGATTTCAATTTTCATGAAATCGGAGTTGTCGTTTGATCATGGCAGCTCAAAACGCTTAGAACTATTTTAATCGATTTAATTGAAATTTGATCGTTTTCTTTTGTAACTCGCGCATGCGATCAAATTAGCCACCGAAATACGTTCCATCGTGTTCGGAACGCGGGTAAAACCTTGTAATCACCTAACGACATTACTTAAGAATTCGTAAAATTTCAAGTAACGATTATCGAGGTGTTTGAAGTTTACAATATAATTAAATTTAAGAGAAAATTAGCAGGATATTTTCAATACGAAGCGTATTCTGGAAGCCATCCCCAACCCTATTTTTCATCCCCGTCCTCATCCTTAGTCTCGAAGCAGAATCGAACGCTAATAAAAAATAATAATAATAATAATAATAAGGGCTCATTCCAAATCAATTGAGATCAAAAGTAAGCCGCATTCCTCCTTTCTCCTCAACGAAAACATTTCCCTCTGTTCGAAATAAAGGCGGAGCAAATCAAGTTCGAAACCAGTGGCGGAGGCGATCGAGCATGCGAGAGGATTGGGATCTTTGGTTCTCGGGTTCCTACAATAATTTTGAATCGAGGCGGCGAGCTCGAGTCGGTCGCGTGTGGGTTCGTCAGTGCGGCAATTCGATTTGGGGCGCTGTTCGTTTCGACTTGGAATCAAAGGAGGCGCGAGCGATGGGACAATCGCAAGATGGAGGGAGGGTCGGCTTTGTTGATGGCGCCGTAGGTCATAAGGGATGTCGCGATGTTGAAGGCGTGGAGATTGGCGAAGTTCGAAGGGCAGTGGGTAGCCGGTGTTCGTGTCGCCGTGGGTTGTGCGTGGCAGAATTCTGGTGAGGTGCTATCGCCTGGGAATTCGAGATCTTGGAGGTATAGGATTTTAATTTAATTTTAATATATATATAAGTTTATACAAAGAAGAAAAATTATTTTACTGCGGTGAAATATATATATATATATATATATATATATATATATATATATATATATATATATATATATATATATATATAAAACACAGAGTTTGAGATTTACTGGAAAGAAAAAAAAGGGATTTTTAAACCTATATAATTTATTTTTGAAAATAAGGGAAATATATTTACACATACATATTTTTTTTATTTACTATTTTAATTTTAAGATAATATATTTGTTCGAAATTTTGGAACCTAAAATTTATTTATTAAAGGAAAACAAAATTGGTTTGAATGAATTTTTGGGTTAATAAAATTTATTTAGGGGAAATTGATTTTTTGGATAATTCAAATATTAATAATCACCTAATGTCTTTACAAGGTCCAATTATTGTGAAGAAAATAGTCGGGATTGAAGGGGATTTCAAAGCCAAAAATCGAAGGTGAGTAAATATCACTTTGTTGGGCTTTTATTTAAATTTAAGATGGTTAAATTTAGATAATTGGATGATTGATTGCATTGTTTGGATGTGCACCGATGATTCGGTGATTTTTGTTTTGGTTGGTTTTAGAGTTAAGTGTTGATTGACTCGAAGCATTTGGATTTTAAATTATTTAAACTTAAATCATAAATAAGGAAATGGTTTATTTTAAAATTAGTAAGGATTTAATGAATTAGTGATTCATTAGATAGGTAGAATAATTTAAATAGATAATTGATTAATTAAATTAATAATTTGAGTTAATTAATTAAGTTTAAATTAATTGGCTGATTTAATAGATAATTACTTAATGCAATTAATAAAATATAATTACTTTGTGTAATTAATCAAGAGATAAATTAAGATAATTAATTGAGGAGAATTAATCTATTTAATGAAGTAAATGAAAAGATAGATAATTTCCGGTGGAGATAAATCAAGTATGGTTAATACTGTTGTTTAATTAATATAATTAATTCAGGTTAAGATAAATTGAATTATAAGTGGAAATCAATAATTTATATAATAAGTGATGTAATTAAAGACTGGATTATTTAGGACTAATTTATCCATAATAAGTGACTTATCAGAAATTAAGTAAGAAAGTAATTAAGAATTAATGTAATAAATATAGTTAATAAATTAATGAAGTAATTAAGATTTCTTATTGATTTTGGTTAAGAATAGTTAATATCGTGGAACTAATCAAGGATAATTTCTTGAATGAAATTGAAAGATAATTAATCCAGGGTGATTAATTAAGATGAATGGATATGGAATGGTCGATTGATTAATTGATTTTGGAATAAATTGATAAAGAATCTAAGTGATTGAGGTTTGAAATTCAGTTAGAATCAATTGAATTGATTTGTATGTGATTAAGCTTTGTTATGAATAATTGAATGGTATTGGATGTTTTGAATGGGTTGATATCTCTGTTATGAAATGTTGTGTATTTCATTTGAATAATTTGGGACGGGGTAACATGAGTTTCGAAGAGGCCGGGGTCGGGTATTAGGAAATACCCGAAACCACTTCGAATTTTTTTGTAAAAATTGATTTGTGAAATCAATACGATGGAATAAAACGATTTAAGTGAATTGGATTATTTTATCTAAGTTGGTACGTAGAAATTGATATGTGAAGTAAGTATTGTCTATAGCAAATTGTGAAATGGGATAAATTGGTTTGAGTTACCCCGGGTTTTATATAAGTTAATTGCTTTGGTATTCCATATTAGTTGGGTTTACTCACGCTGGGTTCCAGCCTGACCCGGGTGTTACTTTGATGTAATGCTCGGGTCAGACCGAGTATTATAGATTTTCAGGTAGGTACGTTCTGGAGCTCATGGGACGAGCTAGATGGCAAGAGCGTATAGAATATTTCCGCTGTGTTTATGTTATTGTTAATCTGAGACAAGATAATTGTATATATTCTGTGACTGTATATATATGTAAAACTCTGATGTATATTAAATGTAATCGATAGATATAGTGTTCTTTTGTAAGCTGTTACTATTTATTATCATATTTTATCCGCTGCGAATGTGAGATGTTAATGTTTCTGTTCTTCTTCTTCTCTCTCTTTCTTCTTTTCATAACTATCTAGAATTTTCGGGTGTGAAAATTTCGGGTCGTTACATTTGGTATCAGAGCCAGGTTAAGCGAGAACCTTGGCTCTGGTGGGGATTTCTCATTAAATAGAGTCCAAAGTACTCTAAAATGAGTTGAGTGTATATCTATGAGCGCGTACTTGTTATTTTCTTATATAAAGGTTTTAAATGATTTTATATAAAATATATTTTGATATATAAAGACATATTCCTTTCTAATAAATATTAAAGTGATTGGTTGTTAAATTTATTGAAATTAAATTAAGAAGTAATATAATACAACTAAATTGAAGTCTTGAATTGGAATTAAATTTAGTAGAAATAGAAATACAACCAAATTAAAATTTAATGGATTGAAATTAAAATTCTAAATCTGGTCCAGAATTTGAAAATTTTGTTTCAAAGTAATGAAAAATAATAAATAAGCATTATTTGGATAACCGGGACTTGTTGCAAACAATGGGTTGTTTGAAAATTGATTTGAATTTAAAACCAAAGGTGGTTTAAATTTTAAAATATGGCTGGGAGGGTCAAGAAATAAATATGTATATATGTATGGATATACATGATATCAAAGATAATTTAGAATAAACTCTAAGAGGTTGAGTTTTGATTTTTCCCTGAAACGTGATATAAAAACTCAAAGTGATATAAGTTTTGAACTTATAAGAGGGAAAGAATTTTGAAGTTTGAAGCGGAAATTCAAATTGAGTAAGGTTGATTGGATTAGGTAAATTGGAATTTAACTTGGAAAGTTAAATGGTTGATTTGGATTGGGAATTGGTGTGATCTCAAAACGGGTTTGAGATTTAAAAATTGAAAATGGATGGACGTTTTAAAATAAATTGGATGATATCATCCTATTGTTAATAAAAATCTTTAAATCGAGAATGGTATTGTATAAATAAAATAAATTTGAATAATTAAATTGTAAGTTAAACTTTTTTAAGAATCGGCTTCAAACTGGAAGATAAAACTGAATGATAAATTAAATTTTAAAAATAAAATTGTATTGAACCTTGAAATACATAAATAAAAATAATGTAAATTGGAATTTTGAGAATTGGACTCAGAAATTAAATAGATTAGAAACCTTAAAATAAAAGTTAATTTGGTTTAAAGAGTTAAACCAACCTTTGAGGATTTAATTCGAATTTATATAATTCGAGATGGGTTCCATTAGTACAAATTGAATTTAGTTTGAATTAATTAGAATTGAAGTTGCTTTGGGATTAAATAAATTTCAATGGAAACTAGAGTTATTCAAATTGGAATTGAATCAATTTAAATGAAAGTGTACATTGAATTGTTGGGGTAGTGAACAGTTTGACTCTTGACTATTTTAAATAAACTGTTTTAATACAAACTTATTTTTCTAAGCTATTCAATATATACAACTTTTCTCTAAGCTAACTTATTTTATATTTGTTTTACCATTATTTTTGGAGCTATTTAACCATTTTTCAACTATTTTCTAAACTAATTACTATTTTTCAACTATTTGCAAATAAATTATTAATTTCCAACTATTTTGCAATTATCTAAAATTTCTGAAACTATTTAGCTATTTCTCAACTATTTTACAGTTAGTTGCCTATTTTATAGTTATTTTGCAAACTAATATTTATTTTTCAACTACTTATCTATTTCAAAATTTTCAAACTATTTTCTAAAAATAAACTGGTCGGAGTTCAAACTGTTATTGGTAAAATACCCAACTGAGATGAGAATCGAAGTGATAATCCAAATGAGGACTAAGGTAAAGGTGGATAAGTGAATGAAAATTTAAGTGAATGTGAATGGAAAGGAAATTGATTTAGCTAATAATCAATGAAAATAAATACGTAGGATGTACGTATATTATTCTATTCGCGTAGTGATTTGATCCAGATTCGAGCACAGAATTTCGAGATAGTATATCGATCCGAGTTGGGATTTTTCACTCGATTTTCGACGGCGAACCTGAATATGGATTGTTGATTGGTCTGGATATTCTCTATCATAGTTATGGCTATGCAAGGAGAATGACGATTTCTAATCAGGAAACCAGATCTGAGTCCGCACTAGGAAGTCGAGTGGACGATATTAGTTCGGAAGTGAAATTGTGTGATCAAGTAAGCGATCAGATTGGTATAGCGTACGGATGATGAGTGTACATCGTACGGATTTGAATGAAATTGATATTGGAAAGAGAAATCAATTTTGAATTTTTGTTTTGGATAAACAAAGTTATATATCTTTGTTATATAAGATAAATCTTTCCTTGTTAAATTTATAGCCAAAAGGAATGGATTTTTGAAGGTGTTTGAAGTATAAAGGAATTTTATACGAGATTGAAATGATCCAAGTTTTTAAATTTTATATATCTGAATATATATATAAAGGATCTTATGAGGATTTTGGAGAAGGTTTTTGGAACCTTTGGATTGGAAAGGCTTTTGATTTTTGGGTAAAATCAATATTGAATATGGAAAGCCTAGTTTGAGAATTATCGATTTTGGGATAATTGATTTTGTGTAAAGGAACTTTGTATGAGATCATACTAGGTGTATGATTTGGAAGATACTATATGTATATAGTATAAAGTGTTGTGATGATGGCTCTGGGGAAAAAGGCGCTCCCTTGAAATGAACTTCTCAGGAGTGCCACCGGGTGGTGCTGCCTTGAGCCCCAAGGGGGGTTCTAAAGTTGATCATGTGAGGAGTCCGGACAAAACTAGTTCCTGAGGATTATGAGTAGTGTATACCATAGCGGAAGTCGTGTGTGCCGCTGAGAGCCAACAGTCTGCGTTTGATTTTATATCGGTAAACTACGACCTATGGTATAACATAGCGAAAGTCGTGTGTGCCGCTGAGAGCCAACAGTATGCGTTTGATTTTATATCGGCAGACTGCGACCTATGTAGGAGTGGAGAGGTTTCATTTCGGCAGCGAAAATCAGAGGCCGCTGAGAGCCTGCAGCTACATGGACTTTTGCTGTGACGGCAACGTAACCCTGGATGTAACTATGATCTGTTGTGGGTTACATGGCGTAATCGAGAGGCCGCGGAGAGCCTGTAGTTCCATGGACTTTTGCTGCGATGGCAACGTAACCCTGGAATGTAACTACGACCATGGATGGAGGTGATGATTTCCAGAGCATTCTCACTAAAGATATTTCCACTATTTTCAAAAACTGTTTTCTATATTTTCAATAAAATTATTTTCCAAGTATTTTCACTGGGTGTTGAAAACGGGTTTACCAAGTACTTATAGATTTTCAGTCCTACGCCTGATCAACGTTAACTGAATTTCTATGATAACAAGGATGGACTGGTTGAGACATCGAGTTATAAAAAGTATTTTTATAAAGAGCTATTTTATTAGTATGATGTGAATTTAAAAGCATTTTTAAAATTTTAAATAAAAGTGTTGGAATTTTAGGGAAATAAAAAGGATATCCAAACTAGAATTTTAATGAAGTGATTTTGTAATTAAAATCGAATATTGAATTAAAAGTTGGAAGTAAGTTAATAAATAATTATTTGAGAGAGTATGTTAATGAAAATTTAACTTGGTTAAACAAATGGATTGTAAATTAATAATAGAGTTTGGAAGTGAACTAGAATTGTAAATAGAATTCAACTTGGATTTGATAATGAATTGAATAAGTGAAGATGTTATAAAATGGAAATAAAATAGAGTTGGATTGAAAATGTGATGGCTTGAATTACAAGTAAAAAAATTCAAGTGTGATTTGAATAATATTTAATGAATTTACAAATATATTGGATATAAGAGAAGTGATTATAATAGAAATGGTTTGAGTTGCAAACAAAACCAAGTGAACATAAGTAAATTGAGAATGGCCTTATGTTAGTAAAATAAACTCGATAACGAATTAAGTAAGTAAATTAAAAAATTTAAATTGGGTGAATTGAGTTAAATAATAAATGGATGAAGTCTGATTGAATAAAAACTAAATCAAAGTGATGATTGGAATTGGATTATCAGACTGAACTTAAGTTCAGTGGCATATTAATTTGAAAGTATAAATGAGTTAAGTATGTGCTTGGATATTATTTTGGAAATTGAGAAGGTGAATTAAAATTAAAATTTAAAAGTGATGGGCTAACTGAATTTAAATGAGAATCAAATAAAAGTAAACTTAAGTTTGATGTTGCAATAAATTAAAGTAAATTAACTTAAGTTTAAAAATCTATGGAAGAATAAGAGTGAAAGCCCATTAAATAAAAGCTTGGATTGAATTAATTTGGGAATGGTTAGTAGTATACAAGAATGAAATGTGTCGAGCTAAATGAATGGTTGGTTAATAAATTAGAAATGAAATGAAATTAAATTCAGAATGAGTTGAAATTAATTTGAAATAGTTATAAACTAAAATAGATACTTTATTAACTGAATATCGTCGAGATTGCATAACAATAATTGTTGTTCGGCGTAAATAAAGTAATTAAAATTCTATGAGTTGATAGAGATTAAATAAAATTGATTCTGAATCATTTGAAGTGAATATGAGCTTGTTTGGATTTAAAATCAATTAGATGTAGGAAATTGAGTTGCAAACCATTAAAATTGAATGAAATGGCATATAAATTTGGTTGAAAACAATTGAATAAGCTTTAAAATCATATGAATCGCTTATGGGAAGCGTTTGCCACTTGTTGTTTATGTAATATATGAGTTTTGCTATTGAAAGTAAGTGAATGCTAATAAATTATCTATATATGACACTTACATATTTAAATTGAGTAAGTACAGGTACCTGAAGGCCGTTTGTCTGGTTTGGATTGCGCTTATTACTTAAATTAATAAGCTGCTTGCTTAAAATGCTAAATAAGGTAGGCCTACGCAATAAAAATAAGAAATATGAACTGTTTTTGCTTTTTCCGACCGGGTGGGTCGATGTATACATATTTATATCTCTTGTCAAATTGCAAAAGCTCCTCCGTACAAAGGAGACTCTGCCAAAAAATTTCGAAAATTTTGGGAGTTAGAAAATTTTTGAAAATTTTTGGGAAAATTTTTGTTAACGACAAAACGAATTCAAATTGAAAATTTAAAGTAAATTAGTAGACGAACTAATATGAATCAGTTATACTTGGAAAATAAAATTTAATATTCAAAATTGGAAATAAATTGAGTTCATATTAAAACGGGGAAAACAAATTTGAATAGAAGTAAATATGAAACCTATATAAGTGAATGTATAAAATGATTTATAAAGTTACGATTGAATATTGTTGCTAAACAAGATATGCAGGTATTAAAAGGGGGAAAAGAAAATTGGATTTGATTCCAAAAGATAAATGTGAATTGCCCGACAAAAAGGTATGTATTTTAATTTCTGTATGAATTGGATTGGGTTTTTGATGTAGCCACTTGGCTTTTGTTTTCTTTTGGGATTTGGGAGCCCGTAGAGGCCTTTTGTAGTTGTACCGAGCTAGCCGCGCAAAGGAGACGCTGGCAAAAAATTTCGGAAATTTAGAGAGTTAGAAAAATGTTGAGAAAATTTTGATAATTCAAAATTTGATTTAAAATTGAAATTTAGATAATTGAGCAAAGGGATATGATTTGAAACTATGAAAGGTTTTGAGAAGTTGGTTGATGTGATAATAGGTTTTTAATAAAAGATAGTTGGTAGGATGTTGAATAGTGAGTTTTGGAAAGAGGTAAATGGGTATTGGTCCATTCTTCCTAACTAGTAATTTCGTGGACGAAATTCTTTTAAGGAGGGAGGAATGTGACGACCCGGAAATTTTAACGAATTAAATTGGAATAATTAATTGATTTTAAAATAGTTAAAAGTTAATTTTAACTTAAATTCCAGGTAACAATATTTACTGGATAATTAAATCATTGAATTATATAGTTTAAATATTGAATTTAATAATTGAAGTTTGGTAAATTGTTGAATCAGAAATTTCTAAGCCTTTTTAATATAATTTGAAGGCTTATAAAATTTATAATGATGATACTGAAGATAATAGAATGGTTGAAATTTAATTTAAGGGTGATTTGTTCAGTTTTAATAATATGTCATTTAAATCGATATTTAAAAATAGCCTTCCGAGGGACAGTCTCAGAATTCGACGAAACCAGTTCCATTGGATCCGTAATAGTTAGTTATTATTGGATTTCAATTTTCATAGCAATCGGAGTTGTCGTTTGACCATGGCAGCTCAAAACGCTTAGAACTATTTTAATCGATTTAATTGAAATTTGATCGTTTTCTTTTGTAACTCGCGCATGCAATCAAATTAGCCACCGAAATACGTTCCATCGTGTTCGGAACGCGGGTAAAACCTTGCAATCACCTAACGACATTGCTTAAGAGGAGTTCGAAAAATTTCAAGTAACGATTATCGAGGCGTTTGAAGTTTTACAATATAATTAAATTTAAGAGAAAATTAGCAGAATATTTTCAATACGAAGCGTATTCTGGAAGCCATCCCCAACCCTATTTTTCATCCCCGTCCTCCTCCTTAGTCTCGAAGCAGAATCGAACGCTAATAAATAATAATAATAATAATAATATTATTAATAAGGGCTCATTCCAAATCAATTGAGATCAAAAGTATGCCGCGTTCCTCCTTTGTCCTCAACGAAAACATTTCCCTCTGTTCGAAATAAAGGCGGAGCAAATCAAGTTCGAAACCAGTGGCGGAGGCGATCGAGCATGCAAGAGGATTGGGATCTTTGGTTCTCGGGTTCCTACAATAATTTTGAATCGAGGTGGCGAGCTCGAGTCGGTCGCGTGTGGGTTCGTCAGTGCGACAATTCGATTTGGGGCGCTGTTCGTTTCGACTTGGAATCAAAGGAGGCGCGAGCGATGGGACAATCGCAAGATGGAGGGAGGGTCGGCTTTGTTGATGGCGCCGTAGGTCATAAGGGATGTCACGATGTTGAAGGCGTGGAGATTGGCGAAGTTCGAAGGGCAATGGGTAGCCGGTGTTCGTGTCGCCGTGGGTTGTGCGTGGCAGAATTCTGGTGAGGTGCTATCGCCTGGGAAGTCGAGATCTTGGAGGTATAGGATTTTAATTTAATTTTAATATATATATAAGTTTATACAAAGAAGAAAATTTATTTTACTGCGGTGAAATATATATATATATATATATATATATATATATATATATATATATAACACAGAGTTTGAGATTTACTGGAAAGAAAAAAAAGGGGATTTTTAAACCTATATAATTTATTTTTGAAAATAAGGGAAATATATTTACACATACATATTTTCTTTATTTACTAGTTTAATTTGAAGATAACATATATATGTTCGAAATTTTGGAACCTAAAATTTATTTATTAAAGGAAAACAAAATTGGTTTGAATGAATTTTTGGGTTAATAAAATTTATTTAGGGGAAATTGATTTTTTGGATAATTCAAGTATTAATAATCACCTAATGTCTTTACAAGGTCCAATTATTGTGAAGAAAATAGTCGGGATTGAAGGGGATTTCAAAGCCAAAAATCGAAGGTGAGTAAATATCACTTTGTTGGGCTTTTATTTAAATTTAAAATGGTTAAATTTAGATAATTGGATGATTGATTGCATTGTTTGGATGTGCACTGATGATTCAGTGATTTTTGTTTTGGTTGGTTTTCGAGTTAAGTGTTGATTGACTCGAAGCATTTGGATTTTAAATTATTTAAACTTAAATCATAAATAAGGAAATGGTTTATTTTAAAATTAGTAAGGATTTAATGAATTAGTGATTCATTAGATAGGTAGAATAATTTAAATAGATAATTGATTAATTAAATTAATAATTTGAGTTAATTAATTAAGTTTAAATTAATTGGGTGATTTAATAGGTAATTACTTAATGCAATTAATAAAATATAATTACTTTGTGTAATTAATCAAGAGATAAAGATAATTAATTAAGGAGAATTAATCTATTTAATGAAGTAAATGAAAAGATAGATAATTTTCGATGGAGATAAATCAAGTATGGTTAATACTATGGTTTAATTAATATAATTAATTCATATTAAGATAAATTGAATTATAAGTGGAAATCAATAATTTATATAATAAGTGATGTAATTATAGACTGAATTAATTAGGACTAATTTATCCATAATAAGTGACTTATCAGAAATTAAGTAAGAAAGTAATTAAGAATTAATGTAATTAATATAGTTAATAAATTGATGAAGTAATTAATATTTCTTATTGATTTTGGTTAAGAATAATTAATATCGTGGAACTAAACGAGGATAATTTCTTGAATGAAATTGAAAGATAATTAATCCAGGGTGATTAATTAAGATGAATGGATATGGAATGGTCGATTGATTAATTGATTTTGGAATTAATTGATAAAAGAATCTAAGTGATTGAGGTTTGAAATTCAATTAGAATCAATTGAATTGATTTGTATGTGATTAAGCTTTGTTATGAATAATTGAATGGTATTGGATGTTTTGAATGGGTTGATATCTCTGTTATGAAATGTTGTGTATTTCATTTGAATAATTTGGGATGGGATAACATGACTTTCGAAGAGGCCGGGGTCGGGTATTAGGAAATACCCGAATCCACTTCGATTTTTTTTAAAAAAAAATTGATTTGTGAAATCAATACGATGGAATAAAACGATTTAAGTGAATTGGATTATTTTATCTAAGTTGGTACGTAGAAATTGATATGTGAAGTAAGTGTTGTCTATAGCAAATTGTGAAATGGGATAAATTGGTTTGAGTTACCCCGGGTTTTATATAAGTTAATTGCTTTGGTATTCCATATTAGTTGGGTTTACTCACGCTGGGTTCCAGCCTGACCCAGGTGTTACTTTGATGTAATGCTCGGGTCAGACCGAGTATTACAGATTTTCAGGTAGGTACGTTCTAGAGCTCATGGGATGAGCTGGATGGCAAGAGCGTATAGAATATTTCCGCTGTGTTTATGTTATTGTTAATCTGAGACATGATAATTGTATATATTCAGTGACTGTATATATATGTGAAACTCCGATGTATATTAAATGTAATCAATAGATATAGTGTTCTTTTGTAAACTGTTATTATTTATTATTATATTTTATCCGCTGCGAATGTGAGATGTTAATGTTTTTGTTCTTCTTCTTCTCTCTCTTTCTTCTTTTCATAACTATCTAGAATTTTCGGGTGTGAAAATTTCGGGTCGTTACAGCTAGGTTGGATGAAGATATTCATGAGCTAACTGATTGCTCAATGCCTAAGTTTGTTGAGAGTTGACTGTTGCTAAGGAATAAGATACAAGAGAGGTCCTAGGTCGGCCATAAGATGATGAGACGGGCTGCTTGGGACCGGTCTAAGGTGACTGTGATAAAGCCAAACTAAAGATGTGTCATGACCGAGCTAATCCTATCGCATATGCTAGCTGTCAAGTTGTTTGGAGGCATGTCGGCCAGTAACTTAAGTGATGCTAAGAGGACATGCCGACATAGAGTCATGCTATAGGTGGGCTAAAAGGAGAGAACCGGTCGTATCTATGTTAAGCTAGCATGGACTGGGCCGGGCTGTACTCATTTCTATCCTTGTTCGATGAGTTGGTTTAAGCTACTTCGAAGGGAGTTGACCCGCCATCGACGTGAAGCACTACTGGAGAAATAGGCTGACTAGGGGCTAGCTCAAGCTTTGGGTCGATATGAGTGGAATGGTCGAAGATTGGATGGGTCGGCTTTGATTGTGTCATGGTAGGCTTTAATTGGCTTGATAATTACTAGCGAGAAAATGGAGCAACAATATACTTATATAAACTATAGCAAGTTATATTTAAAATCAGAACAAAAACACACACACACACACAAATATATATATATATATATATATATATATCTTTGTGTGTGTGTATGTATGAATATATGTAGAATTTGTAGTTTTATATGTTTTGAAAGTTAAAATTGACAAGTTATAATCTAGTATTAACTTAGGAAGAATTCAAAATAGGTTCAAGATTTTGCAAAAAAATCCACTTATGAATTTTGAATTAAAATAACATGTAAACATACGTTAACAATAACTAAATGAATTCATACTGAAAACCTACATATATAGAAAACGTGTATTCAATTTATCAAAACGATTTCAAGTAATCAACATATGAATATGTTTGTGTATGCAATAAGTTACAAAATCATATAGTTAAACTTATTTTCAAATCAAAATGTCTTCTTTATTAAACATTAATTTTTAAAATAATGATAGACAATAGATTAGACAACTAAGGCATATATAAATTCGTTGTATAATGTTTATGATTTAAACTATATAAACAAGTTGAACATATAATCAAACGAGATGAAGCGAGTATGAGATCTAAATTGTATTTACATGGTGTATTATATATTAAATGAAATTAGAAAATTATCTTACGATACAGCCAAAAATTCATACCGTGAATGTAGAATAAAGCTCCTATATTAGATTGAATTGCCTTAAGAAATTGTAACGTTGTAAAGCACCAATTATGTATTTATTTTATTTGATTTGTTTTGATTTTGCTTTGGGAAAATTTTCTTCCATGAAGCCATATGAGAGAGAGGAGAAAATGATTTGTCAAGAGAGATGAATTAATAAATGAAAGAAATTTTGTTTTAAAGAAACAACTGAAACCTTCCTAATTATTTCCTTAAAATCTTCTGTAACACGTTGAAAATTTTAGTAATAAATTAAAATACTAAGGAGAGTAAAAATATAATTTTACATAAGAGACAAATAATAAATTGTCGCAAACTTTGGAATTAGGCCATGGGATATATTCCATTGCATCTGAAATGTTGTTTACAGTTAAGAAACATATATAACCAGTTAAATTTGATAAAAATGGGTCGAAAATAATGGAAAATATGACCAGTGGAATTTTCATAAATACAGTTTTAGGCGTAAGTCAGAAAACCCTAGTTTTCAGCTTTAAATTAGACTCAAGCCTCGACTATTTCCTATTTCAAACCCTGGTCGTTACTTATACATACATTTCTTCTTTCTCTCTCTTAGAAACTCCCCATTCTAAACAAACTCTTCTATCTCTTCAAAAATTTCTAATTAAAAAAAGGTAAAATAAAGAAAGAAATCAAATTAGAGGAAGAAAGAGTGAAGCTACATTGTCTTCATGAATGTCTAGACACTTAGACACGTTATGAGGTTTGGGCGTTTGGGAAGTCAGCACCAGGGTTTGTAGGGCCTTTTCCGATCATAGAGATAGTAAGGAAGTTAGCTTATAGAGTGGAGCTTCCTGAAAAGTTGGCAGGAGTTCACAATATCTTCCATATGTTACAATTGCCAAAGTGTCTACACAATTTAGCTATTGCGGTTGAGCCTAGTCCGTTGGAAGAAGTTGTTGTGGAGAGAGAGCAACTTGTTCATTCTGCACCAACACTTATTGTGGATGTGGATCATGAGACAAAGCGTCTCCATAACAAAGTGATTATACTTGTTAAAATTTAGTGGGGAGATGACCCAATTTAGAGTACATAGGTGCTTGAGGAGAAGATCCAAGCTACCCATCTAGAGCTCTTTTTAGTATACTTCCATTTAAATTAGTATCATTAATAGTGCACAAAGTATTTACCTTAGAATATTCCATAGGTAGGAATGTTTGGATGCTAGGCATGGTTGTGAATACGCTTTTAGGACATATTTTGGATGATGTGTAACACCCTATCTATATACTCATACTATCTAAGAGTATTTTTGGGTAATACCATCAGATAATATGGAGAATAAGGCTGTAATCGGTACACATGAGAATATTCCCTTATGCTAACACCAGTACATATCTCAAGAAAATTGTGTACAACTCACATACACGTACATAGTATCGATACAAAGTAATAAATACATATGCCTCCAAGATATAATAATACACAATAGAAAATAAATCATAGAGATCACAAAGTCATCAACACAACAATAACTATAACGTAAAATATTAATGAGTCCAAGTGGGTCTACAAAATAGTCAATTGCTTACTATTATAAAAAAAATATACATAATGTATAAATCCAATACATACATCTCAACATCATATGTATACGCAAGGCTACAAAAATAAATAAGAGTATACTAGTTAACTAATAAACTAGCCTCCATTTACGTCCAACAATCACAAGCTCGCCTCTTCATCCTTGATCCTGTAATGTGTTAGGAAAACAAATCTACGGTTTCGATGAAAACAACTATACAATGGAAATCAAATATGCATATATATATTTCTATTTGCAGATACTTGCTAGAGTAACATCACTAGAGAGACAAGAACAAGGCTCAAAGAATGTTACAAGAGACTACAAATCGATAGGGTCAATGGAGCAATGACACAGATGCACAAAAGTAAAACATGCACAAATTTCAGACGTCTCGGAGCACTAGTTAGACGTCTGAAGAAATCCTCTAGAATTCAAAACAGAAAGGATCAGACGTCTAAAAGGCTACTGCATACAAAAAAATAATATAGCCAGACGTCTGAAACAATTACCAGACGTCTGGTGCTGAACTCAGATTTCGAAATTCAAATTACAACTGTTGCATTTGAAAATACATCTTCGCTTCTCTTCTCTCCAACACTTCATCACCATCAGAAGCAACTATAGAACACTTATAAATGGATGCAACTACTCAAGGAATCTCTCTACCACTATAAATGACATCAAGAATCAAAGAGAAGAACTCACCATACTTACTTGCACTCTTTACTCACACACTCTGTTATATTCTTGATCACTAGCAATCTATACCTGTATTTCACTCTTCCATATATATTCAGATCTCCTCAATCTATGTTATAGAATACATACTTGACAAGAACAAGCTATTGTAACAAAGCATATTCCTCCGGGCGAAGTGAGGGCGTTTGATAGTCGAATTCCGAAGGGGAGCTTCAGGACTAGACGTAGGACAGGAGGTCCGAACCAGCATAAAATCCTGGTGTGCTTATTCTATATTTAACTAGATTAATTTTAACTTAGTTGCATCATATAGTTCATCACATATACTTGCGTATACACTACGCGATCCACTATATAGACTTTCAAATGGTATCAGAGCAAGGTTTGATCAAAGTATAGTAACACGTTTTTGAATCACTTTAATATGACAAGTATTTTTCAAGAAGGACAATCCACAGCACGACCCCCACTTTTTAATGGCTCTAACTATGCATATTAGTCAACATGTATGAGAATTTTTATGGAAGCTAATGGTCTAGAAATTTGGTCAGCCACTTAAGATAAATATAAAGCACCTACTATTGCTATAAATACATGGACCGATGCACAAAAACGGCTGCTTCTAATAATGCCAAAGCTATGAATGTATTATTTTGCTCACTAGATAAAAATGAATTTTCACGTGTCATATTATGTAATACTGCATTTGATATTTGGCGTACCTTACAAGTTACACACGAAGGCACAAATAAAGTTAAACAAACTAAGATTTCAATTTTACAAATTCAATTTTCATCATTTAAAATGAAACAAAATGAATCTATAGTAGATACGTACTCTAGATTCCAAACCATTCAACATGATTTAATGGCACTTGGAGTCAAATTCACAAATTTTGATTTAGTATATGGAATACTCAATTCTTTAACTCCAGAGTGGGAATGAAAAGTATTAGCAATCGAAGAAGTTAATGATCTCTCAGCACTCTTAGTTGAAGAGTTGATGGGAAATTTAATGTCCTATGAAGGTAATATGCAGGCATGAAAATAACTAAATTCAAAAAAGAAGAACTAGCATTCCCATCAACAAATAAAAACTCCAACTTAGATGAAGAAGAAATTGTATTTATTGCCAAAAATTACAACAAATTCAAGAAGTTTAGGAAAATGACTAAATTTCAGAAAGGAGGAAAATCAAGCTCAACAAATCAAACATCAATTAAATGCTGTGAATGTGATCAATTTGGACATATGAAGAAAGGCTGTCCAAAGCCCAATAATGATAAAAGGAAAATTTTTGAAAAGATCAAAAATAAGAAGGCTTTCAAAGTAACATGGGATGATTCAAATTCTTCATCATCTGATAGTGATAGCGAAAGTAATGGAGAACAAGCTAATGTGTGTTTTATGGCACAAACTTATGAGGTACCTAAAATAAAAAATAAGGAGAAATCGATACTATATAGCGGATGCCCCATGCATATGACCGGAAATTCAAAAATGTTATCAAACATAACATATATCGATGGTGGAACGATAACTTTTGGAGATAACTCAAAAGGACATGTCGTGGGCATTGGAGAAGTCACCAACTCTGGTATTTCTAACTCTCATACTATTACAAATGTTTTATTAGTAGAAATTCTAAAACACAACCTGCTAAGTATTAGTCAATTATGCGATAAAGGTTTTCAAATCAATTTCGAAAAAGATAGATGTAATATTTTCGATAATAACAAAAAATTTATATTTGAGGGTTTTAGATGAAAGTGCGGTGTGTATACAATTATATGTGCTAATATAGTACACACGGATCGTGTAATATGGACTACAATATAAATGCGGAAATAGATGATAATAGCATAGTAAATAAAAAATAGAAAAATCACACCAGAGATTTTTATACTGGTTCGGAGCACCGTCCTACGTCCAGTCCCAGACTCCTATCTGGATTTTCACTATTAACTACCTCGCTTCACCCGGAGGAACAGGTTTACAATACCCGAACAGCCGAATGGGATTTCACGCCTCTAATACACTGAGGACTTCAACACTTGCCTCTTACAACACAGAGGACTTCAACAAAAGAACAAATACAATTGTTGTTGACAACTTGTGTTCTTGAAAACACGGATTTGTCACTAGCAGTACACCCTTCCTATAATCTTATCCTCAAAGTATGCGATATGATGTTTTGAAAAGATTAAGGAAAGTATATTATTGAATCAAAGGATATGAAATAGTTTCAAAGATTCAATAAATAATTTAGAGCTTTTATAATACAGTATTGAGATCAGAGATTAGATTAAAAGAATATATGAAATCGTTGTAAAAACTTGTGTATGAATCAATGATTTAGATGAGTATATATAGAGAAAAATAGTTGTAACTCTTTGTGAACAGTTGCCATTAAGAGTTATGATCATTGATGAAAGATAGGAGATGCAACCTTTGGAGAAGAGAAGTGTCTTTTGGAAAAGTTGCTTTCTGTTTAAAAACGGTCGACAGATCAAAAATGGACCGGTAGACAGGAATTCAAATATATATATACGTTATGTGCATGTGTGCACGTTCACTGTGCAATTTACACAGGAACGGTCGACCGCACCTATATTGACCGGTCGACCGGTGCCTGTTAAATTGCACATTGAATTATGCAACCGCATGCAACTTATAAATTATTCGTATATATATTGATTCCCTTGATATGCATGATTATTTGAGGATTGATTTTAACAAATTTATTACTATTACAACAACAAATAATCAACCTATAATCTAGAGTACCATATATAGCTCTATTGACCTTGTTTTTGTCGATCGCCTTGTTTGTCAGACATCAATCGCCTTATTTGTCAGAAATCAAAACTTTCATAAAGCTTGTGACTCAACATTCTCCCCCTTTTTGTTTGATGACAATATATATATCTGCAAATCTGAATCTCCCCCTGAGTATGTGATTTCTTTCCTGCAAGCAATTGTTAGCCCTTTCTCCCCCTTTGTCATCGACAAAAAGGAGTAACAGATCACTAGAATATGATATTCGTAGAATGAATATGATAAGCATAGAAAAATAAATCATTAACACATCAAAGACATAACAGAGTTTACTACAGAACATAATGTTAATTGAAAAGCATAAATAACGACACTATTTAGTACAAGTGTCGAAGAATGTTTTTAAAGAGCTAAAACATAATAGAATCTAGGATGAAGCAGATCGAATCTCCTCTTCATCATCGTCATCGTCGTCATCATCATCATCTTCATCTTCTTCCTCTTCCTCCTCATCATTGTTCCCTCTAGACGATTCGCCCTCGTCAGATGATGTCCATGTGAAAACTGGAGCAGCAGGACGTTTTCCTGGATCTTGTGCTTGAACAGAGGTGGATGAGGAACATGATATAGCGTCCCATAGCATACCGAAGAACGACTTGACCTTATTGAAGCGCTTATCAATTTTAGAGTCCATACGCTTGAGACGAGATTCAAGCAGAAATTGATTACGCGCAATGGTTTCAAGAGATTCTTTTGTTGATGACTTTGATCTTAAAAGTTTCACCTCATCGGGACGAGATCGAGAGGAAGTTGCTCTTTGTTTTCTCGGTCCTCGTTGTTGCCATTCTTCAAAAGGCATAATCTCAAGATAAGGTGGAGGAAGCTTCATTCTTTTGATGGTTATGGAATCAATGTATTTTGGTGTTGAAGTTGCAGAATCAGGAGGATTGACCCCACAAGCTAACAAAAGTCTCATGATATATTCATTATAGAAGAAATGAGGCCGGGTTGAATTATTTACCTTGAGAATTTCATCGAAAAGCATGTGAACCCAATTGATTTGGATTTCACCATAGATAGCATAGAGTGCCTTGAAGTTTTCTTTATACACTGCATCATAATTTCCAAGTCTAGGAAAAAGAGAATGCATCAAGACCCGATGAAGTAACCTTGCTGTCGGTCGAAGTCCAATAGACTTAGTGCCATCACTATTGTCTTCTATAAACTGATGACTTGTACTATTTCGGGTGAAAACTTCGCAGAAGGTAGATGAAAATTCTTCGCCTCGATTTGGTATGCCAAGTATAGAGGCAATTCTAGCATGAGTAAGAAAAATTTATTTTCCACAGACCATAGACCAGATGACGCCGTTTGGATTATCAGGTTGATATTCATCAAGATTCATGTTGGCGTAAAATAATTTAATCATTAAATGATTTATCTCCACACTATTTGCCGAAAAATCTATCAATGGAGTAATGTTGGCATTATCGGCTAACCTTCGAACTCCGTAAGCTGTGAAATCATCAAATTTGATAAAAGATCCCGGATGAAACTTGTAATTTGTCATTTGATTCCATCGTGTTATAGCAATTGGAGTTTGAAGCCATTTTTTGACGGAGATGGTATGAGATGAAGTTTCAGAGATTGCTCCTTTCTTTGATTTCTTTTGAGGAGGAGCCATTGTTGGAGGATTTGTGATTTGGGAATTGCAGAATGGGAACTAGGGTTTGTGATTTGGGGATAGAGAATAGTTTGAGTAGAGAGTGAATGAGGGTAGAGGGTAAAGTAACGTATAGGGTTATATAAAAAACTGAAAAATGCGTAACCGGTCGACCTACAAATTTTGGCCGGTCGACCGTTTTCAACCAGAGAGTAAACGGTCGACCGGCAATAAAATGGGCGGTCGACCGGTCCTGGTCTGTGTGCATATAGGATTCTTTTTCAAGTTTTTTTATTATATATCAACCTATATATATATATATTATATTTTATACATAATACAAAATATAACCATCATTATACAAGAGATAGACAAATATATAACAACTATATATAAATCTAATGAGAAAGTTCGTCATTAGAATTATCGTTGTTTCCTTCAATACGATTCGACCATGGACTCCATTGTTTCTGAGCTCCTTCATTCTTTTCATAGTTCCGATCCCATGAGTTAGGACTTTTAGATGTTGATGGCCTAGATGGCATTGGTTCATGTACGTCATGTTTGTTGGAACCGCAGAAAAATGTTGCCAATTTTTCTAAAACAGACAATCGTGCCGATGTCCGTTGTTGCTCGTGATAAAGTTGACTTTGCCCGTAATGGAGTTGTCTCTGAAGGTCTATCTGATGTTTTTGGTAGTGGTGTATCTCATCAATTTGAGCTTTGGTTCGAGGAGAATAGAATAGTGTCCTTTTAACTCGTTTTGAATTTGGAGTTTTATCAGACATATAAGAGCATTGATGATGACAGCTCGATTTTTGTTTTGGAGTAGTAGGAGAATAATATTCGTCCGACTCAGAGCTTGTAATAGAAATGTGAGATTCTTGCGCACATTTGTCACAAATATGAGCCATAGTGTAAGTTGAATATAGTATTATGGTTAGATAAGAAGTAAAGATGAATAAAAAAAAATTTTGCAAGCTTATATATATAAGTTTCTTATATATACTTTTATGGATGAGAGTTAATGATAACTTTTAACCACGAAAATATAAGCAGAAATTTTATTGTAAATCTAAAAATAGCTTTGTTTTTAAAACTGAATTTATAAAATGAGTAAATAGATTTTAACCATTAAATAAAGCAATGGCTAATATTTAATATAAAAAATAGGTTAAGTAAAAGATACGGTTACTAGGAGAAAAGACATTAGTTTAGTTTAAACAAAAAATTATAATTAAAGAGAATAACCAAAAGAGAAGGTGTACATTAGTAATTGCTTAGTCAAGATTTTTTCTTGAAATTAATCCAAGCTCTCTTCGTAATCTAATAAAATTAGATTCGAGCAGCGGCTTAGTAAAAATGTCTGCTAATTGATTTTCAGTATGGACATATTCAAGACATATATTTCTTTTTTCAATATTATCTCGAAGAAAATGATGACGGATATCAATGTGTTTAGTTCGAGAGTGATTCACTGGATTTTTAGAAAGATTTATAGCACTTGTGTTATCACAGTATATAATAGAATTTGATAAATGAATATCAAAATCTTGAAGTGTTTGTTGCATATATAGTACTTGAGTACAAGCGAGAGCCGCTGATATATATTCAGCTTCACATGTTGATAGTGAAACACAATTCTGTTTTTTTACTAAACCAAGAGACAAGTGATTTTCCAATAAAATGGCATGTACCACTTGTACTTTTTCTATCTGTTCGTGAGCCACCGAAATCAGCATCACTATATGATACTAATTCAAATGGACATTCTTTTGGATAGAAAAGACCAAAATCTTTGGTATTATTAAGATAACGAATTATACGTTTCACTGCTCGTAAATGTGATTCCTTTGGATCGGCTTGAAAACGAGCACATAAACAAACACTCATTAATATATCTGGACGACTAGCTGTAAGATAAAGAAGAGAACCAATCATGCTTCGATATAATTTCTGGTCAACATTCTTACCACTTTCATCTTTTTCAAGATGTGTAGTTGTACTCATAGGAGTTGGTTTACCAGATGTATTTTGTAATCCGAAGCGTTTGATAAGATTTTCACAGTATTTTTCTTGATTGATAAAAATACCGTTTGAAAGTTGTTTGATTTGAAGTCCAAGAAAATAAGATAGTTCTCCCATATGAGACATTTCGAATTCTTTGGTCATAATACTTGCAAATTCCTTGCAGAGTTTATCGTTTGTTGAACCAAAGATGATATCGTCTACATATATTTGGATAACCAGAATATCTTTTCGAGAATGTTTAATAAACAAAGTTTGATCGACTTTGCCTATTTCAAATTCTGAATTAATAAGATAGCTACGTAATCGTTCATACCAAGCACGAGGTGCTTGTTTTAAACCATACAGAGCTTTCTTAAGTTTGAACACATGGTCAGGATATTTTTCATGTACGAATAAAGGAGGTTGTTCGACATAGACATTCTCTTTGATAAATCCATTGAGAAAAGCACTTTTGACATCCATCTGATAAAGTTTGAAATTATGATGACAAGCAAAAGATAATAGAATTCTAATAGCTTCTAGTCGAGCAACTGGTGCAAAAGTTTCTTCATAATCGATACCTTCTTCCTGATTGTATCCTTGTGCTACTAATCTTGCTTTATTTTTGGTGATATTTCCTTGTTCGTCAGCCTTATTTTTATAGACCCATTTAGTACCAATTACTGACTGATCAGTTGGTCTCGGAACAAGTTCCCAAACGTCATTGCGCTCAAACTGATTTAGTTCTTCCTGCATGGCAATGATCCAGTAATCATCTGTAGCAGCTTCTTTTGGATTCTTGGGTTCGATATTTGAGAGAAAAGCGACATGACCCATTTGATTGAGTTGACTCCTTGTTCTGACATGTGATGTTATTTCACCTATTATATTTTGGGCCGGATGGTCTCTTAATATTCTTGGTGGTGATTGTAATTCACATATTTGAGGAGTATTCTCAATAATTACTTCTGAGTCAGAATCAGTATTTGAGATGATTGGATTATCAAAGACTATTGATTCGTCATCATCTGATATTGTGTGAGGATGCTGATAAATTTCATCAAAAGAGACATGAAGTGATTCTTCAATAGTTTTGGTTCGTTTATTAAATATCCGATAGGCCTTACTTCGTTCCGAATAACCGACAAATATTCCTTCATCAGCTTTTGGATCGAATTTTCCAAGCTGGTCTTTCGTATTTAAAATAAAGCACTTGGAACCAAAAACTTTGAAGTATGAGATTTTGGGCCTTCTTTTGTTAAACAATTCATAAGGAGTATTCTTGGTAAGAGGTCTTATGGACACACGATTTAAAACATAACAGGCAGTTGCGACAGCTTCTGCCCAGAAATGTTTTGGTAAGGTGGTTCCATTCAATAATGTTCTTGCACATTCTTGTAAAGTTCGGTTCTTTCGTTCTACTACTCCGTTCTGTTGTGGAGTTCTGGGAAACGAAAAATTATGATATATACCTTTCTTTGTACAAAAATGTTCAAATTCATTATTTTCAAACTCTCCGCCATGATCACTTCTTATATTTTTAACTTTAATCCCTTTTGATTTTTGAATTCTTTTGACGAAAGATTTGAAATGATCGAAAGTATCACTTTTATTTTTTAAGAAAATTGTCCATGTATAACGAGAGAAATCATCAACAATTACAAGCACATATTGACTGTGATTTATTGATTGAACTCTAGTAGGTCCAAATAAATCCATGTGCAGTAACTCAAGTGGTTGTAATGTTGATATGACTTTCTTGGATTTAAACGATGATTTGGTCAATTTTCCTAATTGACATGCATCACAAATGTTGTTAACTTTAAAACTCATTTTGGGTAGTCCTCTAACTAGATTGTTTTTGGCTAGCTTGTCAATAGTTCTGAAGTTTATATGACAGAAACGTTTGTGCCATAGCCATGGATCATTGTCATTAGCCACAAGACACATATCTGAATTATGATTAATATTCATATTTAGAATATATATATTTCTGTCTCTATAACCTTCAAAAACCAAATTATGGTCTTTATCTAAAATACTACACTTATTATTTGAAAAGGAAATTATAAAACCCGTGTCACATAATTGACTAATACTAAGTAAATTGTGTTTTAAATTTCTAACTAGCATGACATTAGTAATAAGAGGTAAGTTAGATGTACCGCAATTGCTCACATCGCCTTTGCCGATGATATAACCTTTTGAATTGTCTCCAAAAGTGACTGAGCCACCATCTGAGTATTTAATATTTGTTAATAAGCTCTTGTCTCCCGTCATATGCTTTGAGCAACCACTGTCCAATATCCACTTTCCTCTTTTCTTCAGTGGGACCTGCAAAAAATAGAGTTAAGTTCATGGTACCCACTTTTTATAGGGTCCTAAGAGTTAGGTCTTAGGAGTCCAAACCCATTTGGGTCCGGTATCCCCTTTATATATATAATTGTTATTAAAATGTACATTATTCATGAATTGCTGAATGTATTTGTTCCTAATCAAATTATTATTTGTTTTAGGAACCCATATTTTGATAGTCTTGACATTTCTCTTTTGAAATTTCACAACTGGTTTTGGTTTGAAATATAATAAACTAAGATTTTTCTTAGCTTCAGTTTTTTGTACTTTCTTCTTCCTTTTATTTCTAAGATGTTTCTTAGTTTTGTTATATCCCAAACCTTGTTTATCTGAAATAGATTGTGAACTTTCAATGATTTTAGTCAAATTTTCTCGACCTTTGTTAAAGTTAGAAACATTTTGAGTAATGTCATCAAACTTTGTTTGTAAACTAGCTTTTTCTAGGTCTAGAATTTTGACTTTTGCTTTAAGTTCATGATTTTCAGTAGTGAGAGCATTATTTTTCTCTTTTTGAGCTTCTATTTCTTGACTCAAAAGAGATATTTGAGAGTCAACATTAGATGATGATTCTTGACTATTTTCAAGTTCTTCTTCTAATATTTTCTTCTCATCTTTTAACATATCTCGTTCAAACTCTGCTCTACTTAAATCTGCTTTGACTACTTTTAATTGACGTTTTAAGTCTTTATATTTGACTATCAATTCAGCATTAATATCAAGTAATTCATCAAATGTAGGAATTTGTACCTCATCTTCTGTTGCCATAAAGCAAACATTAGCTTGTTCATTCTCCGAATCACTTTCACTTTCTGATGAAGATGACTCTGAATCATCCCATGTTACTGAGAAGGCTCGTTTCTTTGATTTGTCCTTCTTATATTTGAATTTGTCATTTTCTGACTTTTTCTTTTGTTCTGGACAATCCTTCTACATGTGTCCCTTTTTATGGCAGTTGAAACATTCTATAGCAGATGAAGATGGTTTATTTGATCCAGGTTTCCTTTTATTGTAGCGACTGGCTTTTCGATATTTTAGGAATTTTTTGAAACCTTTAGCAATGAACACCAAATCTTCATCTTCAGAATCTGATTCATTTTCATCTTTCTCAACATGAAATGCTACAATTTTCTTTTCTTCTTTCTGTTCTTTTCTAGCCTGCAAATTTGCTTCATAGGACATTAAATTTCCTATCAATTCATCTGGCTTCATGACGGAAAGGTCATTAGCTTCTTCAATTGCTAATACTTTTCCTTCCCATTCATTAGTCAGAGAATGTAGGACTGTTGAAACAACATCAAAATCAGAATACTTTTGTCCTAACCCAATAAGTGCATGGTGAATAGTTTGAAACCGTGAATACATGTCATTGATTGTTTCATTTGGTTTCATTTTGAAATTTTGAAACTGACTTTTCAGCATGGCTATTTTGGCTTGTTTAACCTTGTTAGTACCTTCATGAGTGATTTTTAGCGTTTGCCAAATTTGATATGCAGTAGTGCAGATACTAACACAGTTATATTCATTTTGGTCTAATGCACAGAACAACATATTTATTGCTCTTGCATTTACGGCTGCTGCCGTTTTCTCAGCCACAGTCCATTCTGAATAATCAGTTGTTGGATTTACTATTTCTCTTTGAGTAGCATTCCAAGCATCATAGCTACTTGATTGCATAAAGAATGACATACGTGTTGCCCAATAACTGTAGTTAAGACCATTGAAAAATGGAGGTCTTTGTGTCGATTGCCCTTCTGTGTAAGTGGTGTTTTGAGTGCTAGTACTTGCGTTATTTGCCATATTACAAGAATATATCAAATAACTGTGTTACGGTTATATGATGACCGTGCTTTGATACCAATTGAAAGTGCGGTGTGTATACAATTATATGTGCTAATATAGTACACACGGATCGTGTAATATGGACTACAATATAAATGCGGAAATAGATGATAATAGCATAGTAAATAAAAAATAGAAAAATCACACCAGAGATTTTTATACTGGTTCGGAGCACCGTCCTACGTCCAGTCCCAGACTCCTATCTGGATTTTCACTATTAACTACCTCGCTTCACCCGGAGGAACAGGTTTACAATACCCGAACAGCCGAACGGGATTTCACGCCTCTAATACACTGAGGACTTCAACACTTGCCTCTTACAACACAGAGGACTTCAACAAAAGAACAAATACAATTGTTGTTGACAACTTGTGTTCTTGAAAACACGGATTTGTCACTAGCAGTACACCCTTCCTATAATCTTATCCTCAAAGTATGCGATATGATGTTTTGAAAAGATTAAGGAAAGTATATTATTGAATCAAAGGATATGAAATAGTTTCAAAGATTCAATAAATAATTTAGAGCTTTTATAATACAGTATTGAGATCAGAGATTAGATTAAAAGAATATATGAAATCGTTGTAAAAACTTGTGTATGAATCAATGATTTAGATGAGTATATATAGAGAAAAATAGTTGTAACTCTTTGTGAACAGTTGCCATTAAGAGTTATGATCATTGATGAAAGATAGGAGATGCAACCTTTGGAGAAGAGAAGTGTCTTTTGGAAAAGTTGCTTTCTGTTTAAAAACGGTCGACAGGTCAAAAATGGACCGGTAGACAGGAATTCAAATATATATATACGTTATGTGCATGTGTGCACGTTCACTGTGCAATTTACACAGGAACGGTCGACCGCACCTATATTGACCGGTCGACCGGTGCCTGTTAAATTGCACATTGAATTATGCAACTGCATGCAACTTATAAATTATTCGTATATATATTGATTCCCTTGATATGCATGATTATTTGAGGATAGATTTTAACAAATTTATTACTATTACAACAACAAATAATCAACCTATAATCTAGAGTACCATATATAGCTCTATTGACCTTGTTTTTGTCGATCGCCTTGTTTGTCAGACGTCAATCGCCTTATTTGTCAGAAATCAAAACTTTCATAAAGCTTGTGACTCAACATTAGAAACAAAAATATTTAGTCTTAAACATGAATATAAATAAAAATTCAAATTTGTGTTTAACCGCCAAACATGACGATCCATGGTTATTGCATAACGATTTTGTCATATCAATTTTAAATATATTAATAAATTAGCAAAATATGAGCTAGTTAGATGTTTACCTAAAATAAATTACAAAGTAGAAAATTTATGCGACGATTGTCAAATTGGAAAACTAAAGAAAAGTTCTTTTAAATCCAAAAATAATATTTCTACAAAACAACCATTAGAATTATTACATTTAGATTTATTAGTCCAACGCAAATACGATCTATAAATCACAATAAATATGTTTTCATAATAGTTGATGATTTTTCAAGATATACATGGACTTTATTTTTAAAACATAAAAGTGATACCTTTGTTATGTTTAAAATATTTGCTAAAATAATTAAAACACAAAAGGATTTGAAAATTAAAAATATTCGAAGTGATCACGATGGAGAATTCGAAAACGATCTTTTTACTAATTTTTGCAACAAGAAAGGAATAAGTCATAGTTTTTCTTTTCCTCGCACACCTCAACAGAATGGTGTAGTAGAAAGGATAAATTATACATTACAAGAATATGCACGAACACTATTAAATAGTAGTGGTCTACCAAAACATTTTTGGACTGAAGCTATTGCCACAGTTTGTTATGTGTTGAATCGATTAACCATATGTCCTATGACTAAACAAACTTGTTTTGAAATATTTTTTGGAAAACCTAAAGTATCAAACTTTAAAACTTTCGGATCAAAATGTTATATATTAAATATAAAGGATAATTTAGGAAAATTTGACCCAAAGGCCGATGAAGGAATCTTTGTTGGATATTCGGATCATAGCAAAGCACATAGGATTTTTAATAAACGAAATAATACTATTAAAGAAAGTTTACATGTTTCGTTCGATGAAAATTTTCTTAACTGTCATACTAATGATGATGGAGAAATAATTCCAATACCAAATACAACAAACTCTATTGATAATGAGACAAATGTGCAAAATAATACTTTGATATCACCCCTAGAATTCTTAAAGATCATCCAAAAGATAATATCATTGGCTTAATTCCATAGTAACTAGAAATCAACATAATCAAATAAGTCGTATAGCATTTGTGTCCAATTTTGAACCAAAAAAACTATAAAGAAGCTTCAAATGATAGTTTTTAGATAATCGCTATGCAAGAAGAATTAAATCAATTTGAACATAATAATGTTTGGGAATTAGTACCAAGACCATAAGATCAATCGGTTGTAGGAACAAAATGGGTATTTAAAAACAAAGCTGATGAAAACGGAAATATTGTTAGAAATAAAGCACGTTTAGTTGCTCAAGACTATAATCAAGAAGAAGGTATCGATTATGACGACACCTTTGCTCCAATAGCGAGATTATAGGCCATTCGTACATTACTCGCTTTTGCAAATCATAACGATTTCAAACTATTTCAAATGGATGTCAAAAGTGCCTTTTTAAATGTTTCTATTAATGAAAACGTATATGTTGAACAACCTCCATTTTTTATTCACGAAAACTATCCCGACCATGTTTTTAAATTACAAAAAGCATTATATGGATTAAAACAAGCTCCTTGTGCATGGTAGGAGCGCCTTAAAAATCACTTAATTACATCTGGTTTTCAAATAGGCAAAATCGATACAACTTTATTTATCAAACAAGAAAATAACGATATTTTAGTTGTACAAATTTACGTTGATGATATTATTTTTGGTGCAACCAACAAAAATCTATGTGATCAATTTTCAAATATTACGAAAAATGAATTTGAACTGTCACATATGGTAGAATTAAATTTCTTCTTAGGTTTACAAATAAAACAACTTGAAAATGGTATTTTTATTCATCAAGAAAAATATTGTAACGATTTATTACGACATTTTGAAATGGATAAAACTTCAAGCAAACCAACACCAATCAGTACTACTGTTCACTTAGAAAAGGATGATAACGGAAAAGATTTCGATGAAAAATTATATTGTAGCATGATTGATTCTTTACTCTATTTGACAGCTAGTCGACTCGATATTATGATGAGTGTATGTCTCTGTGCTCGATTTCAAGCAAAACCAAAAGAATCTCACCTAAGAGATGTTAAATGTATCTTACGGTATCTATCTAGTACTAGAGATTACGGTTTGTTTTACCCTAAAGGATCATCGTTTGAACTAGTTTCATATAGTGATGCGGATTTTGGTGGATGTAGAACAGATCATAAGAGTACTAGTGGAACATGTCACTTTATCGGACAATCATTAGTTTCATGGTTTAGCAAAAAAAAATTGTGTTTCTTTATCTACTTGCGAAGCTGAATATATTTCAGAAGCTCTAGCATGTGCACAAGTGATATACATGTAACAAACAATTACGGATTTCGGCAAAAATATCAATAAATCTCCAACATATTGTGATAATAAAAGTACAATAAATTTATCAAAAAACCCTCTAAATCACTCGTGAACTAAACATATAGATGAACGAAATCATTTTTTACGTGACAATGTTGAAAAAGAAACTATTTCATTAGAATACGTAAATACCGAAAATCAAATAGCAGATATTTCCACAAAACCCCTAAATGAACAAACTTTTATAAAACTCCGACGCGATTTAGGGATATGCTCTCTTCATGATCTTCTAACTTAATAACCACTTCTTCATTTAAGCTATGATTAGCTAATAATTTTCTATCCATAAATTGCAATTAATAAATCCTTCACCTTTGTTTTTTTAGTTAATTAATTTCTACAAATTTTCTAAAAATAATTTTTGAACTTATATAAATATTCATACAACAAGAAAGAAAAAACATATATATAATTCATACTTGTTTTAAACAAAATATAATCATGGCCTTTGAAAATTCTTATATATCCATCTCGACATCTACAACGGATAGCTCGGCGGATACACCATAATGGCTTCCTACACCCGCACCAAATCAGGAACCGACATATAGGTGGTGCTTATATCACACGGGATTCACTCCCGACAGCAATAAGACCAAACGATCTTTATTTTTCTCTCCTAACACAAAGAAGAAAATTGGTGAAATACATCACTATCAAAAACAACAAATAGATCTTCAACGAGAACTATATTTTGAATAAAAAGTCACTGCACGTCGACTAAGCTTTTTGGAGCAAGTAAGGATGAAGTTTTGTACTTCATGGAAGGAAGATGTCCATGAAGCACTTCTGATGCCTTGCAGTTCCTTGGATCCCTCTTCCTCATGTCGTACACCTTTGGACCCTTCACTAAGGCAATTCTCTGGTTCCTCGAGGACCCACAAACGTGGAAATATATGGTCGCCACTCAAACCATGGAGGGATAACAAGTCAGATGATCACAAAACTCCATCGCCATCTAAATAAATTATATTTTCTTATTTATATCTGTATCTATGTTTATTTGTAATTTTATTTCACACAAATAATACCACATTTCTTTTCAAACAATAGAGAATCAGAAATAAGCAACAGCACTAAAAACTAAGATATTATTAGAAAGATTGCTTATTTCAGATGGACCTCAGACGTCTAACACCCTGATATCCCATGATTTTTCATCACTGTGCATATGTCAGACGTCTGTTATAACCCTCCAAACGTCTGGAAATTTTCTCTCCCTCCTTGAAATAGAAACCAGAATATTTCAGACGTCTGAACTTTGATCCAGACGTCTGAGTTATGTCTCTGCCACCAAATTTTAAAAACTTGACCTATTTCAGACGTCTGATATTTTAACTAGGCGTCTGAAAAATCTCTCCGACTATCATATTTTTAAAAATCGACCAAACCAGACGTCTAGCAAAAACCAAACGTCTTAAATTATCTACTGTGTTCGAATAAGGGTAAACCAGAGTCTAAATTCACTTTCAGACGTCTAAAATTCAATCGACACTTTAAAAACACCTAGATAACGTCATTTTTTTCTAATTTCATTTCTATTTTCAACCACATATTCTCCATTGACAATTTTTCTTCTCAAAACCATCTTTTCTTGTTACACTTGCTCAATTGCAATGCTTCCTAGAACTAAAAAGCCTAAGATATCAAAACGAAAATAAGACCAACCAACATCATCAATTCCTCAAATTTGCTCCGATGATCAAATAGAAAGATAGATGAATTGTGCACCACACTCAATCAAGATATATGAGAATATACAGAAGAAGAAGCTTCACATAGGTCCATTTTATAATATACTTAAATTTCCAATGTATGATTTGGATGAAATGTGTAAGAACGCCGGTTTAAAAACATTGATATCGTTCACTCCCAATGGCATCCAAATCGATCAATTGGCTATATTTCTCCTTTACGCAAATTTGGATAGCATGGCAGTGCGGAACACTGAAATTAAAGACAATTGGTTATGGTCTAGCGTGTAGGCAACACGATTAGACTCACTCTAGGAATAATAGGTAGGATTCTCGGATGTTCCGATTCAGGCGAAGATTTATGTAATATTCCCTATATGCACTTCAAACCAAGGAACAGTATAACACATCAAATATGGGAAGATGAAATGCCTAAATTTGCATCCAAATATCTACGACCAAAAGCAAGACTTCTTACTCGAATGATCATCAATACCATCGTTCCACGTATGGAAAGTCATAAGCAAATAACCGAGTTAGAGCACAAAGCTTTATATGCTCTGTTTAGCGAAACAAGGGTAAATTGGGCCAAATTTATTTTTGACGAGCTCAAACATTTTTCGACTCGGTCACGGCCATCAATTATCTACCCTACATACATTATGAGACTTCTACATGCTCCTCCTACTTATCAACTTTTGAAGAAATCTCTCCAAACTATGCTTCCACAAAGTTTTTCTCGTTAATGCACCTACCGAAAATTCCTTCGAAATTTATTTCTTTTGAAGATTGGACGCAAAATCATCAAACCAGACAAGTTGAGCCTCCACCTCAACCACACAATGAACCATCACAAGAGGAGGGACAACGTCGTGAAGCAACTCCACCTCCTCCTGCACCATTTGATTATCCAAGCCAGGATGAGATTTTGGAAACTCAAACAGAAACAAATCCAAATGGAAGTGTTCGAGATCTCACTCTTAAAATCAACACATATTATCTCAAAATCAAAAAGTTTTGGTTAAGCGTATTAACAGCTTTGAATCATCTTTTGCCACATGCCTAGCAAAAGTTGAAGAATCACTTTCAACTGCATTACCGGTTCTTAAAGAGGTACTTCAAAGGGTTCGCGGTCATACACCTGCTTCTGAAGATTGGACAACCCCAGTGCCTTCTCCTCCCGCAAAACATTCCAAACTTTTTGAGGATGAACCTATAAAACAAGCTTCGACATTTCCTACAAAGCAACCTAGCTCTTCCCAAAAAGAAGATAAAGGGGATGATCAAGAAAAAGCCTCTCCGAAAGAATTATAGATTTTAGGATTTCAATTTTTGTACACTTGACAAAATCTATGAATGTGATCAATTACAAATTATTAATGAATTTCTTTTGTGATATCTTTGATGATTGGCAAAAAAAATTATTATTCTTTTTATAATGCCAAAGGGGGAGAAATATAAGTATAAATATATAAAAACTATAAACAAGCACATATATAGAGGAGATTTATAAATTATATATAAGTACATTGTATAGTTGTCATCGTCAAAAGGGGGAGATTGTTAGAAAATCAAATCTACGGTTTCGATGACAACAACTATATAATGGAAATCAAATATGCATATATATTTCTATTTGTAGATACTTGCTAGAGGAACATCACTAGAGAGACAAGAACAAGGCTCAAAGAATGTTATAAGAGACCACAAATCGATAGGATCAGTGGAGTAAGGACACAGATGCACAAAAGTAAACATGCACAGATTTTAGACGTCTGGGAGCACTAGTCAGACATCTGAAGAAATCTATGGAATTCAAAACAGAAAGGATCAGACGTCTGGTTAATGCACTCAGACATCTGAAAGGCTACTGCATACCAAAAAATATATATAGCCAGACGTCTGAAACAATTACCAGACGTCTGGTGTTGAACTCGGATTTTGAAATTCAATTTACAACTGCTGCATTTGAAAGGACATCTTTGCTTCTCTTCGCTGCAACCCTTCATCACCATCAAAAGCGACTATAGAACACTTGTTAATGGATGCAACTACTCAAGGAATCTCTCTACCACTACTAATAACATCAATAATCAAAGAGAAGAACTCACCTTACTTACTTGCACTCTTTACTCACATACTCTGTTATATTCTTGATCACTAGCAACCTATACTTGTATTTCACTCTTCCATATATATTCAGATCTCCTCAATCAATATTCTATATATATATATATATAATACATACATACATACATATATATATATATTGGAAGCATTTGTACTTAATAGTCAATATTCGTGTTATAGAACACATACTTGACAAGAACAAGCTATTGTAACCAAGCCTATTCCTCCGAGCGAAGTGAGGGCGTTTGATAGTCGAATTCCGAAAGGGAGCTTAGGGACTGGATGTAGGACGGGAGGTCTGAACCAGTATAAAATCCTGGTGTGCTTATTCTATATTTAACTAGATTAATTTTAACTTAGTTGCATCATATAGTTCGTCACATATACTTGCATATACACTACACGATCTACTATATAGATTTTCATAATGTCTCGGATTAACCAGAGTATTATATAAATAACACACTGGTCAGACTATTTCTAGAATGTAGATGTCGGTGTATAATAATATAAGGCATGGTGCTACAAATATATCTAATAAATATGTGTGCACATCTCAAGTACATCGCATATATCGTTTCATATACAAATCACCACCCTTATAGATAAACATTACATCACAAGGTAAATAAACCATCCATGTATCCAAACATCTAACTATAACACCCATTAATAAAACCACAACATAGCGGGTACGTCCATAACACTAAGAGGAATCAACCATCCATAAGCACCCAATCAAGTGATGTGCTATAAGTATGGTATCACATGTCTATATATCTCAAGTCACATAATCCAATTAGGAGCATCACAGCAAACAACACAGTCTAGTGAGTTGATAAGTGCACGCCTCTGAATAGATGTCTAGAAAGGGAATCCAAATAATATAGTATAGCCATATAATCTCACATATTCCAGATGGGGGATACATAACACACATCACCTTGTATAGGATAACACATAACACTTGCATCACAGCACACCCACAACCTTAGTTACCCCCAGCCATCGTGACACTACATCCATCTATACACATTGGTCATGATCTTACTACCCAATGGTAATAGACTGTTTGGCTACTATAGCATCTGGGCATATCATCATACAATCTAAACATTAGCACACAACACGTATATGTATAGTAAGGTGATGCCACGAATCTGGGGCATAACCCCATGATCAGCCAACTAGGATGGACTGTAGTCTATCTGGATAAACAACACTGGACACAAATTGGCACACAACGGACCCTTTCTCTAAATATTAACGTGTAAAAAACGAGTGTTCCTCGCATATAGAAAGTAATCGAACAAATATCACGTATGCGTCTCATACCACCTGGTCTTACTCATTTACTCAATGCTTGTAAACTACACTCCTTACCTATAATAATATCATATATAGTATGCCAAAAGAGTAATCGGTATAATATTACCGAATGTCTCATACCAGATGGTGTTATTAATCAGTTTACTCAAAATTCTCGCCATACCAAACTACACATAACAATATTCTACAAAAAAAGTCCAAAGAATATACAAAGGAATATTACTAAAAGTCTCATACCAGATGGTATTATAACTCCGTTTATTCCAATTTCTAATTACAAAGAAATATCAATCATTCTTTATTCAATTGCTTCAGAAGAGTTTTAAAATAGACTTTTCTCAAATCTTTAATATAATTTCAAATACCAATATTCAATTGAAAGAAAATCAAATTATAAAATTCTCATTCTTTCCTTAAAATCCATTTGTAGTTTCATAAATAAATATTTGCAATCCTCTTGTTTTATTATAGGAAAATCTATAAATTAACTGCATTCAATTCCAAATCCCTTAAACTCCTTTTAGAAATAATTCATAAACTTTGAAATTCTTCTTCAATGATAATAATACCAAAGATTCATAATAATTTCTTTTAAACAATAAATTTAAATAATTCTATACTCCAAATAAGGATTTTCAATTAATGATAATTTTCCAAAGCCATATTATGAAATTCCAAGACCAATGTCTTTAAAACCAGCACTTACATTCAAATCCTTTTCATGCGAAGTAAGTGAGCAAATTTAAATTCTATTCTATATAAAACCTTTTCAAGATTTGATGCAAAAACATCGAGGAGTAATAATTTTTTTGTATAACAAAATCCCAAAATTACCTGTCCATAATAATTGTCTTCAAAACGCTTCTATAAACATATTTCCAAATAGCTTTTAACATTGATTTCCCCTTTAATTTAAAAATAATCAAATACTATAATTACTTCCAAAATTTACTTAGTAATATTTAAATAATAAATCCTTCAAGTAATAATTTTCATACAATAAATAAAGTGCATTCATTTTATTAATACTTCAAAATATTTTTTTCCAAGCTTCCAATTTATTAAATCAGAATAAATGTAACTCATCATTTTAAAATATAAATTTTAATACCACTCTTTCTTAAACTTTTAAATATTTTGATAATAATTGATAAAAAATGTATAATATTCTAAAATTCACTTATTTAATGAAATCCCAAAATAATTTATTTATTTCAAATCTTCGCCTTTTAGTTTCCTTTTCCGATCACTTTCAAATGTTGTGTTCTGCTGATACATAGTCAATTCAACCAATAGTACTTTTAACATAGCTTAATCAAGGTATACTACACTAATTCAATGAACAACAATAATCAATGACAATCATTCTCATCTAATAACAATAACATAGCAAATCCAACCAACTAAATCCATATTAACCAACATTCATCATCACAACAATCATAAAAGTACATATAACAGAATTTTTTTTGGAACTAGAGCATAGTTGTGAGGGAGATAACTTACCGAAATTATGCAAGGAAAATTGAATACTCTTAGCCCAAACATCAATGTTTTGCTGCCCTCACCATCACACCCATTTCTAGTAGCAATTTTCTGATTTCAAGGTACCCCGACACAAGAACCCCAACACCTCTCATCACTCCATCGCACCCCTCTGGTTTTTCCACCAGAAAAAACCCAACTCATTCCTCAACTCGTGCCCCAACACCACTCACAACTCCCTAAATCCGCCTGCCATCAACATTCGCATACCCATTGTCAACCGCGTCACTTGTTCACGACATGCTACTAAACCTTCCAGGTCACACGCCTCCATCATCGCTTATCGATCATTCGACCAAGCATCGTTCGCACTCTGCCTACCGTCAATTTTTAGGTCGCGTCTCCATTACCACCGTCGCCTCCAGCTCGTGCATGTATGTTTTACTTATTTTTAATACGTGATGAATTGATTTGGGCATAAGGGAGTTAGGGCAAATAATCAGGTATGGATGTAAATAGGGGATAACAAGTATTCTAGAGAAATATGGAGAAAGGTTTGGGCTTAGGATTGTTTGCTTTGAGCTTGATTTAATTTTTTTTTTTGCTTGTTAAATAATTCATGTATTATATTTATAATTGAAATTTTAATCTAATATAAATTAACTTACCCATCATCCTACGAATATAATTTGTTAACTACATGATTTTCTTCATATTAATATTTGTTGATTCCTATTTAATTATTCATTAAAACATTTTATTCCAGTTTAGTGTATCAATTAAAAAGAATTTAGTAGTTTATTTGATTTATTAAAACAAAATCTCATATTAAATAGCATTCAATTAAATAAATATTTATTTTAATATAATAATTATCGAAGTCGAATTCAAACAATATTATTTTAATTAAATTTATGTATAAATTAGGGTTGTTACATGATGGTTGCTAATAGGTGAATTTTATTAGTTAATATTGCATATATGAGCTGATATATGTTGGCTTATAACACACATCACATTATGATTTAATTTTATTGGTTATATGCATAATGGTTGTTGCATTTTTGCATATGTATTAAGTGGCTGCTTATCCATATAGAATTGCAGTTATAGGATTGTGCCTACATCATGGATACATGAAATAATTACCTGCATTCAGGAAGTCAACTAGTTTAGAAGACTGCATAATTTTACCTTACCCATATGTTCATATACATTTCGTACCTATATGACATACTGCATTAGATATTATGAATTTGAGGTCAATATTTGCTGATGGTTGATGGTTGAGTAGATGGTTGTATGAGAAAATTATATTTCCCATCTTAGAGATTTCAATAATGAAATCCTTTTAGTGGTTAGGGAGAAAAATGTAACACCCTGCAAATTTTAATAATAAATTGTAATATTAATAAGGGAAAAAATGTAATATTACATAAGAGGAAAAAATAATAAATTTCCACAAACATTGGAATCATGCAATTGAAATTATTCAGTTACATCCAAAATGTCATTTACCATGAGGAAACATATATAACTTATTAACTTTGATAAAATGGGTCGAAAACAGCAGAAAATATGACTAATAGAATTTGCATTAATATGGATTTCGGGCCTAAGCCAGAAAACCTTATTTTTTAGCAATAAATTAGACCCTAGCCTCCATATTTCTTATTCCAAAACATTATCATCACATGTATGTACATTTCTTCTCTCTCTCTCTTTTAGAAACTCCTCAATCCAAACAAACTCTTCTATCTCTTCATAAACTTATAAATCAAAAACAAAAGTAAGATAAAGAATGGAGTCAAATTAGAGGAAGAAAGACAAGCTTTGAATCCAGGAACAAATCAACAAGGGACAGGAGCATAGATTCCAATCAAACTAAAAGAGTAATTCTTTCGAAGTGGGTGAATTTATTACTATGTTATGTTGATTCATAAGTAGTCAAATTTATTTATAATTCTAACTGATCTAAAATATACCTTTGAATTTTTAATAGAAGTTTCTGTAGGATCGATTTCACCCTAGAGGGGGGTGAATAGGGTGATGCTATTAATTATAAAAATTATTGCGGAAGCTTATAAAATTATTTAAACACAGATAAATCAAAATTATAGCAGCATAGATAATAGAAGAATAATAAATGCAGAAATAAAACGACACAGAATTTACCCAGCTTCGGTAAAACCCTACCTACGTGCTGACCCCAAGGTTTCTACTAGAAATAAAGTAGTCACACGCTTACACACGTAAACTCGTGACACTCGCTACTGACTAAACTAACTCTACGCTCAAAACTCTGCCACAACTCACCATTGAGTTGCGAATTCTCAAACTACGCCATGTAGTTTGTCCCCTAGTCACACGACTAGTAATTGCACAATTTTCAAAAGAAAATACAATTTAAAAACAATTTAAATAAAACAAAACTCTAACAAAACCCTAATTTGAACTATTAAATCCCAACTAAAAACAAGGCCGGCCCTTTTCTTCTTTTTATTATTATGTTGGCCCGTTCTTTGCTCTTTGATCTATATAATGGTGGCTCGTTCCTTTTTCCTTTGCTTGCAAATTAGGGCTTCTAATTAGAAGCTGCCGACAATAGTTGCTCGATCGAATGATGATTTAGGTCCTTGCTTTATTGATCGACTGTCTCTTTGAGTTGCTCACGACTGCTTCTACTTGCGTCGAGTTCGAATCTGATTTCGGTATATAATTTACTACTTTTGCTTTTTTGGTTTTGGCTTACTTGAACTCGATGATTTTTTAGTCGACGATGATTGGTTTTTATATAGGGTTTGAACCCCTTGATTTTCGTTCGTGTATATTTGTTTGAATTCGTCTGTAATTCACCTTGGCCATTCGATATTGATTGAATGTTGGCGATGATTTCTGACTTTGTCATCTCGTATATTTTTGATGATGGCTTATTCATCACAGCTTCGAATTTTCCTTGCTCGTTTCTTTACCACCACGTCTCTGACTTGTTCAACATATTCTTTGATCGATGGTGATTTGTCTGACTTGGTTTGATGTTGACTTTGGTTTTGATTTGACCTGCAGGTTTCTTCGACTGCAAACTTGATTTTGTGATGTTGATAAAAAGTTCGACTTTTGCCATACTATTCACTGCCTCTGGTAGCACTTTCGACCTTGTTCGATTTCACTTGTTGTTTCATGACTCCGGCCATTATGTCTTTACTGCCATGTGTATACATACATCTATGTATGTATATATGTGTTGTATTTGTAATGTTCACTGTGATTCCTTTAGCCTATTTTCATTTTGCCTGTACTTGATTTTCTGTTGTACTGTATTGCTGCATATCACTGCTTTTACTGTTTTACTTTATTATCGAGTTGCACTACTTGCATATTCATATAAACTTGTTGTATCACCATTTCATGTTTACTTGAGGCTTGCACTTGAATGCCAGTAGTATCAATCATTGTTGTATCTTTGGTGCACTTGGTTTGTAGTCTTTGGTTTATTGTTATATATGTTTTCAGCCTGGACATATGCTGTTTCATGTGCTTGTTCCTTCTAGTCAGTTTGCATTTGAATGACTGTCTTGTTAAGTTCACTTGAGATTGCTTGATGAATTTGAGTCAATTGTTTCACCTAGAGTTGTATTTCCTTGTAAAGTTCATTTGAATTTGTAGCCTTTGTGCTTGAGTCTGATACTTGCACTGTCCAGTTTCACAGTTGCATAACTGTTGTATCTTTTGGAGTTTGCTTTTGTGATATGATTTGGTTTGTGTTTGAAATTCTGGTTCTTATGCTTACTTATTTCTTGCCAGTACATTCATGTGTTTGTTCCTTCATGTGGTCTGGATTTTCTTTGAGCTCATTTTTGGTTTGATGTGCATTGTGCCTTGAGTGTGCTTGCACCTAAGTTGAATTCATGTGTGATTCACTGTTGCACTTGAGCTTGTTCTGTCCAGATTCATTTGAACTTAGTTGTATTTGTACATTATGATTTTGGTCGAGGCTTGTTAACATTATTGGTGCACTCCCTTGACCTGTTGTAGTGTTCATGTATGGTTGTTTATAGCCATTTCATCGTCGAGGTTGCATATATGTATGAGCTGGTACATGTTTGTATACTTTGACTGGCTTGCTCCTGAGCATTTTATTAAACTTGTATATTCGAACTGCACCTGTGTTGAATCCAACGTTAAAGCTCGAGTTTGAACTTGTGCTGATATTGTAACATTATTTTTACTGCACTTGAGTTGAACCCGGCGTTTTGGGTTTGACCTGTACTCACATGTCCCTGTAATTTTATCAAGTGTATATATCGGTGTGCACGGCCTTGTGGCATATACAGTGATACACTGTATGTCACAAGCTGTTTGTGAATGATGAATTCAAAATTAAACGATGGTGAACAATCCAAATAACCGTGGCAAATATTATTTTCAAAATCCACATTTTATTTTATACTGCAAAAATATTTTATTTTCAATTTTACTGCGTCAATGTATATTTTTGCAGATTACTCAGATGCTGGATTCACATTGGAATAAATTTGAAGATCAGTACAAGTTGAGTGAATGAGTGATATGTAGTGAGGTGCAATGTAAATGTGAATTGTAATTTAATCAAATTTGTATTGTAGTTGAAATTGTATATAGTGAGAGTTTGAAATTTGTACTATTCAAAAATTGTAATAAATATTTGTTCGAATAAAATTTCTGTTTGAATTCAAATTCTGTGTTATTTATTTTATTCAGAAAATATTTATTTAATCTATGAAAAATAAAATAGTACATTAACAAATACATTTAAATGAATATATATATATATATGTGTGTGTGTGTGTTTATTATCATCAAACAAAAATCATATAATCGCATATTCAACAATCTCCCCCTTTTGATGATAACAAACATATATTTAAGATTTTGAATATGTTAAATGTATTTGATCATTGATATACTCTAATTGCTCCCCCTATTTAAATGCTTCCTCTCTACACAAAGCTCCCCCTTCATATATGCATACAATTAAAAATATGTTAATGAGCCTAGATGCAAATAGAAAATATTTGACCTTTGCTTGATTTTATTTGACAAAACCTTAACTTTTCTCTCCCCCTTTTGTTATCAACAAAAGAATAATAGAGTTAGAAAAATGGAGATAAAGTGATATTAATCCAACATTAAAACTCAATTGAATATAAATATTAAATTTCAATAAAAAATCAAACAAAAATCATAAATACTTTGTTAGGTGCACATTCCACTTTTAAAATGATGGAAATGATGTCATCGTATAAAACTATACAGTTGTGTCTATTTGTGGTATATTTATATCAGGAATTTGAATATCTACCAACCATGCATAACCATTAGGAACTTTTAAATGAGATTAGTAGTATTCCAATTTTATTTTTTAGAAAAATGAATTCAAGTATCTTCTAACCATGCACAACCGCGAGGACTTTCAAATTGGATTAGAATCAACTTGTTTATTATTAAAAAAATCAATTTTGATATGCGTTCCATACATGCATAACCGTGAGGACTTTTAAATGAGCATGGTAGCACACAACAAATTCTAAGTAATTTAACCATGCATAACCGTGAGGACTTTTAAATGAGAGTGAATACTTTGGATTTTATTTTATTTCTATTATTATTATTTTATTTTTTATTAAAAAATGTAAAATGAAAAATGAATGATTCCTGTTTAAAGTACTACATATTGACAAACTATATTGAATTTTGATGAGTGATGGTCGTTAGAAATATGATAGAAATAGAGATGGTCATGGAATTTTTACCAACAAAATGTTTTATAAGTCTTGTTTAAATTTCTAAAGAAATTTACTAATTATACCGTCTCGAATCATAATATATGATCAATCACTATTTATCTTTTCGATAATTATTTGGGAGTCAGATTAGTCAAAATAGTCATTTAAAATCAAATTCAAAAATAATTATAAAATTAATTTTTCAAAATGGCTGATCTGAAAACATGGTCAAAAATGATTTTTTAGAAGGGGTTATATGAGAAAAATTTCTGCTATTTGAAAATTATTTGAAATGAAAAATATGCAAATATTTTCTTTGAAAAACGATGCAATTACTAAATGTCTCAACAAAAATCACGTTCAACTAGTATTTTTTTCTATCAACTAGATTACCAGTGTAATCTGCATCTGAATTTCTCTTTCACCCAAAATTATTGTTAATTGAATTTGATAGACCAGACCATGAAGTTTGCAACAAAAAACAAGATAATTTTAACAACATTTTAAATGACATTCTCTTGAATTTGAATTGAAGCCGTGTAAATAATCAAAAACCGTGAATGTAGAGTCAGCCGTAAAATAACCAAATGTATTATCATCCAATAAAACATTATTATTAATCCAAACTAATATATATGAAGTAATTCAAAGACTCTAGAGATTTTTATAGTGTTCTTGGCATAAGAATATAATTGGCCAACAATTTTGAATAAGTCAGAATCAAAATCATCATTATTTTATCATCACATTATTGGCTGATTTAACTTAGATTACGGTGCAGATTATCACATTTAATATATCGTTCAAATAGATATACCATTACCTGTTTTACCTTTACGATATTTTTCGTTGTTGTCCATTGTGATTCTGTTACCTTTATACTAGGCTAAGGAACTTTGCTTTATCGCCCATTTGTGTTACTGGAACAGCCAGAATCCAAATAACACTGTTGTTGTTCCTTAGCCTGCCACCACACCTACACGATGAAATTTTTTTGTGACTTATTTGTTTTTATAGGTCCATGATTGTTAGTGGCAGAATATTTTGAAAAATAATTTTGTGGAGACCCAAAACTATTTATATATGTTCCTTTCGGCACCCAGATTTGTTTAACTTTGAGAGATTTTATATTTGTGCCTTTTGGAACCCAAATTGGTATAGTTTTCACGTGTTTGGGTCTATACCAACAATTATTGTGACTGTGTCTATATTTTCTACAAATTGTGCGCTTAGAATTGACTTGATTAATTTTGCTTTTAACATTTTTAGATTGATTATATCCAAGTCCTTGTCTAACTGTATTAACAGTTTTCTTCCTTAATAGCATATTCAACGATTTTTCACTTTTTGAAAATTTATCTAAAGTCGTTGACAATTGTTGGACTTGTGTTTTGAGAGATTCATTTTCGTTTAACAATTGTGTTCACTTATTAATAGAATTTTCTCTTCTTGTATTTTCACTTTCTTTCAAAATCAGAATTTCATTTTCAGGTGATTTTATATTAATTTCTGATTTTTTAATTTCTTCCTCAAATAATGGACACTTATCACACTTAGGGATCCTACTTTGATAGGTTTTAACTAGTTTGTCAAGTTGTTTATTTAAATCTATCAAAGTATCTTTTTTTGATTCAAGTTTGGCATACTTCTCCCTAAGTCGTTCAAAACAGCCATTTACTTCGTGGAAATATATAAGTAATTCTGAATGACTAAGTTTTGATACCTTACTTGGCTCATCATCATCACTGTCAGTTATTTCACCATGAAGACACAAATTTTCTCTTTCACTCTCACTATCGGTGTTATCACTTTCATCTTCATCGATTTCATTCCAAGTAGCTGCAAAACCTCTCGTCTTTAGTTTCTTTTCTTGACTGAGTCGATTTTAGGGACAATTTGGCTTGATATGACCGGGTTTATTGCATTTGTGACAAATGATTTTCTGCTCTTCTGTTTTGTCTAGTGCTTTGTTTAATCTACTCTTTACTTATTGACTTTTGATCGGATTGCCATATATGCGATTCCACCTTTTGAATCTTCTTATTAATAGTGCTAGTTCTGCTTCACCATCATCATCATCTTCTTCACTTTCAGTTGTCCCTTTAAGAGCTATTGATTTCTTTCGAGTGTCTCCTCCTTTACGCTCTTCCCTGAATTTCTTTTCTAGCTCGTAAGTGGTGAGGTTTTCGATGAGTTCTTCGACTTTCATTTGTTTCAAATCTTTTGATTCTTGAATGGTAGTTACTTTGGCTTCAAAACTTCGTGGAAGGACTCTGAGGATTTTTTGGAATATCTCCAACTCTGTGTATGATTTTCCGTGAGCTTTTGATTTGTATACGATATTGGAAAGTCGTCCATACATCTCTTTGACATTTTCTTCCTTCGCCATTGTGAAGTTCTCATATTCGCTGCTTAGCATGGTAAGGCGAGATTCTTTGACTTGAGATGTTCCTTCGTGAGTCATTTCTAGTGTATGCCATATTTCCTGCGCAGTTAGACAATGTGAGACACAATTAAATTCAAATTGATCCAAGGAATAGATAATAGAATTCATAGCTTTAGCATTAGCATTTTGTAATTTATTTTCTAGTTTTGTCCATTGGTCCATCGGTTTATCTATTTCCTGATTATCTACAGTTACAGTTGGTGCTCTATATTTTTCTAGTAGGCGTATTCACCATTGAACTTTGGTGGTCTAACTATGGACTGACCCTAAGAAAAAGCATTATTAAAAAAAGCCATTTTAAAAATTAAAATTTTTAAAACAAAAATTGGTTTTTGAAAAACGAATTTTTAAAAAATAAACAAAAGTTGACTTCTATTCCTCGCTCTGATACAACTTGTAGGATCGGTTTCACCCTAGAGGGGAGTGAATAGGGTGATGCTATTAATTATAACAATTATTGCGGAAGCTTATAAAATTATTTCAACACAGATAAATCAAAATTATAGCAGCACAGATAATAGAAGAATAATAAATGCAGAAATAGAACGACACAGAATTTACCCAGCTTCGACAAAACCCTACCTACGTGCTGCCCACAAGGTTTCTACTAGAATTAAGTAGTCACACGCTTACACACGTAAACTCACGACACCCGCTACTGACTAACCTAACTCTACGCTGAAAACCCTACCACAACTCAGCCACTGAGTTGCGAATTCTCAAACTACGCCACGTAGTTTGTCCCCTAGTCACACGACTATTAATTGCACAATTTTCAAAAGAAAATACAATTTAAAAACAATTTAAATAAAACAAAACTCTAACACAACCCTAATTTAAACTATTAAAACCCAACTAAAAACAAGGCCAGCCCTTTTCTTCTTTTTATTATTATGTTGGCCCGTTCTTTCCTCTTTGCTTTGTATAATGGTGGCTCGTTCCTTTTTCCTTCGCTTGCAAATTAGGGCTTCTAATTAGAAGCAGCCGACAATAGTTGCTCGATCGAATGATGATTTAGGTCCTTGCTTTGTCGATCGACTATCTCTTTGAGTTGCTCACGGCTGCTTCTATTTGCGTCGAGTTCGAATCTGATTTCGGTATGTAATTTACTGCTTTTGCTTTTCTGGTTTTGGCTTACTTAAACTCGATGATTTTGTAGCCGATGATGATTGGGTTTTTATATAGGGTTCGAACCCCTTGAGTTTTGTTTGTATATATTTGTTTGAATTTGTCTGTAATTATTCTCAGCCATTCGATATTGATTGAATGTTGGCGATGATTTCCGACTTTGTCAATTCGTATATTTTTTTGATGGCTTATTCGTCACGGCTTCGAATTTTCCTTGCTCATTTCTTTACCACCACGTCTCTGACTTGTTCAACATATTCTTTGATCGATGGTGATTTATCTAACTTGGTTCAATGTTGACTTTGGTTTTGATTTGACCTGCAGTTGTCTTCGACTGCAAACTTGATTTTGTGATGTTGATTAAAAAGTTCAACTTTTGCTATACTATTCACTGCCTCTGGTAGCACTTTCGACCTTGTTCGATTTCGCTTGCTGTTTCATGACTCTGGCTATTATGTCTTTACTGCCATGTGTATACATACATCTATGTATGTATATATGTGTTGTATTTGTAATGTTCACTGTGATTCCTTTAGCATGTTTTCATTTTGCCTGTACTTGATTTTCTGTTGTACTGTACTGCTGCATATCACTACTTTTGTTGTTTTACTTTGTTATCGAGTTTCACTACTTGCATATTCACATAAACTTGCTGTATCACCATTTCATGTTTACTTGAGGCTTTCACTTGAATGTCAGTTGTATCAGTCATTGTTGTATCTTTGGTGCACTTGGTTTGTAATCTCTGGTTCATTATTATATATGTTTTCAGCCTGCACATATGTTGTTTCATGTGCTTGTTCCTTCTAGTCAGTTTGCATTTGAATGGCTGTCTTGTTAAGTTCACTTGAGACTGCTTGATGAATTTGAGTCAATTGTTTCAGCTAGAGTTATATTTCCTTATAAAGTTCATTTGAAGTTGTAGCGTTTGTGCTCGAGTCTGATACTTGCACTGTCCAGTTTCACAGTTGCATAACTATCATATCTTTTGGAGTTTGGTTTTGTGATATGATTTGGTTTGTGTTTGAAATGCTGGTGCATATGCTTGCTTATTTCTTGCCAGTACATTCTTGTGTTTGTTCCTTCATGTGGTTTGGATTTGCTTTGAGCTCATTTCTGGTTTGATGTGCACTGTGCCTTGAGTGTGCTTGCATCTAAGTTGAATTCATGTGTGATTCACTATTGCACTTGAGCTTGTTCTGTCCAGATTCATTTGAACTTAGTTGTATTTGTACATTTTGATTTTGGTCGAGGCTTGTTAACATTATTGGTGCACTGCCTTGACCTGTTACAGTGTTCATGTATGGTTGTTTATAGCCATTTCATTGTCGAGGCTGCATATATGTATGAGCTGGTACATGTTTGTATACTTTGATTGGCTTGCTCCTGAGATTTTATTAAACTTGTATATTCGAACTGCACCTATGTTAAATCCAGATTTAAAGTTCGGGTTTGACCTTGTGCTAATATTGTAACATTATTTTTACTGCACTTGAGTTGAACCCAGCGTCTGTCCCTGTAATTTTATCAAGTGTATATATCGGTGTGCACGACCTTGTGGCATATACAGTGATATACTATGTATGCCACAAGCTGTTCGTGAATGATGAGTTCAAAATTAAATGATGACAAACAATCCAAAAAACCGAGGAAAATATTATTTTCAAAATCCACATTTTATTTTATACTGCAAAAATATTTTATTTTCAATTTTACTACATCAATGTATATTTTTGTAAATTACTCAGATGCTGGATTCACATTGGAATAAAGTTGAAGATCAGTACAAGTTGAGTGAATGAGTGATATGTAGTGAGGTGCAATGTAAATGTGAATTGTAATTTAATCAAATTTGTATTGTAGTTGAAATTGTATATAGTGAGAGTTTGAAATTTGTACTATTCAAAAATTGTAATAAATATTTGTTTGAATAAAATTTCTGTTTGAATTCAAATTCTGTGTTATTTATTTTGTTCAACAAATATTTATTTAATCTATGAAAAATAAAATAGTACATTAACAAATATATTTAAATGAATATATATATATATATATGTTTATTATCATCAAACAAAAATCATATAATCGCATATTCAACAGTTTCAATCTAAAGTTTATTTAAATAAATTAATTTCAGTTATGAACCTTAAGTGTAATATGATGTAACGACCCTGGAATAATAAATTTTGATTATAGAAAAAAGGGAAAAGATGGACTAGATTGACTCACCGTTGATTCTATGGATATAAACGCGTATATGACAAAGTTAACTTGATTTGATAAATGAAGAAATAAAATACCCTTTATTACACCTTGAATTTATTTTTTAATTCAAGATATACGTAGAATTTTCATTGGAAAACATAGTTAGATTTAAAAAAATAGTGTAAATGTATGTCTATAATTGTGAAATTAACAAGTTAAATTCTTTAAACAAAGGTACAAACTATGCACAATAATCTAGTTGAAAAATAGTCCTTAAATCTATATTCGAAATCAACGAAGAAGATAACGAGACAAAAGTTTTGAAATCTAGAAACACCAACCAAACAACCAAAAATTCAACTAGACATCTAAAAAACCTAACTAGACGTCTGAGTTAAGGATTAGAGGTCTAGATTTCAGATATTCCAAAACTAAGAGCGACTAGTTCGAATTCGACTCGAATCAGACGTTTGAATTATTTTTTAGACCTCTAGAATTGAAGTCAAATGTCTGAGAAAGGGGGTCAGCCGTCTGAACATTTAGAAGTTATATTATATTATATTATATATATATGTAGTTAGATGTATGAATTATATTTCCAAACGCCTGAACTGTTTTAGCAAGCCAAGGCTAAACCTAAACCTGGTGAAAGCAAGTATGGCAAATTTGAGAACTTGTCACCACTTTCTTGACTTTTAGGAGTTCACATAGCTTCATGGAGTAAGTGCAACAAGTAGGAATAATTCATGGTGGGTGTTGCATGGAATTCGACAAAGCATATATTAAAAATGTAATTATAAGCTTTTATTGTTACTGGGGTACGACTGCTGTAACGACCCGAAATTTCATTACTTTGATTTGTGAATATTTAATTAATTTTAAATATTCACATAATTGATTTTATAATGGAAATAAAACTTTTTTAAATAATAGATGATGATGGTCGAATAGTTTTAAATTTTTGTTTATAAAAATATCTAGTTCAAAGAAAGACAAAAAATGTGACTGGAATTCGTTTTCAGAATTTTCGTCGGCTAAAAGTTATCAGAAACGTTGTGAACTCTTAGCATAAGAATACACATAATATGTAGATAAGTTAATATATGTGTGTATTACTGTATGTGTATATGTATTCAAACCTAAGTGTATAAAGTTTAAAATAAAAATATAAATGTCACATGATTAGAAACATTAAGTTCAAAGAGTACTTAGACATGTTTAAACATGTTTGCATCGAAACGAGAAGAGGGAAGATGTGTGTGGGCCTGAGTACATGAGGTGAAGAATGCTAAGTGAGGTGGCAAGAGGGTAGTGGAGGGTAAATGACAATGGCATTTAGGTAATTTACTTTTTCTCTTGCCTATAAATAGCCTTTCACTTCTTCAAAATTTTCCTCCTCCTCCTTATTTAAATATTTCTTCCTCATTTGTTATCTTAATGGAGAATTTCTTTTTGAAACAGTAGAAAATTTCAGAGGCTACAACTTGCATTTGTACCACTTCTTCAAATTTTGAGCTTAGCCATGTCAAAATATCAATTCTTTGTAGAGTGTTTTCGGACCCATATTTTCAAGTCCGAAAATACTTCTTCTTCTTTTGACCATATCTATCTCATAAAAAATCCAAATTGAGTAATTCTTTTTTTAAATGGTAGAAAAGAGAATTTACAAGAACTTTTTCTTTGACAACTCCTTCAAATTCCGATAATAACATAGCCAAAAATCTAAGAGAAGTTTACTAAATTTTGGGTTCATTTTGTGAATTCAACATTATCCGAAGTCCCTCCACCTCTCCAAAAAAGTCCTCATCTCACATATACATGTCATGGATGAACCATACTCTACCATTGCCAAGCCTATTTCTAAGTTTTAAGTACAAAGATCACATTTTTCATAGTTCTAAAGTTATTTCATATTTTCAAAAGGGTTTTGCAAATTTTCGGTGAGTAAACTTATGATTTTTGGAAAGATGTCTTCGCATATATGATGGTTATATGTTATTTATATATGACATTAATATTTGGATTATGATCTGGTTGGATGTATATGTATGTGATAGCTTGTGTTTTAGGATTTGACTTGAATCGATGGATTAAAGTGATGCGTTTGGAATTAAAGTTGTGATCTTTGTGGTGTATGGTGATGATATGATTTAGTATGCATAATATTGGATATGTGATTAAATGGTTTGGAAGTTAGAACTTGAGATGTTGAAAAGGATTTGATATCCATTTTGAAAATCAAATCGTTAACTAGTTTTGATTAAGTAAATGTTTTGTTTTATTTAGTTTCTAACTTATAGTTAAAAATTTAAAAATCTTTTAAATTATCTTTTAAAAGTAAGAAAAAGTGAAAAGTTAAAGTTTTGGATGGTAACTTAGAAGAGTAATTCTAAGTTATTACATTCATAGCGATAGTCGATATGGATGCAGTTCGGAGAGTTTAACGATTTACAAGTTTTAAAAGTGTTTCTTTTAAAAAAAAATTAGAACCATTTCCAAACTAAATAGTAAGCATATAATTTAATTATTACTTAATTAAGTATGTCTTGATAATTAATTATTAATTAAGAATAATTATTTATTAACTAGTAAGTTAGTTAAGTAATTATAATTAATTAGTATTAATTAAGTTCATTATTTATTAATTAAGGAAGTTTTAATTAATGATTAATAAAGTTAAGAGTTAATTAAGTATTAATTTTTATATTAATCGGGTTTAATTATTTTAAGTAATCATTATTTAATTAGAGGTTAATTATTTAATTAATTATTATATAATTGGAGATTAATGATTTTGTGGTGACCCCTTTAATTTTTACACATAGATTTTTTTTTTTACAAAATGAATATATAATTAAATCCCATAATGTTAAGTTTGAATATTTAGAAAATTCATAGATTCTTTTCCCAAGATCCTGGATGACCAATATAATTATATCAGTTCATGATTCACCTTAAAATAGCTCTACATATTTGATGATATGTTTGCTTCTTTTGTTTTGTATGAGATGAAATTTACAACAAGCACAATACATAAGTGATTGAAATTCACAGTGCACCTTTGTATATTTTTTTTTTTATTTACTAAACTTCCTGCCTATACATGTATATGCCTGTAATCACCTAAAGTAATGTTTAAGTATTAATCTAAAAGTTTAACAGAGTTTTGGGGTGAAGACACTTTTGAAAATACTTAGTTGCAGGCTTAAGCAAACAAAACTGATTTTTATTTCCAGGTTTAACCACTTATAGTTTTCACTACATTTCAAGACGGGCTGGAATGCAAACTGGTGTGCTTGGAGTTTGTATTTCAAAAACTTGGAGTTTTTCTATCTTTTTCTTTGAAATGGAAGCACTTGCACAACATGGATTTATAGGGAAGTGATTCCAGGCTTATAAGGGTTTGACCGTTAACCATCTAGGCCAGTCTTGATCCCATACTTACCACTTTCAAAACCTTATCTTTTATGTAAACAAAATTTCTACAAATGTTTTTCCTATCACAAGTTTGCTTCTACCATATCAAAGTTTTTCTGAGAATTTACTTTCTCAGGCTTTCAACACAAAACAAAAATATTTCCAAGTCCATTTCTTTTAAAACCCTTTTTATTTTGAAATCAAATGCATAAATATGAGTCATGCATTTTCTCAGAGATTATGCATCAACCAATATCTATTACAGGCCATGCATAATCCATTTTATTCAAAATTTGCAAGCTCGTTTTATTTTCTGGAAATCAGATATACTTGACCGTTTTTAATTGCCATCATTAAATCACAAAATAATTTCAAACCAAAGAAAACAGGGGCTAACATGCACACATATCATACTGATATGTTATATCAGTTTTCTCAGTTCCAAAAAAAGATGACCAGACATTTATAAGAACATCAACTAATTACTTGCCATCAGAAATCATTCAACAAAGGTTCAGCTAAATACATGTCATAATCCGAGCACTCAGAAAAATCTCCTTACAGTTTACTTTAACTACTAATGATAACCAGATCATTCACTACAAGCATCTGCAAATACAAAGCAAAGTTTCTCTTATTTATACTAGCAGCTAATGCTTCCTTCATCCATCAAGTCAACCTTAATTACCTGCATGCAATTCACTGAGCTGCCCCATTTAATTGAGACACCCAGATGATTGCAAAAGCAACCAAAAGGGTCAGTTTACACTGGTATGAACATTAATAAATTTTATACACATGTTTACAGTTTTTTCTTTATGAACTTATAACACTTGCATAATCTAGCAGTTTGTGAATTATGCACATCTGTAAAAATTGCCAGATAACTTCAAGAATACAACCATTCATTCAACAAATGTTCAACAAGCAATGCATTATTCATAACTTCATAAATAAACCCAGGTTTTGTTCTCCCAATTTCTCCCCATTTTTTTTTTAATCAGGGCATCATATTAAAACATATTTATTTCAAATCCCTGTCCAGATGTATATAGCTCAGAGATTTAAATCTCATACCCCATTTTATTTTATGGTCTAAATCCCCCTGTCAAATGAACACAAGTATGCATTGTGAAGGAATCACCCAGATTGTTTTATTTATTCCAACACACAAAGGCCTCAGGGTGCACCTGCACCATGCATATACTTCCTCCCACCTGAAGCAAGCAGATCATTGACTAACCCTAAATGACCAATTTAATTTTCTTTCATTTATTCATAGGGTTTATTAATTTAATAAGTTCCCCCTCCAATTCTCTGCTTAATTCATTAAGCACTTGTTTATGAGTTTACTCATAAAATCTCCAACCCATTCATGTTTTAGAAAAACATAAATACTTTCTAGTACAATCCTTTGTTATCCATTTAATTTTCTTACTACAGAGATTTACAACAGGTTTGTGGGCTTTCTAAAATAATTTAAGCATCATGATCCTACTATATTATTGTAAAAATATGGACAGAGGTGTTTGTTAAGAAAATTCACCAAAAACTCAGAAATCCTCCTGCCTTATTATTTAGAAAATAAACATGAGCCAGATTTCTATCTTGCTGCCTATGTCCTAAATAATTTAAATCCATACTTGACAATAATAAGAATAGAATAAAAAAATGCTCAAACCATTTTAACTTGGAAAAAACTGTCATACAAAACTCCAAACAGAAATGCACAACAAACATCCATTTCATCCATATCAACCATTTCAAAGATTTTAAATAATTCTTATAATACTTTAGGCTGCCTACCAGAGGACTTAATGCCATTGCATAAAATGGATTAATGCTCACCTAGTATTTTCTTTTACTATCTTGCTCCTCCACACAGCAAATCCCTTCAGAGCTGCTTACCCATATTCTCCTATTTTATTTTTGTTTATCTTTTTTTTTCTGAGATGATGATGGCCATGATGGTGTACAGGTTTTATAAAGCTATTTTAGGGTTTAAGGAAATGGGTAATTCCTTTGATACCCCTTTATTTTTCATGTACAGATCATACTTATGTATGGTCCTCAATTGGAATTACACTCATCTGATTTCCTTTAGTAGTTATTTCGGGATTCCAGCATTTTAATTACTGCATGCTATTTCTATGATCTCATTCTATTCATGCTATATGCATGTGACCTTTGCTTATTTTATTTTCTGCTCAGTTTTAAAGAAACTTTAATCTTTTTGCACTTTCTACTTAGCCTCCTTTTCTTATACAATTCATGTACACTGTCATATATATTTAGGTGGTGTAAAAATTATTCATACTATATTGTTTTTATTCCTCCCTTTAAAACAGCAACTCCTTTTTACATATCTATGTGATAAAAATTATACACACACAAGATTATTTATTTCCTTTTCTGCCAGCATGATTATATAAGTCATTTGAAACTTCATAAAACTCCATTGTATTTTGCTTTTTAAATTAAATAGAAAATTTCCCTATATATTAAATACATGTGCTTATATAATAGTTTAGACATGGAACTATATTTGTTTTAAGTCCCAATTTTTGATCAACTTAACTCCTTGCATCTTTATCAAACAGAAACTCCTATGCACATTTTTATTTACTAACAAGCTTTTCTGTTTTGATGCATCTTTTATTTTATTTTAATTTTATTTTAGGGTCATTACATACCCTCCCCCTTAAAGGAATTATGTCCCCATAATTTCTTTTAATTTCTCCAAATAAAAATACTAATTCATAGTCTGTTTTAATTCCATAACCCCATACTCACATTTTATGAAAGCAAGCAATGCATAGGAATATTCAGAAAATCATCATAAACTACTTAAACATACCTCTCCATCAGTAAACAAATTGGGGGTATTTAGCCCTCATTTTGTCCTCCACCTCCCATGTACAATCATTGGTGTCCAAGCTCCATTGAATTTTTACTAGTTTGATCACCTTGTTCCTCAACTTTTTCTCCTCCTTGGCAATTATCCCTACTGGTTCATTTGCATAGACCAAATTCTTTTGGATTTGAATTTGAGTAGGTGACTCCAGAATTGCTCCTTCATCATGCACCCATTTTCTCAATTGAGAAACATGAAACACTGGATGCACACCACTCAACTCCTCGGGTAACTTAAGTTTGTAGGCCACAGCACCAATTCTCTGCATAATTTCATATGGTCCTACACATCTTGGTGATAGCTTACCAGATTTCCCAAACCTGAACACCTTTCTCATTGGTGATACCTTCAGAAAAACATACTCTCCTACCTTAAACTCCATTGGCTTTCTCCTTTTATCTGCATAAGACTTTTGTCTTGATTGTGCTGTCTTCATCCTATGTCTAATTAACTCAATCATGTTGGAATTTTCTTTAACATGATTTGGTCCTAGTAGTATACCCTCTCCCATATCCAACCAACAGGCAGGAGATATGCAGGGTCTCCCATACAAGGCTTCAAAGGGAGCCATTCCTATTGTTGACTGGTAGCTATTGTTATATGTGAACTCTGCCAAATGAATGTGATCCTCCCAATTACCCCCAAAGTCAAGCACACATGCTCTCAACAGATCCTCCAATATTTTGTTTACTATCTCTGTCCGCCCATCACTTTGAGGATGGCAGGCAGTGCTTAAGCATAGTTGAGTTCCCATTGCTTCTTGGAAGCTTTCCCAAAATCTTGAGGTGAACAAAGTGTCTCTATCACTTATAATGGTCTTGGGTATACCATGTAGCCTTACCACTTCCTTAATAAATAATTGTGCAAGCCTAGTTGCATTTCTATCTGACTTGACAGGGACAAAGTGAGCTGATTTGGTTAGTCTATCAACAATTACCCATATACTATCATTTCCTTTCTTAGTTCTAGGCAAACCATCCACAAAATCCATGGAAATACTTTCCCATTTCCACTGAGGTGCCTCCAAAGGTTGCAACATGCCAGAAGGCTTTTGGTGATCTGCTTTAATTTGCTGACAGGTGAAACACTTTGCCACATATCTTGCCACTACTTGTTTCATTCCTAGCCACCAGTAGCTTCTTTTTAAATCATGATACATTTTAGTACCACCAGGGTGTATGGTGTACTTGGTTTTGTGATGCTCATTCATGATTTCTTCCTTCAATTCTGCAATGTCTGGTACACACAACTTCTCATTCTTCCTCAAATAACCCTTGTGATCTATTTTAAACTTTTCCAACTCAATGTTGCTAAGTAACATTTCCTTCTTCTCCTTCAAATTTTTATCTTGGTCTTGCATGCCACCAATTTTCTCCACTAGATTAGATTTTACTGTAATCAATCCTAGTGTACCATATTCTACCATGTCATCATGCTCTCTAGAATTCTTTTCATTCTTGCTATATATATCTGCCTCCCCAAGCATTACAAGGTTTTTAAATTCATCAATTATTAGACTTGCTAACCTAACTTGATGCCTACTCAAGGCATCTGCCACCCTATTGGCTTTTCCAGGGGTGTACAAAATATGTAGATCATATGCAGCTAGAAATTCCATCCACCTTGCTTGTCTCATATTCAAATCTTTTTGAGAAAATAAATACTTCAATGCTTGATGGTCTGTAAATAATTCAAATTTTGCTCCAAGCAAATAATGCCTCCAAAGTTTTAATGCAAACACTATTGCAGCTAATTTTAGATCATGAGTTGCATATTTGGTTTCATTGGGTTTAAGCTGTCTTGATGCATATGCCACTACCTTGCCATGTTGCATAAGCACTGCACCTAACCCAGACCCACTAGCATCAGTATATACAACCATTCCTTCATTTGCTTCTGGGATTTGCAAGACAGGAGCTTCCACCAGTGCTTGTTTCAATTTCTCAAAAGCTTGTTCACACTTCTCAGTCCACACATATGGTTGGTTCTTCTTTGTCAACTTGGTCATTGGTGTGGCTATTCTTGAAAAATCCTTGATGAACCTTCTATAGTACCCTGCCAATCCCAAGAATGATCTCACCTCAGTCACTGTTCTGGGTCTACTCCATGATTGAACTGCAATCACTTTGCTTGGATCCACACTTACCCCTTGTTGTGACACTATGTGTCCTAAGAATTTTACTTCATGTTGCCAAAATGTACATTTTGAATACTTGGCTTTTAATTCATGTTCTCTAAGTCTGGATAATACTAGGTGTAGATGCATAGCATGATCATTTTCTGTCTTTGAGTAAATTAATATATCATCTATAAATACTAGAACAAATTTATCCAAAAAGTCTCTAAAAGTTCTATTCATCAAATCTACAAAATAGGAGGGAGCATTGGTCAAGCCAAATGGCATTACTAAAAATCCATATTGGCCATACCTTGTGTTAAAGGCTGTGTACTCAATGCTTTCCTCTGCAACTTTCATTTGGTGAAATCCAGAGGCTAAATCTAACCTTGAAAATATTTTAGCTCCATGCAATTGATCAAATAGATCATCTATTCTAGGCAGTGGGTACTTATTTTTAATGGTTACCTTGTTTAAATCCTTATAGTCTACACACAACCTCATTGTTCCATCATGCTTCTTAACAAAGAGCACTGGGGAACCCCAAATGGAACTACTTGATCTTATGAATCCTTTCTCTTCTAATTCTTCTAGTTGATGTTTTAATTCTACTAACTCTTTTGGACCCATCCTATAAGGCTTCTTAATGATTGGATTTGTTCCTGGCATTAACTTAATTTTGAATTCAACTGGTCTATTATGAGGAATTCCTCTCACCTCTCCAAACACATCTATGTATTCATTAACTACTAGAATTTCCTCTATTTTTAATTCCTTTTGAATTTCGTTTATACTCCAAATTTTATTAAAACATGTGTTCTTTGCTATTTCACTTAGAACTGTAATTCTTTTGCCTTCATTTGTCTCCAAAGAAATAGTAAGGTTTTCTAAATTTAAAATTGCTTTATTTTTCATTAACCAATCTACCCCCAAAATAATCCCAATACCAGGATAATTTAAAGTATATAGATCTGAATCAAAGCCATAACCCCCTATGATTAATTTCAGACCCATACACTTCATCCCTAATATACAATGACTCCCTATGGGGCTGTGTACAGTTAAGGGTTATTCAATAGAAACACAAGCAAGTGCTAACTTCTTTACAATTTCCAAAGATATTAGTGAATGTGAGGCACCAGTGTCATATACTACTGATATTGGTTGGGTATTGATTAGAATTATACCTTCAAGTTGCCCAACATTTCCAGTGGTGTTTGTTGCCAAAGCTCCTACCCTTGCTGTTTTCTTATGAGTCTCTGGGCAGTCCTTCTTTAAATGTCCTATTTTCCCATAGTTATAGCAGCTTCCTTTAGGTATTTTAGGGTCAGGGCATTGCTTACTATAATGTCCAGCTTTTCCACAATTAAAACAATGAGTAAATTTCTTGCTTTCAGGTGCTATTGCTCCTTCCCCTTTCTTAACTCCTTTACTTGCATTTCTCTTGTCATACGGTTGCACTTTGTTCTGACCTCCCCTCTTCTTATTGAGCTTCATGTTCCTGAATTTCTCTCTTGTGGTATCATGTTGCTCAAAGGAGAGAGTTAGATCAATCACTTGATCAAAGGTTTTGTCTTTGTATGGCAACATTGCCCTAGATAGATTGGGGTTCAAGCCTTGAATGTATCTTGCATTCTTTGCTTCTGCATTCCCTATCAACACCATTCCATATTTGGACAATGCTTATAACTTCTGAGTGTACTCATTTACACTCATGCCTCCTTGCCTTAACCTAATAAAGTCTTCAAGCAGTGTGCCTTTGGCAGATGCTGGGATAAATCTGGCCTCAAGCATGTCCTTGAAATCATTCCAAGTAATGTTATTCTCTGGCCTTCCTACTATCACAACCTCCCACCAATCCAGTGCAACCCCCTTCAATTTCCTTGAAGCTATTTGTCTTTTCCTTTGGTCACTGATTTGCATATCTGTAAAGACCCTCTCCATAGTCCTTATCCACATTTGAACACCCATAGCTCCTTCAGTGCCTTCAAAATCCTTTCCTCCCAAATTGGTACAAGTCTTAAGCAGTTTGGAGAGCTCCTCATGAGGATTGTCTTGCCTTGGTGCCATTCCATCCCTCAAAGCCCTCACAAAATCCTCCATGCTTATCACAGGTGGCTCACGTGATGGTCCTGCACCTGTGTGATGTCTTGGTCCTACCATAATGCTATAGATATAATTTTTAAGTTAGTTTATTTACCCCTATTATTTTTAGTATCTTTACTTTTATTTAGGTGTACTCTGTACATGTATCTTAAGCATACATTTCATACAGTCATACAAAAGCATCCAACCCCAAGAATTCAATCAATGCATTCAATCATCCATATGCATACAATAATGTTTACTATGTTATTTTAAAACATAGCTCCGATACCAACTGTGGTAACCCCTTTAATTTTTACACATAGATTTTTTTTTTTACAAAATGAATATATAATTAAATCCCATAATGTTAAGTTTGAATATTTACAAAATTCATAGATTCTTTTCCCAAGATCCTGGATGACCAATATAATTATATCAGTTCATGATTCACCTTAAAATAGCTCTACATATTTGATGATATGTTTGCTTCTTTTGTTTTGTATGAGATGAAATTTACAACAAGCACAATACATAAGTGATTGAAATAAACAGTGCACCTTTGTATATTATTTTTTTTTTTTACTAAACTTCTTGCCTATACATGTATATGCCTGTAATCACCTAAAGTAATGTTTAAGTATTAATCTAAAAGTTTAACAGAGTTTTGGGGTGAAGACACTTTTGAAAATACTTAGTTGCAGGCTTAAGCAAACAAAACTGATTTTTATTTCCAGGTTTAACCACTTATAGTTTTCACTACATTTCAAGACAGGCTGGAATGCAAACTGGTGTGCTTGGAGTTTGTATTTCAAAAACTTGGAGTTTTTCTATCTTTTTCTTTGAACTGGAAGCACTTGCACAACATGGATTTGTAGGGAAGTGATTCCAGGCTTATAAGGGTTTGACCCTTAACCATCTAGGCCGGTCATGATCCTATACTTACCACTTTCAAAACCTTATCTTTTATGTAAACAAAATTTCTACAAATGTTTTTCCTATCACAAGTTTGCTTCTACCATATCAAAGTTTTTCTGAGAATTTACTTTCTCAGGCTTTCAACACAAAACAAAAATATTTCCAAGTCCATTTCTTTTAAAACCCTTTTTATTTTGAAATCAAATGCATAAATATGAGTCATGCATTTTCTCAGAGATTATGCATCAACCAATATCTATTACAGGCCATGCATAATCCATTTTATTCAAAATTTGCAAGCTCGTTTTATTTTCTGGAAATCAGATATACTTGACCGTTTTTAATTGCCATCATTAAATCACAAAATAATTTCAAACCAAAGAAAACAGGGGCTAACATGCACACATATCATACTGATATGTTATATCAGTTTTCTCAGTTCCAAAAAAAGATGACCAGACATTTATAAGAACATCAACTAATTACTTGCCATCAGAAATCATTCAACAAAGGTTTAGCTAAATACATGTCATAATCCGAGCACTCAGAAAAATCTCCTTACAGTTTACTTTAACTACTAATGATAACCAGATCATTCACTACAAGCATCTGCAAATACAAAGCAAAGTTTCTCTTATTTATACTAGCAGCTAATGCTTCCTTCATCCATCAAGTCAACCTTAATTACCTGCATGCAATTCACTGAGCTGACCCATTTAATTGAGACATCCAGATGATTGCAAAAGCAACCAAAAGGGTCAGTTTACACTGGTATGAACATTAATAAATTTTATACACATGTTTACAGTTTTTTTTTATGAACTTATAACACTTGCATAATCTAGCAGTTTGTGAATTATGCACATCAGTAAAAATTGCCGGATAACTTCAAGAATACAACCATTCATTCAACAAATGTTCAACAAGCAATGCATTATTCATAACTTCATAAATAAACCCAGGTTTTGTTCTCCCAATTTCTCCCAGTTTTTTTTTTAATCTGGGCATCATATTAAAACATATTTAATTCAAATCCCTGTCCAGATGTATATAGCTCAGAGATTTAAATCTCATACCCCATTTTATTTTATGGTCTAAGTCCCCCTGTCAAATGAACACAAGTATGCATTGTGAAGGAATCACCCAGATTGTTTTATTTATTCCAACACACAAAGGCCTCGGGGTGCACTTGCACCATGCATATACTTCCTCCCACCTGAAGCAAGCAGATCATTGACTAACCCCAAATGACCAATTTAATTTTCTTTCATTTATTCATAGGGTTTATTAATTTAATAAGTTCCCCCTCCAATTCTCTGCTTAATTCATTAAGCACCTGTTTATGAGTTTACTCATAAAATCTCCAACCCATTCATGTTTCAGAAAAACATAAATACTTTCTAGTACAATCCTTTGTTATCCATTTAATTTTCTTACTATAGAGATTTACAACAGGTTTGTGGGCTTTCCAAAATAATTTAAGCATCATGATCCTACTATATTATTGTAAAAATATGGACAGAGGTGTTTGTTAAGAAAATTCACCAAAAACTCAGAAATCCTCCAGCCTTATTATTTAGAAAATAAACATGAGCCAGATTTCTATCTTGCTGCCTATGTCCTAAATAATTTAAATCCATACTTGACAATAATAAGAATAGAATAAAAAAAATGCTCAAACCATTTTAACTTGGAAAAAACTGTCATACAAAACTCCAAACAGAAATGCACAACAAACATCCATTTCATCCATATCAATCCATTTCAAAGGTTTAAATAATTCTTATAATACTTTAGGCTGCCTACCAGAGGACTTAATGCCATTGCATAAAATGGATTAATGCTCACCTAGTATTTTCTTTTACTATCTTGCTCCTCCACACAGCAAATCCCTTCAGACCTGCTTACCCATATTTCTCCTATTTTATTTTTGTTTTATCTTTTTTTTTTCTTCTGAGATGATGATGGTCATGATGGTGTACAGGTTTTATAAAGCTATTTTAGGGTTTAAGGAAATGGGTAATTCCTTTGATACCCCTTTATTTTTCATGCACAGATCATACTTATGTATGGTCCTCAATTGGAATTACACTCATTTGATTTCCTTTAATAGTTATTTCGGGATTCCAGCACTTTAATTACTGCATGCTATTTCCATGATCTTATTCTATTCATGCCATATGCATGTGACCTTTGCTTATTTTATTTTCTGCTCAGTTTTTAAAGAAACTTTAATCTTTTTGCACTTTCTACTTAGCCTCCTTTTCTTATACAATTCATGTACACTGTCATATATATTTAGGTGGTGTAAAAATTATTCATACTATATTTTTTTTATTCCTCCCTTTAAAACAGCAACTCCTTTTTACATATCTATGTGATAAAAATTATACACACACAAGATTATTTATTTTCTTTTCTGCCAGCATGATTATATAAGTCATTTGAAACTTCATAAAACTCCATTGTATTTTGATTTTTAAATTAAATAGAAAATTTCCCTATATATTAAATACATGTGCTTATATAATTGTTTAGACATGGAACTATATTTGTTTTAAGTCCCAATTTTTGATCACCTTAACTCCTTGCATCTTTATCAAACAGAAACTCCTATGCACATTTTTATTTACTAACAAGCTTTTCTGTTTTGATGCATCTTTTATTTTATTTATTTATTTATTTTAGGGTCATTACAGATTTAATTAATTATTAATTGATTAGGTTATAATCATTAATTAATTAGGACTTAACTAAGATTAATTAAGGTTTAATTATGATTTATTTTTAATTTATTAAGATTTAACTAAGATTTAATTTATAATTTAAATTCAGATTTAGTTATTAAAAATTAATTTAAACTTTATTGGTTATGTTTTAAGTCGGTCCTTTTTATAAGTGAAGTTATTTTAAATCAAGGGATCTCTTGTTGTGAGATTTAGCACCAAACAAATGTGAATGAGTTGTACTAAGTTGAATTGAATTGTGTGGACATCCATTTAGCAGAATAAAACACCATTCTTACAAATTGTAAATTGTTGATTGTGTGGACATCCATTTAGCAGAATAAAACACCATTCTGCCAAATTGTAAATTGTTGATTGTGTGGACATATGTTTAACGGAATAAATTCTCATTCTGCTAGAAGTAGCGAATTGTTTGGACATCTATTTAGCATGACGAATCACCTTCCTGCTATTATATTATTTGGATATGTATATCCCATTGTTTATTTTGACATGCATTTCCTGTTTGGATAAGAATCGAATTTACATACACAAGTGACCTATGTAAATAATTATTCAGTGAATTGGAATTCAAATGGAAACTAAATGGTAACTAAATTGGTACGATTAGGATTGCTAAGCCTCCTTTTGAATTATCTTAAAATTATGGTTTTGAATTATGTGACGAACCGACTTTTTCTCCACAGAAAGTTCGCATCATCTTTAAGAAAGAAAAGGGATAGAAAAGAGAAAAGAAAGAGAATAAAGAAAGAAAAACATCAGAATCTCAATAGCGGAACGAATAAATTATATTAATAACATAAGTATAACATAGTATACAACAATTATCAGAGTTACACAGATAATACATCATATACTAGATAGTTATAAACACATGTCTAGTTATTACAACTCAATACAATACAAAGAAACCACTCAGAGATACCAACACAACGGAACACTATATATATCTACCACGCAGAAGCCTCCTGCTCCATTGCTCCCCCACAACTCGTCAAAGCTAACCTGAATCCCTTGGCTACTCGTAAAAATTTAAGTACCCAAGAGTTTAAGAAAAATAGAAATAAACTCTAGGTTAGACATGGGTCTGGTGTGAGTAACAGGTTAAGGTTGCCTAACTTTCAAAAACCTTTTTGAAAAGAAAGGTATCACGTAAGACTTCCCACACATAAACATGGAATTTTTTTTTACCTTACGCTAACCAAAACATCTGATAGGAAATCCAATGATATTATAATAGGGTCTAGGGTTTTCAAGTAAATAGAAAATAACCAAAATTGTTACATCTATTAAATTCCAGCTACTAGCCACAAAAGTGGGTAATACAATCAAATCCAAGGGCGCTTATTGGATTTTGGATTCCATACAATAGAAGGGCTACTGGGGTACCGTCCGTCACAGTACGTGGCCTAGATCAACGTACCGAGGATCCACCCTAAATCCCCTGCAACACAAGGCCGGACACATTCCTTACTGAACAGTTCCGAACAAGACCACCCCGCAGTTGTGATCAGCAACCGCACAACACAGCCGAATTAAAAAGGGACATCTAGACAGGGGTAAATCTCGTCCTACTTGGGCATGACCCACTTAGCCTTGCTGCACCTCCCCTGTTTTAGCCATTCCCGGTAGATGAGGCTTGAGGCTATGATTACCTTATCAGAACACATCACTTAGAATGCTCATCGTCCACCTGACGATGTTTTTAAAGCATTCAATCCATACAAGTTCGTTCCGGTTTCGAACGAAACCGAAGGCATTATCTCGTTACACTCATTTTGGAATCACCCTCAGAGTTAACGACGATAACCCTTGCACTCTGAATCTTCATCTTCACTTTAGATTCACGACCTATCGTTAATTTGGATCGATGTGGTTTTCGGATATCCAAATTTGGAAAACCGATCTCGGTCTCATCGAAATCCAAAACGTATCTTTTAAGGCCAATTTGTTTTAAAGTTTAAAACAATTCAATTCCATTATCTATATACACACAGATAGATAATTCACATATCACAATAGATAATCAACATTACCATCATAAAGAGAAAATCCGCATTATCATCATACTTCATCAGATGCATCCATAACACACAGCATCACTCATCTCATATCTGAGATCTCAAACCATTTAAGGTGAACAAATATCATCCATCCATACATAAGCAAGGATTTATTAATCACATTATAATTAATTTAAAATGAATTCATTTAATTATTTACATCTCTAATTAAGTTAAAGTAAATTAAATTAATTACTTTACCATTTTAAATATTGCTTACAAATCCATTGACTAATTACAAATCAATAAATAAATTATTCTCTAATTGCTCAAGTTAATTAATCATCCCTGATTAATCATCCTTTAATTACATTCAAGTAATTATCCTTTAATTAATTTCACAAATTAATTATTCTTAATCACATAAAATAATTAACCTTTAATTACTTCACAAATTAATTAATTACATTCCTCCTTAATTAATTACATTAATTAATTATATTTAATCTCTAATCATTGATTAATTAATCTTAATTAATCAACCTTTAATTACATCATTAATTATATAAATTAATGATCCCTAATTACTTATTTAATTATTTATTCTATTTAAATTAATTACACTAAGTAATTAGTCATTTAATTAAACCATAATTATTAATCACCCTTGATTAATCACATCCAGTAATTAACTTCCCTTATTTACTGCATTAAATCAACTAATTACCCCTTAACTAATTATCTTAATTAATCCCTTGATTAATTTCACAAAGTAATTATACTCAAATTACTCCTATTAACAAATCATCATTTAATAATTACATCCAGTAATTATCTATTAATTACTTCACCAAGTAATCATACTCATCAGATTATCAAGTGATTATTCTAAATTAACTAAACTTAATTAATTAACTTAAACTAATCAAATTTATCTAAATTAATTACCTTGAGTAATTAATTCCTTTTAATTGCTTTCATTAAGTAATTATATTTAACCAATTTCCATAAATGATTTATCTTTAATTAATTAATCTAATTAATCATTAAAATTAATCACATTAATTAATTATTAAATGATCTTAAGTTAATGACCTTCATTAACTATTTATAATTCATTCATTACTTTTCCTAAGTAATTAACTCAAATTAATCATTATTAATTTCAAATTAATTATCTTAACCTTAATTAATTAGTTTAAACCCTTAATTTCTTAATTACATAAATTAATTAATGATCCATTTTAATTACCTTACTCATTTAATGAATCAAAAATCATTAAATCTGTATTAACTAAAAATAAAACATTTCTTACTAATGATTAAGTTATCATTAAAAAAGCAATTTAAAACAATTTACTTTAAAATTTATTTCCAAATTTCATTTTAAATTTAAGATTTAAAATGAAAACAAACTTAACTTTAACAAAGTTTAAAAACATTTTAAAAATCTTTAAAAAAAAATCGTGTTAAAGAATTACTTATTTTATAAAGAACTTAAAAGAATTTAAACCAAATTTACTTTTAAATTCTTACCTTTTAAATACACTTTGAACATTTAAAGTTATATAAAACAATTTAAATTCAAAAACTTCCTTCATTTCAAAACTAAAATACAGATTTGGATTTAAATTCAGATTAATCTTAGATTAAATCTCTACTTTTATTTTAAAGCTTTACTTTTAAATTCAAACTATTTAAACCCTTTTAAAGTTGTTTAAAACATTTTAATTTATAAAAGTTAATTAAATTTTAAAACTAGGATACAAATTCAGTTTTTGAATCCATATTTAAATTTGTTTTAAACTCTGTCTTAAAACTTACTTCCAAAATTAAAATCAGATTTAAATTTAAATTTGAAAACTGACAGGTTTCTAGAGAAACCTGTAACAAATATTATACCCGAGTCCCCTCTAAAATGCTTCGAGCAAAACCCTATGCTACTTCGAGTTCAACACTCGAATCACTAGAGAGAAACTCGAGCCCAAAATCTCTGCAACACACCAAAACTTCACCAGAAAAAGTCACTGCACCATGCATATGCACGATGGCTCCGACCCTCTCCGGTCACCACCAAGACCTCGAACAAGTCGACGATCAACCACGCAACCCATCAGAGAATTCAAATCATCGTCCAAAGCTCGAATTCGAGTACAAAACTGAACTTGGAACAACGAACTGGATACCACAACCAAACCTGTAAACACCTCACTTGCACAACACCGACCACCAGACGTGCTGCAACTCCGGCCATATCCTCGATAGCCCACCTACTTCCATTCACCAGAATCCCACTACACTCGATTCACTAGAGAAACAATGCAGATCGAAAATCAAAACCAAGCCAAAACTAGGTTTACATGTCAAATTCCACCACCACTGCTTCCACGGTGATTTGCCACCACTTCCACCATTTTTCCTCCACTCACGGATCACCCATCCATCACCAGAAGAAAGCCCGACCTTCCAGACCAACCAGACCACTAGAGACAACCAAAAATGCCATCTCTAATAAAACTCTAACTGCTCTCTTAATTCAGAACTAAAAATTGTAACCTTTAAAGTTCATTATTAAGTATAGGGATTCAGATTATATCCCTGGATTAATAAATTAAGAACTTTGAAATTTCAAAAAAAAGTCAATCTTCCCTGTTCTTTTTATGTTTTGGAGAAATTTCCAATTTTAATTTATTTAATTAAAATTTTAAACTTTACTTTTGGATCAAACAAACAAATTTTGTTCGTAAACTAAGTTCTAACAAAGATTGGTTTAAGAGTAACTGGCTTTAAATCAAATTTTTGGCTTTTGAAACTAAGAGCAGGTAAGAACAAATTCAATCCGCAAGCATGCATCTATACATTCACACACACACACAGAGATATATATATATATACACACACACACACACACAGAGAAAATTCAATCATAAACAAACATTCTTAGCTTCAAAGGTTCACATGCAACTACATTCATACTTAAGCTTTTTAAGAAAAGTGTTACTCACTGGTTAGAAAAAGGAAGAACAGAGCACCAAAATTTGAAATTGCCTTTGAAACTTTTAAAATTGAAATGCCTTATCCTTTTTTATTTTGATTTAAAACTTGAGTGCTTGCTATTTAGATTTGCATGCAGGCTTGATTTAGAGCTTGCTTTTTTAAAAAAACTTGCAGACCACTTCTTTGATTCTAGATTAAAGAAAAGATGCAGGCTTGACTCCAGATTAAAGAAAATGAATTTCAATGGATGTTGACTACAGATCTGAGAATGAACTACAGGTTTTTGTTTGAACTTTGAAAATGTTATTACAGGGAAATGATTTGATTTGGTTTCTGGCTTGAGGAGTTTGATATGGAAATGAAATTACAGGCTTTAGATTTTTGGTTCGAGGAGGCATTTATCAGATTTCTATTTGAATATGATTTCTGGTTTTTGGAGAGTTTAGAAACTGATTTGTTTTCAGCTGAAATCTTTAGTTTTTGAGAATGAAGATTAGAAAAGAATAAGAATGAAGAAAACTTTTTTATATAAGTTAAGATGATTTATTTTAAAATAAAAGAAAAATTAAAAACAAATATGACACTTGTATTAAATTTTTACATTAGTTACATTAGTTACTTAATTTAACTACACTTGTCACTTAAGTTGTTAATACTTATTTTTATTTATTTTAAAAGTAAATAAAAACCTTTTCTTTATTTATTAAATACTTATCTATATATAAATTACTTCCATATGTAAATGTATATATGCATTTCTTTTTAAGAAAATGAAATAAAACAAATTATATAAATATGAAAGCTTATCCAAATAATTTAAAAATGTTTATTCTTTTGAATTCAAAATTAATTCAAATTCAAATCCAATCATAAATTTAAAAATCCTATTTAAAGCTAATTTATATCAACATATTTAATTTAAAAAATAACAATAATATTGTCTTTTAAAACCTATCTATATTTATACATTTATTAATATTATTTGAAAATAACATATTTATCAAATTAAAAAAATTAAAAAAGAGATTATAAATTACTTATCACTTTATCTTATTTAAGTGAATAAATATTTTATGTAAATGGTATTTTAAACTTTCATATTTATTTTCAAATCATATTTATCAAGCTATATTTAAAAGAAAATAAAATAAACCTTTTATTATTTATACTTAAACTAAGATATAATTTAAACAAATTAATATTTACCTTAAGTATTTAAAATCATATAGTTATTTATTAAATTGCTTTGAAAAGTTATATATTAAATAAAATAATAATTTCCAAATTATCAAAATGTATATTAGAATTTAAAAACAAGATTTTATTTGTTTATTAAACTTCAAATCAAAGCTTATCTATCTACAATATATATAGACACACACACACACACACATTATAAATAGAAAGCATTTTATTAGCTTTTAAAAGATAAAATTCACCAATTAAATATCTATTTAATTGGATTACTAAATCAAGTCAAATTTTAATAACAAAATTTATCAAATCAATTTAATTTTAAATACAGATTATTAAATTGACATTGCCCGAAATTCCGGGTCATCACATTCCTCCCCCTTAAAAGAATTTCGTCTCCGAAATTTAAAAGCAAAGGTAAATTAATAGTCTCATTAAAGATTTTCATATATCAATCATATGCTAACAACCATAGTAACCAATTTATCCAATCAAACAAATTTAACTATCCAGACAAAATTCTGGATAGAATTTCCTCGAGTTTCCCAACTATAAACACCGGGATACTCACTCTACAGAACCCGAACAATCTATACTACTAAGCTATAGAGCTCCCACTCATCTAGATCTACATAACTAAATAGGATATCAGACCACAGACGAGTCTGACTCAACAACCAAACCACCTGAACTGCTGGTTCTACAACCAGAAATATATCATACACGTACTCCCTCCGAGATACGTGAAACACACCGAATCCCAGTTATCCAAACTAGCAATTCAACTCTTGAAAACCAAAGCACTTATCCTACCAAAACACTGAAGAGATCCAAAACACCTCGGAGCTAGCTTCCCAGACTTACCAAAACTTATAGCTCCTTGGATCGGAGAAATCTTATCCAAAACCAAATCTTCGATTCCGGAATCCACATTCCTTCATCTCTTATCCTCAAAACTCTTTGGACGATCTTGGGCTGCCTACATCCTCCCTGATCAGCTCAACCCTTGCTGATGCCTCCAGAAACAAACTAGACCAGAAACAAACCATCAAAATGATCCTCTCAAGATCAACCAGCAACCAAGAACACAACTCTATTCCACGAACAATAGAAAACTGAACTTACTTCTCCTATCCGGAAAAGACGAAATAGATGCACTCCCAAACTGCTTCCGCTGCACAACTTTGATCTGGAATAGAAGAAAATGCTGATGAAGAACATGAGCACAGACTGGCCAACACATTGCAGAAATATGGTTCAATAGATCCATAAAATAAAAATCAAAAGTTCCACCAAAACCTGAGCTGCTTCACCAAACTCTATCTTAAGGAACCATCCTTCTGCAAAGCTGAACCCTCAGAATTACTCCCAAGAGATGCTTCGATCCCATGCAAAGATAACCCAAGAGAACACTCAACTATCGCAAGTCACTTTTGCGATCAACCCAGCCTAATTCCAAAGAAAACTGTTATCTTTATACCAGTCAGAACAGCTTATGCTTATCGAGCCCATCCATCGAAGAAATGGATCCACTCTGGTGCTTATGAACTCCACCTCTAAAAGAAAAAAACTGCTAAGCCAGAAAATTCCTGCTAACACACAGAACATTCCGAGCTGCACTACTGACACAGATGCCAAAGACTTCCTAATCCAAAATTCTTTGAGCAACTCGGACCTAAAAAAAAAAAAGAAACATCCTGCTGAACTCGGCCACAATACCGAAGCAGACACACTTTCTTAAACTTGTTCCAAAGAAACATCTTCGGAAACATCCATAGTCACTGCATCTCATCACACAACTACTACTTCCCGAGGTATCAAGATACCATCACTCACTTCTGCCAAACCGACAGATCCAAATTTTACTCTTCCAACTTCAAAGATAGACTCCGAACCTTTAAAAGGTTTCCTTCAGAGATCGATGAAATCCTTACACCAAGATGCAAAGCTCACTCGAGACGGTATTAGGTCTACAGTCTCAACAAATACACTTCCAACCTCAAACATTCAAACTCCAACCAATGTAGTAGTCGTATTACACACACCACTACCTTATCTACCTTTATAACCTATATTGGAAAACCTAAACGGATAACCCAACAAATAGGTGGATATATATATATATATATATATATATATATATATATATCAAAATTACAAATACGCTCTCTTAAGGAGAAAACACTCCAAAGCCTAGGTATTCACTCAACCTAGTGCTCTGATACCAACTGTGATGACCCAACTTTTTCTCCACAGAAAGTCGCATCATCTTTAAGAAAGAAAAGGGATAGAAAAGAGAAAAGAAAGAGAAGAAAGAAAGAACAGCATCAGAATCTCAACAGCGGAATAAATTATATTAATAACATAAGTATTGCATAGTATACAACAATTATCAGAGTTACACAGACAATACATCACATGCTAGACAGTTATAAACGCCTGTCTAGTTATTACAACTCAATACAATACAAAGAAACCACTCAGAGATACCAACACAGCGGAACACTATATATATCTACAACGCAAAAGCCTCCTTCTCCATTGCTCCCCCACAACTCGTCAAAGCTAACCTGAATCCCTTGGCTACTCATAAAAATTTTAGTACCCAAGAGTTTAAGAAAAACCGAAATAAACTCCGGGTCAAACATGGGTCAGGTGTGAGTAACAGGTTAAGGTTGCTTAACTTTCAAAAACCTTTTTGAAAAGAAAGGTATCACGTAAGACTTCCCACACATAAACGTGGAAAAAAATTACCTTACGCTAACCAAACATTTGATAGGAAATCCAGTGATATTATAATAGGGTCTAGGGTTTTCAAGTAAATAGAAAATAGCCAAAATTGTTACATCTATTAAATTCCAGCTACTAGCCATAAAAGTGGGTAATACAATCAAATCTGAGGGCGCTTATTGGATTTTGGATTCCATACAATGTCAGGGCTACTGGGGTACCGCCCGTCAAGTACGTGGCCTAGATCAACGTACCGAGGATCCACCCTAAATCCCCTGCAACACAAGACCGGAACCATTCCTTACTGAACAGTTCCGAACAAGACCACCCCGCAGTTGTGATCAGCAACCGCACCACACAGCCGAATTAAAAAGGGACATCTAGACAGGGGTAAATCTCGTCGTACTTGGGCATAACCCACTTATCCTTGCTGCACCTCCCCTGTTTTAGCCATTCCCGGTTGATGAGGCTTGAGGCTACGATTACCTTATCAGAACACATCACTTAGAATGCTCATCGTCCACCTGACGGTGTCCTGAAAGCATTCAATCCATACAAGTTCGTTTCGGGTTCGAACGAAACCGAAGGCATTATCTCGTTACACTCATTTTGAAATCACCCTCAGAGTTAACGACGATTACCCTTGCACTCTAAATCTTCATCTTCACTTCAGATTCACGACCTTTCGTTAATTTGGATCGATGTGGTTTTCGGATATCCAAATCTGAAAACCCGATCCCGGTCTCATCGAAATCCAAAACGTATCTTTTAAGGCCAAGTTGTTATAAAGTTTAAAACAATTCAATTCCATTATCTATATACACACAGATAGATAATTCACATATCACAATAGATAATCAACATTATCATCATAAACAGAAAATCCGCATTATCATCATACTTCATCCAAAGCATCCATGTCACACAACATCACTCATCTCATATCTAAGATCTCAAACCATTTAAGGTGAACAAATATCATCCATCCATACATAAGCAAGGATTTATTAATCACATTATAATTAATTTAAAATGAATTAATTTAATTATTTACATCTCTAATTAATTTAAAATAAATTAAATTAATTACTTTACCATTTTAAATCTTGCTTACAAATCCATTGATTAATTACAAATCAATAAATCAATTATTCTCTAATTACGCACCTTAATTAATCATCCCTGATTAATCATCCTTTAATTACATTCAAGTAATTATCCTTTAATTAATTTCACAAATTAATTATTCTTAATCACATACAGTAATTAACCTTTAATTACTTCACAAATTAATTAATTAAAATTAATTACATTCCTCCTTAATTAATTACATTAATTAATTATATTTAATCTCTTATCATTGATTAATTAATCTTAATTAATCAACCTTTAATTACATCATTAATTATATAAAATAATGATCCCTAAATACTTCTTTAATTATTTATTCTATTTAAATTAATTACATTAAGTAATTAGTCATTTAATTAAACCATAATTATTAATCATCCTTGATTAATCACATCCAGTAATTAACTTTCCTTATTTACTACATTAAATCAACTAATTACCCCTTAACTAATTATCTTAATTAATCCCTTGATTAATTTCACAAAGTAATTATACTCAAATTACTCCTATTAACAAATCATCATTTAATTAATTACATCCAGTAATTATCTATTAATTACTTCACCAAGTAATCATACTCATCAAATTATCAAGTGATTATTCTAAATTAACTGAACTTAATTAATTAACTTAAACTAATCAAATTTATCTAAATTAATTACCTTGAGTAATTAATTTCTTTTAATTGCTTTCATTAAGTAATTATATTTAACCAATTTCCATAAATGATTATCTTTAATTAGTTAATATAATTAATCATTAAAATTAATCACATTAATTAATTATTAAATAATCTTAAGTTAATGACCTTCATTAACTATTTATAATTAATTTTCCTAAGTAATTAACTCAAATTAATCATTATTAATTTCAAATTAATTATCTTAACCTTAATTAATTTAAACCCTTAATTTCTTAATTACATAAATTAATTAATGATCCATTTTATTTACCTTACTTATTTAATGAATCAAAAATCATTAAATCTGTGTTAACTAAAAATAAAAACATTTCTTACTAATGATTAAATTATCATTAACAAAGCAATTTAAAATAATTTACTTTAAAATTTATTTCCAAATTTCATTTTAAATTTAAGATTTAAAATGAAAACAAACTTAACTTTAACAAAGTTTAAAAACATTTTAAAAATCTTTTTAAAAAAATCATGTTAAAGAATTATTTATTTTATAAAGAACTTAAAAGAATTTAAACCAAAATTACTTTTAAATTCTTACCTTTTAAATACACTTTAAACATTCAAAGTTATATAAAACAATTTAAATTTAAAAACTTCCTTCATTTCAAAACTAAAATACAGATTTGGATTTGAATCCAAATTAATCTTAGATTAAATCTCTACTTTTATTTTAAAGATTTACTTTTAAATTCAAACTATTTAAACCCTTTTAAAGTTGTTTAAAACATTTTAATTTATAAAACTTAATTAAATTTTAAAACTAGGATACAAATTCAGTTTTTGAATCCATATTTTAAATTTGGTTTTAAACTCTGTCTTAAAACTTACTTCCAAATTTAAAATCAGATTAAATTTAAATTTGAAAACTGACAGGTTTCCAGAGAAACCTGTAACAAATATTATACCCGAGTCCCTTCTAAAATGCTTCGAGCAATACCCTATGCTACTTCGAGTTCAACACATGAATCACTCGAAAGAAACTCGAGCCCAAAATCTCTGCAACACGCCAAAACTTTACCAGACAAAATCACTGCACCGTGCATATGCACGATGGCTCCGACCCTCTCCGGTCACCACCAAGACCTCGAACAAGTCGACGATCAACCACGCAACCCATCAGAGAATTCAGATCGTTGCCCAAAGCTCGAATTCGAGTATAAAACTGAACCTGGAACTGCGAACTGGACACCACAACCAAACCTGGAAACACCTCACTTGCACAACACCAACCACCGGACGTGTTGCAACTCCGGCCATGTCCTCGATAGCCCACCTACTTCCATTCACCAGAATCCCACTGCACTCGATTCCATTGAGAAACAATGCAAATAGAAAATCAAAACCCAGCCAAAACTAGGTTTACAGATCAAATTCCACCACCACTGCTTACATGGTGATTTGCCACCACTTCCACCATTTTTCCTCCACTCACCGATCACCCATCCATCACCAGAAGAAAGCCCGACCTTCCAGACCAACCAGACCACCAGAGACAACCAAAAATGCCATTTTATAAAAATCTAACTTCTCTCTTAATTCAAAACTAAAATTTGTAATTTCACCTTTAAAATTCATTATTAAGTTTAGGGATTCAGATTATATCCCTGGATTAATAAATTAAGAAGTTTGAAATTTAAAAAAAATCAATCTTCCCTGCTCTTTTTATGTTTCAGAGAAATTTCCAATTTTAATTTATTTAATTAAAATTCTAAACTTTACTTTAGGATCAAACAAACAAATTTTGTTTGTAAACTAAGTTCTAACAGAGATTGGTTTAAGAGTAACTGGCTTTAAATCAAATTTTTTGCTTTCGAAACTAAGAGCAGGTAAGAACAAATTCAATCAGCAAGCATGCATCTATACATTCACACACACACACACACACACACACACACACATATATATATATATATATATAATTCAATCATAAACAAACATTCTTAGCTTCAAAGATTCACGTGCAACTACATTCATACTTAAGCTTTTTAAGAAAAGTGTTACTCACTGGTTAGAAGAAGGAAGAACAGAGCACCAAAATTTGAAGTTGCCTTTGAAACTTTTAAAATTGAAATGCCTTATCCTTTTTCATTTTGATTTAAAACTTGAGTTGTTGTTGTTTAGATTTGCATGCAGGCTTGATTTAGAGCTTGCTTTTAAAAAAAAAAACTTGCAGACCACTTCTTTGATTCTAGATTAAAGAAAAGATGCAGGCTTGACTCCAGATTAAAGAAAATGAATTTCAGTGGATGTTGACTACAGATCTGAGAATGAACTACAGGTTTTTGTTTGAACTTTGAAAATGTTATTACAGGGAAATGATTTGATTTGGTTTCTGGCTTGAGGGGTTTAATATGGAAATGAAATTACAGGCTTTAGATTTTTGGTTCGAGGAGGCATTTCTCAGATTTCTATTTGAATACGATTTCTGGTTTTTGGAGAGTTTAGAAACTGATTTGTTTAACTTGATTTGTTATTTGTTTAACTTGATTTGTTATTTGAAATCTTGAATCTGAGATCGTAGTCGAACCTATTTTTCTCTGTTTCATTCGGTTTCGATAAAATCTACGAACAGTTAGTTATCCCTTCGAACTAACTAATACCCTTGTATATTTCGTAGACTGAATAACCCGAGTAACTTTGAGAAAATATTGAATGAGTTTGTTCTCGAATCTATTGTTGATATTCTGGTTTGGTAAGCCAAATGCAGAATAGATATCCTATTTGATACGGAAAGATATTTCTCTATCTTTTATGTGTCCTTGGTTGTATCCCTGGCAAATTTCGGGGATGAAATTTTCTTAAGGGAGGAATTTGTAACATTCCCGAATTTTAACCAAGTTTAATTTGACAATTAATTTGATTCTGGAATTAAATTGTAAAGTTATTTGTGAATTAATTAGAGAATTTCCAAAATAAATAAAAAAAATTAGATTATAAATAGAACTTTGGTTTGAAATTTAAGGATAAATATTTTATAAATAAAATTAGATTTAAAAAATAAATATATTGGAAAAAAATTGGATTTGAAATTTCATTTTGAAGTTAATAAGAAATTGTTTCTAATTTTATTAAATATGCAAGAATGAAATCTTTAGTTTTTGAGAGTGAAGATTAGAAAAGAATGAGAATGAAAAACATGTTTATATAAGTTAAGATGATTTATTTTAAAATAAAAGAAAAATTAAAAACAAATATGATACTTGTATTAAACTTTTACATTTGTTACAATAGTTACTTAATTTAACTACACTTGTCACTTAATTTGTTAATACTTATTTTTATTTATTTTAAAAGTAAATAAAAACCTTTTCTTTATTTATTAAATACTTATCTATATATAAATTACTTTCATATGTAAATGTATACGTGCATTTCTTTTTAAGAAAATGAAATAAAACAAATTATATAAATATGAAAGCTTATCCAAATAATTTAAAAATGTTTATTCTTTTGAATTCAAAATTAATTCAAATTCAAATCCAATCATAAATTTAAAAATCCTATTTAAAGCTAATTTATATCAACATATTTAATTTAAAAAATAACAATAATATTGTCTTTTAAAACTATCTATATTTATACATTTATTAATATTATTTGAAAATAACATATTTATCAAACTAAAAAAAATTATAAAAGAGATTATAAATTACTTATCACTTTATCTTATTTAAGTGAATAAATATTTTACGTAAATGGTATTTTAAACTTTCATATTTATTTTCGTCATATTTATCAAGCTATATTTAAAAGAACATAAAATAAACCTTTTATTAATTTATACTTAAACTAAGATATAATTTAAACAAATTAATATTTACCTTAAGTATTTAAAACCATATAGTTATTTATTAAATAGCTTTGAAAAGTTATATATTAAATAAAATAATAATTTCCAAATTATCAAAATGTATATTAGAATTTAAAAACAAGATTTATTTGTTTATTAAACTTCAAATCAAAGCTTATCTATCTACAATATATATAAATATACACACACACACACATTATAAATAGAAAGCATTTTATTAGCTTTTAAAAGATAAAATTCACCAATTAAATATCTATTTAATTGGATTATTAAATCAAGTCATTTTATTAACAAAATTTGTCAAATCAATTTAATTTTAAATACAGATTATTAAATTGACATTGCCCAAAATTCCGGGTCATCACAAATTAACTTTAATTATTCAATCAAATTTTGGTTAAGAGTTTATATATGATTTCCAAGTAATTTAATTATTTAATAAAAATATTTAAAAATAATAACTTGTTTATAAAAGAGGTTTACTAAATAATAAGGTTTATTTAAAGTGATTTTTTGAAGGGATATTTTGCAAATGTTCTTTTGTAGAATAATTTCATATAAGAAGATTTATAAAAGGAGTTTTAAAAATCGGAAAGTGTTTTATAAATTGATTTTGCAAATTTGTAAAGGTATTTTAAAATGTGAAGTGTGCTTTCAAATAGAAATTTTATAATGGATAAATGGTTTGGTTTTATAGCAACTAATGTGTTTAAAAAGGGAATTTGAAGGCAGAAATTGGCCAAATGTTTTGGTAATATACTCACATGGTTATGACAAGTATAAAAAAGATTTCCACTTATAGGGGATGGAAGGGTTTTGGGAATAGCATTTTTGAGAAAAATCCTTTGATCAAGTTTTATTAAGTGATTTTAATTAATTAAAGATTAATTAATAAAGGGTTATGGATTCCATATGGGATGAAATCAATCATTAAATGATTGTTTAATTGATAGTTAAATAGCTGACTATCAAATATAGAATAAAACATAAATTTGGAATCTAGGAGAAATATTTGAGTTATATGGCATAATCATCCCTAATGGTTTTGTATTGTTGTATAAATCTCGTTCCGTTCATCTTGGAAAAATGATAAGTAAATCCATTCATTCAACAGTTAGGAGGTGAATTCCTTTCATCTCTTTTGTCTGTTTATTTATTAAAGAACCAGTGTTGAGTTTACCGGATAATATCGATAGTTGTTTCGAATAGACCGGGATCAGATATGTCATCTGAAAACCACATCGATCCAACTCAAGCATTTCGAACTGAAATTACCTTGAAGAGTATGGAATCGAAGATGAAGTTTTGAAGTGCAAGGGATACTTGCTATTAACCCCGATGGTGATTCCAAAATGGATGTAGTAGAGGTAGTGCCTTCAATTTTGTTCAGTCCCATATTGACTTATGTGGATGAACGCTGACATTGCATTTCTGCCTGAAGAGCAGTGTTAGCATTCCAAGATGGTCTGCTAAGAAGAAGGTAAATTTTTACCTCAAGCATCACACCTATTAATAGCTAAAAAATGGTAGATGCATCAGTTGCTATGTGGGTCGCTTTTATTAGGGTGTGTCATCAGCTTTCTAGATTACCCTATTAGGTATTTGACCGTGCATGAGATATCTCGATAAAGGTTGGGAAAAACTGAGGTGATGACATATTCGGTACTATCCAAGTTCAACGGTAGGCCGGTTCGATATTGGTAGGGGTAGACTAAGTTCAGGGTCTGACTCCCATACACTTTATCTAAAGGTGTATCATTTCCGAAAGGTAGTCCCTTACTATAACATTCCCGAATTTTAACCAAGTTTAATTTGACAATTAATTTGATTTTGGCCTCTATTCTTTCAATTGAAGCAGGTGAGCAAACCTTTAAACTCTCATATATTCTTGAAGTTGTTGTATGTTTGTGATTGTGCATGCATGACTGTGTAGATATTTGATTTGCTATTTGTTTAACTTGATTTGTTATTTGAGATCTTGAATCTGAGATCGTAGTCGAACCTATTTTTGTCCGTTTCATTGGGTTTCGATAAAATCTACGAACGGTTAGTTATCCCTTCGAACTAACCAATACCCCTGTATATTTCGTAGACTGAATAACACGAGTAACTTCGAGAAAATATTGAATGAGTTTTCGTATCTATTGTTGATATTCTGGTTTGGTAAGCCAAATGCAGAATAGATATCCGATTTTATATGGAAAGATATTTCACTATCTTTTATGTGTCCTTAGTTGTATCCCTGGTAAATTTCGGGGATGAAATTTTCTTAAGGGAGGAATCTGTAACATTCCCGAATTTTAACCAAGTTTAATTTGCCAATTAATTTGATTCTGGAATTAAATTGTAAAATTATTTGTGAATTAATTAGAGAATTTCCAGAATAAATAAAAAATTTAGATAATAGATAGAACTTTGGTTTGAAATTTAAGGATAAATATTTTATAAATAAAATTGGATTTAAAAAATAAATATATTGGAAATAAATTGGATTTGAAATTTCATTTCGAAGTTAATAAGAAATTGTTTCTAATTTTATTAAATATGCATTCTAATTTTAAAAAAATGAAGTTTGGAATTTGATATAATAAATTTTTCAAAGGCTAATTAAGAATAAAATTATTTATTCATGTGTAATTAAATTGTAAAACCATCTTTTGCTTTAAAAGATTATATAAATGATTAATAAAGAAATGTATTTATTTAGATAAGAAATATAATATAAAGTTATCTTAAAAATTTATTTGTAGTATTTAGAATAATAGAAATTTTATATATGAAAAACATTTGTTATAACAAGTGTAAACAAAATAAAATAAATATGATAACATATGAAAATATAAATGCATAAAGGGTTAATATAAAATTTATAAAATAATTTAAATAAAGGATTTAAACACGATTTTAACTATATGTAACAAGTGTGAAACATCAAAATGAGTAATTGTACAAGTGTAATTAAATGGACAAGTGGCACAAATTTTGTTTAAAATGAATTAAATTTTGTATTGAAAGATGGAAACTAAAATACATTCATCTTTTTCTCATATTTTCAACACCAAAGAAAAACTTAAATCAGAAGAAAAAAACAAAATCATCTCAATACTAAAATAAAACAAAGATCAAATTCACTGCAAATTTGTTTCAACCTGAGATCAAAAACCTGGAAACAAAATTTGGTCGCAAATGTAAATCAAAAGGGCATTCAAGTTTTGTTCAAAGCAAAACAGGATTCAGAATTAAAGTTGTAAATCAATTTATAAAGCCTGGAAAGAGATTCAACTCAGTCTTTTGCAACTCAAACCTGAAGTAAGTTCAACCCAGATCATTTTGAATTCAAGTACAGATTCAAGCTTAATTAGAACCAAGCATATTTTTTCAAAGTTATTTCCAGTTCCAGGCCCAAACACATTCATCTGGCCTCTGTTCTTTCAATTGAAACAGGTGAGCAAACCTTTAAACTCTCATATATTCTTGAAGTTGTTGTATGTTTGTGATTGTGCATGCATGACTATGTGCATATTTGATTTTATTGGTCTGTGCATATCTAGAAAACTAGAAGCAGTCAGCCTCTGTTCTTAGTTACAGGCTACAAAACATGTTTAAAATTTGAAATATAATCCTCTAATCCCTTTTAGGATTTGATTTCTAAAAGAAATCTGTTAGTAATAACAACATCTGATTTTTAAAAATAGGTTTAAGCATATATGTTAAGCAACTATTTAAAGATATATGATTTACAGTAAAAAAAATCATTTCAAAATGAAAGTTCAAGTATTTTAATTTCAAATTTGGATTTCATAATTCAATTAGTAGTAGGAAAAAGAATTTAGGTAACAATTTCGTCATTTTTAAACTTGGAAACGGTGAAATCTTTTGAGTTGAAGTGGGAGTGGTTTTCAAACGATTCTTGTCGATTCGCATAATTGAAAAGTTTGGAATTGTTTCTGGAGGAAGATAAAGGATTGTAGATTATTGAAAAAATAGTCAACGAATTTATAATTAACAGGGATGATCATATGAGATCAAATTAGGGTTTCGACACATGTTTTGGACATAGCTGCAAAAATGATTGCCGCAAATTCATCTGAGCATCGGATTTGATTGCGTGGTGATGGGACGACGCATCGCGATGTGGTGAAATTTTGAGCTTGATGGCTCGTGTTTAGGTGGTTGGAATCGTGGTGGAGAGTGGATTTTGTGGAGCAGGGTTGGTCCCAGATTTTGATCGTGATGCTCGGTTTTATTTCCAGATGATTTTGATCAATTGGGTTATGGAGTTTGTTGTAAAGGGCAAGGGCGACTCGTTGCAGGCAGCATGGATGATCGGAATGACTCCGACGAACTGTGCATGTGCACCGTGCACATTATGTTCTGAAGATTGTGGAAGAAGGAGGAGATATGGTGTTAGCTCGGGATTTCGTTCGTGCTGAATCGCGTTCGACTCGAAGACTGATGGTTGCGTGATTTCTTGAGAGTGTCTCAGGGTTTTTGGTGGTTTTACTCGGGTCTGGGAAGTAGGGTTAAAAGCAGTTTTTAATTTTCTAAAATTTAAACAAGTTTCAATTTTCAACCTTAATCAAGTTTAAAATGTCTTTGATTTCAAAAGTAATCCGTTCCAAATTTTAGTTGAAGCTCGATAAGTTTTTAAATCAAGATTAAAAATTTAAGTATAAATTGAAAATAGGTTTGTTTCCAAGTAAAATGTTTTAAAACAAGTTTTAAAAGATTTAAATGTTAAAGTATGTGTTTAAAATTTGTTTAACTTGATTTTTTATTTGAATCTAAAATTTAATGATATAATTAGTTATTTAATTTTAAAGTTAAATATAATTTACGATAATTAAGTCAGTAATAAGGATAATGTTTTATCTTAAAAATTAATTAAGATTTAATGATTTAAGGTTAATTGTTTAATCAATCTCTTAATTTATGATAAAAGGGGAATTTATTACTTAAAGTTAATTACTTAATAAAAGTAATTAAGGTTAATTAATTAATAATTTAAGTTGAGAAATCAAGTAATTAAAGAATTAATTAACTTTCAAATTAAGGATAATTAATCATTAATTAAGGACAAACAATGAAAATAATTAAGGATAATTAATAATTAAGGATGAGTAATTAATAATTAAAGGTAAATTAATTTATTATTAAGGGTTGATTAATAAATAATTAAAGGGTAATTAATTAAATGGTTTGTAATTAATTAACATTAATTAACCAGGATTTGTAGTTTATTCATAAGTAATTAATCTGATTTAAACTAACCAGATAATCAATTAATCTTCCTTATGGATGACTGTATTCTATCGAAAGCTGTGAATTGTTTATTACCTCTACTGTGTGATGCTTTTTGAGTTGTTTTAATTCAAGCTGTGATGAATGTAATTTATTTATTTATAGCGCATTTATATTATCGATCTGTGATTTTGTGTATATAAATAAGCGTTATAGGATTATACCGCTTGTCGATATTGATATTGCTTGAATTTGTGATGATTGATGATGTTGCACTATTGTGTAAAACCCCTGGACTACACCATACACACACAAATATGGATTACACGAGGAAATTAGTTAAGTCACAAATTTCTGAAATGGTTTTAAAGTTGAATTTTGAATCCAAAAGGTTTTGGAAATGGATTTGGGTTACATGCAAAAAAGCTTTTGAAAAGGTGTTTTCAAAGATAAAAGTTATTTTGAACAATTTGATAAAGTTTTGAAATTTAAATAATTTGGTTTAAATTTCAATTCAAAATTTGAAATTGAATTCTATGTTGAGAATTTTGGTTTAAAAGGCTATACAAGATATATATTTATTTGTATGGTTTTAAACCATTTTAAAAGTATTGTTTTGGAATTTGAATTTAACCCAAAGATTTTAACTTGTATAAATGTAATCGGATTTTTCCGAAATGAAAACGGCTTGTTTTCAAATAAATAAATCTTTTATATAAGGAAAGAATTTCCAGTTTATGTTGAAAGGATTTCAAGTTTGAAATGAAAAGGGTTTTCCAAGTTATGAATGAATCCTTGGAAACGGGTTTTGAAAGCTATAAGTTAAATCTTTGATTTAAAGATTGAATGAGTTAATCCAATTGAAATGGAAATTGTTTTGAAATCCGTGAATGAATCTTTGTGAAACTGGATGAACTTTGTGATGAATCTTTTTGTTTAAATATTGTTGTTCGTTTAAACTTAGTGAAACTGGTTGTGTATGTATATACATACACACACACATATATATATATATATGTATATATGTATATACATAAATGTGTGTATATATATGTATGTATACATTTAAATGTACATACAGACATATATGTGTGTGTATACATATATATGTATGTATATATACACATATATGTATACATACATGCATATATATAAATGCGCACACACACACATATATGTGTTTGTGCGTGTATATACATACATACATACATAGATATATATATATATATACATATATACATATATATATATGCGTGTGTGTTTACGTGCACGCGCGCGCACACACACATATATATGTACACATACACATACACATACACACAGATATATGTATATATGTGTGTATACATATAGATATACACCCATATATATGTGTATACATACATACATACATACATATATGTGTGTGTGTGTATTTCCATATATATGTGTGTGTGTGTGTATGTGTGTGTACACACACACATATGTGTGTGTGTGTATAAATGTATATACAAGTGTATATATGTTTGTGTGTATAAGAGGCGGCTATTGGAAATGAAAGTAACGATTATTTATACCAGTTCTCTTTATCATATATCACTTTAGGACTTATGTAATTTGATTTTGGTCAAAATTCCAATATCATCCACATTCAGCTTGATTAGTCCAACATATAATCTTTGGTTCAATAAGAACAATTATTATTAGTCGTACTTCTTTGGCCAAAGACTTCAAATTTGAGTTAACTACAATATAATATGATACATGTTAGTCCGTGAGATGATGGTTTTGATGACAACAACCTTAGAATAGATTATAAAATATAAATACTAACAGTATAATTTTAGATATATGTATATATGTATATCCAGGATTTAACCATGCAGGTACCAAAAATAAAGACTGTACAGTATAGAGATTCAAGATATCAAGATTGAAGACTCATGAGTATCAAGATTATCAAGAGTCCAAGAATTCAAGTAATTTATTATTTAATTAGAAATTTTTGTTAAAACTCCTAAAAAAGCAATGGCATCTTAAAATCCAATTTATTCGTGGAATGGAATCCACTTCGAGCCTGTTAAAGGGATGGAACCTACGAAAACTCTAGTGGAACATTGTTTTGTATCCGCTAACCTTTTATTCAAAATGATTTTTCAAAATTATACCTTGTTTTCAAAATGATTTCAAAACCTTCCTTTTAAAAGCATCAAAAACATCTATCCTGATTTCAAATACTTTTAGCCTCAAAATAATCTTTAATTTCAAAATCAAATTATCCTTGTTTTTAAACTATCTTTTAAATATAATATATTTAACTTTTAAATATTTATACTTAGATTTTAAATATAAAATTATAGTAAATTTTTGTATATATTATTCTTTATACTTACTTATGTATTTTAAATATAGTCAAGCATATTTATAAAGTTTAAAATAGTTTTAATATAAAATAAAGGTTATTTTCAAAGAAAATCAAAACACCAAAAATCCCTTTGGGATGTCGACATACTCATGTACCCCATGTCGACATGGTATCAGTTAAGTTCAAAATTTAAATTTCAAAAGAAGTGTCTATTCGTCATAACTCTTCAGAATGGACATGACTGTTGTTCCTCTATAAATAGAGGTTAGTTTCAACGAATTTTAAGACAGTTTTTCTGGTTTTTCACTCCTCTTCTTCTTCCACATTTCTGTATACAAATCCTTATCATTACTCTGTCGAAATCAACATTGAATCTAACTATATTATCTCTGGTTTGATTCTCTATCACTATCCCAACAAGATCCTCAGTACTATTCAGAGTTATAGGGTTTTTGTAATCAACTTAGAGAGAAAAGGTATGATTGTAGCCTTGAAAATCAATCAAGTGTAAAAGGTGTGATGTAGCCTTGGAAATCAATTGGGTGAACTTGTAGCCCGGAAAATCAAGTATCTCTACCTAAGGATTGTGATTCTGGAGGGTGTACCCCGTAGCCTTGAAATCGAGGGTGTAATTGTAAAGATTGTTTTTAAAAGGAAATCTGTACTTGTGTGCGGGACCGGATTTAGGGTAACTCCGAACCAATATAAAATCGAGTGTGTTCTTTCCTTTACTGCTTTTACTTTATATTTGCATTTGTGTTTGATTATGTAATCATATCTGTGTCTGAATATTGCATACATTTGTGTTTAAATTAACAAAAACTCAAAAAGATTTAACAATTCTCTAAAATACTATTCACCCGCCTCTAGTGTTTATCCTTAGCCTTAAGATCCTTAATCCGCATTTCTCACATTTGGTATCATAGCAAGGTTTTCAAAGTTTTCATAATCTGAATTTTGAAAATTTTTAAAATGGCAATTTTTTTAAATTGTTAATACTATTTTCATATGAATATATCACAGAATCATCATGATATTTTTGTTTAAAACTATATTTAGTTATTTTGATAAGTCATTTGATTCTTTAAAAAGTTATGTTATTTTGCAGGAGAAGAGTTATGTCTAATAACTATTGGTTAAAATATACCAGATAATCATTCATCAATCAAGAAGAACTAATGGATATATAATGGAAATCGACAATGAAATGGGTACCAGATCAATACAAAGCTTTTGATTCTCATCTACATCTTAACTTGTACTGTACTTCTCTCCATCTGCTTTGCAATGCCACTGGTTTCATGTGAATCCGTTAAGAAACGACCAAGTTATGGTCAAATGAAGTTTTGGTGAACAAAGAGAAAAAGAAGGCAAAACTGTCAAAGGTATTCTTCAAATTGCATCCAGAGAGTTGAGTACTTTGTTTCCACTCCTTTTTCAGATTGTATTTCTTATTCTCGCGGTCGTTTTAATGGGTGGATCATCAAATTCCGATCAAAATTGAGTGAGATATGATAGTTTAAAGTTGGCTATCCAAAATTAAGAAAAAAACTGTGTACGGGATTTTCTACATTTCTTCTACTGCTCGGCCTGTTGCATCACGATACCGTCCAAATTCGACACCAAACTATTACTAGATCGTAGTTCTTTCCTTCCTCTTCAATTTTCCACTGGTTTCATCCAATTCCGTTAAGAGATGAAGGAGATATGCCTTCTAGAAGTTTGGTAGTAGGTAGAAAACGGGAAGAAGAAGAAGAGAAACTTTTATGAAAAGTGGTGACTGTTGGGCCTATTTATAGTGGTTGAATTGTCCATTCATTCAAAATTCAAATTCAAAGTTTTGGCGCCAAGTTAGTCAATCTACTAAATCATCTACATCTTTCTCATACGGTCTTCAAATTTAGCAAATGAATATACTACACTGATCAGAAAAACGAGCCCGTCGCAATAGAATAGATCTCATTGTTAAATTCTGAGAGATATAAATGTGTGGTTCACAACAATGGAAGAATAACAAAGTTAGAAAGTTGGAGTGCAAAAATTTATGACGACCCGGAATTTTGGATATTTAAAATAGGAATGTTTAATTGGTTTTAAATATTCAAAGGAGTAATTTTAACTTGAATTTCAAATATCACCATTTACTGGATAATTTAATTTTGAATTAAACTATTAGAAATTGGGTAAAATAGGATTTTTAGCTTGTTAAAAATAATTTGAAGGCTTACAAATTTATATTAATAATACTGAAGGTGATAGAACTTTTAAAATTGATTTAACAATGATTTGTTCAGTTTTAAAAATATGTTGTTTAAATTGATATTTAAATAGACTTTCGAGGCACAGTCTCAAAATTCGATGAAACCAGTTCCATTGGATCCGTAATAGTGTAATATTATCGGATTTAAAATTTTGTAGCGTTTGGAGTGATTGTTTGGCCGTACGATAAGTAAACGCACTGAAAATTAAATCGAAATTTAATATAATAACTGGGTTCAAAAAAAAGCTATCTTCTCCATACGATCGAAACAGGACTCAGAACCTTTTTTATTGCGTTCGAAATAGGGGTATAACATTATAAACGCCTAGCGGCACTCCTCGAGTAGGGGTTCGAAACTTCAGACTGCGTAAATCGAGACAATTTAAATTTAATTAAAAATATATTTTTATATTCTGGTCAAAATTCCTTTCACTTCCATCAATGTAGCTAACCTTATGAAATAAGCCACACTTCACCTTTATATCACATGCCATCTTCTTTCCTTCCTTTCAAAAATAAAATCTAACCGAAATCAATCCAAGCTTAGAAAAATTAAATTAAAATAAAGGCTGAAGCCTGAGAGAGTTGGAACCGATGCTCATCTCAATTTTACCATCGTTCAATAATAAAATGGCTGATTCCATTAACTTTTCCTAGCCTCATTCTCAATTCGATTTCGGGGCTTCCATTTTTCTTGCTCGAAGTAACGATTCAGGTTTGATTCCGATGATCTTGAGTCGTGCCTCTTTTCTAGTGGCCGATACCAGAAGGTTGCCGGAGTTGCTCGAGATTTGGATCCGAGTCGACGAGTGGGGTCAGGCGCGATCGAACGAAGCGTTCGTGCTCGTGCATCGCAATGATCAGAGGGTCTCTAGTCGATTTGGTTGAAGGCATGGTCCGGTTTAGGGTTCGTGATATGGTGTTCAAGTCGAGGGCGATAGTGGCGTGGGTGTGTGTTTTGATGGTCGTAGTTTTTCGTTCCTGGCAGCGAGGTCAAAATTGAGAAGAAAGCAGGCTGGATTGGAAATGGGATGCTAATAATATAAAGAGTTAATCTCACTCATCTGGTTGTTATTTAAATTTAAAATGGTTAACTTTAAATAATTGGTTGAATGATTGAATTGATTTGATGTGCTATATTATATATAGCAGTATATATATAATATATATTGGAGTGATTGATTTCCCGCATTATATAGCGGATGAGACCCTATGCGCCGCATAATAGCGGATGATATTATATTAATCCCATATACCGCGATATTCCACCTAAAAGTGGAATTGGTATTTTATTGTGCTAACATCTGTGGATGTAGAGAAACAAGTTGGAGAGATCCAACTGGATTCCTCAAAATATTTAGATTTGTTAAAATATTCTGTGATATAATTATTTGCTATCCTGTGATGAATTATATTGATAATTGGAAATGTTGGATACTATGGTTGATTTAAAATATTTCGGTGAACTGAGTTATCAAAATCTATTGAAATGGGATTTCCGAAAAGAAAATAAAAGAGTGAGTTTTGAGTAAAGTAATCATAGAAATTTGAATAAATTAAAAATGAATTGGAAAGGAATAAAAAGTGATTTTTGAATTCTGATAAATAAAATTCCAAGTGCGGGAAATGAGATTTTGAATAAATGGGAACCAGTGATTTTTTTTCAAGTGATATTATTTCAAGAAATAAAGAATTTATTTGGAAATTTAAGATTTAAATTTATTTGAAAGGATAAAGAAGAAATTTGGGAAATATGAAATTGGTATTTTCAATTAAAAGATTTTAAATCATAATGAAGAAATAAAATCTGAAGTTAATGGATTTTGGAATAAATGGAGTAAGTAAGGGAATTTATTTTAAAGGTAAAGTAAATTTGAAATCAATTTGGGGATTGATTTAAGTGTGTAAAACCGGTATTTTTAAAAGAGAAGTGAAACTTGAAAATTATAAACTGGGTTTATAAAAGCAAAGTGATATATCAGTGGATATTTGGAAGAATAAATTCACGGTGGGAATTTACTAAAGGAATGGGTAAATTTGTTTAAAAATAAATAGTGATTTATTTTTAATGGATGTAAAGAGAAGTATATTTCCCTGGATGGTCAAGTACGTTTTCAAAGCAATTTTTTTTAAATATAAGTTAAAAGCTTTAATGTTGTTTTAAAATGCATGTTTTAGAAAACTTATTATTTCTAAATGTTTAAATTTAAAGTAAGTATTTGTCACATTTATTATAGTGGTAATTATATAAAGGCGGCTTGGTATTATGTTTTAAAAAAAAAATCAGTTTTATATTGTACAAAGCGGCTTTATTTTAAATATTCTTAAAGTATATATTTTGAATAAGTATTAAAGTAATTTCTAATTTAAATGTTTTAAAGGATATTTTATAATAAAGAGTTTTAAATTATTATAAAAATCTAAAGTTTTTGTGCTTGGTGTTTTCAGTGGAAATAAATATTTGAAAATTTATTTCATGAGAAGAGTAGGGTTTGAAAACTGTTTTCAAAGGGTTGAAAATGGAAATATATCTTGCGAAGATATTTTGAGGACAATAAATTATTTGGGAGATTATTTATTGTTTGATGGTTGTTTGTGAATGTTAATTGATAGTTAAATAACCGACTATCAATATTGGACAATGCGCTGATCATTTTGAAGAGACCGGGGTCGGGGTTAATTTCTCGAAAACCACTTCGATCCGGTTTGTACGTTTTCGTGGAAAAACGAGTTCAGAGTCGAAGATGGAGCAGTGAAGTGCAAGGGCTAGTCGCTACTAATCCCGAGTATGATTCCAAAATGGATGTAGTAGAAGTAGTGCCTTCAGTTACGTTCGAACCCGGGACTGACTTGTAGGGATGAAAGCTTTCAGAACATCGTCAAGTGGACGATGGGCATTCTAAGTGAAACGTTCTAAAAAGATAACGCTTAGCCTCAAGCCTCATCAATCGGGAATGACTGAAAATCAGGGGTTATGCAAAAAGGCTTAATGGTAGCGCCCATTAGGGTGAGGTCATCCCTGTCTAGATGTCCCTTTTTATTCGGCTTAGTGGGCGGTTGCCGATCCCAACCGTGGGGTGATCTTACTCGGAATTATCCAGTAAGGGGTAGTCTCGGTCTTATGTTGCAGAGGATTGGGAGTAATCCTCGGTACGGTGGTCTAGGCCATGTACTGTGACAGGTGGTACCCCAGTGCCTAGTCATTAGTTGGAAATCCATTCTCCCTACCTGCCTTTTACGGTTTTTGTTTGTATAACACACTTTTGTGGCTAGCAGCTGGAATTTAATCATGCAACAATTTCAGCTATTTTAATAACTATTTATAAATAGACCCTATTATAATATCAGAGGATTTTATGAGAAATGTTTTAGCTATCGTAAGGTAAAAACCCGACATGTTTATTAGTGGCGTGGTCTTACGAGATGCTATTGTTTTCAAAGGATTTTGAAACTTTAATAATCCAATTGAGTGTGGTTTTCTCATGCTGGTTTTCCAGACTTACTCGGGTGTCATTTAACTATAATGCTTGGGTCAGACCGAGTATAATAGAATACAGGAAAGGATTATGTGGAGCTTAGGAGACGAGCTGGATGGCGATATGTACTTCCGTATTTGTATGAAATATTCCGCTGTGTTGATTAGCTATGCATTTAGTTTTGTGAGGACGGGTTATGATTACTGTCCAGTTGTGTGTTATGTATACTCTGATGATGTAATGTATAAATAGATTTGTTTTTGTGTAAAGATCATTTATTATCTATTATATTTTATTCCGCTGCGATGGTTAGATTCTGATGTTGTTTTCTATTTTCTTCTTCTACCTCTTCTTCTTTAACCCTGATGGTTCGGTTTTCCAGCATCTGATTGCTCAGCACTCGATATAGTGGACGTATTGATGTCGATTTTCGAGAGTCGAAAAATCGGGTCGTGACGTTTTTGGTATCAGAGCTTAGGTTGGTGATAACCTTGGCTTTGGTGGAAATTACCCATTAGAGGTAGAGTCAATAGTACTTTAGAATGAGTTTAAGCGTATTAATAGATATGAGCGTGTATATGTTAGTGAATATAAATTGTTTTAAATATTGTGTTGGCTTATTGGTTGAGTGGAATATGAATTCTAATCGGGTAAGTTGGCCGCTATTCGAGAAGAGTTTATAAACACCTGACACGATAAATTGACACGGTATTGTTTTAAAGGTGGGTAAATGAAATAAATTTCACCCAAAATATATTTTGATATAAAGGAAATATTTCCTTAAATTGTTATATAACTTGGATGTTTGGATGATAATATTTTAAACAATAAGATTATAAAAATTGGAATGACTTGTATAATCAAATGGGAATTTGTATGAGCATAAATTATACAAATGAATTATAGTTAAAATTTGATTTGAAAATTTAAAACCCCAGAAGTTTTTCAAAGTGTGTTGAAGACAAATTATAACATTATTGTTTTAACAGTATTTCTGAAAGGAAATTGTTTCAAATGAATTTTGGAAAGGGATATAGCATTGAACTCACTTCAGTCGTTGGAAAATAACTTTGGTGATGACTACAGCAACATCGATGTTCATTTTCGAGTTTCTAAGTGACGGATTGCTGCCAAATTAATTTGTGCAGAAGAACTGGTTTTTTTTGAAATTTCAGAGGAAACTTGTTGGGGATAAAAACGAGGATTGGTTTAAAAATTAGAGAAATGTGATTTTGGGATAATAGTGGTTTTAAAATGATTTGAACCAAAAGTCGGGTGTTTGAAATCCTGAATCCTTATTTGAATTGAAAATACTGATGAGGCAAGTTATAAACTTGTAAAGTTGAGATGATTTTTAAATAAGGGAAAAAAATATGAGCTTTGAATGTTGGAATTAAATTTTAAGTGAAAAGGTTAAATAAATTTAATTTGGAGAAATTAAATTGTGGAAAATTTAATGGATGATTAGAAGAAATAATTAGTAAATCTTGAATGTTAATGGTAGGGGAAAATAAAAATTAAATTTGGATTAAGAAATAAAATTAATTAGAATTAAATCAACTTAAGCAAAGTTAATAATATTGAATTGGATTTGAAGTAAGTTGAAAGGAATTGGAATGAAATTAAGGTGAATTGTGTGGGATGGTATTAAATGAAATTAAGTCCTTGCTTAACAAAATTCAAAAGAATGGTATGTTGCTAGATTTAACTAGAGTTAGGTTGGAATAACATTGAACTTAAATAAATTCAGTTGAGTTATAGATACTTTTGAATGGAATAAAATTCTTACTTAAATAAATAAGTGTAAACTAAGTAAGAATTGAATTGGAATAAATAAGCTTCAGAAGCTTATAAAAGAATTCAAAAGCATTGGAATAAAAATATAATCCCTAGCTAAAAGTAAAGTGAAAATGTGATTGACTGTAAGTGGATGGAGAAGTATGAATATTAATAAGTGAGCAGCTAATAAAAATGTAAAATAGGAATAAATAAGCCGAAATAAAGGTGTTGGAATTTTGGAAAATGAAAGAGAATCCAAACTCGAATTATGAAAAAAAATTGAACTCAGGAAAATTTGATGAAGTGATTTTGTAATAAAATCGAATATTGATTTAAAAGTTGGAAGTAAGCTAATCAACTACATAAATTATTTGATAGAGTATGTTAATAAAATTTAACTCGGTTAAATAAAATGGATTGTAAGTTAATAATGAAGTTTGGAAATAAACTCGAATTATAAATAGAATTCGACTTGGATTGATAATGAATTAAAATAAGTGGAGATGTTGTAAAAATAAAATGGAATTGGATAATAATAGAAATGATTTGAGTTACAAATAAAACCCAATTCGAGTATAAATGAGTTAAATATGTGCGTGGATATTACTTTGATAAATTGAGAAGGTGAATTAAAAATAAAATGGATGGGCTAACTGAATTAAATGTAATTTGATTAAAATGAATCAAATTAAATAGAAGTGAACTTAAGTTTGAAGTTGGAATAAATTGAAGTAAATTAGCTTAAGTTAAGAATAATTAGAAGCTCGACTTCGAGTAAAAATGGAAGACCATTAAATAAAAGCTTGGATTGAATTAATTTGGGAAAGGTTAATAGTATATAAGCATGGAATGTGTCGAGCTAAATAAAATGGTTGTGAATGAATTAAAATGGAATGGAATTAAATAAAATTGAGTCGGAATCAATTTAAAATGGTTATAAAAATTAACAAAGTATTTATTCGACTGAAAATCAAGGGTTATGTGGCAAGGATTAGTGGGGAGCGCCCATTAGGATGAAGGTCATCCCTGTCTAGATGTCCCTTTTTATTCGACTTAGTGGGCGGTTGCTGATCCCAACCGCGGAGTGATCATACTCGGGATTATCTAGTAAGGAATAGTCCCAGTCTTGTGTTGCAGGGGATTAGGAGTAATTCTCGGTACGGTGATCTAGGCCACGTACTGTGACAGGCGGTACCCCAGTACCTAGTCATTAGGTGGAAATCCATTCTCCCTACGTGCCTTTTACGGTTTTTGTTTGTAGAACCCACTTTTGTGGCTAGTAGCTGGAATTTAATCATGTAACAATTTTGGCTATTTTAATAAGTATTTTTAAATAGACCCTATTATAATATCAGAGGATTTTATAAGAAATGTTTTAGCTATCATAAGGTAAAAACCTGACATGTTCACTTGTGGCGTGGTCTTACGAGATGCTTTTGTTTTCAAAGGATTTTGAAACTTTAATAATCCAATCGAGTGTGGTTTTCTCACGCTAGTTTTCCAGACTGACTCGGGTGTTATTTAACTATAATGCTCGGGTCAGACCGAGTATTATAGAATACAGAAAAGGATGCTGTGGAGCTCAGAAGACGAGCTCGATGGCGATACGTACTTTCGTATTTATATGAAATATTCCGCTGTGTTGATTAGCTCTGCATTCAGTTTTGTGAGGACAAGTTATGATTACTATCCAATTGTGTGTTATGTATACTCTGATGATGTAATGTATAAACAAACTAGTTTTCGTGTAAAGACCATTTATTATCTATTATATTTTATTCCGCTGCGATGGTTAGATTCTGATATTGTTTTCTATTTTCTTCTTCCACCTCTTCTTCTTTAACCCTGATGGTTCGGTTTTCCGGCATCCGTTTGCTCGGCACTCGATAAAGTGGACTTATTGATGTCGATTTTCGGGCGTCGAAAAATCGGGTCGTGACATTTTGGTACCAGAGCTTAGGTTGGTGATAACCTTGGCTCTGGTGGGAATTACTCATTAGAGATAGAGTCAGTAGTACTCTAGAATGAGTTTGAGCATATTAATAGATATGAGCACATATTTGTTAGTGAATATAAATTGTTTAAATATTGTGTTGACTTATTGGTTGAGTGAAATATGAATTCTGATCGGGTAAGTTGGCCGCTATTCGAGAAGAGTTTATAAACACCTGACACGATAAATTGACACGGTATTGTTTAAAGGCGGGTAAATGAAATAAATTTTACCAAAATAAATTTTGATATAAATGAAAATTTTCCTTAAATTGTATATAACTTGGATGTTTGGATGATAATATTTTAATCAAATAAGATTATAAAAATTGGAATGACTTGTATAATCAAATGGGAATTTGTATGAGCATAAATTATACAAATGAATTATAGTTAAAATTTGATTTGAAAATTTAAAACCCCGGAGATTTTGGAAGTGTTTTTCAAAATGTTTTGAAGACAAATTATAGCATTATTGTTTTAATAGTATTTCTGAAAGGAAATTGTTTCAAATGAATTTTAGGAAGGGATATAGCATTGAACTCACTTCAGTCGCTGGAAAATAACTTTGGTGACGACTGCAGCATCATCGATGTTCATTTTCGAGTTTCTAAGTGACGGATTGCTGCCAAATTGATTTGTTCAGAAGAACTTGTTTTTTTTTTTGAAATTTCAATGGAAACTTGTTGGGGATAAAAAACAGGATTGGTTTAAAAATTTAAGAAATGTGATTTGGGATAATAGTGGTTTTAAAATGATTTGAACCAAAAGCCGGGTATTTGAAATCCTGAATCCTTATTTGAATTGAAAATCCTGATGAGGCAAGTTATAAACTTGTAAAGTTGAGATGATTTTTAAATAAGGGAGGAAAATATGAGCTTTGAATGTTGGAATTAAAATTTAAAGTGAAAAGATTAAATAATTTTAATTTGGAGAAATTAAATTGTGGAAAATTTAATGGATGATTGGAAGAAATAAATAGTAAATCTTGAATGTGAATGGAATGGGAAAATAAAAATTAAATTTGGATTGAGCAATAAAATTAATTAGAATTAAATCAACTTAAGCAAAGTTAATAATAATGAATTGGATTTGAAGTAAGTTGAAAGGAATATTGAATGAAATTAAGTGAATTGTGTGGGATGGTATTAAATGAAATTAAGTCCTTGCTTAACAAAATTCAAAAGAATGGTATGTAGCTAGATTTAAATGGAGTTAGGTTGGAATAAAAACTTAAATAAATTCAGTTGATTTATAGATAATATTGAATGGAATAAAATTCTTACTTAAATAAATAAGTGTAAACTAAGTAAGTATTGAATTGGAATAAATAAGCTTCAGAAGCTTATAAAAGAATTGAAAAGCATTGGAATAAAATTATAATCCCTAGTTAAAAGTAAAGTGAAAATGTGATTGATTGTAAATGGATGGAGAAGTATGAATATTAATAAGTGAGCAGCTTATAAAAATGTAAAACAGGAATAAATAAGCCGAAATAAAGGTGTTGGAATTTTGGAAAATGAAAGAAAATCCAAACAGGAATTATGAAAAAAATTGAACTCAGGAAAATTTGATGAAGTGATTTTGTAATAAAATCGAATATTAATTTAAAAGTTGGAAGTAAGCTAATTAGCTAAATAAATTATTTGATAGAGTATGTTAATAAAATTTAACTCGGTTAAATAAAATGGATTTTAAGTTAATAATGAAATTTGGAAATAAACTCGAATTATAAATAGAATTCGACTTGGATTGATAATGAATTAAAATAAGTGGAGATATTGTAAAAATAAAATGGAATTGGATTATAATAGAAATGATTCGAGTTATAAACAAAATCCAATTCGAGTATAAATGAGTTAAGTATGTGCATGGATATTATTTTGATAAATTGAGAAGATGAACTAAAAATAAAATGGATGGCCTAACTGAATTGAATGGATGGGCTAACTGAATTAAATGGAATTTGATTAAATGAGAATCAAATTAAATAGAAGTGAACTTAAGTTTGAAGTTGGAATAAATTGAAGTAAATTAACTTAAGTTAAGAATAATTAGGATCTCGACTTCGAGTAAGAATGGAAGACCATTAAATAAAAGCTTGGGTTGAATTAATTTAGGAAAGGTTAATAGTATATAAGCATGGAATGTGTCGAGCTAAATAAAATGGTTGTGAATGAATTAAAATGGAATGGAATTAAATAAAATTGAGTCGGAATCAATTTAAATTGGTTATAAAACTTAAATAATTATTTATTCACATGGATATCATCAAATTGCGTAGAATGAATTGTCGTTTGATGTAAACGAGATTTAATAAAATTCTATGAGTTGATAGAAGTGAAATAAAATTGATTTTGAAATCAATTGAGTTGAATATGAGCTTGTTTGGATTAAAAATAAATTGAATGTAAGAAATTTAAGTTGTAAACCATTCAAATTGAATGAAATGGCATATGAATTGGTTGAAAGCAGTTGAATTAGTTTTGAAATCATATAAATTGCACATGGAAAGTGTTTAGCGCATGTTGCTTATGAAATGCATGTGTTTAGCTATTGAAAGTAAGTGATATGTTAATAAATTTCGTATATTTAGTACTTACATGTTTGAATTGAGTAAGTACAGGTACCGGGAAGCCGTTTGGCTGGATTTGGATGCGCTAATTGCTAAAATAATAAGTCGCTTGCTTAAAATGCTAAATAGAGGTACGCCTACGCAATAAAAATAGGAAATATGAACTGCTTTTGTTTTTCTGATCATGTGGGTCGATGTATATGTATTTATATCTCTTTTCAAATTGCAAAAGCTCCTCCGTACAAAGGAGACTCTGTCAAAAAAAATCGAAAATTTTAGGAGTTAGAAAATTTTTGAAAAATTTTGTTAGCGACAAAATGATTTCAATTTGTTGAAATAAGGGATTTTGAAAATGGAGATTGTAACTAGTTGTTTAGTTTGAACTAAAGGATTAGGAAAGTGAATTTAGGATTTTTGATTAGAGGATAAATTGAAATTTACTCGGCAAAGGTATGTATTTAAATTTATGTATGAAATTTGATGATTTTCTAGTCTAGCCACTTGGCTTTTGTTTTCTTTTGAAATCTGGGGACCCGTAGAGGCATTTTGTAGTTGTACCGAGCTAGCCGCGCAAAGGAGACACTGGCGAATTTTTTTCGGAAATTTAGAGAGTTAGAAAATTTTTGAGAAAGTTTTGATAATTTAAATTTGGATTTAAATTTAAATTTGAATAAGTGGAGTAAATAATGTTGTTGGAAACTATGGTCGGTTTTGGGAAGTTGGTTGAAGTAATAGTGGGTCTTTAATAAAAGATATGTTATGGCAAGTTGATAAAACTGTTTGGTTTTGGAAAATAGTAATGGGTATTGGATCATTCTTCCTAACTAGTAATTTCGGGGACGAAAGCCTTTTAAGGGGGAGGAATGTGACGACCCGGAATTTTGGATATTTAAAATAGGAATATTTAATTGGTTTTAAATATTCAAAGGAGTAATTTTGACTTGAATTTCAAGTATCACCATTTACTGGATAATCTAATTTTGAATTAAACTATTGGAAATTGGGTAAAATATGAAATCTGGGATTTTTAGCTTGTTAAAAATAATTTGAAGGCTTATAAATTTATATTAATAATACTGAAGGTGATAGAACTTTTAAATTTGAATTTAACAATGATTTGTTCAGCTTTAAAAATATGTTGTTTAAATTGATATTTAAATAGCCTTCCAAGGCACAGTATAAGAATTTGACGAAACCAGTTCCATTGGATCCGTACTAGTGTAATATTATCGGATTTAAAATTTCGTAATGTTTGGAGTGATCGTTTGGCCGTACGATAAGTAAACGCGCTGAAAATTAAATCGAAATTTAATATAATAACTGGGTTCAAAAAAATGCTATCTTCTCCATACGATCTAATTAGGACTCAGAACCTTTTCCATTGCGTTTGCAATAGGGGTATAACATTATAAATGCCTAGCGGCACTCCCCAATAGGGGTTCGAAATTTCAGACTGCGTAAATCGAGACAATTTAAATTTAATTAAAAATATAGTTTTATATTCTGGTCAAAATTCCTTTCACTTCCATCACTGTAGCTAACCTTCTGAAATACGCCACACTTCACCTTTATATCACATACTGTCTTCTTTCCTTCCATTAAATCTAACCGAAATCAATCCAAGCACAGAAAAATTAAATTAAATTAAAGGCCGAAGCCAGAGAGAGTTGGAACCGATCTTCATCTCAATTTTACTATCGCTCGAATAATAAAATGACTGATTCCATTTACTTTTTCCTAGCCTAATCTCAATTCAATTTCGGGGCTTTCATTTTTCTTGCTCGAAGTAATGATTCAGGTTTGATTTCGATGATCTTGAGTCGTGCCTCTTTTCTGGTGGCCGATACCAGAAGGTTGCCGGAGTTGCTCGAGATTTGGATTCGAGTCGACGAGTGGGGTCAGGCGCGATCGAGCGAGGCGTTCGTGCTCGTGCATCGCAATGATCAGAGGGTCGCTAGTCGATTTAGGTCGACGACGTGGTCTAGTTTAGGGTTTGTGATCTGGTCTTCAAGTCGAGAGCGATAGTGGCGTGGGTGTGCGTTTTGATGGCCGTAGTTTTCGATCCTAGCTGCGAGGTCAGAATTGAGAAGAAAGTAGGATGGATTGGAAATGGATGCTAATAATATAAAGGTGAGTTAATCTCACTCATCTGGTTGTTATTTAAATTTAAAATGGTTAAATTTAAATAATTGGTTGAATGATTGAATTGATTTGATGTGCTATGTTATATATAGTATATATATAGTATATATTGAAGTGATTGATTTCCCGCATTATATAGCGGATGAGACCCTATGCGTCGCATAATAGCGGATGATATTATATTAATCGCATATACCGCAATATTCCACCTCGAAGTGGAATTGGTATTTTATTGTGCTAACATCTGTGGATGCAGGGAAACAGGTTGGAGGGTTCCAACTGGATTCCTCAAAATATTTAGATTTGTTAAAATATTCTATGATATAATTATTTGCTATCATGTGCTGAATTATATTGATAATTAGAAATGTTGGATACTATGGTTGATTTAAAATATTTCGGTGAACTGAGCTATTAAAATCTATAGAAATGGGATTTCTGAAAATAAATAAAAGAGTGAATTTTGAGTAAAATAATCATAGAAATTTGAATAAATTAAAAATGAATTGGAAAGGAATAAAAAGTGATTTTTGAATTCTGATAAGTAAAATTCCAAGTGTGGGAAACGAGATTTTGAATAAATGGGAATAAGTGATTTTTTTTTCAAGTGATAATATTTCAAGAAATAAAGAATTTATTTGGAAATTTAAGATTTAAATTTATTTGAAAGGATAAAGAAGAAATTTGGAAAATATGAAATTGGTATTTTCAGTTAAAAGATTTTAAATCATAATGAAGAAATAAAATCTGAAGTTAATGGATTTTGGAATAAATGGAGTAAGTAAGGAAATTTATTTTGAAGGTAAAGTAAATTTTAAATCAATTTGGGGATTGATTTAAGTGTGTAAAACTGGGATTTTTAAAAGAGAAGTGAAACTTGAAATTTATAAGCTGGGTTTATAAAAGCAAAGTGATATATCAGTGGATATTTGGAGGAATAAATTCACGGTGGAAATTTATTAAAGGAATGGGTAAATTTGTTTAAAAATAAATAGTGATTTATTTTTAAAGGATGTGAAGAGAAGTATGTTTCCCTGGATAGCCTAGTACGTTTTCAAAGCAATTTTTTTAAATATAAGTTAAAAGCTTTAATGCTGTTTTAAAAATCTTGTTTTAGAAAATTTATTATTTCTAAATTTTTAAATTTTAAAGTAAGTATTTGTCAAATTTATTATAGTAGTAATTATTTAAAGGTGGCTTGGTAATATGTTTAAAAAAAATTCAGTTTTATATTGTACAAAGCGGGTTTATTTTGAATATTCTTAAAGTATATATTTTGAATAAGTATTAAAGTAATTTCTAATTTAAATGTTTTAAAGGATATTTTATAATAAAGAGTTTTAAATTATTATAAAAATCTAAAGTTTTTGTGCTTGGTGTTTTCAGTGGAAATAAATATTTGGAAATTTATTTCATGAGAAGAGTAGGGTTTGAAAACTATTTTCTAAAGGGTTGAAAATGGAAATATATCTTGCAAAGATATTTTGAGGATAACAAATAATTTGGGAGATTATTTACTGTTTGATGGTTGTTTGTGAATATTAATTGATAGTTAAATAAACGACTATCAATATTGGACAATGCGCTGATCGTTTCGAAGAGACCGGGGTCGGGATTAATTTCTCGAAAACCACTTCGATCCGGTTTGTACGTTTTCGTAGGAAAACAAGTTCGGAGTGGAAGATGGAGCAGTGAAGTGCAAGGGCTAGTCGCTACTAATCCTGAGGATGATTCCAAAATGGATGTAGTAGGAGTAGTGCCTTCGGTTCCGCTCGAACCCGGGACGGACTTGTAGGGATGAATGCGTTCGGAACATCGTCAGGTGGACGATAGGCATTCTAAGTGAAACGTTCTAAAAAGGTAACGCTTAGCCTCGAGCCTCATCAACCGGGTATGACTGAAAATCAGGGGTTATGTAGCAAGGCTTAGTGGGTAGCGCCCATTAGGATGAGGCCATCCCTGTCAAGATGTCCCTTTTTATTCGACTTAGTGGGCGGTCGCTGATCCCAACCGTTGAGTGATCATACTCGGGATTATCTAGTAAGGGATAGCCCTAGTCTTATGTTGTAGGGGATTGGGAGTAATCCTCGATATGATGATCTAGGCCACGTACTGTGACAGGCGGTACCCCAGTACCTAGTCATTAGGTGGAAATCCATTCTCCCTACGTGCCTTTTACGGTTTTTGTTTGTAGAACCCACTTTTGTGGCTAGTAGCTGGAATTTAATCATGTAACAATTTCGGCTATTTTAATAAGTATTTGTAAATAGACCCTATTATAATATCAGAGGATTTTATAAGAAATGTTTTAGCTATCATAAGGTAAAAACCCGACATGTTTACTTGTGGCGTGGTCTTACGAGATGCTTTTGTTTTCAAAGGATTTTGAAACTTTAATAATCCAATCGAGTGTGGTTTTCTCACGCTAGTTTTTCAGACTGACTCGGGTGTTATTTAACTATAATGCTCGGGTCAGACCGAGTATCATAGAATACAAAAAAGGATGCTGTGGAGCTCATGAGACGAGCTGGATGGCGATGCGTACTTCCGTATTTGTATGAAATATTCTGCTATGTTGATTAGCTGTGCATTCAGTTTTGTGAGGACAAGTTATGATTACTGTCTAGTTGTGTGTTATGTATACTCTGATGATGTAATGTATAAACAAATTTGTTTTCGTGTAAAGATCATTTATTATCTATTATATTTTATTCCGCTGCGATGGTTAGATTCTGATATTGTTTTCTATTTTCTTCTTCTACCTCTTCTTCTTTAACCCTGATGGTTCGGTTTTTCGGCATCCGTTTGCTCGGCACTCGATACAGTGGACTTATTGATGTCGATTTTCGGGCGTCGAAAAATCGGGTCGTGACATTTTGGTACCAGAGCTTAGGTTGGTGATAACCTTGGCTCTGGTGTGAATTACTCATTAGAGATAGAGTCAGTAGTACTGTAGAATGAGTTTGAGCATATTAATAGATATGAGCGCGTATTTGTTAGTGAAAATAAATTGTTTAAATATTGTGTTGACTTATTGGTTGAGTGGAATATGAATTCTGAGCAGGTAAGTTGGCCGCTTTTCGAGAAGAGTTTATAAACACCTGACACGATAAATTGACACGGTATTGTTTTAAAGGCGGGTAAATGAAATAAATTTTACCAAAATAAATTTTGATATAAAGGAAAATTTTCCTTAAATTGTTATATAACTTGGATGTTTGGATGATAATATTTTAAACAAATAAGAGTATAAAAATTGGAATGACTTGTATAATCAAATGGGAATTTGTATGAGCATAAATTATACAAATGAACTATAGTTAAAATTTGGTTTGAAAATTTAAAACCCCGGAGATTTTGGAAGTGTTTTTGAAAGTGTTTTGAAGACAAATTATAGCATTATTGTTTTAATAGTATTTCTGAAAGGAAATTGTATCAAATGAATTTTAGGAAGGGATATAGCATTGATCTCACTTCAGTCGCTGGAAAATAACTTTGGTGATGACTGCAGCATCATCGATGTTCATTTTCGAGTTTCTAAGTGACGGATTGCTGTCAAATTGATTTGTTCAGAAGAACTAGTTTTTTTGAAATTTCGAAGGAAACTTGTTGGGGATAAAAACCAGGATTGGTTTAAAAATTTGAGAAATGTGATTTTGGGATAATAGTGGTTTTAAAATGATTTGAACCAAAAGCCGGGAATTTGAAATCCTGAATCCTTATTTGAATTGAAAATCCTGATGAGGCAAGTTATAAACTTGTAAAGTTGAGATGATTTTTAAATAAGGGAGGAAAATATGAGCTTTGAATGTTGGAATTAAAATTTAAAGTGAAAAGGTTAAATAATTTTTATTTGGAGAAATTAAATTGTGGAAAATTTAATGGATGATTGGAAGAAATAATTAGTAAACCTTGAATGTGAATGGAATGGGAAAATAAAAATTAAATTTGGATTGAGCAATAAAATTAATTAGAATTTAATCAACTTAAGCAAAGTTAATAATAATGAATTGGATTTGAAGTAAGTTGAAAGGAATTGGAATGAAATTAAGGTGAATTGTGTGGGATGGTATTAAATGAAATTAAGTCCTTGCTTAACAAAATTCAAAAGAATGGTATGTAGCTAGATTTAAATGGAGTTAGGTTGGAATAACAACTTAAATAAATTCAGTTGAGTTATAGATAATATTAAATGGAATAAAATTCTTACTTAAATAAATAAGTGTAAACTAAGTAAGTATTGAATTGGAATAAATAAGCTTCAGAAGCTTATAAAAGAATTGAAAAGCATTGGAATAAAATTATAATCCTTAGTTAAAAGTAAAGTGAAAATGTGATTGACTGTAAATGGTTGGAGAAGTATGAATATTAATAAGTGATCAGCTTATAAAAATGTAAAACAGGAATAAATAATCCGAAATAAAGGTGTTGGAATTTTGGAAAATGAAAGAAAATCCAAACTGGAATTATGAAAAAAAATTGAACTCGGGAAAATTTGATGAAGTGATTTTGTAATAAAATCGAATATTAATTTAAAAGTTGGAAGTAAGCTAATTAGCTAAATAAATTATTTGATAGAGTATGTTAATAAAATGTAAATCGGTTAAATAAAATGGATTTTAAGTTAATAATGAAATTTGGAAATAAACTCGAATTATAAATAGAATTCGACTTGGATTGATAATGAATTAAATTAAGTGGAGATGTTGTAAAAATAAAATGGAATTGGATTATAATAGAAATGATTCGAGTTACAAACAAAATCCAATTCGAGTATAAATGAGTAAAGTATGTGCGTGGATATTATTCTGATAAATTGAGAAGGTGAATTAAAAATAAAATGGATGGGCTAACTGAATTAAATGGAATTTGATTAAATGAGAATCAAATTAAATAGAAGTGAACTTAAGTTTGAAGTTGGAATAAATTGAAGTAAATTAACTTAAGTTAAGAATAATTAGAAGCTCGACTTCGAGTAAGAATGGAAGACCATTAAATAAAAGCTTGGGTTGAATTAATTTAGGAAAGGTTAATAGTATATAAGCATGGAATGTGTCGAGCTAAATAAAATGGTTGTGAATGAATTAAAATGGAATGGAATTAAATAAAATTGAGTCAGAATCAATTTAAATAGGTTATAAAACTTAAGTAATTATTTATTCACATGGATATCTTCAAATTGCGTAGAATGAATTATCGTTTGATGTAAACGAGATTTAATAAAATTCTATGAATTGATAGAAGTGAAATAAAATTTATTCTGAAATCAATTGAGTTGAATATGAGCTTGTTTGGATTAAAAATAAATTGAATGTTAGAAATTTAAGTTGTAAACCATTCAAATTGAATGAAATGGCATATGAATTGGTTGAAAGCAATTGAATTAGTTTTGAAATCATATAAATTGCACATGGAAAGTGTTTAGTGCATGTTGCTTATGAAATGCATGTGTTTAGCTATTGAAAGTAAGTGATATGTTAATAAATTTCGTATATTTAGTACTTACATGTTTGAATTGAGTAAGGACAGTTACCGGAAAGCCGTTTGGCTGGATTTGGATGCGCTAATTGCTAAAATAATAGGTTGCTTGCTTAAAATGCTAAATAGAGGTACGCCTACGCAATAAAAATAGGAAATATGAACTGCTTTTGTTTTCTCGATCGAGTGGGTCGATGTATATGTATTTATAGCTCTTGTCAAATTGCAAAAGCTCCTCCGTACAAAGAAGATTCTGTCAAAAAAATTCGAAAATTTTAGGAGTTAGAAAATTTTTGAAAAATTTTTGTTAGCCACAAAACGATTTCAATTTGTTGAAATAAGGGATTTTGAAAATGAAGATTGTAACTAGTTGTTTAGTTGGAACTAAAGGATTAGGAAAGTGAATTAGGGATTTTTGATTAGAGGATAAATTGAAATTTGCTCGGCAAAGGTATGTATTTAAATTTCTGTATGAAATTTGATGATTTTTTAGTCTAGACACTTGGCTGTTGTTTTCTTTTGAAATCTGGAGACCCATAGATGCATTTTGTAGTTGTACCAAGCTAGTCGCGCAAAGGAGACATTGGCGAATTTTTTTGGAAATTTAGAGAGTTAGAAATTTTTTGAGAAAGTTTTGATAATTTAAATTTGGGTTTAAATTTAAATTGAATAAGTGGAGTAAATAATGTTGTTGGAAACTATGGTAGGTTTTGGGAAGTTGGTTGAAGTAATAGTGGGTCTTTAATAAAAGATATGTTATGGCAAGTTGATAAAACTGTTTGGTTTTGGAAAATAGTAATGGGTATTGGATCATTCTTCCTAACTAGTAATTTCGGGGACGAAAGCCTTTTAAGGGGGAGGAATGTGACGACCCAGAATTTTGGATATTTAAATAGGAATATTTAATTGGTTTTAAATATTCAAAGGAGTAATTTTCACTTGAATTTCAAGTATCACCATTTACCGGATAATCTACTTTTGAATTAAACTATTAGAAATTGGGTAAAATATGAAATCTGGGATTTTTAGCTTGTTAAAAATAATTTGAAGGCTTATAAATTTATATTAATAATACTGTAGGTGATAGAACTTTTAAATTTGAATTTAACAATGATTTGTACATTTTTAAAAAAATGTTGTTTAAATTGATATTTAAATAGCTTTCCGAGGCACAGCCTCAGAATTCGACGAAACCAGTTCCATTGGATCCGTACTAGTGTAATATTACCGGATTTAAAATTTCGTGATGTTTGGAGTGATCGTTTGGCCGTACGATAAGTAAACGCGCTGAAAATTAAATCAAAATTTAATATACTAAAAAATGCTATCTTCTCCTACTATCGAATTAGGACTCATAACCTTTTCCATTGCATTCGAAATAGGGGTATAACATTATAAACGCCTAGCGGCACTCCTCGATATGGGTTCGAAATTTCAGACTGCGTAAATTGAGACAATTTAAATTTAATTAAAAATATATTTTTATATTCTGGTCAAAATTCCTTTCACTTCCATCACTGTAGCTAACCTTCTGAAATACGCCACACTTCACCTTTATATCACATACCGTATTCTTTCCTTCCTTTTAAAAATAAAATCTAACCGAAATCAATCCAAGCTCAGAAAAATTAAATTAAATTAAAGGTCGAAGCCTGAGAGAGTTGGAACCGATCCTCATCTCAATTTTACTATCGCTCGAATAATAAAATGGCCGATTCCATTTACTTTTTCCTAGCCTCATCTCAATTCGATTTCGGGGCTTTCATTTTTCTTGCTCGAAGTAATGATTCAGGTTTGATTTCGATGATCTTGAGTCGTGCCTCTTTTCTGGTGGCCAATACCAGAAGGTTTCCGGAGTTGCTCGAGATTTGGATTCGAGTCGACGAGTGGGGTCAGGCGCGATCGAGCGAGGCGTTCGTGCTCGTGCATCGCAATGATCAGAGGGTCGCTAGTCGATTTAGGTCGACGACGTGTCTGGTTTAGGGTTTGTGATCATAATCAATTTAAATCGGTTATAAAACTTAAGTAATTATTTATTCACATGGATATCATCAAATTGCGTAGAATGAATTGTCGTTTGATGTAAACGAGATTTAATAAAATTCTATGAATTGATAGAAGTGAAATAAAATTGATTTTGAAATCAACTGAGTTGAATATGAGCTTGTTTGGATTAAAAATAAATTGAATGTAATAAATTTAAGTTGTAAACCATTCAAATTAAATGAAATGGCATATGAATTGGTTGAAAGCAATTGAATTAGTTTTGAAATCATATAAATTGCTCATGGAAAGTGTTTGATGCATGTTGCTTATGAAATGCATGTGTTTAGCTATTGAAAGTAAGGGATATGTTAATAAATTTCGTATATTTAGTACTTACATGTTTGAATTGAGTAAGTACAGGTACCGGGAAGCCGTTTGGCTGGATTTGGATGCACTAATTGCTAAAATAATAAGCCGCTTGCTTAAAATGCTAAATAGAGGTACGCCTACACAATAAAAATAGGAAATATAAACTGTTTTTATTTTTCCGACAGTGTGGGTTGATGTATATATATATCTTGTCAAACTGCAAAAGCTCCTTAGTACAAAGGAGACTATCAAAAAATTTCGAAAATTTTAGGAGTTATAAAATTTCTATAAATTTTTGGAAAATTTTTGTTAATGACAAAACGATTTTAATTTGAAATTGAAATAATGGGAGTAAATAAGATATTTTGAGGATGATAAATAATTTGGGAGATTATTTATTGTTTGATGGTTGTTTGTGAATGTTAATTAATAGTTAAATAACCAACTATCAATATTGGACAATGCGCTGATCATTTCGAAGAGACCGGGGTCGGGATTAGTTTCTCGAAAACCACTTCGATTCGATTTGTATGTTTTCGTGGAAAAATGAGTTTGGAGTCGAAGATGGAGCAGTGAAGTGCAAGGGCTAGTCGCTACTAATCCTGAGGATGATTCCAAAATGGATGTAGTAGGAGTAGTGCCTTTGGTTCCGTACGAACCCGGGACGGACTTGTAGGGATGAATGCTTTCGGAACATCGTCAGGTGGACGATAGGCATTCTAAATGAAACGTTCTAAAATGGTAACGCTTAGCCTCGAGCCTCATCAACCGTGAATGACTGAAAATCAGAGGTTATGTAGCAAGGCTAAGTGGGTAGCGCCCATTAGGGTGAGGTCATCCCTTTCTAGATGTCCCTTTTTATTCGGCTTAGTGGACGGTTGCTGATCATAACCGTGGGGTGATCTTACTCGGGATTATCCAGTAAGGGGTAGTCCCGGTCTTGTGTTGCAGGGGATTGGGAGTAATCCTCGGTACGGTGATCTAGGCCACGTATTGTTTTCAAAGGATTTTGAAACTTTAATAATCCAATTGAGTGTGGTTTTCTCACGTTGATTTTCTCGACTGACTCGGGTGTTATTTAACTATGATGCTCGGGTCAGACCGAGTATTATAGAATACAGGAAAGGATGCTGTGGAGCTCAAGAGACGAGCTGGATGGCGATACGTACTTCCGTGTTTGTATGAAATATTCCGCTATGTTGATTAGCTGTGCATTCAGTTTTGTGAGGATAGGTTATGATTACTGTCCAGTTGTGTGTTATGTATACTCTGATGATGTAATGTACAAACAGATTTGTTTTCTTGTAAAGATCATTTATTATCTATTATATTTTATTCCGCTACAATGGTTAGATTCTGATGTTGTTTTCTATTTTCTTCTTCTACCTCTTCTTCTTTAACCCGATGGTTCATTTTTCCGGCATCCCATTGCTCGACCCTCGATACAGTGGACGTATTGATGTCGATTTTCAAGCGTCGAAAAATCGAGTCGTGACAAAATTGGTATGCTTTACTATTATTTCATCTTTATTGTTGCATTTAGGAATATATATATTTATGAATTTAGTTAGGTATATAAATTTATCTCTTTTATAAGTTTTGATATTTAGGTCCATATATCAACACACCATTGCATAAATTTCGATATACCAGTCTAATTTTTTTTTGAAGTTTAAAAAAATGTGTTTCCTACTTGAAACTTTAAACTATGTAAAAATAATATTTAAATTAAGAATTTTTCTCTATTTTTTTAAAAGTTACTTTCTAGCTTGTATTAGAATATTTTAAAATTAATGTTTTTTATATCTTTTTAGTAATTAATTAAAATTTTAAATGAAAGAGGCCTTAACATAACACATGTTTATTTTATTTTTTCAATTTTTGTTATTTTTAATATTTCATTATGATATTTTTTATAAAAAAAATTGTTCAAACATATTTCTAAATATTTTAATCAATAACAATTTGATATAAAGGTTAACTGCATTGCAAACTCATATTGCATACATATATACATAACGAGTGTATTTTATTTAGGAGGAGTTTGTAGTGTTGTCTTATAATATAGGATTATTAGTTTTTGATTTGTTTGGTATGTTTTGTTTGACTTGATTGACTTGTTTGACTTGATTGACTTGTTTGACGTGTTTGACTTGATTAATTTGTTTGACTTGTCTAACATGATTGGTTTTGATGAGTGTGTTGAAATATACTTATACATATTTATGTATTGAATAATTATAATATAATTATGTTAATGTCTTTCACATTCCATTTACTATACTTTGTTCTAGTATTAATTTAAGGGGGAGTTTTATAGTTTTATGTTTTTAGGATGGATTTTGTTGATGACAAAGGGGGAGAAATATAAAATAGGGTAGTTAGGCATAGATTAAGGGGGAGTTATTGGGATAGAAGTAATATTTTATAAAAAAAGGTTGTCATCATCAAAAAGGGGGAGATTGTTAGTCCGTGAGATGATGGTTTTGATGACAACAACCTTAGAATAGATTATAAAATATAAATACTAACACTATAAGTTTAGATATATATGTATATGCAGGATTTAACCATGCAGGTACCAAAAATGAAGAATGTACAGTATAGAGATTCAAGATATCAAGATTGAAGACTCATAAGTATCAAGATTATCAAGAGTTCAAGAATTCAAGTAATTTATTCTTTAATTAGAAATTTTTGTTAAAACTCATAGAAAAGCATTGGCATCTTAAAATCCAATTTATTCGTGGAATGGAATCCACTTCGAGCATGTTAAAGGGATGAAACCCTAAGTAGGATGGAACCTACGAAAAATCTAGTGGAACATTGTTTTGTATCCGCTAACCTTTAATTCAAAATGATTTTTAAAATTATATCTTGTTTTCAAAATGATTTCAAAACCTTCCTAAAGCATCAAAAACATCTATCCTGATTTCAAATACTTTTAGCCTCAAAATAATCTTTAATTTCAAAATCAAATTATCCTTGTTTTTAAACTATCTTTTAAATATAATATATTTAACTTTTAAATATTTATACCTAGATAATATAAAATTATAGTAAAATTTTGCATATATTATTCTTTATACTTACTTATGTATTTTAAATATATTCAAGTATATTTATAAAGTTTAAAATAGTTTCAATATAAAATAAAGGTTATTTTCAAAGAAAATCAAAACACCAAAAATCCCTTTGGATGTCGACATACTCATGTACCCCATGTCGACACGGTGTCAGTTGAGTTCAAAATTTAAATTTCAAAAGATTCGTCATAACTCTTCACGAATGGACATGGCTGTTGTTCCTCTATAAATATGGGTTAGTTTCAATGAATTTTAAGACGGTTTTTCTGGTTTTTCACTCCTCTTCTTCTTCCACATTTCTATATACAAATTCTTATCATTACTCTGCTGAAATCAATATTGTATCTAATTAGGTTATCTCTGGTTTGATTCTCTATCGCTATCTCAACAAGATCCTTAGTGCTATTCAGAGTTATAGGCTTTTTGTAATCAACTTAGCGAGAAAAGGTGCGATTGTAGCCTTGAAAATCAATCAAGTGTAAAAGGTGTGATTGTAGCTTTGGAAATCAATTGGGTGAACTTGTTGCTCAGGAAATCAAGTATCTCTACCCATAGGATTGTGATCCTGGAGGGTGTACCTCGTAGCCTTAAAACGAGGGTGTAATTGTAAACATTGTTTTTGAAAGGAAATCCGTACTTGTGTGCGGGACTGGATGTAGGGTAACTCCGAACCAGTATAAAATCCGGTGTGTTCTTTCCTTTACTGCTTTTACTTCATATTTGCATTTGTGTTTGATTCTGTGATCATATCTATGTCTGAATATTGCATATATTTGTGTTTAAATTAACAAAAACTCAAAAAGATTTAACAATTCTCTAAAACACTATTCACCTTCCTCCTAGTGTTTATTCTTAGCCTTAAGATCCTTAATCCGCATTTCTCACAATACCAGCCCCTTATAACTAAGGAGATGAATTCTCTAAATAGTGTTTCACTTCCAATGATTTAATTCAGACCTAACTGTAGCCACTTGATGGATTGCCATGTCATGATTTAACCATACTTAAAGTGGGAGTTTCAGTGATGAAGTTCCATAATATTCTCCAGTCTAGAGACCTTGTAACATCACATTTTGAGATTTTTCATTCGGCCTTAGTTATATTAACTAATAGAAAACTCTCGAGTGAGTCATTTCATAATTATCCAATAACCATAAGTACATAACTCCTGGTGCTCCTAACAACCATAAGTAATACACTACTCAACTTTTGGAGAGCGTCACGTATTCTAGTCCCAACGGATGAATCGATATCCTTTCGGATGACATCTTGACTAGGAATATTTAAAATAATATGTTATTAATGTGATAAATTTCTCATGATTACAAAAAACTATAATTACTATCACATAATGTATCATTTAACGATTTTCTATTTAATATACCTTAAATTAATTACTTAATTAATTGTATCACAATGTAACAAAGTATACTATAGAAATCAAACACCTTTATTATGATTTATGAACAAGATTAATTATCAAGTTAGATATATGCAACAAATTACATAATTGCCCCTACGGTATATCCCTAACTCTATCATACTCTACATACCTTGTGGTATACTATCGAGTTAAACATGGGAAAATATTAATCAACATAAGCAATCGCCAACTCAAGAAGACATGGACGAATATTTATTGTGTACTCATAATACCAAAATGGTAGAATATACAAAAATGCTACCAACTGAGGAACTATACGGAGAACATACGTAACGAGTGCTTTATAGAGGGCACCACATATAATTGAGTCCCAACCAACAATATGCAATAAGTAAAAATATGCTACATCACTATATAGTCAAAATGGGTCACATTCTTTCGGTTCAGGAAGAACTTCGAACCCAAAAGGTAAAAAAACGATGCAGAAAGTGGAATCAACCATATTAACATGATATGATATTTTGTGTAGCGGTATACTTTTGTAAACAAGTCATAATAATAACATCATACTTAACACGTCATAAATTAGGCAAATAAACTGAAAATAACTCCGTCAGCATATAACCACTATTTAATAGAAAATGGTGTATAGTCAATATATCTGAGATTAATACGAATCATCATACAAAAACTAGTTAGTATCAGCCCTATGTTATTGTTACAAAAGTAAAATTTGTGACCGACGGTTCATTTCTCTACTGTAGAATGCAACAAACACTAATCGCATGGTTCATCAGGCCCAGCCTGCAAAAAACGAGCAAATCGAGATGTTATTAGAAAGCTATAATGGTATATGGGTGCATAATAAAATGAATGAAGTTCTTATGCCAACTACTGCAAAGAGCTTTGTATTTTGACCATACAACAAATATTATGTAGGATCGATTTCACCCTAGAGGGGTGGGGGTAAATAGGGTGATACTAATAATTATAAAAATTTAATGCGGAAGTATATAAAATAATCGCAACACTGATAATAGCAGAATAATAGCAACACAAATAATAGCAAAATATAAAAAGTAGGAATAGAACAACATAGATTTACCCAGCTTCGGCAAAACCCTGCCTACGTGCTGCCCCTAAGGTTTCCATTAAAAATTAAATAGTCAAACGCTTACACACGTAAATTCGCGACACCTGCTATCGACTAACCTAACTCTACGCTAAAAATCCTACCACAACTCAGCCACTAAGTTGCGAATTCTCGAACTACACCACCATAGTTCATTCCTTAGTTACACGACTAGACTTTATAATAGTTTAAAAGAGAAATACAAATTAAAAACAACTTAAAACAATAAAACCCTAATTTAAATAATTTAAAGCCCAAAGGAATTTTAAGCCGGCCCAAAAATAGGTAAAATGATAAAACAATATCCCCTTCTCCCTTCTAGTTATCGGCCTGTATTCTTTCTTTTTCAAAATGGCTGTTTCAATTTTTGTTCGTTCCTCTTTAAGTAAATTAGGGCTTCATGATTTTTAAGATGCCGACTTTAGTTGTTGATTGAATGATGAATTATTTACAGTTTGCTTCAACAATCAATTTATCACTTTGGTTCGAAGACGGCTACTTCATTTCGATCGAGTTCGAACTAAAATGGTATGTGATTTATTGCTTTTTGCTTTACTAGTTAGCTTCCTTGAACTCGATGCATTTAGGCCGACGATATTAATGGTTTATATAGGATTCGAATTCCTATAATTTCGTTCGAATATATTTACTTAAATTCGTCAGTTAATTACTCTCGGCCACTGATTTTTGAATGAATGCTGGTGATTTATACTGACTTGTTCAAATTCGTATAATTCCTTGCTTGATTATCATGGCTTGTTTGGTCTTTGATTACGTGTTACCGTCTGGCATTGATTTTGATTTGTTCAACTTGCCTTGGTCACCATGGCTTTGATTTTCTGGTATTTGAAACTGCAAATTGACTTCAACCACTTCTGAAATTTTTGATAATCTGGACATTAGCAACTTTGGTTTGAATTTATTTTTCTTATGTATTACCTTGGCCACTGATTTTGTGATATGATAATTTAAGAATTTTGACTTTGACTTTGTTCAATTGTGTGTCTCCTGCTAGTGACCCATCCTTGACTGGTTCCTGGCCCACGGCTTGATTCTTTGGTATTTCACTTAGTTTGAAACTGCTGCTTTTATTCTTATTTGAACTGGTTTTGATTCTGACTTGTTTCTTGTTCAGTCTTTTTGTCCACTGCACTGGTGCAATTAATGTTCGAGTATGCACTTGCTCATTCGAACTGCTATATTGGTTATCACTATACATACATCATATATATATACACACACATGTATCTATGTATGCTGTGTACTTCATTTTTGTTGCAGTCTTGTTTCATGTAGCATTTAAGGTATGCATTCAATTGTGGTCTGCACTTCATGTTGACACTGTTGACATGTTTGATTATGTGGTCTATCTCGACTGCTCTGGTTTGAGTCACTTTATTGCAGTTTGCATTTTGTGATGAATTGCTTCTGTGTTCATGTGGTCTGCTCTTGTATTCAGTTGAGCTTGCACTTGGTGTTATATGTTTGTGTCTTTATGTGTATGTACCTGATATACTAACTCGAGTTGGTCTTCAAGTTACACTACAGCTTTTACTCTTATGCATGTTTTGGTCCAGTTGATTTTTGTACATTTGTGTTTGCACTTGATCCTCTGGCTTGATTTCATTGCTTCGAGTCATGTAAACTTGTTATCTTGAACTTGTGAACAGAATGAGCTACTAGCTTGTTTCTTTGACTTGTATGTTAGACTGGGTTTACTTTGAAATCTTGCTCGACTTGATACTTTGTTGCTTCCCATTTAGTTGTAGCCTCTCTTTTGGCCTGACCCATTTCCTTGTTCATTGTGAATAGTCGAGTTTTTCTCGACTTGATGATCTGCTGTCACCTTGAAGTCTGGTCTGGATTTGTGCATGTGCATAGTATAGATATATGTATACATGTGTGTATGCATGTGTGTGTGTATGTATGTTTGTTGCACCATGTAGTTGTATGTACATATGTCCATCTGTTCGAAACTGTTTGAACATTTTCTTGAGTCTGGTTCTATATGAAGTCTTTTTATGCATACGAATATGTATACTTGTGTTTCCATTCATCATTTCTGGGTTTAGTTGAACCTTCTTATCACTTCAAGTCTGAGTTGCATACGAGCTCTAAGTTGTAGCCTCCATGCCTTCATGAGTACTCGAGTCTGGTTGGACTGTCTAGCCTTGTGTTGAGTTTAAAACTGTTTTCTTGCATCTGGTCTGTTTTTCGTTGGTTGTAATTTACTCGAGTCTGATCTGTGAGCCGGTTCATGTTGTAACTGGACTTGCCTGGTGTTGTCAGTGCATATGTGCTTGGTTCTCTGGTCTCTGTAGCATTGCGTCTTCGGTTGTCGCATGTTCATTGGTCTGCACTATGTACTTTGTTGCACTGTATATTCCAGTGTGCTTCAATTTCTGACTTTGTCTTGATGCTGTAATTCATCGCATTGATAATTTTGGAAATTTGTCTTGCATACTCCAGTATACATTGTATATATCCATTTTGAATTTTATTGTTATATTCTGGTCATTGCATTGCTTTGACTTATTTCTGGTTTGCATTGGGTTGATGTGCACCGACTTGAGTTTTTATAGAAAGTTGTATTCGTTTGTGATTTTGGAATTTTTCTTCATGTGTACATCACTTTATACCCGAGTTGAATCCAGCTTATAGCTCGGGTTTGACCTTGTGCTCATGTCATGATTTTATTTTTATTGCACTTGAGTTGAACCCAGCTTTTGATTTGGTTTGACCTTGTGCTCACCTGTCTCTGCAGTTTTGTCAAATGTATATCGGTGTGCACGGCCTTGTGGCATATACAGTGATAGACTGTGCATGTCACAAGCGGTTCGTGTATGATAAATTCAAAATAAATATGGTGACAAACAATCCAAATAACTGAGGCAAATAACATTTTCAAAATACATATTTAATTTTACACTGTAAAATATTTCTTTTTCAATTTTACTGCGACAGTGTTTATTTTGTAGATAGCTCAAATGCTGAATACAAATTGGAATACAGTTGAAGAATAATTATGAGTGAACAAGTGATATGTAATAAGGTACAAATGTATGTAAACATTGTAAAGTGAAAAATTGTGATGTAATACAAATTGTGTTGTAATGAAAATTTGTGTATATATATAGTGAGAGCTCAAACTTATACTATTTATTTGAATAAAATATCTGTTTGAATTTAAATTTTGTGTTATTTATTTTGTTCAGCAAATATTTATTTAATTATGTGAAAAATAAAACAGTACAACAAAAAATACATTTAAATGAATATATATATATATATATATATATATATATATATATATATATATATATATATATGCACGCATACAGCAACACGGCTCTTGCATTGCAAGTACGATAGCTCTTATGCATGTTCGTTACAAATTCATAGGAAGCTATTCATCAACATTGTGCAGCTCATCTCTTCGCTGCATCTCACCTTACTAGTTGAATAGGTAGCATGCTGTAGTATGCTGAATGGGTAATGATGGAGTGATATAGCATATCTGAATGAGCAGGCGAGATGGTGCCAAACTAAATGTGTGTGAAGGTCAGGCCAGAAGACTGCGTAGGCCAGATGCAAAGTTGACATTGCAAAACTTTGGCTAGTTGTAGTGCATATGCAAGTGAAGATGTGTAATGACAGTGTGATGTTGACATTGTTGAAATGTGATGCTGCCATCCAAGTTCTAAAGAATCACAGACTAATCATCGATGGTGAATATGGTTCAAGAAGGACAGCTGGTTGAAACAGGGGGTGCAAGGTTGATTGGGTGAAGGAAAGGTGGACAGGACAAGACAAATCTGAAAGTGGAGTGAACTAAATGTGAGTAAAGCTATCTCTCTGATGTGGACAAATTTGATGGTGTGATCTGAATCAAGACTGGGCGAAGAAAGAGCTGGTGCGAGGAGTATAAACTGATGTGGTTGTTCACTTCCCCGGATGTTGTATGATGTAGGTTGCTATGAGGACATTAGTTGTCAGGGCTGTGATTGAATGTAAGAAGTCGATAGCCGGATAAAGTCACAAAATTCTCCCTGATCCTGTTTAATCGCATTTACCAATTTGTTTGGTCATTTCGATCACCTGTCCAAACAGAAATTTTCCAGGTAAGAAATATAGAATACATAAAGAGTTTTTGCAAGTGTTGTTAGATATCATTTGATTACATTCGTACTAAAGGCCCTAACATGCAATAGTATGAGACGTCTATACATTTTCTAATAGTTTTATTATATATGAATCTAAATTTCGTCCAATATTCATATGGAGATGGAATATTAATGTTTATGCCAAATCCAAAAATATAAAAGATTTTGCAGATTATATATTAGGTGAATTAACAACCTAAAAAATGTGCAAATTAGATTCAAGGGATACTTCGCAAAAAGAACAAGGACTACGGTTTAGATTGGTGCTTAGTTTATACTTTAAGTCGCTAATAGTATTTAATTTGTCATGGAGGGCAATCTGTATATGAATTTTAATCCTCGAAGCTGCGATCATCTTCTAAATAGGTTTAAAATAACGAAATGTGGAGGAGCTAAAAAAGAGTAAGAATTTGTACATAGATTTAGACAAATATACTCCAGTTTTATACCAAGTCCATAAAATTTGATGTAACTGTTAACCGATAATAATTCTATCGATAAGGTCAATAAGGTTGACTTGTTAATTTAATACATTTCCGACCATTTTGATTGAATGAAATGTTCCATTTAAAAAGATTTTGATGATAAGGACGTTTTTATTATTTAAGGCAGAATGTAATTCAGGGAATTCATATTTTAGAGGAGTGGAGAAGCCCAACGATCATTACAAAATGAAGTTTTTTTCCTGGAGCGAACAATAAGATGGAGACCAATTTTAAATATATAATAAAGTTGGTTATGGCTTTTCAAAAAAAAGATAACAGCAAATTATGAGCTTGTATAGATTCTTGGATATACTATAGTAAAAGTTTGTAATAATTTCCTTCCAAATTGTACAGTCTTTCCAAATCCATTTACTAAATTTTAATAATAGTTTTAATACCTTTGCTGTCACACTTTTTTGGTATCAACGTAAACTACCAAAAACGCCCCTTATTAAAAATAGGATCTAATAGATAGGTTTTTTTTACTAATTCAAAACGTCCCTCTACAAATCTTATTCAAAGCTAAAAATAGAATCTTACAAATAAACATTCTTTACAAAGTCATTTTTTATCAATTAATAATAGAAATTAAAATTCAAACTAACAAAAAATCAAATTCGCTTCTTTTTTAATTGCTAACATAAATAATTATTCAAACTAACAACAAAAAATTAGATGTTGTAATTCCAAAAGAAAAAATAAATCTAACTGCATATCACTTTAACGCAAAAATATAATTAATATTTTTGCAAATTATATTTTCTTGAACGAGTTAGACATAAACAATTTGTAAAAAAACAACTCACTCGTGAAACGCATGCCGTAACGCTCGTAAGGAAATATTAAGGATATTTAAGTTTATAATACTTAGACCACCTTGTGATTTGGGCTTGCATACAAGTTCGCATTTAATTAGACAATTTAACTTAGAGCATTCTAAATTTCCTTTCCAATGGAATTTTCGGCTAATATTATTAATTTTATTAATAACCCAAGAAGAAAAATGATAGAAGGAGAGCCAATAAATCGGTGTTGCAGATAATACTGAGTTAATGACGACGGCTCTTTCTACTCTTAAGAGACAGTTGGCTTTCCAAGAGGGTAATTAGTTATTAATTTTATCGATGACGATGTTCCAATCTTCTTTTTTTGGTTACAACGGTCTAATGAGAATTCCTAAATAATTTATTGGAAAGTTCATGATTTTGCAGTTAAGCGTTTGGGAAACCCCAGAAGTCATGGTAGATATGTCATTAATGATCAAAATCAAGCTTTTTGAAAATTAATTTTAAGGCCTGGAAGTAGATCAAAATTATATAGAATTAGCTTAAGGGACGCGATGTGATGAGGTAGATGGGATGTGAAAGTAGGGTGTCGTCGGCGTATTGGAGAATAGGGACCCTATCGCTAGCAACATGCCTTTCTATTTTAGGAAGAAAGTTATTATTAAGAGCTACTTTGATAATTTTGTTAAATACATCAAGCGACAATTCAAATAACAAGGGCAAGAGGGGATCCCTTTGGCGAAGACCCACTTGGATTGAATTTTATTGCCTTTAATTCCATTAAATAAGATTGAGGATGTTCTAGAATTCAAGATAAAAATAATCCAAGAAATCCATTTTTTAGAGAATCCCCTCGCTTTCAAGGTATCTATTAGAAAACCTCAGTCAATTGAGTTAAAAGCCTTAGCAAAGTCAACTTTAATGATGGTGCATGTTATATTTTTTTTAACAAAAGTTAACAAACTCTTGCGCCATAGAGATGTCATCCATAATATGTCAGGCCTAAATGAAGGCTATTTGATTATTATCAATTAATCTATTAATTTTGTTCTTTAGTCCGTTAGCGATAACCTTGGTAATAATTTTAATTGAACACTTAATTCGCGAGATTGGTCTAAAGTCAGATATCTCATGACAGTTCTTTTTTTTGGGATGAGGTTAACATCCTCAAAATTAATTCTTCCTAGTTGTAGCCTCCTGTTGTAAAATTCAACAAATAAATTCATAATGTTGTCTTTAATTATTTGCCAAAATTTTTGATAGAAAAACATAGGAAAACCATCCGGGCCAGGGATTATGTCACTGGGAAGACCATTAATGGCCAATAAAATTTCCTCTTCGGAGAAAGGTTAATCTAAATCCGACATGGAGATATCCACTATCAGTTATAAAGTCGACCAATCAGCATAAATTCTACGACTGCATCTAGTGCCGAAAATTTCAGAATAATGATTGGTGAAAGCATTATTTAGTTTAGATTGGTTATAAATTTCTGTACCGTTTACTATGATGTATGTGATGGTGTTCTTAAGTCTTCTACCATTAGCTATGCGATGAAAGAAACTAGTGTTTTTGTCTCCTTCATCGATCCAGTTAATGCGAGAATGTTGTTTCCACATAATTTCTTCCTAATATGATATTTTAATTATTTTTATTTTTAAGTTGTTTAGTTTTTCCTTTTCAAGGAAATAGATTTATTAATAATAAAGACAAAAATGAAATTTGAGCCAACATCATAATTTAGCTATGAAACTTTTACCATTGCATTCATGGTAATTTTCTAGACAACTTTCATATATAAAGTTTTATAATCAGAGTTCATATGAAAAAGTTATTGAAGCTCAAAGATTTGAAAATTAAAAAATAATTAAAAAATTATATAAAAGGAATGTAATGTTATATTAACTAATAGTGGTCGGTCGACATCGTGATTGGGAACGGTCGACCTCTAGAGGTCGACGACCCCTCATCGTACGGTCGATCGATCGAAGATTTTTCGCTAGGATTAGCCTTGGCCGAATGACCCAGATTTTATTTTATTAAATCCTACGGTCGACATTGATTTCATTATTTTTAAATATGACGCTAACCCTCATACCTCAGAGTAATCGTTCAAAGAACCCTAATTTAAGCAGAACGCTCTAAACTCTCTGTCTCCTCAAAAAATTTTGAAATAAAAACAAAAACAAAATTAAAGTGAAAAATCATAGGTTAGGGAAGAAGACGGGATCATCAAATTGGAGATAAAATCAAATCAAAGAGGGTGTGACTCAAATTGGGATAAAGGAAGAAATCTGTTAAGAGGTGAGTGGGTTGATTATTAAGATATGGTGATTTACAAGTAACTGAGTCTATTTATATATCTATTTAATCTAGAGATTTATCTGATTTAAATCTGAAGTAAAAGATAATTTGAAGATAATTTGAAGATGATTTAAATCTGAAATATTATGTATTCAGTAATTGTAATTATAGAGAAATCTGATTAAAAGCCTAAACTGTATGGATATAATCTCTGTTTGATTTAATTTTGATTAAAGTGAAGAAGTTGATTTGGATTTGAAGTAACTTCAGATATGGTTTGAATCGATTCAACTTTATTTTAGTATGAATACGCCCTTTAACTCACATTGGCATGATCTGACATTTAACAAATATATACCCTGTTGATTCACCCTGAACTGATATTGAGATGTACATGTGTGTGTGATTATAAAATCGATGAATTAAAAATGTGTAAATAAAATTATAAGTTATGCACGAAAATTATTGGAATTATATGCAGAATTATACACTTAAGCAAACAGGTGAAATCTGGTCAAAACTTAGGAGATAAATCACTACTAAACAAAATATGATTCGCTATTGAAAATATGATTAACATTAACCAAATAAAAGAAATTTTTTTACAAAAAACATAACCCGACTGGTCTATGGCTCACTATAGCCATCGACAGCAAGCGGTTAACTGCTACATTAGTAGGCGGTCAACCGGTAGGCGTAATTTCTATGTAGGTTGAACCTTATCATATGACCAGGTTTATATATAATAGTATATTAGTATGGGAAGCTAATTCCCAATCCTTGACTTTTGGAATATTGCGTGACAGAAGTAGATGTGTACGCGGGCAATTTGGCCTCGGCACTATTTATTCTATGAATTTGGTACTTGATATAAGGCAGTTCGATCACGAGGATGTGCTAAGCACACGACACTTACATAAGGTTTATTGGTGTATGCAACGCTATTAGTGGAATGTTGGAGTGGTGCATGGTTCGGCAATAACGGAAAGTTCCTCGGTGCATACGAAAATTAGTATATGACACTGTTGGTGGATGCCCAGTGCGATGCAATATGTGGCATTACCATTGAGTTATTGGACATGGATGCTTCTATAGACCCTAAGTCGTCTTTAGCGTGAGTCGGCATTGTGGAGTCCTTTCAATGTATAAGTATGAGACGTGTAGTCGTGGTTTGGGTAATGCAGTCCCAAGATTGATATTTTATGCAATCTTATGTTAGGCGCAATCCTAGAGGTTATTAATTTGATCCGTTTTTGATCAGTTATCTGATCCATTGCTGATTAATGGTTCATTTAGTCTTTCGATCCCTAAGTATAAACTTCCACAAGATGCTTGGATGTAGGTGTATTTGGAACCATATTCCTTAGGTTAATGTGGCCAACTCTGGTAAGTAATTTCCAAACGCAAGTAGGACACTCGAGGTCACGTAGATCATAAATAAAGTCAATTGCATATGATCATCATATATTAGTAATATAATTCATTCACCGGACTTTTTTCTGACCCGCTCTTTTCCTTTTTCCCTCACTACAAGAGGAAAAGGCAGAAGGTGATTGGGCCAGATCTAGTACGTGGAGAAGCAAGCTTGGCATTGGTGTTGTATATTATTCTTCATTATTCTCCATGTAACTATCTATTTTATTTTGTACCTACCAGACTTTATGCTGTTATTTTGTAAACTCTGGATGTGTATATTTTGGGACTAAGTTTTCTGGGATATTTCTAAGATGATTGTTTTATGTATTTATATTTCTTATCTTCCACTGTGAGATCTGAAAGTGTAGAATGTCTTAGATTTTATCCTTGTAACCATGTCCTGTAATGTATTAAAAACTGACAACCCGTACTTTTTGGCATGACGTTAGTCTGGAAGTCACCCTAGGCTTTAGATTGGTGTGTTTAGAGGCGTGGGTTGTTACACCAAACAAATAAATAAATAAGCAAGCAAACAAATAAATGACAATGACCATAGAAAAACAAAAATATCAACAACGCAACACAAGAAAAAGAAATAATGTCGACTAGCAACATAAATTAATAAGCGAAAAGTCCAATAAATGGTATAATTTTTTTCTAACTATAACTAGTAACTTAACAAGAAGTATATCAATACAAACAACTCTACCGAAGAAAGCAGATAAACGCAAAAGGTCACTATCTCATACATAAAAAATTGGCAGTCCCTACATAATATCTCAACTCTCTTTGTGGAAGGGAATTCCTACACATCCCTACAACTCACTGGGGAAAGTCACACATTATAGCCATAGATGTAACATCATCATAATGGGTGTTGGGCAAATTCAAAACTCATCTCGCCCAATCGTCTCATATCTCATGCCACACAGTTTAGTCTAATAATCCTAAAGTAAGATTTTCCAAATAAAATATCTTTTTTAATATGGTTCATTTATGCCAATAAGTATCGATCTCGAAAATCAGACTCATGGCCTTTTGTCTCATAGTCAAAATTACCATTTAATTAAGTCAACTTTGTTGGGTTATCTTTTCAATAAAATATTTTAAAAAAAATTCTTTTAAAGTTTTTTATTCAAATCACATATTTTTCCTCTCAACAATTTACTTTTTGAATCAAATCATTTTCATCTTTGTAAAATATTTTCCCAAAGTATTTTAGAACTAGTTATTTTACAATACTTTCTTTCCCAACAAAATATATTAAATAAAACACTTTTTTAAATTTGTATTTTCTAAACAAAACCCCTTATATAAAAATGTTTTTCCTTTCAAAAAATCATTTATCAAAGAGCACCCTTTAGAAAAATTCTTACAACTAATGTCAACTTCCAAATAAAAAATTCATCAAAATTAATGATATTCTTTGGATAAAACACTTTTCTCAAGTAAATATGTTTCCTACAAACTTTACTCAAAAGGATATTTCTCAAATAAAAGTATTTATATCAATAAAAGAAGGGGATATAAAAAGAAGGGGATACAAAAAGAAGATGTTAACGAGGAGCTTAAAAAGAGGGGGAATCATTGAACCTTCCTACATAAACCACATACATGTATGTGTGTGCGTGCGTGTATGTAGGCATATATGTATACATATACACATATATGTGCGTTACACACACATATGTGTGTGCATGTATGTAAGCATATATGTATATGTATACACATACATGTGTGATACACACACATATATATGTATTTATGTGTATATACATGTATGTATTTATGTATGTGTGTGTGTGTCCGTGTATGTTTGTTTTCTTTCAGTATGTATTATATTTTCGATTTCACACACGTATGTTATTTGTTTATATTTTTTAGTTAGTCACGTACCATGGTTAGACGAATCCTCAGCTTAAATAATAGAAATTTCGAGGATGCAACTTTCCTCGAAGGAAGGAAGTGGTGAGTCTTATCCCAGTTAAGGCTGACATGGTAATTTACATATTTATGCAAGTACTTGATTAATACGTAAAAACATCGTTAAGTACACCAAAGTGATCAGATGTGGAAGACGAACTAAAAGGCTTGATATTAGGGTCGGCCCAGTAAGAAAACATAGGAAAGAAGCTTGAGTTTGATGCACAAAATGAAATGTGGACCCAATAAGTGATGACTCATTAAGGAATTTTGTAGGGAATTCAATTTCATGTGGCATGAAAATAAAATTTAAAATTTTGGAGCCAAAATTTGGAAAGTTCAACCGCTTTATAAATATCTCTTCTTCCCTCCATTTCCTTTATTTTTCCATTGAATATTTAGATAATGAAGATTTAAAGTTAAAAAAACTGCTAAAAAGTTTATACCAAACACTTTAGAATGTAGATCCACTAGCATTAAAGAAAGGAAATCAAGGAGGAAGACTATGACGACCCACAATTTCGTACTTTTGAGTAATAATAAAACACTCATTCCCGATCCAAGCTGCACGGAAGTATGGATGATCAAGGGTAATAAGAAAAATAGATAGAACAGAACACGTATGAAATAACATATAATATTGAGAAAATATCTTTACAGTGGAAAAATTTTAAATACATATATCAGAATCTAACCTAAATTCAGCTTGGACAGTTATAAACATCTATCCTTACAATTGCTGACAATCATCAAATTAAAACAAACTAAGTACAGAGGATAATAGAATATGTCCATACGCAGATGAATATCTCCAGCTCTCCTCTGGAAACTCCAACCATCTTCGACTAAACCTGAAACTACTAGTGAAAAGAGACTTAATGGAATATTATTTCTAATGAAATCTCTTTTAAAACATTTGCAAATAAACTTATTAATCTTATTCGAAATGGTTACCCATATAGCATTTCAAGGCTATTCATTACGCCAATACAAACAAAACCGCAGGTTCTTACTGGAGAATGGATTTCCACACAAATGAACAGGTGAAGGATCTACCTTCCGAATGGGTACACCTCTAGATGGATGTCCCGAGGAACCATCACAAAGCTCCTTTACGAACACATGACCGGCCTACCTCTGTAACTAGATAGTAATGAATATGTCATCCCACGGTCGTTACCAACCGTTAACTGAGCGCCCATTTCCATGCACTACATTAATTTACATCCCAAACATCATAGCGGAAAGAAATATATCTAGAAAGAAATGATCATACCTTACTTGGGAATGACCCACTTAACCTTGCTGCATCTAAACCTGTTTCGGTCATTTCCGGTTTGATGAGGCTTGAGCCAACGATTACCTTTTCAGCACATATCACATCTTTGAATGTCACATTGCCATTTCCATTGACTACTACTTGCCTCTCATAAAAATACAACCCTTGAGCTCGTATGTCTCAAGGAGGGTGTTAAGCTAAGAGAAGTTGCCTTCTTCGCCATCATTGATGTACGTTTGTAAAATCCAATGTACGTAATCTTTGAAAATGCAATATCAAACAAACGTCCATACAAGTTGTCCAAGAACTGGACAAACTGAAAGCACTCTCCTACTTCCACTAGTAGCGAGCAGTCCTTGCAATCCGAAAAATTTCCACAACGAGGAGACCACTGCTATATATAACTCTATAATGGATGCGACCCAGACCAAGTCAACAAGTAGTCATCATTCTATGAAGATCCACGGTCTTCAAAAATCATCATCTTCAACATGTCTTCACATTCGAAAGTATACATTGGTTCGAAATGGTTTTAGGAATCACCCAAATCCATACCCAGTTCCTTCGAAATCCAATTATCGATAAAAAGTGAATATGGGTATGCATGATTTATTAAGTCTATTTTCACTTTAATTCTTCTCAGATGATTTCAAAATCTCTTCCTTTGACTTAGAATAATTCTAAGTAATTCATTCTTTTGCTTTGGATAATATCTCAAATTTTCTCACTTAACTCTCGATCCAAATTTCCTTAAATTTTAGACGGGTCAAAAAATGTTATTTAAGACATCGTTTATGATAAATCCTAAAATAAATCTTGGCAAACTTTGTTCCTTTTTGAGTAAATAAGATTATAGAAATCATTCATTTTGGTGATTGCTTAAATTTTCGATAATACCAATCTTCTTTTATTTTAGAAATTTAATAGAAACTTTTTATTTCAAAGCATCTGAGCTTTCCTTTCGATCTGCTCCACCACTTGCCTAAGAAAAGAAAACATAGGCCAGGTAAGTTCAGGGCACTGGTTGCTCCATCCCTAACCTTAGTTAAACACCTTATTTTATCTTCCCAGATCTCACACGCGGGACAAATGTACTAGTCGTTTAGGCATACTTAGTTATCAAATTTATTTTGAAATTGATTAAAAAGATTTCAAATTATCTTTTAAACACTTATTTTTCCTTTTATAAACATTCACAATTGATTTTAAAAAAATTGTTACATTTGAACTCACATTAAAAAGTCATACAATTCCAGCATAAAAGTGCTACGGAAAGTGTTATATAAGCTTATTTGATTAAATCAACTTTTAAACATTTGATAATTCATATTTTCCAATCCAAATCTCTTTTAAAATATTTAAATAGATTTATCAAATTTATGCCACATTTTTCCATAATTAAAAACATTCATTTAAACGGATTTCCTTTTATGGTCACTTAATTACACTGACGCGATTTTTCTAGAAAATTGATTTGGACTTAATTCAAAATCTACTCGATGAAACTTTGATTTTCTTTCTTTTTTTAGAAGATATGGATATAATAGTCCAGAATTTTCTTATCTCGAAGAATTCCGGGCTATATTCCACTCTATACACTCATTTGAACTTTTCGGCGTGAAATCGCAAACTACCGTTGCGCAACGCACCTAGTTTTAACTTATTTTTCGATATTTGAAATAATTTATTCAAATTGAATTCTATTACTTATAAAATCATTACAAATCATTTTAAATCAATATTTCCACTTTTTAAAGTATTTAAAATGAATTTTCGCTATTTCCATATTATAATATTATTATATTCTCATTATTTTAATATTAAATTTTAAATTTCAATTCAATTACAATTCTAACTTTAAATTAAGCTCATTTAAAACTTAGATTTCAAATCTAATTTCAATTTAAACTTCAATTCAACCTTAATCTCAAATTCAATTTTCAAAATCGATTTCAATTTCACTATTCGTCTCAATTTCAATTTAACTATCCTTTTTAATACCGTTTCACTTCAAATTTCAAATTCTCTTTTATTTTTACTTTAGTTTCAATTCTAATTGAAAAGAGACTTATTTTTTCAAAATATCTCATATCACTAAAATATGGTTTTATTAACAAAGGATGACTTAATCAAAATGAACATAACCAATTTCCATAATTATCACTAATATACATCCATTCAACCAATCACATAACATATGATTTCAAATCCAACATTCACTATTAATACCATAACAGAATATATTATCACAATTCAATTATCTAACCAAACTATCAATCATCCATATTAACAATCAATTTAGTATAAACTTTCATATGTCATAAGGGTATAAATATGATTGTTTTATCATAACTAAAATATAATTTCAAAAGCGATGAGGATTTCTCACCTTTAACCAAAATATTTTCACTTCCTAGCAACATTCTTATCCAAACCAACACTTACTAAACATTTCTGAAGCTTACCATAACCATGCTTCCAAGTGCTCGACCATCTCCATCACTACTAGCTTTGCTCACGGCTATGACACTCCTCCACCACCTTGTTCTCGGCCTAAGCCCTTAAACACCTTCATCCTCACGGCCCATGGCCATTATAGAGAAGAGAAGTAGTTTTAAGAAGCGGTTAGAGAGTAATTAGCGGATTGATGCTTAAGCACTCCACTATTTTTAACTCTCCTACCAAATCTTAAAAAGAAAAGAAAATAGAGAACTTCCTTTTGGACGCCATTATAGAAGCTTAAGGAAAGCTTTAAGAAAGGAAGAAGAAGAATTTTGGTGTGAAGAAATGAGTGAAAGTGAGGTGGTATTTATAGCAAAAAGTTCCTATCTAAATTACCTTTATAACTTATCCAAAATGACTAAAATACCCTTCTTTTAGAATTTTCAACTTATTTTCTTTCCTTTCCAAGACATGATTTGATGTCTTTTAATAAGATAAGATGCTTTGATTTGAATGAGTAACTTTATGAAATGATTATGTTACTTTATTACTTAAGAAAATGTATAAAATAAGAAATTCTTATTTTTCATGCTTAGATTTGACATTTAGTGTTAATGCATTAATGAGAAAAGACGTAAAGTGTAATGATGAAGTTTGTAGTAAAAATGAGATTTGGTTAGATTTTGTAAAAGTAAACTCCTTTTGTCATTTTATGCTTTACTTTAATTAATCCCTTTGCTTAATTAATCTTTTCTTAATATAAGAGAGATGTTTATAACTTTGTTAATATGTTTACATGATACTATTCAAGTTGCAATAACGTAGCGATAACTTATTTTGGTTGAAAATGGTGTTTTTGTCGACAAATTTAACAGTCAAAATTTAACGTTTTTGTTGAACTGTATATTGAAGTAAACCGAACTTTAAAACAAATTTTTTACTTCTTTAAATAAATTAAAACATGTCTCTTTATATTTAAAAATCATATTTAATTAATATCAAAATATCAAATTTTACAGTGTATGTAAAACTGACAAAATACGACAAAATTTGGTTATTTTTTTAAAATGATTATCAACATACTTTTAAATATATTACGATACTTTTATTATCTTTATTAGATGTTTTGACTAAGATTTATCTTTTTAAGTAAATATTTAAACCTAATTATTTAAGCCTTTATTTTTTTTACAGAACTTAAACTTTATTGATTTGTTCTAAAATCCAAATTCATACTTTGAAATTTATTAACTATAATAATAGACAATTATTTATTATATATAACATATTTATTTAAGTTTTGAATCTTTTAAATTTAAAACAAACGAAATCTTTCATTTTCGAAGTAGCGAAATTACGGGTCGTTACATTCTCCCCTACTTAAAAGCATTTCGTCCTCGAAATGAAAGTTAGATGAAAGAATCTAACTCATACTCGTTTCCTCAAACTTTCTAGCTTATTTCTACTGATGATAGAAAAGATGCATATATAAAAAGAAGGTTGATACCATAACAACACTAAAACAAATGAAGCCAAACATACATACAGAGATTCCTAACATTAACCTGAGTACTTATCACGCATTTAAGGTTATATATACATACATCAAGTCATACTTCTATCCTACCCATTCTAGTGTGTACTGCACATTTAAGATAACATACACAACAATCAAACGAGACTATACATCCAAAAACAACCAAACTGATACTATATCAACATAAATGAATACATCCATATAACTCATTCTCTGACCTGAGCATATACTACACCTGAGGTCTATATATATACACATATCAAAACATAAGTCTAACCCTTATATCTTAGTGTCTAAGATAGCTATCTAACTACTATGTAGACAGACTCAAAACATCATACTATATGTGATATTTCATTCGATCTATTATTCGTATCCATAACTTTTCTTTCAAACTAGTATCGATCTTCCGATATTCTAGTGTGGCTTTTGATCAGACTTCTTGATCACAAACCATTGCTTTCCTTTCATAGCTCTTAACTATGATCGAAAACTTGAGTACATAATCACATACTCTTATCTATGTTCGTCATCAGGAATCGAATGATAAATCCTTTTTCGAATTGGTGTAAATACCTCAAAGTTCTGTAATCAAATCTTAGATCAAAAATTTATGTGCTGAAATGATGTGCATTTTACTTATGTACTTATTTACATTAATCTTTACCAATACCTTTTTTTCAAAATTTCTATTAATCCAAGTTTATTTCACAGTCATTTACTTTCTTCTAAATCCATTATTACTTAATATACAAATATAGCTTAAACTTGTATAATATACCTTTACTTCCTAAGAGCATATATGCATATCCCCAAACTTCAAATTGGTTTTACTTAAATCCGACTTCTAACAAATTTGAACTTGTTTTAATTTACTATTATCTCAAATTCATAAGTTATAAAACTTAATCCTTCATTTTATTTACCTAAGGTCTTAGTTTAGCTAACATAGTTTATCTTATCCATAATAAGACAACTTTACTAAGTATACATCTTTTTCTTACTAATTCTATGATTATCTACTTAACTTATTTGCCTATCCATTTCTAAATCAAATTTCTTAACCTTAAATCCATCAAATACCTTATAGTCAAATTATGAAACTTAATTCACATGGTATTTGTTATTAACCTTTTTCATCCAACAATTACCCTACTAACCATATTATTCAAAACTATCCACTTCTAATCTTACTTCATTTTGAATTACAAATGTTACCCTAAATGTATCATTAGTTCAAAGTTCTATATTAAGATGATATTTCTTATCTCTCTTATTCCTAAATTTCACTTTGATTTAAACCTAATCAAGGAGTCTAAATTTCAAATTATGTTATCTCCTTTATAAGTTATAGAACTTACCCTTTTATATTATCTTAACCCAAAATCTCAATTCAGACTTATCTTTTTTTATCTTGTTGATAAGAATATATTTTTCTAAGTGTGCATTTTCTTTTCACTTTCTCTAATTAAAACTTCTAGATGAATTTTACACCACAAGATATTTGTACTTAGCTTTTAAATCCATCCATTATTATAATCACTTAATCATTATTATTTCTTGATACTAAATATCTAAGGGTATATGATTAAAGTTATAAATTCTAATTCTCAACCAATTGATCCTATATGAAATCTTTTATAGTCAAATTGTGCAATTCTAATCAAAAGATATTCATACTTTAGTTTTACTAAGCAAAATTACAATCAATCCTTAATTTCTAACCAGAAATAATAATATCCCCTTTGTATATTTGAAATATAAACCCAGGGTAAAATTATTTCATTTACCAATTTCTTTAAAACAAAATCACTTTTATAAACTTAACAAGTACGTGCTCGTATATATAATAATCTTATAATTCATTCTAGGGTGTTACTAACCCTATTTCTAATGAGTCTTTACCCATACAAAGCCAAGGTTCTCGCTTAACCTTCAGCTCTAATACCAAATGTGACGACCTACAATTCTGTATCCTTTGAGCCGACAATAAAACACTCATGTCCGACCCAAGTTGCGCGAAAGTATGGATGATCAAGGGTAAGAAAAATAGACAGAACAGAATCTCACACGAATGGAATAACATATAATATTGAACAAATATCTTTACAGCGGAAATTTTAAATACATATATCAGAGTCTAACCTAAATTTAGTCTGGACAGTTATAAACATATGTCCTTATAATTGCCGACAATCATCAAACTAAGATAATATATTCCGTTATGGTATTAATAGTGAATGTTGGAATAGAAATCATTTCTACCAGTTATGACGTTTAGGATGTAAATTAATGTGGTGCATGGAAACGAGTGCTCGGTTAAAGGTCGATTACGATCGGAGGATGACACATTCGGTACTATTTAGTTACGGAGGTGGGTCGGTCTTGTGTTGGTAGAGGAGCTTTGTGATGGTTCCTTGGGACATCCATCCAGAGATGTACCCATTCGAAAGGTAGATCATTTACCTGGTCATTTGTATGGAAATCCATTCTCCAAAAAAACCCGCGGTTTTGTTTGTATTGGCGTAATGAATAGCCTCAAAATGCTATATGGATAACCATTTCGGATAAGATTAATAAACTTATTTGCAAATGTTTTTAAAGATATGTCATTAGAAATAATATCAAAGATTTTGATATAAAAGTGTTTTAGTTATCATAAGGTAAAAACCCATCCATTTTTATGTGTGGGCATGGTCATATGAGATACTTTTTCTTTTCATAGGATTTTATTCAAAGGCTGATATATGACACTTTCATTTGTTATCGATTTTTTCTCACACTAGTCTATCAAGCCTGATCCGGGTATTTTCAATACTCAGGTTAGATCCGTGTAGTTTCAGGTTTAGTGGAAGACGATTGGAGTTTCCAGAGGAGAGCTGGAGATATTCATTTGCGTATGGACATATTCTATTATCCACTGTACTTAGTTTGTTTTAGTTCGATGATTGTCAGCAATTGTAAGGACAGATGTTTATAACTGTCCAGGCTGAATTTAGGTTAGACTTTGATATATGCATTTAAAAGTTTTCCGCTGTAAAGATATTTGTTCAATATTATATGTTATTCCATTCGTGTGAGATTCTGTTCTATCTATTTTTCTTTATTACCCTTGATCATCCTTGCTTCCATGCAACTTGGGTCAGACATGAGTGTTTTATTGTCGGCTTAAAGGGTACGGAATTATGGGTCGTCACAAAGACATAAAGAGCTAAGGTCAACGAAAATTAATGGAGATCAATGGTGTAGTCTCACATTGATTGTTGATAGTGAAATTTTGTGAGTAATTTCTCATTTATAATCACCACCCATGCATATTATGAGATTTCAGTGGTATTCTGATTGAGTTTAGATTTGATATTGATTTTGAGTGATAGATTATATTTCAGAGTTGATTTGAGATATCTATGGATAGACTGAGACATAGAAAATTTTGATTTGGATAGTCTTGATTGTGACAATTTGAAGGTTCTTTAATAACTAAATTTAATTTGATGTTGAATCAATTTATAATAATAATAATATTCAATAAAGTGATGAGTAACAGTTTAAGCGTGATTATATTCAATAAAGAGATATTACAAAATCTCCTATTGATTTGTAAAATCAGTTGCGGGTAAAGTTGAACACTTTATTTTATTCTCAGCTTCTGTTAATCTAATTAGAATTTGATTGAATTCGTCAATAGTTTATCACTTTGTATTCATTTTGAATTATTTATGATTGTATTTATATTTTGCAGTGAATATGTTCTCCCAATTGCTTTCAACATTACTGTTTCTGTGGAAAAGTAATATGAAGGCTGCCAAAAAGCTTAGCTTACTAGAACGATCGAGTTTAGATTAAAGGGCTAGATTTTTTATTATTATTTATCTTTTCATTATATACAAAAGAGAGTATGTGACCTTTAGCATACTATTTTCACAATGCTTCTCATCCTATATACTTACTTCTCAGCAATTTGAGGAACTATTTACAGTCGAACCTTTCTATTTTTATTTTCATATATCTCAGATGTAACGGTACCATTAATATACATGAAAAAAGTAACATATCATTAATGAATTTAGCATAATGAAGGTTCCATACATATTATCTAATTATAAAAAAAAATTAGTCTTTGACAATTTGTATGCTTATTTCCTTCTACGTCCTTCATTCATTATTTTTGTATTTAATTAGACACTTCCCGTCTCTTATTTCTTTCACTTCCATTTAAATATTTTCTCGCAATTTTGTTTCTTTCCATTTTCTAGTTTCATATGTAAACTACAATTCTTAAAAGTTACACTCTTTATTTCTTTTAAATTGAGCATAATTTGGTTAAATTTGTCAATAGTTCTTCGGTTTATATTCATTTTGAATTATTTAGGATTTTATTCATATTTTGTAGCGATTACGTTTATACTAGTTTCTTTTAATGTTATTTTTTCTATGGAAAAAATACGAAGGCCTCCAAAAAACATAGCTTACTAGATCGATCAAGCTTGATTTAAAGGTCAGATTTTTGTATATTATCCGTCTTTTCATCTGATTTCAGGTTGAATTTATGGTTTTTGTTCTAGTTTCTAATTTCAAATCTTTGCTTCAAGTTATTTTTCGCCTAAAACTCTGGTTTCTTCTTATTTTTGTTTTTGTTTGTATAGTTATAAATATGGTTCCCTTCATTTGTTTTGCGATGGTTACTAGAACTGCAAATATATGGATACCACATAATCTCATATTGATTTGTAAAATATATTGCATGTAAAATCGAACATTTTATTTTTTTTCTCAAGTTTTGTTTCAAAATTACTTTCATGTAATTTTTGTTTGTTTGATATGGTTTTGTATATTGTGTACTTTTAATCTACCTACAGTGGGTAACTTTGAAATATGGTTAAAGGTTTACTTCTAAATACGTGCTCTTTCAAAGAAAATATGTAAATGTTTTATATTGTCTTCCACAACCTAAATTTATGTTTTTGTAAAATCTTATATTAATCATCTTTTTCAATCTAGAACTTATTACATTTTTCAATGGTGTTGTTTAATTGTCTTTTATTGGAATCTTATTGAGCATTGAGGTAAGTATCAAGGACTTTTCATAAAGTTGGATTAAAATTATGTTGTTTTTATTTTACTTTGTAACTTGGAGAAGTTTATAGAAAGAATCATACAAATAATGTTATCATGCAATTAATAAAATGAATTATTTTTAGCTCAATATCACATTTTATTCTAAGATGGATTAAAATTGATTTTCAGTTTAACATATTATCAAATGTACCTTTATTAGATTGTGTTATGTAGTCCTTATTCATATTATATGCGCATTTTTTATCAAGGATCGTGGTTAAGTAGTTGGAAGCATCAAAGTCATGCATAGTTGAAGAGTCAAGATCTTTAAGGATCCATTATAGTACAAATGACGCATGTGTGCTATATATATATATAAATAATTATTAGTTTACATAACTTAATATATGATTTATAAATTTAATTATTATTTTTTATATAAAACCCTACTCCGGAGAGTAGAGCTAGGGAATTCAGTTGTCTGCCATACTGATCCCCCTTTTAGCTAGCCCAGCTCAAAGCATCAATCCTCTACCAGGTTGTAGGTTTTATTGAGGATAACCGCTCCAAGCCTTAAGGGAAACATATCTCGACTGCGGGACTCGAACCCGCAACCACCAAGAACATAAGTAAATTCAATTATTAGTCAAACTAATCTTACTTTGTAACATCCCCAAATTTATCAATTTAAAATTAGTAGTTTATATGAATTTTTGGAATTCAATTTGAAGATAATTTGAATTAATTTTAAAATTGATAAACAAATGAAAATTTTAGTTGTTTATTTATACATATGTACATAGAATGGATTGAATTTCAAATTTGAATTTCAATTTTTAATTTGAATTTGAACTTGTATTTGAATTTAAATTTAAAATGAAATATCATAAGTAAAAAAAATTGGATTCAAAATATTAACACATGTGTATAATTTTATTAATGTATGAATTAGTATTAAAAACACTTTCTTTTAAAAAGATTGTATAAATGTATAAAGAGATGTAATAATATAAATAAGAAAGAAAATAATATAAAAACTTTTATTTAAAATATTTTCTTATGCATGAATTGACAAGTGTAGGAATATAGGAGAATGAAAGAACAAGTGTAATAACTTGAGAATGGAAGTGAACAAGTGTCATCTTCCTTAGTTTTAATTTTAAGAAAATTTATAAAAGAAATGAAAACTACTTCTCTCACTCTTTTATCTCATTTTCAAAAACCTAAAGGAAAGAAAAAAAACTGTGCAAGTTTTTAAAGCAGAAAGAAAAGAAAAACTGAGAAGCAATAAACCCTCAAACCAAATCAAATTCACAAACCAGAAATAAAAGCAAATTGAAACAAAGGCTTCTTCTTTCAAACTTTTAATCAGCAAACTCATAATCAAGCATTGTAAAATCAAGTTAGTAAACAACAAAGTAAGGCAAGGATCTTTCCAGTAGGCTTAACTAATCAAGCTTCATCATCTAAACAGGGATCAGAGAATTTATTCAAGTTCAGACAAAAGCAATTTCCAGATTTTTTTTTTTGCTAGATCAAATCTCAGGCTTCTCTGTTTTCATAAAAACTGTAAGTAAAATCCTTTTTAAAAGAATTTAAAATTTAGTTTGTGTTAAAGAATTAAGCAAGTAATTACATCAGAAGCTAAGCAACTTTCAACAACTAGTTGCAGGTAAGAAAAAACATCCAGGATCAACTAAAGATTGCAATTTCCAGACTTCAACACTCAACTCTTCACTATTTTTATAAACTGAAGGTAATTTTCTTTAAAATTTTGAGTTCAGTTGTTAAGTAATCAAACCAATAAAATCCAGCAGAAGCTAAGCAAATGTAAAAAAATTAGTTGCAGGTAAAATAAGAATCAAGTATCAGGTTAAAAATAAAAGTTGCAGTTTCAATTTCTAGAGCTTCTCTCTCTGCTTCTGTTTTCTGCTCTCAGGCTAATAGGTGAGTAAATCTTTCTAAACCTTAATGTCTGATCTGTGTGTGAATGCATGATGTAGGAAAGTTTGAATCTTGGTTTGCATGCAAGAATTTGTGAATATATGAATGAATTTTGTCTGTGCATGTTCATTTACAAATGTGCAAACCCTTGTTCCAGTTTCAAGTTTTCAAAAACCTGTCAAAACACAAAATTCTCTACTTTTAGCCTTGGTTAGATCGATGTGTTAAAATGAAAAGTGTTCAAATTCACTAAAATTGAATTTTAAAAATAATTATATAAACCAAAATCAAGAATGCATGCCTGGAACAAGAAAAAGCACTGTAAGCTCCATCAAAAATTAAAATTTGATTTCCCTAATTTTTCAATTTGATTATATAATCTAAATCACCATTGAAATTATTGAGTTTTAAGATTAAAATCAAGAACTTAAATTACGTATTCAATGAGAAACTTGAAGTTGAATGTGGCATAAGTTTTAGTGAAATTCTGATGATCGAAGACGAAGTTTGTCTCGTGGTCATGGCAAATGATAGCATGAAAGTCTGGGATCATCACAAAATTATTGAATGAATTTTTAAATCTCCATGGTGTTTGTAGATTGACAAACTAGGGATTAACCCTGTGTTTTTGTCGAATGTTTCCTCGAGGCAATGGGTGTCTAGCTTGCATCGGACGGGACAGGGAGATGAGTGGCGGTGCGTGGTCGCAAGGGGAAGTTCTTGGCAAAAGCGCGTGGCCTCTGATGGTGTTTGGCATCGATACGATGCGATTTGGTTTTTATTTTGGTGCCAGAAATTCGATCGAACGGTTGATTTTCGATTTCGTCATTGATTGTGGTGCTGGGAGGTCGAGACTTGTAGAGGGGGTCAGCGTTGATCTGTGGGTGGCCGCGGCGTTGGTCATAGGTGGCCATTGTGGTTGTGCATGTGCACAGCAAGATGATTGGTGTCAGTGGGGAAAAGGTTGGGGAAGAAGGATTTAACTCGAAGAAAGCTCCGGGAAAATCGTGTTATGACTCGATGATTGGTCTCGAGTAAACTGTTGGAGGTACCGGGTTGAACACTTAGAAAAAAAATTAATTAAGTTTAAGTTTTGGCACACGGGTGATTTTTGATTTAACTCGAAGCAAACAAGAAAAATTCTCGGGGTGACTCGAAGCAGGTCTCATTCCTGATAAATGAAACAGTTTTTACTTTAAAAATTTCAAACTTTAAAACTATGTTTCTAAACGATGGTTTGGTTAAAGTTTTAAATAAATTTAGGACTAAAGTAAGATGTTTCAAAGAAATTAAATTTTAGTTTATTTAGTTTTTATACAATATTTTTATAAAGTTATTTATATTTAGTAAATAATGTAATTAAGATAAATTGTTGTTTAAACCAAATCTTAACCTTTTTAAAAGTAACTAATGTTATAAAGATGATTTATTAAACAAGGTTTAAAAGGATAATCGAAGTAATTAATTTATCTTTTGATTTATTAAATAATTAATGATTTTGTTAATTTAATTATTTTAAAAAGGTAATTACTTAATTAATTATTTAATATTAAAGATTAGTTTAATAAATAATTAAGGTTAATTAATTTGTAATTAATCATTAATTAATTAAGGAGAAATTAATTAATAAAAGTAACTAAGATTTAATTAATTAATGACTAAGGTTAATTAATTTGAAATTAATTAAGATAATTAATTAAGAAATGATTAATTAATGAGATTAAGACTTAATCAATCGTTATTAATGATAACTAATTATTGATTAAAGATTACTAATGAAAGCAATTATGTGGTTAATAAATTAAAACCACAACGATTTATTCATCTTAATTAAAGATGTTTTGTTCTTGAATGTTGTATGTTGGATTGATATTTCTGTTATGTGATGTGATGCTATGTAATATTAAATGCTTTGTACTGAGCTGTGATATCTATGATGATATTCTTCTATGTGAATGTGAACACCCTTTGGCCCGTAAAACGGCAATTGAATTTCGATGCGACAGGGAGTCGGATTCTAGTTGGTTATCCGAAACCCACATCGAACCCTGAATGTGAATCTTTGTGATTGATACATCCATGTGTTTTTAAATTGAATGCTCACTATTCGGTTTATCCAGGAGAGGACCTTTGTGTCATATAACCCATTTCAAATATGTGATACGACGAAATGGATAGCAATTGAAGACGGTGGTGAAGACTGGGCGTCTTCGAGAACGATAGGATAACCTGTCGAATGACTCTGCACTGAGTTGCTCCGGTATAGAGATCTCCATATGTGATGGGGAGTCTAATCGGGATTGCGGATGCCGGGATTGCAAGGGCTTCTTCGAAAGTGCCTTCGGTTCTATTCAAACCCAGAACATACTTGTATGGTTGTATGTCTGACATTACCATTTAAGATATAGAGTTGATTTCTTTCAAATACATTTCTGTTGGTGGCGGAGAATTTATTCTCTAAGTTTAATACCCTTCTCTGAGACGTACGAGCTCAGAGGTTATGTTGTTGAAGGTTATTAGTGATATACTCCCAATTTGGTAGTGTGGCATGCTAAGTGTTGCTGATCATTTGTTGATCAAAGCATGGCTTTGTGAAAAAGCGTAGCTTTGTGGACGAGACTTCGTCGAACCTCACAACTAGGTTATGTTTAAAACAGGAATCTTGGCATCAAGGTTATTTGGGGGTAGCACCCCCTGAGGGTATGTCCATTTCCTTCTGGATTATAAGTCGTATCATGGTATGGAGCCCAGATACTTACTTTGTGGTTGCTGCAAAACTTATTACTTTATGGTTGTCAGTTGAGAAGTGCTTCGGATAAAGGTTGGTAACGACCGGGAGGTGTCATTCTCGTGTCAGTTTTTACCTAGTCACAGAGGTAACCCAGCCTTGTGTAGCAGAGATCCGGTTAGGTTCTCGGGGATGTCCCTCCAGAGGCGTTCCATTTTGTGTGGGAAGTTCCTTTTCCTGACCATTTGTTGGAAATCCAAACAAAACAATACGAGCCCTGCACGGTTTTAGTTGTATAACCTGCCATGCAGCGTGGTGGTAACCTGCTACAAAACATGGTAGCTATAGTAGGCATACGATGAAATGTGGTATGCTGGCTAAGATTAATAATATACTTTCCAAATTGTTTTCTACACTACGCACTAATAATAATATCAAAAGAGTTTTCTCGTATTAAGCATATTTGACTATCATAAGAAGAAATCTCCTCCAAGTCTGCGTTTACATTGTGTGTGTGGTGGAAGGTCTTATGGTAGTTTCATTTTCCAAAAAGCATACCGGTTTTCTTTTGTAAAGCTGCTTTTATTTCAAACAACTGTTTTTGTTCACTCATACCAGTCCTATGACTGGCCTAGAGTTTATTGTTCCTTTTCTAAACTCTGGGTGTCCATAATTTCCACACGGACAGCCTAGAAGCAGGTTATCCGTGTTTTTGAGCTAGCTTGGATTTTTGAAGTCTTTTGGTAGCTATCAGTTTTGGAAAGCTTTTGAATTTGGAAATTCTTTTGAAGCTTTTGGTGTTTTGAAGACCTTGTCGAAGTGAAGTATGTTGGAAACTTGTTGTTGAAGTTTCTGTTGTCGTATTACTGTTGTATCATATTTGTATCACTCTGATATTAGTGATCGATGTTGTATGGATATTGTATCATGCGGTATCTGTATTGTATTCAGTGATATTCATCTTGTTTCCGCTGTTTATATTCATCTAATGTTGTTATAAGCTCCATCCGAACTGAAATTCGACATTTGAATTTCCGGCAGTCGAATGCAAGTGAGGTATTTGATGTCGATTTACGAACGTTGGATTTCGGGTCATGACAAGTGGTATCAGAGCTAAAGGTTGAGTAAGAACTTTAGCTACAGAGTATCACACATTAGATGGCTCATTAGAGATAGGGTGAAGTATACCCTAGAATGAGTATAAACCGAGAGACCGAAACCCTAATTTCTTAGTCTATTCCTTCTAACTGTTAATATTCCCTAAGATATCTTGTCCATATGCCTAAATCAAGTTTTCTTGCTATTTACAGATAGTGAGAATGAGCAGAGGAAAAGGGCAAGGTCAACCTCAGCCGAATCTGGCTGATTTATATAAGAATTTCTCGAGACTTGGTGGGAAGCCGTTTACTGGCAAGGAATCTATTGTGGAAGCCCAAGCTTGGATCCGATCCTGTGAAAGAATTTTCATGGGATCGAAGTTGGAAGATGATCAAAAGCGACTAATAGCTTCTTGGCAACTTCAAAGGGAAGCATTAGCTTGGTGGGAGACAGTTATTGGGGATGAGTCAGAAGATGAGTTTACTTGGAGATGATTTAAAGAAGTATTTGAGCAACGATATGTTCCATCTGCTGGTATCTATCGAATGTACCAGGAGTTCCTAGATTTGAAGCAGGGAAGTCTATCATTTGAGGAGTATTTGAATAAATTTAATGAATTGTCTCGATTTGGTCTGGAGCTAGTGAATACACCCTTGAAGAAGAATGAAAGATTCATCCGGGGAATGAATAAGGAGTATCACGAGAGGATGACAGCCCACATTAAAGAATCTTTCTCGAACTTGATCGATATGGGTTATCGATATGCTACTCTCGATGTGCAAAAAGTTCCGGATGAGAAGGGGAGTTCAAGTAGTTCGAATTGGAAGAAAAGAAAATTTGAAGGAAAGAGGCCGGTTCAAGGCAAGGAGAAGAAGAGGAGTAATCAAGAGAATCCAGCTAGAAATGTTACTTGTTATAACTGTCAGGAGAAAGGCCATTTAGCGAACGATTGTGAGAAGCCAAAGAAACAAGTAAAGAAAGATCAACTTTTAAAGACAAGTCGAAGATCCAAGGAATGCTATTGTTGTCACCAACCGGTCATGGAGTCAAGAATTGTCCGAAAAAGAAACAGGCACAAATAGCGAAAGTATGCACAATAAAAGATAACCCCTCAACTTCAAAGGCGAATGAAGGATAGGGAGTTTTGGAGGGTAACCTTATTGTTGATGAAAGAGTTGTTAGAGTTTTATTCGACATGGGAGCTTCACATAGCTTTATCTCCCAACAGATTGTGGATGAATTAAAACTTAAACTCAAGTTTGTCGATGGACCTATTTGTGTGAATAATCCAGTGGGTGGTCCTGCAAATCTGTGTCTATATTGTAGGAGGGTGCCTATCTCGTATTCTGGCCATCGATTTCCTATTAACCTTTATGTTCTCGACTTCAGTGAATTAGAAATACTACTCGGGATGAATTGGTTATCGAGATATGAAGCCAAGTTAGATTGGAACAACTGAACGATTCTAGTCGAAACAAAACTTAGAGATTTCATCGAAATTTCTTGTGAAGACCCTAGCCCAAAAAGGATAAACTGATGTATACTTTGGGATATTCAGAACCTAGTCTGGAGTCCATTTCTATTGTCCAGCATTTTCCCGACGTATTTGAAGAAGTGAAATCTTTACCCCCACATAGAGAGATTGAATTCATAATTGACTTGATTCCGAATGCTCGTCATGTCGTTCATGCTAGTCGCAGGATGGCACCCCGGGAAAGAATTGAACTAGTCAAGAAAACCGGTGATTTGCTAAAGAAGGGATTGATTCGTCCTAGTGTTTCTGAAAGGGGTTCAACGATAGTTTTTGTGGAAAAATCTGACGGATCTTTGAGATTGTGTGTCAACTATCGCGATCTTAATAAACAAACTCTCAAGAACAAGTTTCCTTTACCTAGGATCGACGACTTATTCGATCAATTTCATCGTGCACGATTCTTTTCTAAGATGGATCTAGCCCAGGGATTCCATCAGTTGCGAACTGCCGAAGATTGTGTTCACCTAACTGCTTTTAGGGGTCCGGGTGTATTCTACGAATGGTTAGTCATGCCTTTCGGACTAACCAATGCTCCTGCGTACTTCATAGATTTGATGACCCGTGTGTTTCGGGAGGTGCTAAATAAATTTGTTCTTGTATTTATCGATGATTTCCTAATCTATTCCAAAACCGAAGAGGAACATGCTGAACATCTCAGAATTGTTTTAGAGATATTGAGAAGGAATATCTTATTCGCCAAATTTTCTAAATGCCACTTTTGGGTCAAAGAAGTCAGATTTCTTGGCCATTGTTAATGAAGAAGGGATTTCTGTTGATCCGAGCTAAATTTCAGCTATTCTTGATTGGAAGCGACCCACGACTCCGAAAGAAATTCAAAGTTTTCTGGGTTTAGCAGGCTATTATCGGAAGTTTGTTCAGGACTTTTCTAAGATAGCTAGTCCATTGACTAAGCTAACAATGAAGAATGCCAAGTTCAATTCGACTCCGAAATGTGATGAAGCTTTTCAGGAATTGAAAAAGAGATTGACTATTGCTCATGTTCTCGCTATTATAATTGGGAAACAAGGCTTATCTGTTTATACTGATGCTTGTGGTGATGGAGTAGGCGCAGTATTAATGCAGAATGGGAAGGTAATTGCCTACGCGAGTAGACAATTATGCCCGCATGAGAGAAACTACCCAACACATGATTTGAAGCTATTAGTTGTTATCTTTGCCTTAAAAATCTAGCGACATTATCTTCTGGGTAAGAATCTCCTTCAGCTTTTCTAAAAGAAAATTTTAAAATTCAACTTAAATTAGTATATACTAAATAAATTCTTCTCTTTAGGTGAAAATTTAGAATTATTCACCGACCATAAATCTTTGAAGTACCTCTTACCCAAAAAGATTTGAATCTGCGACAACAATGTTGGTTGGAATTTCTGGCATCTTATGACCTAGATATTCAATATACGCCCGGAAAAGCCAATGTAGTTGTCGATGCTCTAAGAAGGAGGCATGTTGTTCTCGCATATCTGGTTGTTACTCCTACTCTCCTTGAAAAGATTGCTAGCAAACAGAAGGAAGACCAATTTCTTCGTGGAATTTGTAAAAGAATACATCAAGATGAGGATTCCAGTTTTGGAATCGATGATGATGGAGTTGTAAGATTTAAAGGAAGAATTTGTGTCCCTGACATTCCGGAGCTGAAACGTGAAGTTTTGGACGAATGCCACAAGTCCAAACTTTGCATCCATCCAGGAGTCAATAAAATGTATCGTGATATTAAAAGAACGTTTTGGTGGAAGACGATGAAAAGGGACATATCTATATATGTGAGTCGATGTGCTACCTGTCAGCAAATTAAAAGCGATCAAAAGAAAGCGGCCAGTCTACTTCAGCCTTTGGAAGTATCAAAGTGGAAATGGAATCAAGTGTCGATGGATTTCATCGACGGATTGCCACTAACCAAGAAGGGAAATGAAGCAATTTAGGTTATAGTGGACCGTCTAACTAAAACTGCTCACTTCATCCCAGTGAAATCCACCCGGACTGCAGCAAGCCTAGCGGAGCTATATATAAAGGAAATTGTCCGTCTCCACGGTATTCCGAGCAGTATAGTGAGTGATCGTGATCCGATCTTCACTAGTAGATTTTAGGAGGCATTCCAAGCCGCATTGGGAACAAAGCTGAACTTCATTACTGCTTATCATCCACAATCTGATGGGCAGACAGAAAGGATTAATCGAATTCTAGAAGACCTTTAGTGGGCTTGTATTCTCGACTTTGGTGGTTCTTGGGAGGATCATTTACATATGGTAGAATTCTCATATAACAATAGCTATCAAGCCAGTATTGAAATGGCTCCTTATGAGGCTTTATATGGTGGTCCGTGTCGATCACCAGCATGCTGGATCGAGTCAGGTGATGGACTCGTTCTTGGACCAGATATGATCAAAGAAGCCATGGAAAAAGTTGATTTTATTCGAAAGAAATTAATAACTGCTCAAAGTCGTCAAAAGAGCTATTATGACCGCCAAAGAAGAGATTTGGAATTTCAAGTTAGAGATTTTGTATTTCTGAAAGTTTCTCCAATGCAGGGTGTATTGAGATTTGAGAAAACTGAAAAGCCGGCACCACGTTATATTGGTCCTTTTCCTATTCTAGAGAGGATCGGTCCTCTAGCATATCGAGTGCAGCTACCCAGCTGGTTATCCGGCGTGCACAATGTGTTTCATATTTCTAATCTTCGAAAATATGTGCACGACCCAGATAGTTTTATTGAAGAGGCAGCTCAGCAGGATCTTGAGATCACTCCCAACTTGGTAGTAAAAAGGGAACCGATAAAGATTGTAGATCGTGAGGGAAAGCAATTGAGAAACAAAATTGTGAGACTAGTCAAAGTGCAATGGAGTGGTGATCCAAAGGACTACACTTGGTAAACAGAGGATAGTATGCAGAGGTCCTATCCCAACTGCAGAGTGGATATCTCGACTTAATCTGGTAAGCCATTACTTTATCTTTTATATCTTCATATCTTCTTTGATTGTCTTTTTCTCTCTTTCAAATTTCGAGGACGAAATTTTTTTGAGGGGGGAACCTGTAACATCCCCAAATTTATCAATTTAGAATTAGTAGTTTATATGAATTTTTGGAATTCAATTTGAAGATAATTTGAATTAATTTTAAAATTGATAAACAAATGAAATATTTAGTTATTTGCCTATACATATTTATATAGAATGGATTGAATTTCAAATTTGAATTTGAATTTGAATTTGAACTTGTATTTGAATTTAAATTTAAAATGAAATATCTTAAGTAAAAAAAAATGGATTCAAAATATTAACACATGTGTATAATTTTATTAATGTATGAATTAGTATTAAAAACACTTTCTTTTAAAAAGATTGTATAAATGTATAAAGAGATGTAATTATATAAATAAGAAAGAAAATAATATAAAAAATTTATTTAAAATATTTTCTTATGCATGAATTAACAAGTGTAGGAACATAGGAGAATGAATGAACAAGTGTAATAACTTGAGAATGGAAGTGAACAAGTGTCATCTTCCTTAGTTTTAATTTTAAGAAAATCTATAAAAGAAATGTAAACTACTTCTCTCACTCTTTTATCTCATTTTCAAAAACCTAAAGGAAAGAAGAAAAAAAGTGGTAGAAGTTTTTAAAACAGAAAGAAAAGAAAAACTGAGAAGCAATAAACCCTCAAACCAAATCAAATTAACAAATCAAAAATCAAAGCAAATTGAAACAAAGGCTTCTTCTTTCAAACTTTTAATCAGCAAACTCAAAATCAAGCATTTTAAAATCAAGTCAGTAAACAACAAAGTAAGGCAAGGATCTTTCCAGTAGGCTTAACTAATCAAGCTTCATCATCTAAACAGGGATCATAGAATTTATTCAAGTTCAGACAAAAGCAATTTCCAGATTTTTTTGCAAGATCAAATCTCAGGCTTCTCCATTTTCATAAAAACTGTAAGTAAAATCCTTTTTAAAAGAATTTAAAATTTAGTTTGTGTTAAAGAATTAAGCAAGTAATTACATCAGAAGCTAAGCAACTTTGAACAACTAGTTGCAGGTAAGAAAAAACATCCAGGGTCAACTAAAGATTTGCAATTTCCAGACTTCAACACTCAACTCTTCACTGTTTTTATAAACTGAAGGTAATTTTCTTTAAAATTTTGAGTTCAGTTGTTAAGTAATCAAACCAATAAAATCCAGCAGAAGCTAAGCAAATGTAAAAAATTAGTTGCAGGTAAAATAAGAATCAAGTATCAAGTTAAAAATAAAAGTTGCAGTTTCAATTTCCAAAGCTTCTCTCTCTGCTTCTGTTTTCTGCTCTCAGGCTAATAGGTGAGTAAATCTTTTTAAACCTTAATTTCTGATCTGTGTGTGAATGCATGATGTAGGAAAGTTTGAATTTGGGTTTGCATGCAAGAATTTGTGAATATATGAATGAATTTTGTCTTTGCATGTTCATTTACAAATGTGCAAACCCCTGTTCCAGTTTTAGGTTTTCAAAAACCTGTCAAAACACAAAATTCTCTACTTTTAGCCTTGGTTAGATCGATGTGTTAAAATGAAAAGTGTTCAGATTCGCTAAAATTGAATTTTAAAAATAATTGTATAAACTAAAATCAAGAATGCATGCCTGGAACAAGAAAAAGCACTGTAAGCTCAATCAAAAATAAAAATTTGATTTCCTTGATTTTTCAATTTGATTATATAATCTAAATCGTCATTGAAATTATTGATTTTTAAGATTAAAATCAGGAATTTAAATTACGTATTCAATGAGAAACTTGAAGTTGAACGTGGCATGAGTTTTAGTGAAATTCTGATGATCGGAGACGAAGTTTGTCTCACGATCATGGCAGATGATAGCATGAAGGTCTGGGATCATCACAAAATTGTTGAATGAACTTTTAAATCTCCATGATGTTTGTAGATTGACAAACTAGGGTTTAACCCTGTGTTTTTGTCGACTGTTTCCTCAAGGCAATGTGGTGTCTAGCTTGCATCAGACTGGACAGGGAGATGGGTGGCGGTTTGTGGTCGTAAGGGGAAGTTCTTGGCGAAAGCGCGTGGCCTCTGGTGGTGTTTGGCGTCGATACGAGGCGATTTAGTTTTTAATTTGGTGCTAGAAATTCGATCGAACAGTTGATTTTCGATTTCGCTGTTGATTGTGGTGATGGGTGGTCGAGACTTGTAGAGGGGGTCAGCGACGATCTGTGGTGGCCACGGCGTTGTTCATAGGTGGCCATTGTGGCTGTGCATGTGCACAGCAAGATGATTGGTGTCAGTGGGGAAAAGGTGGGGAAGGATTTAACTCGAAGAAAGCTCTGGGAAAATCGTGTTATGACTCGATGAATGGTCTCGAGTAAACTGTTAGAGGTACGGGGTTGAACACTTAGAAAAAATAATAATTAAGTTTTAAAGTTTTGGCACACGGGTGATTTTTGATTTAACTCGAAGCAAACAAGAAATATTCTCGGGGGTAACTCGAAGCAGGTCTCGTGCCTGATAAATGAAACAGTTTTTACTTTAAAAAAATTCAAACTCTTAAACACTTTTAAAACTATGTTTCAAAACGATGATTTGATTAAAGTTTTAAATAAATTTAGGACTTAAGTAAGATGTTTCAAAGAAATTAAATTTTAGTTTATTTAGTTTTGATACAATATTTTTATAAAGTTATTTATATTTAGTAAATAATGTAATTAAGATAAAATGTTGTTTAAACCAAATCTTAACCTTTTTAAATGTAACTAATGTTATAAAGGTGATTTATTAAACAAGGTTTAAAATGATAACGAAGAAATTAATATATCTTTGATTTATTAAATAGTTAATGATTTTGTTAATTTAATTATTTTAAAAAGGTAATTACTTAATTAATTATTTAATATTAAAGATTAATTTAATAAATAATTAAGGTTGATTAATTTGTAATTAATTATTAATTAATTAAGGAGAAATTAGTTAATAAAAGTAATTAAGATTTAATTAATTAATGACTAAGGTTAATTAATTTGAAATTAATTAAGAAATGATTAATTAATGAAGATGATTAAGAATTAATCAATCATAATTAATGATAATTAATTATTGATTAAAGATTACTAATGAAAGCAATTATGTGGTTAATAAATTAAAACCACAACAATTTATTCATCTTAATTAAAGATGTTTTGTTCTTGAATGTTGTGTGTTGGATTGGTATTTCTGTTATGTGATGTGATGCTATGTAATATTAAATGCTTTGTACTGAGCTGTGATATCTGTGATGAATATTCTTCTGTGTGCATGTGAACACCCTTTGGCCCGTAAAACGGCAATTGAATTTCGATGCGACAGGGAGTCGGATTCCAATTGGTTATCCGAAACCCACATCGAACTCTGAATGTGAATCTTTGTGATTGATACATCCACGTGTTTTTAAATTGAACGCTCATTATTCGGTTTAGCCGGGAGAGGACCTTTGTGTCATATAACTCATTTCGAATATGTGATACGATGAAATGGATAGAAATTGAAGATGGTGGTGAAGATCGGGCGTCTTCGAGAACGATAGGATAACCTGTCGAATGACTCTGCACTGAGTTGCTCCTGTATAGAGATCTCCATATGTGATGGGGAGTTCGATCGGGATTGTAGATGCTCGGATTGCAATGGGTTCTTGGAAGTGCCTTCGGTTCTGTTCAAACCCGGAACAGACTTGTATGGTTGTATGTCTGACATTACAATTTGAGATATAGAGCTGATTTCTTTCAAATACATTTTTTTTGGTGGAGGAGAATTTATTCTCTTAGCTTAACACCCTTCTTTGAGACGTACGAGCTCAGAGGTTATGTAGTTGAAGGTTATTAGTGATATACTCCCAATTTGGTAGTGTGGCATGCTGAGTGCTGCTGATCATTTGTTGATCAAAGCATGGCTTTGTGAAAAAGTGTAGCTTTGCAGACGAGACTTCATCAAACCTCACAACCCAGTTATGGTCAAAACAGGAATCGTGGCAGCAAGGTTATTTGGGGGTAGCACCCCCTGAGGGTATGTCCATTTCTTATGGATTATAAGTGGTATCATGGTATGGAGCCCAGATACTTAATTTGTGGTTGCTGCAAAACTTATTGCTTTGTGGTTGTCGGTTGAGAAGTGCTTCGGATAAAGGTTGATAACGACCGGGAGGTGGCATACTTGTGTCAGTTGTTACCTAGTCATAGAGGTAACCCGGCCTTGTGTAGCAGAGGTCCGGCTAGGTTCTCGGGACGTCCCTCCAGAGGCGTTCCATTTTGTGTGGGAAGTTCCTTTGCCCGACCATTTGTTGGAAATCCAAACAAAACAATACGAACCCTGTACGGTTTTTGTTGTATAACCTGCCATGTAGCATGGCGGTAACCTGCTACAAAACACGGTAGCTATAGTAGGCATACGATGAAAAGTGGTATGATGGCTAAGATTAATATTATACTTCGAAATTGTTTTCTACACTATGCACTAATAATAATATCAAAAGAGTTTTCTCGTATTAAGCATATTTGACTATCATAAGAAGAAATCTCCTCTAAATCTGCGTTTGCATTGTGTGTGTGGTGGGAGGTCTTATGGTAGTTTCATTTTCCAAAAAGCATACCGGTTTTCTTTTATAAAGCTGCTTTTATTTCAAACAACTGCTTTTGTTTACTCATACCAGTCCCATAACTGACCTGGAGTTTATTGTTCCATTCCTAAACTCTGGGTGACCATAATTTCCACACGGGCAGCTTAAAAGTAGGTTATCCGTGTTTTCGGGCTAGCTTGGATTTTTGAAGTCTTTTGATAGCTATCGGTTTTGGAAAGCTTTTGGATTTGGAAATTCTTTTGAAGCTTTTGTTGTTTTGAAGACCTTGTCGAAGTGAAGTATGTTGGAAACTTGTTGTTGAAGTTTCTGTTGTCATATTATTGTTGTATCATATTTGTATCACTCTGATATTAGTGATCGATGTTGTATGGATATTGTATCATGCTATATCTGTATTGTATTCAGTGATATTCATCTTGTTTCCGCTGTTTATATTCATCTAATGTTGTTATAAGCTCCATCCAAACTGAAATTCGACATTTGAATTTCCGACAGTCAAATACAAGTGAGGTATTTGATGTCGATTTACAAACGTTGGATTTCGGGTCGTGACATACTTTTTGTAAATTTTGATGTTATCTATCTCAATCAACGTAGACTTTAATACATTTTTCAATAGTGTTATTAACAGACTATGAAGTATTAATAAGAAAAACATATTTTTCCATTTGCATGCATGATTACTACCAATTATACTTAGGAACCCTACGCAATAGTGAGGTATAAGATTTTTCTTTTTTGAATGTTGTTTCACATTATGTTGCATTAATTTTTTTGCAATTTGGATATGTAATGTAGTTACTCTTATTTTTAAGTAATTTTAAATAGAGATGGTGATATGGAATAATATTATCATGCAACCGGTTAAAAGAATTAGCTTAAATGTATTAATTGTTATTAGCCAATTTAATTTTAATTTAAAATAGAATAACTAATTGCAATCAATTATACCTTGATAAAATTCATAGTGTACAACTGTTTGGTACTTTAAAGATATTTCGTGGTCAGTGATTGATGCGAAGATGTTATGCAAAGAGTATAAAGTAGTAAATGTTGATTACAAGAATAAAGGACAAGAAGAAAGTGGGAATAAAGAGGTGAATTTAAGCTAAAAATATGTTTGAGTATAGAGCATTTTAAAGATCCAATGAAGTTTATTTGCTGAAAGATAAGTGATGTGAATGATGTTTCCATCAAGTTAATGTTTTAAAGAACTTGCAGGGACATAATGAGATTTTTACTTAACATAATTGATAGATAAATATTTGTCTTTTCTTTTTATGTAAAATATATACAACTTATCACCAAATAATTTATGATTTCTACAAATTTTAGTTCATAGTAGATGAACTAACTTTCGCTACAAATTTTAGTTCAATTCTTTCTATTAAATATTTGTTGCTTCTGTGCATAAACACATATTTTATAAATGTTTTGTTATTCTCGATAATATGAATAATTTAGGTTACTATTTTACAAAATCAATGTGTATAGAAATGATTAGACTTACCATTATTTTAATCCACACTAATTTTCTAATCTATACTATAATATGAATACCCAGTTCAATTTCGAGAGCGCACAAGTCCTCTTGAATTTTGGCAACTAAAGAGTCTCTAAATCTATATTTCCTTTCTTTTATTCTTCTTAAGCGTCACATTCTTTCTCTCATCTCCGTAACTGTAGAAAAAACAAAAAAGCAAAATTTCTTTTTCCTACTAATGGCCTCTCTTCTCTCATCTCCACTTCTAGATTTCCGATCAAATCAAATAAAATTGAACGTCTAAACCTTAAGCTTCAGTTGACATCCTCAATTCCTTCCCCCTACATCATTATCCACTCTTCACTCATTTTCTTACTCTCTAACTCCTTGGTTGATTTCCTACGATCTAATTACGATTCGTCATTTGATTTCACGTGTACTAACCTACTTAATTCACTAAATTGAAAGTATCCAACGACGACTTCATGAATGAGGTATTTTACTATTTCTATTCTTGATTTTTCCAGCTCTTAATCGAATTATTTGATAAAATTTTCTATATTATTTTTTTAGGTCGTTTTGTACTTTTGATTTTGAGAATTTCATGTATAATGATTTTGCGGATTTGCTGGATTCAGAGTCAATCAAGAACATCCTTAACGAATCTGTGATCTAGGTATTTTATTACTGTTTTCGAATTTTCCAATTATGAATTATCTGATAAAAATTTGCTCCATTTTATTTCCAGATTGTCAAAGGCTGTGGATACGTGAAACTGAGCAATTTGAAACCGACGGTTGGATTTATGATTATCGTTATTACATTATTTGATCAGTTTTATTTAGAAACTTTTCAGGGAATCCAAAAGCAGAAAGGTAGATCTCGTATAGAGTATAATTTTATGAAACATTTTACCTCTTAACATACTTAAACTAAGAAATCTCATATCTAATGTTGGTAAATATTTTAAAAAATGTAAATCATCTCTGCATTTGACAATTAAAAAATATTTAGGTTGGTTTTGTTCTAATAACCATTGTTTATCTACTTAGCTTGGTTGTCTCTGTCATTACTAATAACTTATATAATCACTTTTTCATTTATCATAAATGCTACTTCTGCAGGTTTTGAGACACAAAGCTTTGTTAAGACCGTTGGCGTTTTCTTTACTACTGATCAAGCAATAGAAGTTGCCATTCATGTTTCGCTTTTAATGAGCTATACTGCAACATTTTCAGAGATCATTTGGTAAATTACGTATGCTATGTATCAATCTGCTTATCATGTTGTTTAAGGCAGGTATCTAAAATTAGTCTTGGCTTTACGCATCTTTTATGCACAAACATCTCATTATGAATATCATGTACCTATCAAAGTTCAGCCAACGTCCATGTCAATAATGACACAAACCCGAGTGCGTAACAAGAGTTCTCTCATTAAATTTTAGTATAATGTTTGTTATTCCTAAGTATAAAAGGTTCATACTTAGTTTTCCTAATAATTTTCATTCGTGATCTAATAAGGCACCATAAATATTTTGAAATTTCAACAGATTAATTATTGCATTTCTAAGTATTCATGATCATTTAAACTTAGGGTGCACGATTATGATTATCTCATAAAACTGATTAGATTTGTACAATTTCAATCACTTTGGAGACCATGGATGATGGGGAAATAAAAAATATTTCCTTGAATTAACCACAGTGAAATGATACTTTTGGTGATTAACCCAATATTCTTTCCCATCCTGTCTGCAAATGCACAATAGTGACAATATATATCATGCTCCACAATTTCACTTTCCATGGTGTTTAGTTGATTTGGTGTTACCACATAGTCCTATTTTGATTCACTAATGCCAACATAAACAATTGGATACTAACTTTTAAAGAAATTCAATTAGATTCCAATAATTAGAAGCACTTTAACATTCTGGAAAGAAAAAAGATAATGCATGTGAGTGGGTGGGTATTAGAAACACGGGTTAAATGTTCATTATAAATGTTTAACTAGGAAAAAAATATGAATGTGTTTTTGATACAATAGTAAATCATACAACATTTGAATAAATGCATGCGATAATCTACATACAAATTTCTTCATCAATATCCATTTTATTACCTCATCCACTATGTTTATTGATGTTTCATAATTTTATTCATGTAAACACTTTTGTTTCATCTCCCTCTTATGCCATCATCTTAAATTCAAAATAACTATTTTGTATCTTTTTCGTTTGATGCTTTTGTAGCAACACTGATTTGCCCCTTTTTTCCTATCAATCAATTCTTTGTTGCATGTAATTATATAGAAAAAATACGTTTGGATTATCCAGTGCTGAAAAAAGAAGCATGGTTTTTAGGTCAATTTTAATCCAGTTTCTATTTTTATTTATTTATAGTATTTGGGTTTTATTTTCTATATTTTAGAATGAAAGTTTTTTATAAAAACAAATTTGATGAAACCTATCGCTTCTAATAATTACTTTCTAACCCATTAATGATTCCATTTTGTAATTTTCTTTTCACCCGTTCCTCACTTTTTCAACGCACTAAACTGATTTTGAAAGCTATGAATTTGCTAAACTAAAGACGTTATGGTTTTGCAACTGTTTTAAAATTTGTTTCCACGATCAATTTTTCTTACACAGTTCTTCTCTCAGTTTATTTGTTGAATATAACATTTCCTTACAGGTTACTGTTATGGCTAATTTCAAATGTGCATCAACTATGGTATGTAGGTCTACCTTCATCTTCGCTTACCAGTTATGATATTGTTGTACAAGCTTTTTCTTTGCTATGTCTATTTTGGATGCTTAAACTTTGTTCTTTAGTCAAAGTGTGTTTATGAATATTTATTTTCTGCAGTGAATGAACTTTTCTATAGCCAAAATCTTTTCATTACATTCACTACAAGATAATACAGCTATTCCAACGGCTCCTAGTCGTTGGCGGCCGTTGGAAGTCGTTGGAATAGCCGTTGGAATAAATCCCACGTCTTCCAACGCTTTCCAACGGATCCAACGGACCATTTCCAACGGAATTTCCAACGGTCGCTAACGGCTTGGAGCTGTTGGAATCCGTTAGAAACCGTTACAATAAAATGGGCAATAAGTCGTTGGAAGCCGTTGGAAATACTGGGTTTATTTTGCTGTAAAACAGCAAGCCTATTTAACTTCCACCCACACCATTTCCAATCCATTCAATTTCCATTCCATTTCCAATCAATTCCACACATATATATCAATATCAATGCAAACAACACACATAAATCAATAAAACACCAATATAAACAAACCAAACCGATCAAACATCATAAAATATACCATCAACATACATACCATCAACAAATGTCGATAAACCATGTACATACCATCAAAATATTTCTCACCCACTCCGTACCAATATATACAACATCACCATCAACATCAAAACAACTCCAAGTCAATATATACATTGTTCAAACACAAATACTCAAAAACATACCTCCTCAAAGATCCTCGTCGCCTCCAGAAGCACCAGACGACGAAGGAAGGGTACCATGATTCTGCAAATACTACGCAAGCTTTTGATCCAGCTGCTCCACCTGGATGGCTCGTAGACGATTCTCCTCCCGTAGCTGCTCAACCATAGCTCTAAGCTCCTTGATTTCTTCTTTGTCTTGGTCTTTTTGAGCTTGTCGAGCCTGTCGAGCCTGCAAATAGAAATAATAGCAAAAGGGTTGTCTCAGCATATAAAATATTATAACATTATATATCTAAGCGCTGATTTTTTGTACATATGTAAAAGGATTAATTACCGTTATGTTCCCGAATCCAAAACATCTACTCCGTTGCGCCGGATCCATAACAGCGGTAAAAATGTTATCCTTCTCCTCCTGTGTCAGCGCATCACGACCAGACTGCTGAAGTGCATAAGCCTGTGCCTCCTGCAACCTCGACTATAATGAAAAAAACAATTTCAGTTGAAAAATAGTAGCATGTAATTATTTTTCATAGCTAGAAATTAATAAACTTATCAGTGTAAGTATTAGAAATTAAAAAAAGCATACATATGCCTCGGTCGCCCTATCTTGATCACCCCACTGATATATGATATTGCCAGCCTCATCTACTTGCCTAGACGCGTGGGTGTGAGCAAACACGTCCACTAAGCCAACAGAGCCTCCACGAGCTCGTTCCTGCAATTGATAATTTGGGTAATTTAGTTGTACATAACTAATTACTGAGCTGGTCAATATACAAATGTGATAATAGATAAATTTACGAAATCTTCGCGGTGATGCTGGAAAGATTTGGAGCCTCCACGGTGTGATACAGGATTCCTGCTCTTGTTTGCCGAGTTCCTAGCTGACTCCTCCTGCAAATTTACAATGATTAATTATTTATTAAACGGTAAAAAATTGCTGAGATTTATTGTAGATTTACCTTGAACTCCTCAGAGTTCCACCACTCAACCCACTTCTCCCATACAGTCGTGCTCATCCACTTGGGCTTCTTTCCTACTTTTTTAATCTCCAACATAGTCTCCCTATAGTTCTTCGCGATCCTGGAGTTCCAGTGTCGCTGAACTAAATTGACGTCAGGCTCTTGCAAATCTATGGCGCCCTGTAAATGAGAAAATATTACTAATTATTTATTTGTATTTAATTAATCATCTTGTAAAGCGGTACAAACTTACCAGAAAATCTTGCCAAATCGTCTCTCTCACGTCGTCGGGGATCTTGCCCCACTTGGGCCAGCAATCGGTCATCCTAGCCATGTACGCCTGCTTCGAAATGTTCAGAACCACTTTGGATGGCTCCAACTCAAATCCACTGCGTTAAATATAAAATTGAACTTTAGACAATTGTAGATATATCATGTACAATTAAAAAATTAAAATGCTATGCTTGCTAATTATGATACTTACGTCTCATCAGCCTTAGGCTGCAAGTAAACAAGTGGCCGAGCTGGTGGCTCACCACTACTCTCCCCAATATGACGTGAAGAGCCACATCGCCGAGACCCAGAACCAGAACCGGAACCGGACATAATACATATACCTACCATATATACATACATGTACAATTCATAATAATCATGATATGATGAACCATTAAAAAATGTAATACAATATGCTACAAATGTGTCATGTTATGTATGTGTTGAGTGCGTGAGTATACACTTATTGTCATTAAAATTATATAAATTAGATAAATGCATTATTAATCAGAGATCAATGTAATGTGAACACTTTTAAAAATTACCGGATATTACTCAGTCGTCCTCATCGTTTTCTGATTCGGTTTCGTGCTCTATGTCGTTTTCCTCTACACTCTCAAATGCTTCGACTAATACATTTGTCTCATCATTTAAAGGTCCAAAATCAGTTTGATCATCTGTAATTGCTATTTCAGCATTTTTCTCCAGATCTACTTGATAGGCTTGTTCGTCTGGAATATTTTGTCCATCGAACGTAAATCTTGCTTTGGTTTTAAAAACCGCAGACCAATCTGCTTTATCCATTTTTAGAGATGGATAAGGGGCATAATAAGCTTGTAGGGCTTGTTTGGCTAGTATAAATGGGTCGTACTTTTGATAACGCGAGGTATGTTTAATTTCTATAAGATTATATTTTGGATGCACGTTAATACCAAAACCTGGAATATTGTTGAACCAGTTGCATCTAAACAAATAAACATCCTCCACGGGTCTTGTAAAATATGTCAACTGTAATATCTGAGTTAACACGCCATAAAAATCATTTATATGATTATTAGGGTCATCACTGCCTTTAACAAATACACCAGTATTGTTTGTTAATTTTTCAGCACCGTATTCTTTGGTGTTGAATTTATATCCATTAACAAAAAATATTGGATACGTATTAACTTTTCTTTTTGATCCAAATGCCAAATGTTTCAGTCCTTTATCGAGCACATTAATTGCGGGATCAGAAACGTATTTCGAAAACCAAGTACTGAAATCTTTGCTTAAATCGCCGCTTGGATTTTGTGATTCATAAATACTGCAAACACAAACATGATATATTACATTATTATTTATTCACACGTGTAGTATTAAATTTAACAAAACTTGGAATGTGCTAATTACCTAACAAATGGTGCAACTTCAGGACAATTAAGAAGAATATATGTGTGTGCTACATGGTATTCTTTATCATCTAGCCATACTTCCTCACATTTTCCAGCATGTCGGCCATGTTGTTTAAAAATAGATAATACTGATTCAGAAGAAGAATCTTGTTCAACGGCCTGACCGTCATTACGCGGAATACTTACAAATGATAAGTTCACATGGTCTTTAAAATAATGAGAGAAAAACAAAGAAGCTTCTTCTTCGATATATGATTTGCAAATAGAACCTTCAACTCAAGCTTTTTGTCTCACTTTTTTCTTTAAATGATTTAAGTACCTAATAAAAAATATTTGGGTTAAGTATTAACTACTATATTTATACTTAAATCAACATTTACATACTCAATATAGTAACATACCTTTCGAATGGATACATCCATCCATATTGCACAGGACCTCGAAGACGTGCTTCATATGGAAGACGAACAGGTAAATGCTCCATTACATTAAAGAAACACGGAGGAAATATTTTCTCCAGTTTGCAGAGCTGTATAGGAATTTCTTCTTCAAGTTTAAGTAGACGGTCAACTTTTAACGTAGTTGAACAAAGCTCCTTGTAAAATAAACTAAGTTCTGTTATTACCGTCCAAACTTTTACCGGTAACAATTCTTTGAAAGCGATGGGTAACAAATTTTCCATCATTACATGACAATCATGGCTTTTCATTCCACTCAGACTCCCATTTTTATAGTCGACACATCTACAAAGATTAGAGGAAATTCAATCGGGAAATCGTCATCCTTCCACCCATTGTAACAGTACTTTAACTTGATTGCTGTCTAGTTCATAGCATGCTTTGGGTTTTTTATTGTCGGGAGTCATATGAAGCTCAGGATGATTGCATATTTGCTTTATATCACGTCTAGATTTCAAATCGTCCTTAGTCTTGCCCTTCACATTCAAAACTGTATAAAACACATTATCAAATACGTTTTTTTCGTTATGCATCACGTCAATATTATGACGGATTAATAGATTTTTCCAATAAGGCAATTCCCAGAATATACTTTGTTTGCACCAATTATGAAACGTCGATTTACCTTGAATTTCTTCTTGTTGTCCGGTCTCGTGTATCTTTGGATAATCTTTTACAAGTTCATATATATCCTCGCTTGACCAAACCGCTGGTAGTCGTAGAGTCTCATGTCTATTAGCTATGAAGTTTTTTTTGTCTCTTCTAAAAGGGTGATTAATATGAAGAAAACATCGATGGCAATCAAACCATGAATTTTTCTTTCCATTTGGCAAAGAAAATGCTCGTGTTTTTTCCATGCAATAAGGACAAGCAAAACGACCGATCGTACTCCAACCCGAAAGCATTGCATATGCAGGAAAATCGCTAATAGTCCATAACAAAGAAGCGAACATCAGAAAAAATTTCTTTTTTGATATGTCGTATGTTTCAACTCCTTCATACCATAATATTTTCAACTCTTCAATTAACGGTTGTAAGTAAACATCAATGCCCTGTGTTGGATCATTAGGACCAGGGACGACAATCGTGAGAAACATATATGGAGTTTTCATACACATCCACGGAGGTAGATTGTAAGGTGTGATTATTATAGGCCAAGATGAATATTTAGAACCAAACTGAGAAAACGGTGAGAAGCCGTCTGTACATAAACCTAGTCTAACATTTCGGCTCTCCGCTGCGAAATCGGGATATTTCTTGTCAAAATGTTTCCATGCTTCTCCATCGGCTGGGTGTGTCAACGTACCTTCTTGAGATGTTCTCACACTGTGCCATCTCATACGATGCGCTGTTACAGATGATGCATATAATCGTTGAAGTCTAGGGGTGAGGGACAAATAATGCATACGCTTGTACGGAACTTCTTTTCTCTTCTTTTTCCTCGATTTGTATCTTTCCTGATTGCATATTTTACAATTTCTAAGATTGATGTCTTCTTTCCAATATAACATGCAACGCTTTAAACATGTATCTATTTTTTGATATGGCAAACCGAAAGATGACATAAGTTTTTTCACTTCATAATAATTTTCGCACATTAAATTATCGGATGGCATATGACGTTTAGCAGCTTGCACAACAGCCGTAAATCCAGCTTCTGTAAGGTTGTATTTTGATTTCATTGCAATGTATTCTGCAGTTACCGATAATTGAGAGCCGCTTAAACATCCATTCCAAAGGGGTTTTTTAGCATGATCCAATAAATCATATATTTTTTTAGCTCCAACATTTGGTTCCTCTTCGATGTTAACATCGTCGTTATCAATTACAACGGTAGGGAACATTGATCGTGCTGCATCTTCGACCATATGTTCTATGAGATTCATACTACCTTCTTCGCTGATGACCTCCACCGACTGTTCTTGATTATTGGGGGCTACAATTTCTCCATGACGATCCCACAGCAAATAATTGGGTACGAAACCGAATTGGCGCAAATGAACCTTAGCCATATTCGGTTCTAAATATTTCAACAATTTGCATCTACTACACGGAGAATGAATTTCTTCATCGTTTGCAATATTACTTATAGCAAATTCGATGAACACTTGTACCCCTTTTAGAAAATGTTCGCTTATTGCGCCACTAATTTCCCTTCTTTGATACATGCAGCTCCGATCATTAAAGTAATTGACCATGTTTCCCTACTAGAAAACCTATGATAGAGTAAAAATGTTATAAATCATTCATTTTATATTTTGCAGGAAATTTTCCAACGGCTTCCAATGGCCGCAAACTGCTAATTTCACAAACTTTATTTTAAATAAGCAACTATTGTTTCATTGCCACTTATGTGTCTTTCTTTGATGGTCGGTCATCCTACTTCCCATTACAAACACAACAGTAATTATATTCCGTAAATCATATCATTTAAACGATTCACAAAATTTCGGCAGCATTTCCCCCGTGTTCCTTGTATCGTACACAAATGCGTGTACACAAGGAACGTAAAGGAAATGCCATCGAAATTTTGTGAACCGTTTAAAATGATATGATTGACGGAATATAATTACTTTATAGTGTTTGTAACTTGTCCAATACAGGAACAAATCCGACAAATGATGTATCAGATGATTAGAGTTGTCCGTTTTATGGAAAAACGAATATCCCTAAAACGATCATATACAACATTTGTCAGACGGGGCCAAATATATCTAAGGATTTAAATATTTGTTTATATTAAATTTAAATATATAACTCGTTCAATTAATATTGGTTTATATTTTACCGTTTCATTACATAAGAACTAAATTCATTTATACACAAAATTTGTACACAAAATTCATTTATTACAAATTCATTTACACACTAAATCAATTCACGTATTCGCATAAATACAAAACTCGTGTTCGCACAAATGCAATATACATTCTAACGGCTTTCAAATGCAATAAACTCTATCACGCACATACGTTTAATATATTAACCAAATCAGCATAAACTATAATGCAATATCCTAAATTACAAAATTTTCAATCAGTTATAATAACTTATTCATTATGGTATAATAGTTGCAATTAGGGGATAACATGATGTAATATGCATACACTAACAAGTAGGAATCAATCAACATCCGAATTAAACCCTAAATCAAAAAAACCTAAGCATTAGGTTTAGCAAAATTACCGATTTGGAGAGCTAGAAGGGAGGAGATGGGCAGGAGCAGCTTCTAGATGGCGTTGGAGGTGTTTGGGCCGGCTGCTGAAGATTGGAGGTGGTGGAATGTTGGAAATGGGGGGGAAGTTGTGAAGAGAAGAGATGGAATGAGCTGAAGATCGGTCTCTGGAAAATATGCAGGAAATTTTCCAATGGCTTCCAACGGCCACAAACGGCTAATTTCCAACGGCTTCAAACGGTTACGTCAAGATCCAACGAGCCGTTGGAAGCCGTTGGAAATGTCGTTGGAGGCCGTTGGAAATTGGGCGTTGGAATACACTGTAGTTCTAGTAGTGATTTAAAGAGTTAAGCATAGCTACATCCACATAACTGCTTTTATGTTTGAAATGCTCTTAATTTATAGGTTTGAATGACTAAATTTGCAGTAATTTGTGATGGTTGCTTAACAACAGGGATTCAAGAAATAATTGTTTTTTTGGTCCATATTAAGGTACTTTTACTGGACTAAACCAACTTTGGCATCATATGTATATTTTGTACTACTCGCTGATATCATATCTATAGCAATACTATGTTGAAAAAATCTTTTCTATTTTAAGATGTATCAAGTATTTCTTTTCTATTATACTGTATAGTATACTTTTACTTTCCATTGCAGACATTATTTCATACTTTAACTTTGGGTTTTTATATTGATCATAAGCTAAGTTGAAAGTTAATGTTCCCAATTTTAGATTATACCCTTTGGTTTAATTAGTATATAAATTGATTTATATTTTTATTAAATAATTATTTCCTCACATGTTTGGTCTTTTTATCGACTTTCATTGTTTGGATGTACTTTGACTTACTCAAGCCAGTTTTGAAGCTCCACATGAAGGCTAAAATATACGCTGAATATTGGTTAATTTACATATTATGTGAGCTAAATATAGAATATATTTCTTTCCTTTTTAGTATATTTTTTGCAGTGTTAAGTGCAATCCTCTTTTTTATCTTTTCTATTTTCATTGAAGGATTAAGCATATACTACGTTACCATGTATGTGTGTGTGTATGTACGTATGTATATGTGTGCGTGTGTGTGTCTGTATTATATTTGCATGTGTTTATAAGACCAAGAAGTTCATATAGATTTATATTAATAATTTTGTTGTTATTAAAAGGTACTGCTTCAATAAGTGTACAGAAGTTTGATATATCTTATACAAATATTCTAACCTATAAATATATGTTTTTAATACAAGTATGTGTATTTATAAGCTTTGATTGTACGTTTCAGCTCAGAGCTTTAATATCTTTTATAATAATTCAACTTATTGTTTTCTACAGTTATAGGCTCTTTCTCTATTTTCTACTAACAATCGCGAATTTGTTCTTTTATGACTATTGTGTTTTTTCTTCCAACATGTTGGATAAATAATAAATATTCATGTTGTCTGCATAATTTATTTGGTGATCGTTTATTTTCAAAGACGAGTTGCTCCATAGTTCGAGTCCATTGCTCTTAAAATTTCATATATGTTATCTGATATGAATGTCATATCTAATTTGAATAATTTAGGTCATGTCCTTAATTTTTAGGTTTTTGCTTTGACATGTTCATCCAGCGGTTTGTCTTTATTTTGCGGTTGTCACTATGCATATCGTATAACTTTTCCTCACATATTTATAATAAGGTCAGTAATTCAATATTGGTTATCGGGTCAGTGTACATGTGTCTTTTTCATCAATGTCCACTCTTCAACTATTTTTGAATGTTTGTAATATTTATACCATATAAAACATTTTACTTCATCTAATTTGATTCTCTTTGGTTTTTACCTAGGTCTGCAGCTTCATACAAAGAAATAGACATTTCTTTAATTATTCGTAGGTTTAAAATCTACAGCAAATCAACATATAGAAATAGTTTGACTAGATTATCATTGTACAGTAATACCTTTCTATAAACAATAGAATTTGTATTGACAAAAAAACTAGGAATCGCAAGTGGTAGTAATTGATAGACATAACAGTTTCAATATTAATGTTTGATGAATATGTGGTTTACCAGAACTTATCATCTTTCTTAATTTTGTTGCAAAAATCATGTATGGTTTAGATACCAACCACTTAATCATAGTGATTTTGCATTTGTCATTGGAAGGCATATCTCACCCTAGGGATAATTTGTCATTTTTTATTTTAATGAACGAAAATAAATGAGATTTCAAAACATACCAGTTTTCTTGCAAAATCATTAATACAGGTTTGTGAATAAACTTAATCCATCGTTCATCTAACATTTCAATATCATTGGGTGCTCACTTTCCCATTGTAACATGATAAAAAGGGTAATTGCCTTTGAAAACATGTATTTTCACAAGACGACCATGGTTGATAATTAAAGCAGTATGGTGGAAACGTTGTTTTATGATCACGTCTTTAATCATATTTTATAGAACCATGCTTTTTATTGCTTTCGTATTTCACCATATTACATCTGCTGCTTTTTTTACTAATGACAAATCCACTTTGCCATTTTAACTCTTTCGCCTTGATATATGTTTAAGAGCATTCTGTCTTATTACTATGTTGACCCAAAAAGGACTATATATTAATTTTAATACTTATATTTGATATTATAGTAATGTTTTATAATTCCTACCTGTAAATAGTATATTTTGATTATTTATAAAAATAATTAAATTTTCTACTGCAACAAATATATTTTTGTTATATCCATGTGCGAAGCACGGATTCACACTAGTAATAATAATAATAATCAATTTTTCATAATTCACTTCGTTGATTACATTTTCTTATGCCATGCAGTCTTATTGTCATTATTGATAATATGTCATCCAAAGTATTGTTATGTGTATCCACTATTATTTTGTGTCATGGTGATTGCTTCTTTAACCTTGAATTATATTAATTATTGTATTATCTTCATGGGAATATCTAAAGTAAAGTAAAAAATTTGTTTGGCTGTTCCAAAGATTAAACTGCATAAGGTTAATATATATGCAATTTTGTCCCATCGTATAATGATATTTGTAAGTATAATGCTTCAAAGCTGCTAAGCATTTTCAGATTTAATTAGTATTGGATAATGTCAAAAGTGTACCCTTTCAAATGTTGTTTGTTTGAACCAAATTTTAAACATATTTCACTCCTAGCACTTTCAGGTTTGGAACATTACTATCGTAACAAACTATACATATTCAAATTTATACCTCAAATATAGGATAAATTCATGCTAAAATCATGCATTCCTTATATTTAAAAATTAATGTGTAAACTCGATAATGTAATGATTACCAAGTTAGAAATAATTGGTGGTCAACGGCAGCATTGATCGTATAAAGTTATTATGCTTTAAAAAGATTTATTATCCTTGACACTTCATGATTTGTGTGTTTCAAAGAAAGTTTATCAAGTGACTTTTGACAGTAGAAGGTGGAACTCAGTGCACGAGGCTCCTATACGATAGCGGGCTCTAGGAAGGTCGATAATACACGCAGCATTTTCCTTGCATTGTGAAGTGACTGTTTCCGGACTCGAACTTAAACGCCCAGATCACCATGCGGGTGACTTTTGACAGTAGTATTTTAAATTAACCAATCTAAAAATTTTAAAATCCATATTCAATTATATAATGAACGTCGTCTGCACGCCCTGATACTAGTTATGTATGTATGTTTAATGAACTTTTTGATCACTATACACGCTGTAGGTTACGAGTACACATGCACGCCGAGGTGAGTCTGCATTTAATCACAACGTGTATGCACTTTTAGTTGTATCTGTGGAAGTAGATTTGATAGTAGCATCCCCATATTTGAACTCCTCTTAGGCAGAAGCCACTATTTTTTTTCAAATTGCAATATCTTCTTCATACTAACTCGGAATCAGGTGGGACTTCGACCGATGAACTCCTATCTAAATTACAGACAATAAGGAAGACTTGGATACTTCATCTAGTGAACGTATGTTTTAGTTCTCCATGGTGACTAACAGTTGTACTTGGAAAATAACAGGCTACATCCCCGTATTTGAACTCCGCTTAGGTAGAAGCCGCTATTTTTTTCTTCAGACTGCAATAACTTCTTCATATTAACTCGAAATCCAGCAAAACTTCGACCGATGAACCCCACCTAAATTACGGACAATATGGTACAATCGGATACTTCATCTGATAAACATATACCGTAGTTCTTCATGGGGACTAACAGTTGTACTTACAAAATAATAGGCTACATCCCCATATTTGAACTCCGCATAGGCAGAAGCCGCTACTTTTTCGTTCATACTGCAATAACTTCTTCATACTAACTCGGAATCGGACAAAACTACGACCGATGAACTCCCACCTAAATTACGGACAATACAGAACACTCTGATACTTCAGCTTATGAACGTATACCGTAGTTCTCCATGGTGATCAACGGTTGTACTTGGAAAATAATAAGCTATATCACCACTTCAACGCGCACTGTAGTTTTCCATGATGACTAATAATTGTACTTAGAAAATAACATGCTACATCCTAATATTTGAACTCCGTCTTGGCAGAAGCCACTGTTTTTTTCTTCAGACTGCAATAATTTCTTCATACTAACTCGGAATCAGACAAAACTTCGACCTAATGAACCCCCACTTAAACTACGGACAATATGCTACACTCAAATACTTCAGCTTGTGAATGCACACCGTAGTTCTCCGTGATGACTAACAATTGTACTTAGAAAATAACATGTCACATCCCCGTATTTGAACTCCGCCTAGGCAGAAGTCGCTATTTTCTTGTTCATACTGCAATAACTTATTCATACTATCTCGAAATCGGACGAAACTTCGATAGATTCGTCCAATGAACTCGCAACTAAATTACAGACAATATAGTACACTGTGATACTTCATCTTGTGAGTGCACACTGTAGTTCTCCATTGTGACTAACAGTTGTACTTAGAAAAAAACAGGCTACCACATCCTCATATTTGAATTCCGCCTAGTGCAGAAGTCGCTATTTTTTTATTCAGACTGCAATAACTTCTTCATACTAACTCGGAATTTCGACCGATGAACTCCCATCTAAATTACGAACAATATGATACTCAGATACTTCTTATGAATGCACACTGTAGTTTTCCATGATACTGTAGTTTTCCATGATGACTAACTGTTGTACTTAAAAAATAACAAGCTATATTCATATATTTAAATATTATTTTTCTATGAGATGTAGAAGGGTATATTTGAAATTTAAAAAGGATACCAAGTAAATTTATTCAATGAACTCTCTTTGTTAGCCGTAAAGATAAAAATGTGATGAAACCAAAAGATATTGAATCCTCCTCTACAGAGTTTTAATGGCCCTTCCAAGTTTAACAATTACGACATATAAAGCATTATTGCTGAGAAACAACTATCGAATTCTGATGAGACTCATTTCTCAAAAAGTATTCCAACTATAAGCATAATAAACATGTATACGTAATTGTATAACTAGTTGCAAACAGAACAGTTAATCTTATGAAATCAACATAAATTATTCCTCATCTTCAAATGCCAGAAATAAGGTGATTGGTTGACATAACAATATGATCCACGTAGGTCGCAAACAATACACAGAAAGAAATACAAGTACAGTGCAAAATCAAATCAAGCACAACAATTTATGTGCCTGAGGAAGTAGTAGCTGTGGCTTTGGACTTATCATCTTCCTCCACTCTTAGACTATTCTCCCTCCTATATAGAACCTTAGCACCCTGAAAAGGAGAAAATTACAAACTAAGATACAAACAAATAAGAAAAACCCATATCTGTAATAAATGTAAACGGTTGGTTGACACATTTCATGAAATTACCAGCAATCATTTTATATTGCTTGTAGCTAGAAAAATTGACTATCGAAGGTAAAAAAATTCAGCACCAATGATAATGGAAAAAAAGAAAAATCAAACATGGTTACCATCTGGAAAATGGAAGTTTAATCAGTATTTTGCTGAATCGTATAAACTTACTTGGAATATAGTTCCCAGCTTTTTCAATGCTTTGGCACGTAACTTAAGAGTGTCCTTCGATACGCTGGTATCACGGAGAACCTGAGACAAAAATCTTCCAAATAAGGTTTCTTACTAGAGTAATGTTTCTTCATAACCCTTTCCAAATTTGCACATCCATAAATCAAAATCAAATTTTGTGTTTCTAGCTTATCTATTTATGTTAATTAGATAGATATTGTGAAAACCCATTGAGTCTTTCTCAGAGCTTTGAACTACAATAAACCGATCTTCGATTTCAATTGTAACTAATTACAGATGTCATATAACACCTCATCTGACATCAACCGTTCCATAACTAGGCTCTAGTTATAATCTTAGACTCCGTCATCGATGATTCTTTGCAAATGTGTGTGCGTGTGTGAAATAGCAACAGTAAGGCTTCCCCATGTGAAAATGTTTCCTCCTGCGAAAATGCTCATATTTGCCAACAAAAGCAGGAGGACCATAAAAACGCCTTGACGTATGGACAGTGGCGATTTTCAAGAGTGCACATGGATCGATCATCCAACGGATCGAATCCAATTTAAAAATCAAACCGGATTTGAATCATAAATATCCAGTTATATTGGATCGGTTAGCGGATCGTTGCGGTCAAAACCAACTGGATAACCGATCCAAGTTATTTTAAATTATCAAAAACTATATGCCCAACTTTGATTTTAAAATTGATAAACTTGATTGATTGTGATGTAACCTCTTTTCGCTTTATAATTCTCACTTGGTTTTGGTTTATCCAATTTTAATATTTTAATTTTAATATTAACTTTAAAATGTTTTTTTACGATTAACTAATTAACATGTATAAAATTTACCCTTTAAATCATATCTATTTTACTTTATTTAAAAATTATTATTTCAATAGTTTAATACAATATTTTATGTTTTTGTTTTTTTATCTAAGCATATGAATCACCCTATAATATTGAAGTTTGATGTTGATAAAATAGAAATTGTGACTTCTTTCCATCTAATTTAACTGAAGGCTAGAAAAAGATAATTTTACATTACATTATATTTTATGTTTAGTTTCAGTACGCCAATAAGTTGAATCGGTTGGTTGATGGTTCGAACTGCAAGACCAACAGTAACGAGTTGAAGCCACGAAACTGATGGTTGATGGTTCGGACTGCAAGACCAATGGTAATGAGTTGAAGCAGCGAAACTGACACTTGTTGACACAAACTAACCGTATCATATAAAAAATGTTAGTTTTAGCCCTGTTTATTTAACAATTTATCCCTCCCATTAACAAACATCATCATTTTACGCTCTTAAAACTTTGAAACAAACAACTATATATAATAATGTTGTGAATCCACGAAATTTAATTAGACATAGAAAACAATCATTTCAAAATATTAAACAATATATATAAAAAAAATAAGATCTAACATATGATTAACGATTCTCATAAAATCGGTCCACAAGTATATATCAATTTGAAGCTTTTTACCATAAAAAATCATCAACATCTGCTCCAATACAATCCAAAAAAAATCTAGATTGAATCGGGTTTATGTCAGGATGATAGGATGTAAATCGGAAATTTAAGATCCAACTATGAATTGGATCAAATCAATTATTATCTGAATCCATTGGATCTGATCTACCGTTCAGTCCCAATATTTATGTTGCGATGGACATCTTTATTCCAACAAATATCATAACAATGTTATCTTTCAATTGTCATAAAGAAGTTTCCAGTAACAAAATTTCAAACAAGATCCCTTTTTTTATTTTTATTTTGAGGGAACTAACCAAAAGAACAAACATTAGCAAAATTTTAGATCAATGACACATGTTTTGAAATTTAGACAGAAGGACAAAAGCCACGTCCTCTGTCGTCCATGTCCTCCCGTCTCCAAAATCCAACAATGTGCCGCCACCGACAACACCGCACTGCCACTCATCGCCTCATCTCCATTGCTACCATCATATCCATATCCCCTACCACTACCGCTTACACCTTCATCGAAAACCCTAACCACCATCCTCATTCAAAAAACTCTAACGTTACCAGTTACCATCATCGCAGCATATACCACGTCAACACATCTGTAACGACCCGTAATTTTCAACAATTAAAAATAGTAAATTTAATAAGAATTTTTGTAATTAAATGTTGAAAGAAAATAAAATTTAAGATTTATAACTGGAATAATACTAAAATGAAATGCAACAATGTTAATTAAAGCTAGTTATTAACAATTTGAATGGAATTCCAATTAATTAAAATAGTGTAAGGTTATACTTGGTTATAAAGTGAACATAGGAAAAAGAATGTAAATATTGAATTTGTTAATGAAATAATATATTGTTAATGGAAATTGAATAAAATTAGTGTTACGAAAGAAACGGTAACATCTGTTTGTAAATAATAAACTTATAAATGTAATTAAAGGCTAATGGTGACAATTATTATATATATTATATATTTATTTGGTCTATTAAATTTAATTGGAAATAAATGGCAATCAATTTCCTTAATTAGTGCAGTTAATGTAGGTTTAATTGATAGTCGTAAAAAGGTTGATTCTATACAATGTAACCAATGTAAATTTGAATAAAAGGATGAAAATCAGTTTACTTAAATTTATTGAATTGAAAATTTTAATAAGTGAAGGTATTACAATCAATGAAATAAAAGGTTACGTAAATGAAAGGTAAGATGAAATGGTAAAATATTGATGTAATGGAATGTATAACAATGTTGACTATGTATATAGATAATAATTGATTTAATAAGAGAATGAAACTCAGATAAATAAATTAATTGAGACTTTAATTATAATTAATGTGTGAAATCGACCAAAATTCAATAAAATGGAAATATAGCAGTTAATACAAATAAAGGATGAAAATTGGAGTATATTAACGTAATGAAATGTAAAAGCAATGTTAACTGGTTATTAGATCATAAATTTGGACCATAAATAAAATTCTAAAACAACAAACTACAATGAAGGAATGAAGTGGAAGGTTCTAACGCGTATTAAAATATAATTTAATAACAGGAATTGTAATAATAAATGTCAGTTTTAATGATGAGTTAAATGAATATTGATTGATAGAGAAAAACATTTATTTAGTATGTAATTTAATGCTTGTTGGATACTGTAATTTTATAAACGTGTTTGCATGATTATACATAAGGATTACAATGTTCACGTATTTATTTAATTGATTTCATCAATTAGAGTCTGTTTTGAAGTGGAAGATTAAAATTAATTGGAAATAAATTTATTAAAATCTTTCAATTGAAAAAGGGAAAAAAAACAAAGTGCAATTGATAAATTTAATATAAAAATGTTTTCATTTGGAATGTACATTATTTGAAAATATAAGAATGGATTTAATATTGTATAAGTTGATCATTTTAGAATATAAGAATGTTTACATTTATGAATTGCAAGTAACGAATAAGCATTTTAAGGAAAATAAATGAATGTTTGAGGAAAATAAAGTGAACGTTTCTATTTTGAATATAAATATAACGTTGTAAAAAGAGAAAATTGAATTTATAAAACAACATTTTACGGTAGTTAAATAGCAGGCATAGGTTGCACGGAAGTGGTTTTATTACTAACCTTGAAATTTAAAATAAATTAAATATTTGAGTTCATAATTACGTGTCGAGAAAAATGTTTTTTTTTTTTTGAATTTTTAAATCATGCTTCATATTTTATTTTATGTAGCGGCGGCCTCGTTATGTAAATTTGTGTGTTCAAATTTAGTTATGTTGTGTTAATTAAATCTTTAATGAATGTCAAATTTTGTATGTTTGGGGTTAACAAAATTAATTGAGTGAACAAATGTTTTGAAATTTGAATTCCAAAAGTTTGTTTATAGAGTAGAGTTGGTCAATTCATTTCCTTTCTAATTAATAATTGTCGCACTTTTTTCATTGTTTCCTCGTTTGTTCCATTACTCATTCCCATTTATATTGTCTAAAGTCATTTCATTTCATGAACGTTACCTACTTTTCATGTTTTTAATTCTTTCCTTCGCCTCTTTTAATACCTACCTTTTTTTAGGCTTGTTCATATTTTTACTTTATTTCAATTCCTACATTGTTTATATTTAGCTTTACTTGTTTTTTACTAGTTTCAATCTTCATTCTTTTAAGCTTCATTTCATTTTTTTTTAAATCTCATCTTCTATGGCTTAATTTTTGTTTCTCTTCGCCTTCCTCCTTCCTTTTTTTCCATGTTTCTTCTTCAAATCTCCTTTCTCTCCTTTTTTCAAAACCTTTTTCCTCTCTCTTCTTCTCATTCTTCAAATCTTCTTCTTTTTGAAACCTTCCTTTTCCTTTTTTTCAATTCTTCTTCTTAATTTTTTTTCCTTTTTCAAATCTTCTCTTCTTTCCATGTCTTTTTCTTCAAATCAAGATCTATATAATCTTCTCTCCAAAACTTTCTATAAAAAAGATTAAGATAGTCAGGAAACAAAACAAAATGAGAAAGTAGTAGAAGATCCAAATCTGCCTAGAAAAGGAAAAGCAAAATGGTGAGTGATACAAAAATTCCATTGCAAGTTAAATAAAATATACGATATAATATATTAAAAAAAATATTGTTGTTTGTTGATTTAAGTTGACATTTGAATTGATATTGAATCTGAATTGACATTTAATTTTATATTGGAATTTAATTGATAGTTAAACCCCGATATTGATAACTATTATATGTTGAAATAATATTGGTTGATTTGGATGTTGTTTGAAATGGATGCTTATTGATTGATATGTTGGATGTACGATTGTTTATTTATTTTAATATGTCCCTGTTATCACCTTCTATATTATTGATATCATTTAAGTGGTCGTCTGAATCATTTTAGAATTGGATATTTAAGACATTTAAATGGGTTGAAATGATATATACCCATACAATTGAATCTGGATTATTTATTGAAACTGAATTATTTAAAAGTTTTAAGTTTTTAATTTAAACTTCGAATTTATTTTAAATAAAGTAGTTAAAATTGGTATTTCGAATTATTTGAAATCTCGTAAATTACTGCACTCACGTTGTACACTTGATAGAAGATGAAATATCTCATAACATCTCCGGAGCCATTGCACTCATATTTTTATTTGAGATTGATTTGACTTACATAGGAATTTTTAATTCTAATTCGAGTGCATTGTTTTTTCATTATGTTCGGGTCAATCTGAGATTTTTCAGTGTATTGAAGACCATTTTATTTTTTGGAGAACGAAGACGAAGATTCAATAGATTATTGCTATTTATTATAATTATTCCACTACTTATTTTGTTCCGCTGCATTATTTTTTATATTTTCTGATGTATATATAACTTTGATTTGAATTGTAAAGGTATAATCAAATATCATTCGTAAAACAGCTTCATGAACTGTTTATTTGATTATTATATTTTGTCATTCCATTGTGAGATTCTATGTTTTGTTTTTTCTTCTTTCCTATTATTTTCTTATTTACCCCATTAACAATCCTAGTTTTTGGATGGTTTGAATCAGACATGTGTGGGTTATTGTCGATTTAAATCGTCCAAAAAGGTGGGTTGTTATAGTTGGTATCAGAGCTTTAGTTTAGACATACCTTAGCTTGTTGGCGTTAACTCGTTAGAGATAGGGTAGTAATACCCTATAATGTGTTGTCTGAGTGTATATATATACGAGAGCGCGTATTTGTTAGTGTTATAACAATGTTTTATATAAGTTTTGAAATGAAATTATTTTTCCTAATATTATATGTTATATATAAAGGAATAAATTTCTATAACTAATATAGTTATTTGTAATGTGTTTGTTTTATGAAATGGTAATATCTATTTATTATCATTGTTGACTAGTTGTATTTAATCAAATTATAAACATTGGCTAATTATTGTTGATTGAATTAATAGACTAAACACTAGTTCAATAATGATGTATTAAAGAGAATAAAATGAATAATTTGGATATTTGTTTATGGAATTGAAATGTTTTGTTGTGAAACTTATGGTTTGTTGATTAGTAGTTTCAACTATTGAAATAAAATGGAATATTTGGATATTTGGATAGTCAAACTTCTGAATGAATATATGAGTTGAAACTTAATAATTGTGTTGAATTATGTAGTTGAATTTGATAACCTTAATTTGAAAGCCAGTGAAACAAGGTTTAATTTGTTATTATTGAGTAGAATTATTATATACATTATTGGCATGTAATGTAATAATATACAAGTGTGAACTTTAAGCCTTGAGATGTTCAAATTGAAGTTGTGATTAAGGAAATGTTGTAAATAATATTAAATTGAAAAAATATGTTAAGTTAATTAACATTTATGAAATGGGTCATAAATAAATTGAATGGTAAAGATGAAACTAAATGGAATAAGCAAATAGGAATTACAAGTGAAATGATTTAAATAAAGCCATGCATGACTTATAAATTGTTATGAAATAAATGGATATGCAGTAAATGGTTACAAATAAAGTTGTGATAACTTTAAACTCGAACAATGTCTTATAAAAAGGAATTAAGCTTTTACAAATTGGTTATAAACTTAAGAAAATTCCTTATGAAATAATTTGCAAATAAATGTAGTATTAAATGAGAAATATTACATGTAAAATGAATGTAATTTAAATTGAAGAGAAATATAAGCAATATTATGAGAATGGATATATTAATGTTTTATATTAAATGGAGAAATTCTGTGAAACAAATAATAAAATATGAAGTAATATTTATGTTAATCAATGAGATTAAAAAAAGAGTTTGATTGAAATGTAATTGTGATGAATCAAATTGGAATAAATACGTAAGTTGTGCGTATGTTATTTTATTCGCATAATTAATTTAATCCGAAATTGAGTACATAAGTTCGAGGTGAATTACACCATTTCGTGTTAAGATTTTTCATTCGATTCTTGATGGCGAATATTTAATATGGATTTTTAGTTTGGTTCTAGAATTCTCTATCATAGTATATGGCTATGCAAGGATAATGATAATTTCTAGTCAAGAAACCATATCGAAATCCGCATTAGGAAAGTTGAATGGACAATACTAGTTCGAAAGCGAACTGTGTGATCGAACGAGCGATCGATTGTGATTTTGCGAAATGATGACATATGTGCATCTTATGTTCTAATATCAAATATTATTGATATGCTTTGACGCTGAAATTGAAAGTTGTTGGGTTGGATATCTTTGTAATTTAAATCGGAACTTTCTTCTATGCAAAACTATTTTACAAACTATCTTATTTACAAAAACTATCCTACAAACTATTTTATTTACAAACTATTTTACACAACCATTTTATATACAAAACTATTTCACTAAACGATTTTATATACAAAACCATTCTAAATTCAAAACCTTTTATAAAGCAAAGATGTTCAATCCCATATACCTTTTCATACAGCGAAGTTGATTTTGAAAATTTTTGATTCTTGTATAAGATGGACTTTATATAAGTGCAGGTGATTTTCGATATGAAGAGATAAATCTTATATATAACGGAATTTATATAAGAATGATTTGATAGACTTGATATTATTGATTGTGTAAAGTACTTTATCTGAAAATAAAATCTTATATATAATGGAATTTATATAAGTGCGATATTTGAAGCTATGATTTTGAAAGGGTATTATATATGTATGTTATATTTTGAAGTAAGAGGTATGGGAAAGTACCCTCCGTGAAGAAGTATAGTATGATATGCTTCGACCCAAATGGACTTGGGAATCCAGGAATGGATTCGACCGATAAGTCCTAATGGACTTGGGTGAATTCAGAAATGGATTCGAACTGATATGCTTGTCCGGACTTAAACTCATGAGTTACTCGATTTTTTTTCAGGATGGATGGTTCTTTAGTTTACCCAATGGAGGCGCTTTCGATCCTGAGATCTGTTGTTTATGGATCTTCAGGGAAGGAAGTGCATTCATTGCATAAACCATTGAATCAGCAGTGTACCACTACAGCATGGATCGATGTTCCCTTGTTTACGAACTGGCTACGATATTTTTCTGAAATCCGGAAGGTAGAAGGATCTTCTGGAAAGTTTTGTGTCATTTGCGTAAATACTGGATCAGCAGCGGGTCACTGCTATCGTATTATCATCATTTGACATTGAATTTTGAGCGGTACTTCTCATACTTATTTTTTTAAGTATTTTTACTGGGTGTTGAAACAGGTCTGCTAAGTACTTGGAGAATTCTAGCATTGCGTCTGATCAACGCATGGCCAGAGCCTGCAAGAACGAGGATAAACCTGTTAAAACGTCGAGTTATAAAAGTATTTTGATAAAGTATTATATAAAGAATATTTTGATCATTTTTGTCAATTCTAAATACTTTAAAACGTTTAAAATATTGTTTATTCATGTACAACATGATTTAATAGTAAATTATTAATGTTGCAAATATTTGAGAAGTTATTTATTAAATAAAACATATTTAAAGTAAATGATTATTGATTTATAATAATGTTTGAAAAGTATCTTGAGATAAAACTAATAAATTTATAAATCATGGATTTAAGGTTTTCAATAGCTTCTTTGTAAATATAAGTAATGATGTAAATAATTATTTTCAAATAGTTTACATATATTTATAAAGATGTTATTTAAATATTTAAATGGTATTTATACATGAAGCAAGGAATTTTACAAATGAATTTTTTTGAAATGTATTGAAGTATTAAAGATGGTTGATTTGCAAATGAAGCTTTCAAATGAATATTTCAAATAAAATTTATATAAGTTTCTTTGAATGTATAATTTAAAGATATTATATAAATGGAAAAAAAAATTGATTTGCGAAGTTTATTTATAGTAATATATTTGACAAGTAAATGTGAATCTCTATTTTTTGGAAGCATAATTTGGAATATTTACTTGATTTCAAACTACTAATAGTAAATTTATTGATTTATTTACTGTTTGAATTTTTGTATTAAACCATAATAAATGTTTTTCCATGATTTGAATATTCATTTTTAAAACAAGTGTGTAAGATTAATTATGAATATATGAAATTTTATACTTTGATTTAGAAATTTAATGTAAGATATGAGTATACTATTAGTTTCAGTTTAATAATTTTGAGTTTATACTTATTTTAAAAATAATGAGTCTAATAAATCTTCGGATTTAAGGAACTTTATTTTAAAAGCTTATTATAATGTTTTGATATAATTTGTAACATTGTTTTAGACTTTTGAAAAACCTTCACAAAATGCTATGAGTATGTTTTTCCATGATTCGAATATTCATTTTTAAAACAAGTGTGTAAGATTAATTATGAATATATGAAATTTTATACTTTGATTTAGAAATTTAATGTAAGATTTGAGTATACTATTAGTTTCAGTTTAATAATCTTGAGTTTATACTTATTTTAAAAATAATGAGTTTAATAAATCTTCGGATTTAAGGAACTTTATTTTAAAAGCTTATTATAATGTTTTGATATAATCTGTAACATTGTTTTAGACTTTTGAAAAACCTTCACAAAATGCTATGAGTATGTTTTAAATATATCTTGTATTTTACTAAGTGAATAAGGTTAAATGTTTTAATTGAATTTTTAGAGATGTTGAAATATTTCCTTTCTCTTCGAGGGCGAGTACCAAAAACTTAAATTTTTATTCAATAACAGAATTAAGTTATAAACTTAAGTAAGGCAGTAGAAGCTTAAGTTATATTTTTTGAAATGATTCATTAATGACTTAAATCCTTGATGGAAGACAAATTATGCAAGTGATTGATCTCTATATAAATAAATGAATGGAAAAGTAAATAATGAGAAGAAGAAAAAACCCGGTAGAATAAACTGAAGTAAATTTAGATTAGAATTTCAATTATTGTAATGGAATAAAATTTTAACTATTTAATAATTGAAACTTCTAAAGTTGAAAGTAAGAAATTAAATGCTAAGTTATAAATGAAATATACAAGGAATTTGAAATTTATAACTTGTAAACAAAAAAGATATGAAAATAAGAAATGATTACTATTGAACATTTATTTACTAAAATGAAATAAGATAAACTTGTGAAATTTTTGGTTACATTCTTAGAAACATATATATATATAACTTACCAGAATATTAAAAGTTGTAATGTTAAATAAGGATATGTAAGGAAATATTATACAAGAAAACTTAAATAATGAAAGTGTTCGTTGAAATTTACTTTCATAAATAAGAAATTTGATACGAAATAGTTATAAACCTGAGTTATAATTGTAGTGCTACTTAATAAAATGAAATAGAAAGTGAATATGGTAAGCAAAGAATTATGAACTTAAGTTAATGTTTGAAGCTATTGATAATTAAAGTAAATAAATAAATGAATACTATATTAAATTAATGATTGTAACTTCAGAAATTGTTGATTACTTTGATCCCTTGTGAAGATTGTATGCTTGTTTGCAAATATTGTTGTTATGTTGTATTGATTTATTTTGATTTTATGTGATGATGGTATGCTTTTGGTTGAAAGTGATTGTCGTTATGTTGATTGTTTGTTATTAATTTAAAACAATATAACAATTTCACTTCTATATAATTATTAAGCTCTTTGGATTATATAAATGGAATACAGGTTATGGAAGTAATTGCTATTGTTTTTGGTTTCATAAAATAAACGTTATTTGCCCGACAAATAGGTACGTTCTCGGATTACGGTTTTCTAGCGACATTATATTGTTCCACTTACTGTTGGGATATATTATTTTGAAAATATATGATATATTTTGATATTATGATTTCTTCCGAGCCTCTCCGTACAAAGGAGACTGCCAAAAATTTTCGTGAATTTTAGACTTAGAAACTTTTTGTGAAATGTTGTCCAAACTTCTGTTAATTTCAATATAAAAGGATGTAATTGTTTATAAATTAATATATTTTATTTAAATTATTTATTATGTAAATAAATTGTTTACAAACTTAATTTTTGAATAAGATATATTGATTACTTAATTCCTTCTTTTCCTTTTTTTTCTTTTCAGGGACGAAAAGTTTTGAGCGGAGGTGAGTGTAACGGCCCGTAATTTTCAATAATTAAAAATAGTAAATTTAATAAGATTTTTTGTAATTAAATATTGGAAGAAATTAAAATTTAAGATTTATAACTGGAATAATACGAAAATGAAATGCAACAATGTTAATTAAAGCTAATTACTAACAATTTGAATGAAATTCCAATTAATGGAAATAGTGTAAGGTTATACTTGACTATAAAGTGAACATAGGAAAAAGAATGTAAATATTGAATTCATTAATGAAATAATATATTGTTAATGGAAATTGAATAAAATTAGCGTTATGAAAGAATTGGTAACATTTGTTTGTAAGTAATAAACATATAAATGTAATTAAAGGCTAACGGTGACAATTATTATATATATTACCTATTTATTTTGTCTATTAAATTTAATTGAAAATAAATGGCAATTAATTCCCTTAATTAGTGCAGTTAATATAGGTTTAATTTATAATGGTAAAAGGGTTGATTCCATACATTGTAACCAATGTAAATTTTTATCATAGTATGACCTTTGATTTGAATAAAAGGATGGAAATCAGTTTACTCAAATTTATTGAAATTGAAAAGCTTAATAAGTGAATTTATTACAATCAATGAAATAAAAGGTTACGTAAATGAAAGGTAAGATGAAATGGTAAAATATTGATGTAATGGAATGTATAACAATGTTGACTATGTATGTAAGGTAATAATTGATTTAATAAGAGAATGAAACCAAGTTAAATAAATTAATTGAGACTTTAATTATATTAAATGTGTGAAATTGACCAAAATTCAATAAAATTGAAATATAGTAGTTAATACAAATAAAAGATGAAAATTGGAGTATATTAACGTAATGAAATGTAAAAGAAATGTTAACTAGTTATTAGATCATAAATTTGGACCATAAATAAAATTCTAAAACAACAAAATAAAAGGAAATGGAAGATTCTAACGCGTATTAGAATATAATTTAATAACAATAATTAGAATGATAAATGTCAGTTTTAATGATAAGTTAAATGAATATTGATTGATAGAGGAAAAACATTTATTTAGTATGTAATTTAATACTTGTTGGATACTGCAATTTTATAAACGTGTTTGCATGACTATAAATAAGGATTACAATGTTTACGTATTTCTTTAATTGATTTCATCAAATTAGGGTCTGTTTTGAAGTGGAAGATTAAAATTAATTCGAAATAAATTTATTGAAATCTTTCAATTGAAAATGAAAAAAGAAACAAAGTGCAATTAATAAATTTAATGTAAGAATGTTTTCATTTGGAATGTGCATTATTTGAAAATATAAGAATGGATTTAATATTGTATAAGTTGATCATTTTAGAATATAAGAATGTTTACATTTATGAATTGCAAGTAACGAATAAGTATTTTAATGAAAATAAAAGAATGTTTGAGGAAAATAAAGTGAACGTTTCCATTCTGAACATAAATATATCGTTGTAAAAAGAGAAAATTGAATTTTTAAAACAATATTCTACGGTAGTTAAATAGCAGACATAGGTTGCACGCAAGTGATTTTATTACTAACCTTGAAATTTAAAATAAATTAAATATTTGAGTTCATAATTACGTGTCGAGAAAAATGTTATTTTAAAATTTGAATTTTTAAATCATGCTTCATATTTTATTTTATGCAGCGGCGGCCTCGTTATGTAAACTGGTGTGTTCAAATTTAGTTAGGTTGTGGTAATTAAATTTTTAATGAATGTCAAATTTTGTATGTTTAGGGTTAACAAAATTAATTGAATGAACAAATGTTTTCAAATTTGAACACCAAATTTTTTTTTATAGAGTAGAGTTGGTCCATTCATTCCATTTCTAATTAATAATTGTCATACTTTTTTTCATTATTTCCCCATTTATTTCATTACTCATTTCCATTTACATTGTCTAAAGCCTTTTCATTTCATGAACGTTACCTACTTTTCATGTTTTTAATTCTTTCCTTCACCTCTTTTAATACCTACCTTTTTTTAGGATTGTTCATATTTTTACTTTATTTCAATTCCTACTTTGTTTATATTTAGCTTTATTAGCTTTTCACTAGTTTCAATCTTCATTCTTGTAGCTTCATTTCATTTTAAAAAAAAATCTCACCTTCTGTGGCTTGATTTTTTATCTCTCTTCACCTTCCTCCTTTTTTTTTTCATGTTTCTTCTTCAAATCTCATTTCTCTCCTTTTTTTTCAAAAATGTTTTCTATTTCTTCTTATTCTTCAAATCTTCTTCTTTTTCAAAGCTTCCTTTTCTTTTTTCCAATCCTTCTTCTTTATTTTTTTTCTTTTTCAAACCTTCTCTTCTTTCCATGTCTTTTTCTTCAAATCCAGATCTATATAATCTTCTCTCCAAAACTTTCTATAAAAAAAGATTAAGATAGTCAGGAAACAAAACAAAATGAGAAAGTAGTTGCATATCCAAATCTGCCTAGAAAAGGAAAAGCAAAATGGTGAGTGATTCAACACACTCACGCAATACTAAAAATTCCATTGCAAGTTAAATAAAATATATGATGTGATATATAAATTTTTTATTGTTGTTTGTTGATTTGAGTTGATATTTGAATTGATATTGAATCTGAATTGACATTTAATTTTATATTGGAATTTAATTGATAGTTAAACCCCGATATTGATAACTATTATATGTTGAAATATATTGGTTGGTTTGGATGTTGTTTGAAATGGATGCTTATTGATTAATATGTTGGATGTATAGTTGTTTATTTATTTTAATATGTTCCTGTTATCACCTTCTATATTATTGACATCATTTAAGTGGTCCTCTGAATCATTTTAGTATTGAATAATTAAGACATTTAAATTATGCGTTGAAATGATATATACCGATACAATTTCTTGAATTTGGATTATTTATTGAAACTGAATTATTTAAAAAGTTTAAGTTTTTAATTTAAACTTCGGATTTATTTTAAATAAAGTGGTTAAAATTGGTATTTCGAATTATTTGAAATCCCGTAAATTACTGCACTCACGCTGTACACTTGATAGGAGATGAAATATCTCATAACATCTCTGAAGTCATTGTACTCAAATTTTATTTGAAATTGATTTGACTTACATATGAATTTTTAGTTCTGACTCGAGTGTATTGATTTTCATTATGCTCGGGTCAGTCTGAGCTTTTTCAGTGTATTGAAGACCATTTTACTTTTCTGAAGGACGAAGACGAAGATCCAGTAGATTATTGCTATTTATTATTATCATTCCACTGCTTATTGTGTTCCGCTGCATTATTATTTTTATTTTCTGATGTATATATAACTCTGATTTGAATTGTAAAACAGCTTCATGAACTGTTTATTTGATTATTATATTTTGTCATTCCACTGTGAAATTCTGTTTTTTGTTTTTTCCTTCTTTTCTATTATTTTCTTATTTACCATATTAACAATCCTTCATTTTGAATGGTCTGAATCAGACATGTGTGGTTTATTGTCGATTTAAATCGTCCAAAAAAGTGGGTCATTACAACATCAAACCAGAACACTAACTGACATACCAACATTGACGAACTAAAAGAAGAGTCATCGAGGAAAAAAATGCTAAGTTAAACTAGCATAATATAAACATATATAATGTTGTGCACATTTGTACAGTTTAAAATGATAAATTAAAGTAGCATTATATGTCGATAATGTTGCATTAATTTTACAGTTCAAATAATGTTAAAATAAATTAACGGTATAGGTATATAATGTTATCTTCATTTTTGCATTTAACATTTTCGGTAATTAATTTTTTAAAAAAAAATTTGGTTGTCACCAAGGGCAACCACCACCTCCACCACCATCGATGTTGAATCACCACCAAGAAACACTGACAAATCATCACAAATCTCTCCTCCACATCTCGATCAAAAAATACGGTTTATCCTCTTCACATACAAAAAAAACTAACCCTACATCATCTCCGGTCGCCTTCGATTCGACCCACGATAGTGCTGCCCGTCGCCGCATTCAACTTTTGTAATGATTTAGGATGAATGATATTTGGTTTTTTGGTGGATTTTGCAAAAAAATTCTCCATGAATCCAAAATTAGTAATTCGTATCCTTGAAATCGGAAAATTTCTAGAGTTTGTCTTGTGCATGTTTTCCACTTTATTTTTTATTTATAAAAATCTTACTTTTGACATTTCCTCGTAATCATACTTATTTCTAACAGCAAAAAATTATACAACTTTCGATTTTGGAAAATAATTTGAGTTATGTCCAGTATTACATATGTTTTATATGAAGCATGTTTTATATTTAATTGTCAAATTTTATATACTTAAACTGGTACTCATGAAATAAAAATATTACGTATATGAAATTGTTATCAAAAAAATATCTTGGAAATCCGTAAGGTTAATTTTGACAGTTCTGATATTTATATAAATTTAGATGGATGTACAACATTGAATGAATTGAGATAACAGAAGCATAAAGGTAATATACGTCAGAGGCTACGATAAAATGAAACAATAGAGGGGCATAAAGATGAAATTAATGTTTTCATTTCCTTCCGAGCGTCTTCTTTTTCCATGTAGCATTCCAAGAACCTAAGGTAGCATTTGGTTTGAAATTTTGCGATTTCAATATGTATGTTAAATGGCGTGGAAGAGAAAGAGGGGTTGGAAAATCCTAGTCATTCCAATAAAGGGGAAGGCTAAGGAGAAAATAGTTTTTGATATTTCCCAAAATCCGGAGAAATAAAAACATTCTCACTTTTATATGTTAAAGCCATTTTCCAAATCGACCGTTTTCCATTTAATTTTTCTCTCCCCGTGCGTTTTAAAATATATATTGAAAATGCAAAATACAAAACTCGTTTTCAAATCAAACACTGCCTTATCTTTTCCTTAATTTGCAGGTCTACTTTTTTTTCTTTTTTCTCTTTTTGTTGTTGTGTGTTTCTTATTTGTTATTAAAAATTTTGCATCCTAAATATTGAGGTGGAGACTTGGTAAATCTCAGCAGCGCTGTAGCTCCTCCACTGCACATCCCCATCTCTTTAATCTTCTGAATTTCCCATCAAATTTTTTGTATGTACAATCTGGATATATTGGACCAAGTCAATTTTCTATCGATATGATCTTCAAAATATATGAATCATCTTCATAAGAATGACGCCATTTCAAAACTTTAACTCCATGAGTTATGTGAGTTGTCAGAAATATTTATCTAAAGTGTAGTTTAGAGATTGAGAATTTTCAAAATAATCTGAAATTTTATTAAGATGATTTTATAATTTGAATACCTGTATAACTAGAATATCATATGTCTATAAATTGCTTCAGTGTAGAACTTATATTAATATAGAAAAATGACGGCAAGATCAAGGCTTGAGAGACATAAATTACCTATATACATGCATGCATGCTTGTACAATCAAGGTAATAAAAACGCATATGAGGCGTGCCTGAAGGCAAGAAGCATGCACAATAAAGTCACAACACGCATGATAAAAAAACGTTGTACCTCGTAAACGCACACCACACCAGCCTAAGGCACCCAAGGCGCATGATTTTGCACCTTGCACGCCTCACAGGGAAACCCTAAAATCAATTCTATCCAAAAGAAAAAAAGCATTCCAGCACGGCGGAGAGTGGAAAAATTCTTCTGGAATAAGTGGAATCGACTGTGAATATCGATTCCAGAAATATCTCATTTCGAGTCCATTTCCAGAACTCAATTTCTAAAATCGAGATCATTACTGGAAGCAGAATCGATCTGTGATATCAATTACATTTCTGGAAATGATATTCACAGTCGATTCTAGGAATCAAATTTTATTTTATTTAAAATAAAATAACAATAATAACAACAGATGAGAAAGAGGGGTAGGAAGAAAATAATCACATACCTGAGCTTTAGTCAATTCTGCTGCTGCTGCTATTACTTCAGTTATTAGGGAAAAAAAAAACCTGCTAGTTATATGCTGTCCTCTTTACTAAAGATTAAACAATACATGTTTAACCAAAAATCGCATTACTAAGTTAGTAATTGAGCTTTAGAAATTTGTGTGTTTTCAATGTTAACTGTTTATGGATGATTATATTTCATTTGAATTACTTTGAATGCTTATATGTTAGGGATAAACAAATTTAAGGAGAAGATTAAAGGAGAATGAGTCTAAGAATCAAGACATAAAGCAAGAAAATAGAGAGAAAGATGAAATTTCATTAAACATGGCTTCCATATCATTACTTCAACACCATATTTTATAGGATTACATTATTCTAGCACCAACATGTAGTTAGTAATAAGAAAATTACTTTTAATAAGGGGAATAGTTATAATAAGAATTAATTTGGCTTAGAGGAATGAGAAATATGGGGCAAATTATATAGATGGCAGTACTTACAAGGGAAGAAAAATATAACTTATGCTTAATTTATCATACAAATTTCTAACCCACATTTCCACAATTACCCTCTTCATTCTCTTTTTTCCTTCCAAAAAACCCTATAGTCCATTTCATCTCCCCTGATTTCCCGTCTATAGTATACTTAATCTATACCATTTTCAATCTAAATACATAAAAATTAACGATCTTAGTTTTGTTTGAACAAATAAAAAAATGACAAACTAGATAACTACGTATCTTTGATTGAAATTCGGTTAAAACTAAAGATCTAATAGCTCTTAAAAACATCATTAGAACCTTGAATAGTGGAAAGATATCAACATGCATATTCGTTCGTGTTGTTGAAGATTTAAGATGGAGATTGAGATAACGGATATTGATAGAGAGAGATGCATGGAGATTGCAATGGATTCTCCTCCATGATAACATTTTATTTTTTACAAAAAAAGAAGACTATGATTTAGGGTTTGGAGATAAAGAGATAAAAAGAAAATTGTTCAGGCGGCAGAGAGAATACGTATGGTAATTTTAATTTATTTTTGTAAGGGAAGAACCACTAATTGGATTCTCCCCTTATCAAAATATTTTAATTGAGATCTTTTTGTTATTCCTATTAGCCAAAACCATTCACCCTTTAACAATTCCCATAATAAAAGACTTATGGGGGTCTTGCATGAGGATAATGGATGCAGATTGAAAAAAAAATGGTCTCACATCGTGAAAAACAATGAAGATAGAGTGGTATGTATATGAGTTTGACCGCATGTGTCTCCTTTTCTCTTTTATAGTTATTTACTATTGCTTTTGAAATAATCGTTATTTGATTAACCTCATCATAGCACGATCCTATAAATAGGTTTTTCCGCTGTGCGGGACTGATCACCCATTTACAGCAACATGGTATTAGATTTAAGTTGAACTAGACCATGGTACGTAGAGTCATGGATTTGAAAAAGAATAGTTTTACATCGTGAAAAATAATGGAGGTGAAATGTTATATATATGAGTTTGGTCACATGCAACAACAAATGATTCTTTTTGTCAAAAGATATTGACCAAAACTTTATGTTGCCCCATGAAGCGATTGAGGACGGATCTAGAATTTCAACAAAGACTACATGACAAATAACTGAAACTTCTACAGGTATCATAGCATTATATGTCTATGCATTAATTTGAAACTTACATAAAGTTGTGTATTGATTAGCCGTATCATTGTGCTTTTTATATAATGTTCAACACTTGATACTATTTTATGTCTAATTCCTTGATGTATCATATACGTTTAATTTTTAAACGATAACTTACGTCTCAATGCCTTGCATGCTTTCATCATTTAAAACTTCGATATATGCACACACACGCATTCATTGGTATACATCATATACACCATATATAAGTACATACACATATATACATACATACATATACACACACACATTATATATAACATACATGTATGTGTAAGCACATAGAATTTTCTCCATTCGAAATTCAGATTTCAACATGAATAACAAAACGTTTCAAAAAAAAAAAAAAAAAGATAGCGCAGTTTCCACTCTGTTAGTCCCCTGTGTTAAGAGGACTTTGATAAACCACCGCAGGCACTAACAAGTTGGAATATGAGCCAGAATGGTAGAAAACACTTCGCTAATGCTCAACTGAACATTCAGTTAACAGTGTAAATATGGTGGTGGGATGAACACAAAAAAATAAATCAAGAGCAAGATATTGTCTCAGAAATAACCATCAATATGCTAGATTTGACATCAAACTATATCAGCAAAAATAGATATTGCATTTCCCTTGACTAATAAAGAAACTGTTTTGATAACAGGATAGAAAAGGTGGAACTTACCGCATGGCAAACACGGGACAGAGTTGCCTCAATATCAACCACGTTAATTTTCCACAACGAGTTCAGCATTTCATCCTTTTTCTCTTCCATTGTTTTCAACAGATTTTCTTCCTTATTTTCACCTTCCAACTTTTTTATTCCTTCCTGTATTTGTATTAAAGAAATTGCACCTAACCCAGCAAAATAAAACAAAAAAAATACAATAATTAAAATTATTACCACAAGATATCATTAAAATATAACCTTATTCGAAGAAATCACCTGAAGCTGCATTCACTTGTGATTTAATAAGATGGCCTTTATCACGAACCCATTCAGCTATGAACGGCACACCCATCAAATAAATTTTCTTTCCAAGTGCTCTTGCAGCTTGTCTTGAATAAATATACCCAATAGTGTGTAGCATAGCCTCTCCAAAAGCTACATAATCGCATTAAATTATTTTAAACAAAAAACCAGTAAATTACAAAAGGTACAACTAGTGAAAACTAGATAACATAAAAAAAGCACATTTAGCGTTTCACATGATAAATGTAAAGAATATGCTAAAAAAAGAGGGAAGGTGTCAGCACCATAGTTTGATGAAGCAGACATACTAAGTCTATTTTGGTAATAGTGACAAAAGAATAAAAAAACAATTCACCAGCATGTGATAGGCGCTTGGCCTCAGAGTTAGCCCATGTTATAAAGTCGTCTACTTGCCCAACAACATACGAATGCAAGCGAGTCTTAAGGTGTTGAATAAGTTTTTCTTCCCTTTCAGTTTGCAAGTTCTGTAGATCAAAATGAAGAATATCATGCAAATTAAAGCTACAAATATATAAAATTTTAAAGATTCTCTTGCTGAATTATATCAATAAATTACGAGAATTACTTTAATCTTTTCATTGACTTTTAGTCTCCGAACTTCAGGATCTTGAGATTCTTCTTCAATATCCACAGATGCCATTGTTGCTAAAGCCAGTTGCCCTACATAATCTTCAAAGAATTCACTTCCAAAAAGCATCCCAAATACAGCAGAAGGATCCACCATGGACTCCCTGATGAAGGTTGAGTTAATATTTATAATTTAACATTTAATTTGACATATGCAATAGCAGAATTTTACACTTGATTCGATATGTGCAATACTCAGAAGTGAAGACAAAAGTGTGTATGCACTTAAAGAATTTCGAGGAGGACGTATACAAATGATGGCGCGCACAGTTTATGTTAAGTCGTGCGATTAATTTATGGACTTTTTTTGTTTGCTGTTTTATATTTTTTTTCAACGAGCTAGCTATTACTGACCACACATCTAACACCGAATTAATAGCTAGCTAGCTTCGATTAAGTACAGTAAGTGTAAGCAGTATCCAGAGGCATACACAAGTAACTTTGAAGCTAAATTTAGAACTTACTGAGCAAGGCTTTCCTTTCCATATTTATCATAAGCCTCTCGCTTTGCAGGATCACCTAAAACCTGATAAGCCTCTCCAAGTACCTTGAAATTTACAATAATTGCAAAACAATGAAGCAATTGAGTATCAATTGATATACTGAAGTAAATATAACGTGCTCTGATGTTCATAGTGAATATAGAGAGAGATGAACATATTGTTATGACACATCATTTGGAGGATTTATTTTCTCATAGGCTATTTAGCTGATACCAGTGGTATATCGATGTATTACATATCAGGCTTCAAGCTTTATTTTTTTCAAATATCAATTATAATATCAATCGACGATATATTAGGAATATCTGCCGATATATCAGCAATATGTGTGTTTGATGCAATTATCGACGAGTATAGTCGAATATCCATTAAAATCATATCTCAAAAGAACTTTAGAGTATATTTGCAAAATTATATACGCAAATGATATATGATCAAACAATTTAACAAGTACTTAATGTGTGAAAATGATAATAGTTCCATCTTCTGTATCACCAAGTTTTTTTAACAATTTGCTAATACACATATCGCAACCACCTCGATGTAATCCTGGTATTTTAAAAATATTACGCATCAATCTTTGACAGATACTTCACTGATACTGATATCAACTACTTAGCCTATAGGCCTTCAATACTTACTATTTCCTCCATATGGTACTTTGTGAATTGCCTAATACGTAAGTTACTTAATTTTGGGTAAAATTGCAATGCCAACAAAACATGCACACACAATTTGGATCATTGCCTACAGAAACTATATCTATAAGATTTGCTGGATCAAACTTAAGCAATGTAAGAGTAGTCAGATAGAGGATTTTGAATATAAGTTTCATATAATGCCGATTTGAAATGGAAAGATATATTGGAAACGTTGTTAAAATCGATTTGAAATGGAAAGATATATTGGAAACGTTGTTAAATATTACAATTTGGTAACAAGAAAGGATATATTCCTTTCTTTTTTTGTACAAATATAACTAGATATCAGCTTATGATAGTAGAGACTCCCTTATATGTGAAGGTCGTGGAAGTTCAACATGGGAGCTATTTTTATCTACTTGCCCCAGGTTTCATCTCAGGCTGAAACATGCATCCATTGACATGTACAATCAATATACATGTGGATCATATGTAGTATCAGGTTAATGCATGCACGTAATTTAATGTGGAGCAACCAATGTGACAGTCCTTGCAATTATAGTAATTTTACATTAACGGCACATATAAATTATTTGTTAAAGGATTTATTTATTTGCAAAGCTAAAACGTTAGGTCACTAGCTATCAAGTACAGAGGTAAATATTTATGACAAATAACGAGTGGCATTTCATAATATAATAATCATAAAATGATCTTGCTGATATTAAAGTTTACTAAATTTTACTGTCGCTGCCCATATTGATTTTGAATGTATTCATCCTACCAAAAGGTTAATTTGGACCGCCATGATAAATTATCTATCTCCCTGTCACTGACCTGGAAATTATGAGCTGCTTCTGGATCTCCAGGATTTTTATCAGGATGCACCAATCTTGCCTATAAAATAAAATAAAAAATAGAAGTGAGAATGATTTCAACTCCCTGATAGAAGCAATTATTTTGTAAAGCAAACAATCAAGTTAAAAATCAGATTCTTTTTGTTATTCAGAGATACAGTCAAATTAGGAGGAAATCTCAATTGCATGTGAAAGCTTGAAATGAACCAATATATCTTATCGAATTCTATTATGACAGAAGCAATGGTTAATTATATCTTATCGAATTCTATGACAGAAGCAACAGTTAATTTTAAAGTTACGATACATAAAAAGGCATGGCAGATATTTACTGATGTCATGAAAAAAAATTATTCTCATATTCTGCTAGTGGGTAATTACCATGGTTACTAGACTCAGGTATTGTCGATACATAAGACATGATCTAATGTACACAATATGGCTCATATAGGAATTTTTAAGTCGTACCAACAGCTTTGGTATCATATTGCAGCTTTAGTATCACATTTAAGGTGCTTATATTGGTTTTTCTCTATACCAGTACACAAGCATTGCACATCTAGAGAAGGTCAAAAATAGCCCTGAATACTACAAAATTAATTATAATTTTAAAAGCATTGGTGTAGCACCAATTGAGAAGAAGCTAGTCCAACACCGGTTAAGATGGCTTGGACATCTTCAACGGAGGTCTCCCAAAGCACCTATACGCGTTGGAATTATAGGCCGCATCAAATATTTAAAGAGAGGTAGAAGTCGACCAAGGTTGACATGGAAGGAGGAAGTAAAAATGGACATGAATGATTAGAATATATCCAAAGAGTTGATGTCGGACTGGAGCACGTGGAAATTAGTGATTCACGTATCAGAACCATGAACTTGAAGTTTTTTGCTTAGTGTTGGTTTAAAGGTAGTGTTATAAGTATTAGATTATAAGACTAGTGAATATGAACCTAAAACGTAGTGTTTGGTCTTCGGTCCATAGATCAACATCATCATCATGTTTTAATTTCTCTATATATTTTTATTTTTATTTTACTTATTTATTATTATTATTTGTTTAACTATTTTTACTTTATTTTATTATTATCAGCATGGTTATTATTATTGTTGTTGTTATTGCTTTTAAATTGACTTTGTCATTTAGTTTTGCATTCCATTTCTAGCCGACCCCAACTTATTTGGAAATAATGGTTTTGTTGTTGTTGGTACTGTTTTTGGAAAGATTAAAAGACTTCATACCAAATATTCACAATATAATACTACATTTAAGACTATTGGTAGAAAGACTTGTATATGTATCCCCTCAAATTTTTTCCATATGAATGCTGCATATTGAGGTAATGAAAGTTTGAGCAAACAAGTAAATGGATCCTCTATTTAGTACTATTGTGGTCTTGGCATTTGATTATACAGATAACGAGTAGAGACAATAAAAAACTGAAAGTTCTAACAAAGTAAGTAAAAAGAAGCTTAAGCTAATATGTAAATTACATTTACATCTTCCATATATCACCATCACCTTTTTAATGTCGCAACAAACTTGTAGAAATGCCTCCTAGAGATATCTCAATTAGTTTCATCAATTTCTAAAGTTTTGTGTGTGTCTACACACACGGTCCGAAGTTCCCGCCGGCACGTCGAAACTCCGTTCATTCTGATCCGGTTCCAACGATGACCAGACAGGAATTGATCCGAAAATCCGGTTTCAAATTTGAATATAAAAAAACAGACGAAAGATGTAGGATCGAGGATTATGGATTCACAAAGACTTGAGTAAAAACAAAAGAATTTGACCAAGAGAGTAACATATTTCATTAAAACAATAAAAAAAAGTTTTATCTATAATTACCTGAGCATGAAAATCGGGCAGCCTTCGAGTACATATGGGAAGAAGTTAGAGCAGGAAAATCAAACAATTTGGGATGAGCATCTCTTTTTCGGCCTTCATATTGTAAGTTTGGGCGACTTCCAATTCAGGAAGATGACTTCTAGGGTTTAGGGGAAGACTCATTGATAGGCCTAGTATTATATGGGCTTGCGTTTTATGATAAATAATTGGGCTTAATATTTATTTAGTGTCATTTACTTACAGCCAACTGGGATTTACTTACAGCCAACTGGGGATTGTTTTTTAAAACAAAAAGGATTGGGTTTGTTTAATTAATCTAAGGGTAGAAGTCAAAATATGTTGAAGGAAAAAGCTTTTTTCCCATTTTAAATATAAGTCTGTAATGTTTATTAATCTATTTATTTACATAGAATTGTTTCAAAAAACGAAGAAATCCGGAACCAGAACTAAAGCGGAATCTCCGAAATTTCCAAAACAGAGCCTAAATTTAAAATTTTCAAATGAATGGAACGGAACCGAAAATCAAAATTCTGAATCTTGTATATACAAATATACGTGTGTATGCGCGTGCGCATGTATACATATACATATACATAAACATATATGAACATATACATACATATGTATGTATATGTGTCTGTGTATGTATGTAGTTGTGCGTGTGTGTATGAATATGAACTGGAAACACCGATGACTAATTTCAATATGAATATAATAGTAGTCAGATTTTTTTTTATTTAATGCAATAATAGTATAGTATTGCAATTAAGCTTATTTCATTGTGCTCTAGCAGCACATGATTGAATACAGTTATTTTTATCTTTGTCGCAGCAGTTTAGAATCATGGCTAAAGCAAATGGTAAACCCTAACTCTTATCTCTCACAGAATTAAAAACTCAGAAAAGCCTGTTTGAGAAACAAGAAAAGCTTTTAAATAATACCCGTCTCAATAATAAATCTACAACCTTAATTCTAAAACCATCGCCGCCTCGTTTTGTGATGATTGTTGCAGGGAAAAAATATACTCAACAACGCACATGATTGGATAACAAAATATATTGATGCCTTTGCATTTTCTTCTAATAACTTTTGTGATTTTTAATATTTCGAAAGCATCGAAAATTCAAAAATTCTAATTTTAAAATTCAAAGCCTTTAAAGTAAAATAAAAATAAAATCCGAAATTGTCAAAATCTAAGGTAGCGTTTGACTTAAAAACAAGTTTTGTGTTGTTTCCAATATCTATGTCAAATGAGGTGGAAGAGAAAACAAAGTTGGAAAATCCTGTCATTCCAAGAAATGGAAGAAGGAGAAGAGAGAACTTAATTTTTTATATTTCTCAAATGTTGAAAATAAGACAAAAAATTGTTTTCAATTTTATATGTTAAAACCATTTTTAAAATCGATCGTTTTCGACCCTTTCTCCTTTTCGGTGCATTTTAAAGTACATATTGAAAATGCAAAACACAAAACTTGTTTTCGAACCAAACGCTACCTAAATTTTTGCTCCATCATTTCAAAAATTACATTTAAAAGTACATGCTTTCAAAATTCAAACATTTTTTAAATTGGAATTACAAAATGAAAAGATTAAAAGTTAAAAAATTCAACATTAGATATTTATATTTTTTCAAATTTCATATTTTCCATGGTTATGTTATTACACTTATTTTGAGGTGGAGCCTAAGTGCTACGATTAGCTCACATGCATGGTCATCTAGACGTCCATGTTCGAGTCCAGAAACAGCCTCATCGCAATGTGAGTGAAAGACTGCGTATATTGTCGACCTTTCCAAAGTCCGCTATCGTGCGGGAACCTCGTACACTGGTTTCCACCTTTTTATGTTATTACACTCACTTTCTCATCAAAGAATTTTACAAGTTGACATAGTAGAGCAAAAAAGCAACGTAGGGAATTGCACAATTTGGGCAAAATAAACCAAAGGGGAGCATGACGTCTTCAGTGTGTATGATCAACACAATACGGGTACGATACATCTCTATACTACATTACTAGGAACTGTGTAACTCCTAGATACAACACACAAGATACCTTGAATCTCGTAGTGCGCTGTCACACGAAGGAACATCGTGCACAGATGGAAGCTACAGTTATGCTGCACAGCTATAGCACACCCCACAGAACTATACCGACAAATAGTCACTACTCAACCATTAGTGCACTACAAAAATTAACTGTGCAGCTGGGAACAAGACACGCACTTCAAGCAACAAATCATAAGGAGAAACTGCATCATTGGTTATTCCTTCGAAATAAAGATGAACAAGACTCAACACAAAATGAATCTTGGACAGGATCGCGTCGGTTCCAGCAATTTAAAATGATAATCTTGCCTAAACCAAATTATCCCGTCTAAACCAAAATGATAATCTGTGGCACACAGCTCAAAATGGGATTAATGGAAGACATGTTGCGAAATCTAACGACAAACAGTTGGATACGAGAATGATGTCATCGATGTATGTGATATCATTCATCTGTAAAAGGAAAGGATACTATAGCAGAAAGGGGATAGTTCAGGATTTTGTCAGAGAATTTGATTCATTAAAGCATCAAAATAATATCAGAATCATTATAGAATGTTGAGTGTACTTCGGATACATAAAAGAGAGTGATAGGTTTGACTCATGGACAATATTTCTTAACATCTGAACTACATAAATTTCTTTATTTTTAATTTTCTACAATTTACTCATTTTTTTTGTTAGCTCGCCAAAAAATTAGATAAAACTCATTTGTATATTTTAACAAATAGTTAAAATGATATTTCTTAGTTGTATAAGCCCTCGGCAATTCAATTGCTTCTAACATAGACGTTTTAACATTCTTGATTGCATAAGCATACAATAATACAGTTACTTCAAATTGGTGTAAGATGAATTGCAAAACTATAATATTTCAATATACAAAATTTTATAAATGCTATTTTCAAACTTTATTTTTGAAATTAGAATTTTTGCAAAATAAATCCACGACCCAAAACCAAAACATCTGAAATTGAAAAACAAAGCTTTTCTCTAACCAAAATATTATTGCCCTCTTAATACGATATAAAGTTATAGTCTTGTCTCTTGTCCTTCATTTCTTCTTTCCTCGTTCATTTTACCACTTGATTATGATACTTCATCGATTCAAAATTAAAAAACTTATTTTAGGTTCTTAGTTCGACATTCGAGTGACTTTCCATTTTGATTTTTTCTTCAATTGGAATTTCTTTTGAACTTCTTTGTCTTTTTGTGATATTATCTAAAATAATTGATTTCACCATTTCTAATGTGCTCATCATCGAAAGGGAGTATTTCACCCAATTTAGTTTTGACCTCAACTGAAATCAAGCCAAGATAGTCAAAATTACTAGAGCACAACTAAAGCCCCAGATCTGGTTTAAACTCCATTTTTATTAACTTAATATTTATTTATTTTATTATCTTAATATCTAATATTTATCCATAGGATTTTAATCAAATAGACTTGTCTGGTTCCTACAAAACCTATCACATGCTCATATAAGAAGATAGGGTACAAGGGCCTAATAACGATGATATGGTTGTCCGATGAGTGAACCGAGTCAGCAGATGTAGCTAAGGCTTTACATTGGTCTTATTGAAAGAAATACTTCCATTAAACTCGACGATGGACAGTTATGGAAGCTTTATAGTATACTAATATATCTAAGAGACATGTCATGACCTTCATTTAGTAATGCAAATCACAAACCCGAAAAGAAAATTAAAAAATAGAAATACCGTTTTTAGTTGGATTTGGTTTCGTGTAGTGTATTATGATTTTAAACAGTGAAGCTAATTTTATGCTTGTTTAATGCTATAATGCTGACACCTTGTGTTAGGAGCACAATTTTATTGTTTTGATGATAACAATTGTATGAAAATGCTACTAATGTGTTTATTAAGACGCTACAGGAATTGTAGCACTATATGAAGAACGATACACAAAAAGACAATGTGACAATGAAGAAATCAACAAAAACAAAGCATAGAATGCTATACTGTAGTGAATAGGCTTTTAAAACATTATAATGAAGTTGTCATAACTATTGAAGCACGTGTATGTTGAGATATACATGAAGATGGATCACAGAGCTGAATTGAAAAGTAAGACTTATACCAAGTCGTTACCAAGTCCTTTAGAGTCTAGATATGTTAAAACCGCATGAATATATCCAAATCACTTCAAATTTCATCACATCATCCAAAGTATTTTTTACTATATTCAAGAATTATTTCAAATTTTCTAAGTTCGAAATGTGAAAAACAGATTTTAAGGGATAACCGGTCAACTAGTTAAGTGTTAACCAGTCAACTAGTTAAGGGCTAATCAGTCGATCTATTAGAGAGAAACAATCGACTGCTTGTGTTCACTTGTAACCGTTTTGACACCAGGTAACACTGACTCTCCGCTCTACAGTTGCATCTCTTCATTTTGTTTTTCTTCCTCTTCGTTCCAAAGACAATTTCTAATGATTGCAGCTTTTTGGAAACATCTCTACTAACATATTTAAAACCCAAGCATACAATCAAAGTTTAACCAAACTTAATACACCTTATATATGTATATTGCTATACTCTCTTCAATCCTTTTGCTTTCACATTCAAAATTATTTTAAATACGCTCCCTCCAGATTCTAGTTTATTTAATCTTCTAACTCTACATCTCCACTCAAAATCATTTGTGCAATTTATAGGAATTTTATACTAGGGTGGTGAAATACCAGTGTATTCAGACACACTGAAGTCAGATTTTGTACCACTAATTATTTGTTGAAGTCCGAGAAGTCAACAGAGTTGAAGTCTTGTTGCAGTGTCCTTGGGCAGATAGTTGTAAAGTCCTATGCAACATCAAGCAGTGTTGAAGTCCAGTTCGGTTGTTCAGTCAATTGCAGAAACTTGTTCATCTGGATGAAGTGACGACAGTTTAGTTGAAATTTCAAATGGAGTTCTAGGACAAGATGTGGGAGGGAGAGTCCGAACCAGTATAAATCGAATGTGTGCTTACTTTATATTTTCTGTTGCATTTGCAATTATATTATCTAATTATATACATTCAGCCATATTTGATTTGGACAACGTGACTAAACACCTTGAACTTTAGAAATAGATCATCAAAAACACCTTTTAAAAGTTTTCAAAAATATCTACATTTCAAGTGATCATAGCACGGTAAATCCAAGTTATGAAGCAAAATTTGATTCGCTTGATCATTCCTATAGGCACATCTTTACTTGATTACAAGAAAAAGCGTTATTCTTCCTCGCTACAATCAAACTAAATTATGTCCTAAGTGATAAATAGGAACATATTTCAAAAGATAGCAAAATGTCTCAAAAGAAAAGAAGCAAGGATTGAAGGTGGAAATCTTGAACAGCAATATACTTTTAATGAATTTTTAGACTTTGTTTACAGTACACGGATCAATTAGGTCGGCATAGAATTTACTATTGACGTTAGACTATAATATCACATGAATTACAATTTACTGTCACTCATTTTAAATATACAAAAAATTACCTTCCTAAGCCATTCAAAGTCAGTAACATACTTGTCAATATATCTGCATTTCAAGAGTTATTGTTGGATTGAATCATGATCCAAGTTATGAATCAAAATTTGGTTCACCTAATCATTCCAATGGACACGCCTTTACTCGATTATGAGAAAAAGAGTTATTCTTCCTCACTACAATTAAACTAAATTATGTCTTAAGTGATCATAAGCAAGAATTGAAGGTAGAAATATAAAAAGAAAAAAAGGATGTTTTTTCTTGATCAGCAATATAATGAATTTTCAACTCTGTTTACATACACAGATCGACTAAGTCAGCATAGAATTTATTATTGGTATTAAACTTTGAAATGTCACATAGAAGAGATAAATAATCAAAAGGCATTAGTCGATAATTTTATTGAAATATAATACTAGATAATAATTTATGGTTGCACGTGAATTATAATTTACTATTTGTCGTTCTAAAGATTTAAAAATATATCTTCTTAAACCGTTCAAAGTCAGTACCATACTTCTCAAAATATCCTATATTTGAAATGATTACAAGAAGAAACTAAAACACGATAAAAATAATCTAAACATGAATTTATTGAGGACTTTTAAAACGAAAGGAAATTAGTGAAAAAATTAAAAAAGAAAATCGCTTCACGACGATTCTTCCAAGAAAGAATCGTAGAAGTATTAGAAAGAGAGTTAAATTAGAACACAAATACATTCAGAAAGAAGTCCATGTTTCAATTGTAAAAAAGCCTAGTCACTTTGTTCTAAATCGTATAGAACTTCAAGAAAACGAGAAAGCGAAAAAGGACGAGACTAACATAATTTCTGAATTTGATTCAGGTTCATTGTTTTTGTTGAAAAAATAAACTCTATTCATTGTTTTTGAATTTGCTCTAAATCGTAAAGACGTTGCTACATTTTAACTTTGATTCTTTTCATTTGCCTATGTTTATATATGATGTTGATTACTGTTTTGTGATGTGATTTACATTTAGTTATTGTATTTTGTTCTGATAGATCCGTTAGCCATCTATAGTTTTGGATTAAGCATTTACTGTGTGTGTCGATCCACTGAGATAGAAAAAAAAATTATATTGCATTTATCGACGTATTCAGTAGATGTTTAAGACAAAATTATAGATGGTCGCTCTTAACCAGCCCTATTCTTCGCTTTAGTAGACGGAATTACTCGCTAAATCTCTTTACTAAGGTGGGTCTCGGGGTGGGGTGTATCGTAGTGTTAGGATTTCATTTGCGGCATTTGGGATCTCTGCTGTTGTTGGGTATGTTATGGCCATGCTTTTTGTTATGATTAAGATCCCTTACAAGAATCGGACTCTCAAAGCTTGTAATCTTAAGCCATGCTTCTGTCTTGCATCTAAATTTGGGTATTTGCATTCAAATCGATGAGGTAAGTATCAAAACTTACATTTTCTAGCTTTGATTGAGATTTCAATGTAAGAAATCTCAATTTTATTTGTTGCATGTTAATTTGTGAATCGCTGTCAATAAATTATGCATATCTTTTTCGTTTTAAATTGGAATTCTATTTTCTTTGATGGTCTGGAAAGCTTGGGAAGAATGTGATAACTTTCATGTTAAACACTTTCGAAAATTTTGAGCATAAGTGGTCGAAAAATCCAATTCAAACTCGCTGCCCTGTCACTGTAAAACTGTCACTTTCTGTGCTAAGTGTTGTTGTTAATTTAGGCATATCTTTTTCGTTTGATGTCCAAATTTAAAATTCTTGATGTTTCAGAAAGCATAGATTGTCTGCTTGGATATCAGCCTAGCACTTTTGTGTAGTTTATATTTCTTTCCGCTTGACTCTGATATGTATTTGATTGGATGTATATAGTGTGGTCTCTGTACCACTTTTGTGTATCACTTTGTATCATTTTGGGATGTATCTGTTTATATGTATTTATATATGATGGTGATGTGATATGCATTTTGTTGTTGTATTTTGTTCTGATAGATCCGTTAGCCACCTATAGTTTTGCATTAAGCATTTATTGGATATGTCGATCCACTTGAAATAAAAAAAAAAATAGATCATTTATCGACGTATGCAGTAGATGTTTAAGACAAGATTATAGATTGTCGCTCCTAACCAGCCCTATTCTTCGCATTAGCAGATAGAATTGCCTAGTAATTCTCTTTCTTAATGTGGGTCTCAGGGTGGGGCGTCACATCACCTGTTGAGAATCTAAGATGATTAGATTCAATTTATGAAAGGAAAAAAAATGTTTTTTAGTTAAGTAACCTGAAGCATGTTTGTTGATTGGTTCCGAACTATTGCTAACCGGTACGGATTCGATACCACTATTTTGGTATTTCGAGCGGTACCTAGTACCGTAGTTACAACCAAGGATTAAGAACTTGGTTTCGGTCCCGATTTCGGTCATTTAAAATTTTCTTAGTTTCGAGTGATTTCGGAAGTTTCGGTTTTGGTTTCGATTTTGTTCCCTGTTTCGATATTCAGTCGTTTTTAATGAAAATGCAATAATAATCCTTGTAAATAAAATACAAAATGTAGTTTATAAAGAAATATAATCCATAGTGTACCTGAAAATATCAACGATATCATTAGAATGTAGTTAAACAAAATTAAACTTAATAAATTGCAATCAAATTCAATTCTATTTGATAGGTAAATATGTGTTAGCCCAACCCAACCAAACAAAAATAAATGATTCTATCCATAAACTTCAGCCCTAATTAATTACCAGTCCAAATTATTCATTTACTAAATAAGTAAATATCTGTTAGCCCAACTCAGCCCAACCAAAACAAATGTCTTAAACCCTAAGCTATGTTCCAACCACACCCAATTTCTGCGTTCTCTCCTACCCTTCTTTTCAAAGTCGATTGCACTGCTAGGGCAAGAAAAAAAAGTTGCCCCGCTAAGAAAATGTCGCAGATTAAAGAAAAAAAGATGCCGTGACTAAAAAAGAATTCGCGGGCTTGCAACTCAAAGTCGACCGTCGACTGCTATGGCAACGAAGATTTTGTTGGGATAAGTTGTTTAATCAATTTTGAATTTCGAATTTGACTTCGATTTTGTTTTTCGTATGCTTTTGATTTGATTTTTTTTAAACTCTAACCAAACCGAATTTTATGCTCGATTCCTGTTCGGTCAGTGACGGTACCGGTACAGTACTGACGAAATTTCGACGCACCGACCGATACCTCATACCTTGGTTACAACCATACTTCAAGACTACACTATTGTTTATTTTTTCCTAAAATTCAAACCTATGTAACTGAAATCTATAATGCAACTCAATAATAAAAGGTAAACTAAATGTAAGCATCAAACTAAATGGTACCACAACAAAAGCTTTGGCGTTCGAGTATATTAGTTTACACTTTCTATATTTTGTTCGATTTATTTGATTGCTTTATGATTTGAGTTGTTATTATTTCTATTGTTCATAATACGATCAATCATATGAGTTAGTGGATTAATAACCTCAATCATATGAATTAGTAGATTAATAACCTCAACCGTCACTCTGAAGTTTTGTGATCAGAAAAACCATAAATAGATTGGTGCTTTTACTAACAAGGATCGGATCTTCTCAACTTTGTTATTAAAATTTGCACAATTTTTCATTGTAATTTTCGACCATGGTTGCAACTAGTCATAGCCGCTAACGCAAATTGGAGCAATATGGAGATGGGATTCTAAATCCTCCACAGCGAACTGCACAACCAAGTTCGAGGTTGATGAATGGACAGTTGCGAAATTTGTTGCATATTAACTAGAGAGCAAAACATCATATGATTTTGCAAACATTATGGCTAGCTTGATTGAAAATTGAGATTGTGGTAATGCAAGCGTTTAGAACCATGCTCATGGACCACACATAAAAGAAGTGGTGAGTCAAAGGGCTCACATATCAACTCAAGAGAATCTGAGAATGCGGTCGAACTGAGTTACTCGCTGTCCACAGTCAATTGAAATGATCAGGAGAGAGGCGCACCGGTCGAGCAACAAGCGGTGGAGTACACTCTAACAGAGGCGGTCCAGTAGATGCAGGTCGAACGGATGATGCTCAATTTCATTAGCTTCTACCATATGTGGAGGCCGACACAAAGTGGAATGTGAAAAACACATCATGGGAGCGTTTTTGATATTCGTTGAGGAATGTTATGGGGGCAATGTGTAGGGCTATGAAAATCAAATCGGGGAAACGACTTCGCTTGACAAGAAGGTCATACCTTTTAGTAGAAGGGATATGCAAGGGATTTCATATCACCACAGTGACTCATTGGTTTAGTCGCATATTCATTAACGATGGGAGCTCCATCAATGTGCTATTTAAACAGACCTTTAACGTTATGAGAGTATCCACGAAAGAATTGAGCCCATGTCCAATGCAAATACATGAGTTCATTGAAGAGAGTGTTATGTCTAAAAGGTCCACTGAGATGTAACCGACTGCATGAACCGAACATAAAACCGTATTAAAACGGTGAAATTTCTGGTGTTGGATCATCCATCTACAGACAATACATTTTTAAAACAGTTAGCTTTATCCATATTAAGAGAATTGATCGTCATATGGTGTTTATTCATGAAATTTTCAACTCGTCGTGGCGTGGACATTGTTAGCGGAGACTGATCAATAGCAAGAAAAAGTTATGAGTAAAGCGAAGGCGATACGTGCAGCAACAGAAGGGAAAGGTGTGGTGATAAACCACTGCACCAAGTCATCAACATATAACAATTAATAACCCATCAACCTTTAGGGGCTATGGGAAGACATATTTCGACAATGAAGTAGACCCACAATACCGACAAAAGAAGAATGTTGGACCAATCAAATATTTTGAGTTGATTTCTCCTTTCGAAGATGACACAGAGCGAGCGCAAACTGTGACAACCCTCGATCCATTAACGAGAGAAGAATCGATGAGTTTGTTGCGAGCTACTCAAAACATCTTCGTCTGATCCATTTATATATGTGTGGTATTTTTCTCACTATCACCAATCAAGCTCTAAACGTAGATCTATAATACGTACTTATGAAGCAGAAGAAAAGCTCATTGGATGTTGAGTGCTTCAATGCGCTAAAAGAGGAAGTATGGAAGTTACTTAATATTAAATTCATTCGGGAAGCTAATAACCCCGACTGGATCTTAAACCTGGTTCTAGTGAAGAAGCGCAAAGAGAAACGTTGAACTTGCAATGGCTTTTCTAACCTCAACAAAATTTGCGTAAATGGTAGCTTCTCTCTAATGCGAATTGACCATCTAGTTAATGTCACCATCAGGCATGAGGCTGTAATACATTAACATTTCTAGTTATTACCAAATTATCATGAATGAACCAGATTATAAGCAGCATACTAGTTTCATCATGATCAAGGATTTACTATAATAGGGTGATGTCCTTTGACTTGAAGAACGTTGTAATAATGTATTAGAGATTTTTTTGATATGAATTTCGCAAAGCAAATTGGACGTCTTTAGCAGCATGAGACATTGCTAAGAGCAAAGAACAAATACGCAAGCTGTTAAGAATTATATCATGTTTTATAAATCGAAACGACATGCTACATAAAAAAATTATTTAATATTTCTGCAGCTTACTGAGGTACTAAAAGGTGATGACATGATTGGAATTCTTAGTGAGATCCACGATGAGTTCTGCAATGACCATGCTGAGAGGCAAAACTTAGCTTGACAAGCGTTGAGGCATAGCTAGTAATAGCCCGCAATGAGGAGGAACTCATTAAAATTTGTGAGAAAGTACAGCAAATGCCAAAGATTCTCAAAGATTACGTGAGCTCCAACTACACAACACTTGCGCAAACGATCAACCCGCAATCATTTGCTATTTAAGAAATTGACTTGATTGGGGAAAAACCGATAGCTAATGGAAGATTCAAACATGCAATTGTGACATTAGATTATTTCACTAAGTGTGTGGCGGCTCGGTTGATTGCTATGATTACTTCGACAAAAGCCACAAGTTTTTCCAAAAGAGCACATCATCTAGATACGGTGTTATCGTGAAGATTAACGACAAAATGTGAAAGTCTAGTGTTTATAGAGTTTTGCATTCATCATGGAATCGCAAAAAGGTTTTCATCAATCGTTCATATGTAGGCTAATGGATAGAAAGAAGCTATAGACAAAATTTTAAAGTACATTATCAAAAAAAGACTAGATAAGGCCAAAGAATTTTGACCCAAGATTTACCTTTGGGTCATGGGTATACCACACCCTCTTCAAGATGGCTGCTGAACAGACTCCATTGTCTTAACATATAGTTCTGGGACAATGATTCCAAGGGAGCTGGAAGTGTCCACATATCGGCGTTTGAACTTCGATCCTAAAGCCAATGAGAAACTACTCAACGAATCACTAGATCTCATAGACAAGAAGCATGAGGAAGCAAACATGAGTGTGGTCGCTAATCAATGACGGTTCACTAGGCAATACAACATATGAGTTAAGAATATAGAATTCAACATAGGATATTTGGTGTTCAAGCAATCATTTCAACATCTCATAACGCTTGGTCCCAACTGGTGAGAATCATACACAACCAAGAATAAAATCAGTTATGGAACGTACAAGCTCGCAAGCATCAATTGGGATGTACTGCCTCGAGCTTGAAACAACGAGCATTTACATGGATACTTCTAATAGATTGAAGACAATCATCAATGTTCTAGCACATTTACACATGTACGATCGACTCCTATGAACCATATGCCAAAGGGAAGCTCTCGTGTCACTTGAAAACGTCCTCCAAAATCATGAAGTATGACTTCTATCTTTTATAACTTATTTATTTTAGCTATTTGTTTTGAGCTTTGTTAAATTTGTTTTGGGCTTTGTTAAATTTCCTTTATTAGACAATGAAATAAAGAAGTTCGAATTAATAAATAAAGTCATTTTTTGCAACATTTCTCCGTCTCTTATTTATGTGCCACTACGTTTGGCAATGTGTGGATTTATCGCTGCAACAACATACCTTGCAAGAAATTAGGTGGTGACAATCGCTCAAATCACTTAACAAGAGCATAATTTCAGATATCAACTTTTAAATCATCCGTCGATAGTCATATTTGTACGAGTCAAAACTCTCCCTGTAATGGCCTGAAAACCGCTCATGTGTGAGTTTAAAAGCTCTACAAGATGATGAGCTATCAAGTTATGTTCGACAACAGTTTTGCTTGCTCATTTACTCATTCGTGATTGGACACTTCCAGTATGTTCCATATACATGCTATAGGTCATTGGCTGCAGGAATTAAAACTAAATTCTTCGTCGATAGTCATATGCACACAAGTATGAGCTTGCTCGGTGATGGTCCGTAGTCCATTTCATGAACAAGCCTAGGCTCAATAGGACGATGAATTGTTGGGTTACGCTTGATGACGGTTTTACTTAATCATACGCTTACACATGAGTGGATAGTTGAACCAAAGTACCATGAACGTGTTCTTAGTCAGTGGATGGTAGGATTAAAACTAAATTATTCATCAATGGTCGTTCGCATGCAAGTAAGGGCTCGCCTGGCGATGGTCTGCAATCCACTCTGCCAAGAATCTTGACTTCGCAAGATGATGAGTTGACATCATCTTAGTAATGAATAAAAGTTTCTTCGAAATTTACTCAAAAAAGCATTAGCCCGCTACAGCTGACTATTGTAGCCAATGAAACAAATATTTTCGTTACCAGGCGAATTGGAAACAAAGACAATTGAAAATATCTAAATGATCGTTCACATAACCTAAATCATCTTCAATGAGGATTCTACTAATACTTTTTTAAGAAAAGTCTAAATATACTAATGGAATGAAGAAAGATTAACTAAGACGATAAAACACTAACTTTGCATTTCGTGTAAGCATCCAGCGTAGAAGACGTTGGATGTAGCCTTTAATGTGTTTTGATAGAAAAATGACTTGTGGTACCACTTCATTAAAACTCACATATGTGAGTGTAAAAGTTAACTGCTTTCTATAAGAATGGATCGTCATTATAAAAACTAGGTAAAAGGTCATTAATGCGTAGAAACAAAAAATTAACATGCATTCAAGAAATTATATTTATGTCAATTCTGGTTTTAGCTGCAGGCAAGGTTCTAAATCTCGGATTTCAATCGCGTCCCGCTCGAGAATTTTACACATAATATTTCATATCGAACGAGATCTCGGACGATGTAAGTGTATTTTGGGTGTACGTCTTGGATTGACATCTCGGATTTTAAAGTCCATCTCGGGACTATCTCAGAGTAACTTAACCGTCTAAAATTGGCATTTTGAAGATTTTTATAATAATTGTTATCCAAATATAAACTTTTTAATGTACACAACAAGGATCTAGGCTCCAACCGGTACCCCAAAACTTCGAGGGTACCGGAACGGTACATTTCGTCGTCGGTCCGAAACCGACAGTAAAAATCGGTTTCGGATCTAGGACTAAAAAAAGAATCGAATTAATTCGATTCGATTCGAAAGCCTATAAAATACAACACCTCGATAACATACTTGCAGCATGGAAGAAAAATCAAATTATTTATGCTCGCTCGATTCTTCTTCAGACGTCGATAATCTACTCTTCACGTAGCAATATTTCTGCTTGCTCGATTCTTCTTCAGACATCGCGTCATCTTCTCTTCACATAGTAACTGCTTCTTTCTTATTTTAGCTCGGTGTCGAACGCCGTAGAGATTCGACTAACTGTAGCTTTTTCTTTTCTTTTTATTGTCGAGATCGTGGGAAATTGTAATTTAGGGCTGAAAACAAATGGAGAGACATAAATTATAATTTCAGGAAGGGGGATCGTGGGCTAGGTTGAAACATGAAAGTAGTTTAATTCAGTTTCATAATTCATTGTTATTTAGGGTTGAAAGGGGAGAAGCAGTTAGTTTGGGCTGCTTTTATATTTAATAATTTATTTAGGGCAGTTTGTTTAATTTAGTTTGAGATGTATGTTGTATTCTCTTCAAGAAATAATTTTTGGATGTAGTAAATTTATGATGTTGTATTTTATTTTTTATAGACTATATTTTATATTTTATTTATCGTTATTACAAGTTTACTAACAAACTACTGAAAATCGAAATTTGGACCGAAACAAAACCGAAACTTTCAAAATTTACGAAATCATCCAAAACTAACAAAATTTCAAATGACTGAAACTGAATTCTCGAACCTTGATGCACAATTTATATAAAACAATAGCAAATTTTTGTTTTTTGAATAAAGTGACAATAATAATCATTTTTGTTGATCGAACGGATTCTACACATCTGAATATTAAAAATTAAAAATCTTTTATTTTTGCTTACTTGCTAAAAATAAAAAATTGTATTAAAAGGTTAGCAAAATGTTATTAGAGTGCAATTTCTTTTTGATCCTCGTAAGTAAAAGAAATAATTAAATAAAAAACATAACTTCGTAAGAGTTCTCATATTGAGATCTAACCTCAAATTTCGCTTGAGATCTTAATATCTTGAACAAAATGAGTGAAAAATAAGATATAAACAAAATTTAATGTCTCGTTTTGCCATACCGCATCTTGCTCAAGTCCGAAAATGAGATCTCGAACGAGATCTCGAGTGAGATAAACGAGATTTGAAATAGTGATTTTAGGGTCCTTCGTTACAGGCTTGATCATCGTATCACGTTTAACAAAACTTTAAATCGTCTATACCAAGTAAGAACGAAATGCCAAAATCTACTTTAATTAAAAGTGCACTCCCTTTTATCGAGTTGTTATTAATCACTGCATGGATCATGATGGATTAATCCTCCAAGGGTGCAACGACAATCATTTTAGTGATGTAGTCGTTTCATTTTATCATTTTCATACTTTATTCCTGTTATACTTTTTGAAAAAAAATACGAACGGTGGTTGTTTCTCCATAATGCCCATTTGAAATATGTGCAACGACAGGGGCTACGAGGATGACATCTTCTTTGTTGTAGTTGTCCAAGCAGCTCAAATGGTTGGGATCAAAGGAAAACCAACCCTTAGAATTATGATGAAGAGGCAACGCCTAGTGTTGTCAACGCGCGCCTAGGCGCAAAAAAAGCACAAGGTGCTCGTGGTGGGCGTTTTTGGGACTAAAGGCATGGTTGATTGTCGAAGCGCCAAAAGCGGAAAAAACCCTAAAGCGCATAATGCACAAAACTATAAAAATCACGCTCCGGTTATATTTAAGTAATTAAGCTGTAATCTTCAAATATTTTGTTGTTGTAGACTTAAATTGAATGGCTTTTCAATTACTTATTTTGGTTTGTGATGAACTTATGAGGTTTTATTCTCAAAATCGCACGATATGCAATTTCTGATTGCCAAAAAATGTGTTTAATAGCAGTTTTACTTGTTTTTAGCAGTTTTTAGCTACAGTTCTTAACAACGGTTTTAGTAAGGAAAAATGCAACTAAAACGCACAAAGAAGCACAAAGCGCAGCCTTGCGCTTTCATGCCTTGACTGCTTTGGCAACATCCCCACCCATAAAAATGAATATTTCTTGGCATATGGTTGAATTGTCGAACCTTAATAGCTAAACAATGACGTCTATTCAAATTAATGAACAAACGCATTTTTCAAAATTAATGCATAAATGTACGTATGTGTATATAAGCCCTCCATCTACATTAACAATCATAACTAAAAAGTACTTATATGTTTCATAGCATATAAAAGATCTAAAATGATTATTAATTATTTCTACTAGTGAGTAATTAAGTAAAAAACACACACACATGTATATGCTTCACAACATATAAAAGTTCCTCTCAAAAAAAATGGTTATGTAAAGAGAAAAGATAAAATTCTATCTAATTTGAAGTATAAAAAGCCTTCCATCTATAATTATAAGGAACATAAAAAAAGTTCAGCACATCACAATCTGCTAAGTCTTCCATGCAAATACTCATATTATACTTCGGTTTAAATATAAAGACTTCTAGTATTTCTCTAAACAATGGTGCTTAGCGCTTTGTTTCATCCGTGACAGCAAGGATTAGTTCAAATAATAAAGCACAAATATAGTAATAATACATTTAATTATAAAACGGCATCCTCAAAGTAGTACACATGCGAATTGAAATAAATTGATTTGGCTTTACATATCATTAACCGTTTCAATAGCAAAGAACTACGTTCCCAAAGCAGTATTTAAAAATATTGTATGGTTATCTGGTAATGATTCAATACTTTCAAGCAGAATGGCATAGCTTTTATCTATTAGCAAGCCCTATACAACCTTTAATTTGTTAGAAAGAGGACATTTAGTGGCTGCTATGCTTTGAAAAAAGTAGAGCCGTTGTAAGAAAAACACTATAAACTAGAGCGTTGCAACCATTAGGTGCCAGGCTCCAAGCTCGAGAGATTAGAATCTATTAGAGCTTGACAGCATTGTTGCATTTAGCTTCTCATCTAGTTGTTTTCCAGATAGTGTATCGTTTGGACTAGTATTCAACTTCTTCAAGATGAAGTTATTTTAAACTTGTTGCGGATCAGCCAACATAAATTCCTATTAACTTAATCGCCCTTAAGTTAAAAATTGATCAACACGCATGCTATAAATCACCTCCAAAAAGGTCTCATGCGCAGCATAACGCATATAAATTCCATAAATGGTCTAACACAAAGAAACGGTAAACAACAAAGCTGTTATTTTTGCACCTTAACGTAATAAGCCTTCTTGATGTCAACAGCAGAAGCATCAACACTCACACCCAATACATCGTAGTACTCAGTCTCCTTCACCATAGCTTGCAATTATGCTTCAACGTAAATCTATAAATAGTGCTTCAAAATCAATAGTTTTGTTGCAGCTAAAATAGTACAGAAAAAGTTACCAAATTTCAAGGAACACAGTATGCTATATGAATTAACAATATTCGTAGGATTGGAAAAGATAACAATCAATTGTTCCGAACTATTAATGAGCAATCAACAGTAAACGTACATGGCAGTACCCAGATCGCGAAAAGCCAAAGATCTAAGCCCTTGTTTGAAGTTTCTGACAAAGAAAGGACTGTCCACCCCTTCCCTAGCAAAAGTAATAAATGACGTAATTAATTTTGGGCATTTGAGATTAGGAATGCCGACAGGTTTATTGACAGCAGCGAGTTTGAACCAGGTGGCGTCATCAACTATTGTTTCACGCTGAGAGCATCCTAACAGACTGCGTAAGTCCCATTTTCCAAACTCTCAAATATGCATGGTCAAGAAAAATAGGTCGACGTCTGTTGAACATGCGTCCGATGCAGACGACCGTTGAACATAAGTTTGTTCAACATGCGTCTAATGGTCAGCGTCTATATCAGACGCAAACCTTCCCTTTTTTTTATTTTCTTCTCTTCCAACCTCTTCGTTTAATTTTTTTTAATTTACTTTGCGTTGAAATACCGCCTTGATGCTACCGTCCCTCTTGATGCTACCGTGACTTCAGACATTCTTCGATTCTTGCACGACTTGTCCCCCACTGTTTCGCATCGACTTACTGCAGCTATAGTGACGCCATAGGTATACGTTTATTTCTTTATTTATTGATAAACAACTATGTGAGTATATATGAATGATAATTGTTGGTTTATTTTAACATTAAATAATCATATATTTAGGTTCGTCACATAGCGATGCGAGGTAGTTGGTATAGGTGTATGTCTGAGTACTTTGATCAGTTGGGCTACATGCGTCACCTTTTAGTGAATTTCTAGATTTACCTAGATTTGCACACGTAGATAGCTGCCCTATAGAAGCCCTCATCGAGAGATGGTGGTCTACCACTCACACGTTTCATTATCCCGATTTTGAGCTAGGATTGACTCCTTTAGATTTTTATATGCTCGTTGGCATAGAGGTTGGTCGACCGAACCGTCTCCCTGTTCCATTTGATAGTTCATTTGAGGAGTTCGAGTCATATTCAGCTTATTTACCGGCTTTGGCCGATGAGGATGTTAAAATAGAAGCTGTTACTCTCACTTGTCTGGAGCGATATATAATAGAGTACGTGGCCGTCTAGGATATGCAGACTCCGGTTATCCGTGCCTTCATATTATATCTTTTTAGATCTACATTTTTTAGTAACAATAAGGGTGCTATTAGACTTGGCTTTTTGGCTGGATAAGTAGAAGTGGATGGACTGCATATATATGTTTACAGAACTGTTATTATTGGTTATTTGTATGTAGCATTGGATACTTATGCATTTCGGCAGTCTAGGCAGATGTATGGATTTTGGTACATTCTTTCATTTTAGTACTACGAATATACTGCCAATATGCACTCTCGACTTATTGCAGAAGCGAACGCCACACCGTATATTTACTTTCCTAGATTGCGTCGTTGGGGTCCTCCTATGCATTTGTCTCGTATGTGCACATGGAGTGCACAATGAGTTGATGGGGGCTAAACATCAGATGAATATGAGGCGGCGCGGTAACATTATCGTTCATCCATGGGATTAGTGCTTATAGTTCCTAGAGCCCGGTCCCGATCATCCACTCACTTTTCAGTTTTCCATGTCGCGACGTAGGGTTTGCTTTCAAGTTCCTACATGTCCATTCATATGGTATTTAGGAGAACTGTGTTGACTACAGTTGTACAGTATAGTTCGCATTCCATCAGATCCGCTATTATAGGATGATATGTACGGTGATATTAGGATTGGACCAGCTTATATTCTTCCAATGAGGGGTGCGGGACGGGTTGATGGTGAGCCTTTTACAGTTCCAGAAGACTTTGATTCATATTGGGCTCGAGCAGCCCCACGTGCTTACGCATTGCCTGATTATATTTAGAGTTTGAACTTCGATCATATTTCACATACTTCTTCTGGTAGAGTTCCACTACTCTCTGCCTCCTTTGCGCCTACATCGTCTCAGTACACGCAGCCTCCTATATTTGAACCCCCTCTTCGTTCATTTAGAGCGTGTGATGTACATGGTCAGATGGTGGAGTATCTCTTACAATATCCTCCAAATGACGCTATTATGGGTGTACCATCCGTCGGATTGTATCAACCTCATCAGGTTTGTACGAAATTTAAATTTTGTTCAGATTACCTGTCCTTATATTCTCCACCTATGTATATTTTTTCTTGTGCACGTATCGGTTTTCTTGGTACATGGATTATGATAGACGGATGATTGCTGCATTTGAGCATATGACGCTCGGTTATACACAGATGGTGATCAAAGTTATCATACTGCGGTACAGCAGCAGCAGACTCAGCATGATGCGCAGATACAGGGATTGCAGACCCAGATTCAATAGCTTCAGGAGCAACTCCATGCCGGATTTGAGCCTCATGACTTTGATGATGTCAACGATGACAGTGACGATGGTAGTGGAGATGATGAGGAGATTGATAGCGGTTTCGATCACATAGACTGATATGCTGCATATAGATGTTTCAGCTTATGTTATTATTTTTCACACATTATGATAGTTGATTGCATATTATGTTGGTGATGGTGCTATTGTTATATGTGATTGTCTATATGTTATGGCATTGTGTTGATTATATTTTATGTTGAGTATGGCAATGTGTTGATTACATTTTATGTTGAGTATGGCATTGTGTTGAGTATGACATTATGTACTTTATTTGCAGGTAGTATGGCATTGTGCTAATTATAATTTATATTTATTTATTATTAAACTTATATGATGCAAAAATGTTGGAGTAACAAACAGTTGTGTTTGTTTGCCGAAAAGTTTATGGATGTTTGACACGTGGACATTAATCTCATACTTTATTTTTTTGATGCGGATTACGACCTCTCTTGTGACGACCCGGAATTTTCGAGCATTTAAAATCAGAATATTTAATTGATTTTAAATATTCAATAGAGTAATTTTAACTTGAATTACGAATATCACTATTTATTTGATAACTAAATTATTGAATTAAATAATTTGAAGTTGGGTAAATTGTTGAATCTGGAGTTTTAAGCCTATTAAAAATAATTTGAAGGCTTGAAAAATTTATATTGACAATACTGAGAATAATAGAAGCTTTAAAATTGAATTTAACACTGATTTGTTCAGTTTTGAAATTTTATCCATTAAAATTGAATTTAAAATAGCCTTCCGAGGCACAGTCTCGGAATTTAATGAAACCAGTTCCATTGGATCTGTAATATTGAATTATTATCGGATTTCAATTTTCGTGGCGTTTGGAGTTTTTATGTGAGCATACAATATATAAACGCATTGAAAATTTACATCGAAAATTCTATTTAAAATTTTATTTATATATTCACGTGCTAATCACCATCAGCTGCTTTTCCTTCAAATCGCTGCCTCCTCTCGTACATGCCATCATCATCGTGTCTCTCTTCCTCTTTAATATCTACAGCCGAACCTTTCTTTTTCAAATCAGAAAAAATGGTAATAATATAAATCATGGCCGAACAAATCTCTCCTCCTCCCTTCAGTTATTCGATATTGAACCATTCTTGGCTTTCATTTTCAAAATCGTTCCCATAAAAAAAAAGAACGCCACCCTTATACAAATCTATTCGTTCCTTCTCAAATCCCTAACCCTAAGCATTCGCCATTTCTTCCGCGGCTCCTCTGTTCAAGCTCGAGTAAGGGGTTAGGTCAGGTTGTATTGTGCCAGAGTTTGATCGCGTGGCCAGGGCATGGACGCGAGAGAGTAATGGTGACTGGACTGTGAGGGCTGAAGTCGACGTCGTGTGGGAGGGTACTCGAAATAGGAGAAAGGGCTTGCGATCGGAGAAATTGATTTCTGGTTCAAATCGAAGGTCGGGAAAGGAAGTCGAAGCAAAATTCGCGACTTTGTCGCGATGGGTGTTCCTAGGCACGGCGATACTCGACCGAGGCAAGGCGAGGCATGTGTTCGAGTTCGATGAAGTATCGAGGTCGTGGAATCTGGTGTGGCGAAGCAAGGTCCAGTGCTGCAACAGGAGAGGGATCGCTGTGTTCTTACATGCTAGAGGCAGTAAGGTATTAGCATGTTGTTTTATTTAAGTTTAATCAGAAATACATATATGTATATACTTGTTAAAAAAAATAAGTTACAGTAAGGTTTAAAAAGGGGAAAGTCAAGTTAAGGATTTAATAGTAAACTTAATTACTGTTTTATTTGTACATAAAAGAAATTACATAGGACTTTGGAAAAATAATAATAATAATAATAATAACCATAAGTATGCACATGCACATTTTAAACTTACCAGTTGAATTCAAATTAATGTATTAAAGTGGTTTGCTTGTTTAATTTGCTCATTTAAATTTTTAGTTACTTAAGGTAATTATAAAAAGAATTGGGTTAAATTTACATTATTTGCGTAGAAGAAAATTTGTTAGTTTGAAATTTAATTAACTGTTCAAGTTGTTCGAATATTAATAAAATCATCCAATATTTATTCAAGGTAAAATCGTGAAGAAAACAAGGCGTGATGGTAATGGATTACAAACAAAATTTAAGGTGAGTTAATCTTACTCAGCTGAATTTAAATTTAAATGATAAAATTTAAATAATTGTTTGAATGGTTGAATTGATTGATGTGTTATAGTATGGTATACTGTGGAATTGGTATTTTATGTTGTGCTAACGTCTGTGGATGCAAAGAAAACAGGTTGGAGGGATCCAACTGGACCCCTCAACATTTATTATTTAATATTCTCTACTGTGATTATTTGATATTCAATGATGAGTTATATTGAAATATTGAATGTTATGGTTTGATTGGATATATTTGAATATAATGAATTACCAAAAATATATAAATTGGATTTTTGAAAGGAAATAAAAGAAGTAAATTGTAGGCGAGATAATTAGAGAAAATTGAATAAATTAAGAATGAATTGAAAAAGGAACGGAAGTGATGTTAAATACTAATAAATGACTTCGAATATGAAAAGAAAAAGGATTTGAATAAACAGTAATTAATGAATTGTAAAATTAAGTGGTATTAATTTAAAGGAATAAAGAATTATTTTAAAATTTAAAGTTTTAACTTTATTTAAAAGAATAAAGAAGTAATTTGAGAAATCTGAATTGGTATTTCAGTTAAAAATATTTTAAATCATAATTAAGGATTTAAATCTGGAGTTAATGGAATTGGGAATAAATAGGGTTAATTGGAAATCAATTTGGGAATTGATTCAAGTGTTTGGAATTGGAAATTTCAAGAAGAATGTGAAGAGAAGTATATTTCTCTGGATAGCCAAGCACATTTTCAAAGTAAAATTTTAAAATAAAATAAAGATTTTAATATTGTTTTAAAAAGCAAGTTTTGAAAAATTTATTATTATTTCTAAAATATTTAAATTCTAAAGTAAGTATTTTCTTTTAATCTATTACAGTAGTAAATTATTTAAAGAGTGACTTAGTATCTTGTTTTTAAAAGTGAAAATCTAGTTATTTTATTTAGTAACTTATATTCAAATATTAATATAGCATGTATTTTTAACAAATTAAGTAGTTTAACTTAAATGTTTTAAAGTATATTTCAAAGTAAAGTGTTTTAAATTATTTTAAAAATCTAGTTTTGGGCTTGGTGATTTCAGAGGAGATAGAAATACTTGGGAAAGTTTATTCTGAAAAGAAAGATGATTTGAAACTGTTTTCAAAGGGTTGAAAATGGAAATATATCTTGTAAAGATATTTTTGAGGTTAATAAATAATTTGGGAAATTATTTATTGGGTGATGGTTGCTTGTGAATGTTAATTGATAGTTAAATAACCGACTATCAATATTGGCCAACTGCGTTGATCGTTTCGAAGAGACCGGGATCGAGATTTATTTCTCGAAAACCACTTCGATCCGGTTTGTACGTTTCGTGGAAAACGATTTTTGGATTCGAAGATGGAGCATTGAAGTGCAAGGGCTAGTCGCTACTAATCCTGAGGATATTTCCAAAGTGGATGTAGTAGGAGTAGTGCCTTCGGTTCCGTTCGAACCCGGGACGGGCTTGTATGGATGAATGCTTTTGGAACATCATCAGGTAGACGATGGGCATTCTAAGAGATATGTTCTATAAAGGTAAGACTTAGCCTCAAGACTCATCAAATGGGAATGACTGAAAATCAGGGGTTATGCAGCAAGGCTAGGTGGGTAGCACCCAAGCAGGGTGAGGTCATCCCTGCCTAGATGTTCCTTTTTATTTCGGCTTAGTGGGCGATTGCTGATCCCAACCGCGGGGTGATCTCACTCGGGATTATCCAGTAAGGGGTAGTCTCGGTATTGTGTTGCAGGGGAGCGGGCGTACTCCTCGGTACTGTGATCTAGGCCACGTAATGTGACAGGTGGTACCCCAGTGCCTAGTCATTAGTTGGAAATCCATTCTCCCTACTAGCCTTGTACGAGTTTTGTTTGTTTTACCCACTCTATGGCTAGTAGCTGGAATTTGATCATGTAACAATTTTGGCTATTTTATAAGTATTTGTATATAGACCCTATTATAATATCAAAGGATTTCTATAAAAATCGTTTTAGCTATCGTAAGGTAAAAATCCGACATGTTTATTTGTGGCGTGGTCTTACGAGATGCTTTTGTTTTCAAAGGATTTCTGAAACTTTAATAATCAATTGAGTGTGATTTTCTCACGCTGGTATTCCAGACCGACTCGGGTGTTATTTAACTGTAATGCTCGGGTCAGACCGAGTATTATAGGATACATGATACGATGCTGTGGAGCTCAGGAGACGAGCTGGATGATGATACGTACTTCCGTACTTGTTTTTATATATATTCCGCTGTGTTGATTTGATGTGTATCCAGTTGTATGTTATTGATGTTGAGCTGTGATTGATGTGCTCTGATGATGTAATATATAAACTGATGTATTTGATCTTTGAGTAAAGATTATTTATTATCTATTATATTTTATTCCGCTGCGATGGTTAGATTCTGATGTTGTTTTCTATCTTCTTATTCTACCACTTTTTCTTTAACCCAAATGGTTCGTATTTCTATACAACTTGAGTTGATTTATATATAATAGCGATGACTCAAGGAGTGCGGATTTGCGAGCGGTTACACTTGGTATCAGAGCATAGGTTGGTGATAACCTTGGCTCTGGTGGGAATTACTCATTTAAATTAGAGTCCGTAGTACTCTAGAATGAGTTTGAGCGTATTATAGATGTAAGCGCGTATTTGTTAGTGAATATAAATTGTTTTAATATTGTGTTGATTGATTTATTGAGTGGCATATAAACCTTCGTCGGCACAGTCTGTACAACTGTATCGAAGGGGTTTCTAAACACTTGAATAGAACAGTTTGACACGGTATTGTTTTAAATGTGGGTGAATGAAATAATTTTACCCAAAAATATATTTTGAATATAAAGAAAAGTTTTTGTAAACTATTTTAGCTAATATAGGGTTGTTGGGATGTTAGGAATGATGATATTTAAATTATTATCCTTATTGTATGAAAATTTAACTAGAAATTGAAAATATAACCAAAGGTTAAGGGAATAAATTCATTATAAAATGAAATTTATAAATACGAATTATAAATGAAAATTACAAATTGAAATATAATCAAATGAGAATTTGTATGAGCATAAGCCATACAAATGAATTATAGTTAAAATTTGATTTAAGCAGGATTTGGAAATTTAAATCCTGGAGATTTGGAAGTATTTTGAAGATAAATAATAGCATTAGTGCTTTGGAGGTATTTTGGAATGGAAATTTGTTTTAAATGGACTTTGAAAGTGAAATAGCATTGAAATCACTTGGATTATTGGAAAATAATTCTGATGATGGCGGCCGCATCATCAGTATTCATTTTCGAATTTCTAGTGACGGATTGCTGCCAAAAACTGATTTGTTTAGAAAAGCTAGTTGTTTTTGAAAATCTCAAAAGAAATTTGTTGGGGATAAAATCAGGATTGGTTTAATTTTTTAGAAATGTGATTTGAGATGATTTTTAAATCAGGAAGGAAATATAAGCTGGGAATGTTGGAAATTCAAATTGTTAAGGGAAAAGTTAAAAATGAAATAAACTTGGATTGGGAAATAAAAATTTAACTGGATTGAAATCAATTGGATAGGAAAAAATTAATATCCAATTGTATTCGAATTAAGCTGAAATCGAATGGAGTTAAATAAATCTTACTTAAAATTGAATTGAGTTGGAATAAAAATTCAATTGAGTTATCGAATGGAATTAGATTCTTACCTGAATAAATGGAAAATAAGTTGGATAAGGATTGGATTGGAATAAATAAATCAGAATAACTTATAAAAGAATTAAAAATCATTGATAATAAAAATATGCTTGAGTATAATTATGCTTAAGGCTCGAGTTAAAAATAAAAGAAGAATATCTTCAAGCTTAGAATGAATGGGAATGTGTGGAATAATAAGTTGTGACTTATAAAATTTGAAAGTGAAATGGAAAACCCAAAATAAATATTGTTTGATGAATTGGAAAATAAAAAAAAAATCCAAACTTGAATTATATAATAAATTGAACTAAGAAAATTAAATGAAGTGATATTTGGAATTAAAAATCAAGTATTGAACTATAAATAGGGGAGAACTTATTTGTTAATAAATTACTTCATGAAATGTGTAAATGGAACCTATGTAGTTAAATGGAAGCTGATTTGGTGGGTTAATATTGAAGTTTGGAAATAAAACTCAAGTTATAAATCAAATTTGAATTAAATTGTTGGTGAAGTAAATGTAATTGAATCGTGAGTCCATGAAATTGGGTGGTAAATTGAAAATGGATAGTGGATTCAGAACTTGAGTTATAAATTAAAATTTAACTTGAAGTGTTAACAAATTTAATATAATTGGAAATGTGTCGAAAAAAAAGAAATTGGATTAAAATAGTAATGGTATGAATTGCAAATAAAATCCAAATAAGCAGAAATACATTCGAAATGGCCTTGTTACTAATAAAAATAATTTCGGATGAACTAAGTATGGAAATTAAAAATTCACAATGGATGGAGTGGAAAAACTAATTATATTGAATAAATAAATGGATGGAATAAATAAGAATCAAATGAAAGATGGAAGTAGAACTTATTATAAAAAGAAATGGAAATGAACTTAAGTTATTGACTTAAGTAAGTGTTGAATAAAAGCCGAACTCAAAATGAAGTGTGGTTTAAATGAGTTGAGAAAAAGTTATTGAATGAAATAGCCTGGATTGTTTTCGAGCTAAATAAAATAGGTTGGAATAAACAACTTTGGAATAAATCGCAAATGAATGGACTGTGAATAAAATTAAAATGGAATGTGTCGAGCTAAATAAATGGTTGTGATTGAATTAAAATAAAAAGGAAATTTAATTGGTAATGAAGATGAACCTAAGTCGTTAATGGTTTTGAATGAACTAGTTTGGTTAGTAAAATGATATGCAAGTGAATGGATTCGAATTTAAAATGAAATGAAGATGGGAATATATGTAATGTGAATAAATTTAAAAATGAAATAGAAAGAATTAAATAATAAATTGAGTTAGAATCAATTTAAAAGGCTCATCGGCTTAAGTGGTAATTTACTTGCATAAATATTACCAATTTGCATGAGAAAAATTGGTCGTTGAACGAAAATAGAAGAAAATAAAATTCTATGGATCATTGCAAGTAAATAAAATTTATTTTAAAATCAATTGGAATAATATGGGTTTGTTGAAAATTAAAAATAATTAAATGTAAGCGATTGAGTTTTAAACCATTCAAATTGATGAAGTTGTATACGAATGGATTGAAAACCATTCAAATTGAATGAAAATGGTTATAGATTAATGGAAACAGTTGAATTAGTATGAAAATTTTATAAGTTGCTTACGGAAACTGTTTGGTGTAAATTTCTTTTAGAATTCATGTGTTTAACTATTGCAAATAAGTGAAATATTGATAAAACTTTATATATTTGGCACTTACATGTTTAAATTGAGTAAGCACAGGTACCGGGAAACCGTGTGGCTGGATTTTGGGCACGCTAACTGCTAAATAAATAAGCTGCTTGCTTAAAAATGCTAAATAAGGTACGCCTACGCAATAAAAATATGAAATATGAACTGTTTTTGGTTTTTTCGACCGTGTGGGTCTATGAATATATATATTTATATCTTTTGTCAAATTGCAAAAGCTCCTCCGTACAAAGGAGACTCTGTCAAAATTTTCCGGAAATTTTGGGAGTTATAGTTTTTTTTTTGAAATTTTGTTAACGACAAAACGGTTTCAAATTGGAAATTGAAATAAATTAGGGAATGGAACTAATTTAAAATAATGACATAAATTAGTTATAAATGGAAAATAAAATTTCAAATATTCAAAGTTAAAGATAAATTAAATTCATATAGAAATGAAAGAATCAATTTGAATAGAAATAGATAAACTAGAATGGTGAAGTGAAAATAAATATAAGAAACGTATAAAATGCTTATACGAAACTTAAGAAAGGAAGGGTGAATTCTTAATTGAGAATTGATATTTCAAATATAATCTAAAATAATATTTGAATGAATAAATATTGATATTTGTAAGAAAGTCGATAAAATAATTTTTGGAATACTGTGATTGGATATTAGCGCTAAGCAGGATATGCAGGTATTTTAAAGAGAAAGGAAAATTGGTTTGGATTTTAGAAGATAAATTTGAAATGCTCGACAAAGAGGTATGTGTTTAAATTTATGTGAAATTTGATTGGGTTTTGAATCAAGCCACTTGGCTTTTTGTTTTCTTTTGAGATTTGGGAGCCTGTAGAGGCCTTTTGTAGTTGTACCGAGATAGCCACACAAAGGGGACGCTGGCAAAAAAATTCGGAAATTTAGAGACTTAGAAATTTTTTGAGAAATTTTGAAAATTTTAAACTTGGTTTTGAATTATAATTTTAATAGTTGAATAAGTAAAGTTATTTGAGAACTATGAAAAAACTTGGAAAGTTAATACGAATAATAATGGGTCTTTTATAAAAAGATAGCTGCTAAGATGTTGAATTGATAGAAACTATTTGGATGAGGGAAAAAATAAACGGGAATTGGACCATTCTTCCTAATTAGTAATTTCGGGGACGAAAATCTTTTAAGGGAGGAGGAATGTGACGACCCGGAACTTTCGAGCATTTAAAATCGGAATATTTAATTTATTTTAACTATTCAATAGAGTAATTTTAACTTGAATTATGAATATCGCTATTTATTTGATAATTAAATTATTGAATTAAATAATTTAAAGTTGGGTAAATTGTTGAATCTGGAGTTTTAAGCTTATTAAAAATAATTTGAAGGCTTGAAAAATTTATATTGATAATACTGAGAATAATAGAAGCTTTAAAATTGAATTTAATAAAATATGCACATTTACGTGCACATCAGGTGGCCACAAATCGGTCACAAAGTAACAGATATGGTATCGAAGAAACGTGTCCAATAGGAGGAGTGACCTCACTTGGCCCAGGATAGCTCCTGTTTTTGTCATATCAAGCTGACCCGAAGGTCAGGGCCGCGTTCTTACCTCATACCAGTAGCGTTTACCAAACCATCCTACTTCGTTCTGGATTCTCCACCACGTACATAGTTATTAAAGTGATTTCGGAAATTGCAGGGAATATGACAATATCTGACCCTGGTCTCTTTAATAACCAAACACTTATTTCACACCGTGGTATTTTATAAAATATTTTAAATAAAAAATCCAGAAAATAGTTTATACCTTCATATCAAGATGTCCATATACTTATTCCAAAAGTATAAATATATCCATAAATGCCAAGGAAGATTTCTATCAATCACTTTCGAAAATAATTTATAAATATCTCCTAAACCATTTATAAACTATTTATATGCTTTAGAAACATTTATAAAGCTATTTATAAATTCCAAAACAGTTTACAACTTTTCCCTTTTTCATAAAATTCTATGCAAATTCCTTTAAAATGCTTCTAAATCGCTAATGCAAGTTCTTTATAAAAACCCTTTATAAAACCTTTAAAACCTTTATAACCCCTTTATAAAACCATTATAAAAATCTTTTATAAAATCCTTTTATAAAACCCATTTTAAAATCTCTTACAAAACTATATTAAATATTATATTAAATTAAATTTTATATAAATCTCTTAAAAATATATTAAATATTTTGTTAAATTAAATTTTATATAAATCTCTTAAAACTATATGAAATATTTTATTAAATTAAATTTTATATAAATCTCTTAAAGCTATATTAAATACTTAAAAATAAATAAAATTATAAGTTAAAAACTTAAAATTACATTTAAAACCATATATTAACTTATAATTTGAAACTTTAAAACATATAAAATAAATTATTTTTCAAACATAAATTTTAAATAAAATCATTAAATTAAATTTATAAATCAAATTTATAAATCATACATACTTTACTATTTAGAAAATAATTTAAAACCGATCAACGGGGTTCGTATATAATTTTCTACCCTATGGTCAAGTGATTGGATTGTATCATTTCAACCCAAAATAGTTAAATTTCCGGGTATATACCATTTCAACCGGTATCCCGAATCAATAATTTCCAAATTAATAAAATCGCTTGGGTATGTATCATTTCAACCCATAGTGATTTTCCTAATCACAAACCAAAGGAACCTGCAGTGTGATAACAACATATATAATAAACATAATATCTAATTATCCAAAATGTCAACAAATAAACATCCATCACAATCGACATCCAAATGAGTTAATAAATCACAGTAATTAACCGGTTAGCAATATCAGGTATTTAACTATCAATTTAATTTCAATATTAATTTAAATGGCAATTTAATTCAAATTAAATTTTAACGACAATTTAAATTACCAAACAACAATCAATAAAATTCTTATCAATTCATAAATTTAATTCAACTAACATAAAAAGGTTTAGTATTTCGTGAGTAGGTAAAATCACTCACCTTTGATTTATCGCCGATTTATAATCCAAATAAAGCCTAAAATTGAACAGTCTCCAAATTTAACCAAACTAGCTCCATGTTGTCCATAATTTCAATACGATCCCAATAAAAGAAACCACGTCCAAATCTGAGTCCGTATGAAAAAGTTATGTTAGTTAGAAGTTTAAAATTTTAAAATTAAAATTAAAATAAAATGAGGGCAAATTAGTAATATACCATCGTTCAAATGCTACGTACGCGGTCACAAACCTAACCACGTTCTTCAGCCGCTAGTTTTTATCCACGAATGCATGCAACCACAGGCCACTACGCCTCGATCCAACCACGTCGCTACATCGCCCACGTCAGGTAGCCCCAACGACCACCCACGACCATCCCTGGCGTCGCCAGTCACCATCCGCCGCCACCTCATCATGGCTATCGAGGAAAATTAGAGCACCAATAACATGAACAGAGCCATAGATCAACTCCTCTCGACTCCCTCTATGATGCAACACCTCCTGATCGACGAACCGTTGCGAACCACCATTAAAAACAAAGTCCTAATATGGACGACCGAAACTTCTTTTCCAAATTCTAGCCAAATCGAAAAATGAACTACAGATGTAGATTGCGCGGTTGAGCGCTTCGCAATGATATATTATACGATTGGTTTTGAGGTGTTTGAATTTTCGATTTGATTTTAAATTGGGGATTTAGAGTTTTGGAAAGACAGCCATCGGAACCAATGAGAATAAAAGTATGTACAGAAATTTGAATAGGTGCTAGGGTTAGAGGAAAAATCTATTTATATAGACAGAGACGGATAAGAGCGAATTGACAGATTGAATTGGGTCGAAATGATAACAACGATCATAAAAGCTTGTTTCGTTCCCGAAACGAAAGTATGTCATCCAATATATCAAAATATAGGGTTTCGATATTTTTAAACTCAATGGAACTGGTTTAATTCTGATTCCACTGTATACAGAAGTTAGCTTTTAAAATCAAATTATATTTATTTAAATTCCACTAATCGATTTCTACGCGTTTCGAGCTCGTACGATCAAACGATAAGTATGATCGCTACGAAACTTGAAATCCTATAATAATTCACTATTACGGATCCGATGAAATTGGTTTCGTCGAAATTCGAGACAGTCCCAAAAACCAAATTTTAGACTTTAATTACATAAATTATTATTTAAAAAATCAATTTAATCACCTTTACATTCTAGATTAAAAGTTAAAAATTTTTATCATTCTTATTTAAACAGAAATTTATAATCTTTTAAAAATACAATTTTCCATATTAAATCCAAGATTTTAATATTAATTTCAACGTTTAATTATAACCGTAATAAATCTGTTCATTATAATTTAAATTTCAAAAAATCTTTTGTTTAGATTTAAATTCTCATATTAAACCACTATTACCTGATGAATTAATTTAACATAAGTTTCATACTATTCTCATCACTCAACGTTTAACATCATTTGCCGTATAAATTGGAATATTTCAATTATATTAATTTTATTGATTTCCAAATTAATTTCAAACGGATTAAATAATAAAATAATAATTAAAACAATTATTACACATTAGTTATTCAAACACATTTCTAAATCTATTGTTTGCAAACAAAGGCCAGTAAATTTATGTACTAATTAGTTTATTTCATATTCTATATCAACCTATTTCAATTAATAACAGACAATTTCAACATTGAATCCAACATTTAATTTATTCCTTATTTATAATTATAACCAAATTAACTTTATAATTATTTCCATTAATTAAAATTACATTAAAATAGTTATTAATAACATTCAAACAATATTATTAAACATATTCTAATTATTATCTTTCTCATCAATAAATCATAAATTTTAATTTCTCACAATATTAAATCTCAAAATGTTATTTAATTTAATAGTTTTAATTATCAAAAATATGGGTCGTTATAATTAAGATACATAAATAGAATTGAAGATTGACAAATAGAAATATAAAAATATATAGTTACTAATAAATGCTTATTGCATTTTAATGTTTCAACACCCATGCAAGATCCTAATTTTACAACTACCAAAATACGTTCATAAATAGTCACTACATGTTTGTTTGATCGAGACTGTGTATTGCATTCTACGATTTTCGAACTAAAAAGCAATATGTGACTAAGGATGTTTGATCCATACACTATCACATATAAATGTTATATGATGAATAGTCACACTTTGTAATGTACGATATTTTGATGAAATTAGTTCATTCGAGGTAAATAAATAAACCATGCCATGTGTGATGACTGCCATTTCGACCATCGAAAGTCGACACTAAATGCATCCACGGTATTCAAATACCGAACATCCAATCGTTGGAAAGGCAGATTGTTAGGATAATTAAAAAGAACAATACAAAATCTCATAGGGGAAACAAGAACATATATAATATAATAAAGACAATATAAACTATCACTCATACATATGATATAAATCAAAATTAAAAACAAAACCTTACTGGCTAGACAGTTATAAATTTATGACCTTACAATTATTGGTACGTAGGTATAAACAATACAGCGAAAAATAAAAATATTATAGCAGGTGAACATGTAGCTCTACTCCATAAGCTCCATGTCCACCAATGACAACTTGGAAAAATACTTGGTTTGCCCTGAGCATTATAATAAAATATCACCTGGATCAGTATGGAAATGCTAGCGTGAGAAACTCAAGTAATGTGGTAAATATATAATAATTCTGGGAGACCACACAGCTAAACGTGAAATGGGTTTTTACCTCACAAGAATAACATTTGTAGATGAAGAAATGGGAAACAAATCAGAACCACAATCCAAATAAGAATAAATAAGCATAGACAAGATCAAAATCCAAACTTAAATGGACACAAATAATTAAACATCGAGAAGAACCACAGTCGCTTCTCAGTACAATTAAGAAAACAGTCAAAAGAGTTTTCATCAACAACAAGGAAAGGAATTTTCCAACAATGACTAGGAGGGTGCACCTCCTTACTGAAAGTATAATTCTAGAAATACACTTGATATGAAGATTATCTACAGTTGATATGAAGATTATCTAATAGGAATAATCCCACATAACTTGGTACATACTCGCTCTTTGATTTTAGTCATTTCCTACAAAGGATATCAATGCTCGAACGTGCAACTAATCGTATTGGATTGACGAAACATAGAAGATGAAAAGATCAATCCCAAGGTTTGAGATAGAAACAAGGAAAATGAATTTATCCAACATTACTAGAAGGGTTTGCCCCCTGCACCGAAAGTATATCTTTAGATAAATACACTTAAAAGCCCACACCAAACACGCAAAACTCTCGAGAACCTCCAAGCTAAACCCTGTTAAATCCATAACATCTGAATATACTCACATCAATGCATGCATGCTATCAGGACTTTACAGATAAATGTGAATATATCCTAATGGGTGCGACTCGCATGGCTTGGAACCACTCGCTCTTTGGTTTTAGTTTCCATGGTGTTGGATGCCAATGCTCAAAATGAGTGACATATCGTCTTCGAGTGACAAAACACAACAATGACTAGGAAGGGGTTACTGCTCTTACCCGCTCTCTGATTTTATTCATTTTTGAAAAAGGATATCAAAGCCTAAAAGAGAAACGCATCATCTTAGAGTGATGAAATACAAATAAGGTAGTAGAATCGAAATTGATAGTTGATAAATCAACTATCGGGAATAACAAAGTGGTTTGTGTATGGGAATTAAATCGCATTCACTTACCACCAATAAACGAATCAAACTTTTAAAACATTTGATTCACACTTATGCTTGATTTTGACTTTTCAAATATTTGTAAAACACATTAAAAACACTCTTTAAAATATTCTTTTTTAAAAAGGCAAATTATAAAATTAAGTGTATTAAAACAAGGGTCAAAACAAATGTCATTGAAACATTGTTTATTATAACCCTAAAACAATTTACATTTAGCTTTATTTTTAAACAATTTCTTTTAAAAAGATTTTCTCATTTATAAACCAGTATTTATGAATTTTAAGCAACACTTATTATCCTTAAAGATAATAAATCAATTTAAATATCTTTATAACTTTAAAACAATGTTAATCCTCCCAAAGGATCATTAATCAAACTTTATAATCTTTTTAATAAATTAATCAATTATCTTTAAACACTTTTATCGAATCGGTTAATTAACTTCAAAACTTTTATTAAGTCAGTTAATTAACTTTAAAACACTTTTATTAAATGAATTAATTAACTTTAAAACACTTTTATTAAATTAGTTAATCAAATTTAAAACATCATTAACTAAAATGATTAATTAACTTCAGATATCATTAATTAAAATGATTAATTAATTTAAATATCATTAATTAAAATAATTTATTAAATTCAAACATCATTAGTTAAAATGATTAATTAACTTCAAATATCATTAATTAAAATGATTAATGAATTTTAAATATCTTTTGTGAACAAGCTTAAGTTTAACACACAAAGGTTTAGGGACATGATAATCAATAAGTGACGATATATAAAAAAATCGCTATAACGAAACTTAAACAATTCAAATAGACCATCACAAATATTTCACTAAACATCAAGATAAGTAATAAGAGATATAAATAAGATGCAGAAATAGTAAATAAATAATGGCGAGAAATCCCTTTGGGTCTCTCTATAAATGTCCCATGTAAATCACATATATGTATGTGTATTTTTCGAAGTGTTACATAGTGAACTATTAGCTACAAAAACACTCCGACTTCTCCTTTTTTTCCCTCTGCAACAAAATGGTTGTTTTTGTCATCTTCTACTAGATGGGAACAAACAATAATATATAGTTATGAATTCCCTATAACTCAGATAGTATGTCTTCCACTTTACAAAACGGGAATCCAATCCAAACAATTACGTACAATAATATAAACCATCATCCAAGCATTCAACAATAATCTATAGCATCATAGATATCATATAGTTAAATTCAGGGTTTGTGAACTCACTAAGATTCCAACGAATGTTTTCACGTTTTGATTTGGACTAAAATCGAATGGCGTACGACTTTAGCTTGAAATTCTACAAGCTTAAATTTTAACCAATCCAATTCCAAGGTGTAGTTCTCATTATTTTGAATCCAATGCGACTGACTGCATTCGAATTGGGCCTTGTACGAAATAGACATGGATTAATAAACATTTAATGAATTAATTAACTAATTTAATTTAATTAATTAATGTTAATTGCAAAAGTAACCCCCAATCTCATTTAAATGAAACCCAGATTGAATGAAAATGAAACCCGACGTCGCGCTTCAACGCCTGTCACCGCTACCACAAACAATCGGATGCCCCCACATTACCATCGTGTGTAGTCCTTGCCATCCCCGATCCATCGTGATAGGTCACGTCACCTGAATCACAGCTACGCCCCAGATTTTCCCCAAAACCTCCGTCGCCGCCGCATTAAATTTCCAGCCACCTCCTGCCATTTCAGGCCAATCCCACTGTCCAATCGTCTTGTCTCCCATAGGCATATCCTTTTGTAGTTGGGATCGAGATCTGATATGGCCTCTGGTGGCGCCTAAGGATAGAGGCAATTAGATGAGAGTTAATTTTAAACAATGGCTAGGGTTTTGGAACAAAGAAGGGGGTGAGGGTCCTATATATATGCAAGTATCCGACGCTATTCATGCCCCTAAACATACAAACTTTAATCGAGGCATGCTTACTGGCTTTCCTAGTAATTACCCTTTTTCCAAACTAAATGGAACTAATTTCGAGAATTAATTTCATCATATATAAAATTTAGCATTTTAAATCAAATTATATTATATGTTAATTCCTGAAATTAATCGCTACCCGTTACGAGCTTGCACGAATACACGATACATCCGATCATCACAAAATTCATCAGTGTATAACGCCTTATCATTTTTGTCCTGATGGCATTAGTTTCATCAAAACCCGAGACAGTGCCTTAGAATGATTATTTCACACATTTAAATATCATTTTACATTTTTTGATCACATTATCGATATTTATTTGATCTATTTATTGTTGTAAATAAATTTAAAAAATGAGTCCACCGATATTATTTAGTGGAAATTAGCCACAAGGGCCTCTTTAGCAAGTGAAATTAGTTTGTAGGACACACAACTGAAACAATTACTTTTAAGGACAAAAGCAAAATAATTAGTTTTTAAGGCCAAAAAAACTTTGAAATTATGTCCTTGAAAGTAATTGAAAAGCTGACTTTGTCCTTAAAAGTAATTATTCTTTCAATTTTGGCCTTGAAATTAATTTCTGTAGATGTGTGTCCTAGAAACTATTTGGACCGCAAAATTTGTCCTTATAGTAAAATGTCCCTATTATTTATTAATCAAACGGAGTTATATAAGATTATTAAATCCAATTAATTAATATTTAATTCAAAAATTCAAATATTTAAGTAATCCCTATATTTGAAAACAACATATTAAATTCCAAAATCAATTATTTAAATATTTAAAATCCAATGACCAAAATTTTGGGTTGTTACACTGAGAGATCAAGTTTCAATTTGATTAATTATAGTAAAGATCGTATTTTGTTAAATGTAACAGTCGACCAAAACTACAAGATAGATATAGAAACTCGATCGTTGAAATGTCAGTTTGATCAGTTTACGCAAAGTGCAATATATTTGGTGTCCCTAAATGTTAAGGATAACCAAATGTGCTTTTGTAAAGGGTTCGTTATGATATTGTAGTAAAGGCTTTCTTTTAAACGGTTTGACTATTTAGAAAGGAAAACAAATGTATAAGAGTAAATGTGATCTAAAGTACAGTTGAGATGAAGAGAGTGAATTGTCACTTATGACATATAAAGAAACATCGGAAACAAGAATTATAATAATTATGATATGATACTTAATTGGAGTAAGAAATATGGTTTCTATTCCAAAATGTAATTTTGTATAGAAAATTGTTTTCTACGAGATTTATTTTCGTGTGTTCAAGATATACGATCAAAGAACTATCCACTGTAAAATTATTGCAGCATATGAAATAAATAGTCTATGTTAAGTTATAATGGCCCTCTGTATTTGGTACACTATTATAGTAATGCCGAAAATAGTGGAAGCATGCAATATAACACTTATTGATTGCAGTAAGTTTCGAAAATTGTTTTTGCAAAACATAATGAACATTATTTATAAAATAATGATTATTTTTCGCTCTGACTGAAAACTAGACAAGGTTATATTTTGATGCGAATATTATGATTATTTGTTATGAAATAAAACTACAATGTGGTATTTGTTTTCGTAACAAAATGATGCATTGGAAAATAATGAAGCATTTAAAATTATTTACAATTATTTTGGAATTATATACTAAGTCGTAGCTTTGAGAAATAATTTTGATTATACGATTATGTATCATATGATACTAGCTAATTATATGTTAAATAATTAAGAGCAATGCACCCATTTAGTTAGGGCATCATAAGAGTTGATGAACTCTTCAGATTCAGATTGATACATATTGATGTATGCAATCGCAAGTCTATTAATACCAAATTGATTCCACGTACTTGGTTATATTCATCAATGATTTACCATCAACATGGACATGTTATTTGATACACATGTGGTATGTCTGTGATAAGATCATAAAGTATAAAATGGAATAAAATAAAATAACGTGCAATAAAATAAAACTATTCGATTTGATCGAATAAGCTATTATATTAGAAAGAGTTTCGAATGTACCTAAACATTAATAAAGATTCAATCTTAAAAATCAATCCTCCCTATGTACATAACGATATATCAAGAAGGAATAATTGAACTTTGCTGGATAAAGTACGATTAATTGTGAGTGAAGTTGAGTTAATTTATTTCTATAAGGTCATGTACTTAAGACTAATACACAAGGTTAATACTGTTTCATCTAAATAATAGTCTACTAAATCATACGATAAGGGTTTATAAAAAATGCAATATATTATAGGACAAGGAGTTTGCAGGTTGTTCGAGTTGAAAAACTACACATAATAATGGTTCATAAGGAATGTTGTATGAATTCACCTAAAAAAGGTTTGCGAGCGATAGTCATTGGATGAACAAGTTATGTTTTGAACATAAGTTTTGTAAACTAAAACCAAATCAGTTTTGATATAAAAGACGATTCATAAAATGTTTATGAATATCTATTCCGTTGCACTGAGAAACAATTGTTGTTTCAAGAAATACTAGCTACATAACTGAGGAATTTCTTTAAAAAATTATTGGTATAAACTGGATTTGGATATGATCTGATAATAAAACTGATTACTAGGGATAGAATGTAACCAAACCTAAAAGAACACAACACATTAAAATGTCTAGTAAGTATTCTTATACATTGAAGAGAAACTATGAGTTTCTTACCCATGACGAGAATAGATAATCCTTGGCAGTCAATTTAATCATTGAGGGTATTGACTCTACAAAACAGTATGATGCATAAATCTAAAATAGATTCCAAGTACATTATCAAATATGATTTTGAGAGTCGTACCAAAAGGGATATGATCCATTGGCCGTAAACATGTCTTTAGGAGAAAGACAAATGCAGTTGGAATACAGTGAGCCACATTGATAAGAATAATACTATAAATTTCAATTATTGAAAGTAACATAATAAATTCACAATTCAAGTAGATTTGGATTTTACTTACAATATTATCGCATAATATGACTGTATGTTTTAGTATGTACGGGTTGAAATAGAAAATTCTAAATAACGATTTAGAGTAATCTGTTTACACATAATAACCAAAGCGTCTCAAAGTCAGTTGAAGCAGTGTTGAGTTCATGAGTTTTTGGATACAATCTGAGAATGGATACGAATGTATCATTCAAAAGAGCATCAAAATTGAACAAGTGTTTTGATAGAAATATCAAATTGTTTGATTACCAATCAAAATGCAGAGGAAGTGTATTTTCATAAGAAAGAGCGTTCAAGGTCATTGATATTTCTAAACTATAAATGAACTATAGGTTGCTAAACTTTTAATGATGTACTTATATTATAATCAACCTTAGTTGTTTTAATACTATATGTTGGATTTGTAAACGATGTCTTTTATAGTAAGTATAAATAATATTGGAAATGTCCCAAAACGATATGTAAGGACACCTTATTAAAATGTTCAATACAGAATATGTAAGATGGACTCCTTATGCATTGACAATAAAAATTATCATCACTACACCAAAAATTGTTATTAATAACACCACAAATTAAATTAAAATAGTGTTTGAATAACACATGCTATGTTAATTCGTTAGGTTTAAAACTTATAGCGTTAGGATATTTGCTCTGCCCCGAATAAAAAATGAAGATTTATGTAGGCAAATATCTCATTCTCTCTTGTTTCACTCCAACACTTAACACCTAAAATTATCATAATTCCATTTTTCATCATCGTTCCCTTCCGAAACCTAAATTCCTCATTGCACCATCCTCTAATCAGACCAACCTGCTTTAAAGTCTCTCAAGTAAAAAAGTTTGTAGGTAAAGGTTCTTTTGAGTTTCAGTTTTGCTCGACTTTGTTTGTTTTTTTTCCAAAACTCCTGATTTTCTCGAATTCTGTTTACGCTAATTTTATGAACTATTTCAGGGGTAACAAAAAATTTCTATCGCAAGAAAATTTATAGGTTATGCAAAGTTAATGTGACGCCCCACCTCTATACTCACACTAACCAAAGACACTACTGGGTATTGTCGTCAATTTGTACAAAGAATAAGGCTGTTGAGGAGCGACCATCTGTGTAATTGATTTGTTCGAGTACCGATATGCCAGATAGAAGGTCATGCATTTCGTTTCAAGAGGAAATCTGACATATCAAATAAAAACTCAAAGCTACTACATAGTGGCTATGTGGCCTTTGGAAACAAATATAAAATAAGCGTAATACAAAATTAGTCACAGATATTCATGTCACTAAGGATGAAATATATATGAATATAACATGTAGAAGTGAATATCAAAGTAGTGGTCATACATGATCCACTACATCACAAAAGAATAGGTACAAGTACTAGACAAAAGAATAAGTATACATCAAGGAGTCTCTACCTCGAATGTATAAAAACCAAGACTACTAAGCTAAAGTAGTTAACCAAAAGTCAAAAGCTTGTCCTTGCTTAAAAGTCTAGTGGAAGCACCTAAAACCCCTCGGTCTGACCCAAGTATTATTTAAGAAGAAAAATAATAAATGGATCAGTCTAGCTATAAATATCATACAAGATGAGATAGGATAAAGAGATATGGTAAAAATATATGATAACAATAATGCCATACTATGACAAGTATACATTTGATAACAAGAAAAATAACACAATATCTCAAATTTTCTCACATATCGAAAAAGAATGTCATATTCTTTATTCTTATTCACCAAACCTCAAATACATATAGAGCTTATCAATGCAAATCAAAAAAATTGGAGAAATGTAAATTCTAGAAATCAATAATTAGAAATCTAGAAAATGAAAAAGAAGGGGGAGGCCGATCACAAATGGGAGCATGAAAATTCACCAACGCGTGTATCACAAACGGGATGCTATCCCATGGGTCGCTAACCCATAGAGCCGGTGCAACGATGTAGTACAATGGGACGCCCGAGGAACCTGAAACTCAAATAAGCTAGAACAACAATGTAGTACAATGATATGCCCGATGAACCGAACTCCATAAAATGGTTAAAAACCCATAGGTTTCTAGCCTATAAAAATGAGACGAATCTCAACAGAACGGGGTACAGTTCCCCACGCGGACAAAGAGACATCGCATATCGTTAGTCTAAACCTCAAAATAATCGTCATCGATCAATAAGTCACTATAAGAAAAATCTATTTTTCGCAGCAGGAGCACACATCGTTTTAATAAAATGTTGCTATTATCTGGTGGATTATTAAAAAACAATGTATAAAATGCTGCTTGTAGTTGGCGAGCTAGGTCAGAAAACGAAGCACGGGGAAACTAAAATCTTGCCGCTTCACATAAGACACTAAATCGATGTCTCTCCTTCCCACCTAACCCTATCCCAAATTTAATTAAAAATCAACCTTTCACCATCGATCACTAGTCTTATCTCCAACTTCGCTCAACATCAAGCCTTTCACCGTGGATCTCCAGTCATCACCAACGTCACCCAATAGCAACCTTTTACTATCGCTCAACATCGACCTTCCACCATCGATCTCCAGTTCAATACAGCCAAACCTGTTGTGATCATCATCAACCTATCGCGATCTGGTTTCGATTTGTAAATCAACTTTGTCGAGCAAAACTTTCCTGCCATGAAGTGTATTTTTAGAATCTTTAAGGTGTGTCCCTAATTTATCTGTCACATAGCTTTGGTTTGTGAAAAGAGGAACTGCCATGCTTTCTTTTGATATTAATTCACCGCATCCTTGTGCAAATTATTATGTTGTACTTTGATCAATTGATTATTCGCAGCGAGTTAGATAAAATCTCATCTTCTTTATCAGAGAAAGTTCAGGACTTTTATGGCTTCTAAGCATTGAGTCTCTTACTAGACAGGTATAGTTACTAGAAGTCCGATGAGTAGATTTATTTTATCAATTTAGACAGTTTTCATACTCGTGTGGCACACATGGTCGATGTTTTAGTATTCATTTGTACTTCAATTTTTCCAAGTGATAGTGAAACACCCATAAAATGCATAGATGGAGTCGAATTTCATAAGAAAAGGATTGTTCATAGAACTATAAGCCTATATGATGTTAAGATTATTAAGCAAGAAGTTAGTACAATAAGTTCTACTATTTTTCACAATTTTTGTATATTTTATTTTATCCTTAATAAGGTCATATAATTTATGACAGATAGTTAATGATGTTTTGATTGGGTTGACATCTTTCTGTATATCACGCTATATCGATAGAAGATACAATTCTATTTCCAAGAATAAAGGGATGAATGATCGTCTACCTAAATACGTCTTCGAACAACGGTTCTTGTAAATGTTAGACCAGCTCCTGGCGTTCATGTAAGCACTAAAATGATAGTTTGATTTTTATATTTTAATCCAAATAAGTGAATTATAATGTTCATATGTAATGAGCGGGCATTGAAGGACATTATGGAAGGTGGTAAAGGCACTAGGTGGGGTAACTGGCTAGGTTATGTTATTATGAAGTTTCCAATAGCAATGTATAAATATTTATTAGAATATGTTCGTAAACAATGAAGAGTGGGGACAGAAAGAAGTCATTGGAGGCAATCTTTACTTAGGTAAGTGGTTCTCTCATTATCAAATTATTTGGGATTAAGGTAAGTTGTATTTTGATATCACATTGCATGTATGTAGAAGTCTATATTATATTGAATCAATTCATTGATCTATGAATATATGCAGCAGTCAGATATGCACTACTAACCTTCCCTCAGCAAAATAATTATGTTGACCAAGTATATATTTTTTTCACTTAACAATTGTTATCAAGCAAGTAAAAGGAATGGTACAAGAAAACCATAGTATATTTTGCCATGTATAATAGTATATAATACTGCAAATGAATATATGCTAGGTTTAATAGCATGTCACTTGCCAGTTCATGCGGATTTTAGTTATTATTCAAGGATTGTACCAAAATTCTTTTGATTTAGTTTATTTATAGCTTCAATTTTATGCATTATTGAAACGACAACATTTCCATTTTTAGTACAGCAGGTAAATGTTAATGGACGACTAACTATGTTTAAACGAATTAACATTTTTATTTTCTATCTTCCAACTGAAAGACCCTATATTTCATATTAACTTAGTCTAGGGTAATTCCAACAAACATGGTAAAATACAATTAAGACAAAAGAAATAGTCCGGACTCTAGACTTAGATTTCTTAGAAGTTTATTATAAATTTTAGTCAATTTTATTTTACAGGTAGCAGCCACTCTCTGTTTTACAGGTAGCAGCCGCTCTCTGTCATAGAATGCTCCGCCATACAACTATATCGTTCTCAAATATCGTTGGTCCCATTGAAGAAGTTGCATTTTCTGGTCATCCTCTAGTCTACATTACTCCTACTGTTTGTGGACACCCTCAGGTAATTTCATATTGAATTCCTATTTTTGTCCTATAATTTCTCTCTCTTTTAAATGCCTAAATACATCGACATTGTTCTTAAACTTTTGAAAAAATATATTTATATTGATCTCCCAACATATATATATATATACATATATATATATATATATATATATATTATATCACATAACTAAGAAGAAAATAATTTACCAGTATTGTTGGGGATTTTTCCTTTTAGAACCATTGATATCTGTATTTTTTGATCATATGAGCTAGCTTTAGAATTTGTAGTAAACGAAATATTGTGGAAGTTCTCGTTAAGTTTGGAATTAAGAATATTGCTTAAGCAACAGAAAACATGTATGCCTAGGGACACAGCTCAGAAATTTGCTATATAATGTGTTAAGTTTATATATTGTTTGCTCTGGTATTTAATGGATGAGAATCCAATATAAAATAGTTGGAGTGATAACTGAGTGTAATAAGTCTTCCCTTCTAGCAAAACTTAGAAACCGTGAGTCCCATCTTTGTAGTTTGTTTTGTATCTTGTGCAACAAGTGCTGGCACTACGAGTAACAAAAGTAAGTGGATGAAATGGGAGCTCCTAAATAAGTTATAGTTAAGTTCCTTCATATTGCAGTGTCGTCAAAAAATATTTTTTTCTTGTAGCTTCATAACTAAAATAGATTTTAGTTTTCAAAACGTTGACATTCAGCCTTTCATAGCAGTTCAGATTTTCAAAGGCCCCTTTAGTTGTGTCTGCTGCTAAATTTGTGGTCTTTCCAAATATCATCTAGTCATCGGCATATAACAAGTGAGTAATTTGCAGTTCAAACTTGTAAATATGAATAAAATTATGGAGATTAGTTGCTTCGACCATTAAGTAAGGGTGACAACGGATCTTCCTGACGCAAGCCTCTGGTGCTAGTAATGTTGCCCTTGGGAATTCCTTGAAATAAAATTGAGGAAGTAGGAGTGTTTATGCATTCGAATGTAATATTAATAAAATGAGTATGAAAATCCATTTTACTGATAATGTAACATATAAAAATCCTATTCATTTATCATAAGCTTTTTGTAGATCCAATTTTATGCAAAATCTGTCTACTCCTTTCTTGGAAAAATCCCATAATAATTCGTGAGAAATATTATATGCTCACCTATATCGTCCGACAATAAAAGCATATTGATTTTGTGATATTAGATACGGTAGGAAGTGTTTTAATCCATTGCATAAAACTTTACTGCAAACTTTGTAGTACATATTGCAGCATGAGATAGGTATGTAGTGTGTAATGTGAGTAGCCTATCTATCTTTGGAATGAGTGAAATAAATGTATGATTAATACCCTTTGGGAGCCTGACTGAAGTAAACATGTCTTGTATAGCAGCAAAAAAGTCCTGCTTAATATCATTTTAATGCAATGTCGTGAATTTTGAATTTATATCGTCTGGTCTAGGGCTTTTATCCTCATGAACGGAAAAACCAGCTTTCTATACTTCTTCCATTTTTATTTCTTGTAATAAAAATTTCTGGCCTACCTCATTAATCACTAAATAATTTGAAATTCTAGAATAATGGGAGTGCTATCATTGAAAGGGCCAGTTTAATAAGTAATAGCCTTATGTTCAATCTGTTCTGGCTTATAAAGTAAATTCCTATATGGATCTATGAATGCTTGAATATTATTTATAGTTCTTCTGAATGACGTTTTTGAATGAAAAAACTTTAAATAGTGTCACCTTGTTGCAGCCATTGTACTTTAGCTTTTTGTTGTAAACTCCAGAATTTTATTTATCCCCTAGATAATGATTGATATTATTGTCCAGTCATAAATGTGCATCTAGAAATTTATATCTTGATAAACATTGTGTTTGTTTTGCATGATTATATCTTTTTTTATCAAGAACAATTGATAATAGATTGTGAATTTAGATAGTGATATTGCAAATAGAAATGAAGGTAATTGGAAGGAACATTCTATAGTTAACACTGACAAAAAAGATCAGGATATAGTGACTTATGATACACAATTAGTGGCTGATAAATGTTCCAACCTGGATGCAAATGATATCTCTGAATTCGGACCTTTTGAACCTTCTATTGCTTCTAAGGATGGGAATGAGGATAACGGTTTTGCTAATGAGCTTTAGCTCTATAGTACTAATGATGAAGAATATGAAAATTTGGAACTGCGAATTATTCACCACAAAAGCTGGTATGAACTATGGAATCAAAGTTACCTCTTTATATTTTATAATTTACAGTAACAAGGGGCTGCATGAAGATTAGTCGTTTCCATTTGTAGCCGATCCTAAGGTCAGATTTAACCCGCCAAAACATGACAGTGCAGAAACTTTTCGTAGTATTCTTAACCATGTGTTAACATGCTAGGAAATAAAACATTGTAATTTTAATTTGTTCCTAATGTTGTTATAGTATTCTACCATTTGCCATATGTATTCCTAAATTCTTTTCCTTCATGCATGAAGCATGATCGGTCAGGTGATTAGCTGTTGCTAAGGAATCTGGGCATAAAACCTAGAATGGGAACAAACATGAATGCATCTTTATCGTTACTTGGAAGTGGCCATGACAAAGATGCATCAATGGCTTCTCTCCCTGTTACTGAAGTAATTGAGATAGCTGGTGAATTTGCTGGAGTTTTCCCTGGTAAAAAGCTTCACATAATATATCTGCTGCCTGTGTTACTTATTTGTACTCTAATCCATTCTATTTGCATTTGAATAGAGCACAAATATGAGAAAGTGAAGATTTTACAAGAAAGGAAACACTATGTAGAATGGCTAGAGATGGTGTGATGATGCACCTGCTCTGAAAAAAGCAGATATTGGATCGGGAAACCATAAGAAATTCGAGTTTGCTTTATTATTTATATGAGTAGAATAAAATGCATCTATGCTAGTGGTTAGTTCAGCTTAGATTTCCATTATAAATCTCCCTAAACCTTTAGTATCTTTAGTGGTAATTGCTCTAATCATATTCACAATCCATGTTTTAGGACTTGGATCAAATTTAATATACAGTAAAGCTATAGCTTAAGATTTATTAACAACTCTAAAAGAGCTTTCTGGGAGCCATACAACAGCTTTTTTTTCTGAAGAACTTCGAAATAATCAGATACCAGACATCTGATTTACTTTATAAATGCACATCTTGTTTTGCCAGATATTTCAGAACATGGAGGCTATAGCAGGAATCAATATCTTTACTACTCAACAAGCCCCTTTAACTAAAGAACAAGGTTTAATATGTTGTTATTTATCAGTACATTAAACTATTTTATTTTAATAGATGTCATTTATTTCACCTGAGCTGAGCACCCTTTAACCCAATTTTTTACTGTTCATTTTACCCTGCTAATCAAAAGTGTCCCATCGAAAATTAACTTGTATATTTCTCATTGATATGTGGTTTGACATTTAATTTAATCCGGTTACGGTGGGAATAATACAAGATTCCAATTCATTTACATGTTTCACACTTACCTAAAACATACATATGTGTGTGCAATCTATAACTAAGGCAATTAAGTTTTATAAATAATAATAGCAATAAGTACAAAGTTAATAATAATAATAATAAAGAATTATAAAATATTAACTGTTAACAAGAAAACTTGTCAACACCCCAAAGCAAAGCAAAGTTTAAATTATGAACCCTTCAAAATTTTGCCAAGTCAATTAAGTTTCATAAATAATAATAATGATAAATTAACTAAGTTAATATTAATAATAAATTATAAAACATTAACCAATTTAACTAAATTTAAACAAAATAAACTAAATTTATAATAATGATAATAATAATTTTATTAAGTTAATTAAGTTTTATAAATAATAATAATGATAAATTAACTAAGCTAATAAAAAATTATAAAATATTAACCAAGTTAACTAAGTGTTATAAAATTAACTAAATTTGTAATAATGATAATAATAATTTAAATAAGTAAATTAAGTTTTATAAATAATAATGATATATTAACTAAGTTAATAACAATAATAACAACAAATTAGATAACATTAACCAAGTTAACTAAGTTTTATTTAAATTAATTGAAATTATAATGACGATTATAATAATTTAATCAAGTCAATTAAGTTTTATAAGTAGTAACAATAATAAATTAACTAATTTAGTACTAATAATAAATCAAAAAATATTAACCAAGTTGACTAAGTTTTATAAAAATTAATTAAATTTATAATAATGATAATAATTTTTTTACTAAGTCAATTAAGTATTATAAATAATAATAATAATGATAAATTAACAAAGTTGTTAATAATACTAATAATAAAACATTAACCAAGTTGACTAAGTTTAATAAAAATTAACTAAATTTCTAATAATGATAATAATAATTTAATTAAGTCAATTAAGTTTTATAAATAATAATAATGATAAATTAACTAAGTTAATAATAATAAATTATAAAATTATAAAATATTAAACAAGTTAACTAAGTTTTATAAAAATTAATTAATTTATATTAATGATAATAATAATTTAACTAAGTCCATTAAGTTTTATAAATAATAATAGTGATAAATTAACTAAGTTAATAATAATAATAAATCATAAAATATTAACCTAGCTGAATAAGTTTTATAAAAATTAACTGAATTTATAGTGATGATAATAATAATCTAACTAAGTCAATTAAGTTTTACAAATAATAATAACAATAATAAATTATGCTATGCTACAAAAAACAAAACAACTAAGTCAATAATAATAATAAATCATAAAATATTAACCAAGTTAACTAAGTTTTATAAAAATTAACTAAATCTATAATGATGATACTAATAATTAAACCAAGTCAATTAAGTTTTACAAATAATAATATAATAAATTGATTAAGTTAATAGTAATAATTATTATAAATCAAAAAATATTAAAAAGGTTGACAAAGTTTTATAAAAATTAATTAAATTTATAATAATGATAATAAATTTTTTACTAAGTCAATTAAGTTTTATAAGTAATAATAATGATAAATTAACTAAGTTAATAATAATAATAATAAATTATAAAACATTAACCAAGTTAACTAAATTTAACAGAAATTAACTAAACTTATAATAATGATAATAGTAATTTAATCAAGTCAATTAAGTTTTATAAATAATTATAACGATAAATTAACTAAGTTAATAATAATAATAATAGTAGTAGTAATAATAATAAATTATAAAATATTAACCAAGTCAACGGAGTTTTATAAAAATTAACTAAATTTATAATAATAAGATTAATAATTTAACTTATTTTTATAAATAATAATAATAATATAAATTAAGTTTTATAAAACTTAAATAAGTTTGCTCGATTAGGTTTAAGCATTCGAACGTTTTTTTCTTGATATATGAATTTGTTTACTCGACGTGGAACCATTTTTCTTGTGAACATAATAAAATGTTTATTACGTTGATATTTGATAAAATATATTTCATTCATGTCATAAGTATGTTAAGGATTATTAGATGTAATCTTAGCTATATTCTGTAAAAATGTATTATTTAATCTATTGAGCATAACACATACAATTAGATAGACAAACTTAATTATTATTACTAGCATGTTTATTATTACAATTAGTTTTGTATATAGTAACATTGTGATGAATATTTACATCAACTATTTTTTGAACATAGAATACATATGCACTATTAGAGAATTCCTGCCATCACAATTCGTTAAGCCATACCCACCTGGTGTCTCTTGATGAACCTAAACTATATTTATGGTATTTTTCTTTGGATAAGTACTTTAGGTGAATTTGGGATGTTATATTGGTAATACAGAGTGAAATGAATGGTAATCTTGTCTTTTTAACTGGTTTCACACTATTTTACACTTGAATTTGAGTTTTCCGAGTCAACTTTTCTTTTTATATGATCAAATGCTTGGGTTTTTAGGTAGCGGTAAATGAAAAGTAAAAGGAGAGATGATAATAGAATATGTAAAAACTGACATGATAATGAATCATTATATGTACCTCATTTTCTTTTTGGCTTTTACATAATAAATTCATATTTGTTCTCTTATACCGCTAATCTCTAATTGTCTTTTTTTCCTATAGGCATATTGGACCTTTGAAGGAGACGAGCTTGGACTTTCCACAATTATATTCTCTTTTAGCATGCTCGTTTTGTAAGATTTTGTAGTGTCAACATTTGTGCTTAAAGCGTTGTTCATGAAATGTTGTATATGACTGAATTTTATGGTATATGAAATTAATGTAGCTTTGATTGTGTTTAATCTTTATAACTACTTATATTACCAAATTATATATATTCATGTTTTGTAAATGGTGCCTATTGCAGTAGTTGTAAAATGTAGGAAAAATATTGACATATCGCAGTGTTTCATAAATGCTGCATAATTTACTTTTGCAGTGTTTCAAAACTGCTGCTGTATTATTGGTTCTGTGAAGTGATGTTATTTGATTGCGTTTCCAAAATGCTGCTAAATGATTTTACAACGTTTAACTAAAGCTGCAAAATTAATTTATGGCAGCGTTTTTTAAAAGCTTTAATAGTCACTAATTTAGCAACATTTCAGAAACGCTGTGGAATTTCCTTACTCTGTTGTGGCATCACATTATGCAGCGTTCATCGAAACGCTGTTAATGATCGTGGCAGCACTTTTAAAACGCTGCGAAAGATCTTCTTTGTTATAGTGAGTGTAAACTACATCAAGGTAGTAAATAAATGAGTTTAGTTTATGTCCCATAACCACTGGCTTAACTTAAATATTTACGAACAAATTGTAGATTTTCACTCGAAAATTGTCACGAGATTTCAATCGAATAAGTCAAAGAATTAACCGACGAAGTAAACACAAGCGTTTCATACCACTTGTATTGCTAAGTCGTTTAATTGAATTTCTCATCCGAATGAGGTAAAGGTTTATATTAATAGATTGGAAAATGGTTTTAAAATCGAGCTTTGTTTTAAAGGAATGTTGAAATCATTTTTGTGAAAGAGTTTGAGTATTTACTGCTAGTATAGAAACCTTTGTATTTTAAAGTGACAAATCACAGAAATGATTATAAAAATAATCTATCACCCAAAATCTACATGCGACGACGTGAATTAAAACCCTGAAAATCGATATCAAATCCATCAAATGGAAACACCAATAATCCAGAAAAGAAGTCATCAAAGTCGGTGTTGATTAACAATAACTATTCGAATGGTCAAGATTGATAAAATTTGGAAATCCACTCAAAGACAAGAAAAATAGGAAAAATTCAACAGGACGAGTCGTCTAGTTGGTTTGGCCAGACGTCTGACTAGGGTTCTAGTTGTAATTTTTTTCTCCTCTTTCTTTTTATTTCCTAAAGCCATCCAGACGTCTGGTTGGATTCAACTAGACGTCTTGTCCTAGGCTCTGGAATTTTATTTTATCTTTCGTTTTATATTTTTTTTCCAGAAGTCCCTACTAGACGTTTGAATTTTTCAACCAGATGTTTGGTTTCCTGAGTTGGACAAAAATTTGCCTAGGCCAAAAATTGCCAAATCAATTCAAAAGCGATCGGACGAGCGTTGAAGGCTAGTGATTTATGCCAAGCGACAACTATGCCCTATAGGCTCTTCGATACAACCCAAACAATATGTCCGAACATCCATAGTATGATTTTTATAAATTTTGACTTCATATCCGAAATTGGGAAATTGGCCAAACTAATTCAAATAAAAAACAATTGAACATGAAATAGATGTTAGGAATTCATAACTAACAACAATGAAAGCTATAGACATATATGTGAGTTCAAGAACTCACCTTTAAATTCAAAAACAATAATTGAGAAGCTCTAAAACAAGGAAAGATTAACTCCACTTCAATCACAACTTTAGAAGCTCCAATCTATGATCATATGCAAATATTTTCTAAGTTTGGTTATAGGAAATTATGAAAATTGGAGAGAGATTGAGATGGAGAAGATAAAAAGGATGCTTATCTAAGCTTCTCTTTGATTTTAGAACTGGAACTTGAATTACTAAGAGAAACCAGGGCTTAGGAATTTTAGTTTCCTCTTCCCACCATTTTTCCTAGGGCTTGAGTATTAGGAATTTAGAAAATAGAATGAATGAATGAAGAGGAGTGGAGTGGGAGGTATTCGGTAGAAGGTTTGGGTTCTCTAATTGGGTTAGTGGACTAGAACACAACCCAAATCCCAAACAAAAAACCAAAATCCTAATCAACTCCAAACATATCAATGTTTATACTCAAACAAGTTGTAAATGTCGTTTTGAACTCAATGAAAGTGGTCTCGAGTCTGAATTTGACCGTTTACAAAAATTCACATTTCAGACTTTAATTCAATTAACGATGTTATATTTAAATAAAACATCTAAATATATGTTCATAAAATATGCGGGTTGTTACAGTTAGACTTTGACGTGTTGTGCCATGTCTATTATGGTTTCAGTCATCGCCGCCTCTACCTACAATGCCATAACCATCTCAACATTCTCTAACTTCTCAATCTTTGAAGGTTTTAGTAAACATAAACTCATAAGATATAGTTCATAAATCAGTATATTATTGATAGATATGTTCATAAATCAGTATATCCACATCGTTGCAGTTTGATTCAATCGACTATGGATATATGTCTATTGTGGTTACCTATGGCATTGGCTATGGATAAGCTTACATGATATTTGGTACATGACTATAATATTTTCACCATAATATGATTCAATCGAATCCATGATATGATTGTTTAATACATTGGGTGCACACCTGCGCTGATAACTTAGCAGAATTGTCGACGCGAGCAAAAAGGTGATTTCAACCTTAATATATGAATTTCCATTGCCCTTAACAACTCCTAATTTACTATACCATTTGATCTTCTGCTTTCGTGATTAGTTGATAATGTACTATTAGACTTAAAGGACGGTGACTTTGTTGTTTGGGGTTCATCTTTCTAAACAATGTTACACATGTTTTTTGCACATGACTCTTATGTAAATTTTGACCATATAAATTAGTTAGAAAAGGAAAATAATTTTCCATCAAACCTCCATATATACTATGGCTGAATACATATGTAAACAAACTCTATTAACCTTCATTCATGCGAGAATATTGTCCTTTATATTCCCGACAAAAGTTATTTTTTATATTTATAATTTACCTAGTTTAATTTTGCCAAAGAATAAAGGTTTTAACTTGAAAACTTATCCAAAATGTTTGAAGTAACAAGTTTGCATTGCACATTATAGCGATGTTAATTATGTCGTTTTATTATGTAAATCAAAGTATTCATTTTCTTTTTTGGCGATAAGTGTTATATTATACCTTTATATTTACCTGATTTATTTCTGCTCCAATTAATGACAGTTATTATAATATAAATATGAAACATAGAAGTTTAATTATCTAATTATTTTTTCAATGAAAGACTAAGTTAATTCATAAAAAAGATGTTATTATCATGCAAGCTATCTAGAATTTAAAAATATAATTTTGCTGTACTATTTTTGAATGTGCGTTGGTAAATATATAATTATTTACCAGTCGTTACAAATGAAACAGTGCAACCTGATACTCTTTTACCCAATAGGCAATGTCTAAAAGTTCTTGATTTATGCATAAGGATTTTTAGATGTAGATTTATCAATGAGGTCACTAATTGGCTTTTAATTTTAGTTTGACGGTTACACAAAATTTTCCATTGTTATAATAAAATACGTTTTTGCAATGCTTAAAAAATTAAAGATAGTTGTATGGCATTTTATCCATCTTCATTTAAATAACTTTGGTTATATATGCCTGCAATCTTGATTAGAAGGTGTACTACTATTACGTAAAAGTATATTTTTTTTTTGAGGACTATGATGCACGCATACAAAGAACTTTTACTTTCCGTAATTAACTTCATTATGTCATGTCAGGACATAGGCCTTGATTCATTAATATAATCCATAAACATACATACTATGGTAAACTTCAAGAATATTATGAGGAAGTGTCTAAACTACAAATGATTTGCTCCTCTTAAATATACAAGTGTTTGTTATACTATATAGTTCAACATGGCGCTTTCATATAATATTTGGGTAATGTGTATCACCTCAACACAATTATGATATTAAAGATGATTGAAAACTATTATTTGCCTATGTTTTAGATATTGTCCAATTATTTCCTTATATCTTGAGTGAAGAGATATTAAGAGTAGACTAGAGTATAATAACCTGAGAGGAAGGTATTAAAACCCAAGTGAGGATATCGATAACCATTGTTGCATATACCCATAACTGTAAACATAGTTGAAGTTTCTATTTTGCTTTCTTATGTTTGTATGCATTGCATAATCATGTTATATATGTGTGTGTGTGCGCGCGCGCGTGTGTGTAAAACTAAATTTTTTCCATTTTTATCTTTCAATATAGATTTTTGAAAATTAATGGATGACTTCTCATTTTCAGATTAATAGTCCAAAATTTTGGAAACTGAAAAGCTAAGAACACCTTCAACCATGTGATAAATAATTAATACAAATTCTACTGATAAAAGAAAGATTGTATAACAAGGAAAAATGACGTCATGCTTCCAGATCAATGAGAAAAAAGAAGCTTCAATTTCCTCTCGCTTTGCCATGTCGTCGACATACAATAAAACTTAGGTCTCTTCATGGTCATCCAGCCTCTTCTCTGGCTGTTAATGGTATAGAAACTTATTTTCTCTTTTATTCAATCCCATGCTAACTAACTATTTTGCTATCTATTGTAAACTAAGGCTTAATTGAAGCGACCATCTTAAATTGTCGACATTAATGATTGAAAGTTTCTAAACCAAGACTTAATTTGATTTCTATTGTTCTATTTTGAACGTTTAATCTTTGTTCAGTTTATTCTTTTCCATTCCAATGAAAAATCCCTTCTGGGAACAGTTGGTATGTCTTTGATGAGAGTATGTGAATATTTAATAATGGATATGATTTGTAGTTTTTCATTCAATGAGGTTGAACATTGGTTGCAAACCCAGTTATACACTACCAATATTTGTCAATTGCTACCTGTATGATACAAACAACTAGCAACCATGTAGATAATGGAGAGCAATCATGTAGATAACGACAGCGAAAATTTACATCTTACTCTTTTCAATATGAAATTGTGGTAAACAGCATGTAGACATGGATAGTAAAAAAAACTTTTATATTTTAGAATAAAATATGTGTAATTGGTATTTATATTTTTGACACCATAGCAACTTCTTTTTATGTGAGAAACTTAAAATTGCTAGGAAACTAACAATCATCTTTTTGTTGTTTGGTTTGAAACTAAAAAGGTATATATCTAGTAAAATAGGGAGCGGACGTAAATATAAATAATTTTGCTCAATATGAAACAAATATCAAAAATTTCTAGATACAATACAAAAAATACTAAAAATTAGTCACAATTTTTAGCTATACCATGCTTACAATTTGTAAATATGTATACTTTACATATAATATAACTAAAAATTGAATGATTCAAGAACCATTTGAATTGGAAGATCTTTGACCTTGATCTTATTCGACAAATATTACTTTACAAAAGCAGAGGATCTCATTAGCATATGGTTATAGAGAGCATGATACAAATACATGGTATTTCTACCTTATTTCTTCTATCCCAAATAATGTAACAAAATATATTTTAAATTTTATTATCAGAAAATTTGCAATTGTAATATTATTAAAACATATATTATTCAACAAGTAAAGCCATTTATAGTAGTTTTATATATTTCCTGCAAATTAATATTATCATCTTTTGTTTACCTTTAGTTGGAACTAGGAAAAACTAAGGGAATGAAACTTTTGTAGTTGCTCAAACAAGAACTTTAAGACCATAAACGTTCACAACAAACATCTATTGTGAAGTGTGCTTCTGTTGTATTTGTTTCTATCAATCCATGCTGCCATATGGATATCATCTCAGCCATTCATATGCTTCAACGCTCGAGATTCATTCTACTTGCTGGTGCAGATTACCACTTACTCGGGCTGAAACGTCAAGGCCCAGTTCTCTTTTATTATATAAATACTTGTTGCCAGCTATTGTATTTTTTATCATTTTGAATCATTTTTGCAATTGTACAATTTGTATCAATTCTACATCAATAAAGAAATATCAATTACATTTTATCATCAATTTGTAATATGGTATCAGAGCATTCAACAGCCTAACGGCATAAGTTTGAGATCCGCAAATCTTTTGCATCATTTCTCCCATTTCAAGATTGCTCTTTATTCTCTTTCAGTTAAATTTCATCATCGAAGAGTTATACCCTTCCCGATTCAAGTGTATCTGAACCACCAGCATTTTTTCGCTAATTCATCGTGCTACACCTAACAAGAACCTGAACACTTGACTGGTCGCAACGATTTTTGTGCCTCGCCAATACTGTTTGGCTGCACTACATATTTCTTGTTCCTCGCCAATACTGTTTGGCTGCACTTCCCATTCAAGAAACCAGATTAGTCACCTATAAAGATGGCAGACAAAGAAGCAGGTGATGAAAGATCATCAACCACTTCAAGAAACGACAAAAGAGAAATTGTTGCATCAGAAACAACATTAATCAAACCCAAAAGTCAAATCATCACTATCCCGCTTGATGAGGACAACTATATAGTCTGGAAATATCAAATTGAAACAGCCTTGAAGGGATATGGCCTTCAAAACTATATCAAGGGGACAATAGCCACACCACCTGCAGTCACAGAAGAAGACAATGGAGTAACAGTTAGCAACCCGGAATACACAAGATATCTAAAGCAAGACAACTTACTATCATCATGGTTACTATCATCCATCAGCTCGAGTCTATTATTGTAACGACCCGCAAATCCGTACCTCTTGAGTCAACACTATTCTACAACAATCAACTCAAGTTGCACGGAAATACGAACCATTTGGGTTTAAGAAGAAGAGGTAGAAGAAGAGAAAAAAAAAATCAACATCAGAATCTAACCATCGCAGCGGAATAAAACATAATAGAGAATTAATAATCTTTACTCAAAATCAAATATATCAGTTTACATATATTACATCATCAGAGTACATCAGTCACATCTCACATCAATAACATACAATGAGTACACAACAACTCAACACAGCGGAAATATATATATACAAGTACGAGAATACGTATCGTCATCCAGCTCGTCTCCTGAGCTCCACAGCATCATATCCTGTATTCTATAATACTCGGTCTGACCCGAGCATTACAGTTAAATAATACCCGAGTCAGTCTGGAATACCAGCGTGAGAAAATCACACCCAATTGATTATTAAAGTTTCAAAATCCTTTGAAAACAAAAGCATCTCGTAAGACCACGCCACAAATAAACATGTCGGGTTTTTACCTTACGATAGCTAAAACAATTTTTATAGAAATCCTCTGATATTATAACAGGGTCTATATACAAATACTTATAAAATAGCCGAAATTGTTACATTCATTAAATTCCAGCTACTAGCCACCGAAGTGGGTAATACAAACAAAACTCATAGAAGGCTCGTAGGGAGAATGGATTTCCAACAATGACTAGGCACTGGGGTACCACCTGTCACAGCACGGGGCCTAGATCACCGTATCGAGGATTACTCCCTTCATCCCCTGCAACACAAGGCCGGAACCATTCCTTACTGAACAGTCCCGAACAAGATAAACCCCGTGGTTGGCGCGACCAACCACCCACTAAGCCGAAATATATATAAGGGACATCTAGACAGGGGAATTATCTTGTCCTGCTTGGGTATGACCCACCTAACCTTGCTGCATATCCCCTGATTTTCAGTCATTCCCATTTGATGAGGCTTGAGGCTAAGCGTTACCTTTTTAGAACGTTTCACTTAGAATGCCCATCGTCCCCCTGACGATGTTTCGCAAGCATTCGTCCATACAAGTCCGTCCCGGGTTCGAACGGAACCGAAGGCACTATTCCTACTACATCCATTTTGGAAATATCCTCAGGAATAGTAGCGACTAGCCCTTGCACTTCACTGCTCCATCTTCGATTCCGAACACGTTTTTCGCACGAAACGTACAAATCGGATCGAAGTGGTTTTCGAGAAATAATTCTCGATCCCGGTCTCTTCGAAACGATCAACGCATGGTCCAATATTGATAGTCGGTTATTTAACTATCAATTATATTCACAAAACAACCATCAAACAATAATTAATTTCCCCAAATTATTTATTTATCTCAAAAATATCTTCACAAGATATATTTCTATTTTCAGCCTTTTGAAAACAGTTTTCAAATCATTCTTTCTTCCCAGTATAAACTTTCCCAAATATTTTCTATCTCCTCTGAAATTACCAAGCACAAAACTAGATTTTAAAAATAATTTAAAACATTTTACTTTGAAATATATACCTTCAAAACATTTGAATTAAACTATTTCAAAAATTTGTTAAAAACACATATTAAATGAATATTTGAAAATAAGGTTACTTAATAAATATAAAACTAGATTTATACTTTCAAAAACATAATATTAAGGCATTCTTTGAATAATTACTACTATAATAGGTAAAAAGAAAATACTTACTTAAGAACTTAAATATTAGAAGTAATAAATTTTCAAAAAAACTTGCTTTTTACAACAACTTTAAAACCTTTAAATTTATTTAAGAATTTACTTTAAAAATGTACTTGGATATCCAGAGAAAAATCTCAACTTCAATCACTTAAATCAATTTCCCAAATTGATTTCAAATTTATCCCCTTTTAATTCAGAATCTAGTAATTTCAGATCTCATTTCTTGATTATGATTTTAAGAAACACTTTAACTAAAAATTCCAATTTTTTTTTTTTTTTAGATTTCTCAATTACTTCTCTATTCTTTTAAATAGATTTAGACTTTGAATTTTAAAATAATTCTTTATTCCTTTAATTGATATAACTTAAGTTTTCAATTCATCAATTTCCTTTTATTAAAAATTACTTTGCTCTTCATACTCGAAGTTATTATTATTTGCATATTCCTTCTATTTCTTTCCAATTCATTCTTAATTTATTCAAACTTTTTATAATTATTTCGCTTACAAATTTACCTCCTTTTAATTTCTTTTCAACAATCCAATTCATATATTTTGGTAATTCATTATACCCGAATATCCAATCAAACCATACATTCAATATTCCAATATAGCTCATCATAGGATATCAAATAATCAAAACAGAGAATATTGAATAACTTAAATAAATGTGAGGGGTCCAGTTGGATCCCTCCAACCTGTTTCCCTGCATCCACAGATGTTAGCACAACATAATATCCATTCCAAAATATACCAGACTAAAGCACATCAATCAATTCAACCATTCAAGCAATCATTTAAATTTAAATTATACTGAGTGAGATTAACTCACATTTGATCAAAGATTTGTCATCCTATCCATCTCGACTTGTTTTCATGACCTTGAACAAACATCAGATTATTTTATTAATATCCGAGCTAATCGAACAATTATTTATCGTTTTAAATAAATTTTTAATTAACCGATAATTAAATTAAACTAAAAATCTACCCTAATTCATTATTTTTAAAGTAGCTAGTAGGTTTAAAATGTGTATATGCATACCCTGTTATCTTATTTTATTTTATTTATATTTTGAAACTTCATAAATATTTATCTAAATAATCTATATGGAATAAAAATCAAATTTTTATATAAACTCTACCATTTTCTATTCATTGTATTACCCAAAACATTACATATATGTATACTAAATTAAATTAAATTAAGAACAACAGTGTTTACTTATTACTGCAAATATTATCTCTTATTCTATATAAACCAAGACAAGAAGGAATTACCTCGATCCCGAACTCACACGACACGAGCCCCCCCCCCCCGGGGTCGAAACCCTAGGCATGCCTACAACCAACACACCCAAAGCCGCGACCCTCCTCATCACCGTAGCAGCCACGCGCGCTAAAAACCCAACGCGAGCTACACGCACACAAAACCCTGGTCTCGTCTCTCGTGCACGAGCTCAAACCGCGAAGAACTCCAACTGGACAGCAACCCTAACTACGCATCGCGACCCCCATACCCCCTCCAATCAACTGTCGTCTTCGATCGAGTGCCCCTCCTTCAAATCCATGCTTCACCGTCGCCTCGCCCAGTCGTGCTCTCCGCCTTCGCCATTTAATCGAACTCGGCTTCGATTCGAAAAGAAATAGATGAGGAGGGAGATCGCGATTCACTATTAGGAAACGATCGCCCCCTTTTTTTTTGTTTAAGTTTTCGTTCGAACGAAAACTTGTGAGACGGCCTTCATTTTTTTTTTTTTTTTTACTAAGTGCTGTCAGTTTTTTTCTGAAGGGAGAAAGGGTTTCGGCCCTTCGTACGCGGAGTTTATATATATATTTTTTTTTATTATAACGTGGCTAAAAGCTTCTCCTTGAAGCTTCTTCCTTTTTTTTTATATATATAAGAAGGCGTTGGCTTCCGAGAGAAGACATGGTACGGGATGAGGGTGAACGTCAGCAAGTAGAGGGTACTTATATGAGAATATACATATACGTTTTAAATTAAATTTTCGATGAAATCTTCAACGCGTTTTTATATCGTATGCTCACCCAACAAACCCAAAAACTACGAAGATTTGAAATCCGATAATAATTCAATATTTCGGACCCAATGGAACTGGTTTCGTGGAATTCCAAGTCTGTGTCTCGGAAGGCTATTTTAAATTCAAATTAAACAATATAAATTTCAATACTCAACAAACCACTGTTAAATTTGATCTTACAACTTCTATTGTCTTCAGTAATACTAATATAAATTTTATAAGCCTTCAAATTATGTTTAATAGGCTTAAAATTCTAGAATTCAACATTTCATCCAATTTTAAATTATTTAAATCTAATAATTAAATTATCAAATGAATTGTGATATTCGTAATTCAAGTTGAAACTGTTATCTTGAATATTTAAAATCAATTAAATATTCTGATTTTAAATGCTTAAAAATTCAAGGTCGTCACATTCCTTCCCCCTTAAAAGAATTTCGTCCCCGAAATTACTAGTTAGGAAGAATGTTCCAATACCAGTTACTATTTTCCCTAAACCAAACAGTTTTCTAACAATTCAACATCTTACCAATTATCTTTTATATAAAAGACCCATTATCTCTCTATTAACTTTCCAAACCTTTCCCTAGTTTGCAAATTATCCTATTTTCCCAACCATTCAAGTTTTAATCATAAAACCAATTTTGAATTATCAAAATTTTCTCAAAATTTTTCTAATACCCTAAATTTTCGAAAAATTTCGCCAGCGCCTCCTTTGCGCGGCTAGCTCGGTACAACTACAAAATGGCTCTACGGCCTCCCAAATCCAAAAAGAAAACAAAAAAAAAGCCAAGTGGCTCAATCCAAATCCAAATCCCAATCAATTTTCATAACAAATTTAAATACATACCTTTTGTCGGGCAATTTCAATTTATCTTCAGAAATCAAAATCAATTCTCTTTTCACTTTATATTACCTGCATATCCGACTAAACAGTAATATCCAATCACAACATTTCAAAACATTTTATCGACTTCCTTACCAATATCAATATCTATTTATCCAAATATCAACTTGTAATATATTTATATTATCAATTTCCAATTTAGAATTCACTATTCCTTTCTTAAGTTTAGTATAAGTATTTAATATGCTTTTATATTCAATATCACCTTACCACTTCAGTTTATACCATTTCTATTCAAATCGATTTCCATATTACATATGTATTTCATTTATTTTCAACTTTGAACCTTTTAAATTTTATCCTTCCTTTATAACTAATTTAAGTCATTACTTTAATTAGTTTCATTTACTAACTTATTTTAGTTTCCAATTCTAAATAGTTTTGTCGTTAACAAAATTTTCCAAAATTTTCTAACTCCCAAAATTTATGAAATTTTTTGGCAGAGTCCCCTTTGTACGGAGGAGCTTTTGCAATTTGACAAAAGAGATAAATATATATATACATCGACCCACACGGTCGGAAAAATCAAAAACAGTTCATATTTCCTATTTTAATTGCATAGGCGTACCTTATTTAGCATTTTAAGCAAGCGGCTTATTATTTTTAGCAAGTAGCACTACCAAATCCAGCCACACGGCTTCCCAGTACCTGTACTTACTCAATTTAAACATGTAAGTGCCAAATATATGCAGTTTATTAACATTCCACTCTTTTTAAACAACTACAACACATAAATATTTAAAACAATGTAACTAACAATGTTTATAAGTAACTTATATGGTTTTTAACACTTACGCACTTGTTTTCAACTAGTGCTCACGCCATTTCATTCAAATCTACATGGTTTATGATTCTGTTGCTTACATTCTATTTATTTTTAAACAAATCAATCTCATATTTGATTTAATTGATTTCAAATCAATTTTATTACACTTCTATCAACTCATAGAATTTTAATTACTTCCATTTACATCCAATGACAATTTATTCTATGCAATTTGACAAGATTTATGTGAATACATAAGTATTTATGTTTATAACCAATTTAAATTGACTCCAACTCAATTTATACTTAATTCTATTCCATTTCGGATTTATTCACAATCCATATATTCTCAGTTTCATTGCATTTCAATTTTATTAACCAAACTAGTCCATTAAAACCATTAACAACTTAGGTTCCATCTCTATTACCAATTAAATTTCCTTTTTATTTCAATTCATTCACAATTATTTATTTAGCTCAAAACAACCAAGCCATATCATTCAATAACCACTTCTCAACTTATTTAAACCATACTTCATTTGATTCTTATTTATCTCATCCATTCATTTATTCAATAAAATTAGTTTACCCACATTCACTTAAACCATTCCAATAAACTTGAAACATTCTATTTTTCTTATTGCCTCAAGTTATTTCAATCCCTTAATAATTTAAATGGTTTACAACTATTTATTTAAGCATTTTCACTCCATTAAATATTATCGGCATCACACCGAAATTTTTTTTTTCCAATTAAAATTTATTCCTACTTGATTTAAATCCAATTCACTACTATTAATCTAAATTTTAAGTTGAATTCAATCTAACTCCTTTCATCCTTTAGCTTAAGTTTATTCACTCCAATTTTATATTTAAGCCCATTTTATTTTCAAGTAAATCTTTTTTTTTTCTATTCTTAAGCTCACTTCATTTTGTAAATAAATTTCTCTTTTCAATTTAATTTGATTCTATCTCAATCCAATCTCATTTCAAACTACAAATTTATTTGATTAGTTATAATAAAATTTAACTTTTCAGATTTAACCCATTCAATTTATTCTCTGGCTATTTCCAAGTTATCTTCACTTATGGATTTTATTTGCACATTCAAACATTGCTATTTTAATCCATTTACATTTTTATCCGATACACTTCAATTATATTTAATTTGTTAACACTTCAAGCTAAATTTTCAATTTAATAACCCTAGTTCTGATTCAATTATTCACTTTCAATTTACCATCCAATTTATTTACTCATAATTCAGCTTCATTCTCAATTACTTTCACTTCATCATCAATTTGAGTCAATTTTAATTTATAATTTGAGTTTATTTCCAACTTCATCATAAACTCACAATTCAATCTCATTAACTAATTTATTATCCAATTAGTTCTCCCCTTATTCATAATCCAACACTTGAATTTTTATTCCAAATATCACTCCATTTAATTTTCTTAAGTTTAATATTTATTTTATACTTCAAGTTTGGATCCTCATTTCATTTTTCAATTTATCAAAATATTGATTTTGGGCATTGTATTCCATTTTCAATTTAATAAGTCACAAATTATTATTTTATACAATTCCATTCATCATAAGCTGGAATATATTCATCTTTTATTTTTAACTCAAGCCTTCTATTTATTTATAGCCCAAGCATATTTTATTTTCATGGATCTTTAATTCTTTTATAAGTTATTCTGGTTTATTTATTTCAATCCAATCCTTATCCAACTTATTTCCCATTTATTCAGGTAAGAATTTAATTTCATTAATTAATTCAATTGAATTCTCATCCCAACTCAATTTTACTTAACTCGGATTTATTTAACTCAATTCGATTTCAACTTAATTTGAATATAATTGGATATTAACTTCAGCCCATCCAATTAATTTCAATCCAAGTCAATTTCATTTCAACTCTTCACTTTAGATTCACATTCCACTATCCAAAGCTTAAATTTCTTCCGGATTCGAAAATCATTTCCATTTATAAACTTACAACTTATCTTATCGGGATTTTTAAATCCGCGGCTTTGATTTCAAATCATTTTGAAATCTCCAACATCTCAAAATCACACTTCTCAAAAAATTTTAAACCAATCTTGGATTTTATTTCCAACAAATTTCTTTTGAGATTTTCAAAAACAACCAGCTTTTCTGAACAAATCAATTTTTTTGGCAGCAATCCGTCACTTAGAAATTCGAAAATGAATACCGATGATGCGGCCGTCATCATCAGAATTATTTTCCAATAATCCAAGTGATTTCAATGCTATATCACTTTCAAAATCCATTTAAAACAAATTTCCATTCAGAAATATCTCCAAAACAATAATGCTATTATTTATCTCCAAAACACTTCCAAATTTTCGGGATTTAAATTTCCAAATCCTGCTTAAATCAAATTTTCTTTTATAATTCATCTGCATAGCTTATGTTCATACAAATTCTTATTTTATTTTATTTCAATTCATAAATTAAATCTATAATTCATATTAAAAAATTTCATTCTATAATGAATTTATCCCTTAAATATTAGTTATATTTCAATTTCTATTTAAATTTTTACCTAACAATGATGATACTTTAATATTATCATTTCTAACATCCAAGCAACCATATATTAGCTAAGATAGTTTACAAAACTTTTATTTATATCAAAATATATTTTGGGTAAAATTATTTCATTCACCCATATTTAAAACAATATCGTGTCGATTGCTCTATTCAAGCGTTTAGAAACCCCTTCGATACAGTTGCGCAGACTGTGTCGACGAAGGTTCATATGCCACTCAATAAATCAATCAACACAATATTGAAACAATTTATATTCACTAACAAATACGCACTCATATCTATTAATACGCTCAAACTCATTTTAGAGTACTATACACTCTATTTTAAATGAGTAATTCCCACCAGAGCCAAGGTTATCTCCAACCTATGCTCTGATACCAAGTGTAACGACCCGCAAATCCGTACCTCTTGAGTCAACACTATTCTACAACAATCAACTCAAGTTGCACGGAAATACGAACCATTTGGGTTTAAGAAGAAGAGGTAGAAGAAGAGAAAACAAAAAAAAATCAACATCAGAATCTAACCATCGCAGCGGAATAAAACATAATAGAGAATTAATAATCTTTACTCAAAATCAAATATATCAGTTTACATATATTACATCATCAGAGTACATCAGTCACATCTCACATCAATAACATACAATGAGTACACAACAACTCAACACAGCGGAAATATATATATACAAGTACGAGAATACGTATCGTCATCCAGCTCGTCTCCTGAGCTCCACAACATCATATCCTGTATTCTATAATACTCGGTCTGACCTGAGCATTACAGTTAAATAATACCCGAGTCAGTCTGGAATACCAGCGTGAGAAAATCACACCCAATTGATTATTAAAGTTTCAAAATCCTTTGAAAACAAAAGCATCTCGTAAGACCACGCCACAAATAAACATGTCGGGTTTTTACCTTACGATAGCTAAAACAATTTTTATAGAAATCCTCTGATATTATAATAGGGTCTATATACAAATACTTATAAAATAGCCGAAATTGTTACATTCATTAAATTCCAGCTACTAGCCACCGAAGTGGGTAATACAAACAAAACTCGTAGAAGGCTCGTAGGGAGAATGGATTTCCAACAATGACTAGGCACTGGGGTACCACCTGTCACAGTACGGGGCCTAGATCACCGTACCGAGGATTACTCCCTTCATCCCCTGCAACACAAGGCCGGAACCATTCCTTACTGAACAGTCCCGAACAAGATAAACCCCGTGGTTGGCGCGACCAACCACCCACTAAGCTGAAATATATATAAGGGACATCTAGACAGGGGAATTATCTTGTCCTGCTTGGGTATGACCCACCTAACCTTGCTGCATATCCCCTGATTTTCAGTCATTCCCATTTGATGAGGCTTGAGGCTAAGCGTTACCTTTTTAGAACGTTTCACTTAGAATGCCCATCGTCCCCCTGACGATGTTTCGCAAGCATTCGTCCATACAAGTCCGTCCCGGGTTCGAACGGAACCGAAGGCACTATTTGAAAGTGGGGGTGAGTATACTAATGCACGTACTAATATAGTACACACGGATCGTGTAATATGGATTACAATACAAATGCGGAAATAGATGATAATAGCATTGTAAATAGAAAATAGAAAAATCACACCAGAGATTTTTATACTGGTTCGGAGCACCGTCCTACGTCCAGTCCCAGACTCCTATCTGGATTTTCACTATTAACTACCTCGCTTCACCCGGAGGAACAGGTTTACAATACCCGAACAGCCGAACGGGATTTCACGCCTCTAATACACTGAGGACTTCAACACTTGCCTCTTACAACACCGAGGACTTCAACACTTGCCTCTTACAACACGAGGACTTCAACAAAAACAAATACAATTGTTGTTGACAACTTGTGTTCTTGAAAACACGGATTTGTCACTAGTAGTACACCCTTCCTATAATCTTATCCTCAAAGTATATGACTGATGTTTTGTGAAGATTAAAGAAGGTATATTGCTTATTGAATCAAAAAGGTATAAAATAGTTTCAATGATTCAATAAGCTATTAATTAAATGAGTGCTTTTAGAATGCAAGAATGTTAGAAAGTAAGATCAGAGAAAGCATATAATAATCATAAAATTCATGTTTGAATCAACGATTTAGATGAGTATATATAAGAAGAAATAGTTGTAACTCTTGGTGAAACAGTTGCCATTAAGAGTTGTGATTATTGGTGAAAGGTAGGAGATGCAACTTTTGGAGAAGAGAAGTGTCGTTTGGAAAACTTGCTTTCTGTTTAAAAACGGTCGACAGGTCAAAAAATGACCGGTAGACAGGATTTTAAATATATAGTCGTTATGTGCATGTGTGCACGTTTACTGTGCAACTTTACCAGAAACGGTCGACCGCCCCATTTTCAACCGGTCGACCGGTCTGTGTAAATTTTCACAGTGAATGTACAATGATGTTTAAATGTATATATATCGACTATATTTGAGATGCATGATTATTTGAGGATAGATTTTAACAAGTTTATCACTATTACAACATCAAATAATCAACCTATAATCTAGAGTACCATATGTAGGTCTTGATTTGTCGATTGCCTTTATATTGTTGTCAGCAATCAAAATCTTCATAGAAGCTTTGACTCAACATTCTCCCCCTTTTTGATTGATGACAATATATAGCTAAAGTATTGAATCTCACCCTGAATATGTGATTTCCTGCAGACAATTATTAGCACCTTTCTCCCTGCAAACAATTATTAGCACCTTTCTCCCCCTTTGTCATCGACAAAAAGGAGTAAACAAAAGAGAATATGAACAAAAAAAAGAACAATGCATAATACATATTTAAACATAAGATGTTTTGAAAACTACCATACATGCCATAGTTCAATAAGATGGACACTAATTAGTACAAGTGTCACAGATGTTTTTAAAGAACTTAAAAAAATAAACAAACTAGCTTTAGTCCGACTGAATCTCCTCCTCATCATCTTCATCATCATCATCGTCATCATCGTCATCGTTATCATCGTCATCGTCATCACCTCTAGATGTCTCTCCATGACCTTGTCCGCTTGTACCAGCAGATTCCTCGGATGTTGACCAAGTGAAAGTGGGAGGAGCCGGACGCTTTCCGGGGTCTTGATGTTGGGTAGAGACAGATGTGCTACATGATATAGCATCCCATATAGCACTGAAGAAAGACTTGACCTTGTTGAATCGTTTGTCAATTTTTGAATCCATACGTTTGAGTCTCGCTTCAAGTAAGAATTGATTACGAGCGATGGTTTCAAGAGATTCTCTTGTAGACGACTTAGATTTCAACAACCTAACTTCTCCGGAACGAGGTCGGGAAGATGGAGCTCGTTGTGCTTGTGTACCTCGTTGTTGCCATTGTTCGAATGGCATAATCTGAACATAGGGAGGAGGAAGTTTCATGCGCTTGATGGTAGTGGAGTCAATGCATTTTGGTGTAGATGTTGCTGAATCAGGGGCTGTTACTCCACATGCTAGCAATATGCGCATAATATACTCATTATAGAAGAAATGAGGTCGAGTGGAGTTATTCACTTTTAAAATTTCATCGAAAATCATGTGAGCCCAGTTGATTTCGATTTCCCCGTATATAGCATAAAGAGCCTTGAAATTTTCCTTGTAGACGGCATCATAATTTCCTAATCGAGGAAATAGAGAGTGCATCAAGACACGATGTAATAGCCTTGCTGTCGGTCGTAGCCCAATCGATTTGGTGCCGTCACTATTATCTTCTATAAACTTATGGCTAGTGCTATTTCGGGTGAATACTTCACAAAATGTTGATGAAAATTCTTCACCTCGATTTGGTATTCCAAGAATAGAAGCTATTCTATCATGAGTAAGATAAATTTGTTTGCCGCAAACTACCGACCAAATAACTCCATTTGGATTATCCGGTGTATATTCTTCTAAATTCATATTTGCGTAGAATAATTTAATCATTAAGTGATTAATTTCTACGCTATTATCTGAAAAATCTATTAGAGGAGAAATATTGGAATTGTTTGCTAAACGACGAATACCGTATGAAGTGAAGTCTTCGAATTTGATGAATGAGCCCGGATGGAACTTATAATTTGTCATTTGATTCCATCGAGTTACGGCAACTGGAGTTTCAAGCCACTTTCTGGCAGAGAGAGTTAGAGATGAAGATTCTGAAGATGCTCTTTTCTTTGATTTCTTTTGTGGTGGAGCCATTGATGAGGATTTGAGAGTTTTGGAGCTTGAGAAATATGAACTAGGGTTTGGGAATTGGGAAAGCTTTCAGTAGGAAGTAGAAAGAAATGAGTGTGGGGTATAAAATATATACGTGAACTGAAAAAAAAACTGTAAATGCATGCGACCGGTCGACCGCCTATATATGACCGGTCGACCGTTTTCAACCCGAGAGCATTTTTGGTCGACCGGTCATATTTCCGGTGGTCGACCGGTTTTGCTCTGTGTTGAAAACTGCTTGATTTTGCAAAAAATTTTGAAAAAAATCGATTGCATATATTTTATATTATATTATTATTACAGAATATATGATATTACAAGAAATATATATGAAAACAAAACAATATACATTATGAAATTCTAATGAGAAGGAGAGTTGTCATTAGAATTTTTGTTGTCTTCAATGCGTTTAGCCCTTGGACTCCACTTATTTCGAGCTCCTTCATTCTCGTTATAATTTCTATCCCAAGAGTTTGGAGTCGTTGAAGTCGATGGCCTGGATGGCATTGGTTCATGAACATCGTGCTTGTTTGATCCGCAGAAGAACGATGCCATTCTTTCTAAGACGGATAATCGCGCCGACGTACGTTGTTGTTCATGATACAGTTGGTTTTGTCCATAATGCAATTGTCTCTGAAGGTCGATTTGATGTTTTTGGTAGTGATGTATCTCATCGATTTGTGCCTTCGTGCGTGGAGAGCAAAATAGTGCTTTCTTTACACGTTTAGATGATGGCGTATGACCAGGAGTGCGAGAACAATGGTGATAGCACTCCGGTTTCTGTTTCGGTGTAATCGGAGAGTAATTCTCCTCCGAATCCGAGCTTGTGATTGAAATATGAGGTTCTTGTGCGCATTTGTCACAAATATGAGCCATGATAGCTTGTGTATGATGAATATAATTTTCAGAAAAGAAATGAGAGATTAAAGAGGTAGTTTCAAAAGTTTATAAAAAAGGTTTGTTAAGACCTTTGTGGTTTGAATTTGATAAAAAGAATTGGCCGTAAACATAACCAAAGGTTTAAAATATCTGTTTAAAAATAGGTAGAGATGGTTATAGTTCTGATTTTTAAGATTGTTATGAAAAAAATATAGCTTAAGAATGTAAATAATTTGTTCTATTCTAGATCTTTTCGAGATACTAAGCCAAGCTCTCTTCGTAGTTTAATAAAACTAGATTCAAGTAAAGGCTTAGTGAAAATATCGGCTAATTGATTGTCAGTATGAACATACTTAAGACATATATTTCCTTTTTCAATATTATCTCTAAGGAAATGATGACGGATATCAATGTGTTTAGTTCGAGAGTGATTCACTGGATTTTTAGAAAGATTTATAGCACTTGTGTTATCACAGTATATAATAGAATTTGATAAATGAATATCAAAATCTTGAAGTGTTTGTTGCATATATAGTACTTGAGTACAAGCAAGAGCCGCTGATATATATTCAGCTTCACATGTTGATAGTGAAACACAATTCTGTTTCTTACTAAACCAAGAGACAAGTGATTTTCCAATAAAATGGCACGTACCACTTGTACTTTTTCTATCCGTTCGTGAGCCACCAAAATCAGCATCACTATATGATACTAATTCAAATGGACATTCTTTTGGATAGAAAAGACCAAAATCTTTGGTATTATTAAGATAACGAATTATACGTTTCACTGCTCGTAAATGTGATTCCTTTGGATCGACTTGAAAACGAGCACATAAACAAACACTCATTAATATATCTGGACGACTAGCTGTAAGATAAAGAAGAGAACCAATCATGCTTCGATATAATTTCTGGTCAACATTCTTACTACTTTCATCTTTTTCAAGATGTGTAGTTGTACTCATAGGAGTTGGTTTACCAGATGTATTTTGTAATCCGAAGCGTTTGATAAGATTTTCACAGTATTTTTCTTGATTGATAAAAATACCGTTTGAAAGTTGTTTGATTTGAAGTCCAAGAAAATAAGATAGTTCTCCCATATGAGACATTTCAAATTCTTTGGTCATAATACTTGCAAATTCCTTGCAGAGTTTATCGTTTGTTGAACCAAAGATTATATCGTCTACATATATTTGGATAACCAGAATATCTTTTCGAGAATGTTTAATAAACAAAGTTTGATCGACTTTGCCTATTTCAAAACCTGAATTAATAAGATAGCTACGTAATCGTTCATACCAAGCACGAGGTGCTTGTTTTAAACCATACAGAGCTTCCTTAAGTTTGAACACATGGTCAGGATATTTTTCATGTACGAACAACGGAGGTTGTTCGACATAGACATTCTCTTTGATAAATCCATTGAGAAAAGCACTTTTGACATCCATCTGATAAAGTTTGAAATTATGATGACAAGCAAAAGATAATAGAATTCTAATAGCTTCTAGTCGAGCAACTGGTGCAAAAGTTTCTTTATAATCGATACCTTCTTCTTGATTGTATCCTTGTGCTACTAATCTTGCTTTATTTTTGGTGATATTTCCTTGTTCGTCAGCCTTATTTTTATAGACCCATTTAGTACCAATTACTGACTGATCAGTTGGTCTTGGAACAAGTTCCCAAACGTCATTGTGCTCAAACTGATTTAGTTCTTCCTGCATGGCAATGATCCAGTAATCATCTGTAGCAGCTTCTTTTGGATTCTTGGGTTCGATATTTGAGAGAAAAGCGACATGACCCATTTGATTGAGTTGACTCCTTGTTCTGACATGTGATGTTATTTCACCTATTATATTTTGGGCCGGATGGTCTCTTAATATTCTTGGTGGTGTTTGTAATTCACATATTTGAGGAGCATTCTCAATAATTATTTCTGAGTCAGAATCAGTATTTGAGATGATTGGATTATTAATGACTATTGATTCGTCATCATCTGATATTGTGTGAGGATACTGATAGATTTCATCAAAAGATACATGAAGTGATTCTTCAATAGTTTTGGTTCGTTTATTAAATATCCGATAGGCCTTACTTCGTTCCGAATAACCGACAAATATTCCTTCATCGGCTTTTGGATCGAATTTTCCAAGCTGGTCTTTCGTATTTAAAATAAAGCACTTAGAACCAAAAACTTTGAAGTATGAGATTTTGGGCTTTCTTTTGTTAAACAATTCATAAGGAGTGTTCTTGGTAAGAGGTCTTATGGACACACGATTTAAAACATAACAGGCGGTTGCGACAGCTTCTGCCCAGAAATGTTTTGGTAAGGTAGTTCCATTCAATAATGTTCTTGCACATTCTTGTAAAGTTCGGTTCTTTCGTTCTACTACTCCGTTCTGTTGTGGAGTTCTGGGAAACGAAAAATTATGATATATACCTTTCTTTGTACAAAAATGTTCAAATTCATTATTTTCAAACTCTCCGCCATGATCACTTCTTATATTTTTAACTTTAATCCCTTTTGATTTTTGAATTCTTTTGACGAAAGATTTGAAATGATCGAAAGTATCACTTTTATTTTTTAAGAAAATTGTCCATGTATAACGAAAGAAATCATCAACAATTACAAGCACATATTGACTGTGATTTATTGATTGAACTCTACTAGGTCCAAATAAATCCATGTGCAGTAACTCAAGTGGTTGTAATGTTGATATGACTTTCTTGGATTTAAACGATGATTTGGTCAATTTTCCTAATTGACATGCATCACAAATGTTGTTAACTTTAAAACTCATTTTGGGTAGTCCTCTAACTAGATTGTTTTTGGCTAGCTTGTCAATAGTTCTGAAGTTTATATGACAGAAACGTTTGTGCCATAGCCATGGATCATTGTCATTAGCCACAAGACACATATCTGAATTATGATTAATATTCATATTTAGAATATATATATTTCTGTCTCTATAACCTTCAAAAACCAAATTATGGTCTTTATCTAAAATACTACACTTATTATTTGAAAAGGAAATTATAAAACCCTTGTCACATAACTGACTAATACTAAGTAAATTGTGTTTTAAATTTCTAACTAGCATGACATTAGTAATAAGAGGTAAGTTAGATGTACCGCAATTGCTCACATCGCCTTTGCCGATGATATAACCTTTTGAATTGTCTCCAAAAGTGACTGAGCCACCATCTGAGTATTTAATATTTGTTAATAAGCTTTTGTCTCCCGTCATATATTTTGAGCAACCACTGTCCAATATTCACTTTCCTCTTTTCTTCAGTGGGACCTGCAAAAAATAGAATTAAGTTCATGGTACCCACTTTTTATAGGGTCCTAAGAGTTAGGTCTTAGGAGTCCAAACCCATTTGGGTCCGGTATCCCCTTTATATATATAATTGTTATTAAAATGTACAGTATTCATGAAATGCTGAATGTATTTGTTCCTAATCAAATTATTATTTGTTTTAGGAACCCATATTTTGATAGTCTTAACATTTCTCTTTTGAAATTTCACAACTGGTTTTGGTTTGAAATATAATAAACTAAAATTTTTCTTAGCTTCAGTTTTTTGTACTTTTTTCTTCCTTTTATTTCTAAGATATTTCTTAGTTTCATGTTTGTTATATCCCAAACCTTGTTTATCTGAAATAGATTGTGAACTTTCAATGATTTTAGTCAAATTTTCTCGACCTTTGTTAAAGTTAGAAACATTTTGAGTAATGTCATCAAACTTTGTTTGTAAACTAGCTTTTTCTAGGTCTAGAATTTTGACTTTTGCTTTAAGCTCATGATTTTCAGTAGTTAGAGCATTATTTTTCTCTTTTTGAGCTTCTATTTCTTGACTCAAAAGAGATATTTGAGAGTCAACATTAGATGATGATTCTTGAATATTTTCAAGTTCCTCTTCTAATATTTTCTTCTCATCTTTTAACATATCTCGTTCAAACTCTGCTCTACTTAAATCTGCTTTGACTATTTTTAATTGACGTTTTAAGTCTTTATATTTGACTATTAATTCAGCATTAATATCAAGTAATTCATCAAATGTAGGAATTTGTACCTCATCTTCTGTTGCCATAAAACAAACATTAGCTTGTTCATTCTCCGAATCACTTTCACTTTCTGATGAAGATGACTCTGAGTCATCCCATGTTACTGAGAAGGCTCGTTTCTTTGATTTGTCCTTCTTATATTTGAATTTGTCATTTTCTGACTTCTTCTTTTGTTCTGGACAATCCTTCTGCATGTGTCCCTTTTTATGGCAGTTGAAACATTCTATAGCAGATGAAGATGGTTTATTTGATCCAGGTTTCCTTTTATTGTAGCGACTGGCTTTTCAATATTTTAGGAATTTTTTGAAACCTTTAGCAATGAACGCCAAATCTTCATCTTCAGAATCTGATTCATTTTCATCTTTCTCAACATGAAATGCTACATTTTTCTTTTCTTCTTTCTGTTCTTTTCTAGCCTGCAAATTTGCTTCATAGGACATTAAATTTCCTATCAATTCATCTGGCTTCATGACGGAAAGGTCATTAGCTTCTTCAATTGCTAATACTTTTCCTTCCCATTCATTAGTCAGAGAATGTAGGACTGTTGAAACAACATCAAAATCAGAATACTTTTGTCCTAACCCAATAAGTGCATGGTGAATAGTTTGAAACCGTGAATACATGTCATTGATTGTTTCATTTGGTTTCATTTTGAAATTTTGAAATTGACTTTTCAGCATGGCTATTTTGGCTTGTTTAACCTTGTTAGTACCTTCATGAGTGATTTTTAGCGTTTGCCAAATTTGATATGCAGTAGTGCAGATACTAACACGGTTATATTCATTTTGGTCTAATGCACAGAACAACATATTTATTGCTCTTGCATTTACGACTGCTGCCGTTTTCTCAGCCACAGTCCATTCTGAATAATCAGTTGTTGGATTCACTATTTCTCTTTGAGTAGCATTCCAAGCATCATAGCTACTTGATTGCATAAAAAATGACATACGTGTTGCCCAATAACTATAGTTAAGACCATTGAAAAATGGAGGTCTTTGTGTCGATTGACCTTCCGTGTAAGTGGTGTTTTGAGTGCTAATACTTGCGTTATTTGCCATATTACAAGAATATATCAAATAACTGTGTTACGGTTATATGATGACCGTGCTCTGATACCAAATGAAAGTGGGGGTGAGTATACTAATGCACGTACTAATATAGTACACACGGATCGTGTAATATGGATTACAATACAAATGCGGAAATAGATGATAATAGCATTGTAAATAGAAAATAGAAAAATCACACCAGAGATTTTTATACTGGTTCGGAGCACCGTCCTACGTCCAGTCCCAGACTCCTATCTGGATTTTCACTATTAACTACCTCGCTTCACCCGGAGGAACAGGTTTACAATACCCGAACAGCCGAACGGGATTTCACGCCTCTAATACACTGAGGACTTCAACACTTGCCTCTTACAACACCGAGGACTTCAACACTTGCCTCTTACAACACGAGGACTTCAACAAAAACAAATACAATTGTTGTTGACAACTTGTGTTCTTGAAAACACGGATTTGTCACTAGTAGTACACCCTTCCTATAATCTTATCCTCAAAGTATATGACTGATGTTTTGTGAAGATTAAAGAAGGTATATTGCTTATTGAATCAAAAAGGTATAAAATAGTTTCAATGATTCAATAAGCTATTAATTAAATGAGTGCTTTTAGAATGCAAGAATGTTAGAAAGTAAGATCAGAGAAAGCATATAATAATCATAAAATTCATGTTTGAATCAACGATTTAGATGAGTATATATAAGAAGAAATAGTTGTAACTCTTGGTGAAACAGTTGCCATTAAGAGTTGTGATTATTGGTGAAAGGTAGGAGATGCAACTTTTGGAGAAGAGAAGTGTCGTTTGAAAAACTTGCTTTCTGTTTAAAAATGGTCGAAAGGTCAAAAAATGACCGGTAGACAGGATTTTAAATATATAGTCGTTATGTGCATGTGTGCACGTTTACTGTGCAACTTTACCAGAAACGGTCGACCGCCCCATTTTCAACCGGTCGACCGGTCTGTGTAAATTTTCACAGTGAATGTACAATGATGTTTAAATGTATATATATCGACTATATTTGAGATGCATGATTATTTGAGGATAGATTTTAACAAGTTTATCACTATTACAACATCAAATAATCAACCTATAATCTAGAGTACCATATGTAGGTCTTGATTTGTCGATTGCCTTTATATTGTTGTCAGCAATCAAAATCTTCATAGAAGCTTTGACTCAACACTATTCCTACTACATCCATTTTGGAAATATCCTCAGGATTAGTAGCGACTAGCCCTTGCACTTCACTGCTCCATCTTCGATTCCGAACACGTTTTTCGCACGAAACGTACAAATCGGATCGAAGTGGTTTTCGAGAAATAATTCTCGATCCCGGTCTCTTCGAAACGATCAACGCATGGTCCAATATTGATAGTCGGTTATTTAACTATCAATTATATTCACAAAACAACCATCAAACAATAATTAATTTCCCCAAATTATTTATTTATCTCAAAAATATCTTCACAAGATATATTTCTATTTTCAGCCTTTTGAAAACAGTTTTCAAATCATTCTTTCTTCCCAGTATAAACTTTCCCAAGTATTTTCTATCTCCTCTGAAATTACCAAGCACAAAACTAGATTTTAAAAATAATTTAAAACATTTTACTTTGAAATATATACCTTCAAAACATTTGAATTAAACTATTTCAAAAATTTGTTAAAAACACATATTAAATGAATATTTGAAAATAAGGTTACTTAATAAATATAAAACTAGATTTATACTTTCAAAAACATAATATTAAGGCATTCTTTGAATAATTACTACTATAATAGGTAAAAAGAAAATACTTACTTAAGAACTTAAATATTAGAAGTAATAAATTTTCAAAAAAATTTGCTTTTTACAACAACTTTAAAACCTTTAAATTTATTTAAGAATTTACTTTAAAAATGTAGTTGGATATCCAGAGAAAAATCTCAACTTCAATCACTTAAATCAATTTCCCAAATTGATTTCAAATTTATCCCCTTTTAATTCAGAATCTAGTAATTTCAGATCTCATTTCTTGATTATGATTTTAAGAAACACTTTAACTAAAAATTCCAACTTTTTTTTTTAGATTTCTCAATTACTTCTCTATTCTTTTAAATAGATTTAGACTTTGAATTTTAAAATAATTCTTTATTCCTTTAATTGATATAACTTAAGTTTTCAATTCATCAATTTCCTTTTATTAAAAATTACTTTGCTCTTCATACTCGAAGTTATTATTATTTGCATATTCCTTCTATTTCTTTCCAATTCATTCTTAATTTATTCAAACTTTTTATAATTATTTCGCTTACAAATTTACCTCCTTTTAATTTCTTTTCAACAATCCAATTCATATATTTTGGTAATTCATTATACCCGAATATCCAATCAAACCATACATTCAATATTCCAATATAGCTCATCATAGGATATCAAATAATCAAAACAGAGAATATTGAATAACTTAAATAAATGTGAGGGGTCCAGTTGGATCCCTCCAACCTGTTTCCCTGCATCCACAGATGTTAGCACAACATAATATCCATTCCAAAATATACCAGACTAAAGCACATCAATCAATTCAACCATTCAAGCAATCATTTAAATTTAAATTATACTGAGTGAGATTAACTCACCTTTGATCAAAGATTTGTCATCCTATCCATCTCGACTTGTTTTCATGACCTTGAACAAACATCAGATTATTTTATTAATATCCGAGCTAATCGAACAATTATTTATCGTTTTAAATAAATTTTTAATTAACCGATAATTAAATTAAACTAAAAATCTACCCTAATTCATTATTTTTAAAGTAGCTAGTAGGTTTAAAATGTGTATATGCATACCCTGTTATCTTATTTTATTTTATTTATATTTTGAAACTTCATAAATATTTATCTAAATAATCTATATGGAATAAAAATCAAATTTTTATATAAACTCTACCATTTTCTATTCATTGTATTACCCAAAACATTACATATATGTATACTAAATTAAATTAAATTAAGAACAACAGTGTTTACTTATTACTGCAAATATTATCTCTTATTCTATATAAACCAAGACAAGAAGGAATTACCTCGATCCCGAACTCACACGACACGAGCCTCCCCCGGGGTCGAAACCCTAGGCATGCCTACAACCAACACACCCAAAGCCGCGACCCTCCTCATCACCGTAGCAGCCACGCGCGCTAAAAACCCAACGCGAGCTACACGCACACAAAACCCTGGTCTCGTCTCTCGTGCATGAACTCAAACCGCGAAGAACTCCAACTGGACAGCAACCCTAACTACGCATCGCGACCCCCATACCCCCTCCAATCAACTGTCGTCTTCGATCGAGTGCCCCTCCTTCAAATCCATGCTTCACCGTCGCCTCGCCCAGTCGTGCTCTCCGCCTTCGCCATTTAATCGAACTCGGCTTCGATTCGAAAAGAAATAGATGAGGAGGGAGATCGCGATTCACTATTAGGAAACGATCGCCCCCTTTTTTTTGTTTAAGTTTTCGTTCGAACGAAAACTTGTGAGACGGCCTTCATTTTTTTTTTTTTTTTACTAAGTGCTGTCAGTTTTTTTCTGAAGGGAGAAAGGGTTTCGGCCCTTCTTACGCGGAGTTTATATTTTTTTTTATTTATTATACGTGGCTAAAAGCTTCTCCTTGAAGCTTCTTCCTTTTTTTTTTATATATATAAGAAGGCGTTGGCTTCCGAGAGAAGACAGGGTACGGGATGAGGGTGAACGTCAGCAAGTAGAGGGTACTTATATGAGAATATACATATACGTTTTAAATTAAATTTTCGATGAAATCTTCAACGCGTTTTTATATTGTATGCTCACCCAACAAACCCAAAAACTACGAAGATTTGAAATCCGATAATAATTCAATATTTCGGACCCAATGGAACTGGTTTCGTGGAATTCCAAGTCTGTGTCTCGGAAGGCTATTTTAAATTCAAATTAAACAATATAAATTTCAATACTCAACAAACCACTGTTAAATTTGATCTTACAACTTCTATTGTCTTCAGTAATACTAATATAAATTTTATAAGCCTTCAAATTATGTTTAATAGGCTTAAAATTCTAGAATTCAACATTTCATCCAATTTTAAATTATTTAAATCTAATAATTAAATTATCAAATGAATTGTGATATTCGTAATTCAAGTTGAAACTGTTATCTTGAATATTTAAAATCAATTAAATATTCTGATTTTAAATGCTTAAAAATTCAGGGTCGTCACAATTATCACAAATAGTTGGCTGCAATTCGTCATATGAGATTTGGTCATCAATAGAGCGGATATTCAGTTCACAATCAGCCGCAAGAATTATGCATTTTAAAAGACAGTTGCAAAATTCAAGAAAAAATGATATGTCAATGAGAGAATATCTTGCCAAGATCAAATCTTTATGTGATAAACTTAATGCAATTGGTCATAAAATTTCTGAAAGCGAGCAAATTCTCACCATAACAAATGGACTCGACGATGAGTATGAATCAGTGGTGACCTTTATAGCATCGCAACCAACTCTACCAGATTTACAGTCAGTCCAGTCTGCATTACTTGCCCATGAGGGCAGAATTGAACATAGAAGAGCCATGCAAAGTGAATTTTCAATCAATTGTGCTAGCAGTTCAAGAAACAGAATACAACAGGGCAACACAGCAAATCAAGGAAGCAAGCAGGATGGTCAAAGACATAATTACACACAAAGAGGAAGGGGAAGAGGAAGATGGGGCAACAATAATAGAGTAAAATGCCAAATATGTGAAAAATTTGGTCATATAGCTAGCAAGTGCTATTTCAGATTCAATAAAAACTTCACTGTTACACGGCAAATTCAAAGGAATCCCAATGTTAACATGACACAACTGGATCAACAGCAGAAAAGCAACAATGAAGGTTCAAGAACTCAACCAATCAATTCATACGAAGCCAAACTAGACAACACAAGCCTGGATGATTGGTACCCAGACTCGGGAGCAACTAATCATGTGACAAGTAACCTTCAAACCTCAATTTAGGCAACAAAAGTTACACAGGTACGCAAGCTATACATTTGGGTAATGGTGAAACAACAAGTATATCACATGTTAGCATATGAACTATTCACGGTAAAAGAGAATTATATTTAAACAATTTATTGAGAGTTCCAAAAATTAAAAAGAATTTAATTAGCGTATCCCAATTTGCTAATGACAACAAAGTATACTTTGAGTTTCACCCAAATTTTTGTTTAGTTAGAGATTTGCTAAGTAAAGATATATTGTTGCAGGGTAGTTTGAGTAAGGGACTGTACAAATTTAATGCTGTGAAGTAATATGAACCAACAGTGAAGAAGTATTGGTGCAACAGTATTCACACCGGTGATCAAACAGAAAAAATATTTTAGATCATTGGCATTGTAAACTAGGGCATCCTAGTATGAAAATTGTAAAAAGATTTTTATTAGATAATAAAATTTCTTTTCAAAGTAATGATATTTCTGATACATGCACACACTGTCAATTAGGAAAAAGCCATAAATTACCCTTCAGCAATTCTGAAACTATATATGAAAATCCTTTTGAATTGATAGCTGCAGGTTTATGGGGACCAGCCCCACTAAATTCCATACAAGGGCACAGGTACTACTTATCCTTTGTTGATGCATATACTAGATACACATGGATATTTTTTCTCAAATCAAAATCTGAAACTCATGATGCCTTAGTTCATTTTATTTCACTGGCTGAAAAACAATTTAATTTTAAGGTAAAAATTGTGCAAACTGATGGAGGGGCTGAATTTTACCCACTTAAAAAATATTTTCAAAACAAGGGTATATTGCATAGAATCACTTGTCCTTACACATCTGAGCAAAATGGGCTTGTCGAAAGAAAGCATAGGCACATAGTAGACGTAGGCCTAACATTATTATCTCAAGGATCATTACCCTTAAAATATTGGCAAGAGGCATTCACCACAACTGTTTATCTTATAAACAGAATACCAAGTAAAGTGCTTGATTACAAATGTCCTTATGAAAAGTTATTTGGCATTAAACCTGATTATGATAATTTGAAAACTTCTGGGTGCTTATGTTTTCCCTATCTTAGACCTTACAACAAACATAAATTGAGTTTAAGGTCAAGTCCATGTACCTTTCTAGGATATGCTATAAACCAAAAGGATATAAATGTCTTGACAAAAATGGTAAGATTTATATATCAAGAAATATTGTGTTTAATGAAAATAATTTTCCTTTTGCAGGCAAAAGACTGGCAGACAATAGAGACACAACAAATCAATACACCGATTATGTCAAAGTATGCCTGCCCACCATACCAGAATTAACTATTCAGGAAGAACAGGGAAACAATAAAAGACTTGAAAGATCAGAATCCATTGTAGAAACAAAATCTGATTATAGTGCAAGTGATACACATGAGTGACCAACACAACAAATCGAAGAAAATGATGAAGCACGGTCACCTGACAACTCAACATCTAGCAGTAGCAGACCTGTAATCACAGACATGACACATAATGTGCAGGAAACAGGGCATTATATGATGAAAAGGTCAAAAAGTGGCATTTTCAAGCCTAAAATATACAATGCAAGTGCAGATATCATGGAACCAGTCACATATGAGCAAGCAGTTAAAGATATAGAGTGGAAAAAAGCCATGAAAGATGAGTACAAAGCATTAATAAAAAAAATCAAACATGGGATCTAGTGTCAACTCCAAAGGATAAAAACATTGTTGGATGCAAATGGACCTATAGGATCAAAAAGGATGGTAATGGAAAAATAACAAAGTACAAAGCAAGGCTAGTTGCTAAAGGCTACTCTCAACAATTTGGATTTGACTTTAACGAAACTTTTTCGCCCGTAGTCAAACCCACTACCATCAGGATCATACTTAGCATAGCATTAAACAATCAATGGAAAATTAGACAGCTGGATGTACAAAATGCTTTTCTCAATGGAGACTTACAAGAAGAAGTATATATGCATCAACCAAAAGGGTACATCACAAAAGGCAGTGAAGATAAAGTCTGCAAATTACATAAAGCTATTTATGGTCTCAAACAAGCATCAAGAGCTTGGTACGAGAAGCTCAAAGAAACACTAACAAAATTGGGATTCAAACCAACTAAGGCAGACAATTCATTATATACCAAAACAACTAATCATGAAGTCACATATGTATTAGTGTATGTCGACGACATCCTCATCACTGGGAATAATGAAAGTGACATCATTAATGTCATATAATTGTTGGATCAAAACTTTGCTATCAAAGACTTGGGGACACTTGATTATTTTCTTGGAATTCATATTAACAGACCATCGCAAACAGAAATGTTTTTATCTCAAAGACTATGCTTCAGAAATTTTGGTTCGTGCCAACATGGATCAGGCTAAGCCTCTACCCACACCCATGGTCAGCAATTTACGGTTATCCAAAACCAAGGGGGAACCTATTGTCAATGTTAAACAGTATCGAAGCATTGTAGGGGCACCACAATACTTGACCATCGCTAGACCAGATTTATCCTATAGTGTCAACAAAATTTGCCAGTTTATGCAAAACCCCCTAGATAGCCACTGGAGGGCGGTTAAGCGTATTTTAAGGTATATAAAAGGTACTCAGGACTATGGTTTGCTGTTAAATCAAAGTAAAGAAGTAAATATACAAGCTTACAGTGATGCCGATTGGGCTAGCGATGCTGATGATAGACGGTCTACCTCAGGCTATTGTGTTTATGTGGGTGGCAATCCAGTCTCCTGGTGCACCAAAAAGCAATCAACTATATCAAAGCTGAATACAAATCAGTAGCAGGTACAGCGGCCGAAATAATATGGATAGAAACCCTGATTCGTGAATTAGGGCTTGAGCTGAAAGGAAAACCGCTAATTTGGTGCGACAATCTAAGCACCATCTCCTTATCTTTGAACCTGATCCAACACTCTCGCACCAAACATATAGAAATTGACCTATTTTTCGTACGAGAAAGGATAGCAGCGGGAAAACTATAGATCAGGCATGTTCCTTCCTTCTACCAACGTGCCGACACCCTTATAAAATCACTTTCTCTCAAAAATTTTGCTAGACTAAGAGAGGAAATGAATATTATTGATGGGAGCAGATTTCATGGCGGCCAAAGGAAAGGAGATGGAAACCCTAGCTTCGTTTGAGGGTGGGTATTGTGAAGTGTGCTTCTGTTGCATTTGTTTCTATCAATCCGTGCTGCCATATGGATATCATCTCAGCCATTCATATGCTTCAACGCTCGAGATTCATTCTACTTGCTGGTGCAGATTACCACTTACTCTGGCTGAAACATCAAGGCCTAGTTCTCTTTTATTATATAAATACTTGTTGACAGCTATTGTATTTTTTATCATTTTGAATCATTTTTGCAATTGTATAATCTGTATCAATTCTACTTCAATAAAGAAATATCAATTACATTTTATCATCAATTTGTAATAACATCATTGACTTTGGTAGTGGCTCTCAACCATTCATCTTTTTATATTATTAGTAATGTCTTTCCTTTTTTGTTTTTTAGTTCTGTTGCTATCTTCTGTATTATGTAAAAATATGTTGAATATAATTGTTAAAAAAATGATTGGGTCAAGTTGAGGCAGATGGAATTGCTGAGTAGAACTGCGGCTACTGGTAAATGATGGTATTGGATTGAATTATGGAGTCAAACGATAGTGTCAAATGAGTATAGCAACGACACATTTGTAGATTTAAATGGAGGAAAACCTCAAAAAAGATGATGTCGGGTAGAGGAGTGATGCGGTTCAAGACAAGGCTGCTTCATAGATTGGAGCGAGTAAGACTCTATATCTTCTTCTCGACATATTTTTATGACCATCTTTTGGAATATTCACATTTACCATATTTTTAAATATGAGTTAGTATTTATTTTATTCTATTCTTAATAGTAGAAGTAACACATAAAGAATTATTCTTAATTTTCAATAACATATCTTGGCTTTGATGTTCAAAATAGTCTTGGCTTTATTGGCTTTAGACTTTGATCACTTAATCACTAATTGATTTGCCTGCATTAAACAGAAAGATTGTTTCATGAAAAAACTCATTTTTAAAGTTCTATTGAATGGATATATCAATTTGAAGAAAAGAAAAAATTAAATTTAAATAAAAAACTGAAGGGACGATTGACTGTAACTGGAAATAAGAGAAAAGCTATTAGTACAAGTTGACAGCATACACGAACATTATTACAAATTTAGGGTTCATGCGGAAACAAACCAACTTATAAAAGGCCAACATCAAAGTACACTTTAATAATATATCATTGAATAATAATATATTTTATGTATAAAATCATCCTCTAAATAATGAAGGATGCAAAGAAATTCTATAAAGGGTATGTAGGTGGTTGTTGCCCTACTATAGTTGATGCAGTTGAACATGAGCAATAGAAGTAGCAGGAGCAACATATACTAACATGGGAGCCACTAGTGGGTGACAGGGTACTAGGTAATTCACTCGAACTAGGGGAGGTAACCTTGGTCTAAAACCATGCATGTCTTGATTCCAAGATGGTGCAGTGACACTAGGATCATATATTGGTGTGGTGGTCGATGGATATAGTAAAGATGGAACTGGAGGCATTGCAAGAAGTGACCCTTTAGATATTGTATGGTCTTTTTGTTGAAATATATATTTGAAAAAAAGGTTGGAGTAGAGAGAAGAAACTTGTTCTCACTATCCACACAATTCACACACAAAGAGAAGAAACTTGTTCTCCTAAATAATGCTTTAATATTATTTTTCCTTTGCTAGATTTCTTTCTTGATTGATTACAAAATGAGGGGAGAGCTCCTCTATTTATATGACTCAATGAACTTCTAGACGTAGAATATTCTAGAAACATGACTCATTTGACAACTATAGAACTTTCTTTTTAGAAAACTCTAGAAACATGACTTTTATACAATTCTTATTTCTAGCAACTAATATAAAATTCTAGATCTCTCTCCAAATTCTATTAAATACAAGAACATTCTAGAAACTTTGATAATAAGAAACTTCTATAAATTAACAAATCAAGTTTATATTCCAACACCCCCCTTTAAACTTGATTTGCCCCCCTTTGAGCTAAAATTTTACGCATACCAAGTTTCTTCTTTAACTGCTTGAAAATCTCCAACTTCAAAGGCTTCGTTAAAATATCGGCAATTTGATCTTGCGTCTTGCAATGCTTGACAACTACTTCTCCTTTCCCAACCAAGTCTCGAATGAAATGATACTTGATTCTTTTATGCTTGCTCCTCCCATGAAAAACTGGATTTTCGGTGAGTGCTATAGCAGAATTGCTATCACAATATATAAGTGGGCTTTCTTTTGGAGTATGCTTAAGTTCTTCTAGCACCCATTTAATCCATAAAGCTTGACAACTAGCTAAAGATAGTGAAATATATTCTGCCTCGGCGGTTGAGAGAGCCACAACTTGTTTCTTTGACATCCACGTGATTGCACTTGATCCAAAGTAGAAAACATTCCCAAAGTACTTTTACTATCATCGACACTTCCGGCCCAATCACTATCACAATATCCAAGCACCTTAGGATCATTTATCTTTTGATAATAAATTCCATCCCCAAGTGTTCCATGCACATATCTCAAAATTCTTTTTCCGGCATCCTAATGTTTCTTCTTTGGTTGCTCCATGAACCTACTAATCAAGCTCACACCATATGTAATGTCCGGCCGAGTGGCTGTCAAATACATCAAACTCCCAACAAGACTTCTGAACAATGTTGGATCAAACATATTTAGAGTTGTCATCCTTACTTAGTTTCAAGCCAACTTCAACTGGAGTGCTAATTGGCTTTGCTTCTTCCATTCTAAACTTCTTCATCAAATCTTTTGCATACTTTTCTTGAGAGATAAATATACCATCATCATCTTGCTTTACTTCAATGTCAAGAAAGTAATGAAGTAAACCCAAGTCGTTCATCTCAAATTCTTGCATCATACTTCTCTTAAATTCCTTAATATTATCAAGACTATTTCCCGTAAAAATCAAATCATCAACATATAAACCAATGATGAAAATGTTACCTTTGTTCTCCTTAATGTAAAGAGTATGCTCAAATGGACACCTCTTGAATCCCATCTTCACAAAATAGTCATCTATGCGACTATACCATGCACGAGGGGCTTGCTTAAGGCCATACAATGCCTTCTTCAACCGATAGACTTTATGCTCTTCATCCTTTATCACATAGCCGGGAGGTTGATCAATGTACACCTCTTCTTGTAGTACTCCATTCAAGAAAGCAGATTTAACATCCATTTGATAAACATGCCACTTATTTTGAGCGGCCAATGAAATTATCAAACGAATTGTTTCAAGACGTGCCACAGGAGCAAAAACTTCTTTGTAATCAACACCATACTTTTGCTTGTAGCCTTTCACAACTAATCATACCTTATGTTTTTCAACTTCACCTTGTGCATTCAACTTTGTCTTGTAAACCCATTTGACTCCAATGGGTTTCTTCCCTTTAGGTACTTCAACCAACTCCCATGTTTGGTTCCTTTCAATTGCATCAATTTCTTGATCCATGGCTTGTCTCCATTTTTCTTCCTTGGCGGCTTCTTCAAAATCAACTGGATCCGCAGTTGCATATAAAGCAAAATCAACAAATTCATCTTCTAAAATTCTTCTTGTTTCTCCATAAATCTCCGCAAGAGGTCTTGTCCTTATAGGTGTTGATTCTGAACTTGAAGATGATGAGCTTAGAGGAGAATTAGATGGTGGAGTAGGTGGAGTCGATCCTTCTTCTTCAATTGGCTCAAATGCATCATTATCAAGCAAGATACTTGTACTCCTTTTCTCATTTTTCCATTCCCATGCTTCTTCCTCATGTTACATCACGACTAATAATAGTCTTCTTTATGATGGGGTTATATAATTTATATGCCTTGAATCTTTCACTATAGTCAACAAAGATGCACTTTTCAGATTTGTCATCAAGTTTTCCTCTCTTTTCATCCGACACATGAGAGTAATAAAATGCTTCCAAGAATTCGAAAGTGGGAGACACATGGCTTGTGACCGCTCCATGCTTCTTGTGGAGTCTTTTCTTGAACACTTTTAGTTTCCGCACGGTTGAGAACATAGCATGCACATGCTACAGCTTCGGCCCAAAATATTTTAGGCAATCCTTTTGTCTTCAACATACTTCGAACAAGTTCCATGATGATACGGTTCTTTCTTTCGTCCACCCCATTTTATTGCGGGGTTGAGCGGACCGTTAGTTGATGATGAATGCCATGATCCTTTAAGAAATTTTCGAATTCTTCCGCCATATATTCTCCACCACGATCGGATCGGAGTGTCTTTATAGAAAAACCACTTTGCTTCTCCACAAGTGCTTTAAAATTCTTGAATACTTCAAATACTTGAGATTTTTCTTTGAGAAAGTAAATCCACATCTTGTAACTATAGTCATCAATAAAAGTGAGAAAATACCGATTACCTCCAAGACAGTTTGTGCGCATAGGTCCACATAAATCCGAATGCACTAGCTCCAAAGGATTCTTTGCTCGCCATGCCTTTTCTTTTGAAAATGGATCTCGATGGTGCTTGCCAAAAACACAACTTTCACATACTTGATCTTGTTTGCTAATATTTGGGATGCCTCTCACCATATGATCTTTGCAAATCTTGGATAGAGAGCTAAAACTCAAGTGATTATAACGAAGATGCCAAAGCCATGACTTGTCATTAACAATATTAGAAAAACATGAAAATGCTTCATTTTTAATTTTCAATGGAAACATTTCTGTTGGTGTCATCTTCACTTTTGCAATAAGAACACCAGTTTTGTTTTTGATCTCACATAAATCATTTTTGAAATTCACATTATGTCCCTTCTTTAAAAGTTGCCCAACACTCAAAAGATTGTATTTAAGATCGGGAACATAATAAACATTAGAAATATAATTTGTACCTTGCTTTGTCTGTATCGAAATATCGCCACTGCCTTTGACCATGAGCCTTTTGTTATCACCTGTCTTGACTTCTCGTTGGACACTTTCATCAAAATTCACAAAGCAACTTTTATTTCCGGTCATGTGGTTACTACAACCACTATCAATATACCATACATCATCAAAAGAAGCTTCTTGAACATTACAAGCAAGAAGCATACTTTCATCTTGTGTCCACAAATTCTTATGTAGAAAATTAGAATTATCTTTTTCATCATTAATTCTTTTAAAACAATCCTTTTTCATATGCCCATATTTATGACAATAATGACATTGAATATTATAAGAGTTACCTCTTCCTCTTCCACTGTATCCTCCACGACCTCTTCCTCTTCCTCCTTGAGATGGTCTTGAATTTTCACTTTGAATTTGGCCTCTTCCTTGTCCCCTACCACAAGCTGATCTTCTACCCCTTCCTCTAAATCCACCACGGTTGGTGTCTCGAATTTGAAAAGCTTGCTCGAAAGGAGAGGAATCAAATTGTTTGATGTGAAGCTCATGAGATTGTAGTGAGCCCAATAATTCTTCAGGAGAGAAAGTATTCAAATCTTTTGATTCTTCAATAGCAACAATAACATGCTCAAATTTCCTTGTCATACTTCGAAGAATTTTTTCAAAAATTCTTTTATCCGAAATTTCTTCACCATTGATTCTAAGTTGATTAGCAATAGAAATAGTTCTATTATAAAATTCCTCCACCGATTCACTTTCTTTCATTTTGAGTAAATCAAACTCGCCTCTTAGAGCTTGAAGTCTTACAATCTTTACCTTTTCTTCACCTTTGTATGCCTTGTTGAGGATGTCCCATGCCTCCCTTGATGTTCATGCCGAAGAGATCCTTCCAAAAATTGCTTCATCCACCGCTTGATAGATAATACAAAGAGCCTTCTTGTCCTTCTTTCGAATCTCTTTCAAAGTATTCAATTGTTGTGCTGAAAGTATTGCTTGATTCTCCGGTTCTTCATATCCATTTTCAACAATCTCCCAAAGATCTTGAGAGCCATACAAGACCTTCATTTGAATGCTCCATTGATTGTAATTCTTTTCCGTCAAACGAGGAAGTTGAGGTTGCAAAATATTGTTCGAAGTCATCCCTAAACCTTGCTCTGATACCACTTTGTTGAAATATATATTTGAAAAAAAGGTTGGAGACTAGAGAGAAGAAACTTGTTCTCACTATCCACACAATTCACACACAAAGAGAAGAAACTTGTTCTCCCAAATAATGATTTAATATTATTTTTCCTTTCCTAGATTGCTTTCTTGATTGATTACAAAATGAGGGGAGAGCTCCTCTATTTATATGACTCAATATAACATTCTAGATGTAGAATATTCTAGAAACATGACTCATTTGACAACTCTAGAACTTTCTTTTTAGAAAACTCTAGAAACATGACTTTTATACAATTCTTATTTCTATCAACTAATATAAAATTCTAGAGCTCTCTCCAAATTCTATTAAATACAAGAACATTTTAGAAACTTTGATAATAAGAAACTTCTAGAAATTAACAAATCAAGTTTATATTCCAGCACTTTTCTCTTAATTTTCTTTGCCTGTAATAGTAATAATAATATTTCATTTATGTTTTCTATCTACAACCAAGGCATAACCAAGCTTAGTTATGTTTAACCTATTTCAGTTATATTGTCGTGGATTATTCTCTCTATTGAGATTCACTTATTTATCGGTTAAAGGATAGTTTTGCCATTTACTTTGGATGCGTTTGAAACCATTGAAAAAATTGGGTTTTGCTTAGTAATAGTGTAGATGAAAGCGAGTATCAATAGCACTGGAGAGGAACATCTTTACAATTCAATTAAAAGGAAGGAAAAATAATTCACACGAGTTCATCAAAGATTTTTCGCTTTTTATTGGTTTTACTAGATGTATGTTAATTTTATGTGTTTCCATATTACTTGTTTGCCCATTGGATATTTGTGAAAATTAATAGTTAGCCAACAACACGACAATCTTACCACCTTCTTTGACAGATCAAAAAATACCGACAGTCTACGAACTTGGTGCACTTATATATAAGAGTTGAAGTATTAAGGTGCAAAAACATATGAACTGGATAAATACCATTGTCCCAGTGGTTAACAGCTTTGGTGCAAGATGTCATAAGTTTGAAACTTGCATAGCCTGATTCGAACATATATTGACATATGGTTTGTGTTCTGTTGTCCTGGTTACATGTTGCATCTAAGTACCATTTCAAAAAAAACATATGAACTAAAAATTTCAAAAGATCGTTTTGGGTTTCAGGGTAAAAAAATTTCTCTTCAGTGTAGCTGTTACTCGAGTACATTATTTTAATGGGTGGATATTGAATACATGTGCCTGTGCGTGTCTCGCCAGTTTATTTTTCAAGTTTTTTAAGTTGTTACCAGTGATTATGACATAGGAATACTTTTTTTTTTCCTTTTTAGCTCAGTAGTATATGTGCCTAAACTGTTTCTAACAGGACATGTTGAAAATAAAAAAGGAAATTAGTTTGGAGCGGCTTGGAATATCTAGCACCATAGTTCGGGCTGACAATAAAATAGTAGCAACTGCTGGATGGGATCAAAGGTTAAGGGTTCTTTTCTAATCTTTTATTACTGATGTACTGGTACAACAAATTTATAGTTGGTTATGTCCATTCTTTTCAGTTTCGATATATAGCCGCGGTATAATTCTATTATTTTGAGCACATGACATGCCATACTCAATAGTTATTTCTAATGCACATACAGACCTTGCAATTTCACAAGAAGTCTCTCAAGGTGTCACAACACCTCCCCCACACTAGGCCCATCCTTCCCTTCATCGGCCAAACACTTCTCTAGAACCTCTCCAAAATCCTTCAACCAACCCACCTCATACTACCCTACAATCCAAGGGTCCACTGCCCTTTCCAACATCCACTCCCTGTGCCACATCATCCCCCACTCGGCTAAATTCACCTCCTCCCTCTTCAGTGTAGGCTCTATCACCGCCCTGGCGCACACCGCCTCCAGCAGCACCACCCCAAACGAGTACAAGTCGGACTTCCTTGTTAGTTGCTGCCTTCTAAAGTACTCTGGGTCTAGATACCCGAAACTGCCCTTCACCGCTATGCTCATGTGGGTCTGGTCCAGTTTGGGTTCGTCCTTTGATAGCCCGAAGTCCGACACTTTGCCACGAAGCACTCGTCTAGTAGGATGTTTGTTGTTTTGACGTCTCTATGGATGATCCTGCAGTCCTTGTACCTGTTGAAAATGTTTGAGGGCGTCTAAGAATATTTTTTAAATAATTGGTTTTCTATTTTATAAAGGTAGATTGGTCTTTTTATTTACTTTCGTTTTGCATAAATACATATATGTATGGTAGTCTGCCATGTATATTTATGTATGTGGTATGATACTAATATTGTATTCCAATATTAGAATGTCATTGCTTTATCATTCTTTCTAATTTTCTATAACTTTAGTATATGCGTTTTGAAATCTCCTACATATTATGTGATACAGAATGCAAGCAAAAAGTCACCAATGAAGTTGATCAATGAAGTTCCATCGGTAAAACTTAATGGTCGCACCATCGCTTGTGAAGAAGGTATGTCACTACCACAACTTCTACATTTAACAATACTCTATTAATGTATATAATTTCCTTTTTGAAACCATGAAATAACTACACATTCATCCCCCATAAACTGATCTAGTTATAGGAGTTAGAGCTTGGGTTGTGGGAATACTAGTCATATTGTATAGCGGAATGAATATTGGCTGGTTGCATGGGAATAAAAAAGGAGTTTGATTGTTTATTTTGAAAAATAATGAGTTAAATAGGCCTATCAATGGATGCGCATATATCCGCATTTGAAAATTTGAATCCACGTCCAAATCCGCATCCGATATCCACGGATGTCAAAGAATCAACATTCGCATCGGCATCCACATCTGTAGATTTTTTTTGAATATCAAAAATATCTGTATCCATAAATCTTAAAAGTGAAGTGCGGGAAAAATTCCCAATAGTGAACATTATTATGGATGTACATAGCTTCAACTAAATGATTTATTAAATTGAAAAAAATTCGATTTATATTTATTTAAAATTTGATGTAATAATTAACAACCGATTTTATTTTTCAAAGTTTGGTTGCAAAAGAATATTTTGCTCATTTGTTTAGAACCGCGTAGGAAATCATTATCCAAACATTCCATAGTTAGTTGATTATAAAAACATCAACTATAATTTATTTTCTACAACTTGAAAAGATCTAACATCATCTATAAGCTTTTTTCAACTTTAGCGGACTGAATTGAATTTGTCTGAATTTAATGTTGAACTAACCCAACTACATAAATAAATAAACAAGGTAGGGCAGTTGACATCATAAGTAAAGCTTAATCAAACAAGCTAAGTAAAGTTGTTATCATAACTGAAGCATCATGGCAAGAACTTGAATTGGCTTGTTGTAACAGCAGCACGGTCGCTGCTGGAAATAGCAGTTTTGTTGCAGTTGTCTATAGCAGCCCTGTTGCATCTGTTCGCAGCAGCGACAGTGTTGCTGTAAACAGCAGCCAAAGAGCTGCTGTTTATGGCATCGACTTATTGCTATGTGTATAGACACTCACATTGTGTGCACATGTACAGGGTATTTGATATTTTCCATATAAAGTAATTAACTTTACAATGTTGAAACTAGAGAGAATATTCAAAACTGAAAAATATTTATGTATCTTGATGATGGTTGAATGTCGAACACTTTTGAAATCATATAATAATAGTTCTTTTTAGTAGTAATAGTATTACATTATGTTGTTTGGGATGGTCACTGTTCTTGTATTGTTGACGATGATGGTGAAAAACCAATATTCATGTGTGTGTAGATGTGAGATTGACGTATTTTGGTTAAATATTCATGTGTGTGCTTGAAGGTTGATGAGTAGTGAAGAGTGGTTGAGTATTTCATAGTGGCAAGATGCTATGGTTTACAGATGTGGTAATAAAGGAAACATGTTGTAGAGGTGATGGTTGTGAAGTATTTAACATGCTTTAAGTTCTAGACCATGGTGTGGGCTGTTTGTGTGACATGATTAATGAATCAAGCTTAGTCACTATTGTGTTTATTAAGTTTTGCATAATGGATATTGTTTTGAGTATACTTGAGGTTTCCATTGCTAAATAATTGTTAAATGCATCCTGCTTATCAGCTCTATTAGATGCATATCCAGTTGCTATTTGTTTGCCTTTGTTTTGAGGATTTAACTAAGAATCGGAGTCTAATAGTTGATCTTCACTGGAATCTAATACCTCTTTTGAAACACTACTAAGAATAGTTGACGGTATTATACGCACTTTGATCCTTATCACGGCTGTTACATATTTGTTCATATCATACATGTTTATTTAGTACCATATCATGGTATAAATTTAATCTCTGCACACTTGTTTTATTTGTACCATAGATATTCTGCTTTTTCCTATTTAGTAGAACTAGGATAACTTAATTATTCTACCTTCAATTTTAAAGTACACAACATATCGACATTGCAATCTTGTGCTTTCTTGTTGCTTCAAGTTATGTGAACCAATGCACATAATTCTGGCCTTTTCTTTGGAGTAAGAGAACCTTACACCCTTTTATCTATTCCCTTTAATTTGAACTATCATTTCTAGTGTTTTTTTGTTGAATGTTTTAGTGTTTGTCTGATTTTTTATTAGATTCTACCAATAGACAAGATTTGAATATCAAGTCGGGAACTTCTAAAATTTGGTGAAAATGCCAACAACAATAATATGGATGAAAACACAAAGTAAAGAAAAGAAGTGAACAGCAATGGTGAAGATCCATCAAAGTCCAGACCAAATCACCACATGCTTGTTCCTAAGTTTAATGTTGATGGCCAGGTAATTTCTCAGCCATATTCTTACCGACATTATACTTTAAACGTGTTCACTATGTTTGTATATGTAAATGTGTTCACTATGTTTTCATACTTGTTTATGTGTAAATGCATAGATTTAATATAATTTCAAGTTACAACGGATAATATCTACTTATGTAACTTTTTGGCATGCAGGAACTGTCTAAGTTTGTTGACAACTGGTATTAGGATTGAGTAAGGAGGGAAATGTCACATAGCTATAGTGTATCATTTTGGTAGGTGAGTTGTTATGATGCATGATTTGCTTTGAGAGAAATATGAAACCTTCTTCTTAGGATGTTGTTGCAAATATGTAATAAAAATGAAATATATGTATCAACAGTTTGAGCAATATGTTTGAGATATCATGTGTTTAATTTATATATGTTGTTTATGTATGTGAGATCTGTTATATTTATATGCAACGAAGAAATGGTATTATATAATTGAAATCTATACTATAGATATATTCTATAATTAATAATTCTTTTGAAAGCTAAAACAACAGTAAATAAAACTGGTAAAAATGATATTACATTTTATAGCGTTTTAAAATTCCGTTGGAATGAAAATGCTAAAGAACAGTACCGCTATTGTAAAGTACAAAACCCTATGGAAACAAGAAGTTCTATAGTGTTTTGCATTTGCAAATACACATCGGTGTTCAAATATAGCATTTACTTTTAACAGCGTTTATAAATGCTTTGGAAACATGATTTTTTTATAGCATTTTGATTTTTCTATCACAGTTCAATGATCTACTATAGCATGTCATTCAGAGCGTTCTCTGAAATTCTATGATGGACTATAATAGCATTTTCCAAATGCTATAGAGACCCCAGTTTGTTGTAGTGCATGCATGTTATGTTGTCTATAATATTGTGATTTGTTTATGCATTTTATACAAGTGGCAAATATCAAATCCAAACTGATATCACCAAATGATTATTTGAAGTATTCTTGTGCATTTATGAAATACTAGAGAATTGTTTAGAGTAACAACGAACTCCTTATAAAGGAGCGTTCGGACTCAAACTTTCACAAATGATATTGAGTACAAAATGTTAACAATAAATTCAAGTTAAAAATATTTAAATTGAAAATGTTCCAAATAAAATACCGTGGCCGAATCAATGAAAAAGCTAAGTACATTGCCTAAGATAGGGTCGCAATAAAAACAATGTATATAAATATAAATGCACAAAATTAAAACCAAGTCGAGAGTAATTTCAAATGTTGAGAATCACATAACGTTGTTGATAATAATGTTACAATATAGTTCATAATAGAACTAAAAGCTTACTAAAAGTCGAGAGACATAATCTGAATTATTCCATATGATAAATCCGGTTTATCGACGTCGTGGAGAGATGGTTGACAGAGTAGATAATTAAACATAATAGCATACCCATTCACCGAGGGACTGACCCAATTGGTTTTGAGGAAATAGATTGGAGAAGTTGGAATGATATTCCATAATTGACCCTGTTATCCCACCTTATAGCAAGGCCATGATACCAAAAGATTAACTGGAATCCAAAGATAGTTCACCTCGATTGCCAGTTATGTACAGATCGACTATGGATGTTGGTAAATTTTGTACAAGTTCGGATCAAGTTACAATTGACAAGACATGACCAGCAAATCTATGAAAACCTACATTTCAAATTTCAAGTCGATCTGATGTCATATTCTCAAGATATGACCGATGCAAGCCAAAGGAATCGATTCATTCGCCTCCATCTATTCGTAACCCTTTGTTTGCATCCTTCAAATCGCCTGTTGTTCGCATCGATCAATCTCCTGTTGTTTGTATCCATCAGCCTACCTCATGTACGTGCTACTTTGTATCCATAACAGTCCTTGTTCGTATCGATCAAGATTTGGTTAGTTCGTATCCGTCCACCATGTAGACCTCGTTCGTATCCATCGAGTTCATGGTTGTTCGAATTGATAACGTCCATATGTATTTGTATTCACCATTGCCCTTGCTCGTATCCATCAGAACCCCTCAAAATATATCACTTTATATCGATTAAATCTGCGATAATCAATACAAACAGGGGCTGGAATGGACGGATACGAATGGAGTAGTGCATATGGATATGAAGGAAGTTTACAAGGGTGAAGGCTCGGTCAACACGGCGAAGAATATGGATCCACCCCAGTTTATCATTCCACGTCAACGAGCAGGCACGTGCCTCTGATCGACACGAAGAAAATGGATGCGAAGGAATTGATACGAACTCATATCCATGTTGAAGATCCCAATTCGTATCGATCATATTTTGAGATCCGCAAGTCCAAATGCCACCAAATTTTCACAGGAGCTTACGCATGACCTAAGGAATGTTCATACTAAATTTCGACTCGATTGGATCAAATTATGATCGAACAAAATCCATTCGTATCGATCACAGATCGAGTCGAGATCACGTGAGATCGATCGCATGAGCCCACACACATGCCAGGAGAAGTCACCCGAGATCTGAGTGAGATATTTGTAGCCTACGCCTACAAATAACATCCCAAAGCATACAGAAAATGGGATCTTTTGGCTCATCAATGTCCAGACTCTGCCGAAACCATTTTTGTACTTCAAAGCTACTGTTGTACTTGAAATTCATCACTGCAATCTGCTCTAGTTAGTTGTAATCAACAAGCAAACATCAATAAAGTGAGTTACTTCAAAGTGGACGTAGGTCGGGTTGCCGAACCGCTATAAATTGTGTGTTCTTTACTGTTTTCCTCTTAATTTTCTGAGTGCTCTTCATTTTAATTTATCTACATACTTGTTATCTGCGATCTTTGATTGTGAATTGGTGCTTTCGTGTTTGTGACCAATTTTGGCACAAACATTTTGGTGCTTTCACTGGGAAGGCTGAATTCAGGGATTCTAAAGCTTAGATTTCAGACTTAAAGCTTGAAGACTTTGATCTGGAAAACAATGGCAAGGCAATCAGCAAGAAGGCAGAGGAGTGAAACGAGTCAACGTGAAGGGAGCCATGAGGCTTCCTCAGGAGCGAATCAGGCTTCAGTCTTCAGTCTTCATTACCCGAGATGAGATGGAGATGATGATGGGAGCTACGCATGAAGAGATTTTGAAAAGACAAGAGGAGATGCTCCAGAATTTTCTTTGACAAGTTGGACAAACTGGAGTGCGAAATCAAGCTAACGCGGCTATAGGAGATGCCAGAGATAGGAGTCAAGAGCGTGGAGCAATTAGTACCCAGAACAGAGCAGGACCGTTAGGAGCGTCCCTAGAGCTGGGGGGCACTCACCAGGAGTGTGTTGATCCAACCTCAAGCAGGATACCAGGTGGAGCTGTTCAACATGGCATTGACAGAGGGATGGACGCCCATCTAGGAGACCAGATTCCAGGACTCCCTCATGGACTCGGGGGGCAGGCTAGAGGCAACGGATAAGGAACGCTGCTTGGCAACAGTGACAGACTGATGATGATGGTCAGACGAGCCATGAGAGGTGGATTGATGAATATAGATCTGGAAGACATGAACAGGATCCCCTTCGCTCCTGTAATTAGACAGGCTAGGAATCCACCAGAATTCTAGCTACCAACACTGGAGACGTACGATAGGAGGATGGATCCTGCAGTTCATCTGACATGGTACATGAGGCATATGGAGGTGTTGGGGGCATCAGAGGAGGTCATGGCCTGATGATTCCCATTGTATTTGATAGACATTTCAGCGCTATGGTTCAGACAACTGGAGAGCGGCTCCATTGGAACATGGACCGATTTGATTGAGAAGTTTATGAGGCAATTCAGAGTTCACATTTCGAGACCCAAGAAAGTGACGAGTTTGGCAACATTAAGCCAAAGAACCAAGGAATCATTGAGGAGCTTTCTGACACAATTCAATGCAGTGGCAGCATCGGTGGATCGCGCAGATCCCACCGTGGTCTTAATGGGAGCTGTATCAGGCATAACTGATGGAACGGAGTTTAAAAATTCACCGACAAAGGATCCACCTATGGATCTACGGGAATTTTATCATAAAGCCGAAGGATTTCTATGATTAGAGGATGCAAATGCTGAAAGAGAGGAAGGAGAAGGAGTCGATGTTTATGCAGTCAAGGGCGGAAGTCCCCCTAAAAAAGACACAGGAACTGATAAAGGGAAACAGAAGGTAGTGGATAATGATGATGGACCAAAGCGACCACAAAAGGAACCGAAATTCATCTCCTTTTCGGAATTAAATGAAACTTCGGAGCGAATTTACCAGGATACAAGGGGGTAGATTCCTTATTGAAAGCGAATGAGAAGAGATACAACCTACAATGAAAGAAGATCAAATAAGTATTGCTTATTCCACGAGCTGAACGATCATAACACGAATGATTGCAGGCACTTGAAGGATGAGGTCGAGGAGCATATACGGAATTGTCTCCTATCACATTATGTGAGAAGGGGAACAACAACGGTGGAATGAGAGCGGCCACCACCTGCATCAACTGGGAACGGCTCAGGATCGGGACGTTAGCTTGTCATTAACTAATTGAAATAATGACGAATGAGTGGCAAACTCCACACCAACACAATTAAGTCGTTTAGACATGTACAAGACCGCGAACGATCCTCAGACATGCTATGATACGACTACTAATCGCATCGGTGTAGGTGTTTGCACTTTGACGTCTCTACATTGCGTTTTGTTTTCCATTTCTTATGTTTGGATTTGATTTTGTTGGACATTTCTATTGAAATGCTCATTCTGAATGTAAATCTGCTATTTGTGATTCCATACCGGCTAAGCAACTTACATATGTACGGGGTCGCGAATGGTCCTCAGACATGCTCTGAGATGGCGATAAACCACTATAACAAACAAATCAGAAATTCATTCGAACATGAGATCTGATATTAATAATACTAAGTCCCCCCCAGGCACACACAAATCGCCTTAAATAGCACCCGATCGCGAATGGTCACAATTCGCCTCGAATGACACCCAATCGCGAACGGTCACAATTCGTCGCGAATGGCACCCGACCACGAATGGCCACAATTCGCGGTGAACGGCACCCGACCGCTAATGGTCACCATTCACCGCGAACGGCACCCGACCTCGAATGGTCACGTACCACCTTGAATGACATACGATCTCGAACGATCGTCATTCACAGTCAGGTGAGACTATCAGTTTCTTTGCAGATCATTAATAAGATACGAACATCCAGCTTATGGCACTACAAAACACACCTTCCTATCGTAAGACATGTTTTGTGGGGTAAGTGTTATCCCACCTTTTAGAAACGCCATGATGCCAAAAGATTAACTAGAAACCAAAGACAGTTCTCCTCGATTGCCAGTTATGTACAGATCAGCTATGGATGTCGGTAAATTTTGTCCGGGTCCGGATCAAGCTACAATTGACAAGACATGACAAGCAAAGCTATGAAAACATACGTTTTAAATTTCAAGTCGATCCCATGTCATATGCTCAAGATATGATCAATGCAAGCCAAAGGAATCGATTCGTTCGCCTTCATCTGTTCGTAACCCTCTGTTTGCATCCATCAAATTGCCTTTTTGTTTGCATCGATCAATCACCATTTGTTCATATCCATCAGCCTACCTCGTGTCCGTGCTACTTCGTATCCATCACAGTCCTTGTTCGTATCGATCAAGATTTGATTAGTTCGTATCCGTCCACCCTGTAAACCTCGTTCATATCCATCGAGTTCATGGTTGTTCGAATCGAGAACGTCCATATATATTCATATTCACCATAGCCTTTGCTCGTATCCATCAGAACCCCTCAAAACATATCACTTCGTATCGATTAAATCTGCGACGATCGATACGAAGAAGGGCTGGAATGGATGCATACGAATGGAGTACTGCAGATGGATACGAAGGAAGTTTACAAGGGTGAAGGCTCGGTCAACAAGGCGAAGAATATGGATCCACCCCAGTTTATCGTTCCATGATAATGAGAAGGCACGTGCCTCTGATCAACATGAAGAAGATGGATGTGAAGGAATCAATATGAATTCGTACCCATGTTGAAGAGCCCGATTCGTATCGATCATATCTTGAGATCCGTAAGTCCAAATTCCATCAAATTTTCACATAAGCTTACGTATGACCTAATGTTCATGCCAAATTTCGACTCGATTGGATCAAATCTTGATTGATACGAAATCTGTTCGTGTCGATCATGGATCGAGTCGAAATCATGTGAGATCGATCGCGTGGGCCCACACACATGCCAGAAGAAGTCACCCGAGATCTAAGCGAGATATTTCCAGCCCACGCCTATAAATAGCATCCCAGAGCCTACATAAAAAGGGGATATTTTGGCTCATCAATCTCCAGACTCTACCGAAACCATTTTTATACTTCAAAGCTACCGTTGTACTCAAAATTCATCACTGTAATCTACTGTAGTCAGTTGTAATCAGCAAGTAAACATCAATAAAGTGACCAACTTCAAAGTGGACGTAGACCGGATTGCCAAACCACTATAAATTCTTTGTTCTTTACTGTTTTCCTCTTAATTTTCTGAGTGCTCTTCATTTTTAATTCTCTACAGACTTATTTTCAATGATCCGTGATTGTGGATCGGTGCTTTCATCGGCAATTGGGTGTTTGTGATCAATTTTGGCGCAAACAGACTCCAAGTGCAAGTAGGAGTTTGATAGAGTTAAGGGTATGCTCTAGGGACAATTACACAATTTGTCACATATATCTAACTCATTGACCAATCTTGTTCGAATAAAGGTGTTTTCTTTATATTACGTATACTTGATATAATGCGTTATAATTTAGTTAAAAGTATATTTAATAGAAAATCCATAAATGGTATGTTTTGTGATAATAGTTACAAGTTGTTGTAACTGTGAGTAATTTGTCATAATGAAAACAAATATATCATTTTAAATATTCTTGGTCAAGATGTATCAAGACTGGATTGATACATCCGTTGAGACTTGAGTATATAATGCTCTCCAAATGTTAAGCAACATATTACTCATGACTGTTGGAGACACTAAGGGGTTACGTACTATTAGTATTGGATAACTAGAGAATGACTCACTTGATAGTTTTCTGTTGGTTAAAATAACTAAGGTCAAACTGAAAATATCGATGTGACTAATTTACATAGTTCTCTTGACTTAAGAATACCATTGATCTTCAATATGGAAGCTCCACTTTGATTATAGTTAAATTATGGCATAATGTGCTTTAAAAGACAATAGTTTGGTCGAGTGGGAGCATTGGAAGTGAAACACTACTTAAGAGAGGATTCGTCTCTTCGGTTATATAAGGTTAGTATCACAGTTAACTGAAGTCAACATAAAGTCAAAGTCTCTAACCAAATCATTTCAATTAATAATAATTGTTATTATTGAATTAGGACTTTATGTTTGGACTATGATGTTGAATATTGACGATACTGGAATATTGACCATTACCAAATTTCATAAGTCCAAAGTGGTATAGTTTGGATAAGAGAATTAGTGTAAATAATTGTTACTGCCAAGTAACGCTTAATTAAGTAAAATTGGATTTTACCAAAAATGTGCAAGTGAAAAATGTATCCAAAATGTCACACCAATAGCTAAGATAATGTGTGAACACTAATAATTGAATTGTTCAATAGTAACTGCTGAGTGAATTTACACATTTTAATCGCACAACCGTAGTAATGAATTCTCCGAAAAACCACGTGATTTAATTTATTTATAAGATGTTGTAAGTTATTTAAATTAATTAATATTTGATAAATATTAATTATTATTTAATTTATTTGATATTTGGGAATTGTTTGTATATTAATTATTATTTAATTTATTTGATATTTGGGAGTTGTTTGTAATATTTGAATGCATTTATAAAATTTATATTTGTGTGCATTGAAATACGATATCACCGTAATTTTAAACGAGTTTAAATAAACGATTATTACATGTAGTGATTTATAGAAATCTTATGTCATTTAATGGCATGTAATTTCAACCATACCATGTAAAGAAGTAGGAGTGGAAAGAGAAAGATATTCAATGGAATTAATTAGGGAAGTATTAATCAAATAACGAGAAAGGTTACATGCTTTCAATTAAAACATATCTACTAATTTGTTCTCTATACACAACTCATTCTTTATCATTTATTTTCCTTCTGTAACTTTTCTGGTTCTCTCCTTCCTTTTAATGGCTGAAAATATGAGAACTTCCATGGCTTCAGAAATTCTCAAAATAAAATACAAATAACATCAATTTATGAAAAGTGGTTTATTCCTCTTAATCCTTGCAACATCTGAGGTTGATTTCTGAATCTAGGAGCTTTGATTCATCGTTCAAGGTGTGATTTACTAGTTACATCTAAATGAGAATTCATTATTTCGAGGTGTACTTTATGGCTTTGGAATTAAGATATGATCTATTTTATTCTAATGATTTTGATATAATTTTTTAATGAATAAAAATTGAATATCATAATTTATATGTGTATAATATTATCTCATTTGATTTGAAAAAGGTCTATGCAGTTTGAATTGTTTGTTGTATGAATTGATTGGGGCTTTTATTTAGACAAAGCAAAACTAAAATTTGTATATGATTAAACAATGTTTAAACTAGACCTATGTTTTAAACATTCAAATCAAAGTATAATTATTTAGATTTGAAAATTTGCATGTTCAAACTAATTGATTAGGTTTTTTAATTTGGCAAATCAAAGCTAAAATTTGATGATTAATACTATGTTTTTATTTTAGATCTCTGTTTTAAACATTAAAATCAAAGCGTACCTCTTTAGATCTGAAAGTTTGTAAGTTCATATTTATTGGTAGGGTTTTATTTTGATAAATCAAAACTAAAAATTGTATATGATTAGTATAATATTTTAATTATAGATCTATGTTTTAAGCACTTAAGTCAAAGCATATTTTTTTAGATTTGAAAGTTTACATGTTTATAATTAAAATTTACATATGATTAAAGGATGTTTTGACAATAAATTCATTACAATGATTTTCTAAATTTGTTACCCTATTTGACATCACTAATATCATTCTTTAAGTATTCAAAGGATTGTTAATATATTGATCAATTAATATGTTTAACTTTTGTTTTATAATAATTTTTTATTTATATACCTTGAATATCTTTTAATTGTATACATATGTATATTGTTAATTAATTTAAATCTACATAAGTTCACAAATACATCATAATTTTTTAATGTGATATGGAATCTATTTAAATTAACTAAAAAAAGTTTTGGTTTAATCTTTATATATATACGTAATTACATTTATATGTATGTGTACATATTAATCTTTATATTTCAAATTATAATTTAAATGCTTTATTATTATCAAACAATTTAAAATGAGGCAATATTATACACATATCAATTATTGTTGGCTGTTCTTATTATCATGTCATACTGATTTATTGATTGTTAATTGAATGCTGCATGTATTTAGTTCGCCAAAGAGGGAAGATGAATTAATCATCTTTGTCATCTTTTATTTCTTTCCTTTTTGTCTCTTGTGTAATTGCCTCTAAATTTATTCTTATTTATTCATATATACCATGGTTATCAATTGATCATACTTGTCTTATGTTTAAATATTCTATCACACAATTAAGTAATGAATATATTTGATAACGTGCTGCTATTGGGACATGGTTTTTTTCTTCTGGCTACCATAACTAAATGTCCATTTAATAATTTATGTTCCACATTTCTTAACACCAAGCATTATTTTTTTCATCAACCAAGCACCCAAGCATTTTAGTCTCCTTCCTAAACCCTAAATCAAGCCAAAAAGCACCTCTTTCTTTGACAATCATCAAGAAGAAGATTGGTTGTTTATTTGAACCAAATCCCAGTCATGTGTGAATAGTGTAACGTCCTGCAGATTTATCACTTTAATAAATTATATTTATTTTTAAAATATTCAAATATAAGCTTTTTGACATAGATTATGTTGTCTTGAACAATAAATAATAAGGATAATCTTATTTTGAATATGTACTTACAAAAATCTATACTTTGGTGAAATATCGATAAAATGACCGAAAATAGTTTTATCAATAAATAGCTCTATAATTATCAGAAGTCACGCATGGAGCTAGATTTGAAAATCAATTATAATAATTTTAGAAAGATATATACCTTGATTTAAAAATAAAAGAAAATTTGTATCGCTTTGTCGATATAACAACACATTTTGTAAACAATTATTTAATATTGATTTATATGGTTTTATAGTTCAAAAGAGATCATTTTTATTAATAAAAAAAGTTAAGGAATTAGTTTTTAAATTTTGTTTACATTTATATGTAAATTAATTTATAAGTCAAAATGTGACCGTGGATCGGCTTTCCGATTTTCAATGATCTAATGAACGGAAGTTTTTCAAAGTTGTTGCAACCTTGTTTATATCACTTGAACAAATATCTAACATACATATGGATACCTTGACACACACAGATATATATATATATATATATATATATATATATATATATATATATGTGTGTGTGTGTGTGTGTGTGTGTGTGTAAACATATGTACACACAAATATACTTACCATTTACATTAGAATTTACATATGGTAAAAGGTATAAATATCAAAGATATTTTCTACCCTAAAAAGCAAACATCAACTCACTTACACACCATCATCATCATCACACACATGGAAGCATAAGAGGGTTGGCCTTTTCGTACATTTTGAGGGGATGGAGAGGGCGTGGGCAAGGGATAAAAGAGTAATTATACATTTAGATATTTATTTCCAAAGTTTCCTTATGAATACTCACCATTCTCTTCATAATTTTGCGCACCATTCTACTTCATATTCTTCCTCATTCTAAAGCTTTTCATTGGCTTTCTACTTTAAGGAAATTATGAAGAAAAACATTGCAAGAAATTAAATTTATATATAGTTATATACATAAGAAATCCACTTCAAAAACAAGGCAAATCACTACTTTCATCCCTCATAATCCATGGCCACCACCTCTTACAACCAAGGCCAAGCACTCCACCTCCTTCTAAGTTAGGTCAAGGCCATTCATAAATCCAAGGCTCGATTCTATAGGCTCTAATTCGATCGTAGCGAAGCTATAACGAATTTTCGTGAATTTAGAAACCAATGAAGGTAAGAAACTCTCTATATATATAATGATGATGACATGATATGGTTGCTAAGGATGTTTACTATGCTTTGATCATAAAGTTTGGTTGTTTCAATATAGTTGTTTAATTGTGTAAACAAGTCATGTTAAATATACGTCGATATTACACATGGAAACTACTTTTCGAATCAAGTTATAAATGTGATATGGAATCATTAAACCCCTTTAAAATGATTTAAACTGATTTATAAATACTAAAATCCATTTTTGTGAAGTTTTGACAAGTTATTAAAATTAAGTCAAAATTAGACGTGTCTCGTAATGGTAGTTTGCGATTTCGCGCTGTAGAAAGTTAAATCCATTTACACACTGATTGGAAGTCAGAATTCTTTAGAATTTCCAAATTCTTATAATCATAGTTTTCAAAAAAAGAAAAGGATTGATTTTTCATTTAGTATATTTGAAATATGAGCAAATCAAGTTTTTAAAATAGTCGCGATTTGGCAATTCAGAAACTAAAGTGACAAATTCTTTATAAATGATATTTTTAATTCTCTAAAAATATGGGTTAAATTCTATAAATCTTTGAAAAAAATTAAAAAGAGATTTGAGTTGTGAAAATGGATTTCTAAATGATAGAAAAGTTGTCTTGATCAAATAATCTTAAAAGCACTATTCGCAGTATTCTGCAGAACTTTTAATAACTTTAGAGATATGCTTTTGAACTTAAGTATTCTATCCCAAATCTTTTATAAACATTTTCAAATAAATAATTAAGTATTTTAAAGATAATTTGGAGGTTTTATAATTTATTTTAAAGGAGTTAAAAAATGATTTAAAGAAAAGCTATTATAATTAAGTGATTTAATATTGGCTCTAAAAGTTGATGAGTTTACTAGAATTTTCTATTTGTAAGATTCAGATGTTAGGTGCTTAAATTGAGGAGATGTTTAGGAGCAACCGGTTCCCTAGCTTACCTGGCCGCTTTCCTGGACAAGGAATAGATAAGGTCGAAATGTCAAAAACGAAGCATGTATAAAAGATTTAATTTTTCCAAATTGAATACAACTTGGATCGTATAGAGATAATCTTCTTATACTTGGTACTAAATACCGAGGAGGGAACCCGTACTATCTGTGTGAATTTAAAAGGTGATCTCACCGTTATTCGGCGGATAGTAAAGATTGAATACGAAAATTGATATTGAGTAGAATTAGTATAATTCCTATCGAACCTTTTTAACTCGATAATGTTTTCAAATATGGATTATGAAAGTGAAGATTTGTTGAAGATAATGAAGTTGAAGGCATGGGTCTTCATAACAGAAGGACTACTTGTTGAAAATTTCATAGTAGCCGCCGAGATAAATAAATAGCAGTGGTTTCTTCATTCTGGGATCTTTGTATGCAAGGACTACTCTCTGCTAATCCTATGAGTAATTTCCGACAGGATGTGATAGGAGAATGCATTCGGTTTGTCCTGTTCTTGGATAACTTGTATGGATGAATATTTGATATTGCATTTCAATGATCATAGCGCGCTCTCTGCAAACATACATCTGTTTGGTGGTATAGGGGGTAATCCCTCTTATACTTAACACCCTTTTCTATGACGTATGAGCTCAGAGGTTATACTTTTATGGAAACTAATAGTGTTGTTGGAAATGGCAATGTGGCATTTTAAGTGAAAATGTTCTAAGAAAGTTGAACGTTACCTCAAGCCTCACACCGGGGAATTGTGAAACACGGGTTGCTTTAATGCTATATGGATCGCAGCCATTAGGATGTGATATCACCTTTTTACGTATATTTTGCGTTTGCTATGACGCGGGTAAAAAATATGCGGTGTATGGTACAAGAGCTCTCGGATAGGTCGTAACGGCTGGAGTGATATCATATTTGGTTCTATCTGCCACCCGATGGGTCTGTGGGTAGGTTGGCCTTAATTCGCAGAGGTTTTGAAGATGTCGATCCTTAGTGCATCCCTCTAGATGAACTATATGGGAGGTGGTCCTTACCTCACTATTCATTAGAAATCCAAATCTCAAATAAGTGCATTCAGATTTAGTTGCAAACCTATTATGCCATCAAATTTAACCGATGTAACAATTTTGGCTATTTGAATATGTTTATTTGAAAGGTTTTCAATTAATGTCATTAAAAATTATATCACTAGATTTTACGTAGAAATAATTTGGTTATCATAAGGTAAAAACCCATTCCATGTTCATATGCGGTGTGGTCGTATGAGATACCTTTTGTTTTCAAATACTCGTATTTTGAGTTTCTCACACCAATCCCATGACTGACCCGGAGTTTATTTTCTTTTCCTTAAACTCTAGGCACCCTATTTTTCTGGGCAGCCTAGTAGTCAGGTTTTGTTTAGAGAATTTTGGAAGAGCTCGGAGCATGGGGTTGATTCTTACTATTATATTCCATATTTGTAAAGATAGATATTTATGACTGTCTATGTTAATGCTAAGTTAAACTGTAATAAATGTATTTAAAATTTTCTACTATAAATATTATATATTGAAATAATATATGTTATTCCATTCGTGTAAGATTATATTCTTTCTTTACTTTCTTTCAACCCTTAACGATTAGGTTTTCCAGCACTTGATTTTGCAGCATGTGAATACCGAGAATGTATTAGTGTTGCTTTCCAACGGTCGAAAATTTAGTTCATCACAAAAAGTAAATTAACTTCTTTGTGATCATCATAGTTAGGATAATCCATTAAATTTTTATAATCATCACATCACAATTATCCACTAAATCTTCACCTTTCTTCATATATTAGGCAAAAACAAGGTTTCTTTTATGTTATAGGGTTTTGAATTTTTAAGACAAAGGATGTGAAATTTTCCTAAAGGAGATATAAATGTACAACTGTTTTGTACTGAGTGAAATAATAGAATATGGTGGCCATAAGTACATAAAAATATTGATATCTAATAAAATTATAATGATGGTTGGAAGAAAAAATCCGTGTGCCAATAGCAGCATACTATTTGATATATTCAAAACTTTTTCATATCCCACACCTAATTGTTTTAGAATTAAATTAATAAAACAAAAGATAATATTAAATAATTGATTTTATATAAAATAAACTTAGAAAAGATCGAAGTGAATTTAGACTTCATAGGCCCATTAAAAAACCAAAATGGTAAAATAAAATTGAAATTCACTCATTTCTTCCGCTGTGGACTGGCTTAGTTCTAATAGTTTCACAACCATGGAGATGCGTTAGCTATAAAAAATATAGAAGCATTTAAAATTTCCTACAATTACTTCGGAATTATGGACTAAGCCATATTTCTGAGAAATAATCTTTAATCGTGTTTTTATGAATAATACGGTACTCATGAATTATCTAAAAAGATTAAGGGTGAAGCACCTATCTACTTCGTTAAATTCACTGATCAATTATCACAGACACGAACATATGTATTTGATACACAATTATATATCTTTGATAAATTCCTCGAATTTAAAATAAAAGTAAAAATCATAACATGCAATGAAAATAAAATAATTTAATTCGATCGAATTTGTTAGTATATTGGAAAAGAGTTCCAAATGTATCTAAAATGAATAAGATTTAATCTCAAAGTCACTCCTTATAACGACTCGGAAGTTCACTGCTTTGATTAGCGAATATTTAATTGATTTTAAATATTCAAATAATAAATTTTATAAAGGAAATAAAACTCTTTTAAATAATGAATAATAATGGTTAAATAGTTTCCTAATTTTTTTACAAAAATATTTAGTTCGAAGAAAGATCAAACATGTGATCGAAATTTGTTTTTCGAATTATCGGCTTTTCGTCGGTTAAAAGTTATCGAAAATGTTGTGAACTCTTTATCGTAAGTATACATTTGTAAATAAGTTGGTATATGTATGTAATTGTGTATTATTTATGTATATATGTATTCGAACCAAAGAATATAAAGTTTAAATTAAAAATATAAACGTCACATCATTTGGAACATTAAGTACAAAGTGTAACAGCACGCAAATCTGTACCCCTTAGAGGCGAAAATATTCTCCAACAGTTCAACTCAAAGCGGACAGAAATACAAACTATTAGGGTTAAAGAAGAAAGCGGTAGAAGAAGAAATAGAAAACAACATCAGAATCTCACAAATGCAGTGGAACAATATATAATAGATAAATGACTGATCTTATAAAAAAAGAACTATATCTGTTTATACATTACATTATCAGAGTACAACACAAACAAAAGAAAGATACTGGACAGTTATATTAACTTGTCCCCACAAAACTGAATACACAGCTTATACTGCACAGCGGAATATGCATCAAGTACGTGTGATACATCTCGCCATCCAACTCGTCTCCTGAGCTCCACGACATCCTATCCTGTATCCCATAATACTCGGTCTGACCCGAGCATTATAGTGAAATAATACCCGAGTCAGTCTGGAAAACCAGCGTGAGAAAACACACTCAATTTGATTATTGAAGTTTCAAAATCCTTTGAAAATCAAAGGTATCTCGTAAGACCATGCTACAAATAAACATGTCGGGTTTTTACATTACGATTTCCAAAACATTTCTTATCAAAATCCTCTGATATTACAATAGTGTCTAAGCACAAATACTTATTCAAATAGCCAAAATTGTTACGTTCATTAAATTCCAGCAATTACTGGGATCTACAATCAAAACCGTAAAGGCACGTAGGGAGAATGGATTTCTAACTAATGACTAGGCAATAGGGCACCACCTATCACGGTACCTGGTCTAGATCAGCATAGCAAGGACCCCTTCCAATCCTCTGCAACACAAGACCGGAGCTACCCCTTACTGGATAGTCTGAATAAGATCCCCCCTCGGTTGGAATCGGCAACCGCCCCACACAACCAAAAAAGGAACATCTGGATAGGGATGACCTTACCCTAATTGGGTGCTACCCACTTAGCCTTGCTGCATAACCCCTGATTTTAAGTCATTCCCGCTTGATGAGGCTCGAGGCTAAGCGTTACCTTTTTAGAAACACATTCACTTAGAATGCTCATCGTCCTCCTGACGAAGTTCTGATCACATTCATCCAAACAAGTCCGTTCTCGGTCCGAACGGAACCGAGGGCACTATTCCTACTACATCCATTTTGAAATCACCCTTAGGATTAGTAGCGATTAGCCCTTGCATTGCACTGCTCTATCTTGGACTCCAAACTCTTGACTTCCTCACGAAAATGTGTACCCATTGGATCGAAGTGGTTTTTGGTGAGAGAAATGCGAATTAAGGATCTTAAGGCTAGGATAAACACTAGAGGAGGGTGAATAGTGTTTTAGAGAATTGTTAAATCTTTTTGAATTTTTGTTGATTTAAACACAAATGAATGAAATATTCAGACACAGATATGATCACAGAATCAAACACAAATGCAAATATATAGTAAAAACAGTAAAGGAAAGAACACATTGGATTTTATACTGATTCGGAGTTACCCTACATCCAGTCCCGCACACAAGTACGGATTTCCTTTCAAAAAACAATCTTTACAATTACACCCTCGATTTCAAGGCAACGAGGTACACCCTCCAGAATCACAATCCTCTGGGTAGAGATACTTGATTTTTCGGGCAACAAGTTCACCCAATTTATTTCCAAGGTTACAATCACACCTTTCACACTTGATTGATTTCCAAGGCTACAATCACACCTTTTCTCGCCAAGTTGATTACAAAAAGCCTATAACTCTGAATAGCACTGAGGATCTTGTTGAGATAGTGAAAGAGAATCAAACCAAAGATAATCTAGTTAAATTCAATGTTGATTTCAGCAAAGTAATGGTAAGAATATATATATATATATATATAGAAATATGGAAGAAGAAGAGGAGTGAAAAACCAGAAAAACTGAATTAAAATTCATTGAAACAAACCCCTATTTATACAAGAACAACAGCCATATCCATTCGTGAAGAGTTATGACGAATAGACACTTCTTTTAAATTTAAATTTTGAACTCAACTGACACCATGTCGACATGGGGTACTTGAGCATGTCGACATTCCAAAGGGATTTTTGGAGTTTTGATTTTCTTTGAAAATAACCTTTATTTTATATTAAAACTATTTTAAACTTTATAAATATACTTGACTATAATTAAAATACATAAGTAAATATAAAGAATAATATATACAAAATTTTACTATAATTTTATATATAAATCTAAATATAAATATTTAAAAGTTAAATATATTATATTTCAAAGATAGTTTAGAAACAAGGATAATTTGATTTTGAAATTAAAGATTATTTTAAGGCTAAAAGTATTTGAAATCAGGAGAGATGTTTTTGATGCTTTTAAAAGGAATGTTTTGAAATCATTTTGAAAAGAAGATATAATTTTGAAAAATCATTTTGAATAAAAAGGTAGCGGGTATAAAACAATGTTCCACTAGATTTTTCGTAGGTTCCATCCTACTTAGGGTTCCATCCCTTTAACAGGCTTGAAATGGATTCCATTCCACGAATAAATTGGATTTTAAGATGCCGATGCTTTTCTAGGAGTTTTAACAAAATTTCTTATTAAAAGATAAATTACTTGAACTCTTGAACTCTTGATAATCTTGATACTCATGAGTCTTCAATCTTGATATCTTGAATCTTTATACTGTACAGTCTTCATTCTTGTTACTACATGGTTAAATCTTGTATGTACATATATATCTAAACTTATACTGTTAGTATTTATATTTATAAATCTATTCTAAGGTTGTTGTCATCAAACCATCATATCATGTACTAACAATATCCCCCTTTTTTATGATGACAACCTTTATTTATAAAATATTACTTCTATCCTAATAACTTCCCCTTAATCTATGCCTAACTACCCTATTTTATACTTCTCCCCTTTTGTCATCAACAAAAAATTAACTCTAAACTATATAACACCAAACTATAGAACTCCCTCTAAATCTAATACTCTATGACATGTGATTATAATAATAGTGTTATCATAAATAATCAACATTTAGATCTAATAATAAACCTAATCCTAAACTACTAACTATTCTAAGTATATATAATAACCATATAGTTATTAATAGGGAAGAACACATATAAGAATATAATTTATTTATTAATCATATAATTATATTTACATTTTCGTGGGAAACGTAAGAAGAAACATACAACAATGGTAAAGAAAGAGAAGAAACTAATGTGTGTTTTTTAAACAAATGAGATCTATGAATCGAACAGTTTGAATAGTGGAAACAGAAATTTCCACGTTGTTCGAAAAGATTCCCATCTTTTTCAAAACACACTTCTCCAACGCACACGACTTTGTCATCGTCCTCCGCGTGCATATCTTCCATGGGTTCTTCTTCTTCTTCTTCGCTGGCCTCTTATACATGATATCCTGGAGAGTCTTCTTCAATCAAGATTGGGTTAGCATGATTGTCCATTAGAATTTTTTTGCAAATTCCTAAGAATTTTTCCTTGCCTCTCTTGTTCCTTGGCCATTCGAAGTTGCATTACTTGGATTTCAGTCATTAACCGAAGTGCATCCTTTAGAGAATCCTCCATTTTTGTCACACGAGTGAGAGTAGTACGTTGAAATGGACCAGACGTAGGAGAGGGGAACAAAAAGGTTGATTTTATGTTTGATTGGGAAGAGGAGGCCATTTATTATTTGATTTCAGAGAAAAGAACAGAGAGATAACAGAAAAGATGAATAAAATTTTGAAAATGTGAAGAATATATAACCGATTATTTGAATTTTGGTGGGAAAGATTTCAAAATTTTAAAAACGTTGTATGTCGACGTAGGGTAGAGGGGTATGTCGACATGGTTCTTGAATTTTTCCCTATTTAATTTATTTTGAATTAATTTTTAATTGTACTTTGTTTATTTATATTTTATATTTCAGTTATTGAACAAATACCTAATTCTCTTCTTAATTTAGTAAATATAGATTCATTTAATGGTTTGTTAGGATATCAGCAATTTGATTCTCATAATTGATATAATCTAGAGTAATTACTTCCTTATTTATATTATCTCTGAGAAAATGATGTCTTATATCAATATGTTTAGTTCGAGCATGTTGAGTAGTATTTTTAGATAAATTTATCGCACTAGTATTATCACAATAGATTAGTGATTTTGAAAAATTTAAACCATAATCTTTTAAAGTTCGTTACATATATATTACTTGAGAACAAGCCAAAGTAGCAGAAATATATTCTACTTCAGTTGTTGATAAAGAAACCGTGTCTTACTTTTAACTAAACCAGAAAATCAGAGAATGACCCAAAAAGTGACGAGTTCCACTTGTACTTTTTCGGTCTGATTTACAACCAGCATAATCGGCATCACAGTAAGATATTAAGTCAAAAGAATCATTTTTAGGGTAAAATAAGCCATAATCAGAGGTGTGTTTAACGTATCTTATGATATGTTTTATGGCTTTTAAGTGGGTCTCTTTAGGTTGGGATTGATATCTTGCATAGAGACAAACACTATGCATGATATCGGGTCTACTAGCGGTAATATAGAGTAGTGATCCAATCATTCCTCTATATAACTTTTGATCTACATCTTTCGAGAGATTTTCTTTACTAAGGTACTCATTGGTTGCCATTGGAGTGGATTTTCCACTTGCAGTAGTCAAACCAAATTTATTAATTAGGTCTTTAGCATATTTTTCTTGACTAATAAAGATACCATTATCTATTTTTTTTTATTTGTAATCCTAAAAAAAAATTTAATTCACCCATATGACTCATCTCAAACTCTTTTGTCATTATTTCATAAAATTCTTTATTCATTTCAAAGTTAGTTGGTACAAAAATGATATCATCTACGTAAACTTGTACTAGTTGAATATCTTTTTTATTTCTTTTAATAAAAAGAGTATATTCTACTTTACCGATTTCAAAATTTAATTGTAATAAATAAGATCTTATTCTATCATACCAGGCTCTAGGAGCTTATTTTAGGCCATATAAAGCTTTTTTAAATTTATAAACGTGATTAGGTAATTTTTCATTTTCAAAAGTGGTGGTTGTTCAACATATACTTCCTCTTTTACAAATCCATTTAAAAAGGCACTTTTAACATCCATTTGATATAATTTAAAATTATTATAATTTGTGAAAGCAAGTAGAATCCTAATGGCTTCTAATCTTACTACGGGAGCAAAGGTTTCATCAAAATATATTCCTTCTTCTTGACAAAAACCTTGAGCGACTAAACGTGCTTTATTTCTAACTATCTCTCATTGTTCATTCATTTTATTTTTATAAACCCATTTAGTTCCAATTATATTTTCAGGCCTAGGAACAAGTTCCCAAATTTCATTTCTAGTAATTTGGTTTAGTTCTTCTTGCATAGCCAAAATCCATGAATCATCAGTTGATGCTTCTTTTGGATTTTTGGGTTCAATAGTTGATATAAAAGCTACATTATTCATTTGACTTAGTTGATTTCTAGTTTTAACTGCAGATTGCATATCTCCTAGTATATTTTCAATAGGATGATCTTTTGAAAGTTTAGTCCTTTTATTAGGATGACTAATTTCATTATTAGTTTCAGTTGACTCTTGATTTTGAGTAATTAAATCATCTTCATCATTTGTATCTTCAAAATTTTTGAAATTTTCATCGAATGACACATGCATTGTTTCTTCGATGGTGTTAGTTCTTAAGTTAAATACTCCGTATGCTTTACTTCTATTAGAATATCCGATAAAGATACCTTCGTCGGATTTAGGATCAAATTTATCTTAGTTGTCTTTAGTATTTAAAATAAAACATTTATTTCCAAAATTTCTAAAATAAGATACTTTAGATTTCTTTGAGTGAAGAAGTTCATAAGAAGTCTGATTAGTTAAAGGTCTAATTAAAATTCTATTTAAAATATAACAGGTGGTAGCAACTGCTTCTGCCCAAAAATTCTTTGGTAATTTAATATCTGAAAGCATAGTTCTCGCACACTCTTGAATCGTCCTATTTTTACGTTCTACTACTCCGTTTTATTGTGGAGTTTTTGGAAATGAAAAATTGTGAGTTATTTCCTTTTTAATGTAGAGTTCCTCAAACATTTCATTTTCAAATTCACCATCGTGATCACTAGTTATAATTTTTTAGAGAAAGTTGATTTTAAATCCTTTTTGTAAAGTACTTAAAACATTCAAAAGTATCACTTTTATGTTTCAAAAATATTGTCCATGTAAATCTAGAATAATCATCTACAATTACAAAAACATATTTACTATGATTTACTGACAGAATTTGAGATGGACCAAATAAATCAAGGTGAAGTAATTTAAGAGATTTTGAAGTTGAAATCATATCTTTTAATTTAATGGAAATTTTTCTAAGTTTTCCTAGTTGACATGCATCACGTAGACTATCTACTGTAAATTTCATTATACGGAGACCTCTTACTAGATCATGTTTTGACAGTCTAGATAAGAGTTTGAAATTCAAATACCCAAATCTCTTATGCCAAATCCAAGGGTCACTTCTATTTGCCAAAAGACATAAGTTATCATTTGAAACTTTCATACTAAGAATATAAATATTCTTTTTCCTAACTCCCTCAAGTATTATGGTTGAATTGTTATCTTCAATGTGACATTTATCTTTTTTAGATTTAATCTTATATCCTTTATCGCAAAGTTGACTTATACTTAGCAGATTATGTTTCAGATTTTTAACTACCAAAACATTAGTAATAATAGGAGTTTCAGAGTTACCGACTTTGCCGATGCCAATCACATATCCTTTTGAATTGTCTCCAAAGTTAACCAGTCCTCCGTCTTTGTATATTATATCATTTAACATATCTGGATTGCCAGTCATGTGTCTAGAACATCCACTATCGAGTATCCATTTGTCCTTTCTGATCTGCACAATTTGTCCGTTGTGTATTGATTCCTCAATAGCCATAAAGCATGATTCCTGCATATCAAACAATTTTGGTAGACAACTTGAATTTGAAAATTGATTACATGCAGACTCAAAAGACAATGATAATATGAATATTTTTAAACTAGTATTAACAAACATAGCCATTTAAAAAAATATATTCAAAAATCAGATTATGAAACTTTGAAAACCTTGCTCCGATACCAAATGAGAGAAATGCGGATTAAGGATCTTAAGGCTAGGATAAACACTAGAGGGGCAGTGAATAGTGTTTTAGAAAATTGTTAAATCTTTTTGAATTTTTGTTAATTTAAACACAAATGAATGCAATATTTGGAGTTACCCTACATCCAGTCCCGCACATAAGTATGGATTTCCTTTCTAAAAACAATCTTTACAATTACAGCCTCAATTTCAAGGCAACGAGGTACACCCTTCAGAATCACAGTACTTTGGGTAGAGATACTTGATTTCCCAGGCAACAAGTTCACCCAATTAATTTCCAAGGCTACAATCACACCTTTTACACTTGATTGATTTCCAAGGCTACAATCACACCTTTTCTCGCTAAGTTTATTACAAAAAGCCTATAACTCTGAATAGCACCGAGGATCTTGTTGAGATAGTGATAGAGAATCAAACCAGAGATAATCTAATGAGATTCAATGTTGATTTTGGTAGAATAATGGTAAGAATATGTATATAGAAATATGGAAGAAGAAGAGGAGGAGTGAAAACCCAGAAAAACTGAATTAAAATTCGTTGAAACTAACCCCTATTTATAGAAGAACAACAGCCATGTCCATTCGTGAAGAGTTATGACGAATAGACACTTCTTTTGAAATTTAAATTTTGAACTTAACTGACACCATGTCGACATGGGGTACTTGAGCATGTCGACATCCCAAAGGGATTTTTGATGTTTTGATTTTCTTTGAAAATAACCTTTATTTTATATTATAAACTTTATAAATATACTTGACTATAATTAAAATACATAAGTAAATATAACGAATAATATATACAAAATTTTACTATAATTTTATATTTGAAATCTAAGTATAAATATTTAAAAGTTAAATATATTACATTTAAAAGATAGTTTAAAAATAAGGATAATTTGATTTTGAAATTAAAGATTATTTTGAGGCTAAAAGTATTTGAAATCAGGATAGATGTTTTTGATGCTTTTAAAAGGAATGTTTTGAAATCATTTTGAAAACAAGATATAATTTTGAAAAATTATTTTGAATAAAAAGTTAGCGGATACAAAACAATGTTCCACTAGATTTTTCGTAGTTTCCATCCTACTTAGGGTTCCATCCCTTTAACAGGCTCGAAGTGGATTCCATTCCACGAATAAATTGGATTTTAAGATGCTAGTGCTTTTCTAGGAGTTTTAACAAAATTTGTAATTAAAAGATAAATTACTTGAACTCTTGAACTCTTGATAATCTTGATACTCATGGATCTTCAATCTTGATACCTTGAATCTCTATACTGTATAGTCTTCATTCTTGTTACCTGCATGGTTAAATCCTGCATATACATATATATCTAAACTTATACTGTTAGTATTTATATTTTATAATCTATTCTGAGGTTGTTGTAATCAAAACCATCATCTCATGGACTAACATTCGGATCACAATCCGATCCCCGTCTCTTCGAAACAACATTTGATATTTCTCGATAAACTCAACCCCGGTTCTTTAGGAAATAAGACGAAGTTAAGATCGGAGATCACCTCCTAACTGTTAGTGGACGGAATTTCTTATAAATGTCCTTGAAGAACGAACGAGTTTATACGTATAGTATAGCATCTCGAATGGCAATTTTACCATATAATTCTCATACTCCTCCTAGATATTTCCAAAGTCATATATGGGTCCAAATTTGATAGTCGGTTATTTAACTATCAAATAAACAATCAATTCAACAAATTATTTTATTTCCACCGAAAAACACCCAGTCTTATGAAAATTAGATTTTAATAATTTAAATAACTTTACCCAAAAATAAAACTACTTAAGTCACTTTATTCAAACAATAGTTATGAAATTCTATAATAATTTCCAAGTAGAACTTTAGCCAAAACCACGTAAAAATAAAATTATTATATAAAGTATAATATTTAATAATTATCTTTTGAAATCATAATACTAGTTAAACCTTTAAAATAATCATTTTGATACTTAACTTAATAAATATTTTCTTAAAAATATTAAAATGATTAAACAATAATTTCTCCAAAACATTCTTTTAAAACAACTTTAAAACTTCCAACTTATACATAAAAATCTCCTTTGAAAATATACTTGGCTTTTAAGAGAAACACGCTTTCCGTTTCAATATAGTTCATCTAATTCTTTATAAATCCTACTCGATTTATCCCTATTTAATTTACGTCCCAATCCCGTAAATTTCTTTCAACACTTTAAAAATAAAACCACTTTTTATTTTTAAAACACATTTCCCATCTCCTTATAAATTCTCACGATGAATTTATACTGTCTAATTTATCCATAATAAATATTTCACTTTATTTATAAACCCAGTTAATAAATTTCCATTCCTGATTATCCTTTAAATCATAGTTCCCAAAACACTTAACCGATTTCAAACCGATTTACTGAGTTAAATTCCCTTTAAAATTTATCTCTTGATTTATCCAAAATCAATTCCAAAATCCATTAACACCAAATTCACCCTTTTTTATGGTTTAAAATCCTTATTTAACTCTGAAACATCAATTTCATTCTTCATTTCAAAAATTCTCTTTTCATTTCCTTTAGGAACCCAATTCATTATATTTCTATATTTAAAATACCAAAATAGATTCATTCAAACCATAGCACCAAATAACTTAGATTTCTAATACAATCTGTCACAGGATATCAATAAAACATATCACAGGTTATAAAAATAATTTCAATATTTTGAGGAATCTAGTTGGATCCCTCCAACTTGTTTCCATGAATCCACGGATGTTGGCACAATATAATAATACCAATCCCACTTCGAGTGGGGACATCGCGGTATAAAGGGCATCCGCTATTATGTGGGGCGCGTAGGGTCTCATCCGCTATAAAATGCGAGAAATCAATCACCATTATATATATATATATATAGAACATATTACATCCAAGCTGATAATAAATTATCCATTCAAGCAAATAACCAATAATTTAAATTTAACTATTTAAATTTAAAAGGTAATCCAAATGAGTGAGATTAACTTACCTTTGATTTTATTTGCAATCCGATCCAATCCGGCCTGTTTCTCTACGATTTTAGACCTTGTGCAAACATTTATGGTTTTATTAATATTTTAAATAATCGAACAATTAATTATCCTTTTTAATAAATTTAATTAACTAAGAATTCAATTAGATAATTTTCCTTTAAAAATCTTTTGGCGACTATAATAAATTAAATAAGTTAATTGAACAATTTAATCACCAATCCATTATTTAAAATAGTAGCACATTAAAATATATAAATATATATTTATTTTATTTTTGAAACTTTATATACTTACTTACAGGAAATAATCTATGTAGATTAACATCAAATCTTTATACATTTTCCTATGTTTTTCCAGAGTCCTATATATATATAAATATGTGTGTAAAGAAAAATTTGTTTTCTTTTTCTGTAAATATCAACAATACTTTACTTACTATATATATATATATAAATTAAAGAAATAAATTGTTTTATAAACTTACTGTATTATTTATCTATATATATTTTTCTTTTCTCTGACTTATATGCATGTAAATAAAAATTAATTTTTTTGCTAATACCTCATTGACCAAATTCGAACGAAAGCCGCCAACCTCCACATCACGACCATCTGCCAAAGCTTGCGCACAGGCTTCCACCTATGCATACACAAAAACGATTCAAGATCCTAGATGAGTCACCTGTGATCTTCCTTCCAATGAACTCGCATGCCGAACCAACATCACGCGACCTCGTCCACCCTCCTCGTTCACCTCAGCTAACACGTCGTAGCTCGTCGTACCCAAACCAGAGAATGAAATCACGAGCTCCGCTTGTATGCCTCCCCCTTTCGAACGATTCGATCGCCCGAGCATTCTACCTTCCTTACAGTCGAAGACGAAGATGTCGACCCCCCTTCTTCAAACTCGAGACGTTCAAGGTGAACTAATCCAATCCTTTCGGTTGCTTTCTAATTGGTGTTATATTTTGTGGATTTCGATTTTGAAGTGGAATTTCATTCGGCCATTATTTTGATTTGAATTGGAGAAGGAAAAGTGAAGTCTCGGCTGGAAAATAAATTAAAAAAAGGAAGAAGGGGGACATCTGGTTTGTATTGTTAAAAAGAAAAAGGAGAATGAAACATGTATGTGACAGATGGCGTGAACCAGAAGACAAGTGGCCATGGTATGAAAAGATAAAGTTCTGATGTGAACTATTTTAACCAGTCAAATTATATTTAAATTTTAAATTTAAATCATCTCGAAAATGCAACTTAAAATTTTGACTTCCTATTGAGGCGTTCCGCTAGGCATTCATAATGTTATACCCTTATTCCGAATGTAATGAAAAAGGTTTCGAGTCCTAATTCGATAGTATGGAGAAGATATCTTTTGGACCCACTTACTATATTTAATTTTCGATATAGATTTCAGCGCGTTTATCTATCATACGATCACACGACAACTCCAAACGCTACAAAATTTGAAATCCGAGAATAATACACTATTACGGATCCAACGGGACTGGTTTTGTCGAATTCCGAGACCGTGCCTCAGAAGGCTATTTTTAATTATCAATTTAAACGATATATTTTTAAAACTGAGAAAATCACCTTTAAATTCAATTTCAAAAGTTCTATTACCTTTAGTATTATCAGTATAAATTTCATAAGCCTTTAGATTATTTTTAACCAGCCTAGAATTCCCGATTCAGCAATTTACCCAATTTCTACCCATTAAATTCAATAATTAATTATCTAATAATTTGTTATATTTGAAACTCAAGTTAAAAATGAACTTTTAAATATTTAAAATCAATTAAATGTTCCAATTCCGAATGTCCAAAATTCTGGGTCATCACATTCCTTCCTCCTTAAAAGAATTTCATCCTCGAAATTACTGGTTAAGAAGAATGATCCATAACTCGTTAACTATTTTCCCAAAACCAAATAGTTTAAATGACTTCCCAAAACAACCTTTTTATTAAAGACACACCAGCCCTCTTTCTAACTTTCCAAACCCATCCATAGGTTTCAAACAATATTATTTACAAAACCATTCAAATTACAATTCAAAATCAAATTTCAAATTATCAAAATTTTCTCAAAATTTTTCTAACTCTCTAAATTTTTGAAAAATTTCGCCAGCGTCTCCTTTGCGCGGTTAGATCGGTACAACCAAGTGGCTGGACTAGAAAATCATCAAATTTTATATGATAATTAAATACATAACATACCTTTTAGTCGGGCCCTACAATTTTATTTTCTGAAATCAAAATCATCAATTTCCTTTATGCTTTTAAATACCTGTATAATACTTAGCAATAATATCCAATCGTAGAATTCAAAACCATTTTATTTGTTTATTTTACAGATTTTCAATATTTCTTAAGCCCGTACGATGTACATATATCACCCGTACGTAATATCAACCCTGATCGCTCACTCGATCACACAATTTCATTTCCGAACTAGTATCGTCCACCCGACTTTCTAGTGCGGACTCAAATCCGGTTCCTTGATCAGAAACCATCATTCTCCTTGCATAGCCATTTACTATGATAGAGAATTTTCAGAATCAATCAAAAATCCTTATCCATGGTTCGCGTCGAAAATCGAGTGAAAATCCCAACTCGGATCGATATGACTATCTCGAAATTCTATGCTCGAATCTTGATCAAATCGCTATGCGAACAAAATAATATATGTACATCATATGTATTTATCTCCATTGATTATTAGCTAAATCAATTTTCTTTTTTATTCACATTTATTTCGATTTCCATTCACTTATTTACAATTTCTCATTTCTCATTTCATTAAACCTTCATTCAAATATTAACTTAGAATATTTTCTCCAAAACCAAATTTCACTTAAGAATTCACCATTTCTTCTTAAGTTCAATATATATATTTTACACACTTAAATGCTTGTTTTTACTTCACCCCCTGGTTTATATCTACCTCCATTCAAGTTGGATCTCCATTGTCCATATAATTAAATTTACCTTTCATTTTTAAATATTGAATTCTATTTATCTCATCTCAAATCATATTTAATTTACCGTTTCTTTAACTAGTTTCACTTACTAATTTATTTTAAATTTAAATGGATTTTATTTCCAAACCCTTATTATTCTTAGTCCACTTCGAATTAATCCTTCAACTCCACTTTACTTTACACAAAATTAAATATCATCCAAATATTCAATTCCAATTCATTTTCTTACCCACTTAAATCAAGTAGTTCACTTACTAATTTTATTTTCAATCCTTCGTTTTATTTAGTCCAACTCGACTAATTTTCCATTTATTTACAAATTTAAATTAATGTGTACATTCACAATTTTTTTTTCCAACTCAGTAACCTCTATTTCAAAAACTTATTCAATCTAGCCTACTTGGCCAAATTTCAAAAACATCTTTGAAATCAATTGTATCCCAAAAATCCTTTAGTATATCCAATATTCCTTTGTATTTCAAAAATCAAAATGGTTTTACCAAACAAAACATCAACATTTCAAAATCATTTTTGAAATCAATTATATACATAATTCATTTGCATTTCAAATTATCCTTTAAATTTTAAAACCAACACAGTTTTGCAGACAACTCCAATTTAAAACATTTAGGTAGCAATTCCTCTCTTGAAAACTCGAAAATGAACACCGATGATGTCGCAATCATCATCAGAATTATTTTCCAGTGACCGAAGCGAGTTCAGTTCTTTTATCCCTTTAAAAACATTTTCAAATATTTTAAATTTCAAATCTCACCAGATTTCATATCCAATTCAAAAAAATATTTTCGAATAATATCATTATTATTCCTCCAAAGCTTTTGAAAACCATTTTCAAACCAGAAGACTTTTCCCTAATTTTCAAATTTCTAATCCTTCCAATCTATATTCAAACACTACTTTGGAATTGTAACAACCCTAGATTTTTGCATATAATTTAAATTCGACTTTATTTTATTTTTAAATTATTCTAAACTTTTTTTCATTTTAAAAATATAAATGTTGATTATTAAGTGTTTTATAGTTCAAACAAGTGCAAATTGAATATTTTACTGAAAAGTGAATTTCTCTTCAAACTGGTCAAACTTTGACTTTTAAAATTCAAATTTAAATTATTTAAAATCTTAATTTATTATGAAAATAGATGAAATAACTTGAACACTGCTTTTGGTTTGTTGGAAACGGACTTAAACTGTGAAAGTTATGTACATCTCAATTTTGAGTATAATTTGTTTTATTTTGCAATTTTGTCTATTTTAAATTATATAAATTATATTTTCTTTGTCATATTTTATTTTAATTCATGTTAATATGTTATTGTATGTATATTTTTGTCTTATTATGTTTAAAGTGATAATATAATTTTTCTAAAGTTTATTTGAATTTATTTCAATTTATTAAGCCTAGTTTCCATTTTTCTGCTATTTTCATCATTTAATTTTTTTAATTAAAATTTATTTATTTATTTTTGTGAATTAATTTTTATTTTGAGTTCTTATCTTTATTTATAAATATTTTTCAAGTATATACAAATTTTCCAAAGTTCATTGCATTTATTTTTCATATTTTCAAGACTAGTCGCAATTTTTACTGTTTTGTTTAATTAAATCATATATAATTAAAATTTATTTATTTAATTTTGTTTATTTACTAAATTTTTATATTTTATCTGAGTTTATATATATATATATATTAGTTATATAAAATTTAAAAAAGAAAATAGAGGAAATTGGAAGAGTTTTAAACTTTTGGTATTCTTAAGTCTTTTCATCTCCCGACCATTTATTTCCTCAACTCCTCTCTTTACGATTTTTGACCGTACCATTCTCTATTCTTTTCAGCTGCATTCTCTTCCCTTTTTTACGCAAATTTCATCCATTTCTCAAGAAAAAACTCACGGCCATAGTTGATGAGAGATTGGGTAATAATCCTTCTTTCTTTTCTAGTTTTTCTATGTTTTCCATTGATTTTTGCATATGCTCTCTACCTTCATAGCTTTGTTCTTCCACCTCCAAGCTTTGGCTAACCAACATCACCCCCTTCCTCTAACCATCACCCATCCTACTACCTCTCCATTTCAAGCCGAGCTAATCCAAGGTGATGATCATCACAAACATCCACCTAAACTTTCACCAACCATCACATGTTGCCAAGCCTAGTCTAGAATTGTCATCTCCTCCTTCTACCATCTCTTGCCGCCACAAACTCCGCCACCACCACCTCTGACCTGACCTCCACCCTTTTCCACACCACCCACCACCACCTGAGCATCAGGCCGTGTAACGAACGCGATTTTTCGTTGCCGAAAAACCGAATAGTTAGGGTTTTAAAAAGAATTTAAGAAAAGAAAAGAGAGAAGAAGATGGAAAATAGAGAGAAAAGAGAAGAGGAAATAGAGAAAACAGAAAGAAAATAGGTAATAGAGGAAAAAGAAGATAGAAAATTTTAAAATAGAAGAAAAAGAGAATAGGACGGAACAGAACAACAATATCAGAATCTCACAATTCGCAGCGGAACAACATATAATAATAAATGAATAATCTTTAAACAAAGAACTATATCAGTTATTACATTACATCACATTTCATTACATCATACCATCAGAGTGTACAACATCATACAACAACAAACAGTGCAGCGGAAAAAGAAATACTATATAACTAGTAATACGCCATGCCATCCAGCTTGCCTCCAGCAACTCCTGAATATCCAGAATATCCTGATAAACCTAACTCTTGACTGCCCGTGTGAAAATTGGTGGGCGCCCAGAGTTTAGGAAGGAAAACAATAAACTCCGAGTCAGTCATGTGACTGGTGTGAGAACTCAAAACAGTTTATTTATCTTTAAAAATCAAAATAGAAGAATATTTTTAAATTCAATTCGCAATGCTTTTAAAAATGAGACTACCATAAGACCTCCCGCCACACACACAATGCAAACGCAGACTTGGAGTAGATTTCTCCTTATGATAGTCAAAGATGCTTGATACGCATTTAAAAAAAGAACATTTCATATTATTATTAGTGCATAGTGTAGGAAACAATTTCGAAAGTAGAATATAAATCTTAGCCAGCATAGGTACCATTATAGTATGCTTACTATAGCTACCATATTAAATGGCAGGTTCTACAACTAAAACCGTACAAGTCACGTATTGTTTCTTTGGATTTCCAACGAATGATCAGGCCAAGGAACTTCCCATTGCCACATGAGAATGCCTCTGGATGGACATCCCCGAGAACCAAACCGGATCTCTACCAACACAAGGCCGGGTTACCCCTAACTGAGTAACAACTGACCGAATATGCCATCCCTCGGTCCTTTGGGACCTTTCACCGAGCACTCGTAATCAATTCACACAATCATAACAAAGTGTTTTCAACATGAGTAAGTATCTGGGCTCCATACCATGATACCACCCTTTTCCAGAAGGAAATGCACACATCCTAAAGGGCGCTACCCCTCATAACCTTGCCGCATCTTTCCTGTTTTGACCATTCACGGGGTGTGAGGCTCGACGAAGTCACGTCCACAAAAACATACTTTATACAAAAGCCATGCTTTGGGTCAACAAATGATCATAGAAATGATCACCAAGATAGACGATCAAATAAACGATCCTATCACAAATAATCAACACAATGATCATTTACAGCAACACTCAGAATGTCACATTACCAAATTGGGAATATATCGCTGATAACATTCAACTACATAACCTCTGAGCTCGTACGTCTCAGAGAAGGGTGTTAAGCTAAAAGAATAAATTCTCCGCCACCAATAGAAATATATTTGAAAGAAATCTGCTTTATATCTCAATTTGTAATGTCAGACATACAATCCATACAAGTCTGTTCCGGGCTCGAACAAAACCGAAGGCACTTCTTACGAAGCCCTTGCAATCCGGGTATTCACAATCCCGATCGAATTTCCCATCACTTAGGAGATCTCTATACCAGGAGCTACCCAGTGCAGAGACAATCGATAGGTCATCCTATCGCTTTCGCAAATACTCGGTCTTCAACACCGGTCATCAAATGCAATTCATAACGACGTATCACATATTCGAAATGGGTTATACGACCCCATGGTCCTTTCCCGGTTAACCCGAATAGTGAGCGCTTATTCAAAAATAAGTGTGGCATTCAAATTCAAACAAATCACATCAATTACCCATTCAAAGGTAAATATTGATAGTCGGTTATTGAACTATCAATGGATATGCACAACATCACCAGATTCCAAATAATTTTCCAAATATTTATTTTCCAAAAATATCTTTACAAGATATATAATTCAATATTTCAAAAATAAATCAATATTTATCTTTAAACAATTTCCTTTCTATTTTCTGTTCTTTTCTCTCTATTTTCTGTCTTTCCTCTCTTCTTCTCTCTTTTTCTTGTTCTTAAACCATAACATTTTGGGTTTCCGGCCTTCGATTTCTCGGCAGTCAATAAAGTGAGTATCGATGTTGAATTTGCGAAAGTCGAAAATTTCCGGGACGTTACAGGCCGAGCCCAAATGACCTCTGGACGAACCACAACATAGCCTAGATGTGATGATTTTTAGCCTTATACACCTAGTTATGCACCTAGATCACAACCACCTTCAAACCCATGTGTAGGCCGACCCTTTGCACACCCAAACCAGATCCAATTCCCTGTGTTAGCTGAGCTTAGTCACTTCATAACTGAAGTACCTGAGGTAGAGAGCAAGTGCAATGCAAATGTTTATGGTTTTGGGTGTTGAATTATATGTTGTTTGATGATAAATGTGTGTTGTAACTTATGTATGCATTGTATTGTATGTGTAATTATTTTCAAGGGATATAGCGTTGGCTCTCCACTCTCTAGTCTTCTCCGTAGTTTCATGCCTTTGTTGTGTCAGTATCTATGCTTTGGTGTCGATCTCCAGCTTTGAACATGTGAGTAAATCTCACCTGACATTTATACTTATGCAAATGTGAATTGACAACAATTAAATGTGTAGAATATTATGATATGTTATAACTGCCTGTGGTTATTTATATATGATGTTAAGCATGTTAAATTACATGTCATCTCATCTGTTACTATTATATGTTGCTATACTGTTCATTTATATATGTTTATCACTGCAAGTTCCCTGTAGATTAGGTTCACTATGGGTTGAAATGATACATACCCGAACGGACTTTAGAATAGAGAAAAATCGTTATGCGATGAAATGATAGGCCTGAACGATTTTTATTTTATTTATTTATTTTATTTTAACTTGGAATTGCGGGTTTGAAATGATAGAACCCAAATTTTTCTTTTTAAACTGCGGATTGAAATGATATATATCCATACCACTTGACCTAGGTTAGAAAACTATATCCAGGCCCGTGGTTATATTTTATAAAGTATTTTGAATATTTTAAATATTTGAAAAATTGAAAAGTTATGAAATTTGATTTAAATTGGATTTTTAATGTTTAAATAAAGAAGTTTCGGATTTTTTTCTAGAAGTTAAAATGTAATTCAAATAAATGGTAAAAGTGAATTTTTGAAATATAACTTAAATTTCGAAATTTGGACTTTGGCTTTTTAAATTGACATTTAAGTTATATAAATAAAATTTTAAGTTTTTTAAATGTAAATTTATGAAAACTTGATTTAAATGGATTTTAAAGTGTTTAAATAAAGGATTTATGATTTTTGTATAAGTGGAAAATGTTAAATAAATAAATGGTTAAGCTGAATTATTGAAATATAACTTAAAGTCTGGAAATTTGGGTTTTGGTTTAAAAAGGGAATTTTAAGTTATATAAATAAAAATGGAAATTAAATTATATTTGAAAATGGGAAATATGATGATTTGATTAAATTTGAGTTTAAATGAATTAATAAAGTTTTATGGATTTTTCTATGTATTAAAATGGTTAAATGAATGAATGCTTAAAAGTGTAATTTTAAAATGAACTTGACCTGGAAATGTGAATTTGGTTTAATTAAAGGTCTAAGTTAATTAAATAAATTGGAAATTTAGTTTAATTTGTGAAATGATAATTTGAAAATGTAAATGTTAATAAAGTGTTAAATGAAAAAAATGGGAAAGTTTACACTTGAATTTATTAAGTGGATTTGTGGAATTTGATTTAATTATAAAATGTTGCTTTATAAAAATCATTAACTAAATGAGTATTTTAATAAACATCTTTGAATGTTAAAGTATAATTTGTATAATGTTTAAATGGTTTAAATTGAAATGTTTTCAAGTATAACTTACAGCAGCTTTTTCTGAATGCTGTGAAAGGTTGAAATTTTCAATTTTTATGGTTTTAACTTAGTAAATGAACTCATAATGGTTTAAAACTTTGGAAATTGATTACTTGATTTGAAAGTATATAAACTTAAATTTCAAATGGTTTAAATGAATTATTTTGATTAAAATATAAGCTATTTAAAAGGTGATTTGGAATGATAATAAATGAATGATATCTTTGAATTTAAAAGGTATTTAAAGTTGAATATTTGGATTTGAACTTATACGATGATTTGAAATTGAAGCTTTGAAAAATATGATATTTTGATATATATTAAATGTTTTGAAATGAAGTTTGAAAGATATGATATTTTGATATTAAAATGATTTGAAAATGAACTTTGAAAGATATGATATTTTGATATTAAAATTATTTGAAAATGAAGTTGAAAGATATGGTATTTTGATATTAAATGATTTGAAAAATGAAGCTTTGAAAGATATGATATTTATTAATTAAAAATGATTTGAAAGGAAGTTTTGAAAGGATATGATAATTTAATGTATTGAAATGGTTAGAATTGACTTGATATTTATTTTGATAAATATTTGAATTTGAAATATATGGTATGTTGAAATATTGAAATGGTTTGGAAATGATTTAATCTTTATTTTGATAAAGACTTGGATTGAAATGATATCTATATTTTAAGTATAAAATATTATTTTAAAGTTATAACCACGGAATATAATAACGATTAGTTGGCAAAGAGACCGGGATCGGATATGGGCATACTCCCCGTCGATACCGAAAACCACTTTCACTAACCGTGTACGCGGTGGAGATTCCAGAATGAAGTAGGATGGTGGCGACGTTCTTGAGGTATATTACGTGGACCCAACTCCCGTGAGTTGGCATAAGGTGGCAGAAACAGGAGCGGTCTCGGGCCAGTTGAGGTCGCACCTCGTAGCGGACGCATTTCTCCGATACCATGCTATTACTTGTGATTGTTTGGGCTCCCCTCCGATTTTGTGGGAATGTGTTCCACGGTGGGCGTATGTGGCTGCTGCGTTACCACCAGCCCGAGTGTCATAACTGGTATATCTACCCTGGCATTGCCTTGTGTGCCGTATCACCTACCATATCGAGCCTTTACTATGAGTTTCTATTTATGTCGTACCTATGCAGTATCTTCTCGTAGTCTCCCGATCAGGAGATATGCAGGCACTGTATAGATTATTGGCATTATTTGTGTTAAGGGGAATATTGGGTCACTCCTTAACGCTGTTTAAAAGTAAGTTTATTTTACTATTAGACATTATTATAATAGCGCAATATTACTACATAGTAAATAGTTTGACGGATCCTTAGAGGATGGACGGTCCCAAGCATCCTTTAAGTTACTTGTACTTTTACTACAGTTCACTTGAGTTGGTTTACATTGTATAAGTATGTATGTCCTGACTCGAGTGTTTGTATTTTTATTTACGATCTGGTCAGCCCGAGTATTCACAGATTTGGATTTTCACTCTCTGGAGATTGGAATCGCTGGAGATTATATGCTTGTCCAGTTTTATCTGTTTCACTTCCAGTTATCCCGTTGATCCTAGTGTTGTATTCATTTTGTACTTGGTTATTATCTTGAGACTTCTTTTGTACTTTATTTCTTCTATTGTATCTTATGTAACTCTGATATATTACATAGTAGCTTCATGAACTACTATTTCTTTTACTTCCGCTGCACAATTATTACTCTGTGTTTGTGATCTGTGATTTTATTTACTGTATATTCTGAGATTTGCCAAATTTTATATACAACGCGATATTTTGGGCAATTCAAGTCCGATATGTGCGGATGCGAATGGTTGAAAATATCCGGTTGTTACATTTGGTATCAGAGCTTTGGCTTTGAGGCAAAACTTAGAATATAAGGTAAATTATTTACAGAATCACTTTCGTTCGAGTTTGAATCTTTCCTTCTTGATTCGAATTTCCTTTGAATTTTGGAACGTTCCCTACGGTTCCAAAATCCTTTCGTGTCCCTCACTATTCATCTTCTTTGATTCTGGAGTATCCCATAACTCCGCTTCGAATGATTTTTTTTGGTAAGCTGGCGGTCCCGCCAATCTCAAAAAAATTCATTTGTAAAGTGGGAAACTCCTTTACAGTTAGCATCGATTCACTAGAGATTTGTATCTATCCTTGGTTTAGATGCTAATATCTTTTGTTATTCCAAACTCTATCTCTTGAGATCAAATGTAGATTTACCCCAGAAAATCTACATTGATCTTATTCTTTAAGTCACGGTTGACCCTGTTAAGGTTGCCCGCGATTTATTTAAGCGTATCCACCTCCCTATTTTGTTATTCAATCATCTTGTCTTTTGTTTCCAATCTATCTTCCAAACATTTTTGAATTGTACTTGTAAATGTATGTTTTGTTTTATATATTGTGTTGTTTGAGTTGTTGATGTTGATTTGGGTTTTCGATCGATTCGTCTGATCAACGCTATCGATAGGATTTCTAAAACACTTTTATAGAACAAACTAACACAATATTATTTTAAAATTTGGTTAATGAAATAAATTTTGATGTATAAGTAAATTTATGGAACTTAATAAACTGATATAAATTGATTATTTGAAATGATAATACTTGATTTATCATTTATTTTTCTATAAATGAATTTATAAATAGTTGTTTATACATTGATTTGGGAACTGAAATGAATTTAAAGCAAGAAATTGAGAATTTAATTTCTGATGGTTTCAAACCTCGTGATTAAGTTTTAAAGTATATTATTTAAAGTATTTTTTAATAGAAATTTGTTTCCAAAGAATTTTAAAGTTTAAAAATTAATGCTCTTCTCTTTGTCGCTGGAAAATAATTTCGATGATGACTGCAGCATCATCGACATTCATTTTCAAGTTTCGAAGTGAAGAGACCGCTCTATAGTCTTGCTACAACATTGTTTTGGAAATCAAATTGATTTGAATTTCTAAAATATGACTTGATCTATAATATATATAGATATATGATTTAAATTTGATTTGATAAATTATGCACCTACATTTATTTATCCCTAAAAGGTTTGAAGAAATCGGAAATTTAATTCTTAAATTTTATTTTAAAGAATAATTTCAATTATAAAAAGAAAATCAAAATTTTGGATGAATATTCAAGCATGAAATGGTTTAATTAGAAAGTTTTATTTGTATAATACAATTTCATTCAAATATAACTTACCTTAATTTCAGAAGTTAATAATGTAATGGATAATATACAATATAAAAGGATTTTATAAATAAAATTTGAGTGGTTATAATAAATGTTATACACTTAAATTTTAGTTGAAAAAAGATTAACAGAGGTAAATAGAATAAAAGGTTAATTGAATAATTTACAATATAAATGATGTTAAAGGAATTAAGAATAAATTAAAATAGTTATAATAAGTGCAAGTATATTTAACATAAGTGATAAAATATATTGAGAGGAATAAATTTAATTTTAATTAGGAATAAAGATAATTAAATTTATTAAGTACATTTTGAATATAATAATGATTTTTTTTTCAAGTTCATGATTTTGAAATTTTTAGTTTAAGACGATTAGATGATAAGATAATGAAATTAGATATATTGAAGATTCATGTAACTTGTGTAAAAATTAATTATCAATATTAAGTTGAAACCATGCAAATTTCAAACCTATTATCTTATTTTGTTTTTCAAACTTATTATCCTATTTTGTTTTCAAATTGTCTTTAGTTGTCCTTATTTTCCACATCTTACTATAGACTGGTATAGGCATCTTTCTATAATCTTTCTGTTTATAAATCTTTCTATAATCTTTAATAATCTTTGGTACTCATTTTGAATCTGAGCATTGCTTTCCATCCACAGACCGTCGGTCAAGCGGGAAGAGTGAATCAGATTCTAAAGGATCATTTCGTGCTTGTGTTCCTGATTCTGGAGAATCTTGGGAAGGCAATCTCTACCTTATGAAACTTACCTATAATAATAGTTATTAGGTATAATTTCAATCTCCTTGTCATCTTGTCTTAATCTTATTTCACTCTATTTTTTCTGTGCTTTCCCTTTCTTCATTCCTTTTCGGGGACGAAAAGTTTTGAGTGGGGGAGAGTGTAACAACTCAAGATTTTTGCGTATAATTTAAATTTGACTTTATTTTATTTTTAAATTATTTTAAACTTTTTTTTATTTCAAACATTTCATTTTAAAAATATGAATGTTGATTATTAAGTGATTTATAGTTCAAACAAGTACAAATTGAATATTTTACTAAAAAGTGGATTTCTGTTCAAACTGGTCAAACTTTGACTTTTAAACTTCAAATTTAAATTATTTAAAATCTTAAATTTTATCTTTTATTATGAAAATAGATGAAATAACTTGAACACAGCTTTTCGTTTCGTTGGAAACGGACTTAAACTGTGAAAGTTATGTACATCTCAATTTTAAGTATAATTTGTTTTATTTTGCAATTTTGTCTATTTTAAATTATATAAATTATATTTTCTTTGTCATATTTTATTTTAAATTTTGTTAATATGTTACTGTATGTATATTTTGTCTTTTATTATGTTTAAAGTGATAATATAATTTTTCTAAAGTTTATTTGAATTTATTTCAATTTATTAAGCCTAGTTTCCATTTTTCTGCTATTTTCTTCATTTTATTTTTTTAATTAAAATTTATTTATTTTTGTGAATTAATTTTTATTTTGTGTTATTATCTTTATTTATAAATATTTTTCAAGTATATAAAATTTTTCCAAAGTTCATTGCATTTATTTTTCATATTTTCAAGACTAGTTGCAATTTTTACTATTTTGTTTAATTAAATCATATATAATTAAAATTTGTTTATTTATTTTTGTTTATTTACTAAATTTTCGTATTTTATCTGAGTTTATATATATATTTTAGTTATATAAAATTTAAAAAAGAAAATAGAGGAAATTTGAAGAGTTTTAAACTTTTGGAATTCTTAAGCCTTTTCATCTCCCGACCTTTTATTTCCTCAACTCCTCTCTTTATGATTTTTGACCGTACCATTCTCTATTCTTTTCAGCTGAATTCTCTTCCCTTTTTCATCCAAATTTCATCCATTTCTCTAGAAGAAACTCATGGCCATATTTGATGAGAGATTGGGTAATAATCCTTCTTTCTTTTCTAGTTTTTCTATGTTTTCCATTGATTTTTGCATATGCTCTCTACCTTAATAGCTTTGTTCTTCCACCTCCAAGCTTTGGCTGACCAACACCACCCACTTCCACTGACCATCACCCATCCTACTACCTCTTCATTTCAGGCCGAGCTAATCCAAGGTGATGATCATTACAAAAATCCACCTAAACTATCACTAACCATCACATGTTGCCAAGCCTAGTCTAGAATTGTCATCTCCTCCTTCTACCACCTCTTGTCGCCACAACCTCCGCCACCACCACCTCTGACCTGACCTCCACCCTCTTCCACACCACCCACCACCACCTGAGCATCAGGCCGAGCCCAAATGACCTCTGGTCGAACCATAATATAACCTAGATGTGATGATTTTTAGCCTTATACACCTAGTTATGCACCTAGTTATGCACCTAGATCACAACCACCTTCAAACCCATGTGTAGGACGACCCTTTGCACACCCAAACCAGACCCAATTCCCTGTGTTAGCTGAGCTTAGTCACTGCATAACTGAAGTACCTGAGGTAGAGAGCAAGTGCAATGCAAATGTTTATGGTTTTGGGTGTTGAATTATATGTTGTTTGATGATAAATGTGTGTTGTAACTTATGTATGCATTGTATTGTTTGTGTAATTGTTTTCAAGGGATATAGCTTTGGCTCTCCACTCTCTAGTCTTCTCCGAAGTTTCGTGCCTTTGTTGTGTTAGTATATGTGCTTTGGTGTCGATCTCCAGCTTTGAACATGTGAGTAAATCTCACCTAACATTTATACTTACGCAAATGTGAATTGACAACAATTGAATGTGTAGAATATTATGATATGTTATAATTGCCTATGATTATTTATACATGATGTTAAACCTGTTAAATTACATGTCATCTAATCTGTTACTGTTATATGTTGCTATACTGTTCATTTATATTTGTTTATCACTGCAAGTTCCCTGTAGATTAGGTTCACTATGGGTTGAAATGATACATACCCGAACAGACTTTAGAATAGGAAAAAATCGTTATGGGATGAAATGATAGGCCTGAACGATTTTTATTTATTTATTTATTTATTTTAACTTAGGATTGCGGGTTTGAAATGATAGAACCCAGATTTTTCTTTTTAAACAGCGGATTGAAATGATATATATCCGTATCACTTGACCTAGGTTAGAAAACTATATACAGGCCCGTGGTTATATTTTATAAAGTATTTTGAATATTTTAAATATTTTTAAAAGTGAAAATTTATGAAATTTGATTTAAATTGGATTTTAATGTTTAAATAAAGAAATTTTTGATTTTTTTCTAGAAGTTAAAATGTAATTCAAATAAATGGTAAAAGTGAATTTTTGAAATATAACTTAAATTTCGAAATTTGGACTTTGGCTTTTTAAATTGACATTTAAGTTATATAAATAAAATTTTAAGTGTTTTAAATGTAAATTTATGATAATTTGATTTAAATGGATTTTAAAGTGTTTAAATAAAGGATTTATGATTTTTGTATAAGTTGAAAATGTTAAATAAATAAATGGTTAAGCTGAATTTTGAAATATAACTTAAAGTCTGGAAATTTGGATTTTGGTTTAAAAAGGGAATTTTAAGTAATATAAATAAAAATGGAAATTAAATTATATTTGGAAATGAGAAATATGATGATATGATTAAATTTGAGTTTAAATGAATTAATAAAGTATTATGGATTTTTCTATGTATTAAAATGGTTAAATGAATGAATGCTTAAAAGTGTAATTTTAAAATGAACTTGACCTGGAAATGTAAATTTGGTTTTAATTAAAGGTCTAAGTTAATTAAATAAATTGGAAATTTAGTTTAATTTATGAAATGATAATTTGAAAATGTAAATGTTAATAAAGTGTTAAATGAAAAAAATGGGAAAGTTTACACTTGAATTTATTAAGTGGATTTGTGGAATTTGATTTAATTATAAAATGTTGCTTTTAAAAACCATTAAGTAAATGAGTATTTTAATGAACATCTTTGAATATTAATATATAATTTTTATAATGTTTAAATGGTTTAAATTGAAGTGTTTTCAAGTATAACTTACAGCAGCTTTTTTTGAATGCTGTGAAAGGTTGAAATTTTCAATGTTTATGGTTTTAACTTAGTAAATGAACTCATAATGGTTTAAAACTTTGGAAATTGAATACTTGATTTGAAAGTATATATAAGCTTAAATTTCAAATGGTTTAAATGAATTATTTTGATTAAAATATAAGCTATTTAAAAGGTGATTTGAATGATAATAAATGAATGATATCTTTGAATTTAAAAGGTATTTAAAGTTGAATATTTGGATTTGAACTTATATGATGATTTGAAATTGAAGCTTTGAAAGATATGAGATTTTGATATATATTAAATATTTTGAAATGAAGTTTGAAAGATATGAGATTTTGATATTAAAATGATTTGAAAATGAAATTTAAAAGATATGATATTTTGATATTAAAATTATTTGAAAATGAAGTTGAAAGATATGATATTTTGATATTAAATGATTTGAAAAATGAAGCTTTGAAGATATGATATTTATGCATTAAAAATGATTTGAAAGGAAGTTGTGAAAGGATATGATAATTTAATGTATTGAAATGGTTGGAATTGACTTGATATTTATTTTGATAAATATTTGAATTTGAAATATATGATATGTTGAAATATTGAAATGGTTTGGAAATGATTTAATCTTGATTTTGATAAAGACTTGGATTGAAATGATATCTATATTTTAAGTATAAAATATTATTTTAAAGTTATAACCACGGGTTATAATAACGATTGGTTGGCAAAGAGACCGGGATCAGATATGGGCATACTCTCCGTTGATACCGAAAACCACTTTGACTAACCGTGTACGCGATGGAGATTCCAGAATGAAGTAGGATGGTGGCGACGTTCTTAAGGTATATTACGTGGATCCAACTACCGTGAGTTGGCATAAGGTGGCAGAAACATGAGCGGTCTCGGGCCAGTTGAGGTCACACCTCGTAGCGGACGCATTTTGGTATATTACAGGGCCAGTTGTGGGAATGTGTTCCGCGGTAGGAGTATGTGGCTGCCGCGTTACCACCAGCCCGAGTGTCGTAATTGGTATGTCTACCCTGGCATTGCCTTGTGTGCCGTATCACCTACCATATCGAGCCTTTACTACGAGTTTCTATTTGTGTCGTACCTATGCAGTATCTTCTCGTAGTCTCGCGATCAGGAGATATGCAGGTACTGTATAGACTATTGGCATTATTTGTGTCAAGGGGAATATTGTGTCACTCCTTAACGCTATTTAAAAGTAAGTTTATTTTACTATTAGACATTATTATAATAGCGCAATATTAGTACATAGTAAATAGTTTGACGGAACCTTAGAGGATGGGCGGTCCCAAGCATCCTTTAAGTTACTTGTACTTTTACTACAGTTCACTTGAGTTGGTTTATATTGTATAAGTATGTATGTCCTGACTCGAGTGTTTGTATTTTAATTTACGCTCGGGTCAGCCTGAGTATTCACAGATTTGGATTTTCACTCTCTGGAGATTGAAATCACTAGAGATTATATGCTTGTCCAGTTTTATCTATTTCACTTCCAGTTATCATGTTGATCACAGTGTTGTATTCATTTTGTACTTGGTTATTATCTTGAGACTTCTTTTGTACTTTATTTCTTCTATTGTATCTTATGTAACTCTGATATATTACATAGTAGCTTCATGAACTACTATTTCTTTTACTTCCGCTACACTATTATTACTCTGTGTTTGTGATCTGTGATTTTATTTACTGTATATTCTGATATTTGCCATATTTTATGTACAACGCGACATTTTGGGCAATTCAAGTCCGACATATGCGGATGCGAATGGTTGAAAATATCCGGTTGTTACAGGAATTTTATCTCGCTTCAATTATAAATCACATTTATAATTCACATTTATGAATTCCATTTTGTTATATAAATTTATTCCTTAACCTTTGGTTATAATTTTAATTCCTAATTTAATTTCCACACAACAATGATAATAATTTAATATTATCACTTCCTAACAACCAAGCAACCATAGATACTATAATAATTTTTGAAAATTATTCCTTTTATATATATAATTATTTAGGCAAAATTATTTTATTTACCCTATGTAAACACACTATGTCGAGCTGTTCTATTCAAGTGTTTAGAGATCCCTTTCAATAACGTTAATTACTCGTATAGACCAGAATCCATAAACCACTCGACAAACCAATCAACACAATATAAAATAATTTTATATTCACTAACAAATACGCGCTCATATATATTAATACATTCAAACTCATTCTAGAGCACTACGGACTCTATTTCTAAAGAGTAATCCCCACCAGGGCCAAGGTTCTCACTTAACCTTCAGCTCTGATACCACTATAACAGGTCGCGTCAGTGGCGACCGGTAGGCTTTTCAACCATCCCAGCCCCACCGTGGCATACAGTGATACCTCGAATTTGCTTTTATGACCAACCTATCGACTCGCAACCAACCCATACTCAGGGACATGTAGGGGTAAGAGTATCCTGGTCGCCACTGAACACGAAGCGAAAACCCCCTATCATGATGTAATGCAGCAAATCTGATCCCGGTCTCTTCGAAACAACATTCGATATTTCCCGGTAAACTCAACACCGGATCTTTAGGAAATAAACAGACGAAGATAAGATCGGAGATAACCTCCTAACAATTAGCGGATGGATTTTCTTATAAACGTCCTAGAAGAACGAACGAGTTTATATGTACAGTATAGCACCTCGAACGGTAACCGTACCATATAATTCCAGTACTCCTCCTAGATATTACCAAAGTCATATTTGGATCCAGATTTGATAGTCGGTTATTTATTTTTTTTTGGCAAAGCCAGCGGGGTTAACTGGACCCCTACCAGATTTATTGCATAACAATAAAAGGCTACAACATAAAGGAAGAAAAAAAACAAAAAAAAGAAAACAACATAAACATCAACCTCATCCCCAAGCATCAACCATTGAAGAAGGGAAAACAGCATCACTAAATTCAAGCTGAGAATGAGTACGTGACTTGATATCCTTCCATATTATAGCATCAGTTCTTCTAGTATTGTCAAATACCATAGAGTTCCTCTCTTTCCAGATCACACTCATACTAACTTTCAATGCAACTGTAAGTGCTCTATCTTGCTCCTTTCTCCACTTAGTTGCTTTATAGATTAAATGCCAAAGAGTACTAGTAGTTGATCCAGTTAAGTGATATCCAGAAATACTACAAATCCTGTCAATAATGAACTGAAGAGCAGGACAACCAAAAAACAGATGTTCAGTTGTCTCATCATGTATTTGACAGAATAGACACAAGTTGGAACAAACCATTCCAAAGCTACTGATAACACTTCTAGTTAGTAAGGCCTGATTTATGACTTTCCACATCATTAAATTTTGTTTAGGAGTTGAATCAGTATTCCATATCACTTTGTACCACTTGGCAGCTATAAGAGGAACACCATCAGTAATGTAATTGTAAACAGTTTTGACAGTGTGAGGCTTGTTATCCCATGTTACACAAGTACCCTGCTTCACACTATAATATTGCTGTTGTATATCATCCCACAACAACTTTAGCACTTGATTACTGGTATTTGGTAACAGTATTTTGCCATTATGAAGATAGTCTTTAGCTAATGCCTTTTGTTGTATTCCAGACTGTATCATCTGAGCATGATCACATACATTGTATAGGATATGACCATTTCTAACCCATGGGTCATGCCAAAAACTTACAGGCATATTAGAATTCACAGCATAAAGTATCATTGGAAGGAAAACATGTCTTAGATTTAACATACTTCTCCATATCCAGCTGCAGCTCTGAGGTGTATCCATAGTCCAAAAATGTTTATTCTTAATGCTGTGTTTCAATGTCCAACTAACCCACAAACTTTTCTTATTATTTATGAGGGCATCAAATTGCTTACTAATAGCAGATGTATTCCATTTCCTGATATTTATAACTCCCAATCCACCAAGTTTCATAGATGTCTCAATTCTAGAATAAGAACAAGGCACAATCTTCCTGTTATGAATACTTCCAGTCCAAAAAAACCTAATCATTGCAGACCTAATTAGTTGCAACATTTTAACAGGTAGTATAATGGATCTGGCCCAGTATACCAATGAGGGAAAAACAATAGACTTAATAATAACTAGCCTACCACTCTGAGACAAACTCCTATTGTCCCAACAAGATAATGCAGAGGTGATCTTATTGAAAAGTGGAATGCAATCAGCCTTAGTAATTCTTTTAGATATTAAAGGAAGTCCAAGATACTTCATATCATTAGACATGCAAGAGATTCCAGTATGACAAAGAAGAGCAGCAGCCTGAATTTGATTAACACCAGAGACCAATAGAGAAGACTTGCTATGATTAATAGAAAGCCCTGTCATACAGTGAAATTCATGCAAAACTTCCAAAACTCCATTCAAAGAATGCATATCTGGTTTAGTAAACACCATAACATCATCAGCAAACATAACAGAGGTGATTTGTAAATTAGAGCACTTAGGATGGTACTTAATGGATTTAAGTTTGAACCTATCACTAAGCATAACTGTTAACACTTCCATAACCATCAAGAATAAGTATGATGATATAGGGTCACCTTGGCGTATTCCTTTACTACTTCTGAAATTACCAACTGGTCTGCCATTAATGACAACAGAAAAGGAAGGGGTGGATATACAAACATATATCCAGGACACAAAAACTTTAGGAAACCCCATCACAGCCATTATCCTAACAATAGAGTCCCAATGGATTGTATCATAAGCAATCAATTCAACCAATTATTTTATTTCCACTAAAAAACACTCAGTTTTATAAAAATTAGATTTTAATAATTTAAATCACTTTACCCAAAAAATATACTAAAAATATTTTAAATAAAACTACTTAATTATTCAAACAATAGTTATGAAATTCTATAATAATTTTCGAGTAAAACTTTAGCCATAACCACTTAAAAATAAATTTGTTACGTAAAGTATAACATTTAATAATTATCTTTTTAAATCATAACACTTGTTAAACCTTTAAAATAATCACTTTTATAATTAACTTAATTAATATTTACTTAAAAATATTAAAATTATTAAATAATAATTTTTCTAAAACATTCTTTTAAAACAACTTTAAAACTTCCAACTTATACATAAAAATCTCCTTTAAAAATATACTTGGCTTTTCAGTGAAATACACTTTCCATTTCAATATAGCCCATCTAATTCTTTATAAATCCTGCTCGATTTATCCCAATTTAATTTACGTCCCAATCCTATAATTTTTTTCAACACTTTAAAAATAAAACCACTTTTTATTTTTAAAACACATCTCCCATCTTCTTATAAATTCCCACCGTGAATTTGTACTTTCAAATTTATCCACCGATAAATATTTCACTTTATTTATAAACCCAGTTTATAAATTTTCATTCCTCGTTATCCTTTAAATCACAGTTTTCCAAACACTTAATTGATTTCAAACCGATTTCCTGAGTTAAATTCCCTTTAAAATTTATCTCTTGATTTATCCAAAATCAATTCCAAAATCCATTAACACCAAATTCACCCTTTATTATGATTTAAAATCCTTATTTAAATCTGGAACATCAATCTCATTCTTTATTCCAAAATTTCTCATTTCATTTCCTTTAAGAACCCAATCCATTATATTTCTATATTTAAAATACCAAAATAGATTCATCCAAACTATAACACGAATAACTTAGATTTCCAATACAATCTATCATAGATATCAATAAAACATATCACATATTATGAAAATAATTTCAATATTTTGAGGAATCCAGTTGGATCCCTCCAACATGTTTCCCTGCATCCACAGATGTTTGCGCAATATAATAATACCAATCCCATTTCGAGGGGGACATCATGGTATATAGGGTCATCCGCTATTATGCGGGGCGCATATGGTCTCATTCGCTATAAAATGCGGGAAATCAATCGCTTCAATATATACACACACTATATATAACATATCACATCCAAGATGATAATAAATTATCCATTCAAGCAAACAACCAATAATTTAAATTTAAAAGGCAATTCAAATTAGTGCGATTAACTCACCTTTGATTGTATTTGCAATCCAATCCAATTCGGCCTGTTTCTCCACGATTTTAGACCTTGTACAAACAGTTATGGTTTTATTAATATTTTAAATAATCGTACTATTAATTATCCTATTTAATAAATTTAATTAACCAAGAATTCAATTAGATAATTTTCCTTTAAAAATCTTTTAGTGACTATAATAAATCAAATAAGTTAATTGAACAATTTAATCACCAATCCATCATTTAAAATAATAGCACATTAAAATATGTAAATATTTATTTATTTTATTTTTGAAACTTTATATATTTACTTATAATAAATAATCTATATAGATTAAAATTAAATCTTTATACAATTTCCTATGTTTTTCCAAAGTCCTATATATATATGTATGTAAAGAAAAATTTGTTTTCTTTTTCTGTAAATATCAACAATACTTTACTTATTGTATATATATATAGATCTATAAATTAAAGAAATAAATTGTTTTCTAAACTTACTCTATTATTATCTATATATATTTTTCTTTTCTCTGACTTATACGCATGTAAATAAAATTTAATTTTTTTCTAATACCTCACTGACCAAATTCAAATGAAAGCTGCCCACCTCCACATCACGACCATCTACCAAAGCTTGCGCACAGGCTTCCACCCACGCATATACAAAAACGACTCCAGATCCTGGAGAGTCACCTGCGATCTTCCTTTGAACGAACTCGCATGCCAAACCAGCATCATGCAACCACATCCACCCTCCTCATTCGCTTCAGCTCGCACACCGTAGCTCGTCATGCAAAAACCAGAGAATGAAATCGCGAGCTCCGCTTGTATGCCTTCCCCTTTTGAACGATTCAATTGCGCGAACGTTCTACCTTCCTTACAGTCAAAGACGAAGATGTCGACCCCCTTCTTCAAACTCGAGACGTTCAAGGCGAACTGTTCCGATCCTTTCAGTTGCTTTCTAATCGGTTTTATATTTTAAGGATTTCGATATTGAAGTGGAATTTCGTTTGGCCAATATTTTGATTTGAATTGGAGAAGGAAAAGTGAAGTCTCGGTTGAAAAAATAAATAAATAAAAGGAAGAAGGTGGACATCTGATTTGTATTATTAAAAAGAAAAAGGAGAATGAAAATGTGTATGTGACAAATGGCATGAATCAGAAGACAAGTGGCCATGGTATGAAAAGATAAAGTTCTGATGTGAATTATTTTGACCAGTTAAATTAAATTTAAATTTTAAATTTAAACCGTCTCGAAAATGCAACTTAAAATTTTGACTTCCTATCGAGGCGTGTAGCTAGACGCTCATAATATTATACCCGTATTCCGAACGCAATGGAAAATGATTTGAGTCCTAATTCGATAGTATGGAGAAGATAGCTTTTGGACCCAGTTACTATATTTAATTTTCGATATAGATTTCAGTGCATTTATCTATCGTATGATCACACGACAACTCCAAACGCTACGAAATTTAAAATCCGATAATAATACACTATTACGGATCCAATAGGACTGGTTTCATCGAATTTCAAGACTGTGCCTTGGAAGGCTATTTTTAATTATCAATTTAAATGATATATTTTTAAAACTGAACAAATCACCTTTAAATTCAATTTCAAAAGTTCTATTACCTTCAGTATTATCAATATAAATTTCATAAGCCTTTAAATTATTTTTAACAAGCCCAAAATTCCCGATTTAGCAATTTACCCAATTTCTAACCATTAAATTCAATAGTTAATTATCCAATAATTTGTTATATCTGAAATTCAAGTTAAAAATCAACTTTTAAATATTTAAAATCAATTAAATATTCCAATTCCAAATGTCCAAAATTCTGTTTTGTCACACAAAGAGTACTTAATTGCATAGAAATGATAAGAGGGGACAAGGGTGTGGTCATGAGTACATGAGGTGGAGAAGGCTAGGTGAGGTGGAAAGTAGGTAGTGGAGCGTAAAGGACAAGGGCACTTATGTAATTTACTTTTTATCTTGCTTATAAATAGTCTTTCACTTCTTCAAAATTTTCCTCCTCTTTATTTTATCGTATCTTCCTCATATCTGATCCTAATTAAGAAATTCATTTCTTGAAACTGTAGAAATTCTAGTGGCTACAACTTTCATTTGTACAACTTCTTTAAATTTGAGCTTAGTCATGCCAAAATATCATTTCTTTGTAGAGTGTTTTCGGACCCATATTTTCAAGTCCGAAAACACTTCTTATTATTTTGACCATATCTTCCTCAACCTAAATCCAAATCGAGTAATATTTTTTTTAAATGGTAGAGAAGAGAAATCAAAAGAACTTTCTTTTTAGCAACTTCCCCAAATTCTGAGAGTAACATAGCCAAAATCCAATATAAGATGGCTAAATTTCGGGTCCAGTTTTGTGAATTCAACATTATTCGAAACCCCTCCACCTCTCAAAAAAAAATCCTCACCTCACTTATGCATGTCATGGCCAAGCCATACTCTACCATGGCAGAGCCAATTTCCAAGTTTTAAGTCCAAAGATCAAGCTTTGCATGGTTCTAAAGTTATTTGAAGTTTTCAAAAAGGTTTTGCAAATTATCGATGAGAAAACTTCTAATTTTGGAAAGATGTTGCCTTTGCACATATAATGGTTTTTTAAATATGATGTTATTGTTTGGATTATGATATGGTTTGGATGTATATGTATGTGGTAGCTTATGTTTTGGCATTTGACTTGAATTGATGGATTAAAGTGACGTGTTTGGATATAAGGTTGTGATCTTTGTGATGCATGGTGATGATATGATTTAGTATCCATAATCTTGGATATGCGATTAAATGGTTTGGAAGTTAGAACTTGAGATGTTGAAAAGGACTTGAGATCCATTTTGAAAATCAAATCGTTTGCTAGTTTTGATTTTGTAAATGTTTTGTCTTGTTTTATTTTAGTTTCTAACTTTAGTTAAAGTTTTTAAAACTCTTTCAAATTATGTTTTAAAAGTAAGAAAATGTGAAAAGATAAAGTTTTGGATGGTAACTTATAAAAGTCATTCTAAGTTATTACATCCATAGCGATAGTCACTTTGGACGCAGTTCGTGGAATTTTATGATTTTCAAGTTTTAAATTTTTTTGTTTTAAATGTTTTTGAAAAACCACTTTCAAACTAAATTTGTAAGCATATAAGTTTTATTTTTACTTACAAAGTATATAAGTTAATTATTACTTAATTAAGCATGTTTTGATAATTAATTAATTTATTAATTAATAATTATTATTCATTAATTAATTAGTAATTAAGTTAAGTAATTAGTAATTAATTAGTATAAATTAAGTTTATTATTAATTAATTAAGGAAGTTTTAATTAATTATTATTAAAGTTAAGAGATAATTAAGCATTAATATTTATATAAATCAAGTTTAATTATTTTAATTAATCATTATTTAATTAGAGGTTAATTATTTAATTAATTATTATTTAATTAGAGATTAATTATTTAATTAATTATTAATTAATTAAGGAATAATAGTTAATTAATTATGACTTAACTAAGATTAATTAAGGTTTAATTATGATTAAATAAATCTTTATTAAGATTTATTTATGCTTTACTTTATTATTAAGCTTTACTTTATAATTTAAATTAAGAATTAATTATCAAAAATTATTTTAAACTTTATTGGTTATGTTTTAGGTCGGTTTTCTTTCATAAATGAATTGATTTTAAATCAACGGATCTCTTGCCTGTGACATTTAGAACCAAACGAATGTGAATGATTTATACTAAGTTTGAATTGAATTGTGTGGACATCCATTTAGCAGAATAAAACACCGTTCTGCTAAATTGTAAATTGTATGATTGTGTGGACATTCATTAATAGAATAAATCCTCGTCTTTATTTTAGTTACTTGGACATTGACATATATAATTGATTGTTATTGGCTAATTTCCTTATACATATCTGCTTGTTTTGTAAATACCTATGTTATAACTTGAAAAGTAAACTCAGTTAAATGAGAACCATTGTGGTCACTATGCTTCTTTCTGATTTTTAAGGTCAATCGTGCTTTTAATAATGGTTTCCAGTTAAGTAATGATTTTAGTAAAGGTGTTTTAAATAATGGTTTTGTTTATCAAAGGTACCTAAATGATTAAGTGTATTATAGAAGTTTTGTTTTAAACAAGGATAACTTATAAGAGAGTTTTTATAAATGATTTGGATATTTATTATAATGACCCATAAATTAATCACTTTGTATTTGAATATTTAAATCAATTTTAAATATTTAAATAATGAATTTTAACAACCAAAATAACATATTTTAAATAATAATTAATGAAATTAAAACCATTATTAAATTTTGTTTACCAAAATAATTAGTTCAAATAAAACAGAAAATGTGACCGAAAAAAGTTTTTCGAAAAATATTTTTCGAAATTTTGACTTTTGGCCTCGAAAAGACGTCGAAAACATTATATACATTTTGTATCACTCATATACATATCCATACATACGCACATATGTCATGTGATAAGCTAATCCATATGTTAAAGTTAATAATCAAGCTTAGTTTAAAATATAAAACTTGATTTGACATTAAATGCACAAAAGTGCATTAAATAACATTAGAAAATTAATTGAGTACCCTAACCATAACCTAAACAAGTACCTAAGGAATGGTAGAGGGTAGACCTAGCGGGTGCATGTGCTTCTAAGGTAAGGGTGGAGGTATGAAAGCATGCACATGACAACATTTAATATATTTTAAATGATTAAGTTAATTTAAATTAATACTCCACTTCTTTGCTTATAATTACCCACCATTTCCACATACTCACATTACATCTTCATTTTCATATTCACTTCTCTTATCTTCATGTTCAAGATTATCTATGGCTTCTAAAATTATTTCCAAAGTAAAAAACTAGTGAATACACCACTAAAAATCAAGCTAAAACTCCATATATTCATATGCAAACACCCCTCCACAAAAACAAAAGCTATTCCCACCTCAAAACCCATTCCCACCTAAAAACCCCACGCCTGAGACCCATATTTCCTAGGCTGAACCCTAATGCATCCTATTAAGGGCCAAAAGTACAAGTTAATGTGTAATGAAGATAGTTCGTGAGTTTGAAAACTTGTTGTGGTGGTCTGGTTAAGTTAGGAGTGTTTTTGTGAGCAAAGGTTCCACTTTTGAACCATAAAGTTTAAACTATATTTATGCTCATATTTTTAGCTATTAAACGCTTATTGTATAGTTGTAACAATGGTTGGTTGTTGGATTGGTTTGTTGCTTTGGAAATTAGTCGCTTTGGAAAGTTAGGAAACGAACCATAAGTTATATGAAAATCTAGTAGTTAAATTAATTCCGCTGTTTATAAATGCTTATTACGTGTTGAATAATTATAAACTACCATATATGTATATTCATCCCCTTGCTTTATGATGGTTGGTTGTAGTGAAAATTTCATATACTTGAATTCCGAATTGCCCGTATAGCGATAGTCGCTAAATCAGCACTTTTAGAAAATCACCTTTTATCGAAACCGTTTGGTTTCATTGTCGTGCTTGAAATTATTTTACAAGTTAAGAAAGTTTTTAGTTAATTATGTTAAGAAAAATATTTAACTATTTTAATATTTATTATTTAACTTAATTAATTATTTAATTTATAAGGATTAAAGTTAACTAATTAATTTAATAACGATGTGTTTAAAATTAACTGCTCACTTGGTTAATGATGTTTTGAATTTAATAATTATTTTATCTAATGTTATTTAAGGTTGATTAATCTCTTAATGATGAGGGATTAAACTTGACAATCAATTTGCTAATGATGTTTTTAAATTAATTAATCTTTTTAATTAATGACTTATAAAAGTTAATAAATCTGTTTAACCTAAAATAAATCTTTTCTTAAATAAGATTTAAATTAATTAATCACTTTTAAATAATGATATTTAATTATATATTTATTAAATTAATTATATTTAAATATTATTAATTACTTTGATTAATAATATTTTAAAAGATAATTACCCTTTTTTAATTAACAATTATTGAAGTTAGTTAATTAACTTAGCTAACAAAGTTTTAAAGTTAAGTAATCAATGTAATAAGGATGTTTTAAGTTGTTAAATCCTTTTTGTAGCGATGTTTCAAAGTTTGTAAACTCTTTTAACAAAAGTGTATTAAAGCTAATACTTGTATTGCGAAGCCATGTATGAATTTAGGTTTTTAAAAAGAAAAAGTTTAGTTCGTTTATGGAAACGAATTAATTTCCTTAAAGCGATTCACTTGTATGGAAATGATTGATTTGTATAATCAGCACTAAACATCGAAGAAGTAGACCTGTCACTATTTCGAAAGTTAAGAATAACCGTGAAACATGTTTTGAGGTAACACTAACTTGACTTGTCCGGTACTATTGTTAACCCAGAAATAGTTCAAAGTTTGAATTCGATGAGCGGTGGTAAGTATACATGACTTAATTTCCATATATGATCGTATTTGTGATGCCCCACCTCTATACTCACACTAACCAAAGACACTACTGGGTAATGCCGTCAATTAGTATGAAGAATAAGGCTGTTGAGGAGCAAACAACTGTATAATTGATTTTAGTGAGAACCGATATAACAGATAATATGTCATGCATATCTTTTCAAGAGGAAATATGACATATCCAATCCAAACTCAAATCTACTATATAGTGGCTAAGTGGACTTTGAAATCAATATAAAATAAGCACAACACAAAATCAATCACAGATATTCATATCACTAAGATGGAAATAGATATGAATATACGTATAAAAATGAACATCATAGTAGTGGTCATACAAGATCCACTACAAGCCAAAAGAATTGGTATATGTACTACACAAAAGAATAAGTATACATCAAAGATTCTCTATCTCATATACATGAAAAACAAAAACTACTAAACTAAGGTAGTTAGCCAAAAGTCAGAAGATAGTCCCTGCTAAGAAATCAAGTGGAAGCACCTAAAATACCTCATTCTGACCTGAGAATTATTTAAGAAGAAAAATAATAAATGGATCGATCTAGCTATAATTACCATGTAAGATGAGATAGGATAAGAGATATGACAAAAACATATGATAACAATAATACCATGTTGTGGCAAATATATATTTGATAACAATGAAAATCATACAATATCTTAAATTTTCTCGAAACACCAAAAAAGAATTATCATATTGTTTAACTTATTCACCAAACCTTAAATATTGACAAAACATATCAATGCAAATCACAAAAATTAGTGAAACATAAATTCTAGAAATTAATAATTAGAAATCCAGAAAACACAAAGGAGGAGGCCTATCACAAACGGGAGCATGAAAAATCACCAACATGTGTATCACAAACAGGACGATATCCCATAAAAATGAGCCGAAGCTCCACAAATGGCCCGAAGACCATGCGTCGCTACTCCACCAAATTGAGCCGAAGCTCCACCAAAATGGGGTTTAGCCCTCTACGTGGACAAAGAAATATTGCACATCGCTAGTCTAAATTATAAAATGACCATCATTGATCAATAAGTGTAATTTACACTAAGCTAGTAAATAAACAAGTCCGGCTTCATGTTTTATAACCACTGGCTTAACTTAAGTATTTACGAACAGATTGTAAATTTCAACTCAAAAATTTTCATGAGATTTCAATCAAATAAGTCCAAGAATTAACCGACGAAGTAAATGCAAGCGTTTCATACCACTTGTTTTGCTAAGTCGTTTAATTGGATTTCTCATACGAATGAGGTAAAGGTTTGTATATACTAATAGATTGGAAAACGGTTTTAAAAATGAGCTTTCTATTAAAAGAAATGTTGAGATCATTTTTTGTGAAAGAGTTTGAGTATTTACTGCTAGTACAAAAACCTTTGTATTTTAAAGTAACGAAGCACATAAATGATTGTAAAAATAATCTATCACCATAAATCCATATTACAATAACGTGAATCAAAACCATGGAAATCGATATCAAATCCATTAAATGGAAACACCAAAAATCCAAAAAAGGAGTCATCAAAGTCGGTATTGATTGACAATAGCTATTTGGATCGTCAAAGATTAACAAAAATTGGAAATCCACCCAAAAATAGGCAAATAGGAAAAATTTAACAGGACCAGACGTCTGGTTGGTTTGACCAGACGTATGACCCTAGGCTCTGCCATTTATTTCCTTTATTCGTTATTTTATTTCCAGAGACCCCTACCAGACGTCTGGAAATTTCAACCAGATGTCTGTTTGCCTGAGCTAGGCAGAAATTGCCTAGGCCAATGATGGCCAAATTAATTCGGAGGCGACTGGATGAGCGATAGCGGCGAGGGATTTATGCCAAATGACAACCCAACCCCTATAGGCTCTTCGATACACCCAAAATATCATGTCCAAACATTTATAGTAGAATTTTCATAAATTTTGTCTTCAGAACCAAAATTGAAAAATTCAACAAACCAATTCAAATCAAAAGCAATTGAACATGAAATAGATGTTAGGAATTCATACCTAACAATAATGAAAGCTATAGACAAATATGTGAGTTCAAGAAATCACCTTTAAACTCAAAAACAACAATTGAGAAGCTCTAAAACAAGGAAAGATCAACTCCACTTCAATCACAACTCTAAAAGCTCCAATCTATGATCATATGAAAATATTTCCTAAGTTAGATTATAGGAAATTATGAAAACTGGAGAGGGATTGAGATGGAGAAGATGAAAAGGATGCTTACCTAAGCTTCTCTTTGATTTTAGAACTAGAACTTGAATTCCTAAGAGAAACCAGGGCTTAGGAATTTTAATTTCCTCTTCCCACCACTCTTCCTAGGGCTTGAGTTTTAGGAATTTAGAAAATGAAATGAATGAAGAGGAGTGGAGTAGGAGCTATTAGGTAGAAGAGTTTGGGTTAGCTTATTGTATAATGGGCTAGAACCCAACCTAAAACCCAAATGAAAATACCAAAATCCTAATTAACTCCAAACATATCGATGTTTATACTTAAACAAGTTGTAAACATCATTTTAAACTTAATGAAAGTAGTCTCGAGTTCAAATTTGACTATTTACAAAAAGTCATATTTCGGACTTTATTTCAACTAACAATGCTATATTTAAATAAAACTTTTAAATATATAATCATAAAATATGCGGGCTGTTACAAGCTGCCGTCCTTAAAGAAATTGCATCCTCGCAATACTTAAGAAGAAAATAAAACGTAACAACCACTCTAAAGCATAACAACACAAAATAAAATTTTAAGTGAGAAGTTCACCTTAAGGAGCACGAGAGAGTAAGTCCAGATGTGTTCGCTCGATGAATTCTCTGAATTTTCAAGAACAAACCTTAGGATTTGCGGATCATTGAACTTTCACAAGCGGAACGTCTTTATTACAAAGGCATTTAACCTTCGTAGCAATAATACAAATAGGATGTTACTCATAAGTCAAATTAGGTGAAACTTCAATTTCTTCAATAACACCGGACTCAAGAATAGAATCGGAATCTCTAAGGCATTTCCGTAGTTGAGAAATATAGAATACCTCATGAATAGTAGAAAATTGACCCGGTAATAAAAGGTGATAAGCCACGGAACCAGTGTGTTCAGTGTTGGGAAATAGGCCAATATATCGAGATGCTAATTTTCCCGAACGACTGGAACACACAACGCCCTTCATAGGTGAAACACGAATGAATACCAAATTTCCCATAGAAAATTCTAAATTCCTTTTTCGGTTATTGGCATAGGATTTTTGTCCATTTGAGCTTCTTTTATCCTATGACGAATAAGGTTAATTTTTTCTGTGGCATCACAAATAAAATCTGGACCTAAAACCAGCTTCTCACCGGCTTCGAGCCAACACGAAGGAGATTGGCATGGCCTTCCGTAGAGTGCCTCGAAAGGTGCCATACCAATACTAGATTGGAAGCTATTATAATAAGAAAACTCGACATGAAAATATGATCTTCCCAACTTCCACCAAAATCAAGAACACATGCACGAAGAAGATCTTCAAGAGTTTGATTCACACGCTCAGTTTGTCCATCGGACTGAGGATGATACCGGTGCTAAAATTAAGCTTCGTTCCCAAAGCTTTTTGAAGACCTTTCCGAAATCCACTAGTAAATAATGGATCATGATCTCTAACAATAGAAGTAGGAACTCCATGTAATCAATTTCTTTAACATAGAGTTTAGCTAAAAGAGGTACGATTCGGTTAGATCGGACGAGAAGAAAATGTGTGGATTTTGTATGTCTATCTACTATCACCCATATACTGTCAACACCCGAACGAGAACCGGGAAGACCGTCAATAAAGTCTATGGAAATTTGATCCCACTTCCAAACTGGAATGTCCATAGGTTTCAATAACCCACCGGGCCTCTAATGCTCGACCTTTACGAGTTGGCAAGTCATGCAACACTTAATAAAGTTAGCAATATCAGATTTTTTTTCCAACCCAATAATAAAGTCGCTTCATGTCCACGTAAATTTTACTACTACTGAGATGAATGGTAAATTTAGATCGATGAGAATCTTTTAAAATATCCTTACGGAGATCACTAATATTAGGTACAATAAATCAACCAAATTTTCGAATGGCTCCGCGAGCATCAATATCAAAGTCTTTCAAACCATAAACCTTATTTTTATCTCTACAACTTTGGTTAAGAAGAGCCTATTTAGAGTCTTGCTTTTGAGCTTCGAGGATGTGGTCTAAAAGAGAAGGATGAGCCTCAAGGCTACATAATACATGAGATGAACATTAATTGGGTCATGATCTTGAATCTCACAAGTGGAAAAAGTCTCAAGATCATTCCATTCAGATATCATCATGGAAACAACCGCTTGTTGCTTACAACAAAGGGCATCGGCAACATGATTTCCCTTTTCGGGAGTGTAAAGAATATCAGGATCATAAATGCAAGGAATTCGAGCTAGCGTTGTTGATGCAAATTAAGTTCCTTTTGAGAGAAAAAATACTTCAAAGATTTATGATTGGTGTAAAGAACAAATTTCTCTCCCAGAAGATAATGACGCCAAATTCTAAGGGCGAAAACAATGGTCGCAAGCTCTAAATCATGAGTGGCATGTCTAGTCTCGGCAGGCTTTAATTGCCTAGAAGCATAAGCGATAACACATTCTCTTTGCATGAGAACGGCTTCCAAACTAACATGGCTAGCATCAGTATAAACAATCAAGTCTTGGTTCCCTTCGGGAATTATAAGAATAGGAGCATCGCAAAGGAGTTCTTTTAATTTCTAAAAAGCAGCTTCACATTTGTCTAACCAAATGTACTTAATTCTCTTCTTTGTCAAACTAGTAAGAGGTATGGAAATTTTAGAGAAGTCTTTTATGAATCGACGGTAATAGCCCGCCAATCCAAGAAAGCTACGAATTTCCATCACACTCTTCGGTATCTTCCAATTTTGAATCGCCTCGATCTTTAAAGGATCCACAAAAATTCCGGATTCAAAAATAATATGTCTTAAACATTTCATACGGGATTGACAAAAGTGGCACTTGTAAAATTTTGCTTTCGATTGATTGCGCCTAAGGGATTCCTACACAATTCGAAGATGTTTTTCATGCTCTTCCTTGATTTCTAAACAAGAATATCATTAATAAAGATGAGAACAAATCGATCGAGGAAGTCTTTGAAAATTCAGTTCATAAGGTCAATGAAATAAGCTGGAGCATTCGTTAAACCAAATGGCATAATAAGCCATTCATAACGAGTACGGAACAAAGTCAAAGGAATACTATCCTCTACAATTCGAAGCTGATAAAAACCGATTGCTAAGTCTAACTGTGAAAAGACTCTAGCACCGCAAAGTTGATCGAATAGATCATCAATCTGAGTAAGCGATATTTATTCTTGATGGTGAGATCATTAAGCTTGCGGTAGTCAATGCAAAGCCTAAGTGTGCCATCGGATTTCTTCACAAAGATAGCCGAAGCTTCCCAAGGAGAGGAACTAGATCGAATAAACTGTTTCGCTTTCAATTCGGATAATTGTTTACGCATCTCCTTATTTTCCTTATTGGACATACGATAAGGAGGGCGAGTGAAAGGTAGAGCTCCAGGGATCAGATTAATTCTGAACTCAATTGCTCGCTTAGGTGGTAATCCTAAAACAGTCTCAAATATATCAGGAAATTCACAAACAATGTGAATGAGGGAAATGACATCTTCCTCATCATTATTATCATCATCATGTGGATTTAGAGAATATAGGGATGCCGAAGAATTGGAATCTGAATCTTTATGAACAATAGAAATTTGTTTAATAGATTGAGAATGTCGAAGATGGATAGTCCTCTCGGTATATAGGATGTGGGCTTCATTACGATTAAGCCAATCCGTTCCCAAAATCATTCTGAAACCTAAGTAACTCATATCATGCAAATCGACATGGAAAGCATAATCACATAAAATAATTTCAACATCCTTACCAAATAAACCGAGTGTTGCGGATCCACCAACCGGATTCGCGATTCTTAATGAAGTCATCAAGCCCATGACATTCAAAGAAAAAGTATCAACAAGTTCTTTTGATATAAAAGAGTGAGATGCACCCATATTAAGAAGAACTCGAATAGGATGATCATGAAACATAATAATGCCATCAAGGATAGAATGAGAAATACCTTGACCAAGAGAAGTGTAACTAGGGGCTTACACAACATTCAACTTTCCCTCTTTCTTGCTTTGAAGTTTGGGACACGAAGCTATATAATGACCCGAACTTTTCCAATAGCAACAACTAAGGGGTGTTGGACACTTATTTGCATAGTGGTCCTTAGATTCACAATTGTAGCATTCTCCACGATTAGGGGTAGGAGTCTTTGCCATCGAAGTTTCCTGCTTCCCTTTCTTGTTAGGATGGTTTGAACTTATTGTCGGGATGCCTTTTCTTGTTGTTATTGAAGTTCTGTTTGGTACCCCCTACATCACCTTCACTTTCTTTATCAGCCTCTTTAAGTCGAAGAGCAATATCTATAGGCTGATTGAAAGGAACTTCTAGTTTCAAAAGTAAAGCCTTTTTGAGATTCTTATTCAACCCACATATAAACCTTTGATTCTTCTTCAATGGGGTATTAATATACTCGACCCTATATTTAGAGAGGGATTCAAATGATGCGACATAATCCGTCACAGAAGATTCACCTTGAATAAGGTCAATAAAGTGTCGGGCTAAAGTTACTTTTTCAGCTTCTAGCACAAACTTTAACTCTAACCTTTCCCAAAATTGCTCCCAAGTAAGATCCGCTTCAACAATTTCCGAAATCAAAAGCTCATACCAATCTAGTGCTCTCTCCTGTAGCATGGAAGAAACCACTTGGACTCGATGTAGATCCATAAGATTCATGAGAGAAAAGATGCGGTCTCATGTTCTAAGCCAAGCTTGAACTTTTATAATGCTTTCAGAACCATTGAATGGCCTTCCTCTCAAATTGTTATAATCACTACACAAGCATGCAAACCTAGATTTAGGATGAGCAGGCTCAGGAATAGGTCTGGCAGCTTAGGCATTCTATACAAGATCCAAAAGCTGTTGGGCAGACATGAATACGCCATCCCGAGGGTAGCACTGGATTGACTGGTGCTAGGACAGCCAGGTCTAACCATTTCTCTTCTTTAAGAAAGAAAGAAAGAAAAGGAAAAAGGTTTTTCTCAGAACGAATATCAAGTAAACTTGATTAATAAAACAAGGCATCATAAAAGAAAATAGGATTGTCTTAAGACTCGAATTAAATCCTGAGGCACGATTCCTATGAGAGACTTAGGATAATGATCCTTGATATATTATTTTACATTGTTCTGAAGTTTGGCCTGGTACCAAGCTGCGACGCTCCATCTCTATACTCACACTAACCAAGGATACTACTGGGTAATGCCATCAATTAGTATGAAGAATAAGGCCATTGAGGAGTGATCAACTGTATAATTGATTTGGGCGAGAATCGATATCTCAGATAGTATGTCTTGCATTCATTTCAAGAGGAAATCCGACATATCCAATCCAAACTCAAATCTACTACATAGTGGCTAAGCGGCCTTCAGAATCAATATAAAATAAGCACAACAAAAAATCAGTCACAGATATTCATATCACTAAGGTGGAAACAGATATGAATATAACAAATAGAAATGAACATCATAGTAGTGGTCATACAAGGTCCTCTACAAGCCAAAAGAGTAGGTACATGTACCACACAAAAGAATAAGCATACACCAATGAGTCTCTATCTCGTATACATGAAAGACAAAAACTACTAAGCAAAAGTAGTTAGCCAAAAGTCAGAAGATAGTCCCAGCTAAGAAGCCAAGTGGAAGCACCTAAAACACCTTGGTTTGACCCGAGTATTATTTAAGAAGAAAAATAATAAACAGATCAGTCTAGCTATAATTATCATGTAAGATTAGATAGGATAAGGGATATGACAAAAACATATGACAATAATAATACAATGTTGTGACAAGTATATATTTGATAACAATGAAAATCATACAGTATCTCAAATTTTCTCAAAACACCAAAAAAGAATTATCATATTCTTTAGATTATTCACCAAACCTCAAATATTGACAAAACATATAAATGCAAATCACAAAAATTGGCGAAACAAAAGTTCTAGAAATCAATAGTTAGAAATCCAGAAAACACAAAAGGGGAGGCCTATCACAAACGGGAGCATAAAAACTCACCAACACATCTATCACAAATGGGACGCTATCCTATGGTTCGCTAACCCATAAAAATGAGCCGAAGCTCCACAAAAGAACCAAAGACCATGGATCGCTACCCCACCAAATTGAGCTGAAGCTCCACCGAAATGGGGTTTAATCCTCCATGCGGAAAATGAGATATCGCACATCGCTAGTCTAACTTACAAAATAATCATCATTGATTAATAAATGTAAATTACACTAAGCTGGTAAATAAATGAGTTAGTATTCATGTCCCATGATCACAGGCTTAACTTATACATTTACGAACATATTGTAGATTTCCACTCGAAAATTGTCATGAGATTTCAATCGAACAAGTCCAAGAATTCCTAAGAGAAACCAGGGCTTAGGAATTTTAATTTCCTCTTCCTACCACTCTTCCTAGGGTTTGAGTGTTAGTAATTTAGAAAATGGAATGAATGAATGAAGAGGAGTGGAGTGAGATCTATTAGGTAGAAGAATTTGGGTTAGCTTATTGGGTTAATGGGCTAGAACCCAACCCAAAGCCCAAATGAAAATATCAAAATTCTAATCAACTTCAAACATATCGATGTTTATACTTAAACAAGTTTTAAACGTCGTTGTGAACTCAATAAAAGTGGTCTCGAGTCTGAATTCGACTGTTTACAAAAGTCACATTTAGGACTTTAATTCAAGCAACGATGCTATATTATATAATCGTAAAATATGTGGGTTGTTACAGTTCTATATCCTCGATAGTTAGTTTCTCGACTATCGGTCACCTCAGCTTCTTTGTTATTGTCATTTTAAGATTATTTATTGCTCCATTAAGCATTAATATCCTTTGTTGAAAATGACTAAAACGAAAGTGTGAGAGGAGGACAAGCTACATGGGGTTATTCCCATTAGGATACTTTCACATCTCATCTAGATTGGATCGGTAACGCTATTAGATGTGAAATATTCGGATAGTCAGTAGGTTTGGCTGGGTCCGGCTTGGAGGGTTCCAATCAGTTTCACAAAGTGAATGAGCTTTTTAGAAGTATATTACTAGAGGTATACTTCAAGGGTTGCACCCTCTAGCCATTTGTTGGAGATTTTCTTTTTATAATTTGATTCGAACCTTCGAATTTGTTTCCTTATTTGCAATTGGAAGAGTCAACCATTCTTTGTGGTGTTTAATTATTTATCCATTCTTTACGTCTGGATGTTGATTTATGTGCGAGTAAACCCGTTTCATGTTCAGCGGTGTGGTCTCACATGTTTGTGTTTAATTTCTAACCCTTTTGTTTAATTATTTTATTACCTATACCACATATATTATCTAATCCGAGTTATTTGTTTTTCCTAAACTCTTATGTACTCATTTTATTTTAGTAGTCCGAGAGTACCAGGTCTTTTGTGGGCCCTTTTGAAGGCGGTGTCCGAGCAGGAGACTTTCGTCTTCTTAGTTATCTATTCCACTATATTATCTTGTTTGTGTAAATGTATTTTGTTTCAGCATATGTACAGGCAGGATATAATCGCCTGAATTGACTTGTAGTACTTTTGTGTAACTCTGATAATTCTCTATTAAGGAGTAATCTAATGTACTATTGACTGTTATGGTTTATTTTGCTGTTTCGTTGTGAGGTTTTTCTATTTTGTTCTTTATTTTTCCTCACGATGATTCACCTTTCTGATACTTGGGCAATGACACACGGACACCGAGGATGTGTTAAGTGTCTTTTCTAGGGGTCAAAAAGGTGGGTCTTCACAGTTTATTTTAGAGATTCGGTTGAGCGAACATCTTAGCCTGATCGGGGTACAACTCATTGGAGATAGGGTGAGTCAAGCCCTAGTGTGACGCGCTGGCTCCAATGACCGAAATTTCAAAGGGATTTTACCGTCCAATAGCTTGGATCAATGGGCACTAAAGGAGCGATCGCTCGTATACACTACTTTGGATCAACATGGATACGTTTAAAATACTTAAACATTTCTTAAGTGACACGTATCTCATCTCGACACAATGTAGTATACACGAGTTCAGGGAATTTGTATCTAAATCACATATCAGAATACAATATATAATGGTTTCACAACACAATGGACCAAAACGATAGATATATATAGAAGTATACATAGGTACAAATAGACGCCAGACTATCACCATATATCTACAACTAAATCATCAGGCATACTATACATAACTTCCCCAAAAATGATGTCCTATTACATACACAAACAAATATATACAAAGGACATACCGCATGACTACACGAAATCAACTTATCATAGTTCAACGGACTCTACATGTATCTCTCTAACATTTGTCCTCCAGATGACTCTAAGAGATCCTTTGAGGCATGTAGCAAGCATGTGTCCGTAAAGCTCTAAGTCTACAACTACCTCAAATTTATATACTATATGCCGGTTGTCGTTCATCTCATTGTCGTATGAAATCACCTCAAAACGTGAAAAGGTAATCATCTTGAAAAGCCTCGATCTGACCCGAGGATTTGTCAAAAACAAAACCTCGAGTCAGGCTATAAATCTAGCTATGAGTATAATAGTATGATAATGATTCATATAAATTATGGAGTAGGGTTATATATATGATATTAAAAGAAATAAATATGTCATAGACTCCATAATCTAAACCCGCCTACATCCTATTAAATTATTTCAATTCAAATACATGTGCCATGGCACTATTTAAAGTGAATCACAGCTGCAACTCTAATCAACTAGGATATCACATCCTATTCATTTATAAGTTGCATTCATTATTCAATAGACATTTCATTGTTAAGTTATTTGCATATAAGGTTTGAAATTACTAGTGAAGTCTATTCATTATTCACTCTTACTAGACTCTATATTGAACCAATATCACGGCCTTTTTCCATCCGTATAACTCTCTATCAAAAATTGTGGGTGCCCCCACATGATCTATTAGTTGCGCTATCTTCTCCTGTTCTCCGTTGGCGCTTATCCTATTTTTCTATAATCTTCATCTCAGTTTCACCACATATCCATCAATGAGACTACTCTTGATTCCTCATCATTTTCCATTTACACTGCACCTATCATCGTGGTTGTGTCCGTGCAACAGATCGTTGAAAGTATACATGGTGGATCGTGTAGTGTATATGCAAGTATATGTGACAAAATATATGATGCAACTAAAACAATATTAAACTAAGTAAATATAGAATAAGCACACCAAGAATAAGCACACCAAGATTATCAAACACCCTCGCTTCGCCCGAAGAAATAGGCTTGGTTACAATAAGTTGTTCTTGTCAAATGTGTGTTCTAGTATAACGCAGATGTTGACTAATTAGTACAATTGCTTCTAATCTATATCTAAAGAGTATTGTCTAAGAAGAACTGAATATATTGAAGAGTGAATACAAGTATAGATTGCTAGAATGCAGAGATCAAGAATATATGATAGATTATAGAATTAGAGAGCGTAAGTAAGGTATTTTTTTTCTCTTGATTCTTAAGGCTATATATAGTTGTAGATAGGTATCTTGAGTTGTTGTACCCATTAACGAGTGCTCTACAGTTGCTTCTGTTGATGATGAAGAGTTGCAGTGAAGAGAAGCGGAGACGTCTATTCGAATGTGGCAGTTGAAGTTCTTATTTGAAATTCGAGTTTGAAATCAGATGTTTGGAATATGTTTCAGACGACTGATACTATATATTTTTGAATATAGTAGTAGATCAGACGTCTGAGTGCAATTGCCAAACGTATGGTTCAGGTTGTAAGTTATTCCAAAGAACTGTTTCAAATGTCTGGCTTGTGTACCTAGACGTCTGATATTATGCATATCATTTTTTGTGCTCTTTTTCTTGTGCTTCTTTGTTCCTATCAACTTGTAGTCTCTTATAGTGTCCTTTGGGCCTTGTTTTTGTCTTTCTAGTGATGTTGTTCTAGCAAGTACCTATATATATAAATATATATGTATATTTGATTTCCATTGTATCGTTGTTGTCATCAAAACCGTAGATTTGATTTTCTAACAATCTCCCTCTTTTTGATGATGACAACTATACAATGTACTTATATATAATTTTATAAATCTTCCCCTGAATACGTGCCTTCCATAATTTATTGTGCTTTTTATTATTTCTCCCCTTTTGGCATTATCAAAAAGCATTAATAATTTTTTAATTATAGACATCATGTTCATACCATTTAGTATTTACCAATCGTTGTAAGTTAACATGAATATACACAGAAATAACACACCAAAAAGTAATTTTCATTAATCATATTCATTGATTACATGCATAGATTTTTAGTATATTTATACAAAAGATGGAATCCAAAAAATCTAAAGATCTTTTAGGGAAGCTTTATCTTAATCATATCCTTCACCTTCATTCTTGGAAGAGCTAGTTTGTTTTTTAGGAGATGTCGAAGTGTGTTCGAGAGATTCTTTCTCCTCATCAAAAAGTTTGGAATGTTTTGAAGGAGAAGGAGAAGCACTGGAGTTGGCCAATCTTCTGAAGGTGGTGTAGGACTACGAACCCGTTGAAGAACCTCTTTTATAACAGATAATATAGTTGAAAGTGATGCTTCAACTATGGCTAGGCGAGAAGCAAAAGATGTTTCAAAACTATCAATGTGCTTAGCCAATAATTTTGATTTTGAGATAAAATAAGCTAATTTTGGAGAGTTAAGTTGCGAATACTCTCATTTGGATCCGTCTCAGTGCGAGTCTCCAAAATGTCATCTTGGCATGTATAATCAAAGGGTGCAATAGGAGGTGGAGTATGTTTCACGATGTTACTCTACCTGTTGTGATGGTTCAGGTTGTTTTTGAGGTGGAGGCCTAGCTTGTCCGGCTTGATGACGTTGCGCCCATTCTTCAAATGATATAAAATCCGGATGATTTTTTGGTAAGTGCATCAGAGACAAAAATTTTGTGGATGCATATTTCGAAGAAATCTTTTCAAAAGTGGATAAATATGAAGGGATGTTGTGAGCTCTTAGAAGTGTCATGATGTATGTAGGATAGATGATGGATGGTCGCGATCAAGTCTAAAAATGTTTGAGCCCATCAAATATAAATTTTGCCTAATTAACCCTTGTTCCACTGAATATAGCATACAGAGCCTTGTGCTCTAATTCCGTGATTTGCTCATGACTACCAAGGCGAGTAATGATAGTGTTGATGATCATTCTAGTGAGAAGTCTCGCCTTAGGTCTTAGGTATTTTGATGTAAATCTAGGCATTTCATCGTCCCATATTTTGATGTGTGATATTATCTCTTGGTTTGAGACGTATATCCAGAATATTATATAAATCTTCTCTGGTGTCGGAACATCCGAGAGTACGGCTAATGATCCCTAGAGTAAGTCTGATTGTGTGGCCGTAAACACTTGACCATAGCCGATTATCATCGTTGTCGGTGTTCCAAACGGCTATGCTATCTAAATTAGAATAGAAAAGAAATATGACTAGCTGATTGATTTGAACATTATTGGGATTTAAGGAAATCAATGTTTCTAACCCAGCACTTTCGCACATTTCGTTCAAATCATACATTGGGAATTTTAGCAAATTATAAAATGGACCTGTATGAAGCTTCTTCTTTTTAATATCCTCATATCTTTTGATTGAATGTGATACACGATTCATCCATCTCTCAATTTGATCATCGGAGCAAACTTGCAGATTGGATGAAGTAGCTTGGTCTTGCTTGCGCTTAGAGATTTTAGGGTTTTTCGTTTTAGGGGCCATGAAATTCGAGCGTATTTGGAGGAGAAAGCAAGTTTGAGAATTACAGAATCGACTTGCAGTAGAAACGAAATAAATTGAGAAAAAGTGAAAAAATAGACGTTAGCAGGGTACTTAAGAGTGTCGATTGAATTTCAGAAGTCTAGAAGGTGAATCAGACGTTTGATTTAACCAGGTTTTAAGATAGTATATATTTTTAGATGTCTGGTAGTTGGTAGTAGACGTCTGGAATAGATCGATTTGTAAATTTTGAAAGGCAGAGAGATTTATCAAAAGTCTGGATGTAGAATCAGATGTCAGGAATAAACTGAAGTGTAATTTTTGTAGGACAGATAGTTTTCTCAGACGTCTGGAAGGTTATATTAGACGTCTGAAAATGGCCTGAGTTTGTATCGTAAGGAGGAAGAGACTTTGTTCAGATGTCTAGTCAATAGTTCAGACGTCTGAAATAGACTGGTTTGTAGTTTTTATTAGGCAGAGATAATTTTCAGAAGTCTGGAAGGTTATATCAGACGTCTGATGTATGCACAGTTTAAAATTTATGTGATACAAGAGTGTTAGACGTCTGATGGCAATGTTCAGATGTCTGAAATGACCAGTTTGTCTTAAAATAGCCTAACTTGTGAAATATAATATTATTATTTGTGAAACAGAATACAAATATACATAGATAAAAATACAATGGGAGTAAGTAAATTTATTTAGATGAAGATGGAGCATTGTGATCTTCAGACTTGTCATCCCTCCATGGATTGAGTGGAGACCATATATTTCCACGTTCGTTGGTTCTTAGCGAACCAGAAAATCGCTTAGGTGAAGGATCCAAAGGTGTACGATAAGAAGCAGAGGGATCCAAAGGTTGCAAGGAATCAAAAGTGGTTCATGTACATTCTTTTTTCATGAATTTCAAAATTTGGTCGCCACTTGCTCCAGAAAACATAGTCGTCGCGCAGTGACCTTTTGTTCAAAGTATAATTCTCGTTGTAAATCTATTTGTTGCCTTTGGTAGTGATGTATCTCATCGATTTTTTCCTTGGTGTTAGGAGAGACAAATAGAGATCGTTTAGACTTCTTTTTATCGGGAGTGAATCCCGTGTGGTAGGAGGACCACTTATATGTCGGTTCTTGATCTGGTGTAGGAGTTTGAGTGCGATGAGGTGTATCCGCTGAGCTATACGTTGTTGGTGTTGAGAGGACAGATGAGAGTTGTCAAAAGATATGCTTTTATTTTCTTATGTAAAAAAATGAAATCTATATATTCTTTACTTTTTTTTGTAAAAGGCTATTTATACATTATTTTAAAGGTTATACATAGGCACTTTAAGAAAACTAATTGCTAAAAAATTGTTGGTTAGTGTTAACAATTTTGATTTGTGGATAAAAAATTTTAGCCAAAAATATAATGAATGAAAATGTAGTATTAGTTTAGAAGATCATTAAGAGAACATATTCCTAAATCGTGTCGCAGTTTAACAAATGTTTGTTCATTTAGTGGTTTTGTGAAAATATATGCTATTTGATTCTCGGTATTTACGTATTCTGATGAAATAATTCCTTTTTCTACATTGTCAAGTAAAAAATGATGTCGTATATCTATGTGTTTAGTACGTGAGTGATTTACAGGGTTTTTGATAGATTTATTGCACTTGTATTATCGCAATATATTGGTGATTTATCGATAACTTTGCCGAAATCCTTAAGTGTTTGTTGCATGTATATCACTTGTGCACATGCTAGAGCTGCTGAAATATATTCGGCTTCGCAAGTGGATAAGGAGACACAATTTTTCTTTTTGCTAAACCATGAAACTAATGATTGTCCGATAAAGTGACACGTTCCGCTAGTACTCTTACGATCTATTTACATCCACCGAAATCCGCATCACTATATGAAACTAGTTCAAACGATGATCCCTTAAGATAAAACAAACCATAATCTCTACACTGAATAGATATCATAAGATACGTTTAATAGCTCTTTGGTGAGATTTTTTTAGTTTTTCTTGAAATCGGGCACAAGGACATACGCTCATTATAATGTCAGGTCGACTAGCCATCAAATAAAGTAAGGAACCAATCATAGTACGATATAATTTTTCATCAAAATCTTTTCCGTTATCATCTTTTTCCAAGTGAACACTAGTACTCATTGGTTTTGGTTTGTCTGAAGTTTAATCCATTTCAAAACGACATAATAGATCATTACAATATTTTTCTTGACGAATAAAAATACCATTTTCAAGTTGTTTTATTTGTAAACCTAAAAAGAAATTTAATTTTTCCATGCGAGACATTTCAAATTCGTTTTTCATAATATTTGAAAATTGAGTACAAAGATTTTCGTTAGTTGAAACAAAAATAATATCGTCTACGTAAATTTTTTACAACTAAAATATCGTTATTTTATCGTTTAATAAACAAAGTCGTATCAGTTTTACCTATTTGGAAACCAGATGTAATTAAATGATTTTTAAGACATTCGTACCAGGCATGGGGGGATTGCTTTAAACCATATAAGGCTATTTGTAATTTAAAAACATGATCGGGATATTTTTCGTGAAAAAACAATGGAAGTTGTTCAACACTTACGTTTTCTTTAATAAAACCATTTAAAAAAATACTTTTGACATCCATTTGAAATAATTTAAAATTGTGATGACTTGCAAAAGCAAGTAATGTAGCCGATACCTTCTACTTGATTATAACCTTGAGCAACTAGACGTGCTTTATTTCTAACTATATTTCCATTTTCATCTGCTTTGTTTTTAAATACCCATTTTGTTCTAATAACTGATTGATTTTCTGGTTTTGGTACTAATTTCCAACATTACTATGTTCAAACTGATTTAATTCTTCTTGCATAGTTATTATTTAAAAATTATCGTTTGAAGCTTCTTTATAATTTTTTAGTTCAAAATTTGACACAAATGCAATATGACTTATTTGGTTAAGTTGATTTCTAATTACTCTGGAATTGAGATCTCCAATGATATTATCTTTTGGATGATCTTTTAGAATTATATGGGTGACACTAAAGTATTATTTTGTTCATTTTTCTCATTATTAGAAAAGTTTGTTGTATTTGCCATTGGAATTATTTCTTCATCGTCATTAGTATGATGGTTAAGAAAAGTTTCACCAAATGAAAAATGTAAACTTTCTTCAATCATGTTATTTCGTTGATTAAAAATTCTATACGCCATGCTACTACCCGAATATCCAACAAAGATTCCTCATCGGCCTTCGGATTGAATTTTCCCAAATTATCTTTTGTATTTAGTATAAAACATTTTTGATCCGAAAGTTTTAAAGTGTGATACTTTAGGTTTTCGTCCAAAAAATATTTCAAAACAAGTATGTTTAGTCATAGTCGTATGGTTACTCGATTCAATACGTAATAAGCCGTAGCAATAGCTTCATCTCAAAAATGTTTTGGTAAACTACTACTATTTAATAGTGTTCGTGCACATTCTTGTAACGTATGATTTTTTCTTTCTACTTCACCATTTTGTTAAGGTGGGCGGGGAAAAGAAAAATTATGACTTATGCCTTTTTTGTTGCAAAAGTTAGTAAAAAGATCATTTTCAATTCTCCACCGTGATCACTTTGAATATTCTTAATTTTCAAATCCATTTGAGTTTTAATTATTTTAGCAAAAATGTTAAACATACCAAAAATGTCACTTTTATGTTTTTAAAATAAAGTGTATATCTTGAAAAATCATCAACTATTACGAATACATATTTGTTGTGATTTATAGATCGTACTTGAGTTGGACCAAATAAATCTAAATGTAATAATTCTAATGGTTGTTTTGTAGAAATATTATTTTTAGATTTAAAAGAGCTTTTCTCTAGTTTTCCAATTTGACAATCGTCACACAAATTTTCTACTTTATAAGTTATTTTAGGTAAACCTTTAACTAGCTCATATTTTTCTTATTTATTAATATATTTAAAATTAATATGACAAAATCGTTTATGCCACAACCATGGATCATCATGTTTGGCGGTAAAACATAAATTTGAATTTCGATTTATATTCATATTTAAGACATAAATATTTTTGTTTCTAAAACCCTTAAAGATAAGTTGTTTGTTATTATCGAAAACATTACATCTCCCTTTTTCGAAATTGATTTGAAAACCTTATCGCATAATTGACTAATGCTAAGTAGGTTGTGTTTTAAATTTTCTACTAACAAAACACTTGTAATAATAGGAGAGTTAGAAATACCAGAGTTGATGACTTCTCCGACGCCAACGACGTATCCTTTTGAGTTATCTTCAAAAGTTACCGTTCAACCACCAATGTATGTTATATTTGATAACATTTTTGCATTTCCGGTCATTTGCTTGGAGCATCCACTATCAAATATCCATTTCTCCTTATTTTTTATTTTGGGTACCTGCAAAATAAAAGATGATTTAATTGGTATCCATATACTTTCTTAGGGTCCTAGATGTTAGGAGGGGCGGGTAGCCATACCTAAGAAGTTTTGGTACCTTTATGGACATAATTTTTATTATAGACTACGTTATCTAGAAAATTATTAATATGTTTAGTCTAATTAAATTATTATTTGTATTAGGAATTCAAATTTTTATATTTTTGGTATTCGTATTAGACTTAGGTGATTTTTTAGTCTTTTGATAGATAAAACTGTATTTCTTAATATTATTTCCTTTTTGTTTAGGAATATTTTTAAATCTTATTCCATTTCTATTACCTGACGATTTTAAAGTATTGATAAGATTTTCCAAATCTTGTTTTCCTTTATTAAATTTTGAAACATTATTTGTAATTTTAGCTAACTTTTAATTCTAAATTTTCAATTTTCAATGTTTCTGTATTACTTTTCAAGTTGATATTTTCTTTGAACAATTTATCCTTTTCTAGTTTAACTTTTCCAAAATCATTAGATATAATCTCATTTTCAACTAAACTATTTTTATTTTTTTCTTGAGATAATTTTAGTTCCTCCTCTAAAATAATTTTTTCATCTTTTAACATTTCTATTTCAAGTTCTAATCTATTTATTTTGGCTATGTATTCTTTATTCAATTTTTTAATTTGTCTAAATTTATCGTCTAATTCCATACTAAGTTCTAATAATTCATCATAGTTAAGTTCGGGACATACCTCATCAGTTTGTGCCATAAAGCATACATTAGCTTGTTTTCGTTACTACCACTATCACTGTCTGATGATGATGAAGAATCCAAGTCATCCCACGTTACTTTGAAAGTTTTCTTCTTTTTGAATTTTTCAAATTTGTTCTTCTTTTAATCATTGTTGAGCTTGGGACAATCTTTCTTCATATGTCCAAATTGATCACATTCAGAGCATTTAATTGACGTTTGATTTGTTGAGATTGATTTTCCTCCTTTCTGAAATCTAGTCGTTTTCCTAAACATCTTGAATTTTGTTGCAGTTTTTGTCAATAAATACAATTTCTTCTTCGTCTAAGTTGGAGTCTTCATTTGTTGTTGGGAATGCTATGTTTTTCTTTTTTGAATTTTGTTCTTTTCTTGCCTATAAATTAGCTTCATAGGATATTAAATTTCCTATCAATTCTTCAACTAAGAGTGTTGATAGATCATTAGCTTCTTCGATAGCTAATACTTTTCTTTCCTACTCTGGAGTTAAAGAATAGAGTATCCCAGATATTAAGTCAAAATTTATGAATTTGACTCCAAATGCCATTAAATCGTGTTGAATGGTTTGGAATCTAGAGTACATGTCTGCTATAGATTCATTTTGTTTCATTTTAAATGATGAAAATTGATTTTATAAAATTGAAATTTTAGTTTGTTTAACTTTGTTTGTGTCTTCGTGTGTAACTTATAAGGTACACCAAATATCATATGCAGTGTTACATAACATGACATGTGAAAATTCATTCTTATCTAATGAAAAAAACAAGACATTCATAGCTATGGCATTATTAGAAGGTGCGGTTTTTGTGCATCATTCCATGTGTTCATAGTAGTGTCAGGTGCTTCATATTTATTTTGAGTCGCTGACCAAATTTCTAATTCATTAGCTTCCATAAAAATTCTCATACGTGTTGACTAATATGCATAGTTAGAACCATTAAAAATTAGGGGTCATGCTGTGGATTGAATTTCTTGAAAAATACTTGCCATATTAAAGTGATTCAAAAACGTGTTACTATACTTTGATCAAACCTTGCTCTGATACCAATTGAAAGTCTACAGGGTGGATCGTGCAGTGTATATACAAGTATATGTGACAAAATATTGATGCAAGTGAAACAATATTAATCTAAGTAAATATAAAATAAGCACACCAGAATTTTATACTGGTTCGGACCTTCCGTCCGACGTCCAGTCCCGAAGATCCCCTTCGGAATTCGACTATCAAACACCCTCGCTTCGTCCGGAGGAATATGCTAGGCTACAATAAGTTGTTCTTGTCAAATGTGTGTTCTAGTATAATACGGATGTTGACTAATTAGTACAATTGCTTCCAGTATATGTCTAAAGAGTATTGTCTATGAAGAACTGAATATATGGAAGAGTAAATACAAGTATAGATTGCTAAAGTGCAGAGATCAAGAATATATGATAGATTACAGAATTAGAGAGCATGAGTAAGTAAGGTAATTTGTTCTCTTGATTCTTGATGCTATATATAGTTATAGATAGGTATCTTGAGTAGTTGTATCCATTAATGAGTGCTCTACAGTTGCTTCTGTTGATGATGAAGAGTTGCAGCGAAGAGAAGCGGAGATATCTATTCGAATGTGGCAGTTGAAGTTCTTATTTGAAATCCAAGTTTGAAATCAGACATTTGAAATATGTTTCAGACTTCTGATACTATATTTATTTTTGAATATAGTAGTAGATCAGACGTCTGAGTGCAATTGCCAAACATCTGGTTCAGCCTGTCTATTGTTCCAAAGAATTGTTTCAGACATCTGGCTTGTGTACCAAGACATCTGATATTGTTCATATCAGTTTTTGTGCTCGTTTTCTTATGCTTCTTTGTTCCTATCGACTTGTAGTCTCTTATAGTATTCTTTGAGTCTTGTTCTTGTCTTTCTAGTGATGTTGTTCTAGCAAGTACCTATATATATAAATATATATGTATATTCAATTTCCATTGTATAGTTGTTGTCATCAAAATAGTAGATTTGATTTCCTAACAATTGTTTGGACAATTAGTGATGAGCGACCAGGTCATCACGATTTAGGGAGCGACCCCGAATCTGTCCACTAGGATGGATTCTAGCGTCTAGTAGTCTCACCACGTCTCGTTTACTTCATCGGTTAACTTCATACAAATTCTTTTCTATTTAACTTTTCAATATACCATTTATCCCCAAAATGGTATCGTGTTCTATTTTATATCACATATAAATGTCGTGTTCGTGCAATATAGCACTAACTTGGAGTATATAGCGTCATATATATAATGAATATTCATAAACAAAACATGCAAACATAACTTGGAAGAATTTAATCGGATTTGAATTTAAATTATAATAAAATGTACGTTTCAAACTTAGACTAGAATTTTGATGACGTCATTTTAATTTAATTTATAGAATTTTTCCATAATTTTTAATTTGAAAAATAAAAATAGTTTCGATTGACACATTTTACGCCAAACACCGGTTCTTTTGAAATTTTACAGAATAAGTTAACTAGTCTATTTTATTTTTGTTTTGTAATCGCGTAACGTTGTCATCCGCGATCATACTTTTATTTCGTCATGCGTAGTCCGTATGCACATGGAATATTGCGTAGCGTCGTACCCTAAACTTTTAAATATTTTTTCAACCTAATCGAGAACATCATCACTTTCAGCTATGCAATACGGTCCTGTTGGTACCTTCCGTTTTGGTTGTAACGCTTCCGCTAATCATACGACCACGGACATAACGGTGTCATTTCTGATCACTACGGGATCCGTCGGTCAGGCGAACGCTAGTCGATTTGTTCATCTCACTTCCCTCTACATATTTTCTTTTGGTTGCATGAACAAAACCATCATAGTTTTTGAGTTATTAATAATTATAGTTTTGAAACAAAAGTTATTTTATAATATAAAGTTTGCATGGATACTAAAGCAAGCATGCACGTTAATTTTATGTTCACTATTTTATAAAACAAGCTTATACATTCACTTATGCTCATTATATTATAACGCAAGCATGCATGTTCTCTCATGTAATAATGTAATGTAGTTTTTTGATAACTTAGTAATGTGTTCATTATTTTTAACAAATCCAATGCTTCAACTATGCTACTTTAAAATGTAGCTATACAAGAGTACAAAATCTCAATTAACAAATTCAAGCCTTGTGATATTTACGATATTCAGGAAAATCTAGCACAAGACGCATTTGGAAAATAAATGCACTGGATAGTATATATAAACATGCAAAGTAACAGAAGCACTCAAAAGGATATGTATAAGATTTACTCAGCAAAAGGACAAACGAAAATAAAATAAAGACAGCAAATAGTCATTCAAACTTAACCCATACATGAACACTACACATATACGCACACAGATGCCTAGATGCCCAAATATTTAATTTATAATTTTTTTATAAAGATTGCCCAATTTTTTTTTATCAATTTTGGTTATATTAAGAGATGCATGAAAAATAGTTAGTAGTTAGCGAAAATGGTAGTTGTTGGCTGTAGATAAATCAACATGCATGACCATATTTTTAAGCATAAAATAATCTTTGAGAGCATAACAGTAAGTTAGAGTTTAGTGAAATTGATTGAAGAAAGGTAACGACAAATAAAATGATGATTTAGTATAGCTTCCAAGTAAACAGAAGTAAAACAAACTATAGTGCTAACGCTTGGCTGCTAAACTGAATTACATAGCAATTCACCCATTAGATATATGTATTCAATTACGCACAAATCATGTATCAGAAGATTAACATAGGCTACTCACCTTTTTATTTGCGCAGTCCGATGAAAATGAAAAGGAATAGAAAAATGTGAGTTTGCTTGTGTTAGAGAAGAATGAGATGCACTGCTTATGTAGTGTTACATTGACACTTTAAGGCCTAAGCAATCAAATAGATTAAAATATAACGATGAAAGAGATAAGAAGGAGGTGCATAGTTATGAAAGAGAAAAGTTTGCAGAGCTTAGGTCGTATGAAAATAAAACATATTTATTTTATTTTTCAGTAATTAATTTTATACCGCTAAAATAAATTTTTGTTCTGTTAACCGCGATATTGCCCTACCGCAATATGGTATTCGATTACAACTCTGTTCGTGGTGTTTTATTTCAAATTTTATTTTATATCCATAACAATTTTTATTTTATTTATTTATTACTTTTTTTAACAAAATTTGTTGCTATATATTAAAACAATAGCGGGATGTTACACCTAGAATGAGTTAATCTTGAGAAAGCGTTTTCTTTTTTTTTCCCTAAAAATCTGGTTTTAGATCCTTAAATGCAGTTTCCCTTTTTTCATTTTTTACCATATTTTTGTATTTTAATAATACCTGTCACTTATCCAGGTTATCAAAAATGAGTACATGAGGAAGAAGAGGGAGAGGATCTGGAACCACCACGGCTACAAATGGAAGAACTCGTAGAAATGAGCCAGTTGTAGAGACGGTAGTAGAAGTAGAGGTGCAAGTTCAGCCGTCCTAGAACTTTGCGACCTTATGTAAGTATTACACTGCTTTAGGTGGTAAGCCTTTCTATGGAACTGAAGATATTGTGGGAGATCGGACATGGCTCTCCCCTTGTGAAACGATATTCGGGGATCTTTAGTTGGAAGATGCTAAAAAGATATTGTTGGCATCACGTCAGCTTTAGAAAGTAGTAATGGATTGGTGGTATTCAATCAGCATGAATACACCAAAAGAAGATTACTCTTGAGCACAGTTTAAGGAGGTTTTTAAAGCTTAGTTTATCCCGGGGGGGGGGGGGGACTCAGTTGTTAGGAAGTTTTATGGTTTTGAAATAAGGTGAGATCACAATGGCGTAATATGAGCATAGGTTCAATGCAGTATCTTGCTTTGGACAAGGATTGATTGATACGCCACTCAAAAAGAATGAAATGTTCGTGAAAGGAATGCAACTAAAATTCCATCAGGAAATGACCAATCATCTCAATGGTACCCTTACCAATCTGATCGATATGGCTTTAAGAGTTGAGACTCTTGATATTGAGCAAGGAGTTTAGAAAAGAGTAGTGTCAGCGGTTAATGGCCAACCATTATCGGTCATACATGTTGTTAGTTAGCTGTTTTTCAAGCCCAAAGGAAAGAAGAAATGATCGGGGTATTAGATCTATCCGATTTCGTATGCATGATGGTGTGGCTATAGAAGTCTCTGGAGTGAGATATGTACCCACTTGTTCGCATAATCTTATTTCTTTCGGTCAGTTAGATCGCCGTGGTTGCACTTACGAGACTCAAGGTGGAGTTTTTACAGTGAAGAACGGTGGTCGTGTAAGGATGAGAGGAGTATTGGAAGAATGAAACCTTTATAACTTGGTTGATTAGTCGACAATGGAAAGCGAGTGACGGTTGAAGGACCTAGTCCACAGCAAGATGGAGAGGTTAATGTGGTCACTGCTTATGATTCTAGCATTGAGGATCATATTTCATACACGGGTCTTCATGTTGATGATACTCGCGGGATCGATAGTGATCAGGTAATGAGCTCAAATCGGGTGATAGACGGATGTCGAACTGCAAAATTTACAAAGACAAGATGGAGATCTTTGTGGTATTACAAACGTTTTTGAAACCGGATTTGTGTGGTGCACCTCATGTGGGAGATGCGTCACTTGCAAACGGTGGTTGAGGTTTGTAATTTAGTGTGGTTGAGATATGGGGATTTGTGATATAGATATAACATGCTTGATATGTTGTAGATATGTGATTTTGCATCAAGATGGAGTATTGAATTTTGGTGATACAAAATCAAAAATATTGTGAAATAAATATGGAAAAGAAAGAAAGAGTAGATTTTATTTCCTCTAATTAATAGGCATATTTGAGTATGTTTATTTCTCTCTCTAACTGGCTAATCAAAGTAATTTTTATCATCTAATGTTAACTTGGACAATAAGTAATTGATTATATAAATATGGACTAGAAGAGAGAGTAAAAATGTGGTGGAAAATCTATTTTCTAATTTTCTCTTCTTCATCTTTATTCTTTTTCTCCAACAATTTTAGCCATATAGATATTTGCTCACTTTCTTAATTTGGTTATTGATTCAATGGTATTTTGTTTATTTTAGATTTGCTCTATTAATTGTGAATAAAATTTTGATGAATCAATAAAGTGGGTGGTCGGGTGCAATATTTTATGTTATTGCGTTTTGATTTTAGTTCTTCCTGTTTTCAATTCAAGTTATCTCTTTATGATTTGGGTGACAAAGATTCTTTGTTAAAAGCTTCCGCAAAACGCTACTATTTTCATAACAAAAGTCATAACCTCCATGGACACATCCAATGATGGAACTGTGCAAACAGTTATTTGTAAATTCTTTTTCAACGATTACGTTTGAAATTTCTTATATCTTCGTGTGTCAATATCACAAATCAGTACATTTTTCACATTTCAATAGTAAATACCTCTTCATCTTTATCTTTACTGCTAATAATGAAAAGTCCATAAACTAAATTGCATGGTGTCTTTTTTAAATCCCCAAATTGCTCTTTTATGTCTTTTCTTTCGCACGTTGTTGATACCAGATCAGTTTCTTTCGGATCTGCTTCCCACCACATTCTACTCTTCTCACTTCGTCCTCCCCTAAATTAAAAACCCTAAAAAGTCTCGCTATCATTCATGAAAGCAGTGGAGGCATTAATCACCGAGTGCATTGGATTCACGTAAGAATCATGTCGACCCGTTTAGCGAACCTTCCTTTAATCCTGGGCCGAGTCTCTGCGTAGGCCTTTTAGGAAGTGTAGCGTATCGTCTCCTCGAACTATCTATTTCGCTTCTCTCTGTATCGTATAACTCTTCTCGATCCATTGCGTCCATTGGATTTGGCAAAAAGGTCTACTACACTAGAAATGGGAGCAGGTTGTATCTTCGACGATGGAAACAGGAACGGGGTCAGATGCAGGTTGCTCTTCGACGATGGAAGCAGGAGCGAAGTAGGAGGCAGGTTGCTCTTCGACGATGGAATCAGGAACGGTGGCTACTTCTTTGGTTGCCACGGTTAGAATTTGGGATTAGGATATGAAACAATGGAATGATATTGGAATTGTTAGATTCGGATCAGGTGGAATAAAACTAAAGCGTGGGATCTATAAAAATTAAAAAAAAACTTCAACCATGTGATAGTTAAGAAAGCTTTTATTGTTGCATTTTCTGGGTTGTAACAATTTTATCATGTGGTAAATAGAACTGATTGATATTTGGAACAAGGTGAAAAGTGAATTAAGCATAATACAAACCTCTTGCTAACAGTATCAGATCAAAAGTTGAAACTTTTCATGTTACACACAAAGTTCCAGTCGGTAACTCTCCTTATGTTCGGGCGAAAAGAGTTCACGTAACTTTACATGACCAATCATTTTTGTTATTGTTTTAGTTTATTTTACAGCGTTTAATATTGTACTGATAATGCAGTTGGTAGAGGAGAACCCGGAAAAAGCGATTTCACTGTTTTGGGCTGCTATTAACGCTGGTGATAGAATAGACAGTGCATTGAAGGATATGGCTATGTGATGAAACAACAAAACAGAGCTGAAGAGGCAATTCAGGGGATCATGTCCTTTAGAGAGAAATGCTCTGATCAAGCACAAGAGTCGTTAGATAACATTCTCCTTGATTTGTACAAGGTATTGCTTTGTTAGTTTTATGTGTTATCACTATGTATTTTTTCATAAGACATTTGTTTATATCTATGTTTTGTAATTAAATAGAGATGTGGAAGATTAGATGATCAAATAGCACTATTGAGAAGGAAGTTGCAGCTAATCCAATAAGGTTATGCTTTTAACGGGAAAAGAACTAAGACTGCTAGATCACAAGGCAAGAAATTTCAAGTCTCTATTCAACAAGAAGCAACAAGACTATTCGTAACTTTTTGTAGTTGTTTTTTTCCCATCAAAAATAAGCTAATTTACATATGTTATAACATTGAAGGTTAATTGTGCTATTTTAGGGAAATCTAGGATGGGCTTTGATGCAGAAGGAGAGTTATAAAGAGGCGGAAGAAGCATATCGAAATGCACTTTTAATCGAACCAGACAATAACGAAATGTGCAATCTTGGAATATGTCTAATGAAACAAGGAAGGAAAGCAGAAGCGAAAAACACATTGAAGCAAGTAAAACCTGCTACAATACACGGGATTAGAGGAGCAGATTCTCATCTAAAAGCATATGAAAGAGCTCAAGAAATGCTTTCGGACCTCGAGTCCAATTGGAACAATTCTTTGTTCTTCGATTATTATTCGATGAGTTCATCTTCCATATTAATGGTACCCCTGATCTCAATCAGCATAAGGTAATTCATCAGCTAAAGTAGTCCCATTTACTTTTGTTGTGCTGATTGTGTAAAGTAATGATGACTACAGTTTTGCTCTTGACTGAACCCACCGAATTTCAAGTATGTTGAATCAAATAAAGACATTTTGTCCAAAAATGCCAAAACAAAAAAGAATATGCAACCAAGTGTAAGTTCATATAACTCATGTTCATTTTTTTTCTTGATTCCCTGCAAATATAAAATTACATAAATTATTTATTTTCTTGACTACGAGGATGGGATATGATAAATTATTATGTATAATATAATTTTTAATAGGTTATTATTGCCTAACCAAAGAAAGAGAGAAAAGATTAAACTTTGATTAGCTCATTTATGGTTGTGAAAGCTTAGATTCATGAGAATCTCGATTGGAGAAAGAAATTGTTTTCTATTTTGTATATTGTTCCTTTTGGATAATGCAATTATCAAATCCCAAAATTTACTGTTGCATTTATTAGAGAGGTACTTAGATGTATATTCTCACTACACACGTGCACACACATATACAATTCTTTTTTTTCAGTTACCTCACAAAATCCAAATCAATAAGTGTTGACCTGCTCACTTTTCAGTATTTATTTCAGTCGTACTCGGTCGACCAAATGATTAAATTCTAATGTGTTACAATCACAAGTTCAATTTGAGTACTTATATCAGATTTCACTTGGTTGTCTCCCTTCCATGCTAGCTATCGCCTCCTGAGTTATTGATCACGTATATCTAGCCAGTTAAGGTTTTATCTAAATTTTGCTACTTTTATTTGAGGCATACAATATACGGTTTAAAAACACCGTGCTCATCTTGATTTACTAACTTGAAATGAGTTTGAGCGTTTGATAATTAAATGCTACTTTGATTCTCAAGATTTCTACTTTTTCGTACAAATGGCCTAAAGGTAATTACTACAAAATTGAACTCTTACTTCAGCTGGTCGTAGTTAACAAAACCAGATACAAGAAATTGTTATATGAAACTGCGTTAGTATGATACATACTTTGGCTGCATCAAGGGAGTGATAGGGAGGGGAAACAATTTTAAATTGCTTAAGCATTGTTGATGAAAACACTTTTAAATACTTTTCCATAGATCTATGAAGTTAAAGCTTTAGTAGATACAATCCCGCGGCAAGAGGGTTAATGTTATTAGGATGAAATTGATAAGTGGGTTGAAACTACTCTATTTGTAATTATTCTTAGACTAACTCTAGAATAACAGTGTATAACTAATGGATTGCTTGGGTATTTCACATTAATATAGGCATTTTAGACAAAAGAATTATCCCACGATGCATACACAACATTGCATTTTTTGATTAAAACTATGATATTTTAATGTATAATGCACGTTTTTTTAAACACATACCTTCCCGCTTAATTTAAAAGAAAGGCACTGAAAGATGACTCGGCTATAGCTGATAGTTTTTATACTTCTATTCATACTCATTCTACTTAACAAATGTGCAGTATATTGGACCACAATTTACATTTAGCGACACCTATAATGGTTTCATACCGTAGTTTTAATTCCACGCCATTCAATATTTTGCTTTTATACGATTAGGCTCCATGACATATACTTAAATCCATATTCTTTTTACAGATCAAATTCATTGTCTAGAAAGAATCGGAAACGCTGATAAATAACAAAATTTTGTTGATTACTGAATTGTCAGTAGTCACATGCAGATCCATTGTCTAGAAAAAATCGGAATTATAGTTAATTCTCATAATAATTATTTCTTTTATTCAAACTATCATTTTTTGCAAGAATAGGGACGGTATATGCAGTTTATAACATAGCTTTTGTTATCGAAGTAACCTAATTATTTATGGTGACATGAATAATAAAATATTACCATGGACACATGATTTAGATTCATTTTCCTTCGTTTTCATACATATGCGTAAAGGAAAACAAATATAAATTTTGATGTCCATGGTCGATGATGAATACATGGCATGACAAGCTTATAACAATTCGTAAACTTGATGGTTGATATATAATATTACTGCTTACTTCCTGTTACACCTTTATGTCCTTTAACCATAAATTTTAGATTACAATTGGAATTATTTGACTATTGTAAGATGCAATATTATAGCATATTAAATTATAGTATAACTATACTTTTTTATATGTGGTCCAACTTATGGGTGTATAGGTATTGTATACAACTTGGTTTATTTGATATTGTCTGAATCTTGATGTATCTTTTAATGTAGTTGTTCCTGTCTTTGTTTCTGCATTTCTAAGTGCTTCTCTTAGAAATTTTTTTTTTCTTTCTTTTGGGAATGTTCTATAACTTTGTATCCATAGAAGTGGGTTGAAGAATAAAGACATCTTGGCAATTAACTACGAGTAGCAACCAAAATGAAAAGGAGAACAACCGGTTAAGTTATCATTTTTTATTTAGAGCTGGACTCCAAACTGTTTATCTTCTGCAAAAGAGGTTTTGGCTTTAGGTTGGAGTTATGCATGCATTTCAGGTGATGCTAGGCTGACACATTGCTGGAATTGATGCAAGGGACATGTTGGGTGTTTCTAATTTTTTTTTTTCATTTCCGTTAGTTATAGAACGAATATTTATGCTCAGCTTTCAACTTAGGTGCAGATGGTTGTGGTACATTTGATCCGCATGTTTAATGAAGGTAGTAGTTTTTTATTCTTTTTCATCTGCAATTGAATTGTGTTAAAGGAACTGAAAATTGAACCAAATTCTTAACAGTAAAACAAGTTCTGCTTTCTATAGATACTGAGTACATAACCATTATTAACGTATTACATTAAGTTCCTAAAATATAGGAAATGCTAGATAGATAGCTTAACTAAATGCATCAAGATATGTAATAAAATTTCATGGTAGATTTTAAGGCCTCCACAACAGCATTAAGTTTGCATCCGTACATTTTTATTATCTACAACAGTGAAGTTTTGAAATTCTTTGGATACCTGATTGTGAATTTTGTAGCTTACGTCATTTGGAAATACTAAAGCATCAGCATATTCCCACTGAATGCTCATCGTCAATGGATGTGCAGTCGCAACCATGTGCATCGACTCAGCTTCATCGCATGGTGCCATAACAATCGGGTTAGGCAAACATGTCATGTATGTTATGTCAAATGCACCATAACAATCATGTTAAGCCAAAATGTCATGTATGTTATGTCAAATGCACCACAATGTGTCGATCCATCTGCACCTACAGCTCCTGCTCTATCCAATGCAATTTTAACTCAAATACTTTTGCAGATACATATCATGCACCACCTTCATGAGTAAATCAATTTTTAACAAAATAGTATTGTATTTGTAAATGTTATTGATGGTATCGGTTTGGAAAAAGGACATAATCAATCATGAGCGAAACCAAATTTTGAGTATATTTCGGTGGAAGTTTTTCAATGAAAACAAATCAACAGGAACAGTTTGCAACCTGTAATTAGTTGAACAAAAACAAATAATGAAAGAAACAAGTTTTATATGAAAAACCGAAGAACAAGAATTACAATGCAATTTTTGTAATTACCAACTATCCGAGGATTGAAACTGTAATTAGTTGAACAAAAACAAATAATGAAAGAAACAAGTTTTATATGAAAAACCGAAGAACAAGAATTACAATGCAATTTTTGTTATTACCAACTATCCGAGGATTGAAACTATTTATACTGTAAAATATATAACGTAGTGCTGAAACAACGCATCTAATAATAAGAGATAAAGTATGACCAAGTACATGCTATAGACTCAGTCATAGATCCTAAACTAAAGAAATAATAAATAGTGATGCACTATATTGCAACACCCTCCCTTAGTGCGAACAACGATCAACAACACAAAATGTCTTGCGAACACCTTCAAAACTTCGGCCTGCAAACTGCTTTTGTAAATATATCAGCGACTTGATCGTTTGTTTTGGCATGTTGCAACTTAATTTTTTGCTCAACACGTTTTCTCGAACAAAATGTTGATGGACCTCAATGTGTTATGAACGAGCATGAAACATGGGATTTTCAGCGAGTTTGATGGTGCTCTCATTATCACACTTGATAAGAACTGCATAATCCAGTTTTGGCGTAATCTCGCGTATAAGCCTCTTAAGCACAATACATTCCTTTGATGCCATGGTCGATTATAAAAAAAAATTGTTCATGGTTGTTCTTCAATTGTTTAGGTCTTTTTCAACGCTGTTTTAGGTTCAGTTTACGTAGATAATGGTACCGTCAAATTTACTTTTAGGGATATAACTATAAATGTATGTATATTGTGATTTGCAGGTCTATCTGGACGTGCATGTACACTCGTGTAGATAAAGGTTTGAAACTCATTTGTGATATCCTGTATGCTAATTGCTCATTATTTATGTCCTCTTCTGTGACTAAATACACAGCATCATAAATTTTTATATTTTAAGCTTTATGAAATGCAGTCAGGAATATTCTATGTTTCCACTAAATACTCAAATTTACCATTGTGTCGTTGCTTAATATTCATGAGCATGCTCAAAGAAAGTTACTTTTACTCTTTTTCTCCGATATCGGTTAATAGTTTAATATTTTTGTTTACTTAACCAATAATCAGCTAACATGCCTTCTTCATAGCTACTATTCCCTTATTATTCACCTTTGGATTCTTAAAGTCATTACTTTATTATTCCGTACATCAAGAGCTAAAATTTGTTGGAATTGCTTTGTTCTTAATATGTTTCCACCATGTATCTTTGATGTCGATAATATTTTAACTCTTATGTAAGTGAGGTCTGATATTATATTGTTTGTAAATTTCATATTGTTACTATCAATTTCTCTGTAATACATAATGTATTGCTTCTTTGCTTATCTTACCCTCAGTTTCCACAGCCTACTTTGATATAACAATATCCTTGGATCAAGTTGTTTGTGTTGAAGATTGTAGCACCAACGTTGGTTGAATACCAGTTCGCGATGAATATATTCAATTATTTTATAGCATATAGAATCTATAGCCGAACTTTACGTTTTTCTGACACAAAATAATACTAACTCTTTAGATGAGGAAGCCTATAGAAGACTTATTTGGAAGACCCTACCATAACATGCTATTCCTATAATATTTAGAAATGGAACACAAATCATGCTATGTAAACTTATCTCTAAAACTTATATTTGACATTTATCATTTTCTAAACTAAATGAGAAATGAAAATGAAAAGAATTTTTTTAGACCATTGCTTTCACAAACCACTAGATTTTTTAGTATTTTGGCATTACAAACCACTTAAAGATTTGACTCATAAATAATATGCTATGTGATTATGTTCACTAAAATACTGGTTTCATTCCCTTCTTAGAATGAACGAAAAGCTTCGTGTACACTTAGTGCTATGTAAGAAAAGCTAAACTACCAGGTTCAACTTATGGTTATTTAAAACTAAACTTTATATCCCATAGTCTGAGGAAAGCTAAGACATTAGTTTTAATTAGCCTCTGTCAATTATCATCATTCCCTATCATCATGCCTTACTTAGCTAATGATAACGTGATTTGCCATTTTGATAACTAATTTCTCGTACATATTTCATTTTTTGATTCTTCAAATCAATATTTTCTAATTTTCCTGTGTATCAGTACCCCAACTTTTCTTTTTAGACAACGTAATTCCACTCTATTAATAGAAACAAACACACACACAATTATATATATATATATATATATATATATATATATATATATATATATATATATATATATAAACACATATATGTGTGCGCGCACGTACTCGTGTATGTCTAAACATATATAAGAAAATCAACTGCCTGTACAATTTATCCTCTTTAGCCCGTTTGGATCAACCAATAAACTTATAAATCAATGGTTGCATTTAGTGATGATGTAAAACAGAGAGGCAGTAAAATATGAATGAGAATGCCACAGCATCCGACCACTGATTTTATTAGATTTAATGACAGATGTAAAGGTGCACTGATGGGGCTATGGATCCAACCATTACTTTCACAAGCTATTAGATTTTTCACATTTTTGCAAATGATAGTCACATCCTGTAAATAAATGTTTTGACTTATTATGATATGCTATAATATAATTGTCACTGGTTTTATTTCCTTCTTCCAATGAATAGGAAAATAAGGTACACTTCTATAGTGTAAAAATCATGCTCCTTTTGATCCTTCACTATCTAAATTTTGCAACAAAAAGCAATTGTTGTATATGAATGGAAAGTGAGACATGATTCTGTTCCATTATATATTTTACCAACTAATTTGGATGCACTATGTGATTTTAATATGCAACAATGACGATGTATGCTTATTATATTAGTATATAAAGGCATTAAATAACTTTATTTCTAGATTGTCAATAAATTGTTTCATGTGATACATGGATTATATAGGTTGCAAGGAATCCTAGGAATTGTTACATCAATTGCGCATGTGCATAAGTCTAGCATTTTTATTCTGTAAATGTGTGAGATTCTAAGGTGAACTAAAATAACCTGGATACCCTTTACTGTTGAATTATTTGAAAAACATGCATGATAAATGTATTGCTTTCCCTTTACGCGGCGAGGCTAGCTACTATCATGTGATAAATGTAGTCACTACTAACTGTTTCAATTACCTTTTATCTGCAAAGTACTATAATTTAACATAAAAATATATTTTTCACAATTTTCCGACTTTAGTTGCTTTGTTGTTTTCGTATACGAGAAACAATGTTTAACAGGATGCAACTTATAGTATACATGCGAGCCGGGTAGGAGTTTAGTTTTATTTTTTGACGGATGTGAAATGATTTCTAATTTGAAAGCTGATATGAGCCGTGTGTTGTCTACTTATAATCTATCATTTTCACATTTATTATAAATTGCTTTACTTTATTATTTCGTAGATCAGAAGAAGTGTTTAAGCATCAAACAAATTCTGCCAGTGATATGGGTTATGCAAAAGTGTCTTTTCTTTTATGAACATGAGATGTATTGTAATTTTAAATATGATATGAAATGTGCTGTGAATTGTAATATTATTCAATAAAAAGGTTGGCAATTCACCATTAATGGCAAAAGTTGCTATATTTATAATTATCGAAAGCCGGTAACTGTAAAATTTACAATTTTAAAACTTAACATTAACTGTATATAATATGTCATTGACTGTATATAATATGTCATGTTCCCATAAGTAACTAGGCACCTTGCAATTATGTCTCAAAAAATATGTGGTGTGATACAAATATTGAGAACATGATTTGCAGCAGTTAAATTACTATAATTCCTAGAATCATCCCGTAGCTAGCTTATCCTTAGATTCAATGGGTTTGTTGTGGACTTGTTCTTTCCCTTCATTTTGATTCATGGCGCTTGAGAACAAAAATACCATTCTGCACAAGGTTTATCAATTTAAGTATGTCATTCAAGAAATGACTTATTTATTTGTTGCCAATTCAGCGTATTGTCATTTGAAACAAATAATTCATTTGAAATAGATGAGTGTTAAGGAAGTTTTTTACTCAAGCTCTATGCGTAGCACGGGTTCACACTAGTATGTATTAATTAATTTGTGTTAAAGTCATAGATGTTCGTATCAAAAATGGACACAATACTCTTCGGATGTAATTGAAGAGATTAGAATGAAAAAGTAAAATAAAAAATGAGGCTAATCTAGCAATCACACCAAGAAAAATAAGCTGTAGTAAAAGAAGACAAGAATTTTATAGTGGTTCAGAGCTATGGCCTACGTCCACTTTGAAAGAATTGTTGTTTATTGCTGATTATAAACTGAATTACAACAGTACAATGGCTGACATTCGAGTTACAATAGAGTTTAAGCAGAGCAGCAACATAAAAGTCCTTCTTTAGTTGCAGTGGAGGTGCTATTTATAGGCGTAGAGTTGGATATATCTGCCTCGAATCTCGGAATACCCTTTCTCATGCGTAGGTGGTCCCACACAATCGATCTAGGGTCGTTTGGGATCGATTCCTGGTCTATCCATATCGATTTCGTATCGATCAAGAATCACTCCATTTGAGCTGCAATCGATCATGGACGTCCCTGATATGATATGCAACCTCCAGTGAAAATTTCATGGCATTTGGATTTTTAGTTTGAAAGATATGATCGATCCAAGATTGAAAACATCGACTGGCTGAGGCTTTCGTATCGATACATTTTGTTTCGATCTTCCTCGTATTGATGATGTGCCATGCTTGCTTTGTTGAGATCCAAAATTCATGCATAAGGGCAGCTTCTTTTGGCTTTTGACCGGTTCATTTGTATCCATCTGATGCTCTGTCTTCCATATCGATGCTCTGCCTCCTCCTTCGTATCGGACGTAGGCCATGTCCTTTTTTCTCGTATCGATTGTCCACCCTGCTCTTCGTATCGATCTGATAAGAGATCGATACGAAATGTGTATTTGCTGGTCAAGTAAAGTGCGATCGATCATAGAGGCAACATGATCCTTCGTTATTTACAAGCTCGGGCCTTATGGATACAAATGATGGATGCTGAGTGAAGGAGTTATGCTCATCTCGTATCGATCTGGATGGATACGAAATGATGGATATGGGTTGATGGATCCGAAATGGATATGTATTACATGGATTTTGATCGATCCATAACTTAAGCATACGAGATTCGATTGACCTAAAATTTGGAATGTTGCCTTCCATAGCTTGCTTGTCATACCATGCTAATTGTAGAAGGATCCGGACTCGGACCAAGTTTGCTTGCATCCATCGTGGACCTGTAGATAACCGATCTTCAGGACGGATTGTCTTTAGTCCCTAGTCAAGTCCTTGGTGTCACGGCCTTGCCAAAAGGCGGAATAACGTTTGCCCCCCAAAGTACGTCCTGCGTGAACATGGCGTGCTTTGAGAAGCTGCAATCTTCATTCTAAAAAGCTTCTATTCGATTTGCTGAATAGTTGTTGTCCTTTCGTCAAGATATGTAACCCTCGATCAATTTCGAGTAGTGTAAGTGTTGAGTTTTAGACTGCCATTGATCACGTAGTTTTTGTCGTAGCTGAAGGTCGAGTGCTAGAAATTTGTTATTTATTGTTCTGGCTGTCACCAGGAAAGCATCCAATTCCTGTTAACTTCGAAAATCGAATGTTAGTATGGCATATATGCACGCATTTTACCCTGACTCTTATTCGTGCTTGCACGTTCATAGGTCGTTGTCATGTTTTTTTATTTGGTTCGAGTTTCATATTGATCCTCTCCTGGATAGATGTGAAATCCGAGTTGCACCAACGATCGATGGCTGTTTTGGTCCTTTTCTTCATATTTACCCTCTCCTAAATCGATCTAGGATGTATGAAGGTATTCTTTGTATCGATGGTTATCGATACGAGATGGGCTTGCATAAGGTGTGCCTCGCATCAATGGATACGAAATGTTTGCTTTGTATCGATGAATACGAGATTTACAAATGTAAATTCATGGGAAAGCTTTGTATCGATGGATACGAAATATTGGGCCTCAGATCGATTTGCATCGATGGATATGAAGTGCTAGGCTTCACACTGATGGATACAAGATTCTATGTTCCGGATTGACTCATGTTGATGGATATGAAGCTTTGAAGTTCAGATGCACTTCGTATCGATGGCATATTGACCACTTCAATCGGTTTTGTGACTGGGATACGAATCATCCTTAAGGTAAATATGAAGAAGTATAAATAAATTTTGGACTTAGAATATTTTTCACTTGGTTTCTGTCGTTATTTCATATCAATTAAAAGAGAAAAAGAAAACTGCAGTTCTTTCGTTCCCAAACACCAAATCACTAATCGTAATCCAGACTCTTCATGCTAGGTAATTAATCAGTAGATCTATGTCTAAAGCGACAAGAGTTGAGCATCATGTTATTCCGTTCATGGAAATGGTCATCTATGGCATCGTTGGCATCGGAGTGTGGCTAAGGTGAGGTCGAGGGTGTGTTTAGTGGCAACTTGAAGGTTTTGAGAAGATGGAGAGCACTGGAAGAAGTCGATGGAGTTCTGGACCCTGAGTCTATCTCGAACACGTATCGATGAGAGAAGGGATTGATCAAAATGCTTTGGATATGATTGAAGGCAACCCTCGTGATCGAGGCAAAGGGAAGTCATTTGTAGGTCAATCTAAGATGGAGCAGTTTATATCGATGTAGATGTGGCATGGTGTGATCGATCCGAAACCAGAGTCTTTGGATCGATACGAAGTAGATCAATACTTGGAGTGATCAATACAAAAGTTTCATCGATACAAAACAATTATTGGTCTACATCTCTGATCGATATGAAATGATGGCTTTAGGGGAACGATCCAAAGTGAACTATAACGGATACAAACTCTATCGCTTTTTGCATATTCGAACACTCAAACCCTGACGAGCTTTAACCTTGCATATTTGGACTTCATTGTAAATCTGCATACATGACTATCCTCCGAAGCTCGCCGATGGAACTGTAACTTGATAAACATATCCAATCTTAACATAGATCGTTCTTCGAAGTCAGGATGGCGTGGTTGAGATGGTCAGCAATGACGATCACTCCAGTCAAATCTCGTAATCTTTGTCTCTTAGTCATTTTTTTTAACCTTGTAGAAATTTAGAGTATTGCGCAACATTTCACTACACAACATGATCACTCACTTTACACCGAAGGAACATTGGTTTCTTATCATCTAATAACGGTTTTTACCGAGTTCAATAGCTATGGATTCTAGAAGCTTAGAGCAACAAGAAGTTCAAAGTCCTCTGTTTCGTAGAATCGAAGTGCCGGATGTCGTGGTAGATATAGTAAATCCTGCTCCGGATGAATTGTCGGATGTAGTTGTGATTATGAATCCAGAAGATTTCGTCCGATCCAAGATTTCTGAAGAAATGCTGGGCAGAATTTGTCTTGGGCATGGACTATCTTTGGAGGAAGTTCGATTACCAGGGCTAGAAGATAGAGCACATAATCCCCATGAAGGGTTCACCACATGCAATAGATTCATGTGCTTGGCTAGAAAATTGCCCCCATTCAACCAGGACGTGCTTTTTTTCTAAGGATCGTGCCTTCTCAGCTTCATCCTAATGGATATGCGCTACTCAACAACATATAAATTACATTTATGGAGCATCCCCTCCGACCGCCGACTGTCGATGAGATCGAATTTTTATTCAATGTTAAGACTTGGGGGGTAATCCATCATTCACTTTCCTAGAAGCTGTCAGGAACTGCCAAGTGGTGGCTGGTGTGTGGAGCAAGTTGAGCTACTTCAAAACAGAGTGGTTCTACATGAGATGCCCATCGGGGTTTGCCAAACGATGGTTGGCCAGACATAAGTACTTTCAATTGTTCATCGATTAACTGGGTAATATAAATCGATTACTTCTTTCACGGCTTCTATTCCACGACCTGAAGAAGCACATTTCAAAGAGATAGTGAAGACACTTCAGGCGGTGCCTGTTGAACTGGGGGAAATAGACGAAGTTCTTATTGATGACAACTTGATTGCGACCGGGCTCATAGAAGGAGGATAGAGCATAGGGATAATGGGGGTTCCTAGAGTGGCTCTAGTAAGACAAAGTGGAAGATGGGATCTGGTCATGTCCCCAGTCGAGGGAGCTCAAAGTGTGCCTGACGTACCAATCAAAGAACTTAGCGATGATTAGGTTGCAGCAGCTGGGCATGAGCCCACGATCGTGCCTCCACAAGGCCCTCGACTATCAAAATCAAAGAGAAAAGGCAAAACTTTTATCCACAAAGCTAAGAGGCAGAAGACTATTGAAGCAACTCAGCTCACTGTAACTTCCATAGGTCCGGAAACCTCTTCCCCACAGACGGAAAGTTCACTGAAACAACTGTCGGATATTCCTATCCCGGAGGAGATATCATCATTCCCTAATCTCGGGATAGAGGGGCTTCACTCTCCTTCAAGAACCAACGCAGACCTAACCTTAGTAGACATAAAGGAGCCGACTCCAATAAGAAAAGCTGCTACAAATGGTCTGGTTCGTACATGCGTACACATACTTCATGACACCATGTGACATCTCATCACATGCTTCTTAATCTCTGGCGATAATTAATTCTACTCCTCTCTTTGTTTTACAGACACGACGGTGAAGCAAGGCTCCATGCTTAGCAAACTTTGCTCTTCGCGCAATTCTTCTGGATCGCACACTGAATCACACCGTCACGAGAGCGGGAGAGACTATGGTCGCGGATATCATTCCAGTCAGGAACGTGAGCGCCACGATAGAAAAAAAGAGAGATCATATCAAAGCAGGCGTCCTTCTAGGTCGTGATCTCCACTAGCAAAAGGACCCTTTAAACCCTCTAGCTTCGGTAGGCCTTCTTCTGAATCTACTTATCAAATAGCACCGTCTCATGCTCCAAAAGTCGGCGATTGGTGCCATAGTATCGAAACAGAAACTCCTACCATCGTAGAACAAACTGCCATAGAGCCAACGGGGGAAGGAGCCATTTGCATCGCCAAACTAAAAAAAGACTTTCTAAACATATGTTTTGATGGCTTCCACTTTCCTCCCAACTTGAAAAGAATCCCGAACGACGTAGAGAAGTTAGTGCAGGACTATGTGCATGACACGTACAGCCAATATCGTGAAAGGGTTAAGAAGGTGGAACAAGTTTTTGCGGTGTCCTTTGAGCAGGCCAAGGCTATCGAGAAACTAGAAGGCAATCTCTCTCATAAGGACAAAATAATATAAGTGCTTAACAATGAAATTGAGTCTTCGAGAAAAACCAAGATTGTGACCAACCAAAGAGCCAAGGAAGCCATGAAGTCTATGGAGGAGATGTGGAAAACGCACATGGACTTAGTGTAGGAAATGGGGCATCCCAATACTGTTATTATGCGAGAAAGGGATGCCTCATTAAAAGAAGTCACTGAATTAAAGGCGAAGCTGATTGAGGCCCTTAGGGAGAAAGACGAAGCTAACAAAATGGCATAGAAGTAGTGTGAGGAGGCGGTGAGACTCAGGGAAGAGGGAGATTCTGCGAATAAAAAGGCCGAAGAAGCCGACACCAGGGTGAAAAGGAAAATAAAGTCTATAGAGGCCAAGATGGAAAGCGAATTTGAAGATCTTCTGGTCACCTACAATGCTAATGTCTTGAGAAATCGAAACCTGAACTGGCTCAGCGAGGACTATCCTTTCCAATTATATAAGGCCTAGAACCGCTTGCTTGAGGACGAAAAGGCGATCTATAATGCTGTAACTGTCGATGAGTTTGAATTAGAAAATCAAGTGCTGATTGGAGATGAGCCTAAAGTCCTCCATGAAACAATCATCACACTTCAGAAAGAAAACCTGGCCGCTAAGTATCCAGAAGCCGGAGAAGGATCCAGGAGTGAACACCACGAAGTAGGTTTTGAAGTGCCTCTAGCGTCTCAAACTGAGCCTACATCCTCTGTCGACCCTCTAGTCGTCCCAGGGTATGATCCTGATAGACCACGTCTCTCTCCGATTATCGAACGCAGCCCAGAAGGCACGTCGGCTCATCATGGGAACCAACTTAAGGAAGGTATTCTGAATACTTCTCCTATTCCTTAAAATGTAGGAATACTATCGAAAGATATTACTAATATATTCTCCTATCTTCATTCGGTCTTAGATTATGCACCGGTCGACCCTCCTACAACTCAAGAAATTCATCACGAGCAGGAAGCGCTAACAACAGAGGCCACAACGGTGATGGTTGCCACTTTGGCTGGGGGGATGCATGATAGTAGAAACATGCTTAATGAACAATTTATGGAAGTGCACCTCAGCCATCAAAGCAATTCGAGTATTGAAGTGCCATTCAATATAGATGAAGATGTAATTATCATGGAGTCCTCGAGTCTTACCGGCAGCATTTCGATGGGAAAGCACGTGGACCGGGAGGAACAGCTAACGGAAGAAATAAAAACTGAGATTGAGAAGGCTCATAGAGCGGCAGAGGCATGGCGGGTCCCGGTCCGGTCCTTATTCTTGTGGTTTCTCTAGGTGGCACCAATATTGGGACCAAGGTGCCTCATTCTTCTAGCATCGAGAGTGCTACCATTCCACTGGTTCCACACACAAAGGACACTTCAATCCTTGTAAGCTCTCAAGAAGAGACCTCATCGATTTCCCTGACTGGAGACAAGCCAGCTGGAGCGAGCCGAGGAGGCAAGGGTTCAAATAGAGGTCCGGCGGTAGCTCGGGCAGATTTTACGCCAAACAAAGTCAAGAAGACAAAGGCATACATTTGCACTTTTGCTCCCTCTTTTGAAGATGGTTAGAATACGTTTCTCTTTTGCTTTTTGTAGGCCATGTATAGATGCGGGTTCGGCTCCAGTTTATAGGAATTATTTGAACAGATTTGTACTTACTTTCTCAAAGAATAGTGTGAATAAAATTTCTTCTTTTTTTAGCATAACTCTATGTTTATTTGACTAGGTACTTTAGCACTTACATTTTCATTCAATGTACTCATGAAGCTTTAGTCTCTGAGTTGAACTTGAGTTTGGTCTTTAAGTCCTGAAGTCAATGCCTCGGGTCATAATCAAACGTTGAGTCGAATCCTAATGTTGCGTTGTCTCGATCAACGACTGGAACTTGATTTATGCCATCAATTCTGGGTAGAATTAAAGTAGTCAGTTGGTAGTCGTCCTTTACCTTCACTGACTTTGATTTAACTTAGTCGAAACAAAGTTAAAGTGACACGAGTTTGAGCGATCGGATCACACTTGCTCGCTTACTAGTATTTGCATCCACACTCTTGGCATTAGACTCGTATGTCGACGGTCGGTTATGCCTGCTTAATGTTTAGAATCTTGTCCACACTTTGGGACATAAGTTATTTTATGGGTGATTGGTCACACCCGTTTAATGCTTATATTCTAGTTCCCACTTTGGTAATCTAGAGTTAGTTGACAGACGCTCGATCTTATATATTTATTAGGATCTTATTCGCACTCTGGAAATAAGGAGTTGGTCAAGGTCATGGATGGTCGGATCACATTCTCCTTGATCCATAAGTGAGTTCATAGATGGACGGGTCCATCTTCTTCGAGCTTGAAAGGAAGCGAGGTCATGGATGGACATATACATCTTCCTCGAGCTTTGGAAATAAGTGAGGTCGTGGATGGACGGATCCATCCTCCTTGAGCTTTAGAAATAAGCGAGGTCGTGGATGGATGGATACATCCTCCTCGAGCTTTTGAAAATAAGCAAGGTTGCGGATAGATGGATCCACCTTCCTCAAGCTTTGGATATAAGCGAGGTCGTGGATGGACAGATCCATCCTCCTTGAGCTTTTGAAAAGCAAAATCATAGATGGACGCATCCACCCTCCTCGAGCTTTGGAAATAAGCGAGGTCGTGGATGGATGGATCCATCCTCTTCGAGTTGGATGGTCGATTCATGTCTTAATTTTGGAGTTTGCACTTCATCTTACACTCTGGGAGCTGGAGTTGGTTAGAGAATTATCGTGTTACAATTCTCTTTTAATCGATTATTGTCTGCCCCCTAGCTCGAGGTTTCATCTAGCTTGTGACCGGTTGGATCACATTCACTCTCTATTTAAACGAGTCCCATCGTAAGATGGACCTAAGCTCTTTGTACATCATGGCGGTCACATGATGCATTTAGGAACCATTAATTTGGCTTTGTGAGTCTGCGCTTTATTGTTGAAATAAGAAATCGTGGAAAAATCAGTTGCCTTATTACAAATACAAATTCTCGAATTGCATAAACAAACTTGGAAAGGAAAGAAGACTAAATGAATGAAAGCCAATTATACGTAATAGCGACAGAGACTTTCATTGTTCCATGCTCTCAGTAGTTTGAGAACATCAATGGTTGGTAGCTTGAATGTGCCCTCTCCAAGCCTCCGTTCGATAACATTTGGTCCTTCGGATGTTGGTTTCATGTGTGAAGGGACCGGATAGAGCTGCTTGAGTACGAGATCATCCACTTCAAAGGTTCTAGATCGGGTCTTAGCATTGTATAATTAGGCGACTTAGTTGCGATAAGCGGTTGCCCTTAAATCAGCCTCTTCACGCTTCTCATCTAACAAATTCAGAGACTCTACAAGCATGATGGCATTCATCTTTGGATCATAATAAGTCACATGGTGAGAAGGTACCTCTAGCTCAACTAGAATAACGGCTTCTGAGCCGTAGGAAAGCGCAAATGGAGTATGGCCGGTCGCGGACTTGTGGGTAGTTTGATACGCCCATAAGGCCATGGGGAGCTCATAGACCCACTTACCTCCAGCCTTCTCCAGTCGTTTCTTCAAAATGGACTTGATGACTTTGTTGACAGCTTTGACTTGTCCATTTGCTTGAGGGTGAGCTATTGCCGAGAATTTTTTTTAGGTGCGATAGCGTTGGTAAAAATTCTTAAACTCGGTACTACCGAATTGGGGTTCGTTATCAGTTACAATTGTTTGTAGGAGGTCAAAACGATAGATGATGTTGCGTATAACAAAGTTGATTGCTTTCTTCGTCGTGATAGTAGCAAGGGACTTAGCTTCCACCCATTTGATAAAGTAGTCAACTGTAATAATGGCGTACTTTGCACCACCTTTGGCTAGAGGCAAAGATCATATTATATCAATACCCCATTTGGCAAATGGCCGTGGACCGACCATTTGAGTAATCTTGGTTGGTGGAGCTCTTGGAATTCTGGCATGCTTCTGGAACCTGTCATATCTCTTAGCATAATCTGATGCATCTTGGTTTGTAGTTGGCCATTAATATCCATACTTGAGTACATTCTTCGCAAGGGCTTTCCCCTTATGTGATCTCCACACTCTTCCTCGTGCACATCATGCAACACTCATTTGATCTCATTGTGGGTGATAAACCGTAGTAAAGGAGTAGAAAACCCCCTTCTGTACAAGACTCCATCTTGGATAACAAACCGTGAAGCCTTTCAGAGAACTTGTCTTTTCTCGCTCCTGCGCTCGGGTAACATTCCATGTTCAAGATAGTTTATAACTGGAGTCATCCATGACTCTCTCTCGGTTGTTTCCTCATGAACCCAATTTGTCTCCACCTTATCAATACTTAGAGAAATAAGTGTCACCACGGGGATGAGTGCCATTCCCTATGCTTCACCAGTGCCGGCCAATTTTGCTAAAGAATCGGCATTCTGATTTTGCTCTTGGGGTATACAGTTGATAGAATAATAGTAAAACCGGTTCAATACTTCTTGGACCTGCAAAAGGTAGGAGGCCAACCTTTGATCTCTGGCTTGATACTCTCCTTGAACCTAGCACACCACCAGTTGTGAATCGCAGTAAATTTCCACAGCGACAACTCCCAAATCCTTGGCAAGCGTTAGTCCAGTGAGTAAGGCTTCGTACTCTGCTTCGTTGTTAGTTGCACGGAAGTCGAATTGCAAAGCGTAGCATAAAAATTGCCCTTTTAGGGTTTCAAGCACCACTCCAGCACCTGGTCACCGGTCCTTTGATGCACCATCGGTGTATAGCTTCCATATATGGTTAGGAGATTCGCTGGCCTCGGGCAAATCCTCTGGTATGGTGAATTCAACTATGAAGTCCGCCATAACTTGTCCTTGAATAGCTCACCTTGGTGTATAAGTGATATCAAATTGAGTCAGCTCAATGTCTACTTGAGTAGCCTACCAAACATCTCAGGTCATGTCAGGATCTGTTGTAACGGCTGGTTGATGTAAACAATGATCGGATGAGCTTGGAAATATCGACAGAGCTTTCTCGAGGCTACAACAAGACAATAAGCCAGCTTCTCTATCCTCGGATAGTTTCTTTCTGCCCCTGTCAACCCTTTGCTAACATAATATACTGGTCGTTGGATCCGATCCTCCTATCAAACTAGCGCGGCACTGATTGCGTTGCCGAAACCACCAAGTAGACATACAACTTCTCGTGATCATCCGACTTCAATAAGATGAGAGGAGTTGGTAGATGCTATACTAGTGCTTGGAATGCTCCCTCCCACTCCTCCTCTGTCCACTAGAAATTCCATTTTCCTTTTCTGATTAGATCGAAGAAGGGAATGCACTTGTCTATGGATCGGGAAATGAACCTGCTCAGGCTGCCACCTTCCCATTAAGACTTTGCACCGGCTTGATTGTTCTGGGAGTTTCGACATTCCAAATCGTCCATATCTTTTCAGGATTTGTTTCAATTCCTCTGACATTGGCAATAAACCCAAGGAACTTTCTAGATGCGACTCTGAAATGACACTTCAACGAATTGAGCTTCATTCTGTATTTTTGGAGTATGTTGAACATCACCTCCAAATCACCGATGTGATCGTTGGATAACCGCGATTTGATGAGCATATCGTCTACGTACACCTCTATAGTCTTCCCGATCTGGTTTGCAAACATCCAGTTTACGAGCCTTTGATAGGTTGCTCCAGCATTTTCGAGTCCAAACGGCATCACCTTGTAGCAATAAAGTCCCAAATCAGTGATAAAGCTAGTGTGCTTCTAGTCAGGAAGGTGGAATGGGATTTGATTATAGCCATAGTATGTGTCCATGAAAGATAAGAGCTCATGTCTAGCTGTTGAATCCACCAGTTGATTGATTCTGGGAAGCGAGAAACTATCTTTAGGGTAGTCTTTGTTCAGATTTGAGTAGTCTACACATGTCCACCACTTTCCATTTGACTTTTTGACAAGCACTGGATCGATACCCATTCTGGGTATAAAGCATCATGAATAAACCCATTAGCCTTGACTTTATCCACTTCTTCCTTCTAGGCGGCTGACCTCTCTAGATCCATATTGCGCCTTTTTTGTTTCACCAAGACATGTCGTAGGTCAATATTTAGTGCATGGCTCGCGATAGTCGCGAGATACCACACATGTCTAAATGAGTCTAGGCAAACACATCGAGGTTTGCCTGAAGAAAATCAACCAATTCTTGTCCCATCTGGGGACTGAGCTGAGATCCGATCTTTAACACCCTAGGAACTTCATCATTGTCGAGCAGAACATCGATTGTCAACTCTACCGGGGAGGCCTAGTATTCTTTGACTTCCCCTTCATCATCGTTGTCTCTGGGATCAAGATCTTTATGAAACTAGTAGTAGTGCTCGATCCTCGAACTAGGCATTAGTTGTCAGTTCTCTATAGAGCGGATGTAGAGGGATTCCTCCACCCCCTTACCTTCTCCTTTCGCTGCGCATCCTGTATTTCCGCAACATAACATGCTCATCCAGCCACCTGATCATCATTTACTACCTGACTCCTTTATCAGTGGGGAATTTCAAAGTCAAACACCAAGGGGCAATTGCTGCCTTGAATTCCGTGAGGGTCGGTCGGTCTAATAAATCATTATAAGGAGAATGAATATCCAACACAACAAACTACAACATCCGGGCTCTCCAACTATCACTGATATCCAATTCAACAGGTAATTCCACCATCCCAGATGGTATGGTTTCACTGCCATTGAAACCATCTATACATGACTGACATGTTTTCAGATACTTTGCTTCCATCAGCATTTGGTCGTAAGCATGTTTGAAAAGTATGTTCGCAGAACTTCCACTATCACCTAAGATCCTCTTCATCCACGTAGGATCTATCTGGGTAGAAATAACCAATGAATCAATAGTGGGGGCCTCGAATCTGTCGACGTCACAGTTTTTGAAAACGATTTCGTATGTCATCATCCTCTGTTGTTTTTCCAGCGCCCCTTTGTCAGTGCTACTAAAACATTCGAAGTCCACATGCCTAATCGAATTAGCATTTCCTTCCAACTCCGATCAGCCAGATGAGGACCACCAGTCATGGTATTAAGCACCAGTCTCCTGCCAGTGCGTGCGGGTTCTTTAGGCCTAGCCTAGCCTTGTCCCTGATTGGGATTAGATGGGCCCGCTCTGCAATCTTTCGAAGCCCGAACAAACTGCTCTAACTTCCTTTCTCTGATCAACTTTTCAATAATGTCTTACAAATGACGACATTCATTAGTGTTATGGCCGTAACAATCATGGAATCTACAGAACTTTCCGGTCTGAATCTGCTTCTCTGATGATGGTTTCCGAGCTGGCATCATGTATTGCAGGTTTGAAGATAAACATTCTCTAGCGACGGGTTCAAGGGAGTATATCGATCGAACATAGGAGCCCTAGGTCTCCCACGATGCGGATTTCTCTTCTTTCCTTGACCTCCATCCCGCTTCTGCTGACTTTGCTTATTATGAATATTTAACTGCACTTTATCGGGGCTTTCCTCGGTCTGCTTCACTGCAACATTACTCTGGATACCTTCACTCTTAGGCCTCGTGACATCCTGCTTCCTAGACCATCTTGCGTCTTCCCTTCTCAAATACAGAGCTGCCTTTGCATAGAAAAGGTCCAACAAAGCGGGGGTTTTTCAGCCAACCAATCACCAAACTCGAAATCAGGATCAATCCCTTTAGTCAATTCCATCAGAATAGAGTTGTCGTTGGGATTACTGACTTTGGCACAAGCAGCATGGAACCTTTCCAGATAATGCCTTAGAGTCTCTCCTGAAGCTTGAGTAACACTGGATAAGGTTTTAACGTCCTTCGGTCTTGTAGCATGCATACGTAATTGCTCGACAAACGTAGTCAGTCCAAACAACATAACTAACCGTTTATACGATCCATATCTGGTTCTAAACGCTGTCGAAGGATACTATCCTCTGTTACTCTCAGCTGATGAGAACCCGCTGCCAAATCTAATTGAGAAAATATCTTGGCTCCACTCAACTGGTCAAGCAAATCGTCAATTCTGGGCAATGGATATCGATTCTTTATAGTCCTCTCATTCAATTTACGATAATCGATACATAGCCTCAACAATCCGTCTGGCTTCTTAGAAAACACTACAGCTGCTCTCCAAGGCGAACTACTCGGCCTAATAAAACTCTTGCCTTCCAAATCCACCAACCGCTCCTTCAACTCCCTCATTCCGTAGGGGTCATCCTGCTTGGCGGCCTACTGATTGATTCTGCTCCCGGAACCAAATCTATCCAAAGCTGAATGGCCTATTTCAGTGGCAATCCTACTACAGGCTCAAAAACATCCGCAAATCCTCTAACCACGAAAACTCGACTCGGCTCATCTTCCACATAATCCCCAACAAAGCATTCACCTCACCGCTAGAACCTTCTACGGTATAAACTATATGTTCGCTACAATCGGGGTGCCTAACCAATATTTTCCTATCCTGGCAACATATCCTAGCATCGTACTCACTTAAACAATCCATCCCAAGAATAATCCTGAACCCCACAAAACCAAACACATGCAAACTGCAAATAAAAGTATGACCTAACAGGTCAAACTCTAACTGGTCACATCTCAACCCTAGAGTTGCATACCCTCCTATTAGATTCATAACCAGTAAGGAAGTAACTAAATATGTGGGTTCTAAGTTAAGCTTATTTATCAAATATCTAGATATAAAATAATGTGATGTACATGTATCAAATAGAATGCTAACAAACGTACCATGGATCTGAAGCGTACCTCCCAAAACTGCCTTCCCTTTTTCCTATGTTGTCGGCTTAGAACCAGCAGGCTCGAATGCATACACCTCGCCCTTTCCATCCATAGAGGGCTCCTTGCACTAGTTCTTATAGTGGCTTATCTAATCATAGTTGAAGCACCTGATGTTCTTCTTCCCGATCACTTCCTTAACCTTCCCAGTACGACACTCATTGGCGAAATGACCCGTCTTGTCGCACTTGAAACAAACCAACTTAGACTTCCTCTTCTTCGCTGCTCCATCCTTCTAAGCACCCTTCTTGTGAAAGAACTTCCTCTTCTGACCTTGCCCAACCTAGACTTCTTTCACCTTATTCTTATCCTAACACACAAGCATATCCTCGTGCCTCAAAGCCATCTCCACAACCACATCACAGGGATCTCTGATATGTGGTAATGTAGCCCTGGGTAACTCAGGCTTCAATCCTCTGATGAACTTCTCATTCCCCTTCATCGCTGTATCAACAATAGCATAACCATATCTGGCTAACTCTTTAAATCTACCAACATACTCCAAAACAGTCATCTCTCCCTTTTCTAGCTCAACAAACTTCCTAATCAAAACAAACTACAACATAACTAACATGAACCTTTCCTAAAACCTCCTCTTGAACTATGCCCATGTCATGTTCTCCTCGCCCTTTGCCACAGTCACATTATTCCACCAAAATAAAGCAGTTCCCTGAAGCTGTCTTGATGCCAACCTCCTCTTCTACTCATCATTGAGCCTCAAGTCTACAAAAATCCTTTTGCGGTGCAACAAAAAGTTTTCCACATCAATGGCATCCTCTGTTCTAATAAATGGCTTCCCTCCAAGCTTAGCGTAGTATGCACTCAACTTAGCATAGTCATTGACAACTGGAGCTCCCGGAACTCCTCCCACTACTCCAGCAGCAACACCCACCTGCACCATATTCATAAAGAAATGATACATAGCATCCATTCTAACTTGTGGGACTCTAGCATCTAGATTCTCTGATTTTTCCTGACCTTGAACTCTCTTTGCATTAGGCCTGCATTTCCATCAGTGCCTTCCCCTGTTGGGATAACCCTTCCTCTTCTACCTTCCATATCTGTATTCAAATCTCATGAGATACAAAGAAATAACCTAACAAAGATAGGAGACTAGAGATGTAGTGCATACTTATATATAACAAATACAAGTTTTTTACTATAGCGTTATCCCATACCCAAATCTTACTCTAATTCTTTAGGATTATGTCTTTCAAAAACAATTTTTTTTGTTAAAGTTTTTCATAAACCTATGCTCTGATACCAAGTTGTAACATTCTGTATCTGAAGGTCAAAAGCTAAGCGCTACAGATGTTGTAGTCATCCATAGTATTAACTTCTGGTGACAAAATACGGTAATGCTAATAGTATCCATAATATCAAAAGCACTTGAATATGAACAAAATCAAAGATTTCAAAAAATAACATTTCACTGATTACATTTCAAAACAATTTCATATCCAAGATACAAAATCCCATAACGTTTCCCAGGCAATAGTCAAATATATTTTACAATAATACGCCAAGAGCGACATATGACGATGCCTCCTTGGTTGATCAAAGTAATATAGTCATATCTGACATAATACATAGTGGAAATTAACAAAATAATCTGTACTCCTAATTAGCTATCGTCAGCCACCTTCTCGTCTCTGGAAACTTTATTCACTAAAATTTCAAAAATTAGAAAACCTCAACCCTCAGTCTACTCAAATCAATTTTGAGCACCTGAGAGTTTAAGGGAAAACAAAAACTTCGAGTCAGACATAAAGCCTGGTGTGAATAATACTATTCACCTCTGTTATTTTATGTTAAGTGAGACCACGCCGGTAGCGAAATGGGTTTCCCCTTACTAACATCCGTTTAAAACATATCTTTTGCAAGTCTTTTCCTGCAACCAAAACTGGTTAAAATCTGTAAAGCATTATTATGTAAACGTACATACCTGGTAATAAATGAACTATCTATTCGAACATTATAGTTTTGTGTGGCTAACTATTAACCTTTGGCTGACTCGAGCCGCGCAGACAACATATTAAAATTTATCTAACATCTGTTAGACACTCCTCTTCTTCTAGACATTCTGTCCTAACTATTTGTTAAATACTTCTCTTCTGGATGGTCTATCCTTAACTTATCATCTCCCAGGGTCACCAGATCCTAATGGTTTTGCGATCTCATCAATAACCTATCCGTATACAAACATATAGTTCTTTCTATGTATATTAATAATTTTAGTCTTGCCTGTGACAAATCCCTACACGCTATAATTTTGGACAAAATTAGCCGGGGCTAATAGCTAATATATATGCCGCAACCCCATACCGATTACATTTGGTATTCTAATATCCGAGTCATTTTACTTAAGGATCCCTTCCTAAAATTTTCCTTGAAAACTTTTTCAAAATGATTTAAAATCTTTAAATCGAACTCAACAAGGAAAATATATATTCTTTATGCTTTACTCAAAATCCCCTTGCCATGTTATATATACTTTACCCAAATCTTAGTTGATGAAAATATTTAAAATTCTGAAATTCCCCCTTTCGAATCTATTGAAAGTACCCCTTTCAAAACCACTGAAAGTACCTCTTTCTAAACCAAATAAAACCCTTTCTTTTATCTAGGTTGAAAGGTCAAAACCTTCCTTTTGAAACCATTCTCAAAACCCTTTCGAAACCATTGAAAAACCTTCCTTTCGAAAGCTTTAAAAACCTTAGAAATCTTTCTTTTAAAACCTTTAACATTGCCTTTCGAAATCCTTAGGAAAAACCTTTTCCTTCGATCCTCTCGAAACAACCAGAAAAACCAAGCCTTTCGACTTCTTCGAAACCATTGGGGAACCATCCCTTCGAAACCTTCCAGGATGAGTCACCAACGGTGTCTGTCCAAGCTTCAGCGATTTCAAGAGCATCAAATCTTGAAAAATATAAACCTTTCGAAAGCACTTGTGTTCAATTTAAAACATTTGGAAAAACACTTTTCAAAACAATTTAAACCAACTCTTTCGAAACCTTTTACACCATCTCTTTCGAAAATGTTTTGGGTTATACTTCAACAGAGAAAAAGGGTCACTAAAACCATTTAAGTCAAAAGCCTACCTTTCGAAAGCATTCCTAAGTAAAAAAGTGATGGCGTCAAAACCATCCCTTCGAAAGCATTGGAGAAGCGGCCAAAATTTAAAAAACAAAGCACCCTGTCGAAACCCTCTAGGCCGAATGGTAAAAAGGCGGCGGCATAAGGTTTTGACAATCAAAGGCGATCATTTAAAAACAATGGCGCAAACCAACCAAAATCATTTCCTTTAAAACCATTTGACCTAGTCAAAAGTCAACTAAGTCGAAAGCTACGTAGTCGAAAGCAAGCAGATGTATTTTCATTTAAAAGCAAAGCAATGCCTCAACCCCTTCGAAACCCCTGGTTTCGACCCACTAACTCTCGCCTACATCTAATTCACTACGCACCAATTCCTTGATGCCATGTGCATTGGTTTCGACTGTGTCGGAGGTGAAGGTAAAGAGGCAGAACCTGGTGCCGAAAGTATCGAAACGATGAAAAACTTGTTTATTTGTCCTATTAAACTATTTCTTTTGTACTAACCTGCCTTGTTTGTCTAAATCTGATTGGTTGCAATTTTACTTTTTCAAAAGTGTTGCCAATTTCTAGAAATAACAAATTCAAATTATTTGCAAAGAGCTTCTTCTCCTTTTATAAATATATAAAACATTTAAGTTTCAAATCTTAAATAATTTTATATATCCATTAAAACACTTAGAAAAAATCTATAGAAATTACAAGAAATTTCTTTCAATATTTTCTGTGACATGTAAAAATTTCAGACCCAAACCTTTTATTATTTAACCGTAAATAATTTCTAACCCAAAATAACATTTTCTTTACTAGAAAATTCATATAAAGTCCACAAAAAATCAAAAAATTGAAACCATTCTCCAAAATATTATTTCTGGTCTACATAAAAAATTTCCTAGGGCATTTTGGTGTCATTTAATAGGATTTTCATATCAAAACATATCATAAAATCAATATGAACATGTATAAATCATTAATAAGTATATATAATCATTCCACCATTCAAAAACATGGCAAATCATTGCAAACATTTTGGATTTCTCCTTAAAACCGAAAAAAAATAAGAGATGTAAACATTATTCACCTTAGCTTTAGAGATTAAAAATGTGAGATTTGAATGAATCTGTTGTTGATTAAGCTTCCCTTTTCTCTTTCTTTCTCTTTCTCCTGTTAATGGTAGCCGACCTTAGCATTTCAAAATTTTAAGAATGAAATGAATGTGTATGGGATATACAGCAAATGGTTAAAGATATAAGAATGACATCTTTCCTATTTTACTCCTCCTATGTTTCATGTTAACTCTTCTTTTAATTTTAAATGAAACAGCTACCTCTTAATTATAATTCAAATCTCAATCTCTTAATCAACACATTATTTTCTCGATTTGATATTTTTATGGTTAATAATGAAAAGTTCTGTAGTCTTTGCCATTAATGCTTCTACAAGGAATATAAAGGAAAAAGTGATATCTCCTTCGTGGATGTAGGATTCTTTAACATTCGAACCACGTAAATTCTCCGTGTCTTTACTTTTTCCTACATTTTTACATACCTAGTTTTCAACGTTAGATTCTTTTCTACTTTGTTTCTTTTTAATTTTCTTAAATCAAATATAAACTCAACTTAACATTTTAACAAGTAGTTATGCAACTACATAATTGTGTAAGCTTCCTGCAACATAATTACAACCTAAAGGCAAATGCAATATTACTTAAATTTATTGATTCTAATCCATGAAAGCATGCTATAATTACTTTTGCAATTGTTTGAGGTGCCGTGAGAACAAATGTCTCAGCAACAAGAATTGAGGATCGAGTTCATATCAGAGAGTTAACACAACAATATTTGTTAAAATTCTTCAAGTTCAACTTGATTAAATTAATTAATAAATGTTAAAATTATTGAAGAAAATTAATACAAATGTTGTATTAATTTTATATGATTATTATTAATTTATTATTTATTTTAGGCCTTAAAATTAACCAAAATAGTGTATAAAAGTTTTATCTTAATTTGATTAATTAAGTGGACCTAAATGAATAAATATATAAATAAATAAGTTACTAATTAGGCTTGGATTTTAAATTGAATTAGGACAAAGGAGGTCTGACCATGCTATATAGGAGAAGGGCAAGGATATCTCTTTTAAAGAGAGAGATTGGACCAACATAAGATGAGAGGAATATAATGAGATTTTTGAATATTTTTGTGCCGACCCGGAATTTTAGGCAATATCAATTTAATAATCTATATTAATAATTAAATTGGTTTGATAATTTTTTTTAATAATTTTAATTCAAATTGGTAAATTTAATCTTTTAAAGGATAAATAAACATTTAATCTGGTAATTTTGATCAATATCTTTTTAACAATTTAATATTGATAAGAATTATTTTTCAAAGCTAATAAAATTTTATTCTATTTATAATATACAGATTTGATATATATTGTGAATAGGAAAATCTTTTGTTTTAAATAAAAGTTGAATTTTCAAATTGTAATATATATGTATGTATATGTTATAATTTGGAATTCGTTTTGGAATTTAATTTAATCTATTGATAATTCATATATGTATGAATTGTAGATTAAAACTTTGTTTTAAAATTAATATTTTTCAAAAGTTAATTTAAAGATAAATTCATTTGTTTTCAAATTATAAAATAAATTATTTATTTTTAATATGATAGTTTAAAAAGGGTTTAATCAAGGTTTATTTTGTTTTCTCTAAAGTGTTTAAATTAAAATGGTTATAAATGTATATATATAAATGTTTTAGATTTTTAAATCCATGTGTAAAGATTTATTTGTATTATAATTAGTTTTATAATATTTTCTTTAAAAAGGTAAATTTGTATTTACATATGTAAGTATTTATGTATAAAGTAAATTAAATATATAAGTTTATATTTACATTTAAATTAAATAAAAATTTATTAAAAATACAAAAAAATGTGTAACCATATTAGACATTTTAATAACACATGTAAGACAATTAAGTACTTAAATGACAAATGTAACTTTTTGTACAAGTGGCCTTTATTTTTTTCTTTTATTTGAAATTTAAACATAAAGAAGTTTGTTTTTCCTTTCTTCATTCTTTCAAATTAATGGCAACCAGAAATTATTCTCAAAACAGAAATCTTTTTCAAAAATCTGAAATTAAATGTAAAACCAAATCAAAAACCTGAAACTAAATCTGCAAAATCCAACCTGCATTTCAAAGGGGAATTCAAATCTTCTTCAAATTCAAATGGAACTAAGATCAACAGCAAGTCAGATCTGTTTCAACACTGTAAAGCATCAGATTGAGGCATGCATGGATTCAATTTCATCAGCAAAACATTTTTCAGATTTAATGTTTAGGCCTGGAAATTAAAATTTCTATGTTCTCTGCAATATAACAGGTGAGTAAATCATTTTAAAAACAGTTTAAACTTGTGATTTTTAATTTATGCATATGATTGAATTTGTGTGATAATATTGGTTGTATATGTTCTGGTTGTAAATGCATGTGTAAATATTGAAGTGCCTGTATGTATAAAGTAGTTTTGCCTCTGTTATTTTACAGGTTTTAGATAAACTTGTAAATTTATTATCTTCTCTTGCATAAAGTTTTAGACCTTGATTTCTAAAAGAAAAATGTATATAATGATGTGATGTTAATTACAAAAATGAACTCGGAAAAAATTTGTTATGTTTTTATCTTAAAAATGTATGAGATACAGTGAAACACCATTGAATGTCAAAAATTAATATTCTTAATTCCTGTTTTGGATTATATAGTTGGATTGTTAGTTAAAAATGATGAATTTTAGCATGCATTGCATAATTTTTAGATTAATATTCAATTGGGGATTTGGAGGAGAAGGGTTTCGGCAATTTGATCAATTGTCGATGATTAAACACACGATTGGAGTTGAAATCTTGGGTGAAGCTTGTTCTTGTGTTAAGGATGTTGGGGAAAATGAAAATGAATCTTTCCAATGGCTAATTTGATCGAATTCGATCAAATTAGGGTTATAGAGTGGTTTTTGTTCGACTTTGCTGTCGAGATGATTGCGCCGTGAAGGTTGGACCGGAGTCGATCGCGACATAGGGATGGTAGCAGGGAGGTTGCGGCGATGCTCTGGAGGTGGTATTGGAGCTTCCGGTGGTGGCTATGACCAGAGGCGTTGGGTTTCGTGTCTGTTGTTCTGCAGTTTTTCGAGATATAGGTCGAAATTCAAATCGATGCTGTTTCGTTGAATCTGGGTTCGAATTCAGGCTCGCGTGGGTTTGTATGACTGTCGTCGATGGTCGCGATGAACTTTTGTGGACGGCGGCGTTGGTGCACGTGCACCGTGCACGGGTTTTGAAACCAGGTGGAGTTTTGTTTGAGAAGAAGGAGTACTCTCGGGTATGGGTTCGTGCAAGCATCGGGTTGGTCTCGAAGCAGGGTTTCTGGGTTTTTAGCTCGAGGCAGATGCGTGAGGATGCTGTGTTTAACGTGGGTATTTAGGGTGTTGTTTTTTTTAGTTAAGTTCTGTGTAGAGTTTAGTTGCAAATTTAAACTCGAGTTTTTAAGGTCGCTTGTTTCTGGTAGTACTGTATATTGTTATGTGGCAAATAAGCTTGTTGTTTGAAATAAATAAATAAAATCAAGCTTGAATTTTATAAAAGAAAACAAGTTAAAACTTGTTGTTTTAAAATAAAATGTAAATTAGACTTTTAAAGTATTAATTGAATTTAATTTAAATTTAAATTGTTAAGAAGTATGTTTTTGAAAGTAATTACTTAACTAAATTTTGAATTTTAATTTAAGGAAGTGTTTTGAATCTTAATTCAAAAGAAATGTTTTCATTTTAAAATATTTAATCAAAGTTTAAGTAAATTGATAAGTAACGTTTTAATAACAAAGTTTTCAAATTATTTTGAAAATAAATGAGTTTAAAATTAGATGTTTAAAGTGTTTTAAATTTTAAATTTGATTTCTAAATGCCTTATTTTCAAATAAGGTTATTATTATGATTTTGAAAAAAACAAATAGAATAATTTTTTTTAAGTTATTAAAATTTGATTAAATTCAAATAATTTATTTATGTAGATATATATGGTTAAATTATTATTGATATGAATTTAAGAATACTCAATGTGATTGTTAATAAGTAAAGAGTTTAATTAAGATAAATGCTTTTCTTAATTTAGGATTTTTAAATATTAGAAGTTAGTTAATTAATTAATTAATTTTAAATAATTAGTTAATTGTTTATTTAATTTTAATAATCACTTAATTATGAATTAATTAAGTGTAATTACTTAATGAAGTAATTAATGGTAAATTATTGAATGTAATTAAGAATGGAAATTTCGTATGGAAGTAATTATGGGAAATTACTCATGGGGGTAATTAAATGGAAGTGATTAATGGATAATCACTTAATGTTATTAATTAAGGAATTGATTAATATAATTTATTTGAAGTTAATTAATTATGGAGTAATTAATTAATTAAAAAGTTAAGGATTATTTAATGATGGAATTAATTACTTGTTAAGTAATTAATTAAGAAAGTAATCATATAATGAAAGTAATTAGAGGATAATTACTTATGTAAGTAATTAAGAGTTAATTAATTAGTTAATTTTAGTTAATTAAATATGTGATTAATTAATTAATTAATTAATAAATGTGATTAATTTAAGATTAATTACTAAGCGTAATTAATTAAAAATGTAATTAATTAATAAAGTAATTAATTGAGGATTATTTGTTAATTTAATTAATTAATAATTACTTAATGAAGTAATTAAAAATTAATTAATTAGATAATTAATCAAGGGTTAATATAATTAATTAAGAGTTAATTAATTAAGATAAGTAATTACAAGTTGTTAATTACTGTTTATGATTAATAAGATGATTAATTACAAGTTAATTATTTAATTATTAAAGGAATTATTAATTAATAAAAATCATTAGTTAATTAATGAATTAATCAAGATTGATTAATGAAAGTGATTAATTTAAGTGTGATTAATTAATTGTAATTAATTGAGGTTCAATGCAATTAATCATAGTTAATTAATAAATGGAAGTAAATGAAGAATAGTTAATTATTGCAGTTAATGATAGTAGTTAAAGGTTAATTACTGAATATGGTTAAGGATAATTACTTGAATGTAATTAAAGGATAATTAATCAAGAAAGATTAATTAAGGAAGATCATTAAGAGATGATTAATTTATTTATTTGAAATGAATAAATTGAAGAAGGATTTAGGTAATCCAATTGATTAAGAGTTAATCAATTCTGCTTTTGGATGATTGATTGATATTGGATGATTGATGTAACAACCCGCATATTTTACGATTGAGTATTTAAATATTTTATCGTTGATCGGATTATAGTCCGAAAAGTTACTTTTTGCAAACAGTCGAATTGGGACTCGAGACCCCTTCCATTGAGTTCAAAATGCTGTTTGCAACCTTTTTGAGTATAACCTTTGATATGTTTGGAGTAAGTTGATTTTTGTTACCTTTTCTATATGGCTTTGGGTTGGGTTCATCCCATTTGCCCAATTCTGGTTATATCAACCCAACCCCTCTCCACTTCTCTTCATTCATTCCTCATTTCCTAACTCTCTCAAGCTCAAGAGAATAATGGAGGAAAAGATTGAAAATTAGAATTCCTAAAACTCCAAGCCCTAGTTCATTTGCAAAATCCAAGCTCTAGCTCCAAATTCTAAGAGAAGCCATTAGTAAGCATCTCCTTCTTCTTCTCCAACTCATTCTCCTTTCAATTTTAGAATTTTCTAAACGTAACTTAGGAAATATTTTACTTATAAGCTTAGATTGAAGCTTCTTGAGTTGTTATTGAAGAGGAATTGATCTTAGCTTGTTTTAAAAGCTTCTCCTTCATTGATTTTGTGAAAATGTGAGATTTTTATCTCACACCTAAGTCTATGATTATCTTTGATTGTTAGGTATGAATTCCTAACACTTATTCATGTGCATTTGATTTTGATTTGGATTGGTTTGGTGAATATTCCAATTTTTAGTGTTTTGGGTTCAAATCTTTAAAATCCTAATTTGATATTTGAACATGTTTTTGGTGATGCATCGAGGAGCCAATAGGACCGGGTAGCCGATGGGCGTAATCCACTAGCGTCCGTGCTCGACCGGTTGCGAATTGTGAGAGTTTGCACATCAATTAATAGGGTAGAAAAATGCAGGAAATTGGGGTTCGGTCGACCGAACTCTCTGGTCGGTCGACCGAAGCTGTAGCCGAAACATTTCTGCTATTTTCGATCGACCGACTCAGAGAGTTCAGTCGACCGACCTGCTCCTATTTCCCTGTTTTGCCTATTTATGCTCATTTTGCTTTGCTTTTCCAATCTTTAATCGATTCTTCTTCTCCGATTTGTTGTTATCATTTATTATCGACTTTGATGACTTCTATTATGGAATTTTTGGGTATTTCCATTTTGATGGATTCGGTATCGATTTCTTTGGATTCTATTCACGTCTTCGAATGTGATTTTTTGGTGAATTGATTGTTCTACAATCATTTTTGTGATTTGTCACTTCAAAATTTAAAGGTTTTCAATACTAGTAGTAAATATCAAAATTCTTTCATCAAAACAGTTTCAACTCTATTTTCAATATCAAGCTTGTTTATAAAACCATTTTCCAATCTACTAGCATATACAAACCTTTACCTCATTCGTATGAGAAATCTAATTAAACGGCTTAGTAAAACAAGTGGTATGAAACGCTTGCGTTTACTTCCACGGTTAATTCTTGGACTTGTTCGATTGAATCTCTTGTGACAATTTTCGAGTGGAAATCTACAATCTGTTCGTAAATAATTAAGTTAAGCTAGTGGTTATGGGACGTCAAGCTAAACTCATTTATTTACTAGCTTAGTTTAATTTACACTTATCGATCAATGATGATCATTTTGTGATTTAGACTAGCAATGTGCGATGTCTCTTTGTCTGCGAGGGAGACTAAACCCCGTTTTTAGTGGAGCTTCGGCTTGGTGGGGTAGCGACCCATGGTCTTCGGGCCGTTTTAGTGGAGCTTCGGCTCATGGTCTTCAGGCCGTTTTAGTGGAGCCTCGGCTCAAAATTAATGTTTAGCAACCATGGAATAGCTTTCCGTTTTAGTGATACACGTGTTGGTGAGTTTTAATGCTCCCGTTCTAGTGACAGGCCTCTTTCCCCTTTTTGTGATTCCTGGATTTCTATTGATTGATTTCTAGAATTTGTGTTTCATCAATTTTCGTGATTTACATTGATAAGCTTTATCATTATATGTACATTGGTGAATTTTGTGTGTCATTAACTTTTGTGATTGGCATTGATATAATTGTCAATATTTATGGTTTGGTAAATGAAATAAAGAGTATGACAATCCTTTTTATCTTTGAGAAGATTCTTGTGATATTGATTAATCTCTTGTTGATTTTCAATTACATACTTATCATAGTATGGCATTTTGGTTATCGATTTTGTCATATCTCTTATTATATATCATTTCATCTGATATTTATAGCTAGACTGATCCATTTATTATTTTCTTATTAAATAATACTCGGGTCAGACCGAGATGTTATAGGTGCTTCTGCTTGACTCCTCTTCTGGGCTTATTATTATCCTGACTTTTGGGTAACTACTTAGATTAGTAGTTTTTGGTTGTATACATGTGAGATACAGACTCATTGATATATACATATTCTTTTGTCTTGCACTCGTAACTATTCTTTTGTGATATTGTGGATCTTGTTTGACCACTATTCTTATGTACACTTCTATGTGTAGTATTCATATCTGTTTCTGCCTATGAGATATGAACTTCTATGACTGATTTATGTTATGCTTATTTCTATATTTGTTTCCGAAGATATTATAGCCACTGTGTAGTAGCTTTGAGTTTGCATCGGTATGTCGGATTCCCTCTTGATGCAAGCTATATTTTTATCTGGTATATCGGTACTCGCACAAGGCAATTACACGGATGGTCGCTCCTCAACAGCCTTATTCTCCGCTCTAGTTGACGGCATTACCTCATAGTGTCCTTGGCTAGCGTGGGTATAGAGGTGGAGCGTCACAGCTTAGTATCAGGGTCAAACTTCGGAACAATGTAGAATAATAACAAGGATCATTGTCCTAAGTCCATCTTAGAAGTCGTGCCTTAGGATTTTATTCGGGTCTTTGAACCGTCCTATCCTATTTTCTTTTGTGATTCCTTGTTTTATCAATCATTATTGTTTGATATTCATTTTGTGAATAACCTTTTTCTTCTTCTTTCTTTCTTTCTTAAAGAAGAAGAGATGGTTATTTCTAGCAGTCCTAGCGCTGGTCAATCCAGTAGCCCTTCTCTGGATTGCGCATTCATGTCTGCCCAATAACTTTTGGATCTTGTAAAGAATCAAGAGTTTATATGTGCTTTGAGTAAGAACCCCGAAATGGTTTTACCTCTGAAACTTGAAGTTCCTTTCAATCAACTTGTGGATATCACACTTCGACATGAAGAGGTTGGTAAAGGAAGTGATGGTGATATTGGGATTTCCAAGAAGAGGCATATTAAGTTCAAAAGCCCTTATCCCAATAAGAAGGTGAAGCAAACTACTTTGGTAGCAAAGACTCCAATCCCTAATCATGGAGGATGCCACAATTGTAATTCTAAGGACTACTATGCAAAGGAGTGTCCGGAGCCACTCTTTTGTCGTTATTGCAAAAATTCAAGTCATCATATTTCTGCCTGCCCCATACTTCAAAGCAAGAAGAGGGGTGAACAAGAAACTTCGGTAGCAAAGACTCTTACCTATAGTCATAAACAATGCTATAATTGTGGTTCCACGGACCATTATGTAATTAAGTGCCTGAAACCCCTTACTTGCCGCTATTGCAAAATTCCGGGTCATCTTTTATCTTCTTGCCCCAAACTTCTAAGCAAGTGGAAAGGAGAGCTGAATGTTGTGCAAGCTCCTAGAAACTCTTCTCTTGGTCAAGGTATTTCTCATTCAATCCTTGATTTCATTTGTTTTGTGATTATCCTTTCGAGTTCTTGTCGATATGGGTTCATCTCATTATTTTATATCAAAAGAACTTGTTGATTTTTTTTCTTTAAAACATTTTGGGCTTGATGACTTCTTTGAGAAATGGGAATCCGGTTGGTGGATCCGCAACGCTCAATTTTCTTTGTTTTGATGTCGAGATTATTTTATGTGATTTTTCCTTCTGAACCGATTTGCATGTTATGCATTACTTAGGTTTTGGAAATCAATTTTTGTGAAAGGATTGGCTTAATCATTATGAAGCCCGCATCCTATTTTCCGAATGGTCTATTCATCTTCGACATTCTTAATCTGTTAAACAGATTTGTATTTTTTTTTTGTGATTCCGATTCCAACTTGATGGCATCATTTTTATTCTTCAAACCCACAAGATGCGGAAAACGTTATTTTTCTCATTCGGGTAGTTTGTGGAATTTTTCGGTATTTTTGAGCTTGTCTTAGGATTAGCTCCTAAGCAATTTTTTGAGTGGTGTTAAGGTCTTTTTAGTTCAACCTTGCCACCGATTTTCATTTGCTACGAGTTGCGAGAGTTAGCATTCCACTTACCGCATTCCGCACTTGTTATGATACTTATAAATAACTTATTATGTCATTTGGTTTGTCCAGCTTATTTCATCCATTTTATGTATCGAGTATTCCACGAATATCTCGATGACTCCATTCTTGTGTTTATTGATTTTGGATGGAAAAAAATTTAAAATTTTGCAAATCTTTTTCATAAGATTTATTTATAAGTATAATTTGATTTTGTTCTTAAACGAGCAAAGAATATTATCAAAACTTTTAAGAGATATTTTCATTATATAGAAGATGATTTTGTGATTGTATTGCCCGTTGAGTGCTTTAAGAATTCTGGTCGATGCGCTTGATCAACGTTATCGATAGGAATTTCCTAAACGCTTAGATGAGGCAGTTAGACACGATATATTGACTTGTAAGAATGTAAATTTTTTTGGAAAGATTATTACATAGAGATAAATGTAATTTTGAAAGTTTTAGCTTTTCGGGGAAGAAGATTATTTAAAAGAAATTCTTTCTTTTAGATACTCTTATTCTTGTGATTCCCGATGGGAACCAAGACTTTATCTTTTGTACCAATGCTAATCGTATTGGTTTGGATGTCATTCTCTTGCAAAAGAGAACGTGCTATCTCTTGTGCTTCTAAATCATTAATGCCTATTGAGACTAGGTATACCACTCATGATCTAGTGCTCGTGGGTATTGATTTCTCTTTTAAAATTTTGGTATCATTATTTTTGGAAGGGAAATTTGTTCTCTATATCGATCATAAATCTTTCAAGTATTTATTTTCTCAAAAGGAGCCTAATTTCCGTCAACAATGTTGGCTCGAGTTCCTTGCATCATATGATCTTGATATTCTTTACACTCCTAGAAAAGGGAATCGAGTTACCGATGCACTTTGTCGTAAGCAACAAGTGGTTGTTTCCATGATGATATCTGAATGGAATGATCTCGAGACTTTATCCACTTGTGAGATTCGTGATCGTGAATCCGATTTATGTTCATGTTTCGCTTTATGCAGCCTTGAGGCTCATCCTTCTCTTATAAACTGCTTCATTGAAGTTCAAAGGCTAGACCTCGAATTGGCTCTTCTTAGCCAGAATTTTAGGGATAAAATTGATATTGAAGGTTTGAAAGACTTTGATATTGATTCTTGTGGCGGTATTCGAAAGTTTAGTGGATTTATCGTGCCAGATATTAGTAATCTTCGTAAAAATATTTTAGAAGATTCTCATCGTTCTTAATTTACCATTCATCCTGGTAGTAGTAAAATGTACGTGGATATGAAGCGACTTTACTATTGGGAGGGAATGAAATTTGATATCACTAACTTCGTTAAGCGTTGCACGACTTGCCAACTCATTAAGGCCGAGAATCAAAGGCCTGGTGGGTTATTGCAATCTTTAGAAATTCCAATTTGGAAGTGGGACCAAATTTCCATGAATTTTATAGATGGCCTTTCTCGTTCTCGTTCGGGTCATGATAGCTTATGGGTGATAGTTGATAGACTTATTAAATCCGCCCATTTTATTCCCGTTCGGTCTAACCGGGCCGTTCCTCTTTTGGCCAAGCTCTTTATTAAAGAAATTGTTAAATTGCATGGAGTTCCTACTTCTATTGTTAGTGATCGTGATCCATTGTTTACTAGCAGATTTTGGAAGAGTCTTCAAAAAGCTTTGAGAATGAAGCTTAATTTTAGCACCGCTTATCATCCTCAGTCCGATGGACAAACCGAGCATGTGAATCAAACTCTTGAAGATCTTCTTGCATGTGTCCTTGATTTTGGTGGAAGCTGGGAAGATCATATTTCTCTTGTTGAGTTTTCCTATAATAATAGCTTCCAATCTAGTATTGGTATGGCACCTTTCGAGGCACTTTATGGAAGACCATGCCGATCTCCTTCTTGTTGGCTTGAGGCCGGTGAGAAGATGGTTTTAGGTCCAGATTTTATTTGTGATTCCACAGAAAAGATTGACCTTATTCATCATAGGATGAAAGAAGCCCAGAGTAGACAAAAATTCTATGCCGATAACCGGAGAAGGAAATTAGAATTTTCTGTGGAAGATCTTGTGTTTATTCGTGTTTCACCTATGAAGGGTGTTGTACGTTTCAGTCGATCGGGAGAGTTAGCACCTAGATATATTGGTCCAATTCCCATCACCGAACGCCTTGGTTCTGTGGATTATCTCCTTTCATTACCGGCTCAATTTTCTGCTCTTCATGACGTGTTTCACGTTTCTTAATTACGGAAATGCCTTCGAGATTCCGATTCTATTCTTGAGCCCGGTGTTGTGGAAGAAATTGAAGTTTCGCCTAATTTAACTTATGAGCAATATCCCATTCGTATTATAGCTTCGGAGGTCAAATGCCTTCGAAATAAAGATGTTCCGCTTGTTAAAGTTCAATGGTCCTCAAATCCTAAGGATTGTTCTTGGGAATCTAGAGAATTCATCGAGCGAACACATCCGGACTTACTTTCTCGTGCTCTTTGAGGTGAACTTCTTATTTCAAATTTCTTTTGTGTTGAATATGCTTTTATGGTTGTTACTATATATTTTTTTCTTAAATATTGCAAGGACGCAATTTCTTTAAGGAGGGAAGTCTGTAACAACTCGCATATTTTACGATTGAGTATTTAAATATTTTATCGTTAGTCGGATTATAGTCCGAAAAGTTACTTTTTACAAACAGTCGAATTGGGACTCGAGACCCCTTCCATTGAGTTCAAAATGCCATTTGCAACCGCTTCGATATGTTTGGAGTAAGTTGATTTTTGCTACTTTTTTATAAGGCTTTGGGTTGGGTTCAGCCCATTTGCCCAATTCTGGTTATATCAACCCAACCCCTCTCCACTTCTCTTCATTCATTCCTCATTTCCTAACTCTCTCAAGCTCAAGAGAATAATGGGGGAAAAGATTCGAAATTAGAATTCCTAAAACTCCAAGCCCTAGTTCATTTGCAAAATCTAAGCTCTAGCTCCAAATTCTAAGAGAAGCCATTAGTAAGCATCTCCTTCTTCTTCTCCAACTCATTCCACTTTCAATTTCAGAATTTCCTAAACCTAACTTAGGAAATATTTTACTTGTAAGCTTAGATTGAAGCTTCTTGATTTGTTATTGAAGAGGAATTGATCTTAGCTTGTTTTAAAAGCTTCTCCTTCATTGATTTTGTGAAAAGGTGAGATTTTTATCTCACATCTAAGTCTATGATTATCTTTGATTGTTAGGTATGAATTCCTAACACTTATTCATGTGCATTTGATTTTGATTTGGATTGGTTTTGTGAATATTCCAATTTTTAGTGTTTTGGGTTCAAATCTTTAAAATCCTAACTTTGATGTTTGAACATGTTTTTGGTGATGCATCGAGGAGCCAATAAGACCGGGTAGCCGATGGGCGTAATCCCCTAGCGTCCGTGCTCGACCGGTTGCGAATTGTGAGAGTTTGCACTTCAATTGATAGGGTAGAAAAATGCAGGAAATTGGGGTTCGGTCGACCGAACTATCTAGTCGGTCGACCGAAGCTGTAGCCGAAACATTTCTGCTATTTTTGGTCGACCGACTCAGAGAGTTCAGTCGACCAACCTGCTCCTATTTCCCTGTTTTGCCTATTTATGCTCATTTTTCTTTGCTTTTCCAATCTTTAATTGATTCTTCTTCTCCGATTTGTTTTTATCATTTATTATCGACTTTGATGACATCTATTATGGAATTTTTAGGTATTTTCATTTTGATGGATTCGGTATCGATTTCTTTGAATTCTATTCACGTATTCGAATGTGAATTTTTGGTGAATTGATTGTTTTACAATCATTTTTGTGATTTGTCACTTCAAAATTTAAAGGTTTTCAATACTAGTAGTAAATATCAAAATTCTTTCATCAAAACGATTTCAACTCTATTTTCAATATCAAGCTTGTTTATAAAACCGTTTTCCAATCTACTACCATATACAAACCTTTACCTCATTCATATGAGAAATCTAATTAAACGGCTTAATAAAACAAGTGGTATGAAATGCTTGCGTTTACTTCATCGGCTAATTCTTGGACTTGTTCGATTGAATCTCTTGTGACAATTTTCGAGTGGAAATCTAGAATATGTTCGTAAGTAATTTAGTTAAGTTAGTGGTTAGACATGAAGCTAAACTCATTTATTTACTAGCTTAGTGTAATTTACACTTATCGATCACTGATGGTCATTTTGTGACTTAGACTAGCAATGTGCAATGTCTCTTTGTCTGCGAGGGAGACTAAACCCCGTTTTTAGTGGAGCTTCGGCTTGGTGGGGTAGCAACCCATGGTCTTCGGGCCGTTTTAGTGGAGCTTCGGCTCATGGTCTTCGGGCCGTTTTAGTGGAGCCTCGGCTCAAAATTAATGGTTAGCAACCATGTAATAGCTTTCCGTTTTAGTGATACACGTGTTGGTGAGTTTTAATGCTCCCGTTCTAGTGACATGCCTCTTTCCCCTTTTTGTGATTCCTGGATTTCTATTGATTGATTTCTAGAATTTGTGTTTCATCAACTTTCATGATTTACATTGATAAGCTTTATCATTATTTGTGCATTGGTGAATTTTGTGTGTCATTAACTTTTGTGATTGGCATTGATATAATTGTCAATATTTATGGTTTGGTAAATGAAATAAAGAGTATGACAATCCTTTTTATCTTTGAGAAGATTCTTGTGATATTGATTAATCTCTTGTTGATTTTCAATTACATACTTATCATAGTATGGCATTTTGGTTATCGATTTTGTCATATCTCTTATTATATATCATTTCATCTGATATTTATAGCTAGACTGATCCGTTTATTATTTTCTTATTAAATAATACTCGGGTCAGACCGAGATGTTATAGGTGCTTCTGCTTGACTCCTCGTCTGGGCTTATTATTATCCTGACTTTTGGCTAACTATTTAGATTAGTAGTTTTTGGTTGTATACATCTGAGATATAGACTCATTGATGTATACATATTCTTTTGTCTTGCACTCGTAACTATTCTTTTGTGATATTGTGGATCTTGTTTGACCACTATTCTGATGTGCATTTCTATGTGTAGTATTCATATCTGTTTTCGCCTATGAGATATGAACTTCTGTGACTGATTTATGTTATGCTTATTTCTATATTTGTTTTCGAAGATATTATAGCCACTGTATAGTAGCTTTGAGTTTGCATCGGTATGTCGGATTCCCTCTTGATGCAAGTTATATTTTTATCTGGCATATCGGTACTCGCACAAGGCAATTACACGGATGGTCGCTTCTCAACAGCCTTATTCTCCGCCCTAGTTGACGGCATTACCCTGGAGTGTCCTTGGTTAGCGTGGGTATAGAGGTGGGGCGTCACAATTATATTGGGTGATTGGTTGATACTGGATGATTTGGATATCTGTTATGTGATATGCTGCTTTGTGAGATGAATGTTTGATATGAATTATCTATTGTGATAATGTGATTCATCTATCTGTTTATATCATCCTGAATATAAGTTAATTGTTTAAACCCTTAAAACAACTTGGACATTAAAATGGCGTTTGGTTTCGATGAGACCGAGATCGGGTTTCCATATTTGAATATCCGAAAGCCACATCGATCCAAATTAAACGTTAGGTCGTGAATCCAAGTGGAGCTTAGTGAAGACTCGAAGTGTAAGAACTATTCGTCAGTATAACTCTGAGGGTGATTCCAAAATGAGTGCAATGAGATAATGCCTTCGGTTTCATTCGAACTCGGAACGAACTTGTATGGACTGAATGCTTTCATAACATCGTCAGGTAGACGATGAGCATTCTAAGATAGATGTGTTCTATAAAGGTAATCGCAGCCTCAAGCCTCATCAACCTGGGAATGGCTAAAATAGGGGAGGTGCAGCAAGGCTAGGTGGGTAGCACCCATTTCAGGGTGAGGTCATTCCTGTCTAGATGTCCCTTTTATTTCGGCTTAGTGGGTGGTTGGTCGCGCCAACCACAGGGTGATTTTACTCGGGACTGTTCAGTAAGGAATGGTTCCGGCTTTGTGATGTAGGGGATCGGGCGTAATCCTCGGTACTGTAATCTAGACCACGTACTGTGACGGGCGGTACCCTGGTAGCCCTGCCATTGATGGAAACCCATTCTTCCTACGAGACCTATGGTTTTGTTTGTATTACCCACTTTTGTGGCTAGTAGCTGAAATTTAATCATGTAACAATTTCGGCTATTTCATATTTACCTGAAAACCCTAGACACTATTATAATATCACCGGATTTCCTATCAAATGTTTTGGTTAGCGTAAGATAAAAACTTTTCCATGTTTATGTGTGGGAAGTCTTACGTGATACCTTTTCTTTTCAAAGGTTTTTCTAAAGTTAAGCAATTTTAACCCGTTTACTCACACCAGACCCCTGTCTGACCCGAGTGTTTATTTTCTGTTTTATTAAACTCTTGGGTACTCATGTTATGTATGAGCAGTCAAGTGATTCTGGTTAGCTTGACGAATTCTGGAGGAGATATGGAGTTGGAGGCTTCCACGTGTAGATATATTATGGTTACGCTGTGTATGTATGGTATCTGTTTCTTGTGATATCTTGAATTGTATAGTTAGACAGATGTTTATAGTTGTCTAATATGTGTTGTATAAGTTGTGTACTCTAATGTAATTTGATACTATGGAATATTATATGTGATATATTATATTTAATTCGTTCTGCTGTGAGTATCTGTTGTTGTTGTATTTCTTCTTTCTCTTTCTTTTCTTCTTCTATCCCTTTCTTTCTTAATTAGTGATGCGACTTTCTAGGATGTCAGAAGTCGGGTCGCTACAGGTGGTATCAGAGCATTAGGTTGAGTGAATACATAGGCTCTGGAGTGGTGTCTTTCTTGAGAGAAAGTACTTGTATTTTTATATATAACTATATATATATACACCTGATTTGTTCGGTTATCTGTTCGGATTTTCCAACATAAGTTTTAAAGGTAGATGGAGTAGTGGTGTGTGTGTGTAACATGACTACCACTGATGGAAGAGGTCCATATGTTGAGGTTGGAAGTATATTTGTCGAGACTGTAGACCTAATACCGTCTCGAGTGAGTTTAGTTTGGAGTAAGGATTTCTCTGATATTCGAAGGAAATCTTTTAAAAGATTCGGAGTTTATCTTTGAAGTATAGTTTGGATCTGTCGAAAGTGCAGAAGTAAGTGATGATATCTTGATAACTGCGTGGTGAGATGCAGTGCCCATGGATATTTCAGAAGATGGTTTCTCTTGAAGCAGTTTTAGAAGTAGTTGAGGAGCAGTCTTTACCTGCTACAGGGAAGATTCGTCTGTGTAGAAGTTATCTGGATCTTTAGCATGGAGGTTGGCTATTCTGGAATATGAGACAGAGGTCTATAAGTTGTTTCGCTTTGGCATGGTCTCATTTGTCATTCCTTAAGGAGAGCGAGATGTTGATGCTTGGTTTGTAGCCCGAATCTCTTGAGAAATTGTCTGCCATCTCGAAGGTCTGTTGTGTGGTTTGTTGGTGGTTTTGGTTTTCGAGTAGCCTTTGGATTAGAAGTCTTTGGTTAGCTGTGGTAGCAATGCAATTCGAAGTGTTCGGTGTGCTGATGAGAAGGTCTTTTGGCTTTGCAGTATCATCGAGGTAGAGTTTGGAAGCAGCAGTGTGCTCATTTCTCCAATGGTTCAGGAATCTCGGTGGTTCTACTATCAGCAGTCCGGGCAGATAGTGAATGTTTTCTTGAAGGGTTAACCTTGTTTGGAGAAGCTTAAGGCTATTCTAATTGGTAAAGTGAGGATAGTTTCTTAGGCATCCGAATTAGGCTGGATCGCAAAAGTGACTTGCAATTAGTTTGGAATTTATTTTGAGCAATCTTTTGTTTAAGACCGAGGGTTCTCATGTAGAATAGGAGCTACCGAAGCATTCAGAAGTTTTTCTGCATCTGGAGTTGAGTTCCATATTATTTTAGTTCCAGAAGCGATTTTGGTAGTTAGCCTAGTAGAAGAGTTGGTGTAGCAGCTCAGAATTTTTGGAATTTGGATTAGTCAGATCTAGTTTCCGAGTTTGGATTCTGTAGTAAGGTTGTGTGACGGAGTCAGATGGGACCCAAAGATTTATGGATTTGATGAACAAAGTTTCTCAGATATATTGGATAATCTTGTACTCGTGTTCATCAACAGTATTCTCATCTATTTCAAGATCATAGTTATGCAGCGGAAGCGAGGTAGCAGCTGTATGAGGAAGGAAGCAAGTTTAGTTTGCTATTGCTTGGGAAGTAGAGCTTGTGTTCTGGATTTCGACGGATTTTGGAAGAGTTTTCTGTTGGATAGGATCCAAAAACTGGTTTTCTTTGGTCTAGTTGTTTCTGGAAGCATCATCGTAGGTTGAGCTGATTAGGAAGAAGATTGGCAGCCCAGGATTGTCTGTTGAGTTATGCAGATATGAGATAAGGAGTTTGGAATTCGAAGTTGGAGACTTCATTGTTGTTCAAATTTCTCTGGTTAAGAGAGCAGTAATTGGATAAAATTGGATGGTTAGTTTTGAGATATTTGGGATTTCTTATCTGTGTTTTGATAGGATAAGATTGAATTGCCAGTTTGGATAGCTGGAATTCATTGTATTTCACGTATCTTTGAGGGAGCACGTGTATGATTCATCGATTGGTTGTTGAATCTGCAGTCCAGTTGGATTTGGAAGTTGAGCTAGACTTGGGTATAGTCTGATGTTCTGTTCAGATTGGTGGATCTAGAGATGAGAGGAGCTCTGGATTTTGGTGGTGTAGTTTGTTAGCTTCTGTAGAGCAAGTTTCCCGGTGATTTATATTTAGGAAACTCCAGGTAGTATTAGAAGATTTATTCTGATTTGTGTCAGGATAGCTAGTTAGGTTTGTTTGTTTGTTTGATTGCTAGGATTGTTAGTAACTGGTTGATAGGTATGCTTTACTGTTTGAAATTAAAAATCTTTGCTGGGTTATTAAATTACCTTTGCTTTTAAATTTCGGGGAGGAAATTCTTTTAAGGGGGGATGAATGTGACGACCTGGAATTTTAGGCAATATCAATTTAATAATCTGTATTAATAATTAAATTGGTTTGATAATTTTTCTTTATAATTTCAATTCAAATTGGTAAATTTAATTTTTTAAAGTATAAATAAACATTTAATCTGGTAATTTTGACCAATATCTTTTTTGCAATTTAATATTGATAAGAATTATTTTTCAAAGCTAATAAAATTTTATTCTATTTATAATATATATATTTGATATATATTGTGAATAGGAAAATCATTTGTTTTAAATAAAAGTTGAATTTTCAAATTGTAATATATATGTATGTATATGTTATAATTTGGAATTCGTTTTGGAATTTAATTTAATCTATTGATAATTCATATATGTATGAATTGTAGTTTAAATCTTTGTTTTAAAATTAATATTTTTCAAAAGTTAATTCAAAGATAAATTCATTTGTTTTCAAATTATAAAATAAATTATTTATTTTTAATATGATAGTTTAAAAAGGGTTTAATCAAGGTTTATTTTGTTTTCTCTAAAGTGTTTAAATTAAAATGGTTATAAATATATATAAATGTTTTAGATTTTTAAATCCATGTGTAAAGATTTATTTGTATTATAATTAGTTTTATAATATTTTCTTTAAAAAGGTAAATTTATATTTACATATGTAAGTATTTATGTACAAAGTAAATTAAATATGTAAGTTTATAATTACATTTAAATTAAATAAAAATTTATTAAAAATACAAAAACATGTGTAACCATATTAGACATTTTAATAACACATGTAAGACAATTAAGTACTTAAATGACAAATGTAACTTTTTGTACAAGTGCCCTTTATTTTTTTCTTTTATTTAAAATTTAAACATAAAGAAGTTTTTTTCCTTTCTTCATTCTTTCAAATTAATGGCAACCAGAAATTATTCTCTAAACAGAAATCTTTTTCAAAAATCTGAAATTAAATGTAAAACCAAATCAAAAACCTGAAACTAAATCTGCAAAATCCAACCTGCATTTCAAAGGGGAATTCAAATCTTCTTCAAATTCAAATGGAACTAAGATCAACAGCAAGTCAGATATGTTTCAACACTTTAAAGCATCAGATTGAGGCATGCATGGATTCAATTTCATCAGCAAAACATTTTTTAGATTTAATGTTCAGGCCTGGAAATTAAAATTTCTGTGTTCTCTACAATATAACAGGTGAGTAAATCATTTTAAAAACAGTTTAAACTTATGATTTTTAATTTATGCATATGATTGAATTTGTGTGATAATATTGGTTGTATATGTTCTGGTTGTAAATGCATGTTTAAATATTGAAGTGCCTGTATGTATAAAGTAGTTTTGCCTCTGTTATTTTACAGGTTTAGATAAACTTGTAAATTTATTATCTTCTCTTGCATAAAGTATTAGACCTTGATTTCTAAAAGAAAAATGTATATAATGATGTGATGTTAATTATAAAAATGAACTCGGAAAAAATTTATTATGTTTTTATCTTAAAAATGTATAAGATATAGTGAAACACCATTGAATGTCAAAAATTAATATTCTTAATTCTTGTTTTGGATTATATAGTTGGATTGTTAGTTAAAAATGATGAATTTTAGCATGCATTGCATAATTTTTAGATTGATATTCAATTGGGGATTTGGAGGAGAAGGGTTTCGGCAATTTGATCAATTGCCGATGATTAAACCCACGATTGGAGTTGAAATCTTGGGTGAAGCTTGTTCTTGTGTTGAGGATGTTGGGAAAAATGCAAATGAATTTTTCCAATGGATGATTTGATCGAATTCGATCAAATTAGGGTTTTAGAGTGGTTTTTGTTCAGCTTTGCTGTCGAGATGATTGCGCCGTGAAGGTTGGACCGGAGTTGATCGCGACGTGGGGATGGTAGCGTGGAGGTTGCGGCGATGCTCTGGAGGTGGTATTGGAGCTTCCAGTGGTGGCTATGACCAGAGGCGTTGGGTTTTGTGTCGTGTTGTTATGCAGTTTTTCGAGATATAGGTCGAAATTCGATTCGATGATGTTTCGTTGAATCTGGGTTCGAATTCAGGCTCATGTGGGTTTGTATGACTATCATCGTTGGTCGCGACGAACTTTTGTGGACGGAGGCGTTGGTGCACGTGCACGGTTTTGAAACTAGGTGGAGTTTTGTTTGAGAAGAAGGAGTACTCTCGGGTATGGGTTCGTTCAAGCATCGGGTTGGTCTCGAAGCAGGGTGTCTGGGTTTTTAGCTCGGGGCAGATGCGTGAGGTTGCTGTGTTTAACGCGGGTATTTAGGGTGTTGTTTTTTTAGTTAAGTTCTGTGTAGAGTTTAGTTGCAAATTTAAACTCGAGATTTTAAGGTTGCTTGTTTCTGGTGGTACTGTATATTGTTATGTGGCAAATAAGCTTGCTGTTTGAAATAAATAAAAATATCAAGCTTGAGTTTTATAAAAGAAAACAAGTTAAAACTTGTTGTTTTGAAATAAAAGTAAATCAAACTTTTAAAGTATTAATTGAATTTAATTTAAATTTAAATTGTTAAGAAGTATGTTTTTGAAAGTAATTACTTAACTAAATTTTGAATTTTAATTTAGGGAAGTGTTTTGAATCTTAATTCAAAAGAAATGTTTTCAATTTAAAATATTTAATCAAAGTTTAAGTAAATTTATAATTAATGTTTTAATAAAAAAGTTTTCAAATTATTTTGAAAATAAATAAGTTTAAATTAGATGTTTAAAGTGTTCTAAATTTTAAATTTGATTTCTAAATGCCTTATTTTCAAATAAGGTGATTATTATGATTTTGAAAAAAACAAATAGAATAATTTTTTTTAAGTTATTAAAATTTGATTAAATTCAAATAATTTATTTATGTAGATATATATGGTTAAATTATTATTGATATGAATTTAAGAATACTCAATGTGATTTGTTAATAAGTAAAGAGTTTAATTAAGATAAATGCTTTTCTTAATTTAGGATTTTTAAATATTAAAAGTTAATTAATTAATTATTTAACTAATTTTAAATAATTAGTTAATTGTTTATTTAATTTTAATAATCACTTAATTATGAATTAATTAAGTGTAATTACTTAATGAAGTAATTAATGGTAAATTATTGAATGTAATTAAGAATGGAAATTTCTTATGGAAGTAATTATGGGAAATTACTCATGGGGGTAACTAAATGGAAGTGATTAATGGATAATCACTTAATGTTATTAATTAAGGAATTGATTAATATAATTGATATGAAGTTAATTAATTATGGAGTAATTAATTAATTAAAAAGTTAAGGATTATTTAATGATGGAATTAGTTACTTGTTAAGTAATTAATTAAGAAAGTAATCATATAATGAAAGTAATTAGAGGATAATTACTTATGTAAGTAATTAAAAGTTAATTACTTAGTTAATTTTAGTTAATTAAATAATGTGATTAATTAATTAATAAATGTGATTAATTTAAGATTAATTACTAAGTGTAATTAATTAAAAATGTAATTAATTAATAAAGTAATTAATTGAGGGTTATTTGTTAATTTAATTAAGTAATAATTACTTAATGAAGTAATTAAAGATTAATTAATTAGATAATTAATCAAGGGTTAATATAATTAATTAAGAAGTTTATTAATTAAGATAAGTAATTACAAGTTGTTAATTACTGTTTATGATTAATAAGATGATTAATTACAAGTTAAATTATTTAATTACTGTTTTTCAGGAAGCAGCATCCCTTATTAGACCAGTTACTGATGAGGAAATTAAGACAACTCTCTTCTCCATGAATAAGCATTCTTCTGGTGGGCCTGATGGGCTAAATGTTACCTTTTTTATCTCTACTTCGAGTGTGCTTGGTAGTGATTTCTGTAAAGCTATACACAATTTCTTCAACAAATGCAAGTTACTAGGTGAAGTCAATTGCACTAATATTGCACTTATCCCCAAAGTTAATCCACCAACAAGTGTCTCCTCTTTCAGACCTATTTCATGCTGTAATGTAGTTTACAAATGTATCTCTAAAATACTTGCTTCTCGTCTAGTCAATGTTCTGCCCACTGTAGTCTCTAGTAATCAGGCTGCCTTTATTCCATCTAGGAGTATTCTTGATAATATCCTCCTTGCTCAGGAATTATTGAAAGGTTATAGTAGAAGTAAGGTGCCCCCTGCTGCTGCAATTAAAATTGATATATCCAAGGCATATGATTCTATCCATTGGGATTCTATTGTTAGGGTTATGGCTGACATGGGATTTCCCAAAAAATTTGTATCCTGGATATATGTGTGCATCTCCACACCCTCATTCTCTGTTGTTTTAAATGGTAGACCTGTGGGTAACTTCGAAGTAGAAAAGGCATTAGGCAAGGTGATCCAATACTTCTTATTTATTTTTGTTGGTTATGGAAGTATTTACTGTTATTCTTCGATCAAGATACACACAGAAGATAATTAAGTTCAACCCAAACTGTTCTCATCATCACATAACTTCTATTATGTTTGCTGATGATGTAATGTTGTTTACAAAACCTAAGATACCTTCCTTAAATGGAATAACTGAGGTATTGCAAGTTTTCTTCAGTATGACTGGTCTATTAATTAATCAAGAAAAATCTTCTATGTTAGTTGCTGGTGTTAGTCAAGTTCAAGCTGCTGCTCTACATCAACACATTAGTTTCTCTTGTATGGACACTGACATGAGGTATCTTGGTCTACCTTTAAAATCAAAAAGAATTTCAAAAGCTGACTGTATTCCTCTTTACAACAAGATTACTTTTGTAATGTCTGCTTGGGATAATAGGCACTTGACCCGGAGTGGTAGATTAGTGCTGATTAAATCAGTTGTATTTTCCTCTCTTGTCTACTGGGCTCGTACTATGATTCTACCTGTCAAACTAGTGCAACTAGTTAGGTCTGTTATGAATAGATTTTTTTGGACTGGTAGTATACACAATAGGAAGCTGATGCCTTGTTCCTTTACAAAATTTGAAACTTCAAGGAAACTGGGTGGTCTTGGAGTTACTGATGTTAGGAAGTGGAATATTGCAGCAATAAGTAAACATTTTGATGATCTCATCAACAAGAGAGACAGCTTTTGGGTAAAATGGACATGGCATTACAACATAAAGAATAAGTACTTTTGGTGTATGGCCATTCCACTGAATAGCAGTTGGATCTGGAGGAACATGTTGAAACTGAGAGAAGTCTACCTACCCATGATCCAATATCATGTTAATGCTAATACATCTGTTAGCTTCTGGCATGAACCATGGGTAAGTAAAGGGCATATTTTGTCCAAGGTATGTGACTATAATCAGATTATGCACTCAGGAATTCACATAGATGCAAGGGGAAATGAATACATTTATGAAGGCAAAATAGTGCTGCCATACAACAGCAACCAACTACTAAGGCAACTGTGGTGTGAGATGCAATTAAAATACTTACCTGCTAGCTAATTTGAATCTGTTGTTTGGGATATGAAGCCACATTCTGTCAAAGGAGTCTACAATCATGTCTCTGCTCCATTGGCTGCTTCTAAATGGTACTCAGTGATTTGGACTAGTGATTCAGTTCCAAAAGATAACTTGATGTTGTGGAAAGTTATTAATCAAGCTTTGCTTACTAAAAGTGTTTTAAACAAGTATTGTTTAGGTTGTTCTTCTAACTGCCTGTTTTGTGATCTGTATGAAGAAACTCCTCAGCATATTTTCTTTGATTGTCCTGCCCTTCATTTCCTTTTGGTTAGAATTAGTTCAAAAACAGGGATCAATCTACTAACAACAAACTCGGGGGCAGTTTGGAATATTTTTTTCAAAGCCACTAGGATGAAAAATGATGGAGGCAGGATTCTAGTTGTTTGTTTGAAAATATATATGACTGTGATTTGGAGAGAAAGGAATGCAATAGTATTTGAAAACCAAAGAAAGAATTGGGAGGTGCTGTGGAATGAAGTTAGGTATGGAGCTTATAGACAATTGAAGAACAGTCAAACTGCTTACCCTCTTGATATGCTACTTGTTTAGGCTTGACTCTTGTCGCTTTTCTATTGTTTTTTTCTCCTTGTTCTTTTTCTTATTTATGTACCCTTTATTGTGTTGCAATAAAACTGGTAGGGGCCCAGTTAACCCCGCTGGGTTTGCCAAAATTATTTAATTATTAAAGGAATTATTAATTAATAACGATCATTAGTTAATTAATGAATTAATCACGATCGATTAATGAAAGTGATTAATTTAAGTGTGATTAATTAATTGTAATTAATTGAGGTTTAATGCAATTAATCATAGTTAATTAAAAAATGGAAGTAAATGAAGAATCGTTAATTATTGTAATTAATGATAGTAATTAAAGGTTAATTACTGAATATGGTTAAGGATAATTACTTGAATGTAATTAAAGGATAATTAATCAAGAAAGACTAATTAAGGAAGATCATTAAGAGATGATTAATTTATTTATTTGAAATAAATAAATTGAAGAAGGATTTAGGTAATCCAATTGATTAAGAGTTAATCAATTCTGCTTTTGGATGATTGATTGATATTGGATGATTGATATTGGGTGATTGGTTGATACTGGATGATTTGGATATCTGTTATGTGATATGCTTCTTTATGAGATGAATGTTTGATATGAATTATCTATTGTGATAATGTGATTCATTTATCTTTTTATATCATCCTGAATACAAGTTAAATGTTTAAACCCTTAAAACAACTTGAACATTAAAATGGCGTTTGGTTTCCGCAAGACCGGGATCGGGTTTCCATATTTGGATATCCGAAAACCACATCGATCCAAATTAAATGTTAGGTCGTGAATCCAAGTGGAGCTTAGTGAAGACTCGAAGTGTAAGAACTATTCATCAGTATAACTCTGAGGGTGATTCCAAAATGAGTGCAACGAAATAGTGCCTTCGGTTTCGTTCGAACCCGGAACAAACTTGTATGGATTGAATGCTTTCAGAACATCGTCAGGTGGATGATAAGATTCTAAGATAGATGTGTTCTATAAAGGTAATCGTAGCCTCAAGCCTCATCAACCCGGGAATGGATAAAACAGGGGAGGTGCAGCATGGCTAGGTGGGTAGCACCCATTTCAGGGTGAGGTCATTCCTGTCTAGATGTCCCTTTTATTTCGGCTTAGTGGGTGGTTGGTCGCGCCAACCACGGGGTGATCTTACTCGGGACTGTTCAGTAAGGAATGGTTTCGGCTTTGTGATGCAAAGGATTGGGCATAATCCTCGGTACTGTGATCTAGACCACGTACTGTGGCGGGCGGTACCCCGGTAGCCCTGCCATTAATGGAAACCCAATCTTCCTACGAGACCCTACGGCTTTGTTTGTATTACCTACTTTTGTGGCTAGTAGCTGGAATTTAATCATGTAACAATTTTGGCTATTTCATATTTACTTGAAAACCCTAGACACTATTATAATATCACTAGATTTCCTATCAAATGTTTTTGTTAGCGTATGGTAAAAACTTTTTCATGTTTATGTGTGGGAAGTCTTACGTGATACCTTTTCTTTTCAAAGGTTTTTCTAAAGTTAAGCAATTTAACCCGTTTACTCACACCAGACCCCTGTCTGACCCGAGTGTTTATTTTCTGTTTTATTAAACTTTTGGGTACTTATATTATGTATGAGTAGTCAAGTGATTCAGGTTAGCTTGACGAATTCTGGAGGAGATATGGAGCAGGAGGCTTCCACGTGTAGATATATTATGGTTCCGCTGTGTTTGTGTGGTATCTATTTCTTGTGATATCTTGAATTGTATAGTTAGACAGATGTTTATAACTGTCTAATATGTGTTGTATAAGTTGTGTACTCTGATGTAATTTGATACTATGTAATATTCTATATGATATATTATATTTAATTCGTTCCGCTGTGAGTATCTGTTGCTGTTGTGTTTCTTCTTTCTCTTTCTTTTCTTCTTCTATCCCTGTTTTTCTTAATTAGTGATGCGACTTTCTGGGGTGTCAGAAGTCGGGTCGCTACAATTTTGTGCCTATAAATTTGGACAAAGTGGACCAACTATACTATAATATAGTAGGATCCCCATTAATATATTTTCCTTTATTCAGTAGTTTTAGAATTGAAATACTCTTCTCCCCAATTGGTTCACTCTATTTTTGAGCAACGCCAAGTTCGAATCCCAACAATGTCATATTACCTAATATTTTAACCACTCCCATCTTCTTAATTCGCTTTATTCCAAAGCGACACTAAAGTTCAAATCCCGCTAACCTCATGTTTTCAAGTATATTTTATAGTCATGTAGTTAAATGAATTTATGATATAAATACTGTTAAGTATATCATACTTTAAATTATTTTTATAATATTAATTAATAAGAATATAAAAAAGTAGACTGGATAAATAATCATTACTTAAAATAACAATAAATATTAATATCATAAAATAAGTATATAAATCTATATATTTATCCGATTTAAGGATCATAATTTTATGTTATGTTTTTGTTAACTCACTCTATTTTTGAGAAAGATCTGGATTTAACTAGAGACCATTTTTTTTGTAAAATGCAAGATATAAGTAAGATGGTAGTGGATCCCCTTAGTTTATTCACCCTCAAATATGACCTTTTTGTACTTATTTTAAATAAGCATGATCAATGTTTGAAACACGTTGGTTGTAATTTTTATCATCATGAGGTTTATTAATTAAAATAATATAATTTCATCCATTTGTAATAAGACAAATAAGAAGGAAGAAAATTCAAACTATTCAATAAATTATAACATAAATAATGATAAAAATTGGTACCAAAATGATTAGATTTTTTATATTTGTTTGATTTTAAAGTATTAAATTTTATTATAAACTTATTTCTAATTCATTCTAATTAAAAAAGGTGTAGGTTCCACCATCGATCTTATTGTTTCTACCATATAAACGTAAACTTGACTTATTAAATTTATTTCGTGAGCTTTAGTTTAATTTCAAGTGTAGTTAAATATATGAAATATAAAGTTGAAAAAACTAATATTATGCTTTTTTTATCAAATTGTATCTATTTACTTTACTTATGTTTTTGATAGTTTTCAAATAGTAAAATACAAGTTTCCACTTAATAGTTTGGTTAACATATAAGTAAATGAAGTTGTATGAATTCATCTTTTTCTTGGAGGATTTGTTTCTTCTTAATCTTTCTCTTCTTTTTCTCTTTACCTAACTCTTCCAATGGAATTTCATATACAATTTTAAGTATATTTGATATTGAAACTTGTGAACAATATTTGTTTTTCTTTTTATAAATTACCGAAGTAAACTCTATACTCTTATAATATTATAATGATTTTAAAATTTCACCATGTTCATAGCAACCCTAAAAGTTTACATATAGGCTATCATCATATAATAAATTGTTATTCAGCATTTGAGCTAGCTATATCTGAACTGATTGGACAAATTAGACTCAATTGTCATCAAGACCATTAAGCTCAGAGCAATGATTGTGAGGTCCAAAATCAAGTACGAATGATAATATGATACTGTGATCGAACGTAATTGAGAGATATTCTATACAGAATAATCAAAGTATGGAAAATAATTTAATCTAGAAAAGGGATTGGCTATGTTCCCTCTCTGCCAAAGGGATTGGTTTAATTCAGCCAAACAAGTGCAACTCAATGATAAATAATCGATATCTCAAGATCCAAAAGTCTAATGCATATGAAATTTGAAAACAAGATGTAGGGACCCTAGGGAGTCCACTCTAAGGGTTGCACCCCAAAAAACAGCAAGCAAGATGGATCGACCTTCTTCCTTCTAGAGGGATCTGCTAGAATCAGGATACGCAGTACGTTGCACCAAGGATTGATCAATGAAACAAGTTCTACTAATCCATTTGGTATGAAACTTGAAGGCTAAACATAATACAACATGAGGAAGCTTCCATATGGATAACACCCCCAAACTCCTCTAAAATAGGGATCAGCCCCAGTCCCTATTTCTTGGAATTTGGGCCATGTGATCCCTCCTCCGGGCCCCTATGGTTTTGGAGATCCTTCTGCCAAATTTTCAGGGAGATATTTCCCTTTCTTCCTGTATAAATACAGACTTGATTGTTCAGTTTCAAGATCTCTTTATTCCCTTTTTTGCTTTGTACTATTTTGTAATAAGTATTTTCATTTGAACCCTCTTGTATTCAGTTTACAAAGTAATTAATAAAGCTATCTCTTCGAAGTGGAGGAAGGTAAACAATGCCGAACCATTATAAATTGTTGTGTCTCTGCTATTTGCTTACTTCTTATTGTTTTACTGCTATATTCCCTCTATTTATACTTAGAATTCTTTGTTTATTCCTTTACAAAATCTCTATTGGATATTTGTACTAATTTTTGGTGCAAACATTTTGGTACTTTCACTGAAAAGGAGATTCTCAACTCTATTTGGGTCCCTTTACTCCTACCGGATTGCATATATCCTAAAAAAGATCCAGAATTATCTTCAGTGGTTTATCCATTCTATTCAAATTTGCAAAAGTCTAATAAAAACTATCGACAATGGTCTAGAACATCGGATTTACCTCTCAAAATGCAAAAGGAAACGAGAACAGTAGCATTCAACAAAGAGGCCAGAGCAACATAATAGTAGATGTGAATGCACCGATCCAGTTATGTCCAGAATCCAACTGATTTCATCACAAGAGATGGTTTCTATTATTTAATGAGAGAGCACATGGATACCCACTGACATATAAACCAGCATATTCAAACCAATATTGATCCAATGAATCAACTCAGGGAGTAACAGCGTGGGAAAACTAGGAGGGAGCCAACCCTCTATTCTACATCGGAGAGTCCTACTTTATCAGATGATTGTCACAGACGTAGACGTCGTAGAAATGATGGACATCACATAGGATCACCTGGATGTCAACAATACCTGGGTTACCAGGATCGATCATGGTCAATCCCTTTAGAGGGATCGGGGACAATCCCTCCTCCGGAGGAGGAAATTTCCCTCCTCCCGGTGGAGCACAAGCTAGAGTCGCCGCAGTTGATTTGGATGCTGGAATTCAAGTGGATGACATGTACCTCTCCGGAATGATGATGAAGTGAATGCACGCAATATGCACCAAAAAGATGTTAAGCCAAGAAGGTGTGGAATGGCCTGTAGGTATCGATCGGATAATTCAGTGAGGTGAAGCACGACTACCGCTTGGCTTCAATTATCCAAACGCCGGACTTGTCGGCTATGGTTAGACAGCTGGTAAGGGAGAGCTAAGGCTTGACCAATGATGATTGTGGGATCTCAAAAGCTATACCTCGTTCACCGACAATATCCTACATGTGGAGTATCCAAGGAGGTTCAGCAAGCCATCAGTGCCTGCCTATGAAGGAAAAATCGACCCAAGAAGCATATCATTAGATATGAATGGTTGATGGATTCCACATGAGCTGATGATGCCACAATATGCAGATGTTTTCTTATTACTCTTTTTGGCATAGCAGTGATGTGGTTTATGTGATTACCATTGCAGTCAATATCTAGATTACACGATTTAGCAACAAAATTTATGGAGCGGTTCTATGTGCATGCAACTCACCGTAGAGATGTAATGTCCCTATCATGAATGATCCAGGCTCCATGAGAATCGCTAAAAGACTACTTGGAGAGATTTCATATAGCCATCATTGAAGTCACTAATCCAAATAACTATTCAATATTAATGGTGGTAACAAAAGGGATTGAGCCAGAATCTGACTTTGCCGATTGGTTAGCTGGTAAGCCACCCACAACGTTGTAACTATTCTTTGCAAAAGTAGCTCAATATGTAAGGAAAGAGGAAGCTAGATGCTCTCGAAAGAAGAATGTTAAGGGACTAGAGTAACATTGAGGTGAAACAATCCATGGAGAGTTCTGAAAAGTTCAAGTAAATGCCCATAATAAATCAAATCAGCAAAAGAAAGGCAATGATAGGAACCATGAGCGAAAGAGGGATTCTGGAAGAGGAAAGTCTAGGATTCCAATATATGCCACATACACACCACTGAATACATCTCTAGAGAATGTCTACTTGTCTACATGAAATATTATGCAGTACAGGAAGCCACTCGCAAAAGAATCGATGGAGAAGCAGAAACAGATTGGAAAATATTGATGGTTCCATGAATGTTATGGTCATAACATGAACGAATGTAGGCATCTTCAAGATGTTATCGAGAAACTAATTCAGGAAAGAAAACTACAGCAATTTGTTAAAGCCCCATAGGATGGCGGGTAGGGGACATCCGACCCTAACTGAGGACAAGCGCCGCGTAGGGTCAGGAGCCTACATGGACTAATGGAAAATTAGTGATCGATACAATAGTCGAAGGACTGCATCTAGCTGATAAAAGCTAGCATGAGATGGAGCGTTATGCTAGCGCAATCAAGCATATGAATTTAGAGTGTTGTTCTAGTATATAAGATAGGGCTCTGGCAAGCAGCATATAATGGTAGACACCATTATATTTAGAAATAGAGATGTAGATAAGGTGGAGGTACCAACGATCCACCCAATGGTCATTTCGACCATGATCGACCCCTCCATAATGAGGAGGATCTTAGTTGACTATGGTAGTTCCATGAATATAATTTTCAAAAAGGCTTACGATCGGATGTGGATGGAAGCCAAGGACTTGAAACCATCTAAAGTTTGCACTCATGGTTTTAGCGGTGCTACGACTGAAGCTGTAGGTTATGTCGAATTGCCCATGGAGTTGGGAGAATGTGACCATAGGAGAGTGCGGATGTTCCATTTATTGTATCGGATGTCGACTCTCCATACAATGCCGTTCTGGGCTGACCAGCCCTAGCTGGATTTTGGGCAGCTCTATTCTCATGGTGTTTGACTTTGAAGTTCCCAAATGATAGTAGTTTGAAGTCGTGCTTGGTGATCAGGCAACTGGAGGTGCCTACTATGTTACTGAGCTAAGAAACGCCTGGCGAAAGGAGAAAGGTGAGGGTGTAGACAAGACTCTCTGCATCCAAGCCACCGAAGATCAACAACCAGCGCTAGGGCCTTAGCTTGGGTGCTACAATCAGTTCTATAAAGGCATATATCCAAGGGAGGAGGAGGAGGATCCCAAAGAAACCAAGGCCGCATCGGCTGAGCTGACTATTGACATCACGGTCAGCCACAATGACCTGTCATAGGTTCTAAAGACCGGATCACAGCTCATTCGCTCAATAATGAAGGAACTCGCTGATTTTCTCCAAGTGAATCTCGATGTGTTTGCTTGAACTCATTCTGATGTGTGTGGAATCTCACCTACCACTATGAGCCACGCATTAAATATCGACTATTGGCTTGTGCCGTTGAAATAGAAATAGCATGGCATGGATTCTGAGGGATCTGCCACCCTTAAAGAGAAGGTGATAGGCTCAAATGCAATGGGTTTATTTGTGATGCCTTCTACCTAAATGGGTATCCAATGCCGTATTTGTGAGAAAGGCGAACGGAAAGTGGCGAATGTGCGTTCACTATTTGGACTTAAACAAGGAGTGTCCAAAAGATAGTTTTTCCCTTTCAAGGATCGATCAGCAGGTGGAATCAACCGTAGCACACGAATTGCTATCTTTCATGGATGTGTACTACGGATATAATCAAATTCCGATGCTCATCTCCAACTAGGAGCACACTAGCTTTATTATTGACATTGGATTGTACTACTATGTGGTAATGCCATCTGCACTGAAGAATGCTGGAGCAACTTATCAGGGCCTGATCAATCGAATGTTTAAAGATCGGATTGGAAAGGCGATGGAGGTATAGTGGATAATATGCTCGTAAAGTCATGAGATTAAGCAACCACACCAAAGACTTACCGTAATTGTTTGATATCCCCGATATTACAAAATGAAGATCAAACCTCTGAAATGTTCTTTTGGCGTTGCATCAGGAAAGTTCTTAGGTTTCATCGTCAATGCTCATGGAATCGAAGCTAATCCGAAAAATATTCGAGCAATTCACAACATTCAAGCGCCAAAGACCATCAAACAAGCCATAACCTAAGTGGAAAGGTTGCTACCCTGAGCTGGTTTATTTCTTGAGCCACCGCTAGATGTATTCCTTTCTTCGACTTGAAAAGAAAAGGAAGAAGGTATTTCGAATGGACAAAGGAGTGTGAGGACGCATTCCAAGCTTTGGTAAACAACTTTGAGTGACCTTCCATCTTGTCAAAGCTAGTGGATCACGAAGACTTATATATCTACTTGGCCTTCTTGTCACACGCTATATGTGCCGCACTGCTTTACGAGGAGAATCAAATCTTGATAGTGGTCTATTATGTTAGTAAGAAATTAACGTGAGCAGAAAGGAGCTATCCGAATATAGATAAATTGGTGTACTACTTGTTGGTTGCTTCACAAAAGTTCTACCTCTATTTCCAGGCTTGTCCCATCAACGTTTACATCGACCAACCATTATGACATGTGTTACAGCGACCTGAGACATCTGGAAGGTTACTGAAGTGGAACATCGAACCAAGCCAATTCGAGATCAATTATCTCCCTCGGAGAGCCATCCAAGGACAGGCACTGGAAGACTTTATAGTAGAATTCACTACACAAGATGATCTCCTAGAGAGCGGTTGAGTCCCTACCATTCGCTGGAAAATATATACTGATGTAGCATCTAATGATCACGGTTCTAGAGCCAGTATCATGTTAGTAATTCCAGAGGATCGATCAATTTTCTATGCTTTGAAGCTTGACTTCCCTACAACGAACAACAAAGCTGAGTATGAAACTCTAATTGCTGGACTCAAACTTGCAAGAGATCTGGGAATAAAATCTCTTGAAATCTTTTGCGATTCCCAATTGGTGGTATACAAAGTCCCGATATATTACCAGGCTAAAGGAAACGTCTCGCTGCATACCTTATCCAAATCCATGAGCTATTGACTGACTTTGAATATTATGACATCACGCACATTCCCCGATATCAAAACAAAGAGTCTGACTCATTGACAAAGTTTGCTAGCACTGGGGATGCACAACAAATGAGCTAGTTTCGATCAAAGTACTAGACGCTCCAAGCATAAACCAGAGGGAAATCGTACTAGAGACCGAGCTTGGGAAGGAGCCGTGGATGACTCTGATTAAAGATTATTTGCTATGGGGAGTCCTTCCAAAATGGAGGAAAGAAAGACAACAAATCCTCCACAAAGCTTTGCGATATACTATTCAGGAAGGAGTCATTATAGAAAAGGTTTTTCCATTTGATGAAATAAAACGAGTCCTAAAGGAAATTCATGAAGGGAAATGTGACTATCACACCGGGAGGTAAACCCTAGCAAAGAAAATACTCTGTTATGGGTATCACTGGCCAACTATCAACCAAGATGCTAGTGTATGCTAAGCGATGTGATAAGTGCCAAATGTATGCAAAAGTTCCGAGGGCTCCGCCGATGGAAATTACAAAAATGGTAAGTCCATGGCCATTTTCCACATGGGGCATAAATATTATCTGTTCCTTACCGATGACAAAAGATGGTGCAAAGTACGCCATCGTAGTAGTTGATTACTTCACCAAATGGGCCAAAGAAGAACCTTTAACCATAACCACGACAAAGAAAGTAATCAACTTCATTGTTCAGAACATTATCCTCAAGCAAATGGACAAGTTAAAGCTGCAAGAAAAATCATAAATTCCATTCTGAAGAAACGTTTGAAAAAGCCTAGAGGAAAGTGGGTAGATGAACTCCCAATAGCATCTTGGGATTACAGAACCACCCACAAGTCCATAACTAGTCATACTCCATTCGCCCTTACTTACGTCTCTGAAGCCATCATTCTTGTTGAACTCAAAGTTCCTTCTCATTGAATGATCTACTATGACCCCAGAATGAATAGAGATTTCCTCTTAGAATCTCTAGACTTTGTAGATAAGAATCGCAAAGATGCTGATTTGAGGGCATCTGCACATCGACACCAAGTCGCCTGATACTACAACATTAAAGTCATGGAATATTGAGCATTTATGATGTTATTTCACTTAGTTTATTCTTTTTTATTCGGTTGAATTCAATTTCCAAATTTGATTTAGCATTTGATTTTCCAAATATGTAATAAGATACATTTTGTCACTTCTTTCCATTTGACAAATAAAGTTTGAAATTTTCTTCATATTTGTGATTGCTGTAGCACTACATATTAGTTACAATACCCGACTAACAATATTGACATGCCTGAGCGGGCTCCCAGAGTTTGGAGCTCACTGATTATATAATGACTGAACTAAACAAAATAAACGTGGTATGATTGTTCATTCGATGATTCTAATTCACAACTCGATGGACGGAGTACCTAACTAGAAATGGATGAGACTCGATCATCTGATAACAAAATTAATACCGTCGAGCGATGGGACCAACATGAATCAAAAGCGATCGTGACCCAACCAATCACTCGTTAATTCAAACCCCAGACTTGGAGGCAAATCAATCAATTAAGGAAAGTACCATACGAATATTTCTTGAAATAACTCTAAGTCCTCAGAGTGTAGACAGGAGTATAAATATAAATTGGGTGTGATCTGATCATCCACCAACTAACTCTTATCTCCAAAGTGCATATATGAGTATGAACAAATAGATGAGTGCGGTTTGACCACTCATTATTCCATAAACTCCGACCTAAAATTGACATGAGGAGTATAAACTGGCTAAGGATGGAGTTTGACCATCTGTTATCTAACTTCGCTAACCCGAGACTGGGACAGGAGTATAATCATTTAAACTATTGAATCCGACGGCATAACACTAGGGTTCGAGCCTAGTGTTTGGTACAACTTAAGGCCATGACCACATGGAGGCCTTGAGTAAAAATTAACAGATGATTATCTAAATCAATGAGCAACGAATTACAAGTACATTGAATGGAAAAGTAATAGCTCGACTACTCAAACAATATTCACATAAGAGTTCAACAGAAAATAAAGAACTTTTATTTCCACATTAAGTTTGAAAATCATTGTACAATTTTATCCAAAAGATGGGGTCGTACCCGCACAAACGCGACCAACAAAATGAAAAATAGGTATATAAACTACATAGAAACTAAGCCGAAGTGATGGCTACTTCTTTTGTCTCTTCTCCCTTTTGGATTTCTTGAGAGTGGACCCACCTGAGCCTCTGCCCGTCCCTCTCTTCGATCCATTACCACCCTTAGCAGAAGAGCTTTCAATGGATGGAGGGAGTTCTCCAGGAACCGACCCGTCGGTGGAATGACTTACAGTAGATGAGATTTGGATCATCGATGTCCACATCAACGGGTTCATCTTTAACTTTTTTCTTTAACGACTCCTCTCTCTCGACGCGCTTTTTTAAGCTGGGATCATCAACGTGTTTGGATGTACCCATGATCATGACATCAACAGATCCATTTGGCAGCGGCTAACCGTTGGCCTTTTCATCAATAAGAGCTCTAATAATTTAAGCATCGGGCCCTAGAATGTCAGTATCCATCGGAATTTCAGTGAGTGTCGGTTGTTGCTCCACGGTTATATCGCTTTTCGGAGTTTGACTAGGTGCTGGAAGACCTGTAGATTCACGGGAACAAGCAAATAAGCCCAGAACTATTGGGCATGAAGAACGAAAGCTCTCGATTAATAGAGAATAGAGTGGGATGCCTGTTTCTAGCTAACTTTCAGTTGCTGCCAAAGTACTTCTTTTTGAATTGGAGTCGGTACCTTTGATTTACAACTGGGTCTATCGGGATCCTAGCTCGGATCCTATCCAAGGCCAAGTGAAACTGATGCTTCGACTGTTTGAAGCGAAGGAAGCCTTTGGGATTGGTCTTTGAAGCTTCAGCGATGTTTTTCCCTTTGCCAAAGGGTGCCATAATATCAAAGTATCGGAACCTTGCAGCGGCAAGATTCAAAGGTTCATTCCCATGAAGGATCTCTTGTACCAGTTTCTCCTTATCCAAATCAGCTTCACCAATGGCTTTCTTCCACATTTTAATGATATATTCCCAAGCCTCAGCAAGCAATTTGAGGTAGCCCTTACCATGAAAACTCAAGTCACGATGGATTAGGACTTTGGCATTGTATTCAACAATCAAAGGATCGAACATGTCCTTAATCTCATGCCGGCCAGCCTCTTTAACATCCTCCAACTATGCCTCAATTTGCTCTCTAACTTCATTACGGCCAGCTTACCTTGCCTCTTCCTTGAGAACTTCAATTTGAGTGAGTTTCTCGTCAAGTTAAATTTTCAATTCCCGAGCCTCGACGACCTCTTCACAATACCATTGAGACTCCTCCTGAGCTTCAAGTTTTTCTTCCTTATAAGAAGTTCTTCGAATTCCTCAATGCGGCGGGCTAGAGTGTCTTTCTTTTTTTGCAGTGTGTCCGTCTCCAAAGCAAGTACACCACTATGGTTAAAGGCAATGTCCGACTCCTTTTTATGAGCTATTTCTAGACGACTAACCACTTTGGATGTTCCTTTAGCGCTTTTTTATGTTATGGCTATCTTCGTTATTGACTCCATGATCTCATCTTCTTGGGGTTTGATTATGTCTTTATCGTAGATTGCCTCCAGCTTAAGGTGATCGATTTTTGGTTGCCTTTCAATAGACACATCAAAGATTTTCTCGGCTAAGTGCTGGAACGCTTCATGCTGCACAACAAAATCATTAGCACATGCACGTGAACTTGCTTTAGCACTCCTTTGAATTGTATAGATGGAAGAAAGAAAAATTATCCAATCAAAGAAGATTTTTGGAATTTTGAACTTACATTCAGCCAATTGTTCTACTATAGAGGCCTCAGGAGTTGTAGTAGTCAAAGCTGGATCAGAAGTAACAATAGAACGTTTGCTTGACCAACGACTGCAAGGCTGTCAAGAAGCAGATGAACCCGAATGATGCTCGGGTGGTGCAACAGTTTGCGAAACATGAGAATAAGATTGATCACCGCTATGTACAGGAGGATTAAGCTGAATTACCTAATGAGATGGTTGAGATTTGGCTTGTGTTTAAATGATGAAGACTCCCTGGAACGATAGCTTCTTTCCTGGCAGTCATCCCTTCCGCATCGCCTACTCAAGTCTGAACCACAATTGTATCCATAATATGTTGAGGAACCCCTCAAGTGATCAAAGGCATGAGAATGAGACATAGCACCTGCAAACCAAAACAAGAGCATATAAGTGACCATCGAATAAAGGATAGACAAAAATCGTGCAGTGAAGTGCATGTGGTTGTGAGTACCCTACTGTCCCCCTGTTGGACTAGTTAATGTGGTCTTGCTCATAGGAGTGATTTCCCTTTTGCTTGGGAGGAATGTTATACGATCCTGGTGGAAGAATTGAAACCCCCGACATAAACTTTGGAAAGTCAAAAGTATCAATGTCATCTGGAATCAGTAGATTTGAGAATCCTTCCATCGAACTTTCTAAAGGGAGAGAGGAAGACTCTTCTTCAATAGAAGTGATGGCTAACATAAACTTTTAAGCAGTTTTTCCCCTACAGAGTTTCAACGCTAGCCTTTTTCCTTATCTTGTTAGCATATGATATTTCATGCGCTATGATGATTCGACCACACGCGCATTGCCCGACCCTGCATCATCATTGCCAGGCCTGTTGGCTTCATCACCTCTAATTTTACCTTCTTCGGCATCGTCCTAAGCCTCCTCGATTGGGGGCATGGAAGGGCTATTAGTGTTGTCTTCTTATTCCATAATATTTCCTTGCAACGCAATGCTTTCCGAAAGCACGATGCTGCGACCTTCTTCTAACAGCCCAAAAAGAGATAACCATTCATCGGTTATATGGGGTTTGATGTCCCTGTCCTCAACTATGGTGGCACAAATTGCAGAAACCGCCCCTGAATAATTATCACCTTCAGGTCATGGATGGACATCTATAGATTTTCAAAGTATTTATTAGTTCAGGATACGACTTTGGCTTATGAATCAAGAAATAAAGTAAAGGCAACACTTACGTCCTTCCAACCATCATCTCGCGAAGCCGAACGGGCAACGAACGTAGAACCATTTGTGTTTAAAGACACTGAGCTTGTTCCAAGCTCCAATCGAAACTTGATGGTTGGGTGCAAGCTTGAGGAACGTATAAAAAAGGCTTCTTGTTCGTCGCTTGAAATTATAGATGAACCTGATGTCTTCGAGAGATGGTGGGTGGAATAGAACATCCATAAATAGCAAGAAAGTGCCATGAAGATAAGTATAACTGTTTGGATGGACCTGAGCTGGAGCTATTCCCATATAATTTAGCATCTTTCAGATAAATAAATTAAAAGGCGGAACACATTCGGCCCATCATATAAATTTATTACATGATGTATAACCCTCTGGGGGTAGGTGAGGCTATCATTCACTGAAGAGACTAGAGCACTACAAACGAGATCCTATCTTTAGAGCACAGCCTATGGAGAGCGGCTCACCAATTCTGGAGGCTTGGGATTCCATCGAGTTATCCAAAAATACAGCACCCTTTAAAGTGTCAGGGGCAAGATCTAGATTTTCCACTAGAAGGATGGGAATATCAGAGAAAAGGTCAACTAATAGACTAAAACTTTCTGGTTCCTCGGTTTGGTGTTCAGGAGAAAGTCTACCGGATACAGTCGTAGAACTCGATTCAACACCTGGATTACTGTGTTGTGAAGGTTGTCCAAAAGACACTGCAGGTAAACGCCCTGAACTTTTGGAAACATAATCTACTAAACTCAGTAGATAATAAAAATTAGAAAAATTAACATGTCCCCATGTACTAGGTGTGAACTAGCATGGTGTAGTGCTGTGTAGTGCAGAGATAAACAGTTCAAGATTAAAAGTTAAAATAAGTGACGAGACTTTGGATTCCGACTAGAGTGAACGTCATCGCTAACCGTCTCAACTGGCGTTTAGATTGATCGATTGCGTGAGATTTCAGATCGACCTCGACATATCGAAGTGTGAAGTTCATTGTTAAAGTCCATATGTAAGTTTTGATTCATATTCTAAGTTCCAAAAGTTTAATCATTCAATTTCAAGTTTGAAATTGGATATTCTAATCCTTATGTCTGTTATAGTCATATATTCAAGTTCATTGAGACGGGATTGGTTCCAATTATCCATACAAGTCTGCATATAGTGGTTTGTTTAAGGGTTCAAGCTTGGTTCAAGGGCTTGAAATCGGCTAAGTCCACATAGTCGATCCTTCTCCTAAAGTAAACAACTGATCCCTCTTAACCAACATGACCAGTCCTGCTTCCCATCTCTCAACATAGTCGATCCCTATGCCAAAACCAATTTAATTGATCCCTTTAAGCTACACCAACACCGATCCCTCCATATTCCACAAACAACCGATCCCTCTTTGCTCCATAAATAACCGATCCCTCTCCACATCAGTATTCAATCGATCCCTTCCTATACCTAACCACGACCGATCCCTCTCATAGCCACTACACTGGTCCATATACTTAGCCTTTCTCTTCCTCCAATTCAAGCTTTTACACCGTTCCCTCTAAACTCAAGTAGTACTAATCCCTCAACTTAAATAATTTCCACAAATCTCCTCACTCCTTACCTTCTCCTCCTCTTCATCTAATTCAACCTATGGCAAGATCGAACCCATTGTCTTGTCACAAATCAAAATCATATGCAAACCAGAACCTACCTATATGTGTATGAGTATGGATTATCACAAATGAGATGAGGTGAGGTTTGATTCAAGTTAAGGGCTGGGCGTAGTTCTTGAAATTCAAAGAGGTGGCAGATTGAGTGATGGAGATGATGATAGTTTTGAAGGGAGGAAGATGGGGTTCGGCTCTAAGATAAGGGAAAGAGGATTCGGTATTGAAGGAAATAATAGCTAATAGAGCTAAAGTGAATAAGTGAAGGAGTGAAGGGGTGAAGGGGTGAAGGGATAAAGTATCAGCTTATATATGAGGATTTGTAGGGATCAGCTTGCTTTAGCTTCTCCATGAAGCTGAAAACATTTAAGTCCCTAATGTTGAGAGGGATCAGGTATGAACCCTACCCAAAGGGGATCCATCCAATCCCTGTCAACATTATAAAAAAATGGAAGGGGATCGAGTGCGATCCCTAAGCGAAAAAACAAGTATTTCGATCCCTATTATACTAAATATATAGAGGAAAGGGATCGGGTACGACCCCTATGCGCATGCAAACATAAACATGAAAACTATATAATGTAAATAAATATATAAATATAATGAAATTGCATCTAATTCATCGAAAATTGGTGACAACCCTTGAGCATGCAAACACACCCGGGAGCCAATGACAAGAATGTGTACCTGAACATGCACTTGTGTATTCTAAAAATTCAATTTTTGAAATCATCAGAATTTAAATTCAAACCTAAAGATTTCAAGACGACGCTGAATTAGATAGCCATAGCTTAATACCCCTATAAAATTAGACTAGATAGCAACTGACAAAATATATCATGAATCTACACTATTGGATATCGACCAAGCGTCATGAAAATCAAAGAGGGATACAACACTTTAGGCAAATAATTCGATAAAATGGTAGCGACTACTCAGAAAATTGGATGGATTTCTTTCTAGAAACTCTAACTTGCTTCGATTCAAAGTATTTCATGTTCAACACAAGACGTACTTTGAGGGGCAAGTGTTATTCGGCATTTTGACCGGGATATATCTGAACTGATTGGACGAGTTAGACTCGACTGTCATCAAAGTCAATAAGCGTAGAGCGATGATTGTGTGGTCCAGAAATAAAATATAGATGATAATATGAAGCTATAATCAAATGGAATTGAGGGATATGCTATACAGAATGTTCAAAGTATGGAATATATTTTAATCTATAAAAGGGATCGGCTATGATCCCTCTCTGCCAAAGGGATCCGTTTAATTCAGCCAAACAAGTGCAACTTAATGGAAAACAATCGATATCTCAAGATCCAGAAGTCCTATGCATATGAATCTTTAAGAACGATATCTAGGGACCTTAGGGATCGCACTCCAAAAGGAGAAAGCAAGAGGGATCAGCCCTTTTCCCTCTAGAGGGTTCGACGAGAATCAGGATACGTAGTAAGTTGCAACAAGGATTGATCAATAACTCAAGTTCTATTAATCCAATTGGCATGAAACTTGTAGGCTAAGCATAATAAAACATGGAGATTCTCCCATAGATCGCACTTCCAAACTCCTCCAAAATAGGGATTGGCCCCGATTCATATTTTTGGGATTTAGGCCATGCGATCCCTCCTGTGGGCCCCTATGGTTTTGAAGATCCTTCAGCCGAATTTTCAGGAAGATATTCACTGTCTTCCTCTATAAATAGACTTGATTGCTCATTTTTCGATCTCTTTACGCTGCTTGTTGCTTTATACTCTTGTCTAACTAAGGATTTTCATTCGATCCCTCTTCTACTCAGTTTACAAAGTAATGAATATAGATATCTTTTCAAAGTGGACGTAGACAAACAATGCTGAACCTCTATAAACTGTCGTGTCTCTGCTATTTGCTTATTTCTTATTACTTTACTATTATATTCCATCTGTTTGCATTTAATATTTTTTATGTATTCCTTTACAAAACATCTATTGGGTGTTTGTGCAAATTTTTGGTGCAAACATAAATAAATAAATGATATCCCACAATTGCATTGAGTGCTTCTTACTTGTTCTCTTCTTGTTTTCTCTACACTCTTATAATGGAATTTTAGATACGATTATATGTAGATTTCACACCAAAACTTATGTAAAATATTTTTTTACTATAAGTTGCTAATGTAAGCTCACTATTATTAAAATGTCTAATAGACTTTGAAATTTCTTTATGTCCATAGTAGCACTTAAAGGATATTATTGTATATAAATAAATGAGTTCCTAAGATTACATTGAGTTTTTTTATCATCATATATAAGTCAATAACTTGTGAAATTTATATTATGGATGTTTTGTAGTTCCTAACATGAACATATTTTGATAATTTGTCGTGTACAACAACAATAATAATAAAATTGATTTTTGTAAGCACTTTACACCAAGAACAAAATATTATATAAGGAAACACATCAACTTTGGAAAATCATTAGAAGCATAACTTCAGTGTACTTAGAAATGATGTATGAACCAAGTATCATTTATCTCCTAAATGAAAACAAACATTTATTTACGGGACGTTTAATTTACAAATACTGAAAATTAAAGTAATGATATTTCTTAACTGGAGCTCAATAAATGTAAGAATATGAGTTATTATTAGTATAGCAAATTATTAAAAATGCTTAATGTTGGGAATCACATTATTTGATGAAAATTTAGTACATTCTATGAAGTGGCGCTCTAAAAGATGCATGTTTTCCTTTTTTTTATGTCTTATTCATTATTTTACTATTTTTATATCGCCTTTAGAATAAGGAACGCGCCATGAGATTTTTGCAAATGAATTTGAACTATAAAAAGAAGCTTGTCATATTTATAATTTAGTCACGTCACAACGCATCAATATTCAACACTTATGTCATGCTACATTTTTAATGTAAAAAACTCATTCTATATTGCGATTATTTAATAATTTAGTTTTTTTTCTCTTCCCAAAATCTCCATTGTAATCATTACAACCATTATTGTCATCGAAGGGTTCGACGTGCCACCTAACCTTGACCCGCTTCAATAAATAGTGCCAAAGTAATAGTGTCGACACCAATGCAAGAGTTATGATGGACGAAGCCCAAGAATCATGGGATGACGTGAATACCATTGGCGCTAATAAAGCTCGACACTTTAAAGCATTGTCGTTGCCTTTTATGATATAGAACCGCTCTTTGTTCACGTCACCTCTCATCATTATTACCGAAGACATGTGATCAGTGATATACTAATAGCGCTAATGATCAACATCGAGACCATAAGAATAGATCAAGGTCGAAGGGGTAGGAATTTGCGCTTCATCAATAAAGGAATGCAGGCAGCGTCGCAAATAATCAAAGGGGAAAGGGTATCAAATACGACCAACATCGTTAGCCATCAATGAATGTTGATGCAACCCATATTGCATCTCATTGATGCGGTGCTCTAGTGATGCCGCTATTCACATATTGCAACCAAGACAAGCTCGTCGTCGACAACCAAGAAAGATATTAGCATTGCACTAAAGCAGCGTTGCACTTCGCAACACTTTGGGATATCACTCTACGATGACATCTAGGATCATCAACGTCGAAGGAATATTAAGTGACACTGCTCCTCGTAAATACTCAAAATTACTTCTAAGTAATGCCACTAGTTATCAATCAAGAGTATCTTAAGACAAAGTGTCATCGACGCCGAATTCCATCACTACCAAGATGGCACTGAAGTTCCTCTATTGTCGTCATCAAGCAAGCCAAGAACATAATAGCATCAAAGTCGCCGATGTTGTTGTCGAGGCTGTTGCCATAGCTTACCGATACCATGCGCCATGCATCCTTTTTCCTTTATAAATATGGACCTAGGGTGCTATTTGAGGGGCGAACGATTCTCTTTGCTCTTCTTTCATTTTCAATTTTGTAAACTCTAAATTAATATGGGGATTTTTACCGATTGTAACACTTGAACTTTATGCACATAAGGGATTGAAAATCGAGAAATTACATGGCATTTGATGTGATAAATTACGATTTATTACTAGTATATCAACTTGACTTCGATTCATAACTTGTGTACTGACTCATCTATGACTTGAGACTTGCATTGCATATTCAATGATCATCTATGACTCTAGGCATGTGCCCAACCTTAAAATAAAATGCGCGTTGGACTATGGTGAATTAAACACCAAGCATACTTCATCCTAGCAACTAATCCTAGGATTACCTTGATCAACCCCTTAACCAAATCCACTTGTCCTATATTTTTGGTGTTAACGAAGAAATTTGTTAATATTTTGGCACTAGAAGGATGTCTTGAACCTCTAACTCCGTTAAAACCTTAAGTGGAGGTACCCTAGCTTGCATATTTAAGGCTTGAAGGACATCCCTCTACTAAGCATATCTTATATCCAAACTAACATACCGTTGATTTTCAACACCAATTAATCGCATCAACTAAGTTCGGCTTAGTCAAGTTAATTAATCATGTTAAAGTATCCGAACAAGGATTCCCCGAGCCTCAAGCCACTAGGCCAACTTGGTAAACTATTAATGAACGTCGGCTTCATGAAGAACAAACATTAAGGATTATGGCAATACGAATTATGGAAGAAAAAGGAAATAATTAGTCCCTTGCAATCCTGAAGAGTGGAGGGTGAATCCATTTCATATTGGTCCAACACCGATCATTGCCCTAGGAAGGCAGGACAAAAAAGATAACATCTTCTTGAAAATGAAAAGGGAGATTCTACTCAAGGCCAATGGGACCATTTTCGAAGAGAAAGTTTAAAGAGACTTCAAACGATTCACTAGAAAGTGGGAAATGTCCCTAACCATTCTTAAGAAATAGGTAAAAACTTGAGACACTTTAAAAAGAAAGCTTGTTACAGAAGTTAAGGAGCTTATCATGCATAAGAAAACCAAAAAGAATTCCGAAGGATCAACTTTCAAAAGACCACGACTTCCTAAGAACTGCACTCTTACCACATCTTACGAGAATATATATCTCCTGACTAAAGACAAGCTCAACTATTGGCTTTCACAAAAGAAGCGACCAAAGAATGAAAGAAATCTTGGAGGATTATATTGTCATTACCATTGCTCTAACGGCCATGACACCAATCTTCACCAAAGCTTGGAAGGAATAATCAACAATCTCTTAGGATAAGGAAAGTTTGATGAATTTGTACAAAGATATAGAACGAATCCGTAATAAAGAAAGATTTTCTTAACAAAATAAGTGTACCTACATGGTAGAGGAGTAAAACTCTCCTAAAATAATGGAAAGCCTAAATCACTACCTATGATGTAGTAAGGGGCTAAAGCTTTTGTCCCCTGCAAAGATAGCCTGGACAAAGCACCTCCCTAGAGGGAGGATGAAGTAAGCCTTTGGTGCTATCATCAAAGGACCCACTAAAGCACCAAACAAGCTTTAAGTGTCATCATCAAAAGCCCCAATAAAGCGCCTCCTAGAGGGAAGATGGAGTATGCCTTTTGTGTCGTCATCAAAGGCCTCACTAAAACACCAAACTAGACTTCGGTACCATCATCAAAGGCCTTTGTGAAGCACCTCCTAGAGGAAGGAAAGGTAAGCCTCAAGCTTGTCCAAAGCGCCAAACCAGCCTTCAGTGTCGTCATCGAAGGCCTCGCTAAATTGCCTCCTAGAGGGAGGTCGGGTAAGTCTTTGGCCCTACTCAAGATAGCTAACCAAACGCACCGAAACAACGGACCTAAATCATCACCTACAATGATGATAAGGGATCCGAGTCAAGTAGTGCTCTAAATAAATTAATATTCTAGAGGAATATCTATCAAAATCCAAGACAAGTAGCGCTCTAAGTCAGTCAATCTTTTAGAGAAAGATCTACCAAAATCCAAGTCAAGTAGCGCTTTAAATAAATTAAATCTTCTAGAGGAAGGTCCGTCAAATGTGAGTTATTTATCGCCAGATAAGCGTTTATGGTCTTCTATTATTACCAAATAAAGATTTTCGGTCTTCTATTATTATTGCTGGATTGGTTTTCTGCTCTTTTATCTATTGCTAAATTAGTTTTCTAGCCTTTAATAATTTATTGCCGAATGGCTTCTTCAATTATCAATCGACGGATAGAGTTCTTCAAAGATTATTCAAAAACTTTATCACTTTGATGACAAAGTTTCACCAAATCAATTCTCAGTTAATGAGAGTCACCATTATAAGATAAGCTGCTGAATATTATGGGAAAGCAACTTCTTGTATTAAGTTCTAAAAAGCTCAAAATGCAAAGGGCAGGATACTAGTTGTTAAGTAATTTTTAAAAAAAAGAGCCAGTATTTGATTTGAAGCTATATACCTAACATTTTAGGTTACATTCACTTCAATACAAAATTTATTTGTAGCCTAATATACTATATGCAAAATTGCAGGTATAAAGAAAACAAAAGGAAGAGTCTATTTAAAGTAAAAAAAAAATTAAGGATCAAGGCTCCATGCTGCTTGTCAAATCTTTGGCAATTAAAGGGTTGGTAATGTGGCGAAGGGCCATGTCCAAAAGCTTCTTGATTTTCTTTTCCTTTATCTGAACTGTGTTTGCATCATCAACTGAATTAATTTGAATCTACAAGGCATGATGAAGAGTCTTGTTAGCTTCTCTTAAAGTTTGAACCTTGCTCTTTAATCTTTAACCTCTTGTTTAATAGCGTATTTCTCACGCTCAAGTTTTTGAACTTTACTTTCATATTAAAAGGCATTGAGATACCTTTTCATTCCACTTCATGTTGAAGTACTGCATGCATCCAAATTCAACTTGACTACTCCAGTTAGAGAACATTTCATTGCTTAAATCCAAAGGTGAGCTTAATAAAATAGGAAATTCTTAGTAAGTAAGAGATTTAGATCTTGTCCTCCATCCTAGAGAAGGAGTGGGAAGGCTAGAATCACCTCCACTTGTGATAAGTTCTAGATGTTGATAAGATACTTGAATCTTCATTAACTCCACTTCAAGATCATTTATTCTTTGATGTAATTTATCCCTTTAGGCATCAATCTCAACCGAGGGTTTATAAATTAAAATCGTGTCTATCTTTTCTCTAAATGCTAGAGATTCTTTGATCTTCTCGTTGATCTGATACTCTAAGCTCAAGGTTATTTCTTTATGCTTTCCAAATATCGACCTTAATTGATAGTATTTCGTATGGCACTCCTATGCATCTGCGTTGTTCAAAAACTGCAAAGCTGAAGCTTCTTGAAAGGACGTCCTCCTTTCAATATTAGCAACTAATCTATCTTAAATTCCAGTTACTCGAGAAAGAACATCTGCAGGATCTGAATCGAGTGCTAATTGGTTTTCCCCATCAAATTAAATAATAATCAACTCATGGGAATAAACTTTTTCATCAATAACATCAAAGTTTACAAATGAAAAATAAAATCAAGCTACATCACAATTTTATATTTAAACATTTAGATGATATTCAAGTTTTGATTTTGAACTGTGATTTTAGATCTCTCAAATGACTTGGCCAGTAAGGTAAGGGTAAAATCAAAGGAAGTTTTAGTTTCTCTCGAAGTATAAACCGGAGGGAATCAGTGATAACCCCATTCCTCAATCGAAGAGCAAGTGTGATCATATATTAATTTGGCATGATAAGTTCGAATTTTACTGAGTAATCTGTCTTTCTCATCACCCAAGAAGTCGAAGCAGAAATAAGGGAATCATATATAGACTTCTTGAAGATCTCTAAGGAAACATTGTCTTGCTAACTGAGACGTTCTAAAAATCAAAGAATTCTCCTTAAAATCCTTCTTTAGCATGAAAAACTTATTCAATAATTCCATAGAAACAGGACTTTTCAAATTTTCCCTAATATGTGCAAAATATGAAAATTAGACTAAACAAAAGAAAAACAAAGGAAGAAAAGTTTATAAGCTACTTGAGTTACATAATAAAATTATACAATCATCTGGGTTCATATAAAATTGACTTCTTATATAATTCAGAAATAAATCCTTTTCTATTATATTTGAGATATACTGGGGGAAGAGAACGAGAAGAAAGAGGGTTGGATGCAACTTTAGGAAGATTCCAGTACTCTCCAGGATGAGGATCGAACCCATACTCATCCAAGTATCTACGATGAAAGTGTTCGAGCAAGCCTGTAATTGTCGCCTAAATAAAAGAAGTCGACGAAGTTGCCCTAGAATAAGCTCTATAAAGAAACTCTTCCAAAGTATGCTTAGCATCAGTCAACATCCAAAAAAGAGTCATCGGTTCGGCATTTTCCGCTAAGAGTTTTCCCGATAGAGACGTGCTCTTTTCATCCGTGGAGCAACTTCATTTTCTTTAAAATAATTTAGTTTGATGCACTGATTGCAAGTTTATCATATTTTTTGGAAAACTCATTGTACTCTTTCAAGTGTCCATCCAATTCTCTGTTCAACTGGTCTATTTCCATTTGCTTCTTTTAAAGCATAACGTCGTAATGATATTTCAGTTTTCTCCTTAGCTAAAGTAATTAATGTATTAACTAAGACTTACTTGATAACTTAAAGTGGTAAAGAGATCCATACCTGACAAAGCAAATTAAAGACGAAGAAATCTTCTCTTTTTACTCAGGATTTTGGCCTTGGGAAGCACTGCCTTTCTTATGAGAATCTTTCCTTAGAGGATCAGGTACGTTAGCAGTTTCTACATCCCGAACAATTAAGTCTGGGTTAGCATTAGCAGATCCATCTTTATCATCTGGCAGTCCAGTGGGACCCACTGCATCACCTCCACTGTCACCACTATTGTCATCATTATGATCACCAATGTCATCGCGATCATTATTATTACCATCGGTATCATCGTCGTCGTCGTCTTCTTCTCCATCGAGTTTTATTTCTTCGTCTATTGGAACATCGTCAAATGTTAACCATTTTTCAAAATGAATTTTCACTTTGACGGGAAATTCTTTTTCAGGTGTCTTTTTGTCCTTTTTCATCCTAAGACTGAACTGCCTCTTAAACTTTTTATTCAAATCTGGAAGAGATGGAAAGTCTAGATCTGAGCATTTTCGGATGTCGTTAGCATAAGCTACATACAAAGTGTCTTTGTAACACTTTTCAGTGATTTTAGGAAGAGCGACAAAAAGAAAAGAAGTGACTTTTTTATTAGCATCAATGACAATGTTATTCGAATAAGCTAAGATACTAGACTTACTTTGCAGTTGGTCTTCCAGCAACTTGTTCTTCTTAGCTAACTCAGACTTTTCCTCAATCGCCTTCTCAAGATCTACTTTGAATTTATTAGCCAACTCAAGATTGGCTTTCAAGTTTTTCATTTCCTCTTTTAACGACTGCTTAGCTTGCTTTTCCTCATAAAGAAAGGAAACAAATTTGTCCTTTTCAAGAATAGTCCCATCTCTCACCATAGCAATGTCGATCATACTATTGTTAAGTGAAGAGATCTTTTTTTAAGCTAGGCCACTTCATTGGAAGGCCCTTGAGAAATGTCTCAGAGAAGAAACATATGCTTTCCTATCAAGAATATATGACCCATCAAAGTCAAAATGGAATCTATAAAGTTAAGATGAACTAAGTGAATAGAAAAACATACCGATATAAGTTGTTTAAGAATATGAAAAGGTGATCATCAGAATAAGCTGGAGGCTACAATGATCCAAGAGAAGTGATGGAGGAAGATTGAATGGCTAGTCGAGTGAGTTCTTCAAAATTCATCGCTGAGGACTGAGTCCGAGCCTTCGATGGAAGAGGATCATTTGGAGAAAGAAGCAAACCAAAATCAACACACATGCGGCTGATGTACGCTGGGGAGGAAAAGTAGTATTCAGGAGGGGATTGGGAGTTTGAGTCCCCTTGGGTTTCGCTATAGCTTTATCTAAATTCACCGCCTCAGGATTTGAATCAATGTTTACATGCCCCTCCTCATTCACAACAACATGAGAGAGTTCACTTGCAAGTTTGGACTTCTTACTCCGAGGGAAGGGAGGAATGTCAATAGAGCATCAGTGCTCATTTCTTCTTCTTTTTTTAACACCTCAATGGCTTTGGAAGTTTTTAATAGAAACGGGTTTGATTGGTTAAGACGAAACCAAAGCTTCATCTTTGCTCTCCCTCTTATTAGAAACGCCATTTTTAACCCTTGCTTCTGCGAGAACAACGACGAGGTAGACGAGCTAGAAGAAAAAGAAAAAGTTAGTAAACCAGTAGCATCAGGAATTCCATTTTAGCTAAAATGAAATTTACCAAAGGGATTGGGCTGAACTAGAGAATCAAAAGTGAAGGATATTGACATACCCATCACCAACAAACGTTTCCCCCGAGCATCGTATTTCACCATAGAAGGTTCTCCGACGATTTTGTGATGATATAAAATAATAGAATATTTAAGAAGCTTGGTTGGAGTTAACAATTTCAGTCTATTCTCTACCTTCTTTAGCGCCTGAGTTAAAGACAGCATAGTTGCTTGGTCATTTGTGCTTAGTTTCTTAGGAGCAGAATCCGATAACAGACACTTATCAGTAGAAGATAAAAAACCTACACAGGATAACTAAGGATATGAATCTTACTAGTGACAGAGAATATCCCTTTGATGTTAGAAAAGCACTTAACAAAAAAGAATTGAGTTTCCCATCCTCTTACCTTGTTGACACCCTCAAAAATCATACTTTTCGGCTGAGGATGGATTTGGTACAATTGATATTTTGATTGTTCACCCACCTTAGTAGGACCAGCAATCAAATAGAGAATCTCAACACTATGGGAGGGAAGTCCCACCTCCCGAGCCAATACTTCTAAGAAAATATATATACGAATCTGGAAAAAATTATATTGGTGCGATGTCATATCTTTGGACAAAGCCAGGAAAAGAAAGATAATCAGTATGCCAGATGTGTATGGGAGTAAGGGAAAAATATCCCTCTGGTAGGTTATAAATGTTGTCTGTAGGGCCAGTAGGAATGGCTTCAATCCCTGTAATGCTAAATTTCTTAAGAATATAGTTCACCCTCTTCCTGAGTTGTTATAGATGATGGGTTTAAGAGATTATCTCCTTTTTTACTGGCTGAATATGAAGGTTTAGGCCCTTTACTAGGTTTCTTAATGGACTTCTTGCTGGATTGTTCGCCTTCCATTATCATGCTAGGTGATATTATTCCAAATTTAGAAGTAATCATGTTCATATTATATAAAAGATTTAGTACATGCCAAGTAATAAATATTATTTTTTAAGTAGTCTATTTACTGTCGAAGTGACAAAGTATATGACAGTCACAAGATAACGGCTTTTAAATGTCATATGCCGAATTTGTCAGAAAAAATAAATTTCAATTCCAATAAGAGAATCCCATAAAGAAGCTATACAAAGTTGGATGAGAATGAATATGCGGCACCAATAAGCCTACATCGACAATGTTGTAAAACTTATATATTAAAGTACTAACAAGCTCCACAACCATGACTAACGTCGAAGTGATAAAGTCATCGGCATTAATGAGTAGCAACAACATGGATTGGTGGTGAGCTGATCGGTCAAATAACTCATAATATGCTAAGTCAGCTAAGTCGAAGGTTATCGTATTAAATAAAGCCAAATTCATGATATTTAAGGTAGCTGTAGAACAATAGCGATAAACAAAAAGACCATTGATGTCAAGTTGAAGCTTTATAAACCAACAACAAAGGAAAAAGATGTCGGTTATGATTAAATGACACCGCACTTGATTGATATACACCTTCTCTTAACAATGAAAGATTATTATATCTCATCTTGATTGTTAACTACGCAAGGATGTTGAAACGACCCCTAATTTTAGCTATTTTTAAATTATCAAATGTAATGTCATTATTAAATAAAAACAGTTATAAATAAAGGTTTCAATGATTTTGAATGTAAGCTATTGGACATGAACATGAATAAAATTTTGAAATAAACTAATTTCGAAGATTTAAGTAATAACGAGCATTGAAATGAAATTATATATATAAACTGGGTTTATAATCAATAACTGAAGTTGGATAATAGTTGTGAATTATTTAGATAGAAATAAAATGATGTTGATAACTGAAAGTTTATTTGGGACTTAATGATTTATTTTTATTGATATATAGGATAATTAAATTGTTAAATCTAATATTGGAAATTATTTGAATAATTGAATTCTAAATTTAATATAAATTGATGTAAGTTTTATTTAAACAACAATGAAGATTGTTAACATTTAAAATTGGATTTAAAAGTGAATAATTATAAATCAGAAATTTTATGTTATAATCGAGACATTAAAATAGCGACCTGGAACACAGTCTCAGAATTTGACAAAACCAGTTCCATTCGATTCATAATAGTGAATTATTATCGGATTTAAAATTTCATAACATTTGGAGTTATCGTTTGGTTGTACAGGACAGAAACGCTTGAACTAAATATCGAGAATTTAATTTTTAATTGGGTTAAAAAATCTATCTTCCACATACGATCGAATTAGGCCTCGAAACATGTTCCATTGTGTTTGGAATATATTATAAATGCTAGGCGACACGCTTCGTTAGGAGTTCGTCCGATAAGAGTTGAAAATAATATGAAAATAATATATATTGCACGTATATATATGCGTCCACAATAACCATAACCCTAACTTTATTTTTGGCCACCGCTTATAGATTAATGGCCGAAAACTTCCACCATTTGCTCCTCAGTTTCTCCAAATTCTTTAACAATTAGATAAAATTTCCTAAATGAAAGTTGTAGAGCATCGCAAGCTCCACACATCCAATGGTGAAGATCGTCTATCGTTGTCGATTGGAGACGAACAGAGGCCACGCCCGTCTTCCATTCGTGCGTATTTTCCTAGAGATGGGGAGGGCCGAGTTCTACGTGGTTGCTGGAGTTGGTGTATGGTGGAGAGGGCTTCCATGTGGTGCTATTCTATAGTCATCAAACATGACGAAGGAGGAGCAACTATTGATGATTGAACGGCGATGTTGGGTTTTTCATATGTGAATATCCTAGAGCACGCGATGAAGGAGGAAGGTGGTCGAATGGCCAGATCATTAGATCTCCAAAATGTTCGGCCTGGGTTATTTAGGTTTCTTAGAAATAAAAGTTGTAAATTATTTTCATTAAATCGTATAAACTTATAAATTGTATATCTTGGTAATACAAGGTCGGAATTGGATGAAATAAGCGGCAACGGGATCATGGCAATGAGCACTACATTCTAGAACTGATTTGGAGTCATTTAGGGCTAGTTAAAATTTTAGGTTAAATCGAATGTCGTTTGATTTGATTTGAAATTGAAAACTCAGGGTGAGTATTTCATAATGCTCACAAGTACTAGAATATTATTATGCTAGTTAAATTTGAAATTTTGAAGTGTTATAAATTTGTTGATCGTTGTTTGATAATTTAATTGCCATCTATACTGTCATTGGATTAACTGTTAAAAATGAAAATTGCAAATTAAATTTGAAATAGGAATTTAATTGCCAATAAAACACCTGATTAAATAAATATGAAATTGTTGTGAATTATATTTGCTATTTGGATGATTGATTGCGATGAATGCTATTGGTTGATAGTTTGGATGACTTGGATGTTTATTTATTCTGGTATATCCTTTTATCACCCTGTATATTATTTACAGTATATAAATTGTAAATTGAATTATTTTGAATGAATTAAGAAATAGGTTGAAATAATATATACCTATGACATTGTGTTTTTGATTGAAATAATATATATCCATCCCTGAGATTAAATTGAAATATATGATCACTTGGCCATAGGATAGACAATTACATATGGACAACGGATTGTTAAATTAAATGATTTTAGAACTTTTGATATGAAATTTATTTAAAATGATTTTGATTTAAAGAAATAAAATCGAGTTTATGGAAATCGAATTCTTTTCGAATGTGAATCCAAACTGTGGGATTAAATTGTGTTTAACGAAATTGTTTAAAAATCGAAGTTGAGATTTGGAAGTTATAATTGAAATAAGATTTGAAATTCGAAAATTAGATTGTTTTAAAAGAATGGATTTTTATTCGGACTTTGAATATTGCTAAGTAAAAACGATATAAAACGATGTTTTGAAATTGAGCTCGGAATTGAATTATATTTGAAAATTGGATTTTTAAGTTGAATGTCGAAGGCAAATTTGATTAAGGGTTTTAAATCGATATTTTGGAAATCGAACTTGGAATTGATGTAAATCGAAATGGTTTAAAATTGAGAATTGTATTGAAATGGTTTCAAATTGGAATTGAATTGAAATAAATTGGAACTGAAATCTAAATTGAATTATTGGGAATCGGAGTTGAAATTAATTTGAAAAAATTGAAATTCAATCGATTCAGTGAATTGACTTGAATTGAGAAGTTGGAATTATATCAGTTTGACTTTGAAACTATTTTCCAATGAAATACTTTGGTATAAACTATTTTAATTCTACATTCTTCAAATATTCAAATTAACTTGATTTCCAAACTATTTTACTATATAAACCATTTTTAAAATTTAAAATATTTTATATTAAACTATTTTAACCATTTAAACTATTTTAACTATTTTAACTACTTTTAACCATTTTAACTATTTTTAACTATTTTTAACCATTTAAACTATTTTTAACTATTTTAACCACTTAAACTATTTTTAACTATTTAACCATTTAATTATTTAAACTATTTTAAAACATTCAAACTATTTTTCAAAAATTCAAAGTGATCAAGGATGGAATGTTTATTTTTAAATCATAGATTTAAATATGAATTGGGTCGAATGAAGTTATAGCCTAAATTGAAATTCGAAACAATTTTTGGAATCAAAATTGAGATATTGAGGCGAAATGACTTTGAAATAAAATGGTATATTTTAAGTAAATATGATGATTTTGAAATAGATTTGATTTTTAAGCGAATATGATGTTTTGATATCAAGTATGAACTGTTTTCGAAATGTAAAAGTACTAACTGGTGTGTAAAAAAACGTTTGGTTGTTAAAGTAACTTGGGCCGGATATGGGCATACTCTTTGTCGATACCGAAAAACGCTTTAACAATTGTGTACACGGAGGAGATTCTAGAACGGAGTGATTGGATTTGACGGTGATTGCTGGATATGAAGAAAGAGAATGATGATGGATATACCCTGGTACTTGAGCCAATTTGAAATGAATAAAATAGGATGGCTTAACAAGGCCAAACGGGCTAATTACCCCGAGCGGACATCCATTCTTAGAGTTTCTTGGATTCGGTCCATATTATTACTCTTGTTGTTGGTTCGATTGGTGCACCTTGATTTGGGATAGCCTCCCTTTGACTCGTTATGGGATGGATGGACGCAGTGGGCGATCATGGCTATTATGCTTACCACCAGCCCTGCGACCCAAACTAGTAGTATCCTACTTTGGGCATTGCCTCACGTGCCTTGTCATACTTTATCCCTATACGAGACCCATACGACTTTGGTTTAGTGTTGTCGTATCATGACCCATCCCTGACTACCGACGTACCGGTGGTGTCAAATGCAAACTATACGACAATGCTTAAAAACATGTTAAGTGGGATTAATGTAAAGCTTTAACGCTAAGAAAAATATTTATTTTATTGATCAGACATTATTTATGTAACATATTCTACTACATATAAATATTTTGACGGATCCTTAAGAGATGGAAAATCATGTAACATCTCTTGAGTTATTGCACGCATGTTATACACTGGATTGGAGATGTGAAAACCCATAAGCATCTTTGATGCCGTGACACTCATATTTTATATGTGATATTGATTGACTTACATACGGATATTTTAGTCCTAACTCGAGTGTTTTTTTCATTGCGCTCGGGTCTGTCCTGAGTTTTTCAGCTTATTGAAGACTTATTTTGGAGGATGAAGATAAAGATTTGGTATACTACTACATTTATTCTTGATGTATTTATAACGTAGATAAATGTTGTATAGATCATAATCAGATGCATTGTATAAACAACTTCATGAACTGTTTATTTGATTATTATATTTTGTCATTCCGTTGCGAGATTTTGTGTTTGTTTCTTCTTCTTTTTCCTCTTATTTTCTTGTTTACACTATTAGCAATCCTCCCATTTGAATGGTTTGAGTTGGCATGTGTGGTTTATCGTCGATTTAACTATCTAAAAAGGTGAGTCGTTATAGTTGGTATCAGAGCTTTGGTTTAGCGATAACCTTAGCTTTGTGGGGTAACTCATTAGAGATAGGGTCAGTAGCACCTAGAATGAGTTCGAGTGTATTAATAGATATAGTCACGTATTTGTTAGTGAAGATAAAAATGTTTTATATTGTGATGGTTAATTTGTTGAGTAGCTTATGGATTTTGGTCAATACGAGTAATTAACTTTGTTGATAGGGATCTCTAAACACTTGAACATAATAATTCGACATAATATTTTTTAGAAGTATATACAACTACAAACTATTTTCAAATAAATTATAAAAGAAATGAATTCGGTACTCCCCTCTTCTATCGTTGGAAAATATTTTCGATGATGACTGCGCAACATCATCGATATTCATTTTCGAGTCTCAAAGTAGAGGAGAATTTTGAGAAGCTTTGCTTCGAATTTTTTTTTAATAAACGGATTTTTGTTTAAACTCCAAAAGTATGATTTGATATATATATATATATATAAGGATATAAGCATATACTTATTTCAAATGATTTGAAATGAACCGGGCATTTAAAAATTTCAAGTTCTGTTAATAATCTTCAAATTATTTGAATGAAATGAAACATTTAAATAACCAAAACTTTTAAAATAAGAAAATTTAGAAATCTAACCTAAATGTGTAAGAAACTTTAGAGTTAAAATGAAAGTAAAGAAACTTTAAAATGATAGTGAACATTCTAATTAAGTAAAATGAATCAAATTAATTTGTATAGTACCAAATTGCATTCTAATAGCATACAATAAGACTTACCAAATGTTAAAAGTTGAAAATGATGTTTTGGATATGTAATGGGATATTAAACAAGTAAACAAAACCCAAAAGTAATTAAAATGTACATAAATGGAAATTTGGTTATAATAATAAGTGTTGTATACTTAAGTATATTATGAAATGATTAATGACTAAATAGAATAAGTAAGTGAACCTAAGAAAGAAGACAAATAAATCAAATATATCTTTATAAATTAGTCATAGAATTAAACATAAATTTGCAAAGAGATTTTGGAATTGAATTTGTAACTTTTGAGATAATTATAAACTTAGAAAAAGTCCATCTTATTATATATAACTTTTATAGAATGATTATAAACTAAAGTGATGATTAATAGAATGTTCCATGAATAATTTTTTTATTGAATGAAATGTTTTGCAAAATGTAAAGTAAAGTTTGTAGATTAGGACTTTGATAAAGGTTAGTTAAACAAGATGTTAAATTAATTGAACATGAATGTTAAAGGAAGGAAGTTAACATTGAATGATGAAATGAACTTTAACTTGTGGAAAGATAAACAAAATGAATAAATAGAAGAAGTTAGTGAATTGTTTTAATAAAAGGATTAAACGAAATAACATTGATTTAAATGAAAATGAACATAAGTGAAAATGAATGTGAATGAAAAGGATTGGGTGTAACTAAGAATCAATTGGAAAAGGAAATTGAATTTAACCAAATTATTGGAATGTTTAAAATGAGCTCAAGTAAGCAAATTCTTTGTAATGGTGTTTAGGAAATGATAGCATTAAAAAAGGCTAAGTAAAGGAATGGATATACTAAGCAAATAAGGGATATGAATAATGGATTGTGAATTATTGATTGTAAATGAAATGAAGGTAAGTAAAATAAATTTAATATAGATGAATTGAAAAGAAATCTATTGAAAGTTAATACGTAAGTTGTATGTATATTATTTTGTTTACATAATGATTTGATCCAGATTCGAGCACAGAATTTCGAGATAATTTGTATTGATCCAAGTTAGAATTTTGCACTCGATTCTCGATGGAGAACCCCGGATATGCATTTTCAATTTGATGCTAGAATTCCCTATCGTATATGGCAATGCAAGGAGAATATAAGTTTCCGATCAAGGAACCAGATCTGAGTTTGCACTAGAGAATCGAGTGAACGATACTAGTTTGGAAGTGAAATTGTGTGATCGAGTGAGGGATCAGATTTGCTATGGCATACGGATGATATAGTACATTGTACGGGCTTAAGAAAAGAAAATATTGGAAATTGAAAATGCAAATATAAAATGATTTTAAATTATATGATTCGATATCCTTGGTAAATAAGATGTAGGTATTTAAAATCAAGAAAAAATTGGATGGCCCGACAAAAAGGTACATGTTTATTTTGCCATTCAATTTGATGGTTTTATGATTGAGCCACTTGGCTTTGTTTTCTCTTGCTGGTTTGGATCCCGTAATGGCATTTTGTAGTTTTTCCGATCAATCCACGCAAAGGAGACTCTACCAAAAATTTTCATTAATCCCAATGTTAGAAAAAAATTAAAGTTTAAAATTTTATAACTTGTTTTATAACAAAATTGTGATTTCTGTAAGCCGATCAGAGTGGCGTAATGAAGCGTAGTAAAAGTTTCCTAACAAGATTTTGTTGTTTTATATGTTAATTATTTTGAATAAAGTATATCAAATGTTAAATTCTTTACTTAACGTTTTTTCGAGAACGAAAAGTTTTGAGTGTGGGAGATTGAATAGACCAGTATTTTTAGCTATTTTTAAACTTTTAAATTTAATGTCATTATTAAATAAAAATGGTCAAAAATAAAAGTTTTAATGATTTTGAATGTAAGTTATTGGATATGAACTTGAATAAAATTATGAAATAAACTAATTTCGAAGATTTAAGTAATAACGAGCATTGAAATGAAATTATATATATAAACTGGGTTTATAATCAATAACTGTAGTTGGATAATAGTTGTGAATTATTTAGATAGAAATAAAATGATGTTGATAACTAAAAGTTTATTTGGGACTTAATGATTTATTTTTATTGATTTATAAGATAATAAAATTGTTAGATTTAATATTAGAAATTATTTGAATAATTAATTTCTGAATTTAATATGATTGAAAATGATATCGAAAGTTGATGTAAGTTTTATTTAAAGAACAATGAAGATTGCTAACATTTAAAATTGGATTTAAAAGAGAATAATTAGAAGTCGAATATTTTATATTATAATCGAGACGTTAAAATAGCGATCTAGGGCATAGTCTCAAAATTTGATGAAACCAGTTCCACTGGATCCGTAATAGTGCATTATTATCAGATTTCGAATTTCGTAACATTTGGAGTTATCGTTTGGTCGTACGGGATAGAAACGCATTGAACTAAATATCGAAAATTTAATATTTTAATTAGGTTCAAAAAGCATTCTTCCACATACGATCGAATTAGGCCCCGAAACATATTCCATTGTGTTGGAATAGGGGTAAAACATTATAAATATCAGGCGGCACGCTTCGTTTGGAGTTCGTCCGGTAAGAGTTGAAAATAATATTGAAATGATATATATTGCACGTATATATATGCGTCCACGGTAACCCTAAGCCTAACATTATTTCTGGCCGCTGCTTATAGATTAATGGTCGAAAACTTCCACCCTTTGCTCCTCGATTTCTCCAAATTCTTTAACAATCAGATAAAATTTCCAAAATAAAAGTTGTAGAGCATCGCGAGCTCCACGCATCCAACGGTGGAGATCGTCTATCGTTGTCGATCGGAGACGAACAGTGGCGGCATCTATCTTTCGTTCATGCATGTTTTCCTAGAGATGGGGAGGGTCGAGTTCTACGTGGTTACAGGCATTGATGCATGGTGGAGAGGGCTTTCTTGTGGTGTTGTCTGATAGTTGTCAAACACGACGAAGGAGGAGCAGCTGTTGATGATTGAACGGCAATGTTGGGTTCTTTATATGTGATTATCCTAGAGCATGTGATGAAGGAGGAAGGTGGTCGAATGGCCAGATCTACAGATCTCCCAAATGTACGGCCTGGATTATTTAGGTTACTTAGAAATAAAAGTTGTAAATTATTTGCATTAAATCGTATAAACTTATAAAATGTAAATCTTGGTCATACGAGGTTGGAATTGGACGAAACAAGCGGCGACGGGATCGTGGCAACGAGCACTGCATTCAAGAACTAATTTGGAATCATTTGGAGCTAGTTAAAATTTTAGGTTAAATCGAATGTCGTTCGATTTGATTTGAAATTGAAAACTAAAGGTAAGTGTTTTATAACGCTCATAAGTACTAGAATATTATTACGCTAGTTAAATTCGAAATTGTGAAGTGTTATAAATTTATTGATCGTTCCTTGATAAATTTAATTGCCATCTAAACTGTCATTGAATTAGCTGTTAAAAATTAAAATTGACATATTAAATTTGAAATAGGATTTAATTGTCAGTAAAACACCCGTTTTTAATAACTATGAAATTATTGTGAATTATAGTGGCTGTTTGGATAATTAATTATGATATTGCTGTTGGTTGATATTTTGGATGATTTGGATGTTTATTTATCCCGGTATATCCTATTATCACACTGTATTTTATTTACAGTATATAAACTATAAATTGAATTATTTCGAATGAATTAAGAAATAGGTTGCAACAATATATTCCTATGACATTGTGTTTTGGATTAAAACGATATATATCCATCCCTGAGATTAGATTGAAACATTTAATCACTTGGCCATAGGATAGACAATTGCATATGGATACTGGATTGGTTAAATTAAATGATTTTAGATTAAAATGATTTGGATTTAAAGAAATAAAATCAAGTTTATGGAAATCGAATTCTTTTCGAACTTGAGTCCAAACTGTGGGACTAAATTGGGTTTAACGAAATTGTTTAAAAATCAAAGTTGAGATTTTGAAGTTATAATCGAAATAAGATTTGAAATTGGAAAATTGGATTGTTTTAAAAGATTGGATTTTTATTTGGACTTTGAATATTGCTAAGTAAAAATGATATAAAATGATATTTCGAAATTGAGCTCGGAATTGAATTATATTTGAAAATTGTATTTTTAAATTGAATATCGAAGGCAAATTGGATTAAGTTTTTTAAATCGATATTTTGGAAATTGAACTTGGAATTGATGTAAATCGAAATGGTTTAAAATTGAGAATTAAATTGAAATGGTTTCAAATTGGAATTGAATTGAAATAAATTGGAATTGAAATCGAATCATTGGGAACTGGAGTTGAAATTGATTTGAATTTAAATTGAAATTGAATCGATTGAGTGGAAATTGGAATTGACTTGAATTGTGAAGTTGGAATTGTATCGGTTTGACTTTGAAACTATTTTCCAATGAACTACTGTTAGTCCATGAGCTGATGGTTTTGATGACAACAACCTTAGAATAGATTACAAAATATAAATACTAACATTATAAGTTTAGATATATATGTATATACAGGATTTAACCATGCAGGTACCAAGAATGAAGACTGTACGGTATAGAGATTCAAGATATCAAGACTGAAGACTCATGAGTATCAAGATTATCAAGAGTTCAAGAATTCAAGTAATTTATTCTTTAATTAGAAATTTTTGTTAAAACTCCTAGAAAAGCATTGGCATCTTAAAATCCAATTTATTGGTGAAATGGAACCCACTTCGAGCCTATTAAAGGGATGGAACCCTAAGTAGGATGGAATCTACGAAAAATCTAGTGGAACATTGTTTTGTATCCGCTAACCTTTTATTCAAAATGATTTTTTTTCAAAATTATATCTTGTTTTCAAAGCATCTATCCTAATTTTAAATAATTTTAGCCTGAAAATCATCTTTAATTTCAAAGTCAAATTACTCCTGATTTTAAACTATCTTTTAATATAATATATTTAACTTTTAAAATATTTATACATAGATTTAAGTATAAAATTATAGTTAAATTATATATATATTATTATCTATATTTACTTATGAATTTCATATTTATAAAGTTTAAAATAGTTTTAATATAAGATAAAGGTTATTTTCAAAGAAAATCAAAATCATCAAAAAATGCTTTGGGATGTCGACATACTCATGGTGACCATGCCGACACAGTGTCAGTTGAGTTTAAAATTTTAATTTCGAAAGAAATGTCTATTCGCCATAACTCTTAACGAATGGACATGACTGTTGTTCTACAATAAATAGGGGTCAGTTTCAACGAATTTTACATCAGATTTTCTGGTTTTTCACTCCTGTTCTTCTTCCACTTTTCTTAATAAAATTCTTATCATTACTCTGCCGAAATCTACATTGAATTGAACTCGATCATTCGTAGTTTGATTCTCTATCACTATCTCAACAAGATCCTAAGCGCTATTCAGAGTTATAGGGCTTTCGTAATCAACTTAGCGAGAAAAGGTGTGATTGTAGCCTTGAAAATCAATCAAGCGTGATAAGGTGTGATTGTAGACTTGGAAAGTCAATTGGGTGAACTTGTTGCCCATAAAATCAAGTGGGTGAACTTGTAGCCCGGAAAATCAAGTATCTTTACCCAGAGGATTGTGATTCTAGAGGGTGTACCTCGTAGCCTTGAAATCGAGGGTGTAATTGTAAAGATTGCTTTTGAAAGGAAATCCGTACTTGTGTTGCGGGACTGGATGTAGGGTAACTCCGAACCAGTATAAAATCCGGTGTGTTCTTTCTTTTACTGCTTTTTATTTTATTTCTGCATCTGTGTTTGTTTCTGTAATCATATCTGTGTCTGTATATAGCACACATCTGTGTTTAAATTAACATAGACTCAAAAAGATTTAGTAATTCTTTATAAACACTATTCACCCCCCCCTTCTAGTGTTAATTCTAGCCTTAAGATCCGTAATTCGCATTTCTCACAATTACTTTAGCATAAAATGTTTTAAGTCTATAATCTTTAAATATTCAAATTATCTTGATTTTCAAACTATTTTACTATATAAACCATTTTAATATTTTAACTATTTTAAATTAAACTATTTTAACCATTTAAACTATACAACCTATTTTAATAACCATTTCAACTATTTTTAACTATTTTAACCACTTAAACTATTTATAACTATTTTAAGTATTTAAACTATTTTAAAACCATTCAAACTATCTTTCAAAATTCAAACTGGTCAAGGATGGAACGTTTTTTTTAAATCATGGATTCAAATACGAATTGGGTCGAATGAAGTTATAACCCAAATTGAAATTCGAAACATTTTTTGGAATCAAAATTGAGATATTGAGGCTAAAATGATTTTAAATGAAATGGTATATTTTGAGTAAATATGATTATTTCCAAATAGATTTGATTTTAAGCGAATATGATATTTTGATATCAAGTATGAACTGTTTTTGAAATGTAAAAGATCCAACTGGTGTGTAAAACGACGTTTGGTTGTTAAAGAGACCGAGGCCGGATATGGGCATACTCTTTGTCGATATCGGAACCACTTTAACAACTGTGTACACGGAGGAGATTCCAGAATGAAGTGGTTAGATTTGATGGCGATTGCTAGATTTGATGGCGATAACAACTGTGTACACGGAGGAGATTCCAGAATGAAGTGGTTAGATTTGATGGCGATTGCTGGATTTGAAGAAAGAGAACAATGATGGATAGACTCCGGCACTTGTGCCTACTCAATGACTAAAACAGGACAGCTTGACCATACCCCGAGCGGACATCCGTTCTTCGATTTTCTTGGACTCGGTCATATTATTACTCTTTCTGTTGGTTTTTTTAGTGCACCTTGATTTGGGATAGCCTCCCTTTACTCCTTATGGGATAGATGGACGCGGTGGGCGGTCATGGCTATGATGTGTTAAAACCAGCCCTACGACCCGAACTGGTAGTATCCTACCTTAGGCATTGCCTCACATTCCTTGTCATACTTTTTCCATAAACGAGAACCATACAACTTTGGTTTAGTATTGTCGTATCACGGCGCATCACTGACTACCGACGTACTGGTGGTGTCAAATGCAAACTGTACGACAATGCTTAAAAACACGTTAAGGGGAATTAATGTAAAGCCTTAATGCTAAGAAAAATATTTATTTTATTGATTAGACATTGTACATGTAGTGTATTCTACTATATATAAATATTTTTATGGATTCTTAAGAGATGGAAAACCCTGTAATATCTCTTGAGTTATTGCACGCACTTATACACTGGATAAGAGATGTGAAAACCGGTAATCGTCTCTAACGCCATGACGCTCATATTTTATATGCGATATCGATTGACTTACATAAGGAAATTTTAGTCCTAACTCGAACATTTTGTTCTTTTCATTATGTTCGGGTCAGTCCTGAGTTTTTCAGCTTATGAAGACTTATTCTGGAGGATGAAGATGAAGATTTGGTATACTACTACTATTATTATCCCTGCATCATATTGATTGCTGCATTTCTGTATTTATTCCTAATGTATTTATAACTCTGATAAATTTTGTATAGATCATAATCAGATGCATTGTATAAACAACTTCATGAACTGTTTCTTTGATTATTATATTTTGTTGTTCCGCTGTGAGATTCTGTGTTAGTTTCTTCTTCTTTTTCCTCTTATTTTGCTTATTTGCCCCATTAACAATCCTCCATTTTGAATGGTTTGATTTGACATGTATGGTTTATTGTCGATTTAACTTTCCAAAAAGGTGGGTCTTTACAGATATTGTGCTATCAAAGTAATAGGTTAATAAAATGTCTTATCAATGTTGAGGGTCATGCTAGTGTCATAGCAACGACCTTGATTATTATCAAGATTATTTATGTTGTACCCAATCGATTTAGGCATTCTAATAACAGTGATGTTTGTAACTCTGAGTGGATCACCCCATTCCAATATAAATGCTTTGTATCAAAAACATTTCTAAGCGGAATAATAAGATAATGTAACATTTTATTAACTCCAAGTATCATAGTAGTATCAAAAACGATCGTCGTCGATCATTATGACAATGTCATAAATGATCAATGATGATATGGAGATTCAATAGCGAATTTCAGGTTTAATAAGTCATTTTCATCGATCGGTAAATCTAGAGCATATTATCTTTTCACAGCAATATTGATTAAATGTCAGAACTAATTTAAGCGATATGAAAGCCTTACACTATTGATTAATCTATGTTAAACCTTCCAATAATGTCGCGAGTGTCGATACGAACTCAGGTCTAAACAATAATGGATTCAGCTTTAATAGTCAACCTGCTTCAGCATTGAGCTAAAAGCCACATTCAAGTCAATGTCGATTCATAATTAGTTAATTCAAAGGTAATACTGTAACGACCCAGAATTTTTATTAATTAAAATTTGAATATTTAATTAATTTTAAATATTTATAAGTGAATTTATAAGTCGAATAAATTTTTATTTGAATTATTGGATTTAATTGAATAATTAAATCGATAAATTTAATATGTTAAATTATGGAAATAATTGAAAATCGAGTTAAATATGATTGAAAATAATTTGTAAAAATTTATTTTATCATGTTGAAGTTAGAACGATATTTTAGAACTTTTAAAATCGAATTAAAAGTTAATTTGTGAAAATTGAATATTTTAATATTTAAATCGACTAGTAAAATAGCCAATTTTTGAACAGTCTCAGAATTGAACGAAACCAGTTCCATTGGATCCGTAATAGTTAGTTATTACCGGATTTCAAATTTCGTGTCAATCGGAGCTATCGTTTGATCGTGGCAGCTCGAAACGCATCGAATTATTTTTAATTTAAATTTGGCGAGTCAAAATAGCCATTTTTCAAAAAGTCTCAGATTTCGACGAAACCAGTTTCATCGGATCCGTAATGTGATATTATTGTAAGGTTTCAAATTTCAAGTCAATTGGATTTACCGTTTGTCCGGTACAAATTAAAACGCCTAGAAATCGATTTAAATCGGTTTAATTTAAATTGAGCGTTTGCAGCCATAACTCGCACATACTTCCGAATTAGCTTCCGAAACCTGTTCCATTGTGTCCGGAACGCGGGATAAACCCTAGGTACGCTGGTTACGGCGTCTAAATCGGAGTTCGGAATTCCCGGGATGAATAGTGTTTACGCTTGCTTTTCCTATAAATAGAGACACCCCCTTCATAAATTTAATAAAAAAAAAAAAACAAAACCCTAGCCATCTTTTACAGCCGCCACTAACAAAATGGAGGGCCAGAATTTTATCTCGTTCATTCCTCAATCTCTCTCGATCTACAATGATTTAGCTAAGGTGTTCAACATGAAAGTTGTTGAGAATCTCGAGGGCTTCACATCCATACGGATTTGATGGAGTTTGGAGCGTCGAAGGGGGGGATAATTTGGGCCGTCACCTACAGGCCACGCACGCATTCCCAAGCTCAATAGATGGCCGAGCTTCACCTAGGGGGGGGCGAGTATAGTGGAGGAGGAGGGCTTCGCAACGGCGTCGCTTGATCGGGGTATCGTCGTGTATTAATGGCGAATTATTTAACCCTAAATTGCTAAATGGGTTCGGCCTCATATTCGTTTGCCTGGAGATGGTTACGTGATTTGGGAAGATGAAGGAGAGGCATAGGATTTGGATCCAAGGGCTAGGAATTGGTGTAGGTTTAAATTATAAAGAAAATGTTGTTTTAAATATAGTTTAAATCGTGTAATCTTGTAAAATTCATAACTTTTTCATACGAGGTCGAAAAAAATGCAAACTCAGTTGCGTTGGAATCGTATGGACGAGCACTACGCGATGGAGTTGGTTTGGAGTCGTTTGGAGTTAGTGAGAATTTTGGGTAAAATTAAACGTCCGTTTAATTTTATTCGAAATAAAAGCTAAAACGGAATTTAAAACCAAGGTGAGAACTTCTCACTCAATCGAATCGGTTTCGATTTTATTTTAAATAGTTAGATTTAAAATATTTGAATGCATGTTTGAATGTCGATTGTTATGTATTGATTGTTAAAATAGACATTATACGCCGTTAGTAAGCGGATGTTATTTATTATAAACATATACCGCGAATATTTCATAAACAGTGAAATTGGTATTATATATAATATCAATATATATATATTGGCATATGTATATATTGCAGTTGTTGATTTCCCGCATTTTTTTGTTTAGCGGATGAGACCCTATTACGCCGTTATTAAGCGGATAATATTTAATAAGAACATATACCGCGATAATTTCGTACTGGAGCGAAATTGGTATTGTGCTAATGTTTTTGGATGCAGGAAAACAGGTTGGAGGGATCCAACAGGATTCCTCAACAGTTTTTATTTGATGTCGGATATTTTGATATTTGATGGATTTTCATATTGATATATGATATCGTTGTTAGTCGTGATTGACTATTTGATGTGTAGCATCATTGGACCCATATTTTGGGATTTTAAAATGTTTTTAAAAGTGATTTTTGAAAAGATAAAATATTTTTGGAATTGATCCATTATAAATAAATAAACGTTATAATTTTTTAAAGTTATAAAAATTATGATTTTTGAGAAATATAGTTAAAAGATTGATTTTTGAAAATACGGGTTAATGATGTTATAAAATAGTTTAAAAATGGGATTTTTGAATTTATTGCGAAAAGTTTAAATATAGGATTTATAAAATTTAATTATTTTATAAATCAAGAGAATGATGAAATTATAAAGGAATTTAAAGACGTTTAAAAAAATAATATAAATTGATTTATATTAAGGGATTTATAAATGGATATTTATAAATTGAATTATGGACATTATAAAACAAGTTTTTATAAGTGTTTGAATGTAGTGGAAATGAATTTCCTAAATGAATGAAATTTATAGTATTATAAACTGTGAAGTTATAAATGAAATTTTATAAGCAGTAGGTTTATAAAATTTATAAAGTTATCGAAAGAATGAATTTTGGATAAATAAACAATCTTATAAGTTAAGATTAATAATTTGGGAAGTTAAATGAACGATTTTGTAAAATAATCGTTTTATAAGTATTTGACTTATAATATGAACGTTTAGTTTATAATGACGTTATAAACTGGAATATGTTAATAAAGGAAATTATAAAAGAAAGTTTTTATAAAATAAATAGAAATGGAATTTATAAACGTTGTTTTATAAATTCGCAAACGACTTATTTTGATAAGTTAATTGTTATAACCTATTAATGGAGTTATGTTCACATTTTTGAATAGTGAATAATCCTTTAAAATAAATTTAATAAAAGGATGAAATTTGTTAACGAAGTATGTTCACGATTTTTGAATAGTGAATAACACGTTAAAGAAATTGTTTTGAATGTGATGTTTTAAATTGAATTAAAACGATCTAACGATGTTTTAAAATGTGTTGAGATTCGAAACCATAGATTTCAACATTTATTGTTGAAATAGATGTTTCGAGAAATAAAAGGAAATGGTGAACTATAACACTGTTGTTATAGTAAATGATTTCCGAAAGGAAATGTTTGTATAGTATTGGGATTTATATATCTAATTTAAATTCGAATCCCTATACTAGTGATTTTGGGTTGTCGTAACGATGTTTTACGTAACATTCGTTTTGACCCAAATAAATATGTTTAAGTGAATGATTTTCTTAAAGAATGAAATATATACTTAATTCGATTTAAGTATATTGAATATTTTCTAAGTGTTGAAAATAAAAGAGATTTGTGAATTACTTATGAATAAATAAGTATGGAGATGTTTTCCAATATGAAGTGAATATTTAGAGTTTATCTTTTTGAAGATAAATTGAAATGGATTTTGAAATCATATGCATGGATATTTTGAAAATATAAATTCACTATGGAATTTATATAAGAAAGTGGAATTGTTTAAAAATAAATATCGATTTATTTTTGAAGTGTTGAAATTATATATCTTGTAAAGATATTTTGGAAAATAAATAATTTGGAAAATTATTTGGAATCTGGTGATGTATGCATATCCATTGATAGTTCAATAGCCGACTATCAATATTCCCTTTGAATGGGTATTTGATGTGAATTGTTTGAATTTGAATGCACACTTATTTTTGAATAAGCGCTCACTATTCGGGTTAACCGGGAAAGGACCATGGGGTCGTATAACCCATTCCGAATATGTGATACGTCGTTGTGAATAGCATTGAAGATCGGTGTTGAAGACCCAGTATTTGCGAAAGCGATAGGATGACCTATCGATTGTCTCTGCACTGAGTTGCAACGGTATAGAGACTCCCTAAGTGATGGGAAATCCGATCAGGATTGTGAATATCCGGATTGCAAGGACTTCTTTGTAAGTGCCTTCGGTTTTGTTCGATCCCGGAACAGACTTGTATGGATTGTATGTCTGACATTACAATTTGAGATATAAAGCCGATTTCTTTCAAATATATTTCTGTTGGTGGCGGAGAATTTATTCTTTGCTTAACACCCTTCTCTGAGACGTACGAGCTCAGAGGTTATATAGTTGAAGTTATCAGCGATATATTCCCAATTTGGTAATGTGACATGCTGAGTGATGCTGAAATGATCATTGTGTTGATTATTTGTGATAGGATCATTTATTTGATCGTCTATCTTAGTGATCATTGTGTTGATCATTTGTTGACCCAAAGCATGGCTTTTGTATAAAGTATGTTTTTGTGGACGTGAATTCGTCGAGCCTCACATCCCGGAAATGGTCAAAACAGGAAAGAAGCAGCAAGGTTATGAGGGGTAGCGCCCTTTAGGATATGTGCATTTCCTTCTGGAAAAGGGTGGTATCATGGTATGGAGCCCAGATACTTACTCATGTTGAAACACTTTGTTTTTATGATTGTGTGAATTGATTAGAGAGCGCTCTCGGATAAAGGTCCCAAAGGACCGGGGGATGGCATATTCGGTCAGTTGTTACTCAGTTAGGGGTAACCCGGCCTTGTGTTGGTAGAGATCCGGTTTGGTTCTCGGGGATGTCCATCCAGAGGCATTCTCATGTGGCAATGGGAAGTTCCTTGGCCTGACCATTTGTTGGAAATCCAATTCCCAATACGAAACTTGTACGGTATTAGTTGTAGAACCTGCTATTCACTTATGGTGGTCACCACTGTTTGGATAGTAGCTATAGTAGGCATACGATAATGGTCGTATGTTGGCTAAGATTTATATCTTTATTTTCGAAATGATTTTCCTCTACACTATGCACTAATAATAATATCAAATATTATCTTAAATGCGTATCAAGCATCTTTGACTATCATAAGGAGAAATCTCCTCCGATTCTGCGTTTGCATGTGTGTGTGTGCGGGAGGCCTTATGGTAGTCTCATTTTTAAAAGCATTGCGAATTGATTTAAAAATATTCCTCTATTTTGATTTTAAGATAAATAAACTGTTTTGAGTTCTCACACCAGTCACATGACTGACTCGGAGTTTATTGTTTTCCTTCCTAAACTCTGGGTGCCCACCAATTTCCACACGGGCAGTCAAGAGTTAAGGTTTATCAGGATATTCTGGATATTCTGGAGTTGCTGGAGGCAAGCTGGATTGGCATGGCGTATTACTAGTATATAGTACTTCTTTTTCCGCTGTTATGTTGTTGTATGTTGTTGTACACTCTGATGATTTGATGTAATGTAATATGATGATAATGTAATAACTGATATAGTTCTTTGTTTAAAGATTATTCATTTATTATTATATGTTGTTCCGCTGCGAATTGTGAAATTCTGTTGTTGTTCCGTTCTGTTTCTTCTGTCCCGTTCTATTTTAAAAAAATTCTTCTATCTTCTATTATCAAATTTTCTATTTTTCTATCTTCCTCTCTCTCTATTTTCTGTTATCTTCTTCTACTTCTCTCTTTTTCTTTTCTTAAAATTTTTGTTAAAACCCATAACATTCCGTGTTTCCGGCCTTCGATTTCTCGGCAGTCGATAAAGTGAGTGTCGATGTTGGATTTTCGAAAGTCGAAAATTTTCGGGGCGTTACAAATACAAATACATGACATCTAGCAATAACAAATTTGCAATCTCAATCGTTAAAAAGTTGATAACCGAACCCTAATTGTAGTCTTGAAACCTGATTGTCTGAATTGGCTTCACAATTAAATCGGTTTGAAATGAAAGTCATACCTGAATGAGAATCGAATGCTTAAGAAATAAAGAAGTTTAAATTTCATAGAAATTTCCAATTTCTTGCTTGAGCTATCAATTGCGAGAAGATGAAGAAAGAAGAAGAGGCTTGTATATTTATAGAAAGATACCGGTGCACAAAAACTGTTGGATTGATTTTAAACAAATGGTTAGATAAATGTGAGAAGACTAAAAGGCAGGAAAGGACAATATCGAGACTATTGACTTGAAAAGTCAATGGCTCTTCTATACTAGGGGAAAATGTTACTACCATCATTGTCGTCAAGGGAGTTTGACATGCTACCTAACCTCGACGTCGCTTCAATAAACAGTGCCAAAGTAATAGTGTCGACACCAATGCAATAGTTATGATGGACGAAGCCGAAGAATCATGGGATGACATAAATACCATTAGCACTAATGTAGCTCAGCACTTTAGGGCATTGACATCGCCTTTCATGATATAGAACTTCTCTTTCTTCATGTCATTTGTCATTATTATTATATAAGACATGTAATCAACGATATAATAATGGCGCCAATGATCAACATCGAGACCATAAGAATAGATCAGCGTCGAAGGGGTAAGACGCTGTGCTTCATCAATAAAGGAATGTATGCATCATTACATGTAAAGAGGCTAAGGTATCGATTATGACCAACACATAAGCCATCAATGAATGTCGATGCAACCCATATCGCATCTTGTTGAAGCGGTACTCTAGTGGCACCGCTGTTCACTTATTGTAACCAAGGCAAGATCGTCATCGACAACCACGAAAGATATTAGCATTGAACTAAAGCAGCGTCGGACTTCACAACATTTCGGGGATATCGCTCTATGATGACGCTAAGGATCATCAACGCTGAAGGAATACTAAGTGACACCGGTCCCCATCAATACTCAACACTGCTTCTAAGTAATGCTACTAGTTATCGATCAAGAGTACCTAAAGACAAAGAGTCATCGATGTCGAAGACCCCTACTGCCAAGATGGCATTGAAGTTCCACTATTATCACCGTCAAGCAAGCCAATCACATAATAACATCAAAGTCACTGAAGTTGTTGCCAAAGCTTACCTATGTCGTGCGTTTTTTGCATCAAAATTGGTCATAAATACCTAATAGATTTCTAATAGAGATAAAATGAAGAATAAAATTAAAACATAGCAGAAAAAGTAAATCAAACACAAAGTTTTATAGTGGTCAGCAACCTTGGCCTACGTCCACTTTTTCTTTTATTGATCTTGCACTAGTTGTTTGATTATAAGATACTTAGATCAGCCAGGATCCAACAATACAAGAATAAAAATTGTAATGGCAGAGTCTTAGCAGCTGAAAGAAAAGATTCCTATTATGGAGAATGATCGTTGTATTTATAAAAGAAGGCGGTTGAATGTCTTCTTGAAATTTCATAGGTAGAATCTTAAGGAGTAAATGAGGTCACCTCAAAAGTTCCATGGCCTAACTCCCAAGGATAGGAGATCAGCTCTGACCAGCTCTTATCGCTCTAAATGGCCACATGGCGCCATGCGATCACTCCAGTAAGTCTGCTTTGATGTTGGCTTTGTGTTTTCATTATTAGTTTACATAGTCATCCACATATTATTTGGAGATATGATCGATTTACATTGACTTGAACTGCTGTGCTAATACGATTCGATCCCCTATCTACGGGAAGTGATACGATCTGATTCCCTTCCTAGGAAAAGCAATATGGTCCAATCCCTTTCCTAGGAGAAATACCAATCCATACTTAGAATATTTCGGAGAGTCGATTGCCTTGTCTCGCTTAATAGCTGCTTTATACCATTGTATGTGCTTGATCTCTGGACTCCATTATCATTCTTTGGGGCTACTTTCTTTATTTACCATCGAGTCTAATTTGTCAAACAAGTCTGGATATAGTAGGGCCAAAAGGCCGGATAACACTTACCCTCCAAAGTACGTCTTGTTTTAAACATGACATGTTTTGAATCGAACCAAGTTAGAGTTGTCGGAAAGGATTCCATTCAGTTTTCTAAACAGTTGTTATCCTTTCGTTAAGTTATGTCTCCAAAGATTCGTATCTCTCTCTTTTTGCTGTGACGCTTGGTCGATATTCGTCGGTATAAAACTGGAGTGCAATCTTTCAATTATTGTTTATGCTCAGTTCCATTGAGCTTATCAGTTGAGTTAATAGGCCTTGGTTATTTGAATTGGCCGTCTCTCTTAAGAGTTCTCAAGTAAAAATTCAATTTCTATCCAGTAAATAAATCAAATGTTGAGTGTGTGGATGCACGCTCATTCGTGGATTCTTTATTGTCATTGGCTACCAAGCATGTTCGGATGGCGATAGGTCGCTGCCAAGTTCCACCAAATTCGCTCACAATTTCATCCATCATTTTTTCATTTTTTTATACAAGTAGGATTTGGTACCAACCCTTATAGGGGGGATCGGTACCGGGGGGATCGGTATCGGTCCCGTAAGCACACGTTTAACACTTGGATTCGTCTCAATGAGGTGCGTAGCATACTAAGTGAAAACACATGCTTTTCATTGTCAATTATGGGGCTACGTATGGTATAACCCGCTTAATCGATCCTTTATTTCCACTTTTTATCATCTGCTTATATTTACTCCTCCTTGCAACCAATCTGATTCCTCATCCTTCTTTACTTTATCACACCGATCCCTTCTTTTTATTTGGTCAGTCACTTACGGTTTATTTGCAACCGAACCCATTCCATTCCTTCAGCCGCCATTAAAGAGCTCGAGTTCCCAACCTCCAACAATGCCAAATCTCGAATTGACTAGGTTGAACACCATATCCATTGTATCTTTGGCTATTCGTGCTCCAAATCCACCAATCATCGCTTCTAATTAATTAATTCTCAAGGTCGAATCCCTCTTGAAGCCCTAGACCCGATCTACCTAGGTGTCACTTGATTTTGTTTTGAAATTCATCACCGCATGCATAGGAACGTGTTAGGCTGGAGTGGGTATAGGGATTGGTTGCAAGCATAGGATCTGTCCTGATCATTTAGAGCTGAAATGAGGTATGGGATAGGACGTTGGTTGGTGTGGGGCATTCGGTATGGGTATGGGATGGATGAGATGGAGTTGTAGATAAATATGGGATTGATATTGTTGTGGAGAAGATGAAGTGGAGTGGCAACAAGCATTGGGAACGGTCATGGGTTGGAAGCGTAGGGGATCAGATGCAACATGTTGGAGTTGATGTAGAGTATAAATATTTGATCTGACTGAATGCATATGTGGACTTGATGCTGAAATTAAGATTAAATCACGTTTTTATGAAGATTGCAGTATAGTATCATAGAAGATTCAACGTTGCTTGATGTCGTTAATTAAATGAACAACTATTGGAGTTTGGTTTATTAGATGAATGGATTGATATTTTATTGTAGTTGTTGGTTCATTTTGATTGCCAATGTCTGCTCAATGATATGGAGCTTTTGCGTTAATGAAGAGAAAAAATCCTTTGTGATACTTGATTAAAATCGATCCCTATATAATTGATCTTCTCTTGTCATAGTGGGTCATATTTAAGGATCGGCATTCCATATTAATCTTCTCTTATCATGTAAATATTCACATACATATTTGGGATCATTATTCCATATTTTCCTGTGTGCACATGCCCGCGAGTGAATGTCTTCTTGGTACGGGATCGGTTACGATCCCATTCTTGGGTGAATTTTTTTATATCTTTGCCTTGTACTCTTGGGTCATGTATAAACAGATTTTGCATATAAGGATACTTGCTTTGTGGCCTTGGACTCGAACGCATGCACGTGTATGCCCATATGGACTTGAACTTAAATGTATGGACACGCTGGTTTGTTTGAACGTGAATTTGGATTTATGCATATTCCTTGAATGTTGATGACATGCTCATATGTGCCGATAGCCGATCTCTAAACTTGAACATAACTCTCACATATAACCATCGATGTGAAATCTGGTTGAAGCGATCGGCGATGACGGTCAAACGAGTCGAACTCCCGAGTTTCACTATAACTGTCATATAACAGTGAACTATACAACACTACACAACACAACACCGCACCATATTACACTTAACACAGAGGAACATGTTAATCCATCTAACAATGATTATCCGTTGCATAATACGGTTATGGGTTCTAGACGCTTCAAGCGATTATCTGCAATGACTAGCTTTTTTAAAATTTGAATATTCTTGTGTATTTGAGTAACGCGGTTTCCATTCAATGTACTCGTGTCTGTTGCTCGTCGTTCGGGTTGGAATCATATTCAATCACCCATGTGCCTGGGCGTCGATCCGATGATTCTACCTCCAGGTATCCTTTAGTCCCTAGCCTCTAGTCGTTTTAAACACTGCGCATGAGTTATAGTATTGAGCTATCGCAGTCGACTTTTGGCTGATCACACTTCTGCCCTCAGTCTCGGGTCAATAGATGCACTACATGGATGGTCAAGTCTGGCCCTAGTTGTGTTTATACTCCTGCCTAAGCTTCAAAGACTTAGAGTTGATTGATGAATGGTCGGGTCACATCCATCTAGATTCTCGCTCATGCCCTCCAAGTCAGAGGAAAATGTCGATATGTAGATAGGCAAGTAACGCCCGCTTTAGTTTTATACTTTTTCTATCGAATTCGAGGTCGGAGTTAGTTGATGGAAGGCTGAGTCATGCCTGTTCTAGATAGTATCATGTTTCTCCTTCTGGGGAAGACTACGATGCTTCGTCGTATTTCAAGCACGATCTGAGTACCAGACGGTCAATCACATCCACTTTTGGTGAAGATGTTGCCATATTATAGGTAGGAACTGAATAATGGTTGGTCAGGTCACATCTATTATGTGATTTATGCTTCCCTTATCGAATCAAGGAAAAGAACTAAGTAATGGTTGGTCTGATCACTTCCATTTATGGTTGGTGTGGATCTGTTGGAAACTGGAGTGGCTACAATATAATGTTGTATCTTAAGGCTATTCAGACACTAGAAGTGGTGAAATGTGTATTAACTGCTTACTTATGAATATAAAACTGTATCTACTCAAATTGCAAACAGAAAGAAGTAATCAGAGAATAAGTAAGTAATAAAGTAAAATGCAGTAATGTAAATAACACCCTGATTTTTATACTGGTTCGGATTAACCAATCCTACATCTTGTCCTGCACTCTATCGTGCAGAATTCCACTATAATCGCTTACTTGACACGGGTGGCAAGAGCACTTTTACAATCTTGGTTTCACGGGCTATAAGACACACCCTCTTGATTTTACAAGATACAAGAACACCTTCACCTTATCACCAACAACAAACTATGGAAAGTAGTCGTATCTTCAACACATATTCTTGCAGATTTGGTACAATGATCCTATAGACCTCCAATAATGGCAATATATCTTTGAATTCTTTGAGGAATAGGATGAAATCAGAGAGAGAATGATGTGAATTAAAGTACAACTCTCTAATATTGTGTGATTTGTAAATCAGTGAAGAACTGGAGCGAAACGGTATCGATTTGCAAGGAGATTGAAAGAATATGCAATGGATTTCTTTTGCAAATGTTTGGAGAAGGAGTAAGAGAAAATAAGAATTCTTAATGTTAAAATTCGTTTTCAAAGGCCTTTATATAGTGGTTGAAGAGACGTGTCTTTTGGTGAAGAGGTGGAGGGAAATGTCACTTCATTTAAAATTTAAAATTTCGAAAAACGGCTAGAATGTCGACATCCCCCTACCCCACATGTTGACATGGGTGTGTTGCAAAATGAACAGCAACACTAATAAGTGGTTCAAATTTTTAGCATTTCAAATTACCTTATATTTTTGGAATTTTTGTGATTAGATTGAAGTCAATGGTTGATGATCTTCAAGTACAATTGCTATGAGATCTTTAACAAGATATTCTAATGTTCAACCAACTCCGCATCACTTCAAACACCTTTATCCTTCAGCATTCTTCAGACAATATGTAGAGTTGGTATAAAGAGATAAATGCTTATAAATAAAATACATGAGGGGAAACCAAATCAATTCAAAATATGAAATAAACTTATCAAATAATAAGAAGAGTTTTAGAGTTACCGACTTTGCCGATGCCAATAACAAATCCTTTTCATATTTATCCAATGTTCATTAGATTTCTTGGCATATGCTTTGAGCATCTGCTATCTGATATACATTTGTTTGGCACCTAAAAAAATTATAAAATATGCACACTGGTACCCTTTTTATTCTAGGGTCCATGGGGTTAAGTTTTGGGATGCCAAACCCATGAAGAGTTTGAATGTCCTTTCAAAATATAATCATTAGATGAATGAACCTTATTAATAAAATTATCAATATATTTTTCTTTTTCAATATCATTCAACCTTTTTGGAACCCATAAATTAATGAATCTGTTTGGAGGTTTTAACTTTAATCCTAGGTTTTGGTTTGAACTTGGTAGCCTTAACAAACTTAGTATTTTGAATACTATTTTTCATCGATTTAGCTTTAGGGGTATATCCAAGTCCATGTTTATTCCTAGGTGTTTATACGTAGATAATAATTTTTCAAGATTATCCTTCCCTTTGTTAAATTTACCAACATCGGTTTTCATTTTGTCAAAATCCTTATTACATTTAAGAATAACATAGTTCAGAGATGTTATTTTGACATTGAGATCAGTGATCTGTGACTTCACTGAAAGATTTTTTTGATTTTAAGGATTCATTTTCACTTTTTAGTTTTTCAAAACTTCTAAGTATCAAATCCTTTTCATCATTATACCCATCAGGTTTTTCAATTTCATGTTTTAGACGTTGTTGTTCTTCAATTAACCTTTCATTAAATATTTTTAATCTATTTATCTATGCCAAACTATTGTTGTACTCTTTCCTAAGTATTTTATATCCCTGATACATATCATCAAAACATTAGTAATTTCTTTATTAAAATTCCATACCTGGTCATCCTTTTCCATAAAGCATATGTTGGCATTTTCTATTTCTGAATCACTATCACTTGATGATGTATCTGAATCATCCCATTTTTCACTGAATGCCTGTTTCCTCTCCTTATTAAAAGTGTTTGATTGTGATTTCTTCAGTTTGGGGCAGTCTCTTTTCAAATGACCGGGTTTATCACATTCGAAACACGTAACAGTATTTCCATTTCTAGAATTATTGTTGTTAGTTTTTCAAAGTTTGTTTGTTATCCAATACTTCAAGAATTTCTTAAACTTCATGGTCATAAACTCGATATCATCATCAATAGCATCATCATCTGGTTCATCTTTGTCGATCATAGCATTAAGTGCTAGTGATTTCTTCTCATTTGCCTGATTCTGTTTTCTAATCTGCAACTTTACTTCATAGGACATTAGGTTACTAATTAAATCTTCTATTTTCATAGTGCCAATATCATTGGCTTCTTCGATTGCCAGAGTCTTCTGATAGGAAGTGAATTCAAGATCTTTCTGACTTGGTCTTCTTCGGTAATTTTCTTTCCAAATGATATTAATGCATGTACCATATCTTGAAATCTAGAATACATATCAAAAATAGGCTCATTTGGTTTCATTTGAAAGAGTTGAAATTGGTTAGTTAGCATATATATCTTTGTTTGTTTTACTTTACTAGTGCCTTCATGTGTTGCAGTGTTCTCTAAATTTCATATGCAGAATTACAAATAAACACTCGATTAAATTCATTTCTGTCTAAGGAGCAAAATAAAATGTCCGTGGCCTTAGAGTTATTAAGTGTTTGTGTCTTTTGGTTTAGTGTCCAATTTGAATATTCAGTTTGAGGCTCTATGTACTCTATTTGGGTAATGTTCCAAATATCCAAACCATTAGACTGCAAATAACATTTCATCCTACAAACCCAATATGCTTTTGGAGATTACCTTTCAGTATTGAATTATAGTGATAATTACAATTTGGTATTGTAAATTAAATTAAAATTGGAGGAACTAAATTGTTTATTTGGAATAAACAATGAATTTTGGAATTTAAAATGAGAAAATGAAATTCCAAGCATTATTTTATTTTATTGGAGTAATAATAAATGGAATATGGGCTTTAAAATAGAAAATGAATTTAATTTTAGATAAAATGCAATAATTGCATTAATTGTCATCCATGTACTTCTTTTTATAATTTTACAAGAAGTATTTTATTTTTAAGGGTGGTTTATTAATTAACAAGGTAGAAATTGGGTCAAAAATATGTTTTGGCTATAAATTATGTTTGGAAATGGTTTAAAATATTTTTCTAAGTGAGAAAACAAATTTTGTGGAATTTTAGAAGTTAAAAACAATGTTTTATTCATTTATTTGAGTAAATGGTGTATTTTTGTTAAATTAAGGATTTTAATAATAAAATGTTTTAAAAATATAAATTAATCTTTTTTATGATAGAAAATATTTTATTTTGCATGTGTACAAGTTTTTACATTTTTTGTGTGTGTAAATATGAAGAAAATATTTTTATTTGTGTGTATATGTGATATGCACACATATTTTTGGTTAAATATTGATTTTATCCTTAAGCCTCCTTATTTTTCTTTTTATTTTGGGTCCAATTTAGCCCAATACCACATAGTCTAGTAAGAAGTGAGATAGAGAAGTGTTGTACGTTCATTTCACAGCATCTTCTTCTTCCTTCTGCTGACTTCACAAATTTCTCAAAAAGCAAGCAATTCCTTCATTTTAATTCAACAAGTTCAAGGCTTTTACACTCTAGTGATAACTAAAAGGTAAACAACTCCAAACTACTGAATTTCATCACCAAATTCTTTTACAGTAAATGGGTTTCTAATTTTTATTGTAAATTGTTGTTGCATGTTATTTTCTCTTCCTCTATAGGTTCATAAAGGCTCAAATCTTGCCAAAGGCTTCAACTTTGCTGCAAAATCCGAGCTTTTACATCTAATTAGCAAAGTGAGTTACAAAACTCACAAAAACTAATAACTACTTCCATTAAATAGATGGGGTCTAGTAGTAGATTGCCATTCTACAAAAGTGTTAAAAAAATGTGTTACTTATGTCATTAGCCATTTATACTTTTCAAAAACCAAGTTATGAATTTTTAAAAACTAAGGCTCAAATACCAAATGTTGGAAACTGGAGTGGCTACAACACAATATTGGATCTTAAGGCTATTCAGACACTAGAAGTGGTGAAATGTGTATTAATTACTTATGAATATAAAACTGTATTTGCTCAAATTACAAACAGAAAGAAGTAATCAAAGAATAAGCAAGTAATAAAGTAAAATGCAGTAATGTAAATAAAACCTGAATTTTTATACTGGTTCGAATTAACCAATCCTACATCCAGTCCTGCACTCTATCGTGCATAATTCCACTATAATCGCTTGCTTTTCACGGGTGGCAAGAACACCTTTACAATCTTGGTTTCACGGGCTACAAGACACACCCTCTTGATTTTACAGGCTACAAGAATACCTTCTCCTTATCACCAACAACAAACTATGGCAAGTAGTCGTATCTTCAATACAGATTCTTGTAGATTTGGTACAATGATCCTATAGACCTCCAATGGCAATATATTCTTGAATTCTTTGAGGAATAGGATGAAATCAGAGAGAGAATGACGTGAATTAAAGTACAACTCTCTGATATTGTGTGGTTTGCCAATCAATGAAGAATTGGAGTGAAACAATATCGATTTGCAAGGAGATTGAAAGAATATGCAATGGATTTATTTTGCAAATGTTTAGAGAAGAAGGTGTAAGAGAAAATATGAATTCTTGATGTTAAAATTCGTTTTCAAAGTCCTTTATATAGTGGTTGAAGAGACATGTCTTTTGGTGAAGAGGTGGAGGGAAATGTCTCTTCATCTAAAAATTGATTTTCTGAAAAACGGCTAACATATCGACATTCCCCTACCCTCCATGTCGACATGGGTGTGTTGCAAAATGAACAGCAACACTAATAAGTGATGCAAATTTTCAGCATTTCAAATTACCTTATATTTGTGGATTTTCGTGATTAGATTGAAGTCAATGGTTGATGATCTTCAAGTATAATTGCCATGAGATCTTTAACAAGATATTCTAAGGTTCAACCAACTTCTTATCACTTAAAACACCTTTATCCTTCAGCATTCTTTTCTTAATTGGGTTTTGTTCTTTAATTTCTCTGGTTAACCTTCTTCTATAATTCATTTACTTCCACTGTATTATTGTTTAACTTTGTAAATGTGTCCATAATATATCTGATATGACTACACAACTTAGAGATATGTTAGTAATAATATTTATGTGGTTATTGTCATCAAAATCAATACCTAGGGTATTAATTGGATCGACATTGACTGTCGATCCAACGGCACGATATATAAGGTTTGGATCGACGATGCCCGTTGATCCGGTGGTACGATATGGTCGGTCACCCGTAGGTTCAAACGTCATTCTGATTGAGTTTGTATTAACTCCTTACAATCATTGCCTTAAGTCGTGAAGAACACCTAACTGATGCTATAATGAGCTGTTGTATTTAGCTTTTAGTGGTCTGTACTCCTACCCTAGTCTTGGTTAGCAAAGTTAGTTTGTGGATAGTAGAGTCACATCCTTTTGAATTTATACTCCTCATGTCGGGTTTAGGTCGGAGTTGATGAATGAACGGTCGAGTCACATTCATTTGTTGTACATACTCCTATTCATGCTCTAGGAGTAGAGTTTATCAATAGGCGATCGAACCGTGTCCATCTTTTTTATATTTATACTCTGGTCTGCACTTGTGGGATTGAGTTATTGACTGGTAGTCAGTCACACCTATTTGGTGTTTATACTCAGTCCATACTATGGGGACCTGAGTTGGTCAATGGATGGTCGAACCGTGCACATGTTTTTTATACTCCAGTCTGCACTAAAGGAACATAGTTGGTGACGGATGATCGAACCGCATCCGTTTTTTGGTTTGGATTTTGGACTTGCCAATGTCCGAGCAAGATTTGAATAGTTCATCGTACTTCAGGCGCGAGCAGGGCCACAGATGAATGAAACAAATCCTCCTTGGATTGGATAGTCAAATCACGTTCAGTTTAAGCTTGGGATCTCAAACTACCCTCTGCATCTAGGGTAGAAGTAGATGCATGGATGGTCGCATTGCGTCCATTTTATTTTGGATCCTATTTCTACCGAGCCTTGGGAATAGGATGATGTTCTGGCGAACTTCGAGCTCGAGCAGGGGAGCAGATGGTCGGACTGCATCAACTTTGAGTCGTACCTTTGCTCTTAAGTCAGAGGCAAGAGTTGGAGAGTGGACAGTCGAGTCACATCCGGTTCGAATTGCTCTTCTAGTCGAATAAAGGTCAGAGTTAACAAATGAATTATCGTGTCATGTTCATTCGGAGTTGGACGGTCAGTCACATCTATTTTAATTTATATTCTCCTGTCGAACCAAGGGATAGAGTTAGCTCAGGAGCGGTGAAGTCATGTACATCTGGTTTCATACTCCTCTTGACGGATCGAAGGAGGGTAGTGGAGAATGAATGGTCAAGTCACACTCCTTCGTGGTTTATTCCCTTATCCATGCTCCAGGATCGGAGTTATTCGATGGATGGTCGGGTCATATCCATCTTTATTTTATACTCTTATCCCCACACTGGGGATCAGAGTCATTCGATAGGTGGTCGTTCATACCCATTTTTAGTTTATACTCCTATCCACTCTTTGGGGACCGGAGTTATCGATGGACGCTCAGACATCGTCTATCCTTTTGTGTTCATACTCCAGCCCGCAATCTAGGAACTATAGTTATACGATGAGTGGTCAGTCACACCTGTTTTTATGAGTTTATACTCCACCGGTTGAATCAAGGTAGGTTGTTGGATGAACGGTCGAGTCACATTCATTCGTGGAATGGAATTATGCTCCCCAACGTCGAGGATAGAAGTTGGCGAGCAGACAGTTAATTCACGTCCACTTAGTGATTGTAGCTCCTCCCATCAAGTCAAGGAAGGGAGTAAGCGATGGATGGCTGGATCATATCCATGTTTGGGTTGGAAGGTTAGGTCATATCCAATTTGCTTCGTACTCCTCTAGGCAAGTTGAGGGAAAGAGTTACTGGGTGGATGGTCATGTCACCCCTACCTCAACCAGCAGTCGTGCCCCCATGTCGCGGGCAGCGGTTGATAAGTAGACAGTCAGTCACGCATACTTTAGGTCGAGCTCCAAAACTTTCCCTTATTTCCAGGGCAGGAGTCGATGTGTGGACGTCCATGTCACATCCACTTCTAGTTGAATTCCAGTCTCGCTGAGCTTTGGGAGAAGCATAAGTATCATGATGAACTCCAAGTATGAATTGGGAAGTGGATGGTCGGGTCAAATCCACTTAATATCTTTCTTTCCTCTCCATGTCAAGTGCGTAGGTTAATAAGTAGATGGTCAGCCGCGTCCACTTTGTATTGGAGTTTGACATTATCGAGCTCTAAGCAAGGCATAGATGTTCTGTCAAAATTGAAGCATAGAATATGAGGTGGATGGTGGAGTCACACTCACTTTCCGTTTCAAGTTCTTGCCCCAAGTCAGAGGTATATAGTAGTTGATGAGCGATCAAATCGCACTCATTTTAATGAAACTCCCAAGGTTTGATCATGCTTCTTAGATGTTGTGTGGCGCCTAACTCTGGGTAATTGGTCACTTACATCGTTCGCATGTAGTTTAATTCAAGTTGGTCGTAGTTCATAACATAATTACATAAAGATAGAAGTACATGACCGAAGGGCTATTTTACTCGAATATAGAAATGACAAAGTCTATTTAATGAAGTGATTTAATTCAAATCAAGATAAATCTTATTGATAAGTGAAGCGGTGTCGTGTACTCGCTATTCCACTTTGCTCCGGCCCTTCTTAACTAGAAGTCGATAGTCTAACCAAAGGTCTTTATTGGTAAGGGTTAGACATTCCCTGCCCACCATCCTACGAGGCTTGCATATAGTATTGAAGCTTTCCTTTCTGGATCAGCTTTTCGATCATATCTCCGAGGTGTCTGCATTTGCCAATGTTATGGCTATATGTCTCATGAAATATGCAATATTTTCTAGATTTCCTCTAGGTTTCAATGGACCCTCTTGAGGATAGCTTCCTGTATTGCTTCGAGTCACGAGTTCCAAGGAATATGTTTTCACTCAAATCATTCAATGGAGTGTATGCGTCGAATTTCGAGATCCTGGGTCGTCTCCTAGAATCAAAGTCCTCGTCTAGGGCATCATCATTGCTCTTGTTTTAAATCCCTTCGGCCAACGTGCCTACACTGTTTTTTTCCCAATCAGCTTTGCCTCCTCGTGTAAATACTAGTTCGCCTTGTATTAAAAAGGGCTCAAGATGGTACGAGGCTTTCAGCTAACCAACCGTAAAAATCTATCTCGAGGTCGATTCACGTTATCAACACCATTAGTATGGTATACTCGCTGGGATTGCTCACTTCGATTGCGGCAACATTAAACCTTTTCAAGAAGTCTTTGAGTGGCTCCCCGGTGCCTAGAATAGGTTTGACAGTGACATTTCATGCTTGGGGCGAGTCGCTCGTATTCAGAATTAGTCAATGAACCTTTGCACTAGTTGGTTAAATGAGGAGACAGAACTGGGTGGTAGCCGTGCAAAACACACAGTCCCCGCTCCCTCAAGAAAGATGGGAAAGCATCTGCATTTGATTGCGTTCGTCATTCTGGTGGAGTCCATGTGCAATTCATATTTTATGAGATGTAGTCCAGGGTTGGTATTCCCTAAGCATGCCGATACAGTTGGCATGTAGAATTTGCAAGGATACTCTACACACCGAATGGCTTTAGTAAAAGGATTATGGCTCCAAACTTTATAAGTCTATAGGATCTTTATAAATAATGCAACTTATATGTATATGTGTATTTATATTACTAACTATGATAAGCAATGAATAATATTTGAATATAAGATAAATAATAGAAATGATTACACCAGATATTTTATACTAGTTCGGACTTCCCGTAATACGTCCAGTCCCTAAGCTCTCCTTCGGTATTTCCATTAACCAACTGACACGTCGCTTCGCCCGGAGGAATGGGCTAATACAAAAGTATATCTCTGACAATTTTGTGTTCCATATAACATGATTTTGACTAATGGTACAAATCTTCCTATGATCACCTTTGAGTATGTGAATGTAAATGCCTTGAGTTATAGGAAGCGCTTTAACCAAAATTATATTTAATAGATTGAAATTATGTAAGTAATGTATGCACAAGAGAGTGATAAGAAATTAAGAGAGAAAAGATTCAATTAATTCAAGTTAGTTTATTTCTACATCACAATCAAGGTAGTATTTATAAATTCAAAAGGATGCAGACAAAGAGTTGTTGCTATTTGATAAATTTTATTATTTTAACGGGTGCAACCTTTCGATGAAGGGTAATTTCTTTTTGTTCAACAGAATTGTATTTTCAAAAATTTATAGTTTTTCAATGATAGACGTTTGTGGTAAAACCTCAGACGTCTGTGATTTCAGAAAATAACCCGAGGAATGTCACAAACATCTGTGGGATTCAAAATTTTATTTTCTCAAGTATTTCCTCAGACGTCTATGAGTAGTAAAATCAGTTTTTCAAATTAATTTCTTTGTATATGTGTGATTGTGTATGCATATATACTCAAGGTGATCTTAACAACATTTTATCTAAGACTCTTTTATAGTAGAATACCCTTACTAACTATAGCATGGTTGATAAATCGTCTTTTGTCGTATGGCTGATAGATCATATTTTTTCTTTGAGTCTCAATATCTTCGAGCATGATGTCTTCTCGTAGTATACACCTGTAATCTTAAAATGTGTGTATGTATAGACATATATACACGATTTTATAGTTGTTGTCATTGAAATATAAACTGAAGGTTCTAACAATCTCCTTCTTTTTGACGATGACAACTATACAATCAAAAATGAAAAAATTATTACATTTATCCCCTATGTATATGCATAAATTCCTCCCCCTTTGTCATTATCAAAATGGAAGGAATGATATAAGATATATAAATGTTAAATAGAAATTTAATAGCATGTAATATATAAGATCATGAATATGTGAACTAAATAAGGAATTTCAAATAAAAACAGAGACCAATGTGGCAGGAGTTTTAAATAGTTAAACAGACAAGCATAAGCATAAATAATGGAAAAAATAGTAAAAGGATAAAAATGCTAACTGTATTGGTTTGAAGAGTAAGATAAGCTTCCATAATTCTCATAGTTTTCCCAATAAGATGAAGAATAATGTCGTATGTTCCTGGCCATTGTGTTTGGTCATCGTACTCTTTATCTTCTTGACTGAAGAGCTTTTGGAATGCTATTGTGAAAACCCGCATATTTATCGATTTTATATTTAAGCATTTTATTTAAATATTTCATCGTTCGTCGGATTTTAGTCCGAAAACCTACCTTTTGCAAACATTCGAATTGGAACTCGAGACCCCTTCCATTGAGTTCAAAATGACGTTTGCAACCTTTTTGAGTATAAACATTGATATGTTTGGAGCTAGCTAAAAATTTGACCTTTTTCACTTTGAGTTTGGGTTCAGCCCACTAGCCAACTTAATACCCCAAACTGAACCACTTCTCTTCATTCATTCCCTCTTCCTTATCTTTCGGTTCTAAAGAGAATAATGGGGGAAAATAAAAAGAATTAAAATCCTAAGCCCTAGTTTCCATTTGCAAATCAAGTTCTAGCTCCAAATTCAAAGAGAAGCATTGGTAAGTATCATCTCCTTCTTCTCCAACTCATTCTCTCTTTGATTTCAGAAAATTCCTAAACCTAATTTGGAAAATGTTTCTCTTTTAGGATTAGATCAAGCTTCTTGTGTTGAGATTGAAGTGTGGTTGATCTTCCCTTGTCTTCAAGCTTCTCATTCATTTGTTTTGGGTTTAAAGGTGAGATTTTTATCTAATATCTAAGTCTATGATTATCTTTGATTGTTAGGTATGAATTCCTAACACTTATTAATGTGCATTTGATTTTGACTTGGATTGGTTTTGTGAATATTCCAATTTTTGGTGTTTTGAGTTCAAATCTTCAAAAATCATAGCTTTGTTGTTTGAACATGCTTTTGGTGATGCATCGAAGAGCCTATTGGGCTAGGTAGCTGATTCACGTAAACTCCTAGTGCCGTGACTCGAGTGATTGCAATTTGGAGGGAAATAGCCTTCATTTACATGGGATTAGAAGTGCAGGACACAAGTTCCAGTCGACTTGAATTTTGGGCCAGTCGACTGGCCTGCTACCTGAGCACATCCCAGGTTCTGGTCCAGTCGACTGGCATACTGAGTCCAGTCGACTGACCAGCATCCCGTGAATATACCGGGACTGAGTTCAGTCGACTGAACTCATTGAGCCAGTCGACGGACCTGCTCTTAAATGCCTATTATGCCTATTTTTGTCTACTTCTCTTGTGTTTCCAAATTTAATCGATTCGGGTTTATTCTCACTTGTTGTTATCAATTGTTATCCACTTCGATGACATTTTCTTCGGGATTCATGTGAACATACATTTTGATGGATTCAGAATTGATTTCTTTGGATTTTATTCACGTCTTCAAATGTGAATTTTAGTGATTGATTGTTTCTACAATCATTTCTGTGATTTGTCACTTTAAAAATATAAAGGTTTTCTATACTAGTAGTAAATATCAAAACTCTTTCTTCAAAATGATTTCATCACTATTTTATTGCAAGGCTCGTTTTCTCAAACCGTTTTCCAATCTACTAGCATATACAAACCTTTACCTCACTCGTATGAGAAATCTAATTAAACGACTTAGCAAAACAAGTGGTATGAAATGCTTGCGTTTACTTCGTTGGTTAATTCTTGGACTTGTTCGATTGAATCTCTTGTGACAATTTTCTAGTGGAGATCTACAATTTGCTCGAAAATATTTAAGTTAAGCTAGTGGTTATGGGACATGAAGCTAAGCTCATATATTTACTAGCTTAGAGTAATTGACACTTTCTTGATTATCATTGAGGATCATTTTTGTGTTTTAGACTAGCGCTATGCTATGTTTCTTTGTCCACGAAGGGGACGGTACCTCATTTTATTGAGTTTCGTCTCATTTTTATTATAGGCTAATGACCTATTTATTTCTTGGGGTTTTGACCCAATTTTTGTGGGCTAGCGACCCACGTTTTTATGGAGTTCGGATCTTCGGACGTACCGTTGTACTACGTTGTTATTCCGAACCATTCGAGTTTCTGGTTCCTCGGGAGTACCGTTGTATTACGTCGTTGTACCGGCTCTATGGTTAGCGACCATGGGATAGCGTCCCGTTTGTGATACACGTGTTGGTGAGTTTTCAGGCTCCCGTTTTGTGATAGGCCTCCCCCTTTTTGTGATTCTTGGATTTCTACTGATAATTTCTAGAATTTGAATTTCACCAATTTTATGATTGGCATTTATATGTTGTCAATATTTGTGGCTTGGTGAATGAAATAAGGAGTATGACATTCCTGTTGATCTTTGAGAAGATTCTTGTGATATTGATTAATCTCTGGTTGGTTTTCAGTTACATCTTATCATAGTATGGTATTATGGTTTTTACATGTTTATGTCATATATCTTATTCTATATCATTACATCTAATATTTATAATTAGACTTATCCATTTATTATTTTCTTATTAAATAATACTCGGGTCAGACCGAGATGTTGCAGGTGCTTCTACTTGACTCCTTTTCTGGAGGTATTATTCTGACTTTTGGCTAACTACTTAGATTAATAGTTTATTTTGTTGTATACATTTGAGATATAGACTCCAGGATGTATACTTATTCTTTTGTCTAGCATTTGTAACTATTCTTTTGTGATATTATGGATCTTGTTTGACCACTACTCTGATGTACACTTCTATGTGTAATATTCATATCTGTTTTCGCCTTTGTGATATGGATATCTGTGACTGATTTATGTTATGTTTATTTCTATGTTTGTTTCCGAAGAATATATATAGCCACTATGTATTTTGTATCGGTATGTCAAATTTCCTCTTTAAAAGAAAATGCATGTTATACTATCTGACATATCGGTGCTCGCACTAAGAAATTACACGGATGGTCGCTCCTCAACAGCCTTATTCTGCGTGCTAGTTGATGGCATTACCCGGTAGTGTCCTTGGCTAGCGTGGGTATAGAGGTGGGGCGTCACGGCTTGGTATCAGAGCCAAACTTCGGAACAATGTAGAATAATTTAACAAGGATCATCGTCCAAAGTCCATCTTAGGAGTCGTGCCTTAGGATTTAATTCGTGTCTTCGTACCGTCCTATCCTATTTTCTTTTGTGATTCCTTGTTTTATCAATCATTATTGTTTGATATTCATTTTGTGAATAACCTTTTTCTTCTTCTTCTTTCTTTCTTAATGAAGATAAATGATTAGACCTGGCCGTCCCAGCGCTGGTCAATCTAGTGCTACTCCCCAAGATGGAGTATTTATGTCTGTCCAGCAGCTTCTTGATCTAGTAAAGAATGCTCAAGCAGCCGGTTCTAATCCGGAGTCTACTCACCCTAAGTCTGGATTTGCGCGTTTGTGCAACGATTATACTAATTTGGGTGGGAAGCCATTCAAAGGTTCTGAAACCATTATTGAAGTCCAGGCTTGGCTAAGAACATGCGATCGAGTCTTTTCTCGCATGAATCTTATTGATCTTCACCGAGTCCAGTTTGCCTCTAGTATGCTCCAAGAAAGAGCATTAGACTGGTACGAGCTTTTGATTTCTGAAATAAATGAAGCGGATCTTACTTGGGATAAATTCCGAGAACGATTCGAATTAAAGTTTCTGCCAGAAGCTGAGAAAGTGACATTGGCTTGTCGTTTCATTGACCTTGTTCAAGGTGAATCCTCTGTGGTAGATTATGTCGCATCCTTCGAGTCACTTTCTAAATATGGGGTCGAATACATAAACACCCCATTAAAGAAGAACCAAAGATTTGTCTATGGCTTGAACAAAAATCTCGAGAAGCCATTACTTCTAAAGTTAGAAGTTTCTTTTGATCAACTCGTTGATATCGCTCTTCCACTTGAAGAGGCAGATAAGGAGAGTGATGTTGAAGTTGTGGGTGCCAAACCAAACTTCAACAACAACAAGAAAAGGCCTATTAAGTCCAAAGGCATGTATCCTAATAAGAAAGGAAAGCAAGCAACCCTTGAAGCAAAGACTTCTTCCTCCAATAGTGGGCAATGCTTCAATTGTGGTTATAAAGACCATTATGCCAATAAATGCCCGAAACCTCTCTTTTGTCGCTATTGCAAAAGTTCGGGTCATTTTATATCTGCATGTCCCAAACTTCAAGGAAAGAAGGAGGGAAAGTTAAATGTTGCACAAGCCCCTAGCAACACTTCTCGTGGTCAAGGTATTTCTCATTCTATCCTTGATGGCATTATTATGTTTCATGATCAACCTATTTGAGTTCTATTTGATACGGGTGCATCCCATTCTTTTATATCGAAAGAACTTGTTGATACTTTTTCTTTAAGTGTTATTGCTTTAATGACTTCTTTAAGAATTGCGAATCTGGTTGGTGGATCCGCAACACTTAGTTTACTTTATAAAGATGTGGAGATTATTTTGTGTGATTTTTCTTTCCTAACCGATTTGCATGTTATGCGTTACTTAGGCTTTGGAATGATTTTGGGAATGGATTGGCTTAACCGTTATGAAGCTCATATCCTATGTCCTGAGCGGACTATCCATCTTCGACATCCTCAATCTGTCAAACAGATTTCTATTATTCTTAGAGATTCGAATTCCAACTTAGTTGCATCTTTATATTCTTTAAATCCTCATGGTGACGATAATGATGATGAGGAAGATGTCATTTCTCTTATTCACGTTGTTCGTGAATTCTCCGACATATTTGAGCCTGTTTTGGGACTACCACCTAAGCGAGAAATTGAGTTCAAAATTAATCTCATCCCTGGAGCTCAACTTACCACTCGTCCTCCTTATCGCATATCTAATAAGGAAAATGAGGAGATGCGCAAACAATTATCCGAATTGGAGACGAAGCAATTTATTCGCTCTAATTCCTCGCCTTGGGGAGCTTCGGCTATTTTCGTGAAGAAATCCGATGGTACACTTAGGCTTTGCGTTGACTACCGCAAGCTTAATGATCTTACCATCAAAAATAAATATCCTTTACCTCGGATTGATGATCTATTCGATCAACTTAGTAGCGCTAGAGTCTTTTCACAATTGGACTTGGCAACCGGTTTTCATCAACTTCGTATTGCAGAGGATAGCATTCCTTTGACATCGTTCTGTACTCGTTATGGATCTTATGAATGGCTTGTTACGCCATTTGGTTTAACGAATGCTCCGGCTTATTTCGTTGACCTTATGAATCGAGTTTTCAAAGATTTCCTCGATCGATTTGTTTCATCTTCATTGATGATATTCTTGTGTATTCAAAAACGAGGAGGAGCATGAAAAGCATCTTTGGATTGTGTTGGAAACTCTTAGGAGTAATCAATTAAAAGAAATTTTTTCTAAATGCCACTTTTGGCAATCTCGTGGGAAGTTTCTCGGTCATATTATTTCTGAATCCGAAATATCAGTGGATCCTTCAAAGATTGAAGCGATTCAAAATTGGAAGAGACCGGAGAGTGTGACGGAAATCCATAGCTTCCTTGGATTGGCGGGCTATTACCGTCGTTTTATAAAAGACTTTTCAAAAAATTTCATGCCTCTTACTAGTTTGACGAAGAAGGGAGTTAAATACATTTGGTCGGACAAATGTGAAGCTTCTTTTCAGAAATTAAAAGAATTCCTTTCCGATGCTCCTATTCTTGTGATTCCCGAAGGAAACCAAGATTTTATTGTTTATACCGATGCTAGTCGCGTTGGTTTGGGTATCGTTCTTATGCAAAGAGAACGCGTTATTGCTTATGCTTCTAGGCAATTGAAGCCAGCCGAGACTAGATATGCCACTCATGATTTAGAACTCGCGGCTATTGTTTTCGCCCTTCGAATTTGGCGTCATTATCTTTTGGGAGAAAAATTTATTCTTTACACCGATCATAAATCTTTGAAGTATCTATTTTCTCGGTAGGAACTTAATTTGCGTCAATAATGTTGGTTTGAATCCCTTGCATCTTATGATCTTGATATTCTTTATACTCCCAGAAAGGAAAATCATGTTGCCGATGCACTTAGTCACAAGTAACAAGCGGTTGTTTCTATGATGATATCCGAATGGAATGATCTCGGGGTTTTATCCACTTATGAGATTCGAGATCGTGCTTCCGATTTATGTTCATCTCTTGTTTTATGTAGTCGTGAGGCTCATCCTTATCTTTTAGACCGCGTTCTTGAAGCTCAAAAGCTAGATCCCGAATCGGCTCTTCTTGGCCAAAATTTTAGGGATAAAATTGATATTGAAGGTTTGAAAGACTTTGATGTTGATTCTCGTGGCGGTATTCGAAAATTTGGTAGACTTATCATGCCAAATATTAGTGATCTTCGTAAAGACATTTTAGAAGATTCTCATCGTTCTAAATTTACCATTCATCCCGGTAGTAGTAAAATGTACGCGGATGTGAAGCGACTTTATTATTGGGAGGGAATGAAATCTGATATTTCTAACTTTGTTAAGTGTTGCATGACTTGCCAACTTGTCAAGGCCGAGCATCAAAGGCCCGGTGGGTTATTGCAACCTTTAGAAATTCCAATTTGGAAGTGGGATCAAATTTCCATGGACTTTATTGACGGCCTTCCCCGTTCTCGTTCGGGTCATGATAGCTTATAGTTGATAGTTGATAGACTTACTAAATCCGCCCATTTTATTCCCGCTTGGTCCAATCGAACCGTTCCTCTCTTGTCCAAACTCTTTATTAAAGAAATTGTAAAATTGCATGGAGTTCCTTCTTCTATTGTTAGTGATCGTGATCCATTGTTTACTAGTGGATTTTGGAAGAGTCTTCAAAAAGCTTTGGGAACAAAGCTTAATTTTAGCACCGCTTATCATCCTCAGTCCAATGGACAAACAGAGCGTGTGAATCAAACTCTTGAAGATCTTCTTCGTTCATGTGTTCTTGATTTTGGTGGAAGTTGGGAAGAACATATTTCTCTTGTTAAGTTTTTCTATAATAATAGCTTCCAATTTACTATTGGTATGGCGCCTTTTGAGGCTCTCTATGGAAGGACATGCCGATCACCTTCTTGTTGGCTTGAGGCCGGTGAGAAGCTGGTTTTAGGTCCAGATTTTATTGGTGATTCCACAGAAAATATTGACCTTATTCGTCATAGGATGAAAGAAGCCCAAAGTAGACAAAAATCCTATGCCGATAACCGAAGAAGGAAATTAGAATTTTCTGTGGGAGATTTTGTGTTTATTCTTGTTTCACCTATGAAGGGTGTTGTACGTTTTAGTCGATCGAAAAGTTAGCACCATGATATATTGGTCCATTTCCTATCACCGAACGTATTGGTTCCGTGGCTTATCGGCTCTTATTACCGGCTCAGTTTTCTGTTATTCATGACGTGTTTCACGTTTCTCAATTATAGAAATGCCTTTCAGATTCCGATTCTATTCTTGAGCCCGGTGTCGTGGAATAAATTAAAGTTTCGTCGAATTTAACTTATGAGAAACATCATATTCATATTACTACTTCGGAGGTCAAACGCCTTCGAAATAAAGATGTCCTTCTTGCGAAAGTTCAATGGTCCTCAAATCCTAAGGATTGCTCTTGGGAATCTAGAGAATTCATCGAGCGAACACATCCGGACTTACTTTCTCGTGCTCTTTGAGGTGAACTTTCTATTTCAAATTTATTTTGTGTTGATATGCTTTTATGGTTGTTACCTCTATTCATTTATTTCTTAAGATTGCGAGGATGCAATTTCTTTAAGAAGAGGAGTCTGTAACAACCCGCATATTTATCGATTGTATATTTAAATATTTTATTTAAATATTTCATCGTTCGTCGGATTTTAGTCCGAAAACCTACTTTTTGCAAACAGTCGAATTAGGACTCGAGACCCCTTCCATTGAGTTCAAAATCCATTTGCAACCTTTTTGAGTATAAACATCGATGTGTTTGGAGCTAGCTAAAAATTTGACCTTTTTCACTTTGGGTTTGGGTTCAGCCCACTAGCCAACTTAATACCCCAAACTGAACCACTTCTCTTCATTCATTCCCTCTTCCTTATCTTTTCAGTTCTAAAGAGAATAATGGAGGAAAAGAAAAGGAATTAAAATCCTAAGTCCTAGTTTCCATTTGCAAATCAAGTTCTAGCTCCAAATTCAAAGAGAAGCATTGGTAAGTATCATCTCCTTCTTCTCCAACTCATTCTCTCTTTGATTTGAGAAAATTCCTAAACCTAATTTGGAAAATGTTTCTCTTTTAAGCTTAGATTCAAGCTTCTTGTGTTGAGATTGAAGTGTGGTTGATCTTCCCTTGTCTTCAAGTTTCTCATTCATTTGTTTTGGGTTCAAAGGTGAGACTTTTATCTCACATCTAAGTATATGATTATCTTTGATTGTTAGGTATGAATTTCTAACACTTATTCATGTGCATTTGGTTTTGACTTGGATTGGTTTGTGAATATTCCAATTTTTGGTGTTTTGAGTTCAAATCTTCAAAAATCATAGCTTTGTTGTTTGAACATGCTTTTGATGATGCATCGAAGAGCCTATTGGGCTAGGTAGATGATTCGCCTAAACTCCTAGTGTCGTGACTCGAGTGATTGCAATTTGGAGGGAAATAGCCTTCATTTACATGGGCTTAGAAGTGGAGGACACAGGTTCCAGTCGACTGGAATTTTGGGCCAGTCGACTGACCTGCTACCTGAGCACATCCCAGGTTCTAGTCCAATCGACTGGCATGTTGAGTCTAGTCGACTGACCAGCATCCCGCGAATATTCCGAGACTGAGTTCAGTCGACTGAACTCATTGAGCCAGTCGACTGACCTGCTCTTAAATGCCTATTATGCCTATTTTTGTCTATTTCTCTTGTGTTTCCAAATTTAATCGATTCGGGTTTATTCCCACTTGTTGTTATCAATTGTTATCCACTTTGATGACATTTTCTTCGAGATTCATGTGAACATACATTTTGATGGATTCAGAATTGATTTCTTTGGATTTTATTCACGTCTTTGAATGTGAATTTTAGTGATTGATTGTTTCTACAATCATTTCTGTGATTTGTCACTTTAAAAATATAAAAGGTTTTCTATACTAGTAGTAAATATCAAAACTCTTTCTTTAAAATGGTTTCGTCACTATTTTATTGCAAGGCTCGTTTTCTCAAACCGTTTTCCAATCTACTAGCATATACAAACCCTTACCTCACTCGTATGAGAAATCTAATTAAACGACTTAGCAAAACAAGTGGTATGAAATGCTTGCGTTTACTTCGTTGGTTAATTCTTGGACTTGTTCGATTGAATCTCTTGCGACAATTTTCTAGTGGAGATCTACAATTTGCTAGTAAATATTTAAGTTAAGCTAGTGGTTGTGGGACATGAAGCTAAGCTCATATATTTACTAGCTTAGAGTAATTGACACTTTCTTGATGATCATTTAGGATCATTTTTGTGTTTTAGACTAGCGCTATGCTATGTTTCTTTGTCCACGAAGGGGACGGTACCTCGTTTTATTGAGTTTCGTCTCATTTTTATTATAGGCTAACGATCTATTTATTTCTTGGGGTTTCGACCCAATTTTTGTGGGCTAGCGACCCACGTTTTTATGGAGTTCGGATCTTCCGGCGTACCGTTATACTACGTTGTTGTTCCGAACTATTCGAGTTCCTGGTTCTTCGGGCACACCGTTATACTACGTCGTTGCACCGGCTCTATGGCTAGCGATCATGGATAGCGTCTCGTTTGTGATATACGTGTTGGTGAATTTTCAGGCTCCCGTTTTGCGATAGGCCTCCCGCGTTTTTGTGATTCCTGGATTTCTATTGATGATTTCTAGAATTTGAATTTCACCAATATTATGATTGGCATTTATATGTTGTCAATATTTGTGGCTTGGTGAATGAAATAAGGAGTATGACATTCCTATTGATCTTTGAGAAGATTCTTGTGATATTGATTAATCTCTGGTTGGTTTTCAATTACATACTTATCATAGTATGGTATTATGGTTTTTATATGTTTATGTCATATCTCTTATTCTATATCATTACATTTGATATTTATAGTTGGACTGATCCATTTATTATTTTCTTATTAAATAATACTCGGGTCAGACCGAGATGTTGCAGGTGCTTCTACCTGACTCCTCTTCTGGAGTTATTATTCTGACTTTTGGCTAACTACTTAGATTAGTAGTTTATTTTGTTGTATACGTTTGAGATATATACTCCAGGATGTATGCTTATTCTTTTGTCTAGCACTTGTAACTATTCTTTTGTGATATTGTGGATCTTGTTTGACCACTACTATGATGTACACTTCTATGTGTAATATTCATATCTTTTTTCGCCTTTGTGATATGGATATCTGTGACTGATTTATGTTATGTTTATCTCTATGTTTGTTTCCGAAGAATATATATAGCCACTGTGTAGTAGTTTTGAGTTTGTATTGGTATGTCGGATTCCCTCTTGAAAAGAAAATGCATGTTATACTATCTGACATATCGGTGCTCGCACTAAGCAATTACACGGATGGTCGCTCCTCAACAGCCTTATTCTCTGTGCTACTTGACGACATTACCCCGTAGTGTCCTTGGCTAGCGTGGGTATAGAGGTGGGGCGTCACAGCTATGTACAATTTACGTTGGAAATGCAGAGTATCAGATACGTACATGTCATCACTTCTTCTTCTTCCTCGAGTTGTTGTTGCATAAAAGTCTTTCCTCTGTCACCTCTGTCGTGAGAGGTTCCTTTAGGAGAAACTCGAAAGTGATAAATTAGTGTATGTGCTCGAGGAGGCAGTATAGGTAAAGGCAAGGACGATGAGTGAGAAGATGGTTGGACACATATTTTTCACATAAGCTTCCCTAAAGTGGAAACAACATTATCCAAAGTCTTTTCCATTTTTGTCATCCTTGTCGAGAAAGAACGTTCCAATCTAGTCATCTTTTTATTCAATGCTCGTTGGATGGCCATGATCAGCTTTTGGTTTTTAAACGCTAAATCATGAAGAGATTCATTTTGCATGGGTTCAACGTGAGCTTCTTGTATTTCAGAATCTGAATAATATTCGGTAGCGTTACTGGAGGATGTAGATTGTTGTGAATGTGAGGTGAGTAAGTTTGCTTAGGATTAGTAGTGGGTGGAGTACCATGATGCTCTTGTTGTTGTTGTAATCTCCATTGTTCAAGGGAGATTATTGGGGGTGGTCATGTAGGAAGATGCATCAATGATAAAAACCGTACGCTGCTTTTTTTAACGGGGATTTCTTCAAAATGAGAAATATAGAAGGGTACCCCAAAAGCATTTAAGAGACGCACAATGTATAGAGCATAGATAATAGTGCATCGATGATGAGATCAAAAAGCTTTTAGTTTCACTATGGATGAATTTAGTCCAATTTATTTGTATTCCACCGAAGATAGCATAAAGGGCTTTGTGATCATTAACTTAGATTTGTTCATGACTATCAAGACGTGGGATTATCGTATTTATTATCATACGGTTTAACAATCTAGCTTATGGTCGTAAGTAGACGGATTTTTATTAGGACGTCCTAACTTCCCTAATAAGATGAGTAATTTCATCCCATAGCAAGTTTCTATGCTCGGCAATTTCTTCCAAATCGATCCTGATTGAAGAACAATTAAGTATATGTCCAATAGTATTGATGCTAATTTTAAAAACATGTGCATATACACTCGTTCATAACTATCCTTCATCATTCTCAGGACTCCAAATATAGCTACGACATAAATTTGCATAGAATAGAAAGATAGATAATTGGTCGATTTGTACCTCACTTTTGTCAAAACTAATTAAATTATGACATTCGGCGGGGACGGTGAGTTCTTGAATGCTATATTCTCCAAACTTCCATAATCTATAGAAAGGATCGGAATGAAACTTTTTTTTAGCTCCTTAAATCACTTGTTGGCAATTGTGCTATTACGAAGCCATTCTTGAATGAGAGCATCATTAGCCATGGGATTGGGAGAAGAGGATGATTGACCTTTCTTGGCTCGTTTGTTAAATAGATTTTGTATTTGTTTTAGGAGCCATTAGTGAGGAATAGAGATAGAATCGAGGCTAGGGTTTAAAATTTTGGAAGTAAATTTGAGGTAGAAGGTAAAATAAGGAAAAACTTATTTATATATGGCTGTTGGAGGTAAGGTTTTGGAACAGCGACAGACGTCTATGGGTGGAGCGTAGACATTTGTGATTTCAATTAAAATTAAATAGAAAGTTACGACAGACGTCTGTAATCTGTCACAGACATCTTTGGTTGTAGAAAAAATGAAAAGAGAGAAATGACGTCCGAGATTATAGGAAATTGTTTTCCCGTAACCTTTGGCGGACGTCTGTGGTATTTTCACAGATGTTTATGGTATGTATCTTTCTGAAATTAAAGATAGAATTTAAATAGCAATCAATTTTTATGCAATATCAATAAAAAATACATACCAAGAATTAAAGAATAAACTTATTTTACACTATGCGTAGCATAAGTTAAGTTTTCTCTAAGGATTTAGAATTTTTGATTTGTTGTATGTCCCTGGAATTTTTTTAATTTTTGTGTCGTCAATTAATGGCTTTAGCGGGGACCAACTCGGATGAGCTGGAGTGTCAATCCAAGCTTGGTTTGGTAGTCTCGGTTTGCATAGATTCCTTGGAGTAATATTATATGTTTTTATATAAGTTTCTTGTAATTGAGGAGATTTTTGATGTATGCAATTTTCTGTTGGTGAATGACCACAAATTACTAGAATACATTTTTCAAAAAAATTTAGATGAGTTCCTTAACGTCGTTGTTCATAATACATTTCACATTGAACTCCTATCGTTTCTCGTTAATAGTAATATATTTCATCGATTTTGTCGGTGAGAGATGTCGACTGCAGATCAATTGACCATTTTGCTTTCTTTTCTTCAGAGGAAAAACTAGCATAATACATAGGTGATGCAACAATGTTCAAGGAGGCTGAGCGAATTGATGTAGATGTGGATTTAGTTGGTGAAACGTAAATGCAATCTGATGAGGGTGATTTATAGTCGATAACTAAATAGGTTGAGTCGTGATCGAAATACTTTTTTTAGTAATATTTGTCTTAATAAACTATATGTTTTCAGGAAAGAAAATAAGCTTGATTACAAGACAAAGTTTGTACCATACTTACAGAATTAGTTGAGGAAAAGAATTTCAACTATATAACTATTAATAGAGAGCAGTTAGGTTTTATATGGTTAGTATTAGTTTAAATTTTATTCTGGTTTTTATTAATCTAAGTGTATAAATTTTATCCTGTGTAGTTTTATATGAGATTTTCTTAAAAAAAATTAAGTGCACAAAACTAATCCTATAAATTTAGTTAATCAATTCATGGTAAAAACAAATTCCTATATATCGTCTTAATTTAATAAAAGCTAGTTCACTTAATGGTTTAGTAAAAATATCAGCTATTTGATTTTTGGTATTTACAAACTGCAGTGACATAATTTCTTTTTCTACATTATCTCTTAGAAAATGATGACGAATATCAATATGCTTTGTTCGAGAATGGTTAATAGGATTTTTGACAAATTTATGGCACTAGTATTATCATAATATATAGGAGATTTTGTAATGATTTTACTGAAATCTTGAAGAGTTTGTTGCACGTAGATTACTTGAGCACATGTTAAAGCTGTTGAAATGTATTCGACTTCACACGTCAAGAACGAAACACGGTTTTGATTTTTACTAAACCATGAAACTAAAGACTAACCAATAAACTGACATGTCCCACTTGTGCTTTTTCTATCTGTTTTACAATTGCCGAAATCAACATCGCTATATGACACGAGTTCGAATGAGCTTCCTTTTGGGTAAAAAAGTCCGTAATATCTAGTGTTTGTAAAATATCTTAACATTCGTTTACCGCTCGATGATGTGATTCTTTTAGTTGTGCTTGAAACCGAGCACATAAAGATGCACTCATCATAATATATGGTCTACTAACTGTTGAATATAACTGAGATCCTATCAAACTTCGATATAGTTTTTGGTCAAAATCTTTTCCATTTTCATCTTGATCTAAATGTAGAGTAGTACTCATTGGAGTTGGTTTACTTGATATATTTTCCATTCCAAAACGTTTTAATAAATCTTGAAAGTATTTTTCTTGATTTATAAAAACTCCATTTTCTAGTTATCTTATTTCTAATCCTAAAAAATAGTTTAATTCTCCCATATATGATTTCAAATTCATCTTCCATTATTTTTGAAAATTCAGTGCATAATTTTTCTACAGTGGATCTAAATATAATGTCGTCAATATGCATTTGTACGGTTAAAATATTATTATTTTCTTGTTGTATGAATAAAGTGGAATCAATTTTACCAGTTTAATACATGGAACTTTGTAAATGGGTTTTTAGTCTTTCATACCAAGCACGAGGTGCTTGTTTTAATCCATATACGGCCTTTTTAAGTTTAAATACATAATCGAGATATTTCTCGTGAACAAATAAAGGAGGTTGTTCAACATACACTTTTTCTTTTATAAATCCATTTAAAAATTCACTTTTTACGTCCATTTGAGAAGTTTAAAATTATGATGACATGAAAAAGCTAGTAATGTTCGTATTGCTTCGAGACGTGCTACATGAGTAATGGTTTCGTCATATTCAGTTCCTTCTTGATTATATCCTTGAGCTACTAATCTTGCTATATTTCGTATAATATTTCATTTTCATCTGCTTTATTTTTAAAAATCCATTTTGTTCCAATTAAGATTGATTATCTAGTCTTGGTACAAGTTCCCAAACATTATTTCTTTCAAATTGATTAAGTTCTTCTTGCATTGCAATAATCCAAAAATAATCTTTTGATGCTTCTTTATAATATTTTTGTTCAAAATTTGATATAAATGCAATATGCTCATTTTATTTAATTATTTTCTAGTTGATACTCTTGTATTTAAACCTCCAGTGACATTATTAATAGGATGGTCTCTTAATATTTTGGGTGATGATGTTATCATATTATCATTATTGTCATTGACATTATTATTATTATTATTATTATTATTATTATTATTTTCATGTATAGGTATATTAGTTTTATTTATTAGTTCTTCATCATCTTCATTTCTATTTTGTTAAAATTTTCATCAAATGAGACATGAAGACTTTCTTCTATTATATTTGTTCGTTTATTAAAAGCTCTATATGCTTTGCTTCGATCTGAATAACCAACAAAATTTTCTTTATCAGCTTTAGAATCAAATTTTCCAAGATTATCTTTTAATGTTTAGTATGAAGCACTTTGACCTAAATACATGAAAATATGATACTTTTGATTTCTTATAAAAAAATATTTCATACAATGTGTTTTTAGTCATTGGTCTATGTGTTATATGATTTAATACATAACAAGCAGTAGCAACGGATTTGGTCCAAAAATTCTTTCGTAAATTGCTACTATTTAGTAGAATTCGTTCACACTCTTATAAAGTTCGATTTTTCCTTTCTACCACACCATTTTGTTCGGGTGTTCGAGGAAATGAAAAATTGTGACTAACTTTCTTTTTGTTATAAAAGTTGTTAAATAGTTCATTTTCAAATTCACCTCCATGATCACGTCGTATATTTTTAATTTTTATATTCATTAAAAAAAATATTCGTTTAGCAAAAAAATTGAATATTTTAAAAGTGTCACTTTTATGTTTTAAAAATAATATCCAAGTATATCTTGAAAAATAATCAATAATTACAAAAATATATTTATTATGATTTATTGAACATACTTGAGTTGGTTCGAATAAATCTAGATGGAGTAATTCGAGAGATTTTTTTGTGGAAATTTCCTTTTTTTAAAAGATTTTTTCTTCAATTTACCAAACTTACACGCATCACATAGGTTTTTAACCTTGTAGTTGATTTTGGGCAATTATCTAACTAATTCATTTTTAGCAAGTTTGTTTATATTTTTAAAATTTATATGACAAAAACATTTATGCCATAACCAAGGATCATCATGATTCGCGGATAAGCATAAATTTGTATCGTTTTTGATATTCATGTTTAAGACATATATGTTTCGATTTCTAAATCCTTCAAAAATTAAAATTTTATTTTGATCAAAAATATTGCGTTTATTTTTCTAAAAATCAATTTTAAATCCTTTATTACATAATTTACTTATAATTAATAAGTTATGTTTTAAATTTTCTACCAATAAAACATTAGTAATTATAGGTGAATTAGAAATACTGATATTGATGACTTCTCCAGTGCCGATGATATCCTTTTGAGTTATCTCCGAATGTTACGGTGCCACCATTGATATATGTTATATTTGATAACATATTAACATTTCCAGTCATGTGCTTAAAACAACCGCTATCGAGTATTCATTTCTCTTTATTTTTTATTTTAATTTTGGGTACCTGCAAAATAAGAAAAATTTAATTGGTACCTACCTACTTTGATCAGGGTCCTACATGTTAGTGAATGTAGGCAACCATATCCATGAGGATTTGGTTCCCTTAGAAATGTAATTTTTATCATATACAATTTTTTGTAAATATTTATCAATATATTTTTGTCTAATTAGTTTATTATTTGTTTTTTGAATCCATGTTTTGACCATGTTTGTATATGAATTCTTAAACTTAATTTGTAACTTTGGCTTTTTGAATTTTGTATATAATGTGCTATATAGATTTGGCCTTTGTTTGGTTTTAAAACCTAATCCATTTGGATTTCAAAATGGTTTAGACATCGCAATCGAATCTTTTACATTTTTTTCTTTTGTTGAATTATGTCACAGTATTTGTTATATGTTCTAATTTAATTTTAAGGTCACAAATTTCAATGTTTCTAGAATCTAAATCTGCTTGTAATTCTAGTTTTTCTTTTTCCATATTAACTTTTTCTTATTTATAGTTTTCTAAATTATTTAATAATTTTTCATTTTAAGAAAATAGCGTTGCATTCTTTTTTCGAACAATTTTTAATTCTTCTTCTAAGATAATTTTTTCATCTTCTAATAATCTGATTTCTAATTCTGATCTAGTTAACTTTCCTACATATTCATTATTTAATTTTTTCTGTTTATCTATATTTATCATCTAATTCAATACTTATTTCTATTAAATCATCATAAATAAGTTCAAGACGTACCTCATCAGTGTTAGCCATAAAACACACATTTGCTTGTTCCAAGTCACTTTCACTATCACTGTCACTATCCGAAGAAGAAGATGAATCCGAATCATCCCATGTTACTTAAAAAGCTCCTTTCATTTTCTTGAGTTACTCGGATTTGCTTTTCTTTTATCATTATTGAGCTGTGGACAATCCTTCTTCATGTGGCCAAATTTCTCGCATTCATAGCATTTAATCGATGTTTGATTTGAAGAGTTTGGTTTGCCACCAATTTGAAACTTGGTCATCTTCTTGAACTTCTTGAATTATTATAGTTTTTTGCAATAAAGATAATCTCCTCTTCATCTAAGTTTGATTCTTCGTTACTTGCTTCGAATGCCATGTTTTTTTCATGATTTTGATCCTTTCTAGCCTACAGATTAGCTTTGTATAATATCAAATTTCCTATTAGCTCTTCGAATTTAAGTTGAAAAAGATCATTAGCTTCTTCGATGGCTAAAACTTTTCTTTCCCAATCATTTATCAAAGATTTTAAAATCTACATGACTAAATCAAAATCCGTGAATTTGACTCCAAGTGCCATGAGATCGCGTTAAATGGTTTGAAACCTTGCATACACATCAATAATTGATTCACTTGTTTTCATTTTGAAAGACGAGAACTGGTTTTATAAAATTGAAATTTTAGTTCGCTTGACTTTATTTGTGCCTCATGTGTGACTTGTAGAGTACGCCACATATCATATGCAGTCTTGCAGAGCATGACACATGAAAACTCATTTTTTATCAAGTGAGCATAACAATACATTCAAAGCTTCAGCATCGTTAGATGCCTCCGCTTTTTGTGCATCAATCAATGTGTTAATATCCGTGTCATGTGCTTCATATTTGTTTTGAGTTACTAGTCATATTCTAAGCCATTGGCTTTCATAAAAATTTGCATGCGCGTTGACCAATAAGCATAATTAGAGCCAGTAAATAGTGGAGGACGAGCAGTTGATTGACCTTCTTGAAATGTGCTTGCCATTTTAATGATTTTTTCAATTACAATGTTATTGTAGATTGAAATAACCTGCTCTGATACCAATTATAAGTCTATAAGATCTTTATAAATAATGCAACTTATATGTATATATGTGCATATATTACTAACTATGATAGTAGTGAATAATAATTGAATACAAGATAAATAATAGGAACGATCACACCAAATATTTTATGCTTGTTCGAACCTTCCGTCCTACGTCCAGTCTCGAAGCTCCCTTTGGTTTTTCCTTTAACCAACCCACCCTTGCTTTGCCCAGAAGATAGGCTAATACAAAAGTATATCTCTAACAATTTTGTGTTCCAAATAATACATTTTTTGATTGATAGAATAAATCTTCCTATGATCCCCTTTGGGTATGTGATGTGAATGATTTGAGTTGTATGAAGTAGTTTAGCCAAAATTATATTTTGGTTATAATAGATTGAGAGTATGTAAGTAATGTATGCACAAGAGTGTGATAAGAAATCAAGAGAGAAAAGATTCAATTAATTCAAGTTAGTTGATGTCTACATCTCAATCAAGATGGTATTTATAGATCAAAAGGATGCAAATAAAGAGTTGTTACTATTGGATAAGTTCTATTCATTTTAATCGCCGTAACCTTTTGATGAAGGGTACTTTTTTTGTTTAACAGAAACGTCTTTTCAAAAATTTGTAGTTTTTCAAACCTCAAACGTCTATGGTAAAACCTCATACGTCTACGATTTTAGAAAATAATTACCCGAGGAATGTCACAAACGTCTGTGATTTTACCTCAGACATCCGTGGCTTTAGAATTTTATTATTTCGAGTATTTCCTCAGACGTCCGTGGTTTTACTCAAACGTCTGTGAGTAGTAAAAGCAATTTTTCAAATTAATTTCATTGTATATGAAATCGTGGGTGAATGTGTATGCATACATACTCAAGGAGATCTTAACAAAATTTTATCTAAGACTCTTTCATAGTAGAATAACCTTACTAACTATAGTATGGTTGATAAATCATCATTTGTCTTCGGGTCTCGATATCTTCAAGCATGATGTCTTCTTATAGTATATTCCTGTAATCTTAAAATGTATATACATACATACATATACATATGAATGTATAATTGTTGCCATTGAAACATAAAATAGAGGTTCTAACAGACTCTCCCCAATCGTCATCGGTTTGGCTTTGACTTTTTCTCACTAGCGGTAGTACCTTAGCCACCAAGTCCGCTTTTTGAAAGCTGGTCAATTGGAAGCAGCCATTTTATCTACCCCGGAAGCTTGGCCTGGTAATCCATCCCAGTTTGTACCGCATTGCCTTGGTTTTGCGGCTTCTCAGAGTACTATTTAAGTAACAGTTCCTTGTTCTTTCCTTGGCAGCAATTCAGCAGCCGCCGCTTGGTTCCTGGTGCCTTGTAGGCCTGTCAATGAAAACCCGAAATATCTGAAATCCGTCCGCATCCGTATCCGAAAACATGAAAAATGTCCAAAATCCGAAAAGCAGATGCGGATATCCGATATCCGAAACATATTTCGGATACGGATACGGATATGGCTATATCCGTATCCGATAAATATCCGTCCGGTTTGAAATTAAATATTTATATATTAATATGTTAATTTATATCCATAAATTTAATACAAATACACTAATTTATTGTACGGATTTTGTGTGATTGGATTACCTATTGTTAATTTGATATAATTTATGTATTACAAGGTTTTTTCATCTATTTTTCAGTCAAAAAAATGAAATATGCATTATATTGATTCATTTCCGAATATTTTCGGATACATTTTAAGGTTCGGATACACATATTTTCGGATATCCAAAAATATCTGTATTCGCTAAGCCGGATACGGATATTTTCGGATATCCGAAAATATTAGCGGATACAGATACAGATAATATTCAACGGGTATTCGCGGATATCGGATACGAATTCGGATACGGATTTTCATTTTCGGATACAGATACAACACTATTCGTATCCAACTACATCCGTTTACAGGCCTAGCGCCTTGGTTAGTCATGGGGAGTAGGGGGAATGCATTATTTTTAAGTTGAGTTTCGAATCCAGAACGCATGAGCTACATATCATCGCGACGGCGGTGGGGTCGATCCCCAATTGGAGGGATCGGTAGAGAGGGATCGACACTATCCCTAATTTTTGTCCTAAACTGAGTGAGATTGATATGGGGTGATAAGAAAGGCCTCATAAGGCTACATTTCAAATTTCCACTCATTTGGAGTTTGTATGCTCGAGTTATAGGAAAACGAAAATGAATCGGTGTTAATGGATCAGTCGTAATTTACTTAGAGTCCAACCCAAGAAAATTCACTATTTATTTGGAGTCAGCACATGGTTCGCTTGGAGTCATAGAAATTTGAAGTGTCGGGTAGAAGACGAAGGGTGCTTGGAGTCATTTAGCCGACCATGGCTTACAAGGTAGATTCATCCGGCCGAGGGATTGGCCAATCATGTGGGGATAGCCAGGTTTTTCATTATTAGGCCGTGGATAGCTATCTCATACCCAACAATTCCATTTCATTGCCACCAGCCCTAAATATACTCACTCCTTGGTGTGGAACTTGTCTGAAGGGTTTAGCTAATCCGAAGATGCTAGCCCAGCATAGAGAGCTTCTCCGTTCTTCCCATACCAAACCATAGGTATGGTTCGGTGATGAACGGTACTTGAAGTCAAACTGGGATTTGCTTTGAGAAAATTTTGATTTTACCCGAGTCTGACTTCAGGTCAGAATTTCCAAAGTTTGCTTCGAGTCAAATGGGCAGTTACTTTGGGTATGACTTCAGGTCAACCCAGAAGTGAGTTTTTCGACCTCCGTTTCGATGATTTTCGATGACGATCACTCGTTACTCGACGATGGAAGTTCCATGATGGGAAGTACGACTTTGATGATGGATGGTTATACTTCAAGAGGCAGAGTAGGCAACAATGAGTCAAATCGAGGGGACTGTTAGAGGCGGGTTATGAGGACCTTATCCTTTTGGATTTGTTTCTACGATTCTACACAAGTCTCATGGACTCTCTTCGCAGTCTCTCTATATCAGCATTAGTGATCACATCAGAAGGGCCTGTGTGCCAGAGACTCCCTATTACACTCCATCATCCAAAAGAGTGATCTCCGTGTTCTCTATTGCTTCGCTAGTAGGTCATGAGGAGGTAGCAGTGGCCTTTGCCTTCCTAAAAGGCATTGTAGGTAGTTTCCTTCTGGATCTTATTCAAATTTGAGTTGAAACTTAAACTTGTCGGCAGAAATCTGGATCTATCCCATGGATATGGGAATCCACAAGTTGATGATGAGATCCAATCAAGTTAAGAAATCTCTCTTAGTGAAAGCACCAAAATATCTACATTAAAATTGGTCACAAACGCCCAATATAGTTTTAGTAGAGATCAAATGGAGAATGAAATTAAAACAGAGCAGAAAAAGTAAATCGGAAACAAGTTTTTGTAGTGGTTCGACAATCTTGGCCTATGTCCACTTCTTTCTTTTATTGATCTTGCACTAGTTGTTTGATTATAAGGGATTTGGATCAGCCGAGATCCAGTATTATAGGAATAAAGAATAGTCATGGCAGAGCATTAGCAGCCGAAAGAAAAGATCCCCATTATGGAGAATGGTCATTGTATTTATAGGGGAAGACGATTGAATATCTTCCTGAAATTTCACCAATAGAATCTCATGTAGTAGACGAGGTCACCTCGAAAGTTTCGTGGCCCAACTCCCAAGGATAGGGTATCGGCACCGATTGGTCCAAATGGCCACATGGCGCCGTTTGATCGCTCCAGTAAGTCCGCCTTGATGTTGGCTTCATGTTTCCAAAGTTAGTTTGCATATTCGCCCATATGTTATTTGAAGATATCGATCGACTTCCATTGAGTTGAACTGTTGGATTTGTCACGACCCGAAATCCAATGTTCAAAAATTGACATCAAATACCTTACTTGTATTCAACTGCCAAAGATTCAAACATCGAACTCCAGTCAGATGGAGCTTATAACAACACTAGATGAATATAAAAAAAGCGGAAACAAAAATGAATATCATGCATTACACCACAGATACAACATCATCATAATATCCATTACAACATCAGAGTAGCATAATACATATGTCACAACTCCAAATAGAACATCATAATAATCATATGCCAAAAAGTCTTCAAGGAAATAGAGTGATAGTGAACTTCCAAAAACTAAGCACATTGAGATCCAAAAGCTTTCAAAATATCTCCAAGGTAAAAGCCTCCAAAAGCCGATAATCTTCAAACCAAAAGTCTCGAAAATACAGCTAATACCAAAATACGGAAAACCTGCTACTAGGCTGCTGGTGTGGAAATGATGGGCACCCAGAGTTTAGAAAGGATACAATAAACTTCGGATCAGTCATGGGACTGGTATGAGTAAACAAAGATAGTTGCTTTTACATAAAACAGATTTTAAAAGAAAACCGTTCATGCTTTTGGAAAATGAAATTACCATAAGGCCTTCCGGCACACACACAATGCAATCGCACACTTGGGGGAGATTTCCCTTTATGATAGTCAAATATGCTTAATACAAGAAAAGTTCTTTGGTATTATTACTAGTGCATAGTGTGAAAACATTTCGAAAATATAGTATTAACCTTAGCCAGCATTGTTACCATTATACTATGCCTGCTATAGCTGCCATGTTAAATGGCAGGTTCTACAACTAAAACCGTACTGGGTTCGTATTAGGAATTGGATTTCCAACAAATGGTCAGGCAAAGGAACTTCCTATGCCATATAGGTACGCATATGGAGGGACGTCCCGAGAACTTAACCAGTTCTCTGCCAACACAAGGCCGGGTTACCTATGTAACTAGGTAACTACTACACGACTATGTCATTCCCCGGTCGTTTGCGACCTTTATCTGAGGGCCCTCTATCACAAAGCAACAACCACACAGTAAATGAGATTGCAGCAACCACACAGGTAAAGTATCTGGGCTACATACCATGATACCACCTTTTCCCAAAAGGAAATAACATACCCTAAAGGGTGCGACCCTCATACCCTAAACAATTTTAAGGATTCACATTTAGGGTTCGATGTGGGTATCAGATAACTAACTGAAATCCGACTCCCTGTCGCATCGAAGTTTAAATGTTGTTTTACGGGCAAAAGGGTTTTCACATGGATATAGAAACAAATCACAAATCACAGTTCAGCACAAAGCAATCACAGTATCACAACAGAAATATCAATTCAATACACGACATTTGATGATAGTCGATCATCTTCAATTAAGGTGAATGTGATTTAAGTGAATTGCCCATATAATTATCTTTATTAATTATTTTAAATCAATGATTAATTTTACTTAAATATGAATTAATTTAAGTCTTAATTAACTTTATTATTTAATTATCCTTTATTAATTATCTCAATTTATTCATTTTTAATTGTTAACTGATTTAATTTTAATTACTTTTATTAATTAAGTTCTCCTTAATTAATTAATAATTACAAATTAATTAACCTTAATTATTTGTTAGATTGATCTTTAATATTAAACAATTAATTAATTATCTTTTTAAAATAATTAAATTAACAAAATCATTAATTATTTAATAAATCAAAGGATAAATTAATTACTTCGATTATCCCTTTTAAACCTTTATAACATTAGTTAGTTTAAAAAGGTTAAGATTTGGTTTATACAACATTTTATCATAATTACATTATTTACTAAATATAAGTAACTTTATAAAAACATGGTATCAAAACTAAACAAACAAATGTTTAATTTCTTTGAAACATCTTACTTAAGTCCTCAATTTATTTAAAACTTTAATTAAATCATCGTTTGGAAACATAGTTTTAAAAGTGTTTATGAGTTTGAAATTTTTTAAAATAAAAACTGTTTCATTTATCAGGCACGAGACCTGCTTCGAGTCAACCCTGATAATTTTTCTCGTTTGCTTCGTGCCTTGCCGAAATTTTACCCGAGTGCCACAATTTCAACCTTAAAAATTTTCTAAGTATTTTCAACCTGATACTTCAAAATTTTCACTCGAGTTAACACTCGAGCTTCCACTGGTTTCACCCCGAGGCCTCCTTCGAGTCACCCCTTCTTCTTCCCAAACCAGCAGCCCTGATACAAACATCAACCACGTGCATGTGCACCGTTGAAGCCATCGCCTCCGGCCTCCAAGATCACCACCGGTAGACCACCCTCGATCCCCCACTACTACAAAACAGGCCATTTGCATCGCCTCATTTGAATCGGTTGAAGTAAAAACTGATGCAGATAGAACTATTTGCATCAGTTCTGTCTTAATAACCGATGCAATTGGTACATGGAAAGCAATAGGTAATAAAAGATCAAATTTGCATCAGTTGTCACCAACCACCGATGCAAATACGTCGATGCAAATAGTTTTAGTCGCATCAGTTTTAAAGTCAACCGATGCAACTACGTCCAAAATAATAATTTTCGCATCGGTTCTCTAATAGAGGCGATGCAATATTATTTAGGTTATTCGTTGCTCACGTATTACATCCCGCCTTTCTAATTTTTTTCCCCGCTCCCATTCTTTTCCTCAAGTAATTCGCCCAGCAACCAAAAAAAAACCCTAAAATTGATTGTCAGGGTACGTTATTTCACGGATTAGATTGGGCTACCAAATCACCGTTAACCGATCAATTTCTATAGATTCCACAGTTCGTATTCGAGAGCGATTCCACGATGGTAGTCGCTTTGGGTGATTTGGGTTTAAGAGGTGGTTCGCGGCAAATTGGCAAGGAAGACTTGGGTATTGGGTTCGAGATGTTGGCGATTGCAGTTTGGAGGAGATTGGGTTGCCGTGGTTTGTACGTGGGTTCGGAGACTTGAATTTCATGAATTCTCTTTGCAGGTAAAGCATACTATTCTAGAAGAATATTGTTGCGTATAGGAGTTTATGATGCTAATAACTTTATATTCTATTCTATAGCATCTGGCCGTAGGCGATGTACCAGCTCGTCTTCCATCAACATGTTCAATCAAACATCTGATTATTTGTGTCAATTTTGAAGATTTACAAGAATTGCTAGCAGCCTTTTGTATATTCAGGAGTTCAATTTCAGATTTGTTCATTAAACATCAACTTTGGATGTAAAAAGCAATTGGAAATCTGGATTTTTTTACCGTGATTTGAAATTTTTGATGGAAGTCGTGAACTTTTTTTGTCTTTTGCAATCATTTTCTTTGCTGTGAAAAAATCTTTAAAAAAAATCCAAAATTTATCTGTAATAAGCAATTTAGCATTCATTTTTTGTCTCTACTCTCAAGCGTACTATGAGTTATCAAAATTTCTGTCATGATAAAGTATAATTTCTAAGGTAACCTATACATAGGATTTTCAGTCGATTTTATGCTTTTGGGATATCTTTGTCAGTTATGTTGTTTCTCAATTTCATTTAACATGTTTCAAGGATTTGCTAGATGTACAGATTAATTAAGTACTGCAGTGCAATGGATCAACATGTTGTAACCTGATTACAAAGCTGAACTGATGTAAAATGTATGCGATACAACGTTGAGGCAATATAGTGGATCAATAATGCAATGCATTTTCATGAAGTACAATAGTAAGATTACATGGCATGCAGCTGCATGGTGACTAGAAGGCAGGAGAAAGCTACAAGCTTTGTGAGGTAATGCACGTTGATCTGAAAAGTGATGCAAGCTACAGGCAAGCTTCTAATTACAAATGGCCCTAATTCCTCGCATATTCGGACAAAGGAGCAACGTTATCGACCCATTCTTCCTCGATCTGTTTGAACCGTTCGCCCTCAACAGGTTTAATTGCGAAAGACTAGAATTAAACCTGTTTAGTTGATGGAGAGAAAGGAAAACACGACTTCAATTTCAGATTTGATCATCTCCAAAATGTTCAGGTGGCTTCTTTTATTGGGAATATTTTAAGTTATCATTTCCATTTTCTACTGATCCCTATGGCGACATATCTGTTAAATATATAAATCACTTTGTTATCATTGCTTCATGCCACAGATTATAGTAGTGAATGAAAAATACTTGATACAACCAATGTATGTTAGTAACGTAGAATAGCCATCAATCTTCTAACCTTGTTTCCCCACATGACAAAAAGAGCGGTTGTAAAAATCATCAATTATTGGTTTCCATTTGCATAGATACAGTATGAGACATTAGCAAATAGCTGAAGCTGACTAGTCATTATCAAAGTTAGTTATATAAACTAAAACATTTCCAGAGCAACTATTTTGACATTAAATTTTATATAGGAATCATTCAAGTTATAACAAGTTGGAACAACTGTTTATTATTATAATTAAGCTGTGGTTTGAACTTTCAGTCTGAAGTGTGTTTTAACTTAAGAAATTGACTACAATTTGGCGTGCTTAATAAATATGAAAAATATAATATTCAAGTGTTATTAACCCCTACACATCTTGCAATAGTAATGGAGTACGCCGCTGGTGGTGAGCTGTTTGGGAGAATATGCACTGCTGGAAGATTCAGTGAAGATGAGGTAGAAACACAATAATGATATTGAACTAAACTTATCAAATTATATTCATTCCTTTGAAATATTAATGAATATGCATTAATATGATGTGTGACAGGCAAGGTTTTACTTTCAACAATTAATATCAGGAGTCGGCTATTGTCATTCCATGGTAATTAATTTTCTTATGGTGTCATAGAATCTCTGATCAAGATACTTTAACCTACAGAAGCACTGTGTATTCCTGCCCAAGTAAAAGTATTTATAACATGCATCATTGAATTAGTTTAGTTATTTGTTATGATTTTTTATAATGCAGCAAACTTGTCATAGAGATCTGAAGATAGAAAACACTCTTTTGGATGGAAGCACGTCTCCTCGCCTTAAAATTTGCGATTTTGGCTACTCGAAGGTAGAATTGCTTTCTATTAATGCAAAATGTTATCATTCATTCATACCGGGCATGTGACTGATTGAACTTAAACTGTGCAATTATTCACACTGGTTAATTTTCAATGATTGACAAGTCTAGCTAGTACTATACTAAAATGGAATAATCAATTATTATTATTTACAGTCATCTGAGCTACATTCACAACCAAAATCAACCGTGGGAACACCAGCCTACATAGCTCCTGAGGTTTTATCCAGAAATGAATACGATGGAAAGGCAAGCTTCTAATTTGTTCTCGTAAATACATAGAAGTGGTTTATTAATTCTTGAAAATGAAAACTTATAATGCATTATATATTTCTTTGGCATGAAATTTTACAATGAACCTATGTTTGATGTACATATAGACTGCAGATGTTTGGTCATGTGGAGTGACATTATATGTAATGCTGGTTGGAGCTTATCCATTTGAAGACTCAGATGATCCAAGAAATTTCAAGAAGACCATCGGGGTAAGCAGCAGCAGCAGCAGCAATATTAGTACCTATACAATTCATTCACACTGAACTAAATTAATTAAAATATGTGCATATTTGCAAAGGATACTAAGTGTGCAATATACAATTCCAGATTATGTGCGCATATCAATTGAATGCAAGCAACTCCTTTCCAGTATTTTTGTCGCCGGCCCAGAACAGGTTGATACATTTTTTTTGTTTCCAGGTTGCTTTTTGACTACTGATCAATTCACCCTAAATATCCGAGCATACATAACAACCAATATCAAAAAATATTTATGAAACACAAATCCAAACCTCATGAGTTTTACAAAGGTAATTCCAAAAATATAAAATATAAAATTTTTGCAATAAAATACTATCTTGAAAGAGAGTATTTTCTGATTATCGAAAATGAAATATAGTTATGGAATCCTTCAACAAACCGTTTTTGTTCAAAGCAGAAGATTAGCAGCATGTTTTAAATTCAGTTAAAGTAAAGCAGAGGTTGAAATCATGTGATATTATTGTCATTATCCACATGATTCTTGTATGTTTAATATTACTAAACAAATGTTTGCTTTGTTATAAACTAGGGAGCTTTCTCCCACTTAGGGAACAAAAGACATGAAGCTAAGAAACGTATTTCAAGTTTAAAAACTATTGCCATGCAAAAAGATAAGTCATTTAGAACAATATTCAATGCAGATGTAGATGTAAATAGTTTAAATCAGATAAAATTTAACTATTTATCAAGGGTTGGTGTAAGTTTATCCATTTTTTGATTATACCACTAATTCACAATTTCCCATTATCTCATCAACTTAATATATGTGTGTGTATGTATATATGTATATACATACATATATGTATGTGTAAAGGTGAAGGAGACAGACGACATCAACATTACATATTCATGGTGTTTAGTCCTTATCCCATATACTGGATATTCTTGAAGTACAGAAATTATTCCAGAAAGTATTTCACGTCACCGTCTGTCCATGAATCTGGATGCGTTTAGATCGATTATAAATCAATATGCTGAACTAAAACAAGACAAATATTTCACTTTCACAAATAAATAATTGGAATGTCAACCACTTTATGACTTCTGGGAAACAAACTCTTGTGATATGGACTTAAAAGCAACAATGTACCAATAAACTATGTCTTGCAAAAAACGTAACTATAAATTTTTGAATACATTTTATGGCGGCTTGGGGTAACATGCTTTGCTACTAATAACACACAGCTTTTAAATTTTTAATAACAATAATACATCCAAATTCTAAAATTGAAAAATATGTTGAAGCGGACCAAGATAAAGTTCTAAATTTGAGATATATACCTGAAATTTCTCACCCAAGTGGGAGAAAATACTCTATATTATGGCAGAAGCAAAATTATGGATCCCAAACTCATAACATAACTTTCTAAAAGGTATCTACTTCCTTTTTGCAACCCTTATCATGATTCGCCCGTATATTATGGCATATATTACTAGCTTTATGCATACAACGCATGATGCATGTGATTTAAAAAATAAAGTGAGGGTACATATGGCAAGCGTGTAGCAAAAAAAGACTCAGTTTCTGCATTTTTATGATCACCAAATCATGTTTAATTTATACACCAAGGAACTCAATATTACCTAATAAGGCCAATATATATGAGGTTGGATACTGGTTTATGCGTGTTAGAGAATATTCGAATAATTCAAGTAGAAGATCCCCTTTTCGTTGTAAAGAATGATTCGGTTAAAGCTACAAGGGTCCAGTTCATCGTTACCTACTAACTTTTGTATTCGCTTTAATCAAAACCAGAATACTCTATCCTAAGCATATAACCTCATTTCCTGGCATTCCTGCATAACTGCAAAATAAGAATACAAAAAAAAGAAATCATTTTTCATAAATAAGAATTAGTTATGTTTAATTGACCTGAGCAAACATGTAATGATCGGTTTGATTTCAATTTTTTGAAGTTTCCCTGTGAATTTCGTACCTCCCTACTTCCCTACTTTATCAGTTGTGGGCGTCCTTGCTTTAGCATTTGCATTCATTTTTTTAGTTTACATTTTGTTTGCAAGCTACATGAATTACTTAATTGATTATAAAAGGACGTTCTTCATTGTTTTGTTTGAACAAAAGTCACATTCAACTCATGCATTTAGTTAGTGCATGCCTGACACATTAAATAAAAGATGGGCATACATGCCTGGCGTATAAAAGAAAGTGGCATACATGCCTGGCGTACGTGATGGGATTGTGGATGGGAATATATGTACAAATAATTTATGAATATGAGCTCTCTAGTTGATAAATGAAGTTGTTGTGGGAAATGAAGTTGTTGTGCAGTAAAGTTGAAATTGAAGTATGTGTATGGGAATGCGGCAGAATTGTTGACATAAGTGCAAAGAAGTGCAGTTTTTGTTTTTGGCAGAGGCAATTGGTTTGTGGTGGAATGATGGTGTGGTGGCAATATTAATGAGATGGGATTGTGGAAGTAGACGTACAGTGTGTGGAAGCAGGGGGTGGGTAGAGTTTTGTAACAGAGAATGAATGTAGCAGAGGATGGGTAGATGTACTTTGTGTGGAAGTAGATGAGAACTGATGGGTTGTAGCAGCTGTGAATGATGTTTAGTGGTTGTAGGTGAAATGCTATAGAGGCAGTGTAAGGAAGTGACCATAATTTTGAATGCAGTTTTATAGATATTCAAATGCAGTTAAAAAATAGAAATAACCATAATTTTGAATTAAACAGACCTTACACCGAACAAATAAAACACAACAATTGATTTTTAATTTCAAACTTGAATCTTGCGGATTCAGTTTTCATATTCTTACTCTTTGATTGTACTCCATTTCACAGGTTCTTCAAGAAGAAGAAGTTAATATCTGGGATAATACAAAACTATGCTCTGATCATGAATCCTGCACGACTAGGCGTGAAAGCATTAAGGCGACCAAAGGATTTCAAGCAAAAGAATCCATTAAGGGACATATGGTGAGTTATTCATTACAAATCAGTTACAACACTTGTACACAATACAATTTTTCTTTTTTCTTTTTCTAGATGTGATTTTGTTATATCGGGTAAAAGTAGTTAAAGGTATAAAGCTTTTTTAGTGGTCCTGAGCTTATAAAGGATTTTAAGTTTGTTAGTGATCTTCATCTTGCAGGCCACAAAGGAGAACTTTCCATTTTGGAAATTACTCATATATTAAAGAATATTCTTAAAATCAGTTGATTCTTTTGGTTACACTTTACATTGCAACTGCAGGTCCGACAATAACCATGGTCCATAAGTGCTCATACTTTTATTCATATTATATACTGTATTTATTATTGTTATGTGTGTCAATAATCTAAGGTCCAAAATTTAGTCATCTTAGTATACAATGTGCTCTAAAAGGTTGCATAAATGAAATATTGCAAAATAATGCTACTTTATTGATAAAATATCATCAAGACAGCACTACACAGCGAGCATCACTAATGCATAACATATTTTATCCTTGTGCGCTTACAATTTTTTATGCATGATGATAGCACAAATTCTTTTAACATCCCATATTTCAAGTGTAACCTTCATTTACTTCAATAAGGAAAAAGGCAACAAGATGGAAATAGTTTAGTTGGAGGTGTCTGTTTTTTACATGGCTAACATGGACACAACTAGTAAGTTTACGAGTTATGTTTACCTTCAATATCTTCATGATTAAAAAAAGTATATTCAAAATCACATGAATTAGAAACAAACAATAAATACGTTGCTGATTTATATAGCAAAAACTGAAACCATTCCTTCTCTTATCTAGGGTGTAACCGATCACCTAGTACAATGGCGATTACTACTAGAAAGTCGAAGACCAAATAGCTGCATAATTATTTTTTAACATTATGTAAAGAAGAAAATAATATCCAATAGGTCAATCAATTCGCTTGGGCTGACCCTACATGTGCTGCATCTGATCTGTTCATTTAGTGATTAGTGTTTGTGTTTATTTTATTTACATTAATCTGTTTATCTTATCCCTGTCATTACTCTTTTAGACAGTTATGGTTGCACTGAATTCTTAAATTGTAATCATTAATATTGAATCTGATCTGTTCATTCATGTCATTCACTGATATTTACATATTGTTGCAATTTTGAAATTCATCTAAGCATCATTTTTTTTGAAGACTAACATATTTATGAATTTCGACATCATAAGGAACCTTTGTTTAGAGCATGACGAAGTTTACAAGTATGTTTTTGCGTTTGAACAGTCATTGCCAACATTTTATATGAGATAAACTGGTTTTTTTATTTGAGAGCTTGCTTATTTTTGCCTAAAATATCTAGTTTTGTAATTAACACTGTTGGAAAACTTTGTGTTTCAGAAATCTCAGCAAATTAGGACAACCTTCATCGGAAACTTAATTCCCCCTTCTCTACTTCCAATTTCAGTGATTGTTATATTGAGTTAGTTCGCTAGTTTTTTATATTGGTCTTCATTTCACTTATCTACACATCCAGGGAAAAAATCGTACCTTATTTCTATAACTTTCAAATTAGAACTTAGCCAGTATAAGCTTTTGTAGTGGCACTATGTAACGAATGCTGTAATAGCTGTTGCTTTTTTCAAGTATTTAGCTGTTATATTTTGTTATTTATTTTACATGATGTGCTTACAGTGGAGAAGTCCTGGAAAATATGGCTTCCATTTTAATCCCAACTCTGATTTATTTCTTCCACAAGAGAAGGGATGCCCATGCATGTTGAGGAATTTGCACTTGAGAGACAAAGAGCAGATATGTTTCTACGGCAAAAATGATGAACATGCAGCAGAGACATGATGATCAGGAGGTATAGTTGAAGTCGTCGGGGTTTAAAGAATCCAGCAAGAGCATTGAACAGAGGCTGAAACGACGATGAAGAGTGTTGTAGACTGAGGCAGCTAATGAAGTGAGCAAAAACGCAGAGAAGTTTGGATAGCATGGAAGGACAGAATTGCAATGCAAATAACAAGAGCATAAATACTGAGAGGGAGCTGAAGCTTGAAACCCAGTTAGACACTGATGCATATATTTTGATCATTTGAAGATTCTGAATTCAACAGGTTAGTGACTTAACAATCAATTTACATTTCAAGCAGTTAACTACAAATGTACTATTTGGAATACAGGTGCTGTCGTATTATACTGCAACCTCGCTGGAATTCTGCTGCATTGCTTCTATATTGCTTGCTAACTTTTGTTTAACTTGTATTATCATGATCAAAAATTGGTCAATACCACTTTTATAAGGTATTGGACATGATTAAACAATACGGAGACTTGGGAGAGAATATTGTTTGACATTTGTTCTATTCATTGATACAATAAAGCAATGTTTGAGAAGGAGGTGTTGTTTGAAGCGATTGAGCGTGATTTAATTTGTAAAATTTGTAAACCAAAGCAGAATTTGTAAATGATAATGAAATAATCTTTTTTTTTAATTTTTTGTGTATGTTTTTTTTATATATATAAAGATTATCAATAATATATATATATATATATATATATATATAGTCTATTTGACACTGTAATAATGGTTTTTGAGGGATTAGTTTGCATCGGTTGTTATAAAAAACCGATGCAATAGAGGGATTAGTTTGCATCGGTTTTCAACAACAACCGATGCAACAAGTTCCTTTGTTGCACCGGTTTTCATTACAACCGATGCAACATGGGGACTGTGTTCAAGCAACCAACCGTGATATTTTGCATCAGTTGTTAGTAATAACTGATGCAAAAAGGACCTTTTTGCATCAGTTTCAGAACTGATGCAAAAGTGTTAAGCCTGTTGCATCGGTTGCATATGCATCGGTTGTTGAACTGATGCAAAATGGGGGTAAACAACCGATGCAAATGGCCTGTTTTGTAGTAGTGCCCTCTTGCTACCCAAACACGAAGAAACTCCGATTAAACACGAAAATGAAATCGAGTTATCTCGATCTAAATTAACACAGTGGCCATCACCAGAAAACGGCCTCGCCCCACCTCCTCTGGCCATCAGAGGTCACCGGATCTTGACCAAGGCTTCATCAATGAACGTCGCCGCGATTGGCACTTGTGTCATGAAGTCTGATCATCTGACGGCGGTGCAGCACCATTTTTTCAAACGCGAGCAGAAATGGGTTTTTAACCCTAATTTGATCTCGAATTAAAAATTTGAAGATTTATAAATTCCACTCGTATTTTTCTGGTGATCCCAAACATTCAATCTAACTGCGACGACGAACTCGAGGCCCACAAACGCTTAGATCATCGAAAATTGACAAAAATTCATTTTTCTGATCAACCCCAATATCTCAGTAAAAATTTAATGAAAAATTTGAATTTTTCTTTATAAAATCATCATTTCCAGTGGTGATTCAAATAGTATTATTGAAATCAAAATTCATGATATTCGAATTCTTGCCAAATTTGAATGGTGGCTATGTTTTCAAAGTTTCCAAAAAAAAACTATATAACTTAGCTTTGATTTATTACTGAAACATAGTGCAAGGTTAAAATAATACTTTAATTTGTTTACACTTTAATTTCAGAGAAGAATAGAGAGATATCTTGAATTTAGCATGGTTTGCTCTGTAAACCAAAGACTTAAATGTGACTGTGTTTTCACAGTTTCCAGGAAAAATATCATATTGCTTGCTTTGATTTATTACCACAACATATTGTATGCTCAAACCACACTTTAATTAGTTTTTAGACTTCAATTTTCAGAAGAGAACTGAGGGAAAGATGTTGAATTTAGCATGGTTTCATTCTGTGAACCAAGGACTTAAAGGAACAGAAGAACAGGAAAGAAAATCCTGATCTTAACATTCCAGGCAAAAGAAAACACAAGCACACAAATTTGTTTACATACAAAGGTCTTTAACATCATTTAGGCATTCATACAACAACAAATGATTGAATAGATCAGAGGTTTACTCACTTTTTTTTCCTGAAGACAGAAAGCTTCTGACAGTTTTCAAAAGAAGGATGAAGCCTGGATTTCCTACTTTAAAATTTTTTTGAAGCCTAGATCTGCAACTTGCAAGTACAGATCTTTGATTACTCTTTTTTGTATTTATTCACTTAATTCATCAAATACAAACAATCTTAAATTTACTTACAGTTTAGATTTTTTTTTTAAATACAACAGAGAAGCCCCTTTTATTTCCTGCTACTTGAAGTCCAGAAATGAGTTTACTTTTTGATCTTGATTTCTTCCTGCAACTGATTAATACAAATATTTAAATTCTTTGCTTTACTATTGTTTAACAACTTCAAATTAAAAATTTTAAAAGAATTTTGCTTGCCTTAGATTACTTCAGAGAATCCAGCTCAGCCCTTTTAGCCAAAACTGAAGCTCTGTGTTTATATTAATCTGCAGTATAAATTTGTTCATTAAAACTTGATTTTAAAATCATAATTTCATTAAACTATAAAGTATAGAGTTTTACTTGAGAGATGGAAACATAAACTACAGCTTGATGTTTTAAGAAGATCTTCATATTTTAACTTTATTGCTTTTGAATTGAAGAAAAGGTTGGCAGTTCTTTTTCTGATTTTTTTTTCTCTTTGGGTGTTGGAGTTTGAAATGCTCAAATCTTTGTTACTGTACTTTCAGAGATTTGGGAGGCTAAATAATTTGAAAATGGAAGCTGAAAAGTTTTCTATGATCTTTAATTCTTATTATTTTATTCAATCAATTATATTGAATGCCATTTGTTAAAAATAATCATGAGATCTCAATGCATGTTAATTTCTTTACTCCATCTCCTTTGTGCATGTCTAATATTTGTAATTTTACAAAGACAAAAGAATTTTTTAAAAATAGATTTCATATCACATTCACTTTATAAATAAATACACTCCTTATCCATTTGTGTGTGTGTGTGTGTATACAATGTTAAAAGAAGAATTGTTTTTAACCAATCTTTACATTATATAAAATATAAATTACACCTTAATGACTTCAAACGCCAATTATTCTCCTAAAAAAATATTTTAAATTTCAATTAAAATTTCAATTCAAACTTGAAATAGAAATCCACTTATGTCTATTTATATACTCATATCCATACTTATGCAATTTAAATTCAAATTCAATGTTTACATTCAAATCTACTCATATATGCATTATATATATAATTTTAAATTCAAATGACTTTTTGAAACATTCATTATTACAAAATTTTAAACTCAAAAGAAATTGGAATTTATTCATATATGATTATCACTTATTTTATTTGTTTGAGACTTTTCAATTTAATTTCAAATTAAATTCCAAAAGTTTAAGATATATTATTAATTTTAATTGATACATTTTTGGGATGTTACAGGTTGATATGATTTGATCCCCTGCCTAGGGAAGTGATACGATCTGATCCCCTGCCTAGAGGAAGTGATACGATCTGATCTCCTATTTAGGAGAATTACCAATCCATACTTAGAATATTGTGGAGAGTCTATTGCCTAGTCTCGCTTAATCGCTGCTTTGTACCATTATCTGTGCTTGATCTCTGGCCTTCATGATCATTCCTCCAGGCTACTTGCCCCCATCTACCATCGAGTCTAATTTGTCGAACCGGTCTGGATATAGCCGGGCCAAAAGGCAGGATAACATGTGCAATGCCACCTTTTTCCTCTATAAATATGGATCTAGGGGTGCTATCTGAGAGGCGAACAATTCTCTCCGCTCTTCTTTCATTTTTCAGCTTTGCAAACCCTAAACCAATTTGGAGATTTTGCCCGATTGTAACACTTGAACTTTGTACACATAAGGGATTGAATATTGAAAAATTACATGACATATTTGATGTGATGAATTACGATTTGTGACTAGTGTATCAACTTGACTTCGACTCATAACTTGTGTATGGACTCATCCATGACTTAAGACTTGCACAGCCTATTGGATGTTCATCTATGACTCTCGACATGGCCCTAAGCTTGAAATCAAATGCACATAGGACTATGTTGAATTTAACATCAAACATACTTCATCCTAGAAACTAAGCTTAGGATTACCTTGATCAACCACCCAACCAAATCCACTTATCCTATACTTTTGGGGTTAATGAAGAAATTCGTTAACGACACTTACCTCAACAAGACTTGTGTTATTATGACGAGCGTTACGGCACGCGCTTCACATGTGATGATGATATGTCCTTCGCATGTGATTTATATTTTTACAAAAAAATTGTATATGTTTAACACATTCAACATAAAATGATTTGCATAAATATATAGCCATGCTTTTATGTTGAAATCTTTTCGTAGTTAAACTGAATTGTTATTTTTAATATTAATTTATATAAAACGAATTTGTAAAGAAAGTTTATATGTTATATCCTATATTTAAGTATATTAAAATTTGCTAAATATTTACAAAGGGGCGTTTTGAATTTGTAAAGAAAGCTTAATGGTTAGTTCCTGCTTTTAAATAATAATAAGAAGAGCTAATATGTACGATAAATTAGACATATGGATGAATTTCCATATGTAAATACTGACACTCTGATTATGAATTGTTATTTTAAACAACTTGGACTTTTAAATTTTATCGTTTGGATTCGAAGAGACCGAGATTGGATATCAGTGTTATCAGGAGCCACTTCGATTTAATAATCACTACGATCTTTATGTTTTTGATTATATTTTTTTAATTCCTTTTCTATTGTATCATTTACTGGGGAAAAAATTCACCACTACTAACTTCCAATTTTATGTCAAAATTCGAAATTTTGTAGTTAATCCAATTTTTTTGTGCTGGCATTGGTATGTTCTACTAATTTTATATTTCTTATTGTGAATTTGTGTTTTTCATAATTAACTTGAAATACCAACGTCTTTGGCTGACTCAAATCATTCTTTTAAAGAGATATTGAAAGGTCTTGCTGTTAGGTTATTTTCCATTCTTATTGTGCATAGTTTGTTAGCCAATATAAAGTGTATTTGCTGAAATATATATTCTTATCTATACGAATGATATTAGTAATGTTAGTTTGGTTAAAATAGTTTAATAATTATACATTATGAATCAACATTTCAGCTTTATGTATTTTTGTTTAAAAGAGTTTGCTTGCTTACTTGCTTGAATGTAAACCAATATTAAAAATATCAAATAGTCCGAGATTGAAAAGAAAATAAGTTAAATCATTTTTGTAACTAGTATTTACAAATTTAATTGCATACTTAAATGTAAACCAATATTGAAAATATCAAATAGTTCGAAATCGTTTCAAGATTCACTTTAAGGTCAGAGATATAAATTCGTAAATAATTTTTTAGCCTTATATATTGCAAAATCAAGTTCCTACATACTAGTAAAACATAGTTTAGAAGTGATAATCGATGACCTGTAGTTGCAAGCTTGCTTGCCACTACAAACAAGAAACTTGAGGTTGCAAGCTTGCTTGCAACATGCAACTTGCAAGCAATTTGTAGTAACAAGCTTGCTTGCAACTGCAAGCTTATAACTACGTTACTCTTATAGAAACTACATTACTCTCTTACTCAAGATGTACTACATCACAGTAGTAAAGTAAAATCATAAATTAATATTTTGGCTCAACGATGTCATCTCCATTTTTATTACATTGAAAAATCCAACATTAGTTGCAAAATATTTTGACCATCATTGTACTAAAATAAAAACAATAAAAAAAAGCTAAAAAGGAAAACTCTATGGTAGTGTCTAGTTTGCTTTTTCAGTTTTCATTTTCGCTTTTAATTTTCCATTTTAAGTCTTTTTGGAATTTCCAGAATGCACCTAATAGGAATTTCCAAAATATTTTAGAGGAAATCAACTGCAAAGCGGGTCCATGATACTACTTCTTTACTTTTATGTGCAATTGGTGGTTAACTACGAATTATTGGAGGAGGAAAATTTTTCCAAATTCCTGTCAATTTTTATTTGGTCTTTATGAGAAATAATTTCTATTCTTTCTCATCCGACCCGCTAATGCGTCATATTCTACAGCCATAATCTCCGATTTGTTATCAGTTTGTTTAGTTGTATGCACTAATTTATTTTTTAAGCGATTCTAATTTGATTATTAATTATTAGTTCTCTTGATGGTTGAAGTTAAACTATATCTTCAGCGATCAGTTCTATTTTTTCTTAGTCCAAATAACGTAATTACTTAGTCGATTTTTTAGCTAGCAATTGTCAAATTAGTAGTAAGTAGGTATAATTTTGCTTTAATCTAGATCAATCTTGGTATTATAAAAGCATTTCCAATGCTGCTACACTAACTTCCTATTTTATATTATATTTCACAATATTATTTATCAAACGGCTCCTAGCAATTTACCCCCGACACATATCATCCACTTTAAGTCCACTATCCTCTGTCCCATTTTTAAAATGAAAACTTAGTTTCAATAATCAAAAAGAGTAATTTAGTTCTAAAATAATTCATTGACACTATAAAGAATTTACTTACATTACCTCTCTAAATCAAAATATGTTCCTTCTTCAATTCCTTGAAAACGATCGTCAATTGAGGAAGATGCTAAATAAACAAGACAATAATGGTGATTGTATAGCTCATCTATAAGGGTGATGAATCTTCTAACCTGAAGTATAACAACCCAGCATTGATCAGGCAGTCTTCCAAATAAAAAGTAATATGTGCATTTACGTTCTAGGTAACGCCCGTGCTCATTCTTTTTCGCCTATTATCCATCTATTCATCTAAAAAAATTGTTGTTCTACAAAAATATTTTATTATTTTAATATTAGTTGATCACCGATACTTAATCTCATGTTGATTGATTAAAGACCACGTCGACTGGTCAGTATTGCTCCATTATAAAGTGTAAGTACCTTATAAAATTGTTATTTTATTGATTTTTTTTCCCATTCGATTAAGGATTATTGAGTTTTTTACCCCTTCGATTAATGATGGGGTCAATTAGTCGGTGTTTCTCAGTCGTGAATTGTGAATAGTTTATAAATTGATGGACTGTGAAGCATAGATTCTTTATCAAATCGATCAGTATAGCGTTCATCCATTCTCTGCTTCCACAAACACATTCAAGCTTTAAATATTCCTTCGTTTATCCTTTTCATTTCACCCTTGTTTTTTCATTTCCCTTGTTTTTACATTTAATGATTTGTATTTTGTCCCTTCTTATTCATGGTTTATACAATTTTGGTTTTTGATTGCAGCATATTATAATGAAATTTCATAATGTAGAACTAAGATCAATTATACAACAATGATCGTAGAATATAATGTGCTTCTATTGTTAAAAATTGACAACGGAGTATAAGACATTCGATTAATTAGTACTAATATGGCATAGTACTGACAATATTTATTAATCCTATGTTTGTGTATGACATAATCTAAAGCTTGTATGAATTCAGCTGTGCAGATCAAATAGTAAGCGATAATTGACAAAATCAAATATTTTTGCTACTACTGAAATAAGAATTCATATATTTTATGAAAAATGATAATTTGTTAAATTAGATGAATCAAACAATATCTACAACCTCAGAAATCAATCCATCTACAATATCTGCAATTGGTTTTGGATTAATATTTATAGTATATTATCTTCAATGCACAAATATATTGAATGGAGAATCAATTATTCGACATGTGAAGTTAAGTTAGTTAGATTACCTAACCATTATTAATTTCTTTAAGATGCCTGCATCACTTTCAACATGGTTTTCATAACTTTCCCAATGATATTACTTGTTGAAAATTAATTTGAAATAATGTTACACTGCTTACCTTGGTTATTGTTTCTAACTGTCTTTGCATTTCCAAATGTTTCAAGAACAGGGTTGGACTGGAAAATATTTTAATAAAAATAATTATGATATGCTTAGTGATCAATACAATACAGTTATTATACCAAAGAGGATATTAATAAACTAGTTTACCTCCAGGACTTGTTGCTCAACAGTGCGACCTTCAGCAACTACTGTTCCTCCAATATAGGCAAGATAACGCATAAGCATCTTGGTGCATTCTGTTTTACCTGCACCACTTTCTCCACTTACTAGAATAGACTGGCTTACACCCTCATTTCTCATCATTTTGTAATAATAAAGGAAAGTTTTGCAAATACATATTTCTACACTTTGGAATTGCAATTTATGCAATCAAATTAAAGAGTACTTATAGGCCACATCAGCAACCACAGAAGGATGTGGATTACATTCACTAAATGCAACCCCGTTGAATTTTTCCATCGAACAAGGATCATCGAGATGAGGTAATCTTTGAAATGGATTATGGCAATCAGTATAACTCATAGAAATTTATTGGTAATAAGCAGTATATGCACTTCAACTGCAAAATGTGCACAACTAGAATATAACATGATCAAGAAAATACCTTACTTTCAAGCTCAACAACAACATATTGCTACAAAATTTTATTACAAAATATGCGAGAAATAGCAAGCACATCTCCCACCCGCCATATGCTGATTTGGTTTTGATCCTGCATGCACCGATGATCTAATTTCAGTTTAACGAACTAGTTTTGATACCTTAAATTATTTTATCCTGCATGCACTAATGCCATTGCAACTGAAAAGGTAAATATCTTTTGTAGAAGCTGAAATCTAGCTTTCAAAAAATTTATCATAAATTTCGTAAATTCTAAAACAAATTTCATAATAACATTTTGATTTGAACATTAGTCGACAATGGCAGTTGGCTATGTATTACATGAAGTAAATATGATAGTTCAAGCAATCAAGGTAGTTTGTAAATGGTTTTGAATAGGATAAGATAGGATACAGTTCTAGAGAGGCAATTTTAATCAAACATGGTATATGCATGATACTCACAGTTCATCATGGATATAAATCGTAAAAAGAGAGTAGTAAGTTTTATTGCCCAGATAAAATAACTGTTGTGAATTTGTAGAAACACTTATATCCGGAAATAAATTAAGAATGACATAATGATTCCATATAATGTCAATTTTACTATATAAGTACAAGTGATGTGGTGGAAGAGTAGAAGAGCATGATTAATACTTCAAAATTTTTACTTTATTAATTAAAGATGCAACCATTTACTAATCAATAAAAGTAATTACAAATTGAAATCAATCTAAAAGTATAAAGTCAAATTGAACTGGCCTTAACTCTGTTTGTCGTCTTGAATTCATTTCCATTCAAACTATAACTGCAATATAGAGTTTAATCACAAATCCTAGTAGTGAAATAGGAAATAAAGCTTTCTTCCTAAAAATAATAATAAATGACAAATCATCATATACATGTGTATGTTATAACACCACACTTAACATAACTGCGATCCACGTTTTGCTCAGGTTTGATTGTCAACAAATCCATTTAAACTTGAAACTGAAAATTGTTGCATCAATCAAAAGGTTATCTATGCAACCTAGAAATGAAATAATAAGCAAGCGTAGTGGCTAACAAACCCAAGTATACATTTAGTGAATTTGATTCACTTTTGAGGACCTTCATTGTCAAACAAATATAAGGCAATACATTGTGCATAATTATTCACTGTGCAACCTAAACCGGTGAAATTAGTAGACTATTTGCTAAAAACTTGAGAAAGAAAAGAAACTATTATACTTTTAGCATGTATAGTAACCAAAAGATTTTAAAAAAAAATTATGAAAAATAAAAAGTGCGATTCCACTGACTTTAGAATGCTTAAACAATAAATAGGGAGTAAAAAAGCGTTTTACAGCATCCTACAGGCTATAACCAACATAATTTGATAAGAAAAGCATTTTATTGCATATTAGAGCTAAAATAATGTGTAAACTACAAAAATAGAACGAACCAGAGGCAAATACTTACTGGGTCCACTACTTGAGTTACTATTTGGTAAGGATTTGATAAGGAAAATCAATTTTCACAAAGTTAATCTGATTTCAGTGGGAAAGTGTTGAAAATAGGGTAAATTCATGAAATATATCATAAATTTGGATTTGCTTGTACACATACATACATCCTCGTAATAAAAGTTAAAGATTAAAAGCAATCCAAGCACGTTGTTGAAATAAAAAGAAAATGCAGGCCTCGTATAGAAAAGAGAACAACCCACAGGGTCACATACACAAAATAAACCTTAGAATGTACAGAGATAACTCCAAACTAATGCAAATTACAAGCCAAAATTTTTCCTTTACAAAAGTAATTTGAACAAAAAGCAATGGAAGAAAAGGAGCCTTCAAAGCGATACCCCTTTTAAATAATATCGCGAATCATCATAAGGCTTACTGGAATCGAAACGGCAAGGAGAGCTCGAGCAACAAATTGAGTGGATTCATCTATCATTTTCGATTCAGATTGAAAACTATGTTTATATTACTTTGTCCTTGTTAGAAGAAAATCTTCCATGCTTCGCTCCCATAAGCTCGCCGATGTCCTCGCTTTATGAATTTTGTATGCACTGCTTCCGTACACCCCTGGCATTACAATTTGTTTAATCGATCGATCTAGATGCTCCACGCTCCTCTTTGAACTAGATCTAATAATAAGGGTTTATGAATGAGTGATTTAGGGATTGAAAGGCAGAGAGAACAGTTTCTATTGGTTTGAGAGAGGGGGGAGGGGAAGAAAGGGAACGAAAAAAGAGGGAAATAATTGAAAGAATTTATGGCCATCAAAATAATTGAAGGGACTGGTTTTCTAAAAGTGTTACATGTTAATTCCCTGCTTTGAATAAAACAAATCAACATAAACAATAACACTATAGAATAAAGCTTTATCAATTGGCGTTATCAAAAATAACTTTTCTTGTAGTTAAGTTGGTGTAACATCCCGCTTTTTTGTACGCTTTAAATTGACGATAAACCACACACGTCAGACTCAAACCATATAGAAGTGCGGATTGTTATTGGGGTGAATAAAAAAACAGAGGAAAAAAACAGAATCTTGCAGCGGAACGATAAAATATAATAATCAAATAGACAGTTCATGAAGCTATTTTACAAAACATTTGATTATACTTATACAATACAAATCAGAGTTACACATACCAGAGAATAACAAATAATGCAGCGGAATATATGATGAAGTGAATTACAATAATGAATAGTAGAAATAAAATCTTCATTTTCGTCCTTCAGAAATGGGGTCTTCAAATCCTGAAATGCTGAGGCTGATCCGAGCGAATTGAAAGGACAATACACTCGAGTCAGAACTAAAAGATCTTATGTGAGTTAAATCAACGGTAAATAATATGAGTGGAACGGCGTCAGAGATGCTTTCGGGATTTGACATCTCCTACCTAATGTCAATGTGAGTGCAGTAACTTAAGAGATGTTCGGGATTCACATCTCCTAAAGATCCGTTAAACTATTTACCATGTAATAATATTTCGCTATTATAATAATGTCTATAGTAAAATAAACTTACTTTTAAATAGCATTAAGGAGTTACCTAATCTCCCTCTTAATACAATAATAGTCTCAGTGGTCCATCCAGTATCAGCGCATCTCTAGATCAGGAGACTGCCCAAAATACTCCATGGGCTACGGGAGAAAACTAAATTCGTATAAGGCGCGCTAGGGTAGGTGACACGACACAACTAGGCAATGCCATGGTAGATATACCAATTACGCTTCCGGACCGATGGTAACGCGTAGCAGCTACTACCGCCCACCTCGAGCCATACCCCCAAAATAAAAAGGGCCGCAGTCAACCACAAAGTAATAGAATGGTATCGAAGGAGTGTGTCCGATAAAAGGGGCTACCTTCTTAGCTCGTCAATTGCTCCTGTTTTAGCCAACTTATGCTAACTCACGGAAGTCGGGTCAAGGTATATACCTCAAAGGAAACGCCGCCACCATCCTACTTCATTCTAGAATCTCCATCGTGTACACGGTTATTAAAGTGGTTTTTGGATTTGACAGAGAGTGTGACAACTTTCAATCCCAGTATCTTTAACAACCAAACGTTATTATAACACCGCGGTCATTTCAAAAATAGTATATACTTCAAAACCAAAATATCATTGCCATTTCAAAAACCCATATAAATACAATATCATTTCCATTTCAAAAACAAATCAGTATAATATCAAATTTTTCCAAATATATTCTCTTCCACAATCATTGTACTTTCAAAGTTATAACACTTTCATAACCCAACACTTAAAACATAACGTTTTCAAATCATAGTACTTTGAAACATAACTTCCACCACTTAAATGGTTTAAATATTTAAAATACTTTATATAATAAATAACTTCTTCAATTTCACAAATCAACTCCAAAACAACTAGAATTTTTAGGTTTTATATTTAACCAGATCCCAAATCATAAATTTCAATTCAATTCAGTTTCCAAATAAACTATTCCAATTTATATCGATTTCATAGCAGATTTGATCCACAAAATAAACCATTTCAAATTCAATATATTTCAAACTTTAAGTATTCAACAATTTCAAAAACTAAGTTTGATAATTTCATATATATATCCAATTCAATTTTCTACTATTTAGTTTCGAATTATTTACTTAATAAATCCATTTTCAATTAAACAAAACCCAAATTACAAATAACTAAAAGTTTCCTTCAATTTATTTATACTTGAAATATTTGTTTCACCTTAAACAAGATCAAGTTATGAATCATATCCTTTACAAATATCAATTTCCATAAGTTCCAAATCGATTTCTTTTATTAAATTTCTACATTCAATACAATTTTCAATTAATTTCAAATCTATCTTCTCAGCCTAAATTTTATTAAAACTCATTATAAACTCTATATAAAATATATAATATATAAATACTTAACCATATTACATTTTTAATAAAATCAACCTTTATTCTTAAACTTGTTTTAAACCAAACAAATTCGTACATAGCTAAAAATCAAGAATTAACTATATATATAAAGTAACATTTATAAAATATCTGAAATCGATATTTATCTAAAACCATATATTTCTTTATAAAACCATAGAAATCATTTCAAAAATATTTTTATATATAGACCACGGTGTCTATATAGAATTTTCCATCCTATTGTCAAGTGATACAGATATTTATCATTTCAATCCGCAATTTAATATATGAATACGGTTATATATCATTTCAAACCGCAATTCCGAATGAAATAAAAATCCATAACAACTTGCAGTTTATAACAGTATAAAATACAACATACATTCATCCAATATCAATCATCAAACTTTTTGACAATCATCATCCAATTAAATCAATAAAATCAATATAGAACAGATAATAAATAACAGGCATTTACTGGCAGTTTATATTCAATAAAAATTTAAATAACTATTTTATCCAAATAAATTCAAATAAACTGAGATGATGATTCAAAATATGTCAAACAGTCATAAGTAAATTTCTAATCACATCATAAATCAATTTAACAAACATAAGAAATTCTAGAAGTTGTGAGTGGGTTAAAATACTCACCTTTTGAATTTAAATTGAATTTAAACTCAAAATTTGAACAGTCTTAAAATCCGTCCAAACCAGCGTCATAATGCTCGGAATTTTATTACGATCCAGAAGAGTGCGAAGCAAGCTAAGACGAGAGTGACTAAGCTAATACGAGAGAGTTTAGTTGGGGTTTATAAGAAGTAAGCCGGAGGGAAAGAGTGACTAAAGTGAGTTAGAACCAGGATCGAAATAAACAGATCTATTTATCTACGATCGAATTATATTTGTTACTATGAATACTGATTTCAAAACGAAGATAACTATCAATACAACTCCCTAGGAGAGCCGCCGACTCCAACAATCGTCAAATATGCATGGATAATATCCTTTCTTCCATTTCCTATTACTATGTTAATAGGATTTGGACTTCTACTTATTCCTGCAGCAACAAAAAATATTCGACGTATGTGGGCTTTCCCGAGTGTTTTGATGCTAGTCAAGAATTGGGGCCTCACAATCACTAGCCAATATTTCTCGCATTCTCATGCCTTTCTTTGTTCATGATTCGTATTAATCGGATATTTTTTCTTTCCAACGGAGAAAACCACGCACGAATTTGAGTCCGTATGCAAAAGTTATACGAATTAGAAGATTCGACTTTGAAAAATTAAATAAAATAAAATAAAAGAGCTACCACTAACAGCCTGCCATGTCAACGCCTCCCTTATCCAAACCCTACGCAGAACCCATCGCTCGCACGCGCACGGAAGCGCCGCCACCCTAAAACTCACCCGCCATTCCAGGTCGCGCCCTCCAGATCAACATCCACGCAAGCATCCGCCTCCCCAAGCCATTCGAACCCCCATGATCGCCTACTGCTCCTTCGCGTTCACCGAAGGACGCTGCAGCCGCCACCGGTTTGAAAACCCTAGCCGAATTATCCAAATCTAGCCGTTGAATTGACGAAATTCAAGCACCGATGAACAGCGCTCTATGCCCTCTACAACGCAGCATCATCGATTTGTCGATCAGACACAGAAAAATCGAACACCCAAGAACAGTCGAGATTTGATCATCAGTTTCTATGCAACCGATGATTCAAATCGAAAAATGAATCTCAAATCTGAGATACACTCTTCGAGAGCTTCGAATCCATATAAAATTTGATATAGTTTGTGGAGTTTGAAATTTTGATTTGAGCTTGATATTGAAATTGGACTGTGAAATTTAGGGTTTGTCTGCCATTAAGAAAGAGGAGCAACAAAAATTCATGTACGTATAGAAATGAGAAATAAAAAGGCTGCCAGGGTTTATAACGACATATATATAGGCTGAACGAAATAGAATTGAATGGGCTCAATTGGGTTAGAAAAGTTGAACGATCCCGTTTCGACTCCGAAATGAAATTGGGTCAACCCATATGTCAAAATAGATGTTTTGAAATATTTTAAACACACTAGAACAGGTTTCAAGTCCAAATTCCATCATATGAAAAAGTTATGCAAAAATCAAGTTATTTCAAACCGATTTCAATTGATTTCAATTAAATTGATTTATAGGCGTTTCGAGTCCGTACGATCAAACGACAAGCCTGGTCGTTGTGAAACTTGAAATCCTATAATCATTCACCGTTATGGATCCGATGAAACTGATTTCTTCGAAATCCAAGTCAGTGGCCAAAATGGCTATTTTCCAGTTAGTTATATAAATTAAAAATTAATTAATTAAATCACTTTTTCAATTTCAATTCCATAATTAACAAATCTTATCATTTTTGATTTTTTAAACAATCACAAAATTTTTAAAAAAATTTAGACGTCAAATTAAAGTTGATTAATCCATCAATTTTAGTGTTTAATTTCAACTTCATTAAATTCAGAAATTATAAATTAAAATTCCCAAAGATCCATTTATTAAATTTTTAAACTTTGTTATTCATGACTTTTATCACAATAAGGATGCAACTAACATTGGTTCATGATTTATTACATTAATATTCTCAGATTTCATCTTAATTTCTATTAACGTAATAATTAAATATTAAATTTCATTTAGTTGCAATTAATCCAATTATTAAGTTTAAATTTCAATAAATTAATAAATCTTGATATACATTATTTTTATTCAACCAATTGTCATATTATGAATAGAATTAACATTATTTCCAATTATTTCCTTAATTTACACTAACATAACATTAAATTGAGATTCAGTGCAATTGATTACAAATTTTGATTTAATGGACTAAATAAGTGATTAACTTATAATAATTATCGTCATTAACTCTCGATCACATTTTCATAAGTTTATCATTTCCAAACCAATGTTATAATTTCTTACTAAACATTGATTTTATTCAATTACCATTCAATATATATTAATTCATTAATTAATTCAATATTTATGTTTGTTTTCTTATATTTGATTTATAGCCTAGTATAACAATTACATTAATTCCACTAATTGTAACTTCATTCAAATAGTTAATAATTAACTTAGATTAGCATTTACATCTCATTTAAGTTATTATTTCATTAATGAATCACAAATTTCTGTTTTTCCAATATTAGATAACAAAATTTCAATAAAAATTAACAAGTAAATTATCGAAAATTTACGGGTTGTTACACTCTCCCCCACTCAAAACTTTTCGTCCCCGAAAAGGAAAAAGAAGGGAAAAGAAAGAATTGAGTAAACAATACATCTTATTTAAAAAAATATTAACTTCATAAACAAATAAATTTACAAAATTAATTAATTTAAATAAAATATACCAATTTATAACCATTAAATCTTTTTAAACTCAAATTAATAAAGTTTGGAAAACAATTTCACAATTTTTCCAAGTCCAAAATTTATGAAATTTTTAGAGTCTCCTTTGTACATAGAGGTTTAGGAGAAAATATAATATCAAATATAATAATATACAACATATATTTTTCCAAAATAATATATCCCGACACGGGAAAATAGTATAATAACGCTAGAAAACCGTAATCCGAGAACGTACCTATTTGTCGGGCAAACAACGCTTAATTATGAAACCAAAAGCAGTAGCAATTGCTTCCATAACCTGTATTTCACTTATATAATCTAAATAGGTTAATAATAATTATACAAATGAAATATTTAAAGTTGTTCCAACCACTATCAAACAAATCAATATAAACAACAATCATTCGCAACCAACAGCATACACATCATATACAAATCAACCATTCAAGCAGAACAAAACAATTAGTTGGTTCGGGTTAAGACACTTTAAATCGCATAGAATGACAAATAACTATGAAGTATTCCATTTACTCAACATTCTTAGATAAAACTCAATAGATTATTCATACATCTAAGCAATTTTAAAGTATTCTCGCCCAAACAACCATAAACCAAACAAACAACAGTTTCAAACAATAGATCAAATTCATACTTATTAATTTCATTTCATAACATTTGTTGTTTGATTTCCCTTTTTTTCATATAATAATTTATCTTTTTAATTTACATTTATTTCTTGCAAATTTTCATTTCCATCCATTGCTTCAGTGTTTATTTCACTTATTTATATTATTTACATTTCCATTATATTTAATTAGTAGCCATCCATCTACACATCAAATTCCTATTTATTAAAGAATTTCACTGAATACTTTCGATACTTCAAGTTTTACTTGTATAATATCCATTACATTTTCTTATTAACATTTCAACTTTTTACGTTTTTTGGTAAGTTAGATAGAGGGACAATTTTGATGGTCTACGCTGATACTACAAATATGTGACACCAAATGTATTGCAATTATCTTCTTTATTAATAGTTGGTTTGGAAGCGCAAACTTTTGGTCCGACCGCGAACTTTCAAAATTGCCCTTTATATAAAATTCTTTGTAATAGTTGGATATATTTGTTATCTCACTTTTTTGGTATCAGCATGAAATACCAAAAATGCTTCTCTATGGATATTGTTAAAATTTAACATCGCTTAAAATTAGGATTTGACAATTAAGCTTCTTTTACAAATTCAAAATTTCCTCTATAAATATTTACTAATTCTTAATATCACTTAAAAATAAGATTTAGCAAATAAACCACTTTACAATTATTTATTTATTTATTAAAGATATAAATAAGAATTTAAAATCACAAGAAATTATATATTCCAATTAGAAATAAAATTTCAAATTACCTACGTATAATTCAACATAAAAATATGACTAAATATATGCGAAAATCATTTTCTTTTGAACGTATTAAATAAATACAATTTGGTGAAAAACAATTCAGCCTTATTCATCACACGCAAAGTGCGTGCCGTAATACTTTATTAAAATAAAGAACTATTATTAAAGATAAAGACCTGCCTTTCTATTAGCATGAACAATGCATGGCACGGGTTAACATCGGTTTAAAATAAACGCTCAAAATCTTCATCCGTAAACCATCGTTCTAGTGCGGTTTGTAGTGCACGATTTTATACTATAATCGGCATCGCCTTTCAAGTAGAATTGTCAATTCCAAGTGTTTCGATGTGTGAGGGCTTTTTCGTTCCTTACATCACAAATAAAGTCAAAATTGCTGAGAATGTTATAATATATGTAAATATATAAGTGAATATGCTTTTGTGTTTTTCTATTAGTCCCACATCATGGGATATGTTCCATCTCATGCTCCAATGTCTATATATAAAGGAGCCTGTGTAATGTAATTATATGAATCAATCTGATATAACCAATCTCTGAATGAATAAAATATCTCCATTCTTTTACTCTAATGGCTTCTGCTCTTATTTCTTTATAACATATTCTTATTTGTTTATAACACGTTATCAGCATGACCTACAATTGTGATAATTTATTATGAAATCAGATCTATTCTTCTCCAGATCTAATTATAGATCTCAAAACGGTAAGTTATTTTTCTATTATGATTGATCTAATCTTCCAAATTATTATTTTTTATATATCTCATTCCATTCTAGATCTACTTCTTTAGATCTAAATCTATTGTATTATTTTTTAGATTTTATTATACTAGTCTTATAATTTTATATCTTATATAGATCTAAACTTTGAGATCTAATTCTTATTTTGTTGGTTATTATATTTCAGATCTAATTTGTTTGTTGTTGCTATTTTTCTGATCATATTATATTGTTGATCTCAATATCATGCTTATTTGTATGTTTTATAGTTCATTTATTTTGGAATGCAAGTTTGAACTTGACAAAATTTGATATTGTTGCTTCAACAAATTTATTGAATTTGATTGCATTTAGTTTGGATATGGATTTGAGAAATCAATCATGGTTGGTAAATGAAGTTTTCATTTTGAAAACATTTTGATTTGATTTAGATTTGATTGAAGGCTTTGAAAATTATTTTGATATATGATTTATATTTCTAGAAGAAATATTTTATTGTTTTTTAGAGAAACAAATATATATAATACGTATCTAGAAGATCTAAGTTTAGATCTAACATTGATTTTGATTTAGCACATCTGAAGTGAATGGAAACATTAATAAAAGCTTACATGATAAGCTTAATATCTTTCGATATTTCCTTTAAAAAAAAAAGGGAAAAGAAAAATAAAATTTGAGAACCTGTAGATAAAAGGTTGAGTTTCCATAAATCAATGAATTACAAGTTTCCTCAAAATAAAGAACCATAAGTTCTAACTAAAAAAAAAAAAAAGAGGATCAGAAAATTTAATCATAAAAAAAAAAAAAATAAGTTTGAACAACCTGAAGTTGTGCAAAGATTTTTTTTTTCCAACCAAAAGTTGTATAACTCAAAGTCCAAGACCTGAAGTCTTGAATTATGAAAAGATTTTCTAACAATGTTTTAGAGATTTATTTATATTTATATTGCAAAATCTAACATCCCAGAAGAGATGTTATAGGAATTTTATTTTAAAATTATGTGAAAGGATTGTCTAGTAATACTGACCTGAAGTTAGATCATTTCTTCGAAGATGAAGGAAACTTCATTAATGATGAAAATCTAAGTGCAGTAATAAATGATATGGTCGAATTGACCAATAATAGCAGTCTGAAGTCTGCTATGTGGATTTTATTTTATTTCAGTTCAATAAATCAGTTTGAAGTTGGTAAAACCAAGTTTTGATAATCTTTGGGTGTGTTTGCCAAACTATATATTTGAAGAAGTACATTTTAATATTCTCCAGAAGAGATAATCCATATGACATACTATTGAAGAGATGTATTATGATTTTTATATTTCAAAATCCAAACATCCTAGAAGAGATGTTGTAGAATTATGTCAATTATGTAGAAAAAGATATCGATTATTGATGACATCCAAAAAACAATGCATATAAAGTATCTTTAGAAGTGATATGTACCACTCTAGAAGCGGTGTTTATGAAATATCCCCAGAAGTGATATTATATCATCGTATAGCACTATAAAAGAATTGCCTATAAAATATTGTCAAATATGATAATAAATTATCCAAAATTCAATCGTCTATTGTCATGGACCCGTAGCTCCATTAGACAAATAGTGATATGTAACCTTTTACTTTTCAGAACTTACGACGAATCAAATATTATATGCACAACTATTCTTGAAGAAATATCTTTATATATGCTCCTGAAGAGATAATCTATATGTCGTATCATAATTTTCACTAAAGCTATATAAATACGGTCTTGAACAAATCGTTATGTGCAACCATTATAATTTCTTATTTTTATAACATTTCAAGGGTCCAGAAGATACTCTTATTTATGTTGTAAATATATCTATTTTACTGAACTCTCTAGAGGAGATGTTTATATATAATTATAAGTTAGTATATATTTTCTAGTAAACAATCATAATTAATGTTCAATAGTAATGTTAGAGATATAATCAAGGAATAATGATATAATTTTTTTTTAGTAATAACAATAATTTATTCAAAAAAAAAGAATAATGATATTGTATACCAATGTTACACTCCAGAAGTAGTGGTTTTATCTCTTGCATCTTACTTTCAGTTGGTGAATCTAATTTTGTCACTGTATTTAAAGTTTGATATGCCATTTTAAAAGCAATTACAACAAAAATCTCCAACATGGATATTTTATGCTACTGTAAAAGTAGTAATTATGTAATATGTATAAAATAAACAGTGTATATTGATATGGCATTCAAATAGTGCATAAATATATATATATATATATATATATATATATATCTAGAAGAGAAAGTTCACTCCAGAAGTGGTGATACTAATATATCTCTAGAAGAGATTTATAAATTTGAAAATGATAACATATCTCTAGAAGAGATTTATTTATATATTTGGTAATTTTATTAAACCAAATAAGTGTACATAAATTTGATTATAAAGGATCCTAATTTAGCTTAGATTAGATCCTAAAAGTTTGAGAGCTAAGAGGAAATCTGTATCTGTAACATTCCAAGCATCTAGAAGATACTATTATTATTTTTGCTCTAATTTTTTTACGGAACTCTCAATAGAGATGTGTAGAAATATCTATATGCAATTAAAAATTATTCCTTGATAAGTAATCATAATTAGTGTTCAAAAACTGATATTTGAGATATAATTGAGGAATAAAACTTAACAACTTGAAGTTGTGTATATTTTGTTCGAACCAGAAGTTCGATATTGTTTCAAACCAAATGTTTTGAACATTATCATGTGGTTTTGACAGGTTTGCATTGACATTGATTTATAAATAGAAATTAATAGTTTGGATCCTTGTAATAGTTTTTTCTAAAAATCACTAATTCAAATGAGAAAGAATATGAAAATTTTATAATATATATGTGATATGTGGATGCACGTATACATCCATATATGTAAATATTTAGCTAACAACCTGAAGTTTGTTATAAGCTCATCTTATAGATTACGCATAGATATTATTTAGTGATTTAAAATTCAATCAACATAAATGTTGAATGACCTGAAGTCATGTATGTATTCAAATGATCTACACAATAAGTAAATTCCTCCAATTGCTTAGATCAATGAATGAGAACAAACTCTAATAATCAATATCAATTGAATGCATCTTACAAAATAATTATCCTCCTATTATTAATATGTATGATGTACTTGCTAGTAGCAAAATCATAATGGATCAAAATGAGAGTCCAAAAATGATTATTATTTAATGTGACAATGTTTGTCAACATTGAGAGGGAGGATAAAGGGATACAAGCTCATTTTGACCATCAATGTTAAATATTTATTGAAATATACAATGATGCAAAATATTATCAATATTATCCCTAGTAGACTTTCTCCAATATAGATTTGAATCCCTGAAGGATCAAAATTTGTAGACCACATCTGAAATATGGTTCAAAAGTCAGTTCAAAATATTTTTGGAGTTAGTAATAAAGATGCCAAATAAAGGAGGTGGGTGTTCTTGAAGAAACACTTAAGGATGCTCTGAAAGAGATCCATGACATGATTCTCAAATAACCCTAGAAGTGGGTTAGGTACCTAAAACATAATTAAAGAGATCTCAATAATTCATGTCTAGAACTGACAAGAAATAATCATCGATGATAAATTTGCAAATAATAAAGCGCTTATATTTATAAATAGATTAAGAATCTTGAATTAGGGGAAAACATGACTGGCCATCATGAATTCCTTAATTGTAGAGAAATATGGACATGTAGTCCGCAAAGTACCGAAAGTACTTGAAATGCTTAATATACCCTGAAGGTATAAATGTGGTTTAAAATCATATTAAATAATGAAAGTATACAAATTCCTGAAAAATATAAATAACTTTCATTGTTATAAAGAATGCAAAGAACAAGGAGAGTAAATTTCAACCTACTTTTAAGTATTGTTGTAATGAAAATCTTGATATAATTCATGATGAGTAGATTACTTCCTATTTTTAAGTATCGTTGTAATGAAACTCTTAATATCCATTGAAGTGATAGTTGCGATATGCAAATACTTATTAAAGTATACAAACTTCTGAAGAATATATATAACTTTTGTAGTTATAAAGAATGAAAAAGACATGAAGTGTAGATTACAAATTTCTTCTAAGTATTGTTGTAATGAAAATCTTGATACATCAAGATGAGTAGATTACTTCCTGCTTTCTAGTAATGTTGTAATGAAATTTTTAATATTCATGAAAGATGTATAGTTGCAATGCGTAAAACTAATTTGAAGCAAAAAAATATATTTAATGAAAGCACATGAAGTGTGTTTCATAAAAGTAGCATACAAATGCATAAAATGGAAACTATATTTGGAAGAAACAATCTTAGAAAATTTGATTGTATCGAAGGAAACTATTAATAAATTGTATTATTAATGAGATTCATATTTATAGATCCAGAAGTATCTATAACCAATTTGAGATATCGAAAGACGAATATGAATTCAGAGGAAAATTTTAAATCAGGGGGAGCATCCATAAGTATTTTATAATGCACTTTTTTTCCTTAACTAAGATTTTTCCCACTGGGTTTTTATTAGTAAGGTTTTAACGAGGCAATATCTTGATCCAGAAGTATCAACTCCCTAGTAACATTTGAAATAAGCTATAATGTACTCTTTTTCCTTATTTAAGATTTTTCCCACTGGGTTTTTCTTATTAAGGTTTTAATGAGGCATTATCTTGATCTAGAAGAATCAAACGTCTTTTCAAGAAATAACATCTCAAATATGTTATTTAAGTTAAATTATATTTTTATCCTTGACTAAGGTTTTTCCCATCGGGTTTTCCTTTGTAAGGTTTTTACTGACATATTAAATTGATCCAGAAGTATCAAACTCTATCTGATGCAGTAAATTATTGAAATATGACATACTATATTATACTCTTTTTCCTTCACTAAGATTTTTCTCATAGGGTTTTACTTAGTAAGGTTTTAATGAGGCATTATTTTGATCCTGAAGTATCAAACTCTTATAAGAAATATCATTTTTAGTATGATATTTATGATTTCACAAGTTGCACTCTTTTCCTCGTTCAAGGTTTTTTCCCACTGGGTTTTTCTAATAGAGGTTTTTAATGAGGCAAATCTATATCGATTGAATCAATAAATGCAAGCAAGATAATAATGAGGGGGAGCAATCATCATACACGTTTCGAAATGGAAATTTTCAAATTATCCGAGCATTCAAGATTTTGAAGACGCATATTCAAGGGGGAGTGTTATAATATATGTAAATATATAAGTGAATATGCTTTTGTGTTTTTCTATTAGTCCCACATCATGAGATATGTTCCATCTCATGCTCCAATGTCTATATATAAAGGAGCCTGTGTAATGTAATTATATGAATCAATCTGATATAATCAATCTCTGAATGAATAAAATATCTCCATTCTTTTACTCTAATGGCTTCTGCTCTTATTTCTTTATAACATATTCTTATTTGTTTATAACAGAGAAATCTATTTTTCCTCAACTTCAAAATTGACCAATGGATAACTCTGACGTAACCTTTGTATTTAAATTTGAATTAGTCCTACGTCCGAAACCAGCAAGGCACATCGCATTCACCCACCGATCACCGATTAGTTCAAAGAAGCGTTCAATAGCAAACCGGATTCAACTCCCTTTATTTCCTGTTGTAGGTTTTTCCTTTGACTTGTTATTATTAGTAGCCGGCGCCACGTCTATATCCACATGGCAGCAATCATTTTAATCGGCCCCGCCAAACAGCTTGGTCTTCTCCACCTAAGATTAGAAAATTCTATCATATCTTTCTTCTTCTCAGACGTACAGCTTTTCCTGACGATTCGTTCACCCTCGATTTTTACGCTTTTTAATTTCGTCTGGAACAACTGTTGCTGTCTAATTTGAAGGTATATTGCTGTGATTTCTAAGATAACCATTAGCTGTATGTTCTATTTTCGTCCTTTTTATTATTTGCGGAACTAAAGTTTTGTATCTGTTTTTGTAAAGGTTTGTAGCTATTCTACGGCTGGATATGTCAGGACCGCTTGATCGATTCGCTAGGCCATGTGAGTTTCTTTGAAATTCTATGTTTCGTTGAAAATTAGGGATTTGATGGGATGCATGTTGATAATCGTAATCTGTTTCTTCCTAGGTTACTTTATAGTTAATTATGACGTTTATGCATCATTGACTGATTCTTGAGGATTTGCAAGGGGTTAATTTGCGATTGATGGTCAGAAATAACTTTTCCTTTTTCTGTGAAATTTTACAAACAGTTCTTGGTCTTGACACGTTGATTTTTAATTTGATCAGAGTGACACCTCAGGAACAAATGCATTCTACTATGTTCAGTTTTTTAGCTTTAGAAATGTTGATAAACAAATAGTAGCTAATAAGCATTGTGAGAGGAGCAATGGTTGGAGCATGTGTTGTGGAGTTGATGCATTCCTTTTCAGGAGTTTTAGGGCAGTCCGGTTTATCTGAATATTTCAAAGAAAATAGAAGTTAAAAATAATGTCAAGAATTTTGTTGAGCAATATATAAGCTAGCTATTAGAATGAGTTTCTATTGACACGCTAGTGATTTTTTACCATAGACATATATTATGATTGCTTGATATGCATAGCAATGTGAAAATTCTGTAACATTTGTCAGCCGGGTAAATAGGTTCTTAATATGATATTTGAGCCTAAATTTGTAATATCCCAGTCTTTGTCCTAATACTGTGTATATTTTAACCTTGATTCACACCTTTTTTTTTCTTGGCTTTCGAAATGTGTTTGGTAGATGTTTTTCTGTGTGTCAAAAGTATTCCAAGAAGACTCAGCTAGTCAGCTTGTTTGCTATATGCAAGTTTTTTTTGTACAACTGTACAAGAGTACCCGTTTAACGAAGTTCTTGGTTCAGAGGATTTCTTCTTTATCATTTTTTAAAGAAAAATCTATCTAAGACTTCTATAACTTTTATCCGTTTACTATTAAATCGTAGTTCTCGTGATAGCGTAATATGCATAACTAGCTCTTGGATATTTTGTTTAGTGTATATGTGGTAGTCTTTCTTCAAAATGTAATTAAGCGTTATAATCTTATAAATGATATATTAGATCTTCGATATCAATGTTATATATTCTCTGCCTCTTTTTCTTGATGTTATTTGATGATCAGCGAATCAACCTAAACATAATACAGGCTTTGAGGGATTTTCTGGTAGCGATGAACGAAAAGAGAGAAAGTCAGATTTTGATAATTCTGAAGATGAAAGAAGGACAAGGATGGGATCTTTGAAGAAAAAGGCTATAAATGCATCAACAAAATTCAGGCATTCTTTGAGGAAAAAGAGTAGGAGAAAGACTGAGAGTCAAGTCATATCTTTATCGATTGAGGATGTAAGAGATGTAGAGGAACTTAAAGCTGTTGATGCATTTCGCCAATCACTTATACTGGATGAGTTGCTGCCTGCAAAGCATGACGATTATCACATGATGTTAAGGTATACATGTTTAGTTTTACTTTTGCATTGGAATATGAAATATCAATTCTTTTTATGCTAGCACTAGCATCTAGTAATTATATAATCGAGTAACTAGTAATTATTATCAAGCAGTACTTCAACATATATTTGAAAACATGTATTTGTAGTAAGAAATATATAATGCTGATATAAAAATTAGGATGCATTGCATATGAAAATAAATAATATTTTAGCTTGACTGTATATATCTTCTGTCCTTTACATGAAAAAAAAAAATATCGAATAATTAATAGTTCTGCTGACTTTTCCTAAACTTTGTCGTAACATGATATTGATCGAGAATAATTGATTTCCTCATTTTTATGTCAGTACCAGTATAATACTATATTGCTTTAGACCTTAAATAAGAATATGTTTATATTCTCAGATTTTTGAAGGCAAGAAAATTTGACATTGAAAAAGCAAAACAAATGTGGGCTGAAATGCTTCAGTGGAGGAAAGAATTTGGTACCGACACTATTATTGAGGTAATATTTCTTCCAATTGTTTTAAATTTGAAGAACTCATTTTTTGAAATATAGAGTACGACTTTGTAAAGACTGTGCTATATAACTCGCGTGTTTCTCCTAGATATTTTCAAAGTTACGTTTTGGTCCAGGTTTGATAGTCGGTTATTTAACTATCAAATAAACAATTATTTAAACATTGATTTGATTCCATATGGGATCCAGTAAGCCTTTATTATTTTAATCTTTAGTTAATAAAATCACTTTATAAAACTTGATCAAAAGATCTTTACACAACACCATTTCCAAATCCCTTACTTCTCCTTTTATACTTGAAAAAAACATTTACGTTTTTATTTCAACGGTACAAGTATATCTATCAAACTTTACAAAAGTTTCCTTCCTTTCAAATTTCTTTTTGAAACGCTTGCTATAAACCGATCAACTTATCCTTTATGAAAGTTCCCTTTAAAAGCCCCGTTCACATTTAAATACCTCTATAAATTTTCAAAATCAATTTATAACACTTTTGTAAGTCTACAAGTCAAATTTACAAAATCTTTTTATAAACCTCTAAAATCATTTATAAAACATTTCCCTCAAACTCCTTTGATAAATCTTCTTTAAGAAAAATCCTTTACAAAATATCTTGCGCAACTCATCCTTTTAAATCACTTTAAATAAACCTTTTATCTAGTAAACTCATTTTTATAAACAAGTTATTATTTATAAATGCCTTTATAAAATAATAATATAACTTGAAAAATCATTTATAAACCTCAACCCAAATTGATTAAAGAACGGAAATTAATTTAAAACCACTTTATAATTTCAAAAAGAGGCTTAACAATCCCCATGGTAGTAATTTAAGTTACCATTTAACATCAATTTCACTTTCAAGTCACTTAACCATTTATTTACATAAGTCAACATATATGTAAATGCAATTCATATTCAATCAGGGAATAACATGTCAATACAACTCAACTAGTATGTACATGTCCAAATAACATAATAGCAGAATGGTGATTTATCATGCTAAATAGATGTCCAAACAATTCACTACTTATAGCAAAATGAGAATTTATTCTACTAAACATATGTCAACACAATAAACAATTACATTATAGCAGAACGTGGATTTATTCTGCTAACAAATGTCCAAACAATCAACTTATAGCAAAACGGAGATTTATTCTGCTAACATATGTCCACACAATCAAATTATTTACATGACTCTCACAATATGGTATCGACATTTGAATCCCTTGTGTTCAAAATCATCTTTGAAAAAGAAATATCTTTAAAACAAATTTGATTTTTGAAAAACAAGGATCAAAAACTTAAAAATCCCTTTATAAAATAATTAATTACAAGCTAAACCTTTTATTTAAGCCATTATCAATCTTACTTAATTCTTAACTTAATTTAATTTAATTAATAAATAATCAAACCTTTAGTAACTAATTAAACAATAATTACTATTATTATATAATTAATTTAAATCCTTATTTATTCTTTATTAATCATTAAATAATATTTTAAACCTTCATTAATAATTAAATCTCAATTAATCTCATTTAATTAATTAAAATAACATTTAATTAAAACTTAATTAATAAATTAAACCTTAAATAAATAATTTACTTTAAATTAAAGCCTTGACTAATTAATGTTAGAAATAATTAACAGTTGATTTATTTAAATAGTTAACCTTATAGTAATTCTTAATTAATTAAAAATAAATCATATACTTAAATTATATTTAATTAAAGTTTAATTTTACTTAATTAATAATTAATTAAATTGATCTTATCTTTAAAAGATAATTAATTAATAACTAATCTTTACTTAATTATAATTAATAAACCTGTTTAATCTTAATTAATTATTAATTATTTACACTTAATTAATAAAAATTTAATCATTGAAAAAAACTTAATTAATTTTATAAAACATGATTATTAGGTTTATAAAACATTTTCAGAACACTTGAAGTTAATAAAGCCAAATTTTGCAAAAGTCGGATTTTGAACGAAATTGCATCCATAGCGACTATCGCTATGGATACCTCGTAATCTCAACTTGGTTTTATCTTTCCTTTTGAAATTTCATATTAAAGTTTACTAAATTTTTTTCAAACATAGAAAAAATAAAAATTTGAATATTTAAGCTTTTGATTTCAAACTATTTACTATTAGATTCCACAAAAAAATCTCATATCACTTTACAAACAAGATGCTATCTAGCATACACCATATAAGCATGTATATGACACACATCATTTTTACAACTACCACATAAACAAGATCACAACTTTAAAACCAAACATATCACTTTAATCCATCAATTCAAGTGTAATGCCTAAACACAAACTATCACATACATATACATCCAAATCATATCATAATTCAAACATTAACATCATATATGAATCAAGGTTTGAAAACTCGGTTTTCGTTTCGGTCGTTTGAAAATTTCTTAGTTTCGACCGGTTTCGAAAATTTCGGAAGTTTCGGTTTATGTTTCAGTTTCGGTCCCTGTTTTGAATTTTTGGTATCTTTTACTGAAAAAAACGAATCAGTCCATTTGTCAAAATAAGCTCCCAGCGGCCAACTAAACTAGGGCAGAAAATTATTATTTACAACAGCCACAAAATAATAATTATTTCCAATGGCTCATTTTGGTATCTTTTATCTAAAATAAGCTTTATCTAAACAAAGTCAGCCCATTTATCAAAATAAACAACTCCAACATCTTCAAAACCCTAATAACACTCAAACCCAGTCCAAGTCGTCAAACTACGCGTCTTTCTTTCGTCGACTTCAGCCGCAACTAAACTAGGGCTGAAAATAATAAAAGTTCTTCACTACGTTGCACGGTTCGCCTCGATTTGAGGAAGAAGACACGATGGAAGGTTGAATCTGGAAGAAACAAGCATGAGGTAGGTTTTTTGCTCAATTTTCTTCTATTTTCTCTCGATTCCCTCATTATCTTTGGCGAAACGAGTTTCCATGCTAATTTCGTCTCGCCTTCGGCCGGAACCGATCCGAGATGGTTGGAATCTCGGGGTTTCGGCCGAGACCTTATACCATGGTATAAATGCCATCATATAAGCCAAGGAAACAACTTTTTGAAAATTAGAAGTTTACCCACCAAAAATCTGTGAAAATTTGAAATGCTTTAGATCTTGTAAAGCTTAGAAAACCACATAAAAAATCACTCGAAAATGGGTCATTTTCTCCTTGATTTTTGGCTATCTTACTTTCAGAATTTGGACGAGTGGAAAAAAGAATAGTTTTAGGAAATTCTTTTCTCTACAATTTTAATAAAGGAATCACTCAATTTTGATTTGTTTTAAGGGAGATATGGTAAAAAAGGAGTGGTATTTTCGGCCTTGATAATATGGGTCCGAAAATGAGGTAGAAAGAAATGCAATTTTGTCCAAAAAATATCTCAAATGTGAAAAAGTTGTGCAAATAAAAGTTGTAGCCACTGCAATTCTATATGGTTTGAGAAAAAGAAAATCTTGATTTGAAGTATTGTAGAGGAAGTTATGACCGAATGAAGTGGGAGGAAAATGAAGGAGTTTTTAAAATGAAAAGAAGGAGATTAAACAAGTTTGAAATCATTTTAAAAAATTTAAATTGGATTTTTAAAAACTTAAAATTATGAATGGAAGTTAGGAAAAGGTTTTGGAAAAGCTTTTAGGTAGATGAAGACTTTTGGAAAAGTGAAAAGAATAAGGAAAAGAATATGAAAAAAAGCTTTTATATAAAATACATAAAGAAAATTACCACTATACCTTTATCATTTGCCCTCCATTCATATGTTTCCACCTCATCACCAGGCCTCCCTCCCCTTGTACTCACGCCACCATTGCCTTCTCCTTCTAATCAAAGTCAACATGCCATAAATGCATGTACTTAATGTTTAAACATATTTCCATGATGTGATGTTTACTTTTATATAATTTTATCTTAAGTGTGTATACACACACACATATATGCACTTGACTAATTTATACATAAATACATACATATCCTAATTTATTTCTAAATGAATGTAAATATACGTATGCTATTTTGATTGCAACATTTTTGACAACTTTTAGCCGATGAAAAATCAAAAATTCGAAAAATGAATTCTGGTTGCATTTTCAATCTTTCTTCGAGCTTAGTATTTTTGTAAACAAATTTGAAAAACTATTTCACCATCATTATTTATTTTTAAAAAGAGTTTTATTTTAACTATAAAACATATTATTTGAAAATTTAAAATTAATTAAATATATGCAAATCAAAGCGATAAATTCTAGGTCGTTACATAATCTGTACAAAATTTTATCTTATGTCGATGCATTTAGCCCATAAAATTAGATTAAGCAAAATATTACATACTTAAAATGCTTATTATAATCGTTCTGAACCATTAGCTCAAGCGGCAAGCGGTGAGACATCAAAATAAGTGTTTTGTTTAAATAAAGTACCACGTTTGTTATCAAAAAATAAAATACTTTTTTGAGAGCGATGCTCTCAAGGAAGAGAACACTCATCTAATTTTATTTCACACCTAAAGAGGTGCTACCAACAAGCCTGCCAGGTAGCAAAACCTCCTTACATGACAAAGAAAAAAGTCCCCAATCCTATAAACCAGTGATCTAACGGAGGTACTAAGCTCGTAAGAAATCTGCTCCAGTTAAAGCCCTATAAAGCACAATGCGGTAGAGGTCGGAGAGTTGTGTGCATGCATGGTTAGCTTTCGAAGTAGAACCTAGATTTGCTTTCGAAGTACAACCTAAACAAAAGATACAAATCTTGCACATATATATGTATATACAAAATATTTATATACATCAAGTGTAACAAAAGATATGAGTTCTACATCATGTGTAGGGGTAAAGGTATACAAAAAGAAAGTAGACTTTGTAATCAAGCAAATGTGAGGTGCTCAAGTGGTTACTTCGTTAAAATGATCCACTTGATCAGTGCTTATGGTCATATCATGTTTTCCGCTGTGAATAATTTTTACCTTTAAGACGTCAATCCTAATTTTATCTTTTTAAGAAATTCCTTAAATGATATACGTTTGGTTAATTTGTAGGTGGGGCTTGCAATCTAATTGTAAATCAATAGTGTCATAACGTAAGTCAAATTATCAGAAAGCGTGCTAGTACCGTTGAAGATTCTTTGGTTCTTTCGAACCAAAGATACCCATGGGTAATTATGAAAATAATGTCCAACAAAATTATGTAACAATGGGTATATTGATTCTTGAGATTGTTCATGTAGTGGTCATAATTGAAAACCATGTTAGTTATATTATTCTAAAAAATAAGAAGAGTGTTTACAAGTGTAGAATTGTCCAAAAATAAAATACTTGTTATAATCATTGATTAATAATATCAATTTTAAGTGGTTAAGAGATATTGGAATAAAGTAAATTTTGCAGATATTTTACTCATAAGTAGGTCAAACCTAAAAAAAATTATTAGATTTTGACACTCCTAGATACAGAAAAATGAATCGGGCACACATCTGGAACACAAAATAACTGGGATGCATCTCGCGTCGTACGTGCGTGCATGCGTATACACACATATACGTACGTGTGTACACCATAGTTATTAAGGCGCGCGCCTAGGTGTGCCTAGGCTAAAAAAAGCTCAGATGCACGTTGTGCGTCTTTTTGGAGTTTGAGTGCGTCTTTTTATAGTTTGAAGCGCTTTTTTACTAAATTCAAATTTTAGTTTACAAAACAGTTAGATAAAAAATTTAAATAGTTAAATGAATTATAAAATATGATTTAAAATTTAGATAATAAAATATTTAAATAGTTGAATGAATTATAAAATATGATTTAAAATTTAATTTGTAATTAGTGAAATAGTAGATCAAACTTGTGTAAAAGATACACAAAAAGACCCAAGACTCAAAAAAACCCAAGGCTCAAGGCTTGTGCATTTTTGCGCCTTAACTACTATGGTGTACACACACATATACATGTGTGTACGCACACATATACGTTCGTGTGTGTACATACACATGTATGTATGTATAGGTGTGTGTATTTACATATAAATCACTGTCGAATAATCTATTAATGAATTAACCCGGTTTGATTGGGTCTATGGAATACTTTTTGGAGACTACCTGAAGCTTTGTAATTATCTTGTACTAAGAGCATCTCTAACCGGAGATTACATCTTACATAACTCAAGAGACACAAATCCATTTGCAGCAGAGTGTACATATTTGGATTGGTTACAAATTCAGTGGCTTTTGTCTGGATTGTGTAATATACTTGGGCGCTTGTTGAACAGGCGTCCAAGTCCTAGACGCTTGTAGAACAAGCGCCCAACTCTCATGCGCCTGTTCAACAGGTACCTGAGAAGCGGGCCTTTGTTCAACAAGCACCTAACACCGTCAACAAGCATTTTTAAACCCAGGCGAACAAGCGCCATGTTCAAACTTTTGTTGGAAAATAGTATGGATTACATTTTGTAACTCGCAAAAATGTATTATATAACCAAATTTCTGTTGGAGATGCTCTAACTACAGAAAAATCTATCTTTAGCTATATTTTTTTCAGACCAACATCTATTTTTTTTTCAACTTTTTTTTCCTTTCTGAATCTATTGCTTCATCAGGATTTTGAGTATGCAGAGTTAGATGAAGTTTTAAAATATTATCCACATGGCTATCATGGTGTGGATAAAGAAGGAAGACCTGTTTATATTGAAAGACTTGGAAAAGTTGATCCCAATAAGCTCATGCAAGTGACCACTATGGATAGATATATAAGATATCATGTAAAGGAGTTTGAAAAATGTTTCATGCTTAAATTTCCTGCCTGTTCAATTGCTGCAAAAAAGCATATAGACTCAAGTACTACCATCTTGGATGTTCAAGGCGTGGTATGTTACATTTGTCTTGTTTTAGTAAGTAATGTTATTCTGTAGTAAGTTTTAATAGTGAAATCTAAACTCAACATTGATGACAGGGTTTGAAGAATTTCAGCAAGACTGCACGAGAACTAATAATTCGGCTGCAGAAGATAGATAGTGACAACTATCCAGAGGTATTAATAAAAACTATTGATAAAAATAATTCGTTTGATAGCTGTTGAACATTATATATCAGATTTCAGTCTCCTAAATTGATATCATTTTACTTATTGATGTTAATGCAGACATTATGCCAGATGTTTATCATTAATGCCGGCGCAGGTTTTCGACTGCTTTGGAACACTGTAAAATCTTTTCTTGATCCCAAAACAACAGCAAAAATACACGTAAGAAATATTTTCAGTCTTATACAACTGCTAATAAATTTCTCTTGTGACGACAAATGACAGTGTTAAATTTTCTCAGGTTCTCGGAACCAAGTACCAAACTAAACTTCTTGAAGTAATAGATTCAAGGTAAACACTTTCTAACTGTTCCATCACAACTTCGAGAATTCATACACACACATATGCATACATACATATTATATGTATGGACGTTACCGCACGTGCTTCGTGCATGAATTGTTTTTTTACAAATTGTATTTGTTTAACACATTCAAGAGAAAATGATCTACATAAATATTTAGCTATATTTTTGCATCGAAATCATGTGTAGTTAGTTTGAATCTTTATTCTTAAGTTGCAACATCTATTTTTTGTTAGATCTTATTTTTAAGTTATATTAAGATTTAGTAATACTTATAGAGGAGCGTTTTGAAGTTGTAAAAGAAGTTTAATGGTTAGATCTTATTTTTAAGTTATATCAAGATTTGGTGATATACGTAGAGAGATGTTTTTGGTAGTTCATGCAAACACCAATGGTATTACAATTATCATTAAAGATTAAAGATGTGTGTCTCTCCCTCCCTCTCTTTATATATACATACATATATATATATATCTGTGTGCGTGTGTGTACACACACGTACACACTTGTAGCCCTCCGATAGGGGTGCCATTGAACGCTCCTATATATGTATGTATGTATGTATGTATGTATGTATATGTATGTATGTATGTGTGTGCGCGCGCGCACGCATACATATATGAGCTAGGATCAATAGCACTATTTTGTAAACCAGATATTTAAATAGAAACTTGTGGCTGATATCGGGGCTACAAAAGGCTACAAACGGTGCTAAATAAAGGGGGCTATTGATCCTAGCTATATGTGTGCGCGTGCATGCCTCCCCCCCAACACCCCCTCCCCTCCTAAAAAAAATAAACACTGAAGGCAAACTAAATAATTGGTTAACCAAGTCGACAACTTTATATGCTGGATTTATATGTATTTATTCATATTTATATTGTAATCTTGAAAATAAATTATTCGATAATTACATCTGGAGCACTGGACCAATATATGGTATCATTACATATCTTTAAACTGTAAACAAAGTTAGTGAAGTAATTAACCTCACCATCTTTCTTCTCATCTGCTTTTAATTAGTTGGGAAAGGTTTATGTATCCAAAAGAATGCATTACCGCAGTACCACTTGTGATCTTTTGACAGCTTGTAGAAGAATATGTCCGACATTAATTAGATCATTGTTTTTTCTTTTGGTTTTTATAACTTGATTATGCATAATCAGCCTCCGTCATTTGTTTATTTGCAGTGAATTACCTGAATTTCTTGGTGGTTCCTGTACCTGTACCGAACATGGGGGATGCCTTAATTCTGATAAAGGGCCTTGGAAAGATCCTCACATACAAGAGGTTTCTATTTTGCATGATCACGAGACTTGTTATCTTTCCATTACTAATCTCTTGATGTGACTTATATTATGGTTAAGATCCTGAAAGTGATAAGTGGTCTCTTTCCTTTGTAACCAAATAGAACATTTTACCTTCAAAGGGTTAAATTGTAAACAATGTTATAGATTGGTTGAGGGATTCATATAACGAATAGCGAATAACCTAGAATAGCGCAACCTGATATTTTGATCATATAACATACTGTGAGTCTACAAATATGTAATTTCTTGCCCAAAATGAGTATTCTTGTGTTCCATTTCTCCAATTTGGACAAGTAAAAATATTACATTAAGGTTGATGGACTTGTATTTACAAAGCCAAGAAACAATATGAGTATTAGTTGCATAGCTAATGGGTTTTGGATAACACCAGTCTTAGCATTTATCAACAACATAAGACAAAAAAAGTCCTAATGATGCATGTGGAGCCTATTATTAAAGTGAATATTAGGCACACATCTCTAAAATCAAATTTAATTCAAACGGCATTCCCGTGTAAATTGCATATGTAAAGCGGATTCCTATGATTATTTTACCGTAGCGAATTTGTTTCTATTTTTTTTGTTCCACTGCCTAAAAAAATAATAATTCATAAAATTGTAAATATTAAAACTAGGCTACTGGATAAAAACACAGAATAAGAGCAAAAATGTCTGCGCTTATTGATATATATTGCAGACATATAAAAAATATGTTCACTTAATAATTGCATATATATATATATATATATATATATATATATATATATGTGCAAATATTCACTCGATATACTAGTATTTGCAGACATAAAAAAACCGCAGAAATGTCTGTGCAATTATTCTATAAAATTGCACACATGTCTGCAGTTTTCCACTGAAAGTGGTCTGTTTTGTTTTGTTTTCGTTTTCAATTAACTTTTTCTTGCTTTTTGTGCAATAAATATGATGTTGAATATAATTTGAAATAAATTTTGAAATTTTGAAATATACATCAAATAATTGCATAAAAGTATGCAATTATTGGCTATAATTGATTGTATATCATCAATATTTTGAATAATTGCATACGTTTTTGCAAGTTTTTGCTAGAGCTTACTGTTTTCGTTTTTTTCGTTTTCCATACACTTTTTTTTTGATTTTCTGACATAAATATGAAGATAAATATAAATTGAAATAAGTTTTGAAATTTGAAAGTTTTTTCCATTATATTTTGATGATTTTCGAAAAAGAGGGGCCTAATTTACATAATTTTTTGGCAAGGATGTTTTGTGCATTTTGAAATTTAATAGGGACCTTAGCTAAACTGTCCCATTATTAAATGCTTAACCAGTCTACCCAGGTTACATGGTATCCTGGTACGTGTGATGTATTGCATGACTAAACCAGATTCATGTACTGATTGAACCTAGAATATGTTGATCTTACCTACAATATAGCATTATCATTGTAACTCAGATACTAATCAATTACCTATAACAGATGGTTCTTAATGGGGAGGCACAATGCCCTAGACAAATTGTTACCGTTTCCAATAGCGATGGGAAGATAATTGCTTATGCCAAACCACAATACCCAACTGTAAGATACATGATTGTTCCCACTGTTATCTATTTTCTTTAATCATTTGTTGAACTTAAGTTGCATTTGACTTTGGGTAGATAAAAGGTGGTGATATATCTACTGCTGAATCTGGATCAGAAGCTGAAGATATCTCTTCACCTAAAGCTCCTAGGAGTTACATAGCACATCCCCAGTTGACCCCTGTTCGTGAAGAGGTATCTTTATTTGTTCCTTTCTTTAAGAGGATAACTGTTGTTTGAAGTGCCATTTTGACCCAATGCATATGACCAAGCAGCATGCATATAACTTGCAAACTGTTGTGTTTTTTAAGTGATACTAAGAAATAGGAAAAAATAACCTTCATGAATATATTTTTTGCTGTTGTGTTTTGTGGTTTGTTGCTTGAAAACAAAATTAGCCATCATGAGAGAGACCTAACGGAACCAAACAATATACAGTCTTTGTTGACATTTGCCTTACGAACTTTGGGCTTACCAACTCGACTTGCCTATCGCCAATGTTTATACTGGGACATGACTAAAGCTAGAGGTAGGCCGCACTCGCCTCTCCCCAACCCTATCTCAAAAACTAGGTCCAAAGGACTAAATACGCAAGCGGTGGTTCGGTATCAGCTGTCTCATCTGGTCAATATCCCGCACAACCAAGAAGGCAAGCACCTGCCTGTACCGTACCTGGAAGAGGAACCAGACAATATACAGTCTTTGTTGACATTTGCCAATTGCACGAATTTATGAATATTTCTTAAGCTACTTATATTCAAACCTTCCATATCTTGCTTAATTTGTTTCAAACGACCAAAATACTATCCTCTACGTTACTCTTTTTTTTAGAAACACAGGATACTCAAAATTTATAAACCCTAAACTTAAGTTGTTCAAAGTTATTGATAAGTTTAGTGGAATAACCAGAAGAAAAAAGGAGACAGCTAAGACCGATTCAATTTTTTTTATTTTTTTATTTTAACATGTTGATGTAAGTTTTAAAATGTTTGATTATATTTTTTAAAACTATATGGATTTTCATTTAATAACATCAACAATGTTTTTCTTTTTGTCTTTCTTTTTTATCCCACACCACAATGCAATCCTAATCTACAAAAGGTTAACAAAATTTATCATGTATATAAAACTTGAATGAACCCGGATGACACATTTATGGTTTTGTAGTCCATCGCAAGTAAAGATAAAAAGGGGCAGGATAAGAAAACTGTATGTGTGTGTGTGTGTGTATATATATATATATATATATATATATATATATAAAATATACATGGAAAGGAAAACACGGGGTTTATGTTTTCATATTAATTTTTGGATAAAAGCTGAAAAAGATGGGAGTTTAAGCAGAATTGACCTGTTGATTTTAGGTTCCCAATGTTGCACATTGCCGTTCATCCAACATCAGAATCTATTCTGAACTCTATGGTGTTAGATATATAACTATATATGTGACTATGACGTGTCAACTAGTAGCGCATTCATCTTGAACAAAGAAAGTTCAAATACAGAGCAAAAAAAAGGTTATGGTATCCAACAATATATGAATACATGATCCACAGTTATGAACTTAAAACGTACGTCTAAAGAAGTTGAAACAATTATGGAAATGATAAAAGAGAAACATGGTTTTGTAAACTCTGGTCCATTAATGTTTTCTAGACTGTGAGTGAAGCACTTATCGTTATCAGTTACCTAGTGTCCAAATTTATGTTGTTTTTGAATTGTGGGTGGGTGTGTGTATATGTTTTTATTTATTTATTTACTTTGTTTTTAAATATTTTATAACTGGTTCAGAATCCCACTGTATAACTCTTATTCTGTAAGATCGTGATGTTTTTTCAACTCCGCAAGGTGTGTGAATATACGTTGTCACTTTTTCTGTAAATTTGTCGCCACCGTTCATTTTCAGAAGCTTATCGGAACCAGATCTATATCCATGGACTGGATTCAAAACTTCTAATATGTTGCTTTGAGTTTGGGATCTTTCACAATTGAATTCTCCTATTCTGAATCAGACAAGGATCAAGTTTGTATATGAAGTTTGAGTGGCAGAAAGCCAGCAAATTTTTGATGTCAAATAGTTTGAAAATAAGTTGATGCAAAGTATATAGTTATTATTATGAATTTAGAAGTTTTTGATACAAATAATCATTAACACGTTTATCTATTAAATAATAGTAAAGTATAAGAAATTCTAACTCTCACATTAATTCTAGCATTTCTCTCGTCTCTCCTTAGTTTTCTCTAGATATTTATTTAAATTTTATTTTAAAGACCTAATACAATGCATTAGTTTTGAATTGTTTATAAGATTTTTTTAATTTTACACTATTGTTTTACATTCAAAAATCTACGCTTTCTGCTTTCTACGATTATTTTCAAAGTGCTCAATTTTCATGTACAATTTACATTTAAGTCCGTATATTTAAATTAATTAAATAATTTCATTATAAATTATTTAAAAAATTAATTTACCATTATTTATTAATTTGTCTAATAAATAATATAGATAACCATGCCAATAAAATATCACGCTCATTGTAACAAAACAACATAAATATGGATCACATAAAAAACAATACGAACAACTTTAATGTGTAATTATTTATTTTAATAAATTATTAGTTAAACGATTGAAGTTTAAAGATCACAAATCATCACAATAATTATAAAATTTCTACCCGTATTCATTAATTCGCTTCGTTTTTTTTGAATCCATATAAATTATCATTTTATAGTTATCCAAAATATTATGTTAATTTTTTCCATGATTTTATATTCATACATACCGAGATTTTATAATTTCTACAATCATTTACAAAGTTTTCATCAATTTTCTTTTATTATTTTACATTGAAATCTATGTATTTAAATTAACCAAACACTAAATCTATACTATATAAATAAATTCAAGTAATTAATACTCATTAAATTTTTTGATAATTTATAAACAAAATGACAATTTCAATTTATATACTGCATTAGTAGTAACATATGGTAAATATTTCTTTCAAATATAAAAATATCCGAATCACTTAACAAAAATTATAGGCATCAATAATAATAAAAAGTTTAATTTATGATTGATTATTGAACATTGCATAACAAAATTTTATTTTAATAACATTTAAAGTATAAGTACCATGTTTTTATAAAATTAGCGTGTGCAATGCATGAGAAACATTCTATTACTTTATTAATGCAAGCTATTATCCACAATTTTAGTAAATTAAAAAAATAGTTTTTCCCTTAATATCTCATGTTACATTTAAAATTCCTATATACAGATTTGCAATTTGACATCTAAAACTCATCATCATACACATGTGTAGGTGTGCATGCGCATCAAAACACATAGGATCATGAATTTACTAAATATTAGTTCAAAAAGGAACATATTACATCTATATTTTTCTTTGAAATTTATCGTATACATAAATACTAAAAATTGTTTCACATGTATCGGTATATTGGTCATATTTAACGTATAATTTCTTGATTTCAAAATATAAATTACACTTATTTTAAAATTACATAAAATATTTTAAAATATAAAATTTTGGAAATAACAATAGTGTGTGTGTGTGTGTGTGTGTGTATGCACACACATTTTTAAACGTATAAATCAATAAAATAATATGTTTAACATATAATTTCGTTAAACTTTAGAAATATTATTGTAAAACTAATTTGAAACAAAATCTATCATTTTAAATAGTTAGAATATGAAAATAATGAATATATAATTATTCTTAACTATTCGAAAATAATTTTTGAATGTATTTTACTATGAAAACATAACATTTGAACATGCTAAAATCAAAAAATATATGTTTAACATTAGCATATTACATTGTACGTCGACTATTTAACTATGTATATTTGATAATTTCTTTTACAACATTGCCGTGTGCAACGCACGGGTTACACACTAGTTATGAAGAATAATAGAAGATCCAGAATTTGTTTGTGGTTTGGGAACGTTTGCTTCGTGCTTAACTCTGCCACAAACAACTGGTGTATCTTTATGTGCAGTGTGCACACACGCCTGCACATGCCATTATTGAAGCACATGTCATGTCAGTGTATATTTAGTTTTACTGTTCTGGAAAACTGGGAGTCCCATCTTACTGAAGCACTCCACGAAAGTTAGGCATGTAGAAGAAAGATGAACCTTTATTAGCATACCGTTTTATTGTTAGTTTATTTATTTGTCTTTTTTACTGTTATGCAGGCAAAAAATATGGGGACTGCTCATCCCGCTGGCTTCCTCGATTTTGATGTGAATGTTCCCATGGTTGACAAGGCAGTCATAGCCTCTGGGTCAAAGAAAGATAATTCTAACAGGAAACCTTCTGCATATAATGGTATAATATTATCAATAATTTTTCTGTTCTTTTAAACTGTTTCCAAACCATCTTTTATTTGCTTATATTGCCGTTCATTTATCTGATGCAATGTATTGAGATAGCTTTGTGAATATCTAAGATCGCTAAAATTCTGATTCAATTTTGTTGTTGATGTGGATTCTTCTTGCACACAGTTCTAGGTCTATTTGCTAATTTTGAGTTGTTTAAATTTATTTATTTTCAACATAGCAATTTTTGTGTATCAAATTTCATGTTAGAATTCACCGACCTTGACTATAAGAATCATGGTGTAGAAAATGCACGGCTCCTCTTTCTTTTCACCCCTTGAAAGTTGAGAAATTGATAATTTGATACCATGTAATATTGATACTAAATAAGTATTTATTTTCTTTTCACCCCTTGTTCTGATTTGATCTTCAATTAATGACAACCTAAATGCACTATGATGACAAACCAGGTTCTTTCTCATTTTCTCATCCTGATAAGCCATTCGATAGCGCCAAAGCTCGTGTAATGGCAATCATCATGACTTTCATAACTATGCTCTGTACAATGTTCCGTGCACTAACTGGAAAAGTTACCAAGGGGATCGCTTACAAAACTGAAGAAAAAGATCACCAAGACGCATCATTTGAAATCGAGCCTTCTCTTAAAGAAGGGTTTCGACCTCCTTCACCCGCTCATGGATTCACTGAGATTGATATCCTGTCCTCGGTTTTGAGAAGGTTGGGTGAACTAGAAGTGAAAGTTGACACTCTTCAGGATAAACCATCTGAAATGCCTTTTGAGAAAGAAGAGTTGCTTAATGCTGCTGTTCGTCGTGTTGATGCATTAGAAGCTGAACTTATTTCTACCAAAAAGGTACGCATTTTAACTTCACACCATCATAAGATTTTACAAGATATTAGGAATTATGATCAATATAATAGCTTGCCTTCCACACCATCATAAGGTTTGGAATATACGATGTTTAACGATTTCATGAACAACGCTGTATTCAAGGTAAATGATTTTCTTCTCAACTTTGTCTTTTGGTTTTTAATTATTGGCATGTCTCAGGCATTGCATGAAGCTTTAATAAGGCAAGAAGAGCTATTGGCTTACATTGACGCTCAACATGAGGCTAAGATGCGGGTATGTAGAATGAATTTTCACAGATTGATAGTTATAGCTATTGTACTCCGCTATTTGTCATTTGCGTATTATTTTAATATACTGATTTCTATTTTCTGCAGAAGAAAAAATTCTGTTTTTGAGAGTTTATTTGACTACATTACGTTCATTATGGAGGATTGAAGTGTACATGTATCTTGTTGCGTCACGGAGGAGGTCATAAACAATTGGCGAGCTTATATTTATATCTGCAAATTTGGACTATATGCTTATCGTGTGTGTATATTATTTCACAATGGAAATCTGATGTGTTGACTACATTTGTTCTTTACTCGTTAAATTTTCTGTGCTCTTTACCAACGTGAGTGTCCTTGAATTATTTTTGAAATTGTATGTTTTTAAAAAGAAGGTTTGGATGAAAGATTCATATTCTTAAAGCTCATGCACAAAAAGTCCTTGCTTATAACTCCATGTGAATTAAGTCTCTGTTTTTTTTTTAAATTAAACTGTCACTTTACAGAAAATCGAAAGCAAGGGCGAAAGTAGTATGAATTAACCAAAAACTAAAAACAAAAACTTAGATTTTTGCAACTTTTTTGGAAGTTACTTTTTTCCTATAATTTTTCAATTCTGAACCATTTTTTGTTTTAAAAATGTCTTTACGATGGACTAAGCTTTTCGTTTGACCACGGTGGACTGGAGTTATATAACAAGACGCCAATAGGGTGCATGATCAACGTAGTTATTCTGCTTAACAACAGATTTCAAAGATCTATACAAAAAAAATTTGGGTGACAAGAACGCTTTATGACATATATCAGTAGGCGGTGGTTAATTGTTTACCATTTATTTAACTTGGGCGGTATACTAATATAATTAGTATAATGTCAACGCATTGACCATTTTCAATGCTTTGTATCTATCTTTATTTTTAATTTTCTTAGTTTATTATTTTCTTTTGTAAAATATAAGATCTATTAATTTATATTTTGTAAATTAACGGTTTGGTGCTTTTTCCTTAGCAAGTTTTGATCTTAATTTTTAGTGTTATACATATCTTATTAATCATTAGTTTTCGTATTTTTAGTTTCTTCGTCATTTTCATATCCTTCATTTTAATTATAAATAAAATTAATTATTAAAATTTTATGTAAATTTAGCCTTTAGGTTTCTTAACTCCTAATCCAGAGTAGTAAATTAATGGAAAATTCGCTAAACTATATTGCAACACGTCGATATTCATAAAATTAGTTGTATTAATATCATCACATTTGATCGTGAAATTCAGCTAAAATGATGTGAAATTCATTTTTTTTTATTTTATTGGCGCGGGCATCATTGATTGTTGTTAGTTGATTTTTTAAATGGTTGGATATTTCCTCTTAAATGGTTGCCATAGAAATTCAAAACCTCATTCGGATCATTAAATTTTTTTGATGTTAAAAGAAAAACTTCACTTGTAAATTTTGAGGAAGAATGCTTCGTCCCATAAAACATACATCAACCATATTAAAATGCAACGATCCACTATTTTCACCGTCTAGAGCTAAAGTTAATCAAAACTTGCATGTCGATCTCAAACACTAAAAAATAGTGGTTTATCGAGTGAATAATCTAAACAATCATTTTTGTATGTATAATTAATTTCACAACAAAATCACAAAAATTTAATACATTATATATACCGTATCATACAAGCAAACATTATAACTAAATTATCATCTTAAGGTTTGCATACTTGTCAGTTTAGGCATACCATCTAAATCTCAGATGTCTGTTCCAGCTGTTTCATGTACAATGATATAACAATAAATATATAATACTCGGAACATTTCAAGATATTTTAGATCCAGAGAATCACTAGCCAGCTTGATGATTTCAATATACATTTTGAAGGCATGTTACATAGTATGGCCATGTACATTTATATACTGTTTTGTCTAGCCTCACCTATGAATGACGTATATTTTCGGTTTTTATATATATATACATGGTGGACGCAATCTATGTACTTAAGATGTTGTAGGTCCTTTAGAGCATTTTGTAGTCTTACTACCGTCTATATGTATATTTTGACTAGTTATACTTTTCTTTCGTGATATCTAAAATGAACTTGTATTATCTGTGCTATTGTGAATCCACCTGTTTATTTCTTTATGCTCAGGCTAATTGTGTATGTATTTATATTATTTAAGGTTGAAACATACCGGTGTTGGCTCAACTGAATATTCACGCTGGATCGTTCATTATCGTCTCAATTTCCATATTCGCAGATAGTAATACTCTGTAAAACTCTTTGGTAATGAGCACAGAGGTGATGTGTTACATTTTAAAGTATCTTCGATAAATTCTTTATGAATGGATTGTAACAACCGACGAATCCAAAAAACTAAGGATCTCGATGACTATTTCTTGTCTTTCTAATTCTGGATGGCTTCAATCAATCTGCATCATAAAAATGTACCGCGTGGACAACTTGTGGACTTAAGTCGCCATATCTCCTCTTAAAGGTTTTTTTTATAAAACTAGATAACTCGTATATAAATACAAATATGGGGTAAAACAATTAAACGGAGTGCATCAGCACCATGGTGACTGCTGAAATAGCTGCATGCATCAGCTAACGAAAGTCCACGTAGTTCTTTTTAAACTAAGATCATCCATGACTTTGTTGTTATATTGCATCTACAATGCTTAGCATATAACAAATGTATCTACAATGCTTAGCATATAACAAGTATATAAAATGATATCATGCTAACTACATTCAAGTGATGTTATAATATGATAATTATGTCATCAACATAGAGGTTATGTGACGTACTTCCTATGAAATTTAAAGGGATATGCCCTAGAGACAATTACGTAATTTGTTACATATCCTAACCATAGTGTTAAATCTTTTATATCTCGCTCGAGATTTCCATTTCACGGTTAGACGAAACGAGACATCATATCTCCTCCGACACACATTTCGTTCGAAATATTCAAATCTAATCCGAATTATGGATCAAAATCTCTGTCCGAAATCTCACTCGAAATTATATCATCCTCTTCTTTTACGTAATATTTTTATTTTCATATAGATTCAAAAGAAACAACTCGATTCAATAACTATTTAACAACTCCTTGAACATATTTCTTACCTTTTATCTTCAAGAGTCACAACAAAAGATTTCATTTCTTTTTTATATTCAAATAAGAAGATATTATTTGATCGTTACCAAATAAATTAAGCAATTTGAGAAAATTGAGACACGGTTCTTCTCCAGAACATTAATTTCAATTCCTTTTTCTATGCAAATCAAGTATGTTACAAATTTTCTTTTATATTGAAAATTATATTTTTTAAATAAATCGTTAAAATATCAATTTTGACACATAAGTTACTTCGAGATACTTCCGAAACGTACTTTAAGATCCGAGATGCACACCCGAGATACATTCATCTCGTCCGAGATCTCCTCCGATACGAGAGAGCTTGTGCGAAAATTCAAGATAAAACGTGACCGAAATCGAAGATTTAAAACTTTGATCCAAACTTTGAAATCAATCTCGATAGAAATAAAATATTCTTTTGGTGTTGCTTTTCTATAAATATAATGTTATATTATGGTATAAATAAATGATTAAATAATCAATTTACGCGCGCGTGCGCGCGCACACACACATATAATCCTTACATAAAGAATTATACAATTGCAATTACAAATGCTGTAATCATGGATATATAATTGTAAGTTAAAAATACTTTGATTTAAATGTTACTGGTCATGATGTATTAAGAAAAGGATATCGATACATTCATTGACACCATAGTACGTCATGCTCTCTAATTATTGGACAGTGAATAACTCATAGCCGTTGGGGACACCAAGGAGTTATGTATATGTAGTTATTAGATGATTATAGAACGACTCGACAAAGGGTTTCATATCGGTGATAATAACTAAGGTCAAACAAGAAATCCTTCTGTAACGACATTACACAGTTTTTTCGACCTGAGAATACTGCGGAATTTCGACCTGAACACTCCACTTCGATTATAGTTAAATAGTAGCACAATAACTATCGAACGACTATAGTTGGGTCCGAGTTGAAGCATAAGAAGTGAAACACTATTTAATAGAGAATTTGTCATGCTGAATAATAATAAATGTGATTATTGAACCGAAGACTTTGGAGATGGACTAAATAATTAAATACAGATATTGTTGAGTTTTGATCATGCCCAATCTCCAAGTATCAAAAGAGATGCGACAGTGAAAGTGATAACGCGCGTAGAATATATCATTGCTTAAATCGATTCAAAATATGTTTTTACCGAAAGGATCTGTAAGCGATGAATTCGGTCAAACTGTTGCATATCGGCTAAGGTGGCATGTGAACCTTTATATTCAAACGGTTCAGTATTGATCGTTGACTAAGTATGAGTCACATAACGAATCTGTGTAGTCTTCGAAATATCAAACGATTTGATTGGTTTATAATGCGTTATGAATTGATTAAATTAATTAATGTATAAGTCATATTACTTATGAGTGCTAGTTATATTAATTATGAGTGCTTTTAATGGTTGGGATGCCATTAGTAATTTTGATAGCTCTTGGAAATTGATTAAATATAATTTGTGTACATGAATTGATTTATTGTAAACTTAAACCCTAATGAAAATTACATCATACCATCGAAAGTTTATTATGCAAATCATATAATCAGACATAACATTCAACTTTTCATCATTAGAGTTAGTGGTTTTATAGTTTTAATTGTTGGGTTTGCATGAATAAATTAAACTTTGTACCTACGTGTAAATTATGATTTTGGAATGTTGAATAAAATTATTTTGGATTTTATTATTTGAATATATCAATTAAACTTTGAACTTATACGTAAATTATGATTTCGTCATGTTAAATAAAATTATTTTGTAATGTATGATTTGTATGCATAGACATAAAATAATAAACATATGCACTAAGCTAAGGGCCGAAGTCGCAAGAGAGATCTAGAATCATCGCTACGCCCCTCGGACTTTTGAGCAGGAGAGGCGAATGTGGTTCTTTCATTACTAAGGGCAAAGCCGAATGAGTTCATGCAGATTTCACATCTTCGATTAAATATACTGGATCGGTCCCCAATTAATATACTGGACACCTCTCTAGATAAACTATAGAGCAGTCCTTTCTCGACCCCAAAATGCCGTTCTTTCTCCAAATTTTGGACAAATTGGGAGGTGTAGCCGCAATAGCACCAGTTTCTATATCTCTGTTGGCTTTACCCTTTTTTAAAAATATGTATGTGTGTAGTTCAAGTTTTCGCATATTCGTCCATCAGTCAAATCGGATATGTAATTATTGGACATCTGCTTCTCACGTTTCGTGAATAGCCGGGACATTGAGGAAGATCCAAAAAGGCGATCAAATGGAATAAAGCAGCCCTATAAGAACCTATACCCAGAGCTAATATAATATAACCCAATTGAGACATGGTAGAATAAGCTAAACTTCTTTTAATATCTCTTTGAGCAAGAGCCAAAGTAGCTCCTAATAATACTGTTATTATTAATTGGGCAGTCAGAATCCGCGGAAGTCTAAGATCTAAGTGAAGAGAATAGAAGAGCCGAATTCGCCCCTAGCTCTACCCCCGGCCACCCGAGATGTGCTAAGCTGGATTTGACTCACCTTTGTTTTGCTGATGATCTCCTGTTATTCTGCCAAGGCAATCAAATCAGCCTCTGTCATTAAGTTTTTATTCCTTTTCTGCTCTCTCAGGGTTGATGGCAAATCCTGACAAAAACGGCGATTGGGTTCACGTAAGCTCGACCCGAAGTCGAATGATTTTACTTCTTGAAATTGAAAAAGGTCAATTTCTGTCTCGATTTTATGTATATGTTTCGCCTACATTCGAGAATAGGTCCCCGAAATGACCCGGCCCAATAGGGAAATCCCAATTCAGTGGACCTTTCGATACAATCAAATAGAGTGAGTTCTCTGCAATTAATATACTGGGGCCGGGGATTCCTATTATCTTTCTCGTCCAATTCCAAACCATGCCTGGAGCGAAAGATAAAGATTCGGATTCGGATGGGAAATGCGACAAAATCCAGATTTTGAGAGTGTAACGTAAAATCGGGACGCCAAAAAGCGGAAACAAAGGGCAGTCGAGAACGAATCCACCAAGGCTACGGGAACTCACTATCATTGAATCAGTCAGTGATTGATCTGCTACGGGACTGGTGATTCAAAACCTTATGCCAGCTCTTATTCTGGGTTATCCTTTAGGAAAATCCTCCACAGGATGTAATGCGACTTGTCCTCAACGCTTACTATTTTCAGGAATTAGTCACTTCAACAATCTTTGATGGTTATACGAGTATCCAAAGTACGAACGAGATGGATGTTTGTTGTCCCAACCATTCTTGTTTGCCCCGATACCGATAAGGAAAAGGGTAATTTTTACCAAAGTTTTTGTGTTGTTGATTCCTAGTGTAGTATTCCATTTCATTGATCAAGAGCAGAATGATTGAAAAAAAAGTGTCTTAAACTTTAAATACTGAATATAGCACCAATTGTACTAAATATATATATATTTTTCCTTATCAATTAGTACTGGGGAAGAAATGGAACTTCCCATATTTATCCAGAAATAGTGCTTCAAGATCCATTACGCGTCCAAGGCCTTTTGTTCTTCTTGGCATCTGTTATTTTGGCACAAATTTTTTTGGTTCTTAAAAAGAAACAGTTTGAAAAGGTTCAATTATATGAAATGAATTTCTAGATCCAGAAATTCCTTACCATCAAGTTGATAAAAAGCGTCGAATTCTGGCCCGGCCTGCTTCCCAAGAACCGCTCACTAACTAGCCGGATTAGTGGTAGGGGAGTCAATGGGGCTGTTTTGAAGGTTGAGAATGGAGGTCCGATGAAGTCTGGAAGTGCTAACAAACAAAGTTTTTACAACCAGCTTACGTGGAAAAGATTCCATATTCTATGCCAATAGACTCGTGACATCCATGTACTGAGTCGTCAAATGAGTTTTTTTCCTAAGCTTACATGAACCATCAAAGAAAGTCCTACAAATTAAGACTTGGGCCTGTCAAGCCTGCTTTCCTCGATGGAAGCCCAGGGCCAAAACACAACAAGCCTACCCATCATCAAAGCAAGCCCACTTCTTTTTATATAAAAAAAAGAGAAGATTGTTCTTGTGACTCGCCCCAAGGCCACAGCTGATTTATCCTTTTTTTTACATTTTAAAGATTGGCATTCTATGTCCAATAGAATATCTCGATCTAAGTATGAAGGTAAGAATAAATACAATAATGATGAATGGAAAAAAGAGAAAATCCACGGCGCGGATTAGAATCTATTTTTACGCATACCTAAATGCTTATTTTTTATTTTATCTTTTTTTTTTCTATTTTATATACAATAAGTTTTTATTTATTTACTATAAGAAATGTAAATTTGATTTGCAGAATATCTCATCCATTCAAATTATCCATATGATATTGGATTACCTCCAAAATAGATTGATTCCTTCTTTCTTGTTGCTTCGTAAATAGTATTTCATTGCTACAAATATGTATTATTGAAAAAATAAGACATGTTTTTTGATACTTCTCTTCAACTCCAAAGTAGTTTAGTTCTTATTTGATAAGAATAGTTGAAGTGGATTCTCTGAAGAGAGGATGGATGGATTATGGGAGTGTGTGACTTGAACTATTGATTGGGCCATGCCGATATATTATTTTATCCGCCACGTTGAAATTCACAACCAACCGTGTCTGCTTCTCACGTTTCGTGAATAGCCAGGACATCGAGGAAGATCCAAAAAGGCATTTCGGGAATCGATCTGATTCTATCTCTGTTCGTTCCGTTTGAAGAATAATTACATAAGTTTAAAATTATAATTATGATCAATAATTAGTTTTATCTTTTTTCCCACCTTAAGAAAAATAAAACGTAGATATCCCCTATATCGTTCTAATTTTCTGAAAGGTGCACCAAACGCTGGTGCTGGTGGTTGTTTCTTGTTGTAAGTGAATGCAATGAAAAGACCCGAAAATAACGAATAATGAGAGAATTCATTTATTGACATTTCGTGCTCATTTCAAAATTTCTGCTTGGTTATGGACCCGAATCCGTTAGTATGGAACATTTTCTTTTCCAAGGGCATAATTATTATGGAGAACCCGCATGGCCAAATGATCTTTTATATATTTTTCCGGTAGTAATAATCAGTCTTTCCCGGGGCATTGTTCCAACAAATACATAATTGTAGGAGTAAAGTAGTGATATAATTCACAGAAGCAAACCGCAACGAATTAATAAAATAAGAAAAAGTGTGTAATGCACTTTTTTACATTTTCGTTCAAGGATGAAATTAAACAAAAGGGCAACCCATACAGAAAATTAAAAAAGAAAGCTTTCTTTGTCGATTTTCATCCATTTCAATTTTAAAGTTTTATGTTACATTTAAATTTAGTCAAATAGATATATATATAAGTTGAGATTGGTTTCTACCATGGAAGTCAAAAATAAGTTCACTAATTCCGGACACCTTTTCCCGAGCCAGACCAGATAAAGACCTTTTGCTCCGCCATAGGTTAGATGCATTCCAAGCCGATAAACATGTCAAGTCAAGTCGAAATCAATCATTTCTTAGCTCAAGAAAAGAATGAAATAGAAAATAAGTCTCTCTTGCGTAGCTGACCTTGTTAGTCCGTTCTTTCAAGAATAGGAACATAACCTTTTTGCTTCATGATAAAATGGAATCCTGGATCGCGAACAGTGATTCGATTGATGATGAAGAAAGAGAATTCTTGGTTCAGTTCTCCACATTCGATTCCATCAATGACTCCAGACCTTTACCAGAATCACAACTATTCTCTACCCTAGAAATTGAGAAGAAGCTAAGGGCCAATTCTCTACCCCGCTAAGGGTAATAACTTAGATTCGATACCATCAAATTAGTTAATTAGAGTCTTCTTAGATTCCAGACAATTGGTTAAAGTTCTAGGCTGCTCCCATTTCGCTCGCCGCTACTACGGGAATCGCTTTTGCTTTCTTTTCCTCTGGCTACTAAGATGTTTCAGTTGGCTAGGTTGTCTCTTGTTTCCCTCCTTTTCCTGCTAGGATTAGAAATCCTGTATTTTACATATCCATACGATTGAGTCCTTGGGTTTTCGAAATAGTGTAATGTAAAAAGAAGTGCTTCGAATCATTGCTATTTGACTCGGACCTGTTCTGAAAAAGTCGAGGTATTTCGAATTGTTTGTTGACACCGAATTCGTTACAGTTCCTCCTGAAATACTCCAACCACCCCATGAATTGGTTATTCGTGGGGTTCCCATTATTCTTTTTCTTGTATGTGTTCCTAAGAAAAGGAATTTGTCCATAATAGTGCGAAAAGAAGGCCCGGCTCCAAGTTGTTCAGGAATAGTGGCGTTGAGTTTCTCGACCGTTTGCCTTAGGATTAGTATTCGCCGCTACGCACCTCATCTCCAAAGCCCGGCTCGCGAGGCGTTCCGAATACCTTCGTTTAATAAAATATTTTTGGTGTAGAAAGTCTCAAATTCTGGATCCTCCGCTGCGCGGATTTCTTGGGAAACAAAGTCATAGGCACGTGAAAAAAGAACCAGATTATGTGATGATGAGCATGAACAAGAATATTTACCCAAAATGTATGATCCTTTTTTGAATGGACCTCTTTTTATTGAAGGATCAAAAAAAAATTGGTCCGGATCCACTGCGGGAATGATTTGGAAGATCCAAAAGTAAAAACAGCGGTATTTGCTAGCAACAACATCATGGAGGCAGTCAATCAATATAGATTGTTTATTGGCGCTGCACTTTTTTTCTTGGTAGGAATGAGTTGTGATAGAATACGTAGATAATAAGTAAAAAAGCAGTAGGAATTAAAATGAACAGTGCAGTAGCAATAAGTGCGAGAATATTGACTTCCATAATCTAATCTTTTTTTTTCGCAATAACTTAACTCGGGATCTAATCCCATAGTCCCTTGGGCCTCCCACAAATTTTATGTTCGACGTAGCTGGAAATTAGGATCAAGGATTACTCTATCAATCACCATCTACTGAAGAAAGTCTCTCTGAAGTCTTTTTCAGATTCCAGAGTATATCTTTTAACGAGTCCAACAAAAAAAGGAAAATTTCTTTTTTTCCTTGCCCCTAAATGAAATATTAAATGAAATAATGATAAACTGGAACTGAAGGCCCGTTTGCTAACTTGTTTTCTAAACAAATTTTTGAAGGGGAACCTAGAGTGAAGGTTGCGTCGTTGGTTCAACATCTGGATGATGCAATACGAAGTCAATTTCACCTTGGTCCATCAAGAAAAAAGACAATGAAAAATAAAACATAGATATCCCCTATATCGTTCTAATATTCTGAAAGGTAACTATCTCGGTTTCATATATGAAATTTATATAGAATATTTGAAAAAGACTTTCTTCCAATAAGAAGGGCTTCAATTTATTCAAATGAACAATTTGAACACCTATTGATTCTAACAACTGATTGCAGGGTTGATCATTCGGACTTTTCAATTCATAGATGTGGATCTCGGACCGCAAGAAGCAAAGTGAGAATTTCGATAGATTTCGTTCCGCAATTATAGACAGTGGGCGCCTCTCATAGAATATATAGCGATTAGTGCCTCAAAATAGTGAAAATGATAGATGCCCCATAAGAAATAGAGAGCCATAGAGTCCTATTCCAATGCCAAAAATATTTACCATGTTTAGTAGTTTCTCGATGGCTTCTCTTGCATTGCCGGGAATGAGTGGTTTTGTTGCGGTCGCCTCCAGATGCTTAGCCAGAAGCCCTATTAATATACTGGGAGGGGAGCATTCCCCTAGACTAAATGAATTCTATTTATGAGAAATAAATCCCATTTTTCTTGGGTTAACCAGAATAATTACATAAGTTTAAAATTCTAATTATGATCAATAATTAGTTTTATCTTTTTTCCCACCTTAAGAAAAATAAAACATAGATATCCCCTATATCGTGAAAATAAAAGATTCTTTTGGTTCCTATATAATTCTTATGTATTTGAGTGCGAAATTTTATTAGTGCTTATTCGTAAAGAAATGTATCGAATCGATTCTTTTTAATGAATAGATCCTAGATGTAGATTCTAGAATTCGATATAGTTATCCTTTAGGAAATGGATGAATAAGGGTTCTTTTAAACTCTTTTGTTTAAACTAAAGTATTCTTTTCATTTTTAATCGCCCGTTACCGTTCTCGTGAAGTCTTTGCAACGACTGGAGATGCGTAGCGAAGAACGACACTTGGGAACTTTATTCATTAGTAAAGCCGAAGTCAATGGAGGTTATTTTGTGAAAAAATTAAGACCTAGAGCTCGAGGACGTAGTTATCCGATAAAAAGGCCAACTTGTCCCAATAGAAAAGAAGGTTGATGAAACTGTAAAACAATATTATTATTATGTTAAAACAGTGACTGAAGATAATCAATATACAGATTTTAGATTCTGTTTATTAGCTGGGAGGGGTGGTTATTCCCTACATTTTTAAGAAATTGATAAAAGAAAAGAGAGGGAAAGAAAATCGAAATGAAATAAAGAATAAAAAAAATAAGTAGAAAATAGAAGAGCCCAGATTCCAAATGAACGATTGCTAAATAATTTCGAATTCTGCCTATTGACAATCTCTTTAAAAGGAGAATTCTGTTTCGACAGCGGGCCACCCGGCCGATAGGAGGTTTCACCAATCAGTCTGTTATGGGAAGCGAAGGTACGGAATTTTCTAGTAGTTAATATGTTAAACAAGACATCGTGATCACTCCTCTAAGAATAGTTTGGATGACTAGACTTATCTGTTGTCGACTGCTTTCTCAATGGAGGGTCATCATTGATTAGTTTTCAAAAGAGTCTTCTTTTTTTAAGCTTACCCTGACTGAGGCAATGCATGGTTCAAGAAAATATACTGGGTTCACTCAACGATTACCTTTGGGTCCCAAACTCCATATGGGTAAGGAGCGTTGTTGTTTGCGAGGTCTCGATCATTTACATGGACCCACTTCTCATTCCATTTGTGGTAATTTGATGATTTATAAACCGTCCCCAACGAGCGATCGGTTCATGTTTGAGCAATTACAAGAATTACTTTTTTATTAGGTACACTTTCTCTTTGTGGTATGATTTTCTTTCCTATTTATTCTATTTCTTCATTCTTGTTTGTGCTACTTTCAAGGGTTCATCTAAGTGTTTATCGATGACTGAAGAATATGAACTTTCAACTTATGATTGTCACGAATTAAATTATAATCAAATTGCATTAAATAAAATATAGTTTGATTTTATTGATTATATTCACATACTAATTTCAAAATTATTCTTAAATGGAATATACATACATACATACATACATACATACATACATACATATATATATATATTATTGATTACAATTAAACTGTTGTTAATTATTCATTTTGGTTGATGATAAATAATTGTAATATTAAGAGTCTTTGACTTATCATTTTGAACTTGAGGTATGAATCACTCAAATATTTATCATTTATATATGTACATATGCATACATTAAAAGTGTATATGATGGATCGTGTAGTGTATATATATGCAAGTATAGGTGACTAACTATATGATGTATCTAATATAAAATTAATCTAGTAAAATATAAACTAAGCACACCGGGATTTTATACTGGTTCGGACTTCCCGTCCTACGTCCAGTCCCGAAGCTCCTCTTCGGAATTCGACTACCAAACACCCTCACTTCGTCCGGAGGAATATGCTTGGTTACAAAAGCTTGTTCTTGTCAAGTGTGTGTTCTATAACACGGATGTTGACTATTAAGTACAAATGCTTCCAATATATATATATCTAGAGGATATAAATTGAAGAATTATGTATATATGGAAGAGTGGAATACAAATGTATGATTGCTAGGGATCAAGAATATATCAGAGTAAAAGAGTAAAAAGCATAAGTAAGTAAGGTAAGATCTTCTCTTGCATTCTTGATGCTATTTATAATGGTAGAGAGGTTCCTCGAGTAGTTGCATTCATTAACAAGTGTTCTATGATCGCTTTTGATGGTGATGAAGAGTTGCTGCGAAGAGAAGCGAAAGTGTCTTTTCAATTGTGGCAGCTGTAATTTAAACATCAATACCCGAGTTCAGTTTCAGACGTCTGGAAAGTCTCAGACGTCTGGCTCTATATATTTTTTGTAATAGTAGTTTTTCAAACGTCTGATACATTAACCAGACGTCTGATTCTGTCTGGTTTGTGAACCAGAGGATTCAATTAGACATCTGGCTAGTGCACCCAGACGTCTGATCTTGTGCATGTTGCTTTTCTTGTGTCTGTGTCATTGCTCTACTGATTCTATTGACTTGTAGCCTCTTAATACGTTCTTTAAGTCTTGTTCTTGTCTCTTTAGTGATGTTACTTTAGCAACTACATGCGAATAGAAATATATATATATATGCATATTTGATTTCCATTGTATAGTTGTCGTCATCGAAACCGTAGAATTGATTTCCTAACAATCTCCCCCTTTTTGACGATGACAACTATTCAATGTACTTATATATAAATTATAAATCTCCCCTTGAATATGTGCTTATTCTTAATGTTTTATAATTATACTTATATTTCTCCCCCTTTGGCATTATCAAAAAGAATTATAAATAATTTAACCAATCGTCAAACACAAAAGGAAAATTTCATTAATAATTTGAAAGTGATTGCATACATAGATTTTGTCGATTTTACAAAATTTGAAATCTCAAAATCCTAAATCTATGATTCCTTTGGAGAAGCTTTATTTTATCATCATCCTTTGTTTCTTCTTTTCAGAAGCGTTAGTCTTTGTAGGAGATGTCAAGGCTTGCTTGAGAGGTTCGTCCTCAAAAAGTTTGGAATGTTTTGCGGGAGGAGAAGGTACTGGGGTTGGCCAATCTTCAGAAGGTGGTGTTGGACCGCGAACCCGTTGTAGTACTTCTTTGAGAATCGATAAGATGGTCGAAAGAGATTCTTCAACTGTGGCTAGGCATGTAGCAAATGATGTTTCGAAGTTTCCAATCCGCTTAGCCAAAAGTTTTTTATTTTGAGATAATATATGTTGATTTCTAAGGGTGAGATCTCGAACACTTTCATTTGGATTTGTATCCGTTCGAGTCTCCATAATCTCATCCTGTCCTGGATAATCAAATGATGCAGGAGGAGGTGGAGTTGCTTCTTGATGTTGTTCCTCCTTTTGAGATGGTTCGATGTGTGGTCGAGGTGGGGCTCAACTCGTCTAGATTGACGATTGCGCGTCCAATCTTCGAATGATAGAAATTTTGGGGGAATCTCAAGTAGGTGCATAAGTGAGAAAAATTTGGTGGAAACATATTTTGGTGAGATTTCTTCGAAGGTCGATAGGTAGGACGGGATGTTATGTGCACGAAGAAGTTTCATAATATATGTTGGGTAAATAATCGATGGCCGAGATCGAGTCCAAAAATGTTCGAGCTCATCAAAGATGAATTTGGCCCAATTTACCCTTGTTCCACTAAATAGAGCATATAGGGATTTATGCTCTAACTCGGTTATTTGCTCGTGGCTTCCCATACATGGAACGATGGTATTGATTATCATTCAAGTAAGGAGTCGAGCTTTTGGACGTAGATATTTAGAGGCAAACTTTGGCATTTCATCTTCCAAAATTTGATTTTTTATACTATTTCTTGGCTTAAAGCGCATATCGGGAATGTTGTATAAATCTTCGCCTGTGTCAAAGCATTCTAGGGTTCTACCTATTATGCCAGGAGTTAGTCTAATCGTGTTGCCATGCACGCTAGACCAGAGCCAATTATCTTCATCTTCACTGTTCCACACTGAAGTGCTATCCAAATTCGCATAGGAAAGAAATATCGCCAATTGATCGATTTGGATGTAATTAGGAGTGAATGAAACCAAGGTTTCTAACTCGGCATTCTCACACATTTCATCCAAATCATATATTAGAAATTTATGTAGATTATAGAATTGACCCGTGTGAAGCTTTCTCTTTTGTATATCTTCATACCTCTTGATTAAATGTGGTGCTCTATTCATCCATCTTTCAATTTGATCATCCGAGCAAACTTGAGGATTCGAGGATGATGTTGGTTGGCCTTGTTTTCGTTTGGAAATTTTGGGATTCTTAGTTCGAGGAGGCATTGTGATTTGCTTGCGTAAAGAGGAAGTTTTTTGAGAGAAAGATCATCACCTGGGGGAATAAGAGTTTTGAAAATTTTAAGATGAAAGAAAAAAATGATGTTATCTGGGCTAATTTAAAGAGTCGATTGAATTTCAGACGTCTGGTTTTCCCTAAATTGAGTACATCAGATAAATTCAGACGTCTGGTTTTTGGGTTAGACGTCTGGTTTGATCGAATTACTAAAATTTGATAGGCAGAGAGTTTTACCAGATGTCTGGGTTAAAAATCAGATGTCTGGAATAGGTCAATTTTGTAAAACTTTATGGCAGAAAATTAATTCAGACATCTCGGTTGAATTTCAGACGTTTGAAATTTTTTGATTTTTATTTCGAGGAGACAGAGCAAATTTTCAAACGTCTGGGGGGTATATCAGTCGTCTGACATATGCACATCGCTTAAAAATTAGACGTATATCAGAGTGTCATACGTCTGAGGTCCATATCCAGATGTCTGAAATTGGCAGTTTTTCTAAAAATAGCCTAAAATTTGATGGTTTTGCTTATTTTTCGATTATCTGTTTTATGAATAAAGAAATATTATTATTTATGTGAAATAACAAATAAACATAGATACATATAATAACAAATATAATTTATTTAGAAGGCGATGGAGTTTTATGATCTCCTGACTTGTTATCCTTCTATGGTTTAAGTGGAGACCATATATTTCCACGTTCTTGAGTTCTCGGGGAGCCAGAAAAATCGTCTTGGTGAAGGGTCCAAAGGAGTACGATACGAAGACGAGGGATCCAAAGAACTACAAGGTTTTGGAAGTGGTTCATGTACATCTTTCTTCCTTGACGTACAAAACTTCATCGCTACTTGCTCCAGAAAGCTTGGCCGTCGTGCTGTAACTTTTTGTTCAAAATATAATTCTCTTTATAGATCTATCTGTTATTTCTGATAGTGATGAATTTCATCAATTTTCTCCTTTGTGTTAGGAGAAACAAACAGAGATCTTTTGGCCTTCTTGCTATCGGGGTTAAATCCCGTGTGATATGAGCACCGCCTATACGTCGTTCCTGCTTTGGTGTAGGTGTAGGAAGCCGTTGTGGTGTATCAACCGAGCTATCCGTCATAGGTGATGAAATGGATATATAAGAGTTCTCAGAAGACATGGCTATATTTTGTTTCTTGAAGAGAATATGAATTGTGTGTATATAGTTTTTCTTGTTGTATAACTGTTTATATAAAAGTTGAAATAATTATTTATTGAAAAACTAACTATCTAAAAAATTAAAGGTTCCGAAAATATTAATTATAATTTATGGATAGTGAAATATAGCCTAAATGAAGCAGTGATTTTTAAGGGAGAAGATCATGAAGTGAGCAAATCCCTAAATTCCATTGGAGTTCAATAAAAGTTTGTTCATTTAGTGGTTTTGTAAAGACGTATGCTATTTGATTTTCGGTATTAACGTATTCTAATGAAATAGTTCCCTTTTCAACATTGTCTCGTAAAAAATGATGTTGTATATCTATATGCTTAGTTCATGAATGATTGAAAGAATTTTTTAATAAATTTATAGCACTTGTGTTATCACAATATATTGGAGATTTATTGATAATTTTGCCAAAATCCGTAAGTGTTTGTTGCATGTATATCACTTGTGCACACGCGAGCTGTAGAGATATATTCGGCTTCACAAGTAAATAAAGAAACACAATTTTGCTTTTTGCTAAACCATGAAACTAATGATTGTCCGATAAAGTGGCATGTTCCAGTAGTACTCTTACGATTTGTTCTACATCCACCGAAATCGCATCGCTATATGAAACTAGTTCAAACGATGATCCTTTAGAGTAAAACAAACCATAATCTCTGGTACTAGATAGATAACGTAAAATACGCTTAACAGCTCTTAGATGAGATTCTTTTGGCTTTGCTTGAAATCGAGCACAAAGACATACACTCATCATAATATCGGGTCGACTAGCCGTCAAATAAAGTAAAGAACCAATCATGCTACGATATAATTTTTCATCAAAATCTTTTCCGTTATCATCATTTTCTAAGCGAATAGTGGTACTCATTGGTGTTGGTTTGCTTGAAGTTTTATCCATTTCAAACGACGTAATAGATCGTTACGATATTTTTCTTGATAAATAATAATTCCATTTTCAAGTTGTTTTATTTGTAAACCTAAGAAGAAATTTAATTCTACCATATGTGACATTTCAAATTTATTTTTCATAATATTTGAAAATTGATTACATAGATTTTCGTTGGTTGAACCAAAAATGATACCGTCAACATAAATTTGTACAACTAAAATATCATTATTTTCTCTTTTGATAAATAAAGCTGTATCTATTTTGCCAATTTGAAAACCAGATGTAATTAAATGATTTTTAAGACGTTCGTACCATGCTCGTAGAGCTTGTTTTAATCCATATAATGCTTTGTGTAATTTAAAAACATGATTGGGGTATTTTTTGTGAATAAATAATGGGGGTTGTTCTACATATACATTTTCTTTAATAAAACCGTTTAAAAAAGCACTTTAGACATCCATTTGAAATAGTTTAAAATTGTGATGTGTTAAGGCGAGTAATGTATGAATGGCCTCTAATCTAGCAACTGGAGCAAATGTTTCGTCATAATCGATACCTTCTTCTTGATTAGAGCCTTGAGCAACTAAACGTGCTTTATTTCTAACAATATTTCCATTCTCGTCTGCTTTGTTTTTAAATATCCATTTTGTTCCTATAACCGATTGTTCTTCAGATATTGGTATTAATTCCCAAACATTATTACGTTCAAACTGATTTAATTCTTCTTGCGTAGCGATTATCCAAAAATTATCATTTGAAGCTTCTTTATAATTTTTTGGTTCAAAATTCGACACGAATGTAATATGGCTTATTTGATAAGTTAATTTCTAGTTACTCTGGAATTGAGATCTCCAATGATATCATCTTTTGGATGATTCTTAAGAATTCTAGGGGATGATATCAAAGTGTTATTTTGCATATTTGTTTCATTATTAATTGAATTTGTTAGTGGAATAATTTCTTCTTCATCATTAGTATGATGATTAAAAGGATTTTCGTCGAGCGAAACATGTAAACTTTCTTTAATGGTATTATTTCGTTTATTAAAAATTCTATACGCTTTGCTACGATCCGAATATCCAACAAAAATACCTTCATCGGCCTTCGGGTCAAATTTCCTAAGTTATCTTTTGTATTTAATATAAAACATTTTGAACCAAAAGTTTTAAAATATGATATTTTAGGTTTCTTCCAAAAAATATTTCAAAACAAGTTCGTTTAGTCATAGGACGTATAGTTACTCGATTCAACACATAATAAGTTGTAGCAATAGCTTTAGCCCAAAAGTGTTTTGGTAGACCACTACTATTTAATAACGTTCATGCGCATTCTTGTAACGTTCGATTTTTTCTTTCTACGACACCATTTTGTTGAGGTGTGCGAGGAAAAGAAAAATCGTGACTTATTCCTTTCTTATTGCAAAAATTAGTAAAAAGATCGTTTTCGAGTTCTCCTTTGTGATCACTTCGAATTTTTTAATTTTCAAGTCCATTTGTGTTGAAGTTCTTTTAGCAAATATCTTAAACATACCAAAATATTGCTTTTATGTTTTAAAAACAAAGTCCGTGTATATCTCGAAAAATCATCAACTATTACGAAAACATATTTGTTGTGATTTATAGATCGTATTTGTGTCGGACCAAATAAATCTAAATGTAATAATTCTAATGGTTATTTTGAAGAAATATTATTTTTAGATTTAAAAGAGCTTTTATTTAGTTTTTCAATTTGACAATCGTCACATAAATTTTCTACTTTGTAATTTATTTTAGGTAGACCTCTAACTAGCTCATACTTTGCCAATTTATTAATATTTTTAAAATTGATATGACAAAATCGTTTATGCCATAACCATGGATCATCATGTTTGGCGGTTAAACATAAATTTGAATTTTTATTTATCTTCATGTTTAATACATAAATATTTTTGTTTCTAAAACCTTCAAATACAAGTTGTTTGTTATTATTGAAAATATTACATCTATCTTTTTCGAAATTTATTTGAAAACCTTTATCGCATAATTGACTAATACTTAGTAGGTTGTGTTTTAGATTTTCTACTAATAAAACATTTGAAATAATAGGAGAGTTAGAAATACCAGAGTTGATGACTTCTCCAATCCCCACGACATATCCTTTTGAGTTATCTCCAAAGGTTATCGTTCCACCATCGATGTACGTTATACTTGATAACATTTTTGAATTTTTGGGCATATGCTTGGAAAATTCGCTATCTAGTATCCATTTCTCCTTATTTTTTATTTTGGGTACCTGCAAAATAAAAGATGTTTTAATTGGTACCCATATGTTTTGTTAGGATCCTAATTGTTAGGCAAAGGTAGCCATACCCAAGATGGTTTGGTACCTTTATAAATATAATTTTTATTATAGACTACATTTTCTAAGAAATTATTAATATGTTTTTGTCTAATCAAATTATTATTTGTCTTAGGAATCCAAATTTTCATATTTTCGGTATTCATACTAGACATAGGTAATCTTTTAGTTTTTTTATAACTAAATATTTTAGCATCATTTCCTTTTTGTTTAGAAGTATTTTTAAATCCTATTCCATTTCTATTGTTTGATGGTTTTGAAGTTTCGATAAGATTTTCCAAATCTTGTTTTCCTTTATTAAATTTTGACACATTATTTGTAATTTTCTCTAATTTTTCTTTTAATTCTAAATTTTCAATTCTCAATAATTCAATATTGCTTTTCAAATTGACACTTTCTTTGAAAAAATTATCCTTTACTATTTTAGTGTTTTCAAAATCAATTGCAATAGCCTCACTTTCTATCAAATTATTTTTAATTTTCTCTTGAGATAATTCTAGTTCTTCTTCTAAAATAATTTTTTCGTCTTTTAATATTCCTACTTCAAGTTCTAATCTATTTATTTTGACTATATATTCTTTGTTCAATTTTTTAATTTGTCTAAAGGTATCATCTAGTTCCATGCTAAGTTCGAATAATTTGTTATAGCTAAGTTCCGAACATACCTCATCAGTTTGTGCCATAAAACACACATTAGCTTATTCTCCGTCACTACCATTATCACTTTTAGATGATGAAGAATACGAGTCATCCCATGTTACTTTGAAAGCCTTCTTCTTTTTGAATTTTTCAAATTTGTTTTTCTTTTTATCATTATTGAGTTTGGGGCAATCCTTCTTCATATGTCCGTATTGATCACATTCGTAGCACTTGACTTGAGATGGTTTGTTGTGTTGAACTTTCCTTCTTTTTGGAATTTGGTCATCTTTCAAAATTTCTTGAATCTGTTATAATTCTTGGCAATGAAGACCATCTCTTCTTCATCTAAATCAGATTCATCATTTTTTGTTGCTGGGAATGCTACGTTCTTCTTCTCCAAATTTGGTTCTTTTCTTGCCTACAAATTAGCTTCATAGGACATTAAATTTCCTATCAACTCTTCAACTCTGAGAGTAGAGAGATCATTAGCTTCTTCAATAGCTAATACCTTCCTTTCCCAGTCCGATGTTAAAGAGTTGAGTATTCGAGAAACTAAATCAAAATCAGTAAACTTAACTCCTAATGCCATAAGATCATGTTAGATAGTTTGAAATCTAGAATACATGTCAAGAATAGTTTCATTTTGCTTCATTTTGAATGACAAGAATTAGTTTTGCAAAATTGAAATCTTAGTTTGTTTGACCTTTGTTGTAACTTCGTGTGTAATTTGTAAGGTACGCCAAATATCAAATGCAGTTGTGCATAACATGACACGTGAAAATTCATTTTTATCTAGAGAGCAAAATAAAATATTCATAGCTTTAGCATTGTTTGATGCTAAGGTCTTTTGTGCATCGGTCCATGTGTTTATAACAGTAGTAGGTGCTTCATATTTATCTTGTATGGCTGACCAAATTTCTAGACCATTAGCTTCCATAAAAATGCTCATACGTGTTGACCAATATGCATAGTTAGAGCCATTAAAAAGTGGGGGTCGTGCCGTGGATTGTCCTTCTTGAAAAATACTTGCCATATTAAAGTGATTCAGAAACGTGTTACTGTTCTTTGATCAAACCTTGCTCTGATACCAATTGAAAGTCTATATGATGGATCGTGTAGTGTATATATATGCAAATATAGGTGACTAAATATACGATGTATCTAATATAAAATTAACCTAGTAAAATATAAACTAAGCACACCAGGATTTTATACTGGTTCGGACGTCCCGTCCTACGTCCAGCCCTGAAGCTCCTCTTCGGAATTCGACTATCAAACACCCTCACTTCGTCCGGAGGAATATGCTTGGTTACAAAAGCTTGTTCTTTTCAAGTGTGTGTTCTATAACACAAATATTGACTATTACGTACAAACGCTTCCAATATATATATCTGGAGGATATAAATTGAAGAATTATGTATATATGGAAGAGTGGAATACAAATGTATGATTGCTAGAGATCAAGAATATATCAGTGTAAAAGAGTAAAGAGTACAAGTAAGTAAGGTAAGATCGTCTCTTGGATTCTTGATGCTATTTATAATGGTAGAGAGATTCCTCGAGTAGTTGCATCCATTAACAAGTGTTCTATGATCGCTTCTGATGGCGATGAAGAGTTGCGGCGAAGAAAAGCGAAAGTGTCTTTTCAATTGTGGTAGTTGTAATTTAAATATCAATACCCGAGTACAGTTTCAGACGTCTGGAATAAGTCTCAGACGTCTGACTCTATATTTTTTTTGTATATAGTAGCTTTCCAGTCGTCTGAGTATATTAACCAAACGTCTGATTCTGTCTGGTTTGTGAACCAGAGGTTCGATCAGACATCTGATCTTGTGCATGTTGCTTTTCTTGTGTCTTTGTCATTGCTCTTCTGATTCTATCGACTTGTAGCCTCTTGATACGTTCTTTAAGTCTTGTTCTTGTCTCTTTAGTGATGTTACTTTAGCAATTACATGTGAATAGAAATATATATGCATACTTGATTTCCATTGTATAGTTGTCGTCATTGAAACCATAGAATTGATTTCCTAACATACATTAGTTGCAAACCCAGTAGTTACATGTATGTATACAATTTCGTTATACTTTGAATTTACTGTTATGTTATTATGTTATGTATATGTATATCATAGATGTTATTTTATCATGCCGGGTATATAAATGTGATTTTTCATATACCTAAAGTAATGAAACGTAAATATCTTATATTTCAGTAACATAAACGCATTAAATTAGAAACATATCATTATGACCAGTAATGTAGAAGTTTTGCTTGTGGAATGTGAAAGCTTTGATTTCATGTACATATAACATAAACACATTTTAATGGAAATAAAACATTGATTTTAAAAGTAGAATATGTATGAATGCCAACTAGTTACTCATATATGCTCATTAAGATCTGCTTAAGAAATTCCTTTCGAATTTTGTTCTCTTTCATCCACTGCCAAACGAACCTGACCCAAGAGGGTATCAGAGCTCAATTGGTTTATATAAATAAATTAGTCAACATATATGCCAACTACCTGACTTTACTATCTAATAGAAGTATATGATGGAGTGTCTAAGGCTTAGGTTGGAGTAGCAACTACCCTCGCCTTCTGGACTTCAAACCTAGCCCGATGGATAATTAATGTTTTCAAGGTTGGCCTAAGCGTAAAGCCCGATTTTTGGAGCCTTAGGATAATTTAATAAGAATATTTGAATATTGTAAAATATTTTGAATTTAAAAGTTAAAATAAATATAAAACTTCATGGATTTAGAAGGGTTTTAAATTTAAAATTTAAACATGTATGTTGTAATGGTCTCAATATAACAAATAGTATGTAACGTGTAAAATTTCAAAATTGTTCAAACATTAAACGTGTTGCAATTGCTATAACATGAAATTTTCCAAAATTGTTTTATGAATTTTGAAATTTGAATGTAAAAGTTAAAATTAAAGCTTAACTAAACTGGTTAATTAAAATAATTAATTAATTAAAAGATACACACATATACATACAATTATAAATGTTATAGTTGCATGATATTACATGAATGTATTTAAGAAAATAATTTGAAATGATCAAATTTAAAGTTAAACTTAATTAATTTATGAATGAAAGAATAATTAAAATTGTTTTTGTAACGACCCACTTTTCGATTCAGTCTAAGCTGGCAATAAACTGCACTTGTCAACTTAAATTGAACAAAAAGATGGATTGTAATGGGTAAAGAAGAAAAAGGTAAAAGAAGAAACAGAAAACAATAACATAGAATCTCACAATCGCAACGGAAAAAAATATAATATATAATAACAGATTTTTAATACAAGAACTGTACTGTTAATATACATACCATTATTAGAGTACAATAGACAAAAATCAATCTGGACAGTTATAATAACTTGTCCTCACATGGCGGAAATATAAAGCATGTACGGAGATACGTCTCTATCATCCAGCCCGCCTCCTGAGCTCCATAGCATCCTATCCTAAAGCTGTGTACTTGGTCTGACCCAAGCATTATAGTAAAATAACATCCGAGTCAGTCTGGAAAACCAGCGTGAGAAAACACACTCAATTTGAATTATTAAAGTTATCAAATCCTTTGAGAAACAAAGATATCTCGTAAGATCGCATCACACATAGACAAGATGGGTTTTTCTCTAATGATAACCAAAATAATTTTTTATCAAAATCATCTGATATTATAATAGTGTCTATAGAAAATAAATAGAAAATAGCTGAAATGCTTGCATCTCACATTTCGGCATAGTTTGGCACAATCAAAACTGTACGACGCTTATTGGAGAATGAATTCCATACAATGACTGGGCTACTGGGGTATCACCCATCATAGTACACCTCTAGAAAAATGTACCGAACACCTCACCGGGATCCTCTATAATACAAGACCGACCCTATCTCCAATCTGGATAGAACTGAATATGTTATCACCGAGGGTGTTCCCACCCTTAAAATCGAGCGCTCCTTTTCCATGCACAACTATATCCATAATATATATATATTTCCGATGGTATCTAGTAAAGTGATAACATACCCTAATTGGGTGCGACCCACTTAGCCTTGCTGCATCTCCCCTGTTTTAGTCAAATCGGATCGAAGTGGTTTTCGAATAATTAAATCTAATCTCGGTCTCTTCGAATCGATCAACGAAATTGGCCAATATTTGATAGCCGGTTATTTAACTATCAATATAACATCCATAAGCAATCACTTGGTCCATACTATAATTTTTCAGAATTTATTTCCAAAATATCTTTGTAAGATATATATTTAAATCCCTTCCAAATTTTCAATATTTGAGACAACTCAAATACTCATATCTATATCAGGATATTTCAAACCATTTCTTGTTTCAACACTTAGAAAGTTATCTAAAAATATATTTCTCTAAATCTCTTACTTCTCAACACTTAGGAAAGCACCATTTATTCTCTTTTTCCAAAATCCTTCATAATTTATATTGTAAATTCCTTAACTCGTTTATAACGAATTCTATAAATTCCAGGGTTCCTTAATTAATTTCCTTTAATGTTTCCAAAGTCAAAACACTTATCAATGTTTCCAAATATCCATTTCTAACTTCTTTTTTGAATCCTAATTCATTTTTCAAAGTTCACTTTTATTTAAATACTTCGCAAAATTTTCTTACATTTCCCCAAATTCCATGTTGAGAATTTCTCTTATAAACCCCTTCTACTAAATAAACCTCGTTTCCAAACCTCAAGAAGATTTATAAATAGATTTAAATCATTACAAAACTTTATATATATATAATAAGTATTTAAAGAATAATAATTTATTTTTAAAATATGTTCAAGTAATTACTTAAAATATCGAAACTCTTTTTATAAATATCAACAACTCATTTTTAGATAAACAAATCAATTTTCAAAGATGATATTAAAAATTAGGATTTATTAAAATAAATATTAAGTATTTGAAAAATTCACTTTTCTATGTATTTCAATTCTACTAGCTCAAAATTACATAGTTTGATAAATAAAACTTCCCTTTTAAAAACAACATAATTTCTTAATAATGAAATATATTTTTAAAATCTTAAAACCAACTAATTTATAGATTCCTCTCGATCCATGACAATTTTATTTCTTTCTGATTCTCCTGACCATTTCTACACTCCAAAAATAGAATCCACTATTTTTCTCAGAACCGATTCCTATATTCGAATATAAATTCACACCATGAATTTATATTTCAATTTATCAACTAATATCATTTCCTTATTTACAAACATTGTTTATAAATTAATAAACTCTTTTGTGTTTCACTTGTATATAAAACTAATCTCATTTACAAAATTTCATTTTATAAATCACTTTCTTTATATATTCTATTTATTCTTCAAATTTATTTTAAATTTCGATTCCAACTCCTTTTTATATTTTCAGGATATCATTTTAAAAATGTTTTATATAAATATTTTTAAAAATCTCTATTTGACAATTTACGACTAGGTAGGCACAACCAAAAATCAATTTATTGTTTTATCCAATCAATTTCTTTTTAAAATAATACAAATCATGATATAAATATTTTTATATTCAAAATTCCTTTTAATTCCTTCAAATCTAAATATAATGTTCATGGTATTTAAAATACCAAAACTAAGGTCAGTGCTACTATAGCATCCAATAATTCAAATCACAACAATAATCTATAACAGATTATTCGAACATATCGTGTGTATGTGTGTATATATATATATATGAAAATAAAATCAACATTTTAAGGAATCCAGTTGGATCCCTCAAACCTGTTTTCCTGCATCCACAAATATTAGATAACATAAAAAAATACCAATCCCACTTCAAGGGGGATATTGTGGTATATAGGGTCATCCGCTATTATGCGGGGTGCATAGGGTCTTATTTGCTCCAACGATGGAAAATATATCCGGCTACTAATATAAATATATATATATATATAAAACATCCAAACTGATAATAATTTATACATTTCAACCAAGCATTCAATAATTAATTTTAACTATTTAAAATTAAATTCGGTAATCCAAATGAGTGAGAATTTCTCACCTTGATTTTTATTTGCCAAACATCCAGATTTTAAATTAAATCGAACGATGTTCGATTCAATTAAAAATTCCAGCCGCCTTTGAAAATCTACAAACCAAACCTATTTCATAGATTTCACCGCTATGAACCACGCTCAACTTGTTTCATGATTTTTGGACCTCGTATGCAATTTTATTAAATTTTTATTAGCATATGATTAACTAACAAAATAATTAATTTATAAAACGAGATAATTTTTTTAACTTATAGTACCTTACCTTCTCTCCCGTACGATCACTCTACTCAACATCCGCGATCCCAAAACTACGACAAGACCAATGTGACCACGTACGCTGTCGAGGCCAGACACTGCCGCCCTTCCACATCGTAGCTTCTCCATCGTTGGTGCTGGAAATGATGCTGCACCCCTTGCAACACCCCCATACTTCCCATGACCAAAGTCAGTAGTCCAGAAACACGACTCCACCTAAAAACACACAACCCACAGACCATCCTCTGTCTACCATGTTCATGCGAGCAAGGTAATCACGACACTTCCTAAGTCGAGCCTTGTTGCCTTCGCTATTCTGATTTCCTCCATCACCAGAGCGTGCGGGTGCGAATCCTACATCACGACTCAAACCACCCCACTTCGCCAGCGCGCTTCCGCCTCCTTCGAATCGCAACCCAACAAACAAAGCGTGCATCTGTTAATGCACTCACGCGAGCACGCCTTCAATGTAGCGATAGGCGATTCGATAGAATTTTCTCTTCTTCTTTTTTTACTTAAACTCAATTTTGATTTATTTCTCTGCTTAAAGAAAGGAATGTTGAGTCAAGATTTTTATAGAGTTTTGATTTCTGACAAAGGAATAAGCCGTGATCGACAAAAAGAAGTTATTCATTTAAGAAACACAAAGAGCTCCATATATTAGAGGTTGATTATTTGGTATGTTAGTAATTTATGTTAAAATCTATCCTCAAATAATCATATAACTTCAATCTTTCAATATATATACATATGCACATTAACTGTGCAAATTGGACTAAACCGGTCGACCGGTTGAAAATAAGGTGGTCGACCGTTTTTGCCCAGAATGCACAGATAACATGCACACATGCACATAACGTATATATATTTGAATTCCTGTCTACCGGTCCATTTTTGACCTGTCGACCGTTTTTAAACAGAAAGCAACTTTTCCAAAAGACACTTCTCTTCTCCAAAGGTTGCATCTCCTATCTTTCATCAATGATCATAACTCTTAATGGCAACTGTTCACAAAGAGTTACAACTATTTTTCTCTATATATACTCATCTATATCATTGATTCAAACACAAGTTTTTACACGATCATATATGCTCTCTAATCTAATCTCTAACACTCCTGCATTCTATAAATTAATTTAGCTTATTGAATCATTGAAATTATTTCATATCTTTTGATTCAATAAGTAAATACCTTCTTTAATCTTTACAAAACATCATTCATATTCTTTGAGGATAAGATTATAGGAAGGGTGTACTACTAGTGACAAATCCGTGTTTTCAAGAACACAAGTTGTCAACAACAATTGTATTTGTTTTTGTTGAAGTCCTCGTGTTGTAAGAGGCAAGTGTTGAAGTCCTCGGTGTTGTAAGAGGCAAGTGTTGAAGTCCTCAGTGTATTAGAGGCGTGAAATCCCGTTCGGCTGTTCGGGTATTGTAAACCTGTTCCTCCGGGTGAAGCGAGGTAGTTAATAGTGAAAATCCAGATAGGAGTCTAGGACTGGACGTAGGACGGTGCTCCGAACCAGTATAAAAATCTCTGGTGTGATTTTTCTATTTTTTTATTTACTATGCTATTATCATCTATTTCCGCATTTATATTATAGTCCATATTACACGATCCGTGTGTACTATATTAGCACATATAATCGTATACACACCGCACTTTCATTTGGTATCAGAGCACGGTCATCATATAACCGTAACACAGTTATTTGATATATTCTTGTAATATGGCAAATAACGCAAGTACTAGCACTCAAAACACCACTTACACAGAAGGGCAATCGACACAAAGACCTCCATTTTTCAATGGTCTTAACTACAGTTATTGGGCAACACGTATGTCATTCTTTATGCAATCAAGTAGCTATGATGCTTGGAATGCTACTCAAAGAGAAATAGTAAATCCAACAACTGATTATTCAGAATGGACTGTGGCTGAGAAAACGGCAGCAGCCGTAAATGCAAGAGCAATAAATATGTTGTTCTGTGCATTAGACCAAAATGAATATAACCGTGTTAGTATCTGCACTACTGCATATCAAATTTGGCAAACGCTAAAAATCACTCATGAAGGTACTAACAAGGTTAAACAAGCCAAAATAGCCATGCTGAAAAGTCAATTTCAAAATTTCAAAATGAAACCAAATGAAACAATCAATGACATGTATTCACGGTTTCAAACTATTCACCATGCACTTATTGGGTTAGGACAAAAGTATTCTGATTTTGATGTTGTTTCAACAGTCCTACATTCTCTGACTAATGAATGGGAAGGAAAAGTATTAGCAATTGAAGAAGCTAATGATCTTTCCGTCATGAAGCCAGATGAATTGATAGGAAATTTAATGTCCTATGAAGCAAATTTGCAGGCTAGAAAAGAACAGAAAGAAGAAAAGAAAAATGTAGCATTTCATGTTGAGAAAGATGAAAATGAATCAGATTCTGAAGATGAAGATTTGGCGTTCATTGCTAAAGGTTTCAAAAAATTCCTAAAATATCGAAAAGCCAGTCGCTACAATAAAAGGAAACCTGGATCAAATAAACCATCTTCATCTGCTATAGAATGTTTCAACTGCCATAAAAAGGGACACATGCAGAAGGATTGTCCAGAACAAAATAAAAAGTCAGAAAATGACAAATTCAAATATAAGAAGGACAAATCAAAGAAACGAGCCTTCTCAGTAACATGGGATGATTCAGAGTCATCTTCATCAGAAAGTGAAAGTGATTCGGAGAATGAACAAGCTAATGTTTGCTTTATGGCAACAGAAGATGAGGTACAAATTCCTACATTTGATGAATTACTTGATATTAATGTTGAATTGATAGTCAAATATAAAGACATAAAACGTCAATTAAAAGTAGTCAAAGCAGATTTAAGTAGAGCAGAGTTTGAACGAGATATGTTAAAAGATGAGAAGAAAATATTAGAAGAAGAACTTGAAAATATTCAAGAATCATCATCTAATGTTGACTCTCAAATATCTCTTTTGAGTCAAGAAATAGAAGCTCAAAAAGAGAAAAATAATGCTCTCACTACTGAAAATCATGAACTTAAAGCAAAAGTCAAAATTCTAGACCTAGAAAAAGCTAGTTTACAAACAAAGTTTGATGACATTACTCAAAATGTTTCTAACTTTAACAAAGGTCGAGAAAATTTGACTAAAATCATTGAAAGTTCACAATCTATTTCAGATAAACAAGGTTTGGGATATAACAAACATGAAACTAAGAAACATCTTAGAAATAAAAGGAAGAAGAAAGTACAAAAAACTGAAGCTAAGAAAAATCTTAGTTTATTATATTTCAAACCAAAACCAGTTGTGAAATTTCAAAAGAAAGATGTCAAGACTATCAAAATATGGGTTCCTAAAACAAATAACAATTTGATTAGGAACAAATACATTCAGCAATTCATGAATACTGTGCATCTTAATAATAATTATATATATAAAGGGGATACCGGACCCATATGGGTTTGGACTCCTAAGACCTAACTCTTAGGACCCTATAAAAAGTGGGTACCATGGACTTAATTCTATTCTTTGCAGGTCCTACTTAAGAAAAGAGGAAAATGGATATTCTGGCTGATATACTCCTATATTATTCCATTATCTATTATTCCTTTTTGTCGATGACAAAGGGGGAGAAAGTGCTAACAATTATTTGCAGGAATATATATATATAAGACAAAATCTCAGGGGGAGATCACATATTCAGGGGGAGATTCAGAACTTCAGATATATGTTGTCATCAATCAAAAAGGGGGAGAATGTTGAGTCAAGATTTTTATAGAGTTTTGATTTCTGACAAAGGAATAAGCCGTGATCGACAAAAAGAAGTTATTCATTTAAGAAACACAAAGAGCTCCATATATTAGAGGTTGATTATTTGGTATGTTAGTAATTTATGTTAAAATCTATCCTCAAATAATCATATAACTTCAATCTTTCAATATATATACATATGCACATTAACTGTGCAAATTGGACTAAACCGGTCGACCGGTTGAAAATAAGGTGGTCGACCGTTTTTGCCCAGAATGCACAGATAACATGCACACATGCACATAACGTATATATATTTGAATTCCTGTCTACCGGTCCATTTTTGACCTGTCGACCGTTTTTAAACAGAAAGCAACTTTTCCAAAAGACACTTCTCTTCTCCAAAGGTTGCATCTCCTATCTTTCATCAATGATCATAACTCTTAATGGCAACTGTTCACAAAGAGTTACAACTATTTTTCTCTATATATACTCATCTATATCATTGATTCAAACACAAGTTTTTACACGATCATATATGCTCTCTAATCTAATCTCTAACACTCCTGCATTCTAAAAATTAATTTAGCTTATTGAATCATTGAAATTATTTCATATCTTTTGATTCAATAAGTAAATACCTTCTTTAATCTTTACAAAACATCATTCATATTCTTTGAGGATAAGATTATAGGAAGGGTGTACTACTAGTGACAAATCCGTGTTTTCAAGAACACAAGTTGTCAACAACAATTGTATTTGTTTTTGTTGAAGTCCTCGTGTTGTAAGAGGCAAGTGTTGAAGTCCTCGGTGTTGTAAGAGGCAAGTGTTGAAGTCCTCAGTGTATTAGAGGCGTGAAATCCCGTTCGGCTGTTCGGGTATTGTAAACCTGTTCCTCCGGGTGAAGCGAGGTAGTTAATAGTGAAAATCCAGATAGGAGTCTGGGACTGGACGTAGGACGGTGCTCCGAACCAGTATAAAAATCTCTGGTGTGATTTTTCTATTTTTTTTATTTACTATGCTATTATCATCTATTTCCGCATTTATATTATAGTCCATATTACACGATCCGTGTGTACTATATTAGCACATATAATCGTATACACACCGCACTTTCAAGGAAAAGCACGCGCAGTTTTAGAACAGGTGGAGGGGATGAAGATAATGTATAGGGTGGCTGTAGGCTGGTGCGTGCTATAGACTAGGTCGGTTGCGATTGACTTTGATTCGATTTGTAAATATATATTATCTTCAAACTATCTCGAAATTACAAACCCCTATTGAGGCATGCCGCTTGGCGTTCATAATGTTATAACCCTATTTCGAACGCAATGGGACAAGTTTCGAAGCCTAACTTGATTGTATGGAGAAGACAGCTTTTTGAATCGACTGTTTAAATTAAATTAAATTATTTCTAGGCATTTTCAGATCATATGACCAAATGGTAACTCTAAACACCTTGAAATTTGAAGTCTGATAATAATACATTTGTTATCCCGCTTTTTGGCAAAGCCGTGATACCAAAAGATTAGTCGAAAACAAGAGACAGTTCGCCTCAGAAATTGGTTGCATTCCGCTTCGCTATGGATATCGATGAATTCTGTCCGAGTCTGGATCGAGCCACAATTGACAAGGCATGATGACTAGAGCTACAGAAGCCAGCGTTTCAAATCTCAAGCCAATCAAAGCTCGTATGTGCAAGTTATGATCGGTTCAACCTAAGGAAAGAGCATGCCATTCGAATCCATCAGGTTCGAATCCATCGGCATGGCAACACCTCGCTCCATTCGAATCCATCACTGTCTGTCTAGTTCGAATCCATCAAGTTTCCCCTGCTTCGAATCCATCAGGAAGCTAAGCTTCGTATCCATCCCAATGGCTTTCCTTCGAATCCATCAGGGCAAAGTACCTCGAGTCCGTGAAGCAACTATACTTCGAATCCATCTTGTGCCTGGCCTCGAATCCATCCCGTTGAGACGGCTTCGTATCGATCAACTGTTATAGGCCACGATCGATACGAATGCACCTTGCCTCGAATCCGTTCCCTCGAATCCACCAAGTCGAAGCGGCGAAAAGCATGGAGTCGACCCAGTCGTTTCAGAGCAAAGAGTGGGTTGACCCTGGAAATGCGCACCACGTCATCACTTGGGGACGTGATGTCATCGATTCGACCGAATCGATTCGAAGAGAATCGATTCGAACAGAATGCATCAACCGGAAATACAATCTTAAATCAATCATAATTCGAGATCCACAAGTCCAAGTGCCACGAAATTTTCACAGAAGCTTGCATGCATGTTGAAGAATGTCCACGCCAAGTTTCGCCTCGATTGGATGAATTCTTGATCGATTCGAACGTACTTCGAATCGATCCCAAAGTGGGCCCAAATTCCCTGGGGTTGGGCTCGTGGGCCCCTTCACGTGCCAGAAGTGATTTCCCTAAATTTAGGTGAAATATCAGCCTCCTACAGCTATAAATAGAGCCCCAGGTCATTCAGAAAAGGGGATCGGAATTCTGAAGCGCCAAGACTCTACCGGATTCAATTCTATACCTTATCATCGCTGTTGCATTCAAGTTTCAGAGCTATAATCCATTGTAACTTGCTGTAATCAACTGTAATCATCAAGAGATTTGGTCGAATTTCGAGACTGTGCCCCAGATAACTTATTTTAATGCGTTGACTAAATCGACGATTTCAAAAATTGGCGAAATCACTTAAAATTTCAGTTTTTTTTAAAAGCTTATCAACTAAATTCTAATTCAAATAGAATTTATATTCACTTTAAAAATCCTTTCGATTTATATTCAGTTCAAATTTTAATTATTCGCCCTATATTCCATATTACGATAATCGCTGTATTTGGAATTTAAATTCGTTTAACATTTCCACCGAAATCATCATATTCAATATTCAATTTATATTCCCACTTCAAAATTTAAAATTATTTAAATATTCAAAATTAAACGTTGAAGAATCCGGGTCGTTACAGTTTTAATTGATTTATATATATGTATGTATGTATGTATTATGTAAGTTAATTACATTGTAGACGTTTATAAATATATTGGACTTATATGAAAATATGTACAGTAAAATCATAATTGTTATGGTATGATTATATACATATATATAAATTACAAATGTTATAACAGATTTATATGTGTATGTGTATGTGTAAATAATTATAAATGTTATAATCGAACATACTACTTCAAAATTGCTTTGAATTAATATTTAAGATTTTCTGAAATCTTAAATTAATTGATTAATCAAATTGTTTAGTTAAGTAATCAAAAAATATAAATATGTCCCCAGCTCTGGTGTAGTTGGTAAGGGTTCCTAGCTCCCGAGTAGTGGGAGAGGATTCGAGTCTTGGAAGCCGCACTTTGGCACTCTAATATTTGTAGAGGCATGTAATGATCCCTTAAATGAGTTAAAATCTTGGTATCGAAACGTACATCTATTAGGGCTTGAATTAAAAAGTGGTGGCACGGTGGCGGACCTTCTTACATCCTTGGCATAATACACACACACATACACTCTTTTGTATATAATACAAGTATATTTGAAATTATAAATGGTATAAGTAAATTAATATTATATGTATTTATAAGTAATATCTATAATGGCTAAGGCAAACCCAACTTAGAGTTCGGGAGTAAGTACATAAACATGGTACATATAAAATGATATTAGATATGGAAGATAATTGTATCATGTGGATATCTTACAAATACATAATTTCTTTAATAGACGGCACTCTTAGTTATTAAAGATTATGATTCATAGCAATGTTATCATTAGCCTTTTTCTGGGCTAACACCCCAAATAGATAGGAATGCATTAACTAAATGAAAAAAGTAAGAAATCAAAGAGAAAAGAGAGAAAGAAGACACAATATTTTATAGTGTCACGAAAAATTGTTGGCCTACTACTTATCGTTCTTATTAAGTACTCTATCTTAGAACAACCAATTTATAACGGATTTTTGAATTACAAAGGTTAGAGCTCGGATTGGAAGAGTATTCCCTTTGAAAATTTGATTAAAGTGTTCAAAGTTATATGGATTTACTAAAGTCCATTTCCATTTGATATAGCTTGCTACTTATATGCAAATCCACACATCAAAATTGCTAGATCTCATTTAGAACTAAGTTTTTAACCACAAAGAACGAGTCAATTTGTACGTTTCTAAAGATTTCATTGATGGGTATAGATCACTCCATCGATCGGTAGAGATCGATCCATCGATTGATACCAATTAATATTTTGACCATTTCTTCGACTCCTTTTATCAAAAATGCTTGTCTTCATTCTTTGGGCCACAATGGAAAAAATGATAATTTGGATCAATTGATACCAAATCGATCCTCATTCTCAAAACTTGTACATCAAGATAGCATATAAGTCTATAATAGGAACTGGGATAAAATAAATCTAATTTTTGACCGATTGATACCAGTCGATCGGTACCTATCGATCAAGTTTGTTCCAAATGTGAACTTTTCTTCTGGAGACTCGTCTTTGCTCTCTTTCTAGCTTCTTGATGCATTCCTTCACCATTTTGTAGTCCAAATCCTCTTACCTGAGTCAATTCCAAGACTGTGGGAAATTTGTCAATAACACTTGCTTGCAAGCATGATTTTACAAATACATAGCGTGCTTTGATCAAGAACATGCATCGAGACTCACAAATTGTCATTAGTGTTTTCAAGTAATCTATCAAATCAGTTGTATTGGATCATCCAATAGACCGCGACCCACCTACAAATCAAATGCCACTCTAGATCCATCAAGGTAAAGACTCATATTCTTGCTTGGTTGTTAGTCATAAATTGCCATCATCCCGCATTCTCTTATGGTTCATGTATTATAATAAATCATATATCATATGCTATCATGCAATGTAAATTATGTGTCAGTGAGTAGGGTTATGGTTTCCCTCTGGCCGATGCATGATTCCAAATTGTTTGTATCTCCCAACATGTCATTACGAGCAAGTCTGTCCAAATCAAAGTACTACCAATAGGTTATCATATATCAAGTTTCAATGTGTCTTGTTGACGTCTTGCCCTTGTTTGAAACATAACTTAAAAATTGCCCAATATCTCTTAGCATACCATTATAAGTAAGTCCAACAAGATTAAGGCAATAATACCTATCAATCATTTAATAATCATAAAGTCATTCTAAGTTAAAAGGTGTTTATACCTCGAAGTGAAGTTTTAATCTCTCTGAATTAAACAATTATAAACTTGTATTTACCTTATTCACTCAACCTTCAATATGGAGACCCAATGTTTAAGGCGGGTCCATCTACTCACTCCTCGATGAGAGGACTTGCTATTTTATACAAGCTTATCCACTAGGTCTCTGGTGAGGGGACTTGTATTTTATGGTCCATCGCCCTTTCTCTCTGGTTTGGGGAACCATAATCTATCAGGTTATGTATCAAATATAAAGAATCCAGTTCGATTAGTATCTCACGGCAATGTCAGAACCAAATATCAAGTTCAAATGAGTTCATAGCCGATGATTCTGAAATAATGTCAATCGGTTGATTATTCATGCAACCTTATTGCATCTAAATCAAAGTGCATCAAATGGAAATCTAGACAAATAGTCCAATCGAGGATTACCCTCGGGCTTAAACTCAAAGTATGCTTATGAGATTGATCGAGATTATTTGCATGTGTAAACATCCATAAGGAAAACTCTATAATTTGTTTAAGGAAGAAATAAAGTAAATTTAAAATAGACCTAGTTGATCATGGGATTACCATGCTATGTCGATTGCCTCTATGATGATCAAGGTCATCCACCATAGTGGTGGCTCTATCTATGGCACCACTGTGGTTTGCGCTATAATTATTGGATTCCTTATATATTGTTGCAATTGATTGCTCCAGACTGTCCCCTATCGAATACGGCAGTCGCCCACACGCATTCATATTGTGTTCATCCAACTTATGGAACAAAAAAAAATTCCTGAACTTCCTCCCCGTTCCATGGACTCTTTTTTAGGATGTTTTTCTATATTGAACTTGCCTTATAGTTTCTAACTAAATCATTTTTGGGGTTTCGATTAAGTCATTTAAAAAAAAATCGATTCTCTTTTAGGATTCTTTGGGGCTCCTATAACATCATCAGCTTTTCTCTTTCCTTTACCCTTTCCAAAACCTACTTTGGATGGTCCTCCACCCTCAACAGCATTAACTTTGAAATTTTTAGCTTTCACATCTTCTTGACATAAATACCTTTAATTTTGACAATAATAATCTAGCAGATCCACTCGTGGATCCCTTGCTAACTGCTTATTAAACTCAATATGATTATCAACTCTTGCGACCACCACCATAAGAATTATTGACGAATCTGGTTCCTGAACTGTAGTGGACGGTGTGTTAAATCTATTTAAATAAATTTGCAATGATTTCTTATCCCTTTGCTTCACATTCGAAGGCGACATCACACTCCTTGGTCGAATAATATGAACCTTGAGCTAGCTCGTGAACTTCTCAACTAATAAGATCCATATGCTAATTAACCGTGTTAAGTTGGCAAAACCATATGGCAGCCAATTCAGTTAGTATAGTGGAAAAAAAGTCCCATCACTTCCTCGAAAGCTCCGAACACTCCCATGTGTTGGAAGTATCTCACCAAACAAATTGTTTGTTTAGTTTTTCCATCGTATGGATCCAATATAGGTACCTTGATGTCAGGTAGATTCTGATAGAGTTAAGGATATGCCTTAAAGGCAATTCTATAATTTATTGCAAACTATAAACTCCGTAATAAAATATCATTCGAAATAAAGGTGTTTTACTTTCTGCTACATACTTGTTATAATGTGTTATAATTAATTATATATTTAACTTAAGTATATTTAACAAAAAATCCATAATGTTTTGTGATAGTAATTACACGGTGTTGTAATCATGAACAATTTTATCACAATGTTATAAACACATCATTTTAAATATTTCCCGTCAAGATAAATCGAAATTGTATATCAATGCATCCATCGATACTAGAGTATGTAACGCTCTTTAAAGTCTAAACAATGAATTACTCATGATTGTTGGGGTACTAAAGGGTTACGTATTGATAGTTATTAGACAACCTTGGAATGACTCAATTGGTAATTTTCTGTTGGTTAATATAACTAAGGTCAAACAGAAAATATCGATGTGACAATATTACACAATTCTTTTGACTTTAGAATATTGTTGAGCTTCAATATGGAAACTCTGCTTTTATTATAGTTAAATCATGGTACAACATCCATTAAACGACTATAGTCGGGTTGAGTGGAAGCATTGGAAGTGAAACACTATTGAATAGAAGATTCGTCTCCTCGGTTATATGAGGTTAGTATCACGATCAACTGAAGTCAACTCAAAGTCAGAATCTTTGGCCATGGTAATTCGGTTAATGATTGTGGTTATTACCGAACAAAGGACTTTGTGTTTGGACTATAAAGTTGAATATAGAAAATATTGGAATCATGACCATTACCAAATTCCACAAGTTTTGACGAAGAGAATTAGTGTAAATAATTGCCACTGCTAGTAATGCTTAAAATAAGAAATTTTGGAATTTACCAAAGCTATGTAAGCAATAAATTTGGTCATAATGTTACACTGCTAGCTAATGAGATGTGTGAATGTTAATATTCAAATTGTTTAATATCAGTTGTTGATCGAATTTACCCCTAAGAGTCACACAACCGAAACGTTGAATATTTTGACTACCAACTAGTTTAATTAATTATTATTTTTATAAATTAATTAAATTGATTCATATTTATGAAATATTAATTAAAATATTTGATTTAATCTGTGATGAAATAGTGTGGGTATAAAAGTTGTATACATACATATGAGAAAAGAAGTTCATGACCGATGGGCCTTCTACCTCCATGCGGCATTGCTCCATCAGGCTTTCTCCCATTGTGGAAAATTCCCCACTACTGCCTCTCGTAGGAGTCTGGGCCGTGTCTCAGTCCCAGTGTGGCTGATCATCCTCTCGAACCAGCTACTGATTATCGCCTTGGTAAGCTATTGCCACACCAACTAGCTAATCAGACGCGAGCCCCTCCTCGGGTGGATTCCTCCTTTTGCTCCTCAGCCTACGGGATATTAGCAACTATTTCCAGTGTTTTCCCCTCCCAAGGGCAGTTCTTACGCGTTACTCACTCATCCGCCACTGGAAACACCACTTTCCATCTGACTTGCATGTGTTAAGCACGCCGCTAGCGTTCATCCTGAGCCATGATCGAACTCTCCATGAGATTAGATTTAAATGCATATTTATTTGATCATGCTAGATGCAACTTGGAGGCCCAAAAATAAGCTATGATGAAAAGCCATGAGGGTATAATTGGGGTTTGATATTGATTCAAAAGGTGTGAAATAGTAAGAGGAAAATGTGTATCTGCGTCTACTTTTAGCTCCTTCGTATCTCCACTATTTAAACACTCAAACCCTATTTTTCCACTATCTAATTTTTACCTCTCCTTCACCATTTTTGGCCAGCCCTACCAAATTCTATCCTCCACATTTCAAAGCAATTAAAACACAACCTGGAATAAAATCAGTGCATCGGTGGTTCCTACTTTAAGTCCGGTAGCTCTCTAGATGTTTTGGATACAAATTCAAGGAGCCAACTGATTCAACGTTTCAACTTGTTACAGCAAAGCGATAGCAAGATAATAATTTTGTTTTAGTTCATATATGTATATATTTGTACATCATGTCATTCTAGTAGTTTAATCTATATGCATATATTATCACGAACCCACACATGTCTGTGTTGTCAACGTGGAATGAATACACACACACACACACATTTGTGTGTATGTATTAAGATTAAAAAAATTATATATGTATGCATATGTTATTCAGACAACAAAACAATTATGTGCGTGTATATTTGTTAATTTATATCATTTCAGTCTTTTCAAAATTAAAAAAATTTATATAGATTAAATTAAATATATATATATTATTTTAAATATAATACTTAACTTTTATACAAAGTGTGTGTGTATTCAAAAGCAAAAACAAAAATATTTAATAATTTTTTTTGCATATGTATAAAATAGTTTTCAAAAAAATAGTATTTTTTCATGATTTCCATATGGAAATCTATAATAAAAAACAATTTTTTAAAACCAAAAGCCTTTGAAAAAACAATTTTTTAACATATATTATTATGGCCAAATATATATATATACATACATACATATTATAATTATTTGTCTACATTAAAACATATTTATATATATAGTTCTTATATACAGAATTTCTAAATATTAATTTAATATATATAAGATAATATGTAAATCTTTTTTCAAAAAAAATTATTTTTAATATATATATATATATATATAATTAGTATATTGATTCGAATTAAATAAAGATATTTACTACGTAGATCTAGTTCTAAAATTTAAATTTTGAATTTAAATTCATGATATTATATTAACATTTATAATCATTGTATATTATAATGTCACATATATGTATATGTATGTGTGTGTATCATAATATTTACGTTTAACAAATAAATTTTTATATCATATTAAAACTGTATTCATCTATATAAACAGCGCATATGTATATGTAGCGGCTAACATGTCTATTGTGGTATAAATCTCAGCACTTATACATGAGCTTGTTAAACCATGTACATTGTACATGTTGCATATACATGTTCACATATGTATATGATGCACATGTTATATTATATGATATAAATATAACATTAAATAAAACATTATTTACAAATAAACTAAAATGTTGATTTACTTTTAAATAAATTTGGATTAAATTTAGACTTCATAAGTTATAACGTTTAAAATGGAATAAATTATTGAAATTTACCCATTTAACCCGCTGCGTGCTGGCGTAGATCCAACAGATTCATAACACATCGAATGTTTAAGGAAAATAAGTTTCGGTCCACATCCTCCAAACATAGATCTAGGACTCTACCTCAAAGTGCTTGTCATAACATCTCATCTTTGCGATCTTCCTGACTTAGTTGAAATCTTTGAGGTTCAACACGCATGTGATCTAAGGTTTCCTCGTGCACCCCATTTGTGCATGGTCCTCCTAGTTTTTCTCCATGTGTCTATAAGCTTGCATTCAGATCTTGGTTCTTGGCCTCAATATTATGCCTCTTATATGCTCTTCCTTACTCAAGATTTAGATCAACCATGCTTAGTTGGCCGAATGGATCAACACCGATCGATTAGGGTTGGTCGGCACAAACCAACCAGAGAGGTTGGGTATTAGCTTGGCTTTTAACCAAGCAGATTTTTAATGGAAGCATCAAAACGAAGACGAGATGACTTGAGAGCATGGGAACCACTTAGAACGACAAAGGAAGAAACTCCAAAAGTTACAAGTATATTGATGTTTAAGAGACCTCTTGGTACCAAAAGGGACCATTCGATACTGAGAGCTTATTTTAGCTCTTTGGGCTCTACACTTCTCTTATGATCAACATACTACTCCAACCAGTCATCATCAAGTGCTTTTCTTGGAGATTAGACAAGCAAATTCAAGGATTGATGAGAAGAAAGCCAGGAAAGAAAAATAACACAAGTGTTATCAAAGGAATCATTGGGAATGACTCAACTTCTATGGAGAATAGTTTAGAATATGTGGAGATAGAAGAGAAAAGAAAATTGAAAGTTAAGTTATCACCAAAGAAAAGCTCTTGATACCGAGAGGCCAATTTGACAATAGGGCCATGTGCTCTTTTTTAGGCTTATGGGCTTGCTTTTGGACTTTGACTCATGCGAGCCCCTGGATATGCGGAGTTGTTTCTCTATAAATATCAGCCTTATGGTAATCAAAAAGGATCTTCGACTCTGCTTCTTCTTCATCTCCTATACCTCCCTTATAATGGTTACAAAGGCAGATACTTTGGCAGTTCTAGGCTTAAGAATGTGTCAACCCTTTGTAATAGTGACTTTAATTTCTTTTAAAGCCTCTATTAACTCCATAATCAATAAAAATATAAAGTGGACGTAGGCCAAAGATTTCTGAACCATTATAAAAGGTTTGTCTCTATTTCTTTTTACACTTTTCTACATTTTCTTATTGTTTCTACTAGATCTAATCCTACGACATGTCATATTTGGATGCTATGCCACTTTTTGCATCAAAATTTTGGTATTTTCACTAAGAAAATCCAACTCAGGGTTAGATATAGTTTGTTATTTTAGATTTGAAGTGGTCTAGTTGTTAGATCCTGAAGTTTTGCTTGAAGAATTTGGAAATTTTCCATTTGAATTCAATAGCACCTAGAAAATCAAATAGACCCATATGAGCAATGGCTGGTGGTGATGAAGGGAAATATTACCAAGTAGAAGTTAGTAACCAATAGGCAATACCATGACCATCTGCTCAACTGGAAGTGGTTACTAAAGGAGAGTTTGATAAGATAATGTAGAAATTGAAGCGGAAGATGGTGGATAGTCAAAAAGATTTGATAGACAAGATGGATGCTTTGTTAATCCTATAACCATAGAGAACCAGAAGAACTAGAAGGGAAACTTCACCTAGGTTAGAAGATTAGAACTCTTCTGTTTTTGGCTAAAAAGAAGAGATGGAAAGAAAAAGTAAAAGGAAAGAGTTGTTCTAGTTGTTGGAGGACTTGAAGGAGGAAGCAGAAGTGCTCCTCCACAAGGAGACCGCCTGTACCAAGAGGATTTTTCTCGGTACCGTGAGGATTATGATAGAGAATATAGGATAGGAAGCTAATGCAATGGATGTTTTAAATTCTAAAGGTGACATGCAACTGGATGATGATGATCTAGCTGGATGTTGAGGCTAATGGAGATGGAGTTTAGACAACTACAACTGAACCAACCTTACGCCAATGGAATACCATAGTAGTTATTCTCCCAAAGGGTTGAGAAGCTAAACATTTGTAGGCAAGCAAAGGACATTTGCGGAGCCAAACAGTTGATGCAGCTCTTGGTAGTCATCCTACAGAGTGTCGTGCTAGTGAGGAATACATAGCTGACATAGTTCAACGGTTGGTTAAAGAAACTAAAGGCATGAAAAATGAGGATTGGGGTTTTGTTGCTAGCAGAACTCCCTTCACAGAGAACATTCTTAGAGAAGAGTATCCTAGGAAGTTTACATTGCCGACTATGTCATTGTACAACGGGACTACCGAACCTAGACTGTATTCACTCAAGTATGAATGGCACATTAATGGTGCTAAGGCAATAGATGTTGTTCGATGCTGATGCTTTCCCATTTTCCTAGAGGGAGTCACGTCGATATAGTTCATTAGGCTCGCACCGATATCCATATCGAATTTCGACGAGTTGGCTAGGAAATTTTTGGAGCAGTTTTGCCTGCATGCTGCATGACCCAAGGATGTGATGTCCTTGTCAAGCTTGTCACAAAGGCCTAAGGAGTCATTGAAAGGTTTCTTGAATCAATTTAATGTTGTTGTTACCAAAGTTAGTAATTCGAAGGAAAATCTTGTATTCATGGCTTTGGTATTCGGCATCCTTCCAACTATGGATTTTTGAAGATGGCTAAAGATGAAGCAACCTACAACCATGAAAGAATTCCATCGGAAGGTCAATTAGTTTCTACACTTGGAGGAAGCAAGTTTAGCTTCGGGGAATACCAATGACGGATAGTCAAAGGAGGTTATCCAAAGCAATGTGGCAGTTAAACAATCTGGAGATAGCATTGGAAATGCGATAACAAATGCTTGAAACTCAAGTAACCATAAGCAATAGAATCAAGGCCCTAGGGGTAGGCGTAATGATAATAAGAAAAGTCTAAGGAATTTGAGACAAGAAGATTAAACTCCTTTGAATGATACATTGGAGAACATATACCTATCCACTCAAGGATAGGTATGATATAAGAAACTGCCAAGGGGAGAAGCAACTAGCAAGAAAGGCGCTTTAGGAAGCTCTTTCATTTCCATAAAACTTATGGACACAACACAAATGAGTGCTGACATTTGAAGGACCTTATTGAAGAACCGATAAGGAAAAATAGCCTCTTGTAGTATGTCAAAGAGCCATAAGGTGGTGGCCAAGCTATGGGACATTAAGGGTTGCTTGCCGAAGGGAATTGACTCGGACCGAGCAGAGAAGAACCTAGATGAAGTAATGGAAATTCGATTATCAATACCATAATTGGAGGACCCCCTCTGATAGAGAAAAGCTAGAGGGAAATGGAATGGTACACAAGCTTGTTGAAGCATGTACCACATAAGGGCTGCTTCACGGTAGAAGACGAAGCTCTGGCCAAGCAGTAGAGGATGATAACTAATGATATCATATTCAGTAATTGAGATGATGATGGAGTTAAAGCACCAGCTTTTGACCCCATCGTAGTAATAGTCGAAATTTGATTGATAACTGCTACCAAGCCTTGGTAAACACTAGGAATTCTGTGAATATATTGTTTAGGAGAACATTTTATTAAATGATATAAACATGAAGGAGGATATAACTTGTAAAACCAAGATTCAAAGATTTAAAAGCGAGGAAAAACAGTTAGTCCACATAATCGATTTGCCTATAGAACTGGGTGAAGGAGATCGCAAGGTAGTCCAATTTCAAAAGTTCATTATCGTAGACGAGTACTTAGCATACAACGCATTCTTAGGTCGATCGGCTCTGGCTGATTCTAGGATAACATTGGTGCCTTGGTGTTTGGTGATGAAATTACTAATAGAAAATGGGGTTGAAGTAGTGGAAGGTGACCAAAGCGCTGAAAAAGAATTCTACATCGTAGAACTCAAAGAATCGAAGCGAGGTGAGAAAGGCTAGAATGTGGAGAGAACTCTCTGCATTCAGGACTCATAAGCATAGCAACCAATACATGGACTCTAACTTGGGAACTATAGCCGGTTAGACTATGGATCCCAAAAAAAGTCAGGGAAAGGGAAACAAGCACGGTGAATATTCCAACCGACATGGATGATCCTTCTCAAGTTTTGAAGATTGGATATTAGCTCAACGCTAACTTAAGAAAGGAATTGGTCGATTTCCTTAAAGGAAACTTGGATGTATTCGCCTAGACACATTGGAATATGTGCAGGATATGGCCGAAGATAGCATGCCATGCACTAAATACAGACTCATTGTTCACTCTAGTAAAATAGAAAAGGCGCAGTCTGAGTATGAAGCGATCCACTGTATTGAAGGAAGAAGTGGATAAGCTATTGGGGAATGACTTTATCCACGACCCTTTATACCCTAATAGGTATCCAATCTCGTTTTTGTCAAGAACTCAAATGGAAAACGGTAAATGTGTATTGACTACTTAGATTTGAATAAGGCATGCCCGAAGGACAAATTTCCTTTACGTAGGATTGACCAACTGGTAAACGGGACTGCAGGGCATGAATTTCTCTCCTTTCTGGATGCTTATTCGGGCTATAACTAGTTATTGAGGCATATATTGGATCATGGAAATACTAGCTTTATAATAGACTTGGGATTATACTGCTAATGTGTTATTTCGTTTGATTCAAAGAATGCCGGAGCCATATACCAAAGACTGCTAAATTCCATGTTAAAGAATCAGATCAGGCGGATGATGAAAGTATAAGTAGAGGACATGCTTGTAAAATCACGAGTGCCTTGGAACCATCTGGATGATCTTACAGAGATAGTTGAAGTTTTTCGAAAATATAGAATGAAGCTAAATCCGTTAAAACGTTCTTTCAGAGTAGCATCGGGAAATTTTCTAGGATTTATTGTCAACGTACGGGGAATCGAGGCTAATCCGAAATAGATTAATGCCTTGAGGAATGTAGTTGCCCCAACAATGAAGGCATTACTTCAGAGCTTGAATGGAAAGATCGTTGCATTGATTTGGTTCATCTCAAGAGTGACATATATACCTTTCTTTGATACCCTCAAAAACGTTAAGGAGAACTTTGAATGGAATCAAGATTGTGAAAATCCCTTCAAGGAATTACTAAGGCACATGGAAAGCCATGGCCTTATCAAAACCGCTGGATGGGGAGGATTTATTCATTTACTTGGCAGTGTTTGCTCATGAACTATATATAGCGCTAGTGCGTGAGGAGGCAAGGATTCAGAGACCGGTGTACTATATTAGCAAGCAGTTCAATGAAGCTGAAAAGAATTATCTGAAGCTGGAGAAACTTAAATATTTCCTGTTGATCACGTTTAGGAAGTTACGACCATATTTTAGGGATTATCCAGTCAAAGTACTAACAGATTAGCCTCTGAAGTAGTTTTAGTACCGCCCCGAGACCTTGGGAATATTGGTAAAATGGAATCTCGGGTTGAGTCAGTATGATAATACTTGCCATTCAAGGAGAGCATTGTACATGCAAGCATTGGCAGGCTTCATCATCCATTTTTCCATGCATGATGGTGAAGAGGAAGAGGTTGCTATAGTTGCAGCTCCTTGTTGGAAGTTGTTTGTCGATGGTGTTTCAAATGAATTTAGCTTGAGGGTAGGTCTATTATTTGAAACATCAGAAGGACAATCAATTTGTTATGCATTGAAGCTGGAATTTCCTATGTCTATTAACAACCTGAGTATGAGGCTTTAATAACAGGATTCAGGATAGCCAAGGAACTGAGGATAAAGATGTTGCACATATTTAGCGATTCTCAACTGGCTGTTTGCCAAATCTGGAAGGAGTATCAGGCCAAGGGAGAAAGATTTGCCCCATACCCATCGAAATCACCAAAACCGCTTGAAGACATAGAGAATTATGAGGTGATGCACATATCTATAGAGGAAAATATAAAGGCCGATTTATTAGCTAAGCTAGCTAGCTCTGGGGATGTGGAGCAATTAGGATTGGTTTTGATGGAAATTTGACGGTTCCGAGCATCGATCAGATGGACGTCAACTAGATTCTAGGGGCTATAGAAGAGGAGGAGTCATGAATGGCCCTAATCAAGGACTATCTAGTTAATGGAACTCTCCTATATGATAGGAATAGATGGAAGTAACTTCTTTGGAAAATGCCATGATTCATGATGCATGATGCATGACAGAGTACTATACATGAAAGGTTTCTCAACTCGCATGCTTCGATGTGTAGCCAAAGATGAGGTTAGGAAGATCATCATGAAAGTCCATGAGGGAAGTTGTGGTGATAATATCGAGGGGCAGACTCTAGCGTGGAAGATACTTCGCTATGGATATTTCCGGTCGACAATAAATTGCAATGTTGCCGACTATGCCAAACGGTGCGACCAATGCCAGAAGTTTCCGAAGATTCCAAGAGCCCTATCGACGAAACTTAGGAGGTCAGCCCATGACCATGTTCAATTTAGAGAACCAAAATCATCGGTATGCTACTGATAGTGAAAGTTAGAGCTAAGTATGTTATCGTTGTAGTGGATTATTTTATGAAATGGGTTGAACCGGAACTGCTCGCCACAGTTACAATGAAAAAGATAATCAAGTTTGTAATGAAGAATATTATTTGTGGGTTCGAAATACCCTAGAAGATCATCATGGACAACAGAACTCAGGTCGAGAATGCTGAGTTCAAGGACTTCTGCAATCGATGTAGAATCGAGAAGCATTTCTCTACGGTGGAGCATCCATAGGAGAATAGACAAGTAGAAGTAGTCAACAAAATCATCAAATCCACCTTGAAGATGCGATTGAATAAATCCTAAGGCAATTGGGTTGATGAGCTTCCACTAGCACTATGGCTTATAGAACAACACTTAAGTTAGTAATTCGACACTCACCGTTCGCTTTGGCATATGGATCGGAAGCAATGATCCCGATAGAACTAGAATCCCTTCTTATCATAGAAGGCATTTCGAACTGAAGGTGAACGAGGAGCTCCTGCTCGAGTCTCTTGACTTGGTTGATGAAAAAAAGGGAAGAAGTCGAATTAAGGGTTGCTGCTCACCAGAAAAGGGTAGCGTGACATATCAATGGCAAGGTTCGCAACCGTACCTTTGAGGTAGGAGATCTTATTTTAAAATGAGTTCCCCCGAGTGCTAGAGCACTTGGCCTGAACTTGGAAGGACCCTATACGATCGATCAGAATCTTGGAGATGAAACATTCAAGCTGGAAATTGTTGATGGAATCCCGATCCCACGTGCTTGGAACAGTGACCTATTGTGGCACTATTACACTTAGAATCTCTCAACTTGCTTTTGCAAATGAGCCACCCAAGGATACTAGGGGAACTGTAAACAGACACAAGTTGCCACTTCTTCTACTGATGAATATAGTCAGCTTCTTGAACTAGTGGAACCATGTTCCTATAAGAAATATTCCTATGCCGCATGACTAGCCACGCAGTGGAGAAAATGCTGCTCTGTGCTTAGATAATAGTCGGGGAGTGTGGACTCAAATCGTCTGGTCAACGAGGAAAATGGACTCAAATCACAGGGTTGATGGAGGAAATTGACCCCCCGCCTCCTGAGAACCGGCATTGCCCGAAGATAGGTAACGTTGGGAAGTTCTATATCATTGGGTCAATGGGGAAAATCAACTCAAATCATGATGTCGATGGGGAAAATCAACTCAAACTACCAGGACGATTGGAAAAATAGATTCCCAACCTTCTGAGTACTGGCATTGCCTAAGGCGGGAAGGTCTAAACCGCTAGGTCGGTGGAGAAATTCGACTCAAACCATTGGGACAACTGGTTAAGTCAACTCCAAACCTTCTAATTCAGCGTTGCCTAAAGATAGACGATGATGTGATGGCTTGCCAATTTAATTAACCTTCAGGGATTCGTCGTTTCCTGGAGATAGCGATGACGAGAAGATTTACACATCAACCTAGGTTGACCTTCAGGAATTAATCATGCCCCCAAGATTAGCGACGATGAGAAGGTTTTCCTATTCACTCCAACCTTTAGGAATCTGGCACTGCATGAAAATAAGTGGTGTTTGGAAGGCGAAACTCTGTCCTTTAGAAACCCAGTGTTGCTTGAAGATTGGCAACGCCAGGAAGGCAAACTATGACCTTCAGAAATCTGGCGCTACCCAGAGATTGGCAATGTCAGAATGGGAAATTCAATCCTTTAGGAATCTGATGTTGCCCAAAGACAGGCGATGTCGGGAAGGAAAAGCTTCACCTTTAAGAATTTGACATTACTCGAAGATTGGCAATGTCAGGAAAGAGAACTCGCAACCTTCAGGAATCTAACATTGTCCAGAGTTTGATGGTGTTAAGAAGAATGATGAGTTAAAGGGTCAATCGCATAATTAAACAATCAACTTCAGGAACCTATCATGACCCAGAGATTGGCAAATGCTTCTTCAGATCGATTGGATGAATCAATCCCGACTTATAGGTATTTTCCATTCCAGGGATAAGCGAAGTCTTCATATATAAAATTTCAGAGCCGATAAAATAAGTTGGCCTAGCTTTTTAGAAAATAACAAAAGGATCAAGTAAATAAATCGAACATGACTTGTAGGAATTTGACATTTCCCAAAGACAGACAACATCAAGAAGAAACTCTCAGAGTCGAACCACTGATGTGCTAGTTTTCTAAGATAGAAACTGGTCTATGGTTTGATTTTCGACCCAAGCCATAAGGAATTTGATTATTTCCCAAAAATAGGCATCTGCAGGGAAGGATGCTTGGAATTGAACACGTCCCGGTTTTCGGAGATAGAAACCAGTTCACAACTGAGTTTCCACGATGGCGCTAGCGGCTTAGCAGGATAGACTGAGTTGAGTAGTAGCGAAGATTATCATGAAAAGTCAAAAACAGGTATTTTTAGGCTTTCCTAACCCATGATTAGAATCGGAGAAGCATGGCAAACTGGGGGCAATTGAGTAATTTTCCCTATGATATTTATATCCTGGCAATGCCCAATTGCTGGCATTGGGAATGATGAGTCCCATTAATAGAGACAAACAAACAAAAGAACTATATAGTGAGGAAAGTAAACATTCCAGCTACTACCCCAGCTACTACCCCATGGTAATAGGGAGCATCACGAAACTTGGAATATTCAGGGTTAGTGGCTGATCGAAAGAAACTTGATCAAACATGAACATGAATGTGTCATTGCCTAGAGATATGCAACATCAAGAAAGTAAAATTATTGAGGAGTCCATCAAATAATTCAACCCTGACCTGTTGAAATTTGATGTTGCCGAGAGATGGGCAACATTAATAGGACTGACCATGGGAAGGTCGACCGAAGAATTCAACCCTGGCTTATAGGTGTCAGCTATTGCTTGAAGCATGGCAGTAGCAAGAAGGAACACCCAAAATCAAGCAATTAAACTGCCAATTCCCAAAGACAGGAAATGGCGTACAAACTGGATTTCCACGACTATGTTAGCGGCCTAGCGGGACACGCTTGGCCAAGAATAAATGAGGATAGCCGTGAGGAATCCTGGACAAGTGTTATCAAAATCCATTAATCCAAGATTAAATTGGGAAAGCACAACTGGACTTGGGGCGATTGGATAAGTTGCCCCACAATGCTCAACTCCTACTATTGTCTGGAGGCTGGCATTTGAAAAAGTCAACTCCATGAACGGGATTGAAGTTCGTAGTAGAAATACATAAATAGGAGGTAAATAGCGCTTCATGCTCCCAGCGAAAGGGTGCAACATGAAACTTGCAATATTTATAGCCGAAAATGGTCGAAGGAAAACTTGATCTATTCAAAACCGAATAACCACTAAGTTGGTCTATTAATGGTTCTGTTTCACCAAATGGAACACCTAGGTGACGATAGTTGAGCTAGAACGATGGAGTATAATTGTAACAATTACCGGGATATTATTTATATGCACAAAGTTGTAGTAAATAAGCACATTGCATGGACACAGATATAACATGGTCCAATCCTGCACAAACACGCCCTATTTTTAACAAAAAGATCTACCAAACACCCAGGCGATAAGATCTTGTACTCACCTACGAAAATATAATGTTGGTAGCATATATTACGAAGCATTTTCTTCGATATAATAGTCAGCATTTGTTTAGGTTGGCCATTCAAAACCCAAAGATCAATGTACCCATGCATCGCTGAGGGCACCTCTGATCATCCTCCGAAGCTCTACAGTGATTGTTTGCCTGTGAAGGTATAGAAGTAAAATACAATGCAGTTGTAGACCAGGTTTTGGAAGGAGTAGGAACACCCACACCAGACTTGAAGCACGGTGATCGGTGAGTCATTTTGGATGGGAAAACTTCGCATTCAACACGGTCAAGCATGTTTTATTTCGAATGTTAGACCTAGGTGACCAACGCCTAGAATTCAAAGGATGTCAACATCTATTGACCAATCGCATTTCCAGCGTTGACCAGGCAACTGAAAGTTATAATCTATGCAGTATGATTCCTCTATCATGTACATAATGAATGGACCATCCTGTGTGGACAGTTCGCTCACGCTTGAATAATAAGCCGTGTCATACAATGGAATTAAAAATCAGATCTTACCCGTTATCGATGAATAATCGATAATGGAACCGCCGTCTGGAGCGACTCGGAAGCTTTTCTTTACAAGAACATTAGAGGTGTAGTAATAGAAAGTGCGCTACGACTAAATCATCCAATATGACTGTTTTTAAAGCGAACCATCCTATCGAAACTCAAACAAAAGTAAGAGATTAGCGGTGCTTGGATAGGTGTTTGCCGAAGACGGAGAGCCGGACATATCTCCGCAATGGCATGCACTTGACCTAAGGAAAAATTGAGTCCACCCTAGATCGTTTGCGAAGCCCTAACTTCAACTATCTCTTCCTAAATGCAATCAGCCTCATCATCACCGTCATCATCGCTGTGTTGAGTACCGGTCGCTAATTTTCCAACCTCGATTGAATTTCAATCGGGGGAAAATGCTCGAAAATGTTTAGGTGCTGAAAGATTTGGTAAGAAAACAATGACGGTGATTAGTAGCTGCGACTTAGAGCGTGATGACGGTGGTAGAACTAGGCAACAATCTTAGGTGGATGTTTGGCGGCGAGTCTAAATCGATGGTGTCATAGGTCAGATCTTAAGAAGATAAAAGGTCTTGGTAGAGAAGAGCTCACCACGAAGGACTCGGTGCGAATAAGAAAATCATGAATGAAAAGGATAGGAAAGATTCTAAGTATCGACCTTATATAAGCTTTTGGGGGAGACGAATGGTCTCGGTACCGAGAGGTATTTCCACCATAAAAATTTGTAGAAACACATCAAAAGGAAAGCAAATTCGTTTAAGGTGTAGATTGAACACCAATGCATAGATCTTGTCCTTAGCATGGAGAATGGAACTACTACTATGCAAAGCAGTTGAAGAAATATCTACTGAGTGAAAGCAATGCTTCAAAGCAATACCTGAACAATCAATTGGAATCACCAGTTAATAAGTTAGAGCTTGTCTCGATCCAGAGCACACTCTGTTAAAGCATACTCTGGAGAGCAAGTGTCAATGAGGTTTTTAACCAAGCATATTTTCAAGGGAAGTTAGAACATCAAAACGAGTATGAAACAACTCGAGCGCTTGGGAACACACCTAGAAGGGCTAAAGGAAGAAACTCCAAAAGTTATATGTATATTGAAGTTTAAGAGACCTCTCGATATCGAGAAATTGTTTTAGCTCTTTAGGCTTTACAATTCATTTGTGATCAACATACTACTCCAACCAGTATACATCAAGTGCTTTTCTCGGAGATTAGACAAACAACTTCAAGGATCGATAAGAAGAAAGCCAAGAAAGCAGGCTAACATAAGTGTTATCAAAGGAATCATCAGGAAAGGTTCAACTTCTATATAGAACAGTTTAGAATACATCAAGGTGGAGATTGAAGAGCAAAGAAAATGGACAAGTTAAGCTATCACCAAGGAAATCTGTAACAACCCACCCTCATACGGACCTAATTCCGATCCAATAAAAGCCCGTCAAACCTTCGACCTATCTCAGGGCAAGCTACTGGTTTGATAAAATTAAAACAATACACAGTGCATGTTTTCACCAAAGTTGGTCACAAACACCCAAGAATAGACTTAGTGGAGAAGTAAGTGAAGAAGATTAAATTAAATCAAGGAAAGGATTAAGCTAAAAGCAAATAAAAACAATAATAAAAAACACAGAGAATTATCGTGGTTTGGCGTTGTATGCCTACATCCACTTTGAAGGCGTTTCCTTTATTAGTCACTTATGAATTTGATTACAATGGAGAAATAAAGATATCCCTTGATTACAATGAAGTTTCCTCTAATCAGCAGCATAAAAATATCGAAATGAGCTAAGAGGCATGTATTTATAGAGAGAGATGATGAGATATTTTGCCAAGATTACGGTAGAAGGCACTCTGGATCCATAGGGGGCCACCATAACGATCGGTGGCCTTAACTTGACAATTAATAACGATCGGCCAAATGTTCACCGATCATTTTTCTTGCATCCAATTCAAGTGCGATCATTTTTGGAAGGGGTCCCACATGCCTCTTGACATTGCTCCTAAAATATTGAATCATTTTGAGTTGTAAATTGGGAGATATAGATTGATCGTTGTCGAACTTGGATTGTGCATTGAACTATACCGATCGTTTTGATGGATCGGCAAAAACGATTGGCCAACAATGATCGACCATCTTCAAATCTCCACTTTGTGACCTACGATCATTTTTGTAGGTTCCACTCTCCATTTTATTGATGATCTGAAAGTTTCAAGTGAAATGATCTGATGGATTTTGAGATATTGATCAATCTTCGTCAATTTACGTTGTTTTATGGATCGTTCTAGATCAATCCATATAAATTCTTCACTTGTCCATGGCTCAAGCATAAGAACTCTGATTGACTTGAAATTTGAAATGTGGCCTCATTGGGCCTTCCTCGTCACTTTATGCTAATTACATCTTGATTGGGTACTTAGCAAATTTTTAGCGTTGTCCATACGAATCTATTCAACCATCGTCCATAATTTCAACTGTAATCGATTTCCAATCCATCCCCTTTGGCCGAATCCATGATATCCCGGCCTAACCAAAAGGCGGGATAAAATTTGCCCTACAAAACATGCCTTGTGGTAGGATGAAGTGTTTGAATTGCTATAAATCCAAAATCTAAAGCCCATAATCCATTGATGGCCTATTATCTTATCCAAAATCCAATCCATTGCCAATCCAATTCCTTGATCTCTCTGGATCGTTTGCGAAATCCATGACTGTTTTGAGTCGATATCCAATTCCCAATCCATTCGAAATTCATTAACCATGTTGCGATCTCTTCTAATCGTTTTATCCAAATCTGTATCTATCCAAAGCCAAATTCATTGCTATTTGAAGTTGATATCTAAATCCGTGACCTCTCTAGGTCGTTAGCCAAATCTGGGATTGCTCCAGGTCTGTATCCAAATCCGTAGCCATTTGAAATCCTAGAGTTGGTAAGCCAATCTACAATCTCTCTGAATCATTATCTGATTTCATGGTCTCTTCGGACCCTTGCCGAGCATAATCCACACTCGACGATCTGAGTAGGCCGATCCTGTCGCTCTTTGGCGAAGTAACCTACTCCTTGCTAGGTATAATCCATACCTAACGACCTATTAGGTTTTGTTCTCTAACCTCGACTCTCTGGTCAAGGATTTAATCCATAGGGTATCCTTCTCTGGCCTCGATCCCCAGTCGAGGACATAATTTGTGGGGTATCCTTCTTCGGCCTCACCCCAATCGAGGACTTAATCCATGGCTATCCTTATCTGGCCTCGATCCCTAGTCGAGGATGTAAACTGTGCGGTATCCTTCTCCGACCTCGATCCCCAGTTGAGGACTTGACCCGTGGGGTATCCTTCTCCGGCCTCGATCCCCAATCGAGGACTTAACCCATATACAAATTCATCCTATAAATCTTTGGCGAGGGGACTCGCGACTTGCGGTTATTGCCCCATGTCTCTAGTAGGGCCTACAACCTCGACTTGCATTATTTACTACATTAATCCAGATTTAAGCATTCAAAAGTCCATATGGAAAATTATAAACTAAGAGACCGTATAACCAAAAAACTAATAACCAAAATATTAGAAAAACTAGGGTTCGAAGTAAACAAGAAAAAACAAGATTTGACAAACCCGAGCACTATGGTTCATTATCATCTCAGAGCATGCTAGGGACTGTCCTTGATCTCATAGATGTGTAAGTGACTTATTCTTATTACTGTGGAGTTTGTTACTTATTCCTTGCCATCCCAATAAATTGATGACAAGTTGACGATGATGCTATGATCCTGTGCCATTTACATTCGAGGTGAAAGATGGATGCTCAATTTCCATCGCCGCAGCCTCTGTCCTATGTATTGTTGCAACTGACCACTCCTCACATGTTGCTCAACTATACCCTTTGAATGCCTACAATCATTTGTATTATGCCCATCTAGCTTATGGAATAGGCAACGCTTTCCTGATGCCCGCTAGTGTTTGAAGGGTTCCCTCCTTACTAGCCTTCTATACTTAAGGCGTCCTCGAGTATCCAAATAAATCCTTTCCAATGATTCAGTCAAATCTGCATAAGAAGAGAATTTTAGTTCTCTCCATTTCCTCTTCGATACATTAATGCCATCATTCATTTTTAGTCTGACGTTATCATTCTTGTTTACATCTCATGATGATCTTCCACTTTGCACGGAATTCACCTCTGGTTTGTTTGCTTGTGCGTCTTCTTCTCGCAGGAATTTTTTTGCTTTATGATAAAACTCCCCGAGATTCATTAGATGTACAACGAGGTATGTTTTTTCATCATACGTCTCAAGCGTTGGTAGTTTAAACTCTTATGGATTCCTAGTTTACCTGGCATAAGGAGCGAAGGGGACCCTATCCTCCTCTCAAAGCCCATCTGATCATTTCCGCCAATCTATTGTTGTCATCTAGTGGTAGTCTTCGATCATTGCCTCCAAACTGCCCCTTGAGTCCACAGGGGAATCCTAAACTCTGCTCTTATGGATGAGCATCCATATTCCAATCAATTCCATACTGCACAGTGCCGCCCGATATCCCACCTAGGATCGATCTAGCATGCCCCCAAGTATGGATCGATCGGCACCGATCATTCTTGGTTGGTCAGGGTTCGCTTTCGGTTGTTCCACTCCATCCTGCATCCTGTTAACCTCGTTTTCTTCGTCTTGATTCTAGATTTCCTCAGCTTCTGCTGCTCCAACTCTGGGATCTATATTTTCAGCATTTCCTACTACACTATTGCCTTGGTTTTGCGCTCCAGATTTTCCAATCTGTCGGAGTTGGTTCTTGTAACGACCCGAAATTTTCACACCCGAAAATTCCAGATAGTTATGAAAAAAATAAAAAGATAGAAGAAGAAGAATAGAAACACCAAACATCTCACATTCGCAATGGATAAAATATAATAATAAATAAAAACAGTCGACAAAAGAACATTATGTCTGTCGATTACATACTAATACATCATAGTTTCACATTATATACAGTCACTGAATATTTACAATTATCATGCCTTAGATTAACAATAATATAAATACAGCGGAAATACTCTATATGCTATTGTCATCCAGCTCGCCTCCTGAGCTCCAGAACGTCCTTACCTGAAAATCTGTAATACTCGGTCTGACCCGAGCATTACACTAAAGTAACACCCGAGTCAGGCTGGAAACCGGCGTGAGTAAACCCAACTAACATGGAATACCAAAGCAAACAGCTTATATCAACCAAGGTAACTTATATCAATTTAACCAATTCACAATTTGCTATAGACAACACTTATTCCACATATAAATTTCTAAGTACCAAACTTAGATAAAATAATCCAATTCACTTAAATCGTTTCATTTCATCGTATTGATTTCACAAATCAGTTTATATAAATTTGAAGTGGTTTTGGGTATTTCCCAATACTCGACCCTGGCCTCTTCGAAACTCATGTCATCCTAACCCAAGTTATTCAAATGATATACACAACATTTCATATCAGAGATATCAACTCACTCAAACATCCGATACCATTCAATCATCCATAAGCAAATTTGATCACTTCCAAATTAATTCTATTGACTCTAACTGAATTTCAATCCTCAATCACTTAGGTTCCTTCATTTAACATTAGTTAGTTTCAAATCAATTAATCAACCATTCCTTCATAATTTATCCTAATTAATTACCCTGGATTAATTATTTTCCATTACATTCAAGTAATTATCTTTATTTAATTTTATGATATTAATTATTCTTAACCAAATCAATGAGTAATCTTTAATTACTTTACAAATTAATTAACCACAATCAATTACACTAATTCTTAATTACTTACATTAATTAATTTCTCATGAGTCACTTATGATTAATTCATCTTAATTAATCAATCTTTAATTACATCGTTGATTATATAAATTAATGATTTCCAGTTATGTTTTGATTTGTTCTAATCTAAATTAATTACTTTAATTCAATCCCAATATTAATCATTCTCAATTAATCTCAATTTGTAATTAACTGTTCTTTCATTTACTTCATTAATAAATTAATTACTCCATAATTAATTATCTTAATTAATCTCTTGATAAATTTCACAAAGTAATTATATTTTATTAATTACATTAAGTAATTATTTATCACACCATCAAATGATTATTCTGAATTACTTATACTTAGTTAATTAACTTACAACTTAATTTATTATTTATTCAAACCTTTAATTACTGAATTAAATAACCTAAATCATTAATTATTTAAATTAATTAATTATCCATTTTAATTACCCTACTAATTTAATGTATCACAAATCATTAAGCCTTTAGTAACTTTTAAAATGGAAACATTTTCTTATTTATTGTTTTAAGTTTAAAACAACTTAAAATTCCCAATACTTCGAGTTAAGCAACAATTAACTCGAGAACCATCCAATACCAAAATCACCAGATCATCAATTAACAGTGCATATCAAATAAATTCAATCATTCAACCAAATATTTAAATTTAACCATTTAAATTTAAATAGAAATCCAACAGAGTGAGATTTACTCACCTTATTCCGTTTGCAACCCATTTCCACCAACTTGCTCGTCATAATTCTTCACAATTTACCTTCAATAAACATTTACATTTTATTAATATTTTGAACTTATTGAAAAATTATTCCCCTTTGATAATTTTACCTAGCTAATTATTTATTTAAATTACTTTCCATTTAATAAAATATTCTTTGATAACTAAAACAAATAAATAAGTTTTATTAAACAAATTAATTACCTTTAAATAAATCAATCAACTAATAATTTAGTTAAACCAATTTTTCTTTTACAAATTCTTTTAGTAACTAAATAATTTAAACAAGTTACCTAAACAAATATATTACTTTAAAGTTAAATTAGTAAATTCAAAATGCGTAGCTGCATATTTATTTCTTCTGAGACTATTTATCTACTTATAAAAATTATTTACATAGATTTAAAATTTTATTGTTATATTAACTTTAATATACAAAATTCCTATATATTTTACCAAACTCTATCTATAAAATCTCTGTATATTACTGTCTATCCAATTTGTTGGCTCTTTAAACTTTAAACTACTATACTGTTAATTCCAGATAAAAGAAATAAAAGTTAACAAATTAATTTTAGGGTTTTTAAATTTTAAGTACTATGAAGTTAGAAATGCTTAAAATTTTAAATTACCTCAAATCGAATGAAAACCTAAATCAACGAGCTTCTGTTCGACCCAAAACGCGTTACAGGCCGCGACCACCTCCTTGACATCACATCGCGACGGCAAGCAAGGCGAACCCCAAATCGAGAACTTCACCGCCAGACTTCCCTTCTCATCCTCAACCGCCACTGCTCTCGCAATCCCATCATGCTGCAAATGCCCATGCGCCGCCTCCACTCGCGATCTTCGCGACTTGCCATCGACCTCGCAAGCATGAAGAAGAACTCGTGAAAAATTCGCACCTTCCCGGACTCCAATCGGCGCGCGCAAGCTCCGAATGGCGAGCGAATTCAAGAACGCGTTGCCTCCCTCTTTCCTTTTAATTTCGAACGAATAGGGTTCGTTTGGTTATAGTAACCACTTTTTTTATGATCTGCTAAGAGAAATAAGAGGGGGACGGAATGAAATAGAAATTGGTGGAAAGCTTCCCGAATACGCTTTGATATTATATAATTAAATATTGAAAAATATCTCGCGTTGTATAACACGAAATATCGAACCCCGAATCAGGCATGGCGACAGGCGTTGATAAGGTTTTACCCACATTCCGAACACAATGGAATGTGTTTCGGAAGCTAATTCGATCATATACATAAGTTATGGAAGAAAACGATCAATTTTAGTTTAAACCGATTAAAATAAATCTAAGCGTTTTGAGTTGCCAGGGTCAAACGACAACTCGGTTTGCTACAAAAATTGAAATCCGATAATAACTAACTATTACGGATTCAATGGAACTAGTTTCGTCGAATTCCGAGACTGTGCCTCGGAAGGCTATTTTTAAATGTCAATTTAAACGATATATTATTAAAATTGAACAAACCACCTTTAAGTTAAATTTCAACCATTCTATTATCTTCAGTATCATCATTATAAATTTTATAAGCCTTCAAATTATTTAAACAGGCTTAGAAATTTCAGATTCAACAATTTACCCAATTGCAATTATTAAATTCAATATCTAAACTATATAACTCAATAATTTAATTATCAAGTAAATATTAATATTTTGAAATTCAAGTTAAAATTAACTTTTAAATATTTAAAATCAATTATTATTACATTTTAAATTGTTAGAAATTCCGGGTCGTCACATTCCTCCCCCCTTAAAAGAATTTCGTCCCCGAAATTACTAATTAGGAAGAATGGACCAATACCCGTTTACCTTTTTCCAAAACCCACCATTCAACATTCTACCAACTATCTTTTATTAAAGACCCGCTATCACCTTAACCAACTTTCCGAAACCACCTATAGTTTCAATCAATACACTTCTGCTCAATTATCTAAATTTCAATTTAAAACCAAATTTTGAATTATCAAATTTTTTCTAACTCTCTAAATTTCTGAAAATTGTTGCCAGCGTCTCCTTTGCGCGGCTAGCTCATTACAACTACAAAAGTCCTCTACGGGCTCCCAAATTCCGAAAGAAAACAGAAAGCCAAGTGGCTAGATCAAAAACCCAATCCAATTTCATATAGAAATTTAAATACGTACCTTTTTGTCGAGCAATACAAATTTATCTTTTGGAATCAAATCCAATTTCTTTTTTCCCTTTAATACCTGCATATCTTACTTAGCAACAATATCCAATCATGCCCTTTTAAAATCTTTTCATACATTTCCTTACAGAAGTTTCCAAACGACTTCTATTCAAAATAGTTCTTCTCGTTTTCATAAATTAAATTTATTTTCAATTTTGGAATATTAAATTTTATCTTGTATTTATATATGATTCATATTAGTTTCATGTACTAATTTATTTTAATTTTCAATTTAAAATCGTTTTATCGTTAACAAAATTATTCCCAAAAAATTTTTAACTCCCCAAAATTTTGGAAATTTTTTGGCAGAGTCTCCTTTGTACGGAGGAGCTTTTGCAATTTGATAAGAGATATAAATATATATACATCGACCCACACGGTCGGAAAAAGCAAAAACAGTTCATATTTCCTATTTTTATTGCGTTGGCGTACCTTATTTAGCATTTTAAGCAAGCGGCTTATTTATTCTAGCAAATAGCGCAACCAAATCCAGCCAAATAGCTTCCCGGTACCTGTACTTACTCAATTTAAATATGTAAGTGCCATATATAAAGAATTTAATAGCATTTCACTTACTTTAATAGCAAAACACAAGCATTACAAAAGCATCAAACACCAAATGCTTACCATAAGCGATTTATATGATTTAAAGCCAATCCAATTGCTTCCAACCAAATTTATATGCCATTTCATTCAATTTTGATGGTTTACAACTCAATTGCTTGTGTTCAATTTATTTTTTATCCGAACAAGCTCATATTCACTTCAAATGATTCAGAATCAATTTTATTCAATCTCTATCAACTCATAGCATTTTAATTACTTTTATTTACGTCGAACGACAACCATTTTATGCAATTTCGACGATATTCGTTTAATAGAGTATCTATTTCAGTTTATAACTACTTTAAATTAATTTCAACCCATTCTGCATTTAATTCCATTTCTTTTCTAAATTATTTACGAACCATTCATTGCATTTCATTTTACCTCAGCCTTGGATTCATCCAAAACAATTTATTAGGCTTTGCTCATTCAAACTTATAAATTAATGACCATTTCCAAGTTAATTTAATCCAAGCTTTCATTGATTTAAGAAATTTTACTTCATATTTATTTGTCTCATAACTTAAGTCCATTCTGACAATCCAATTCCAACTAAAACCTTTATTTAATTTCCATTCAATCAAACTTCATCCATTTATTATTTAATTCAATTAACCAATTTATCCATCCCATTTTAAATTTTAAATTCACCTGCTTAACTCATTTTGAATTTATTTTATTAATACAAAGTCATTCTCAATTTATTTCTATTCACTTGGGTTTTATTTGCAACGCAAACCATTTCTATTATAATTCAATTTCATCTCATTTGACAACACTTCCATTATATATAATTTACTTGCAATTTACGTTTAATATTATTTATAACACACTTGAATTTTATTTGTAATTCAAACCATTACTATTTCAATCAAACTCTATTTATTTCTACAACATCTCCACTTATTTATTTCATTATCAAATCTAAGTCGAATTCTATTTACAATTCGAATTCATTCCCAAACCCATTATCAACTTACAATCCATTTATTTTCCCAAGTTAAATTTTATTAATATACTTAATCAAATAATTATTTAGCCAATTAGCTTACTTTTAACTTCTAAATCAATATTCGATTTTAATTACAAATTCACTTCGTTAAAATTCCAATTTGGATTTCCATGATTTTCCAAAATTCCAACATCTTTATTTAAAATTTTTAGAAATGCCTTTTAAATTCACATCATACTATTAAAATAACTCTTTATAAAAATACTTTTTATAACTCGATGTCTCAACCAGTCCATCCTTGTTCTCACAGAAATTCAGTCATACGTTGATTAGGCGTAGGACTGAAAATCTATAGTACTTGGTAAACTCGTTTTCAACACCCAGTGAAAATACTTGGAAAATAATTTTATTGAAAATATAGAAAACAGTTTTTGAAAATAGAGGAAATATCTTTGGTGAGAATGTTATGGAAATCATCACCCCCATCCATGGTCACAGTTACATTCTATGGTTACGTTGCCATCGCAACAAAAGTCCATGTAACTGCAGGCTCTCTGCGGCTTCTCGATTACGCCATGGAACCCACAAAAGAATACAGTTACATCCCAGGGTTACGTTGCCATCACCGCAAAAGTCCATGTAACTGCAGGCTCTCTACGGCCTCTGATTTTCGCTGTCAAAATGAAACTTCTCCACTCCTACATAGGTCGCAGTCCGCCGATATAAAATCAAACGCAGACTGTTGGCTCTCAGCGGCACACACGACTTTCGCTATGTTATACACTACTCATAATCCCCAGGAACTAGTTTTGTCCGGACTCCTCATAGGATCAACTTTAGAACCCCCCTTGGGCTCAAGGCAGCACCACCCGGTGGCACTCCTGAGAAGTTCATTTCAAGGGAGCGCCTTTTTCCCCAGAGTCATCATCAAAACATTTAATACTATGCACATATAGTATCTTCAAATCATACACCTAGTATGATCTCATCCAAAGCTCCTTTACACAAAATCGATTATTCCAATAATCGATAATTCTCAAACTACGCTTTTCAAATTTCAATATTGATTTTACCCAAAAATCAAAAGCCTTTCCAAATCCAAAGGTTCCCAAAACCTTTTTCCAAAATCCTCATAGATCCTTTATATATATATACACAAATATATATAATTTTAAAACTTCGGATCATTTCAAACTCGTATAAAACTCCTTTATACTTCAAACACTTTCAAAAATCCTTTTCTTCCGGCAATAGATTTAACAAGGGGAGATTTATCTTATATAACAAAGATATATGACTTGTTTATTCAAAATCAAATATTCCAATTCGATTACTCTTTTCAATATCAATTTCATTCAAATCCATACAATGTACACATATCATCCGTACGCTATACCAACATGATATCTCACTCGATCACACAATTTCACTTCCGAACTAGCATCGTCCACCTGACTTCCTTAGTGCGGACACAGATCTGGTTTCTTGATTAGAAAACGTCATTCCCCTTGTATAGCCATAACTATGATAGAGAATATCCAGAACCAATCAACAATCCATATCCAGGTTCGCCGTCGAAAATCGAGTGAAAAATCCCAACTCGGATCGATATAACTATCTCGAAATTCTGTGCTCAAATCTGGATCAAATCACCATGCGAATAGAATAGTATACGTACACCCTACGTATTTATTTTCATTGATTATTAGCCAAATCAATCCCCTTTCTATTCACATTTCCTTAAATTCCCTTTCACTTATTTACAATTGCCTTAATTCTCATTGAATTGTCACTTCAATTCTTATCCCGGTTGGGTATTTAAATCAACAACAGTTTGAGCTCCGATCAGTTTAGAAAATAGCTTGAAAATTGAAAAATAGGTAAGTAGTTGAAAAATAATTATTAGCTTGAGAAATAGCCATAGAATAGTTATTTAATTGTAAAATAGTTGGAAAATAGTTAAATAATTTCAGAAATTTTAAGTAATTGCAAAATAGTTGGAAAATAGTAATTTATTTGTAAAATAGTTGAAAAATAATAATTAGTTTATAAAACAATTGAAAAATGATAAAATAGCTCCAACATAATTGTAAAACATGTATAAAATAATTTGGTTTAAAAAAAAAAAAAGGTTGTATATATTTAATAGCTTGGAAAAATAAGTTTATATCAAAACAATTTATATTGAAAATAGTCCAGAGTCAAACTGTTCACTTCCCCAACAATTCAAATCAAATTTCCATTTAAATTGACCTAACTCCAATTCAAATAACTCAAAATTCCATTGGACTTTATTTATTCCCAAATCAACTTCAATTCTAATTTATTCAAACTAAATTCAATTGGTACAAATGGAATCTAAATTTCAACTTTAACCCATCTCGAATTATATAAATTCGAGTTGAATTCTCAAAGGTTGGTTTAACTCTTTAAACCAAATTAACTTTTATTTAAAGTTTTTAAACAATTTAATTTCTGAGTCCAGTTCTCAACATTCCATTTTAAATTATCTTTACTCATGTATTTCAAGGTTCAAATAAGAGTTCAATACAATTTTATTTTAAAATTTTAATTTATTATTAAATTTTATCTTCCAGTTTGAAGCCAGTTCATAAACAATTTTAATTTATAAACTCAATTATTCAAATTTATTCTATTTATACACTACCATTCTCAATTTAAAGATTTTCATTAACAACAAGATGCTATTATCCAATTTATTTTAAAACGTCAATCCGTTTTCAATTTTTTTTTAAATCTCAAACCCATTTTGAGGTCACACAAATTCCCAATTCAAATCAACCATTTAACTTTCCAAGCTAAATTCCAATTCCATCTTGAAATTTCCAATTCAGGTTGCTTTTTCTCCACTTATTTAACTTCCCCAAAGTTAAATTCCAATTTACTTAATCTAATCAACCTTACTCAATATGAATTCCCGCTTCAAACTTCAAAATTCTTTCCCTCTTATAATTTCAAAACTTATATCACTTTTGGGTTTTTACATCACACTTCAAGGAAAATCAAAATTCAACTTCTTAATGTTTATTTCAAATTATCTTTGATATCATGTATATCCATACATACATACATATTTATTTCTTGGCCCTCCCAGTCATGTTTTAAATTTTAAACCACCCTTGGTTTTAAATTCAAATCAAATTTCAAACAACCTATTGTTTGCCACAAGTCCCAGTTATCCAAATAATACTTATTTATTATTTTTCATTACTTTGAAACAAATTTTCAAATTCTGCGACCAGATTTAGAATTTCATTTTCAATCAATTAAATTTTACTTCGGTTGTATTTCTATTTCTACTTAATTTAAATCCAATTCAAGACTTTAAATTTGGTTGTATTATATTACTTCTAACTTTTAATTCCAATAATCAAACAACCGATCACCTTAATTATTTATTAGAAGAAAATATTGCTATATATATATATATATCAAAATATATTTTTATATAAAATTATTTTAAAATTTTATATAAGAAAATAACAAGTACGCGCTCACACATATATATACACTCAACTCATTCTAGAGTACTTTGGACTCTATTTAATGAGAAATCCCCCACCAGAGCTCTGATACCAAATGTAACGACCCGAAATTTTCACACCCCAAAATTCCAGATAGTTATGAAAAGAATAAAAAGATAGAAGAAGAAGAAGAACAGAAACACCAAACATCTCACCTTCGCAGGGGATAAAAGATAATAATAAATAAAAACAGTCGACAAAAGAATATTATATCTGTCGATTACATACTAATACATCATAGTTTCACATTATATACAGTCACTGAATATTTACAATTATCATGCCTTAGATTAACAATAATATAAATACAACGGAAATACTCTATACGCTATTGTCATCCAGCTCGCCTCCTGAGCTCCAGAACGTCCTTACTAGAAAATTTGTAATACTCGGTCTGACCCGAGCATTACACCAAAGTAACACCCGAGTCAGGCTGGAAACCGGCGTGAGTAAACCCAACTAACATGGAATACCAAAGCAAACAGCTTATATCAACCAGGGTAACTTATATCAATTTAACCAATTCACAATTTGCTATAGACAATACTTATTTCACATATAAATTTCTAAGTACCAAACTTAGATAAAATAATCCAGTTCACTTAAATCGTTTTATTTCATCGTATTAATTTCACAAATCAATTTATATAAATTTGAAGTGGTTTCGGGTATTTCCCAATACCCGACCCCGGCCTCTTCGAAACTCATGTCATCCAAACCCAAGTTATTCAAATGATATACACAACATTTCATATCAGAGATATCAACTCACTCAAACATCCGATACCATTCAATCATCCATAAGCAAATTTGATCACTTCCAAATTAATTCAATTGATTCTAACTGAATTTCAATCCTCAATCACTTAGGTTCCTTCATTTAACATTAATTAGTTTCGAATCAATTAATCAACCATTCCTTCATAATTCATCTTAATTAATTACCCTGGATTAATTATTTTCAATTACATTCAAGTAATTATCTTTATTTAATTTTATGATATTAATTATTCTTAACCAAATCAATGAGTAATCTTTAATTACTTCACAAATTAATTAACCATAATCAATTACACTAATTCTTAATTACTTACATTAATTAATTTCTCATGAGTCACTTATGATTAATTCATCTTAATTAATCAATCTTTAATTACATCGTTGATTATATAAATTAATGATTTCCAATTATGTTTTGATTTGTTCTAATCTAAATTAATTACTTTAATTCAATCCCAATATTAATCATTCTCGATTAATCTTAATCTGTAATTAACTATTCTTTCATTTACTTCATTAATAAATTAATTACTCCATAATTAATTATCTTAATTAATCTCTTGATAAATTTCACAAAGTAATTATATTTTATTAATTACATTAAGTAATTATTTATCACAACATCAAATGATTATTCTGAATTACTTATACTTAGTTAATTAACTTACAACTTAATTTATTATTTATTCAAACCTTTAGTTACTGAATTAAATAACCTAAATCATTAATTAATTAAATTAATTAATTATCCATTTTAGTTACCCTACTAATTTAATGTATCACAAATCATTAAGCCTTAGTAACTTTTAAAACGGAAACATTTTCTCATTTATTGTTTTAAGTTTAAAACGACTTAAAATTCCCAATACTTCGAGTTAAGAAACAATTAACTCGAGAACCATCCAATACCAAAATCACCAGATCATCAATTCACAGTGCATATCAAATAAATTCAATCATTCAACCAAATATTTAAATTTAACCATTTAAATTTAAATAGAAATCCAACAGAGTGAGATTTACTCACCTTATTCCGTTTGCAACCCATTTCCACCAACTTGCTCGTCACAATTCTTCACAATTTACCTTGAATAAACATTTACATTTTATTAATATTTTGAACTTATTGAAAAATTATTCCCCTTTGATAATTTTACCTAGCTAATTATTTATTTAAATTACTTTCCATTTAATAAAATATTCTTTGATAACTAAAACAAATAAATAAGTTTTATTAAACAAATTAATTACCTTTAAATAAATCAATCAACTAATAATTTAGTTAAACCAATTTTTCTTTTACAAATTCTTTTAGTAACTAAATAATTTAAACAGGTTACCTAAACAAATATATTACTTGAAAGTTAAATTAGTAAATTCAAAAGGCGTAGCTACATATTTGTTTCTTCTGAGACTATTTATCTACTTATAAAAATTATTTACATAGATTTAAAATTTTATTGTTATATTAACTTTAATATACAAAATTCCTATATATTTTACCAAACTTCATCTATAAAATCTCTGTACATTACTGTCTGTCCAATTTGTTGGCTCTTTAAAGTATAAACTACTATACTGTTAATTCCATATAAAAGAAATAAAAGTTAACAAATTAATTTTTGGGTTTTAAATTTTAAGTACTATGAAGTTAAAAATACTTAAAATTTTAAATTACCTCAAATCGAATGAAAACCTAAATCAACGAGCTTCTATTCGACCCAAAACGCGTTACAGGCCGTGACCACCTCCCTGGCATCACATCGCGACGGCAAGCAAGGGGAAACCCAAATCGAGAACTTCACTGCCAGACTTCCCTTCTCATCCTCAACCGCCACTGCTCTCGCAATCCCATCATGCTTCAAATTGCCCATGCGCCGCCTCCACTCGCAATCTTCGCGACTTGCCATCGAGCCCGCGAGCATGAAGAAGAACTCGCAAAAAATTCGTACTTTCCCTGACTCCAATCGGCGCGCGCGAGCTCCGAATGGCGAGCGAATTCAAGAACGCGTCACCTCCCACTTTCCTTTCAATTTCGAACGAATAGGGTTCGTTTGATTACAGTCACCATTTATTTTTTTTCTTTTTTAGATTGTGATCTGCTAAGAGAAATAAGAGGGGGACAGAATGAAATAGAAATTGGTGGAAAGCTTCCTGAATACGCTTTGATATTATATAATTAAATATTGAAAAATATCTCGCGTTGTATAACGCGAAATATCGAACCCCGAATCAGACATGCCGACAGGCGTTCATAAGGTTTTACCCGCATTCCGAACACAATAGAATGTGTTTCGAAAGCTAATTCGATCATATACACAAGTTACAGAAGAAAACGATCAATTTTAATTTAAATCGATTAAAATAAATCTAAGCGTTTTGAGTTGCCAGGGTCAAACGACAACTCGGATTGCTACAAAAATTGAAATCCGATAATAACTAACTATTACGGATCCAATGAAACTGGTTTCGTCGAATTCCGAGACTGTGCCTCGGAAGGCTATTTTTAAATGTCAATTTAAACGTTATATTATTAAAATTGAACAAACCACTTTTAAATTAAATTTCAACCATTCTATTATCTTTAATATCATCATTATAAATTTTATAAGCCTTCAAATTATTTAAACAGGCTTAGAAATTTCAGATTCAACAATTTACCCAATTTCAATTATTAAATTCAATATTTAAACTATATAACTCAATAATTTAATTATCAAGTAAATATTAATATTTTGAAATTCAAGTTAAAATTAACTTTTAAATATTTAAAATCAATTAATTATTCCATTTTAAATCGTTAGAAATTCCGGGTCGTCACAGTTCTGCATCATCTCCTCCTGTCTCTTTAGCATCCTTTCCTGCATAGCATCTATCATTATTTCCATCTCGTCTTTGGTAATGAAGATTGAGGTTTGATTAGCTCCCAAGGAAGCCTCCTAACTCCCTTCATAATGGTTCCTATCCGCTCTCTATCTCCTTGTTGATGGTTTCACCATTACTCTAATTCCTAGTTCTCTAGTTGATTCTAAATCTGAACTCCAAATTCGCGGGGGCTAGCTTTTTCAGTGAAAGCACCAAAATGTTTACGCTAAAATTGGTCATAAACATAGAAGAATAGATTTAGTAGAGAAGAAAGTGAAGAAGATTAGATTAAACCGGGGAAAAGATTAAGCTAATCAAAAACACAGAGAATTATAGTGGTTCGACATTGTATGCCTACATTCACTTTAAAGGTTTTGCCTTTATTAATGACTTATGAATTTGATTACAATGGAGAAATAAAGGCAGCCCTTGATTACAATGAAGTTTCCTCTAATTAGCAGTGTAAAAAGATCCTAAATATGAACCAAGAGACCTGTATTTATAGGGAGAGATGATGAGATATTTCTCTAATATTTCAGCAGAATGCTCTCTAGGTCCATAGAGGCCACCATAACGATCGGTGGCCTTAACTTGACAATCAATAACGATCGGTCAAATGTTCATAGATCATTTTTCTTGCATCCAATTCAAGCACGATCTTTTTTGGGGGGTCCTACATGCCTCTTGACATTGCTCCTAAAACATGGAAACATTCTGGGTTGTAAATTGGGAGATATGGATCGATCATTGTCGAACTTGGATTGTGCACTGTACTACACTGAACATTTTGATGGATAGGCAAAAACGATCGACCAACCATGATCGTCCATCTTTAAATAATCACAATGACCTATGATTGTTTTTGTAGGCTCCACTCTTCATTTTATGATGCTCTGAAAGTTTCAAGTGAATTGGTCTTGTGGATTTGTGATACTGATCGATCTTCGTCGATTTACGCTATTTTATGGATCATTCTAGATCGATACATATAAATTCTTCACTTGTCCATAACTCGAGCATACAAACTCTGTTTAACTTGAAGTTTGAAGTATGACCTCATCGGGCTTTCCTTGTCACTTCATACCGATTACACCTTGATTGGGTACTTAGTCATTTTTTAGTGTTGTCCATCTGAATCCAATCAACCATCGTCCATAATTTCAACTGTAACCGATTTTCAATTCATCCACTTTAGCCGAATCCATGATATCCCAGCCTAACCAAAAAGCGGGATATCAGTATGCAGAGCTATCTATCTATACTTCCATAATCTAACAACGGAATGGATAAAATATAATATCAGAAACAAATACCAATTTCATAAAGAAAACCATTTCAGAAACATAACATGTTAAACATTACAATATGTTTACACAAAGCCTCAATAGTCGTATCTCAAAATAAAATAAATGTCCGAACCGTGTACAATAAAAATACTTAAAAAGCATATATATATATATATATATATATATATATATAACTAGCACAAATCTTCATCTCCATCTCTGCCTTCTAAAATCAGCACTGCCTCCACTAAACTGTGTGTTGTAATGGGGAGTGGATCAGAATAACAACTGTCCGGTGAAATGGAAATCTCAAGCTTTACCGTAATTGTACTTGGGCAGTAGTATTTAAATAAGAAACATTTCTAATGTATTCAAGACTATACGAAATGAAACTGTCACCATAAATGGTAGTGCTATAAATATTATTAACTTTAACTATAAGCCCTAAAGCCTTTCTAGTCTAATTTCAAAATTCTAACGCAACTAAAATCAATGATGCAAGTGGAAACATCCAAACCAATAAACACCCTCCATTGGTGATTATGCAGATGCTAACCATTCAATACCTATAAAATAGGCAGGTCCCCATCCTTTAATACCTAATCCGCTTTAAAATTCTAACGAAGCTATCATTAACGATAGAAGAGAGAACCTCCAAACCACTTAGTACCTCTTTCATAGGAATTAGGCAGACTCTGACCATAACCACTTAATACCTTAGATCCGAAACGAACACCTCTAAAGGATTTCACCTACCATATCCAAAATACAATTTATAACCCATAACCCACTGGTGATGTCTCACACTAGTCTGACTATTCATAGGTACTAATAGTCAAATTGACCGGGCAGGTTTACCCTACGAAATCGAAACAAACCTTGCATCCATTGTGGTTATTTATTATAGGCGATGTCCCACATTAGTCCGCAAAGCCACACCGCTGGTAGCTGGATTTAACTGTACATGCTTCCATGTAGGTTTGGACTAACCTTGCATCCGTATAACTTAGTCATAACTTATATAATTTCATTATATACATACATCATCCTACCCAAATAATAATTGAGGTGATATGAGGTGTCCTCTTATTATGCCCCTAATTAGTAATTAACTCCCTAGTTTACTCTATCTCCTATCCTAACTATTGATATTACTTAATTATTTTAATAATACTAATTATTACCTTCAATATGCTATAATCAATATGCTATTACATATATACACGCGCATGCACACACATATACATACATACATACACATATACACACACACACATATACATATACATATACATATACATATACATATACATATACATATACATACACATACACATACATACATATATATATATATCTTTCTCCTTACTTTTTTGCCACTTCTATGGTATTTTTCACTCTCCAAATGGAGTTGGCTAGTCACAACAAGCAATTCTAGACTATACACAGTTTCAAACCTAGAGTTAGCACCACTTATATGCAGATGACCTGATCATTTGCATAAAATCAAGTTGTCTATCTTCTATTGCAACTAAATGGATATTTCTAAATCTAGAAGAGAAAGTAGGTCTTAAATTGAATGAACTCAAACTAAGTGTTACTTTAACAAATTCTGCAAAAGTAAGAATGAAAACCTTGACATTTCGAATGTTAAGGAGGGTGTTTTGCCAGTTAAATTCTTAAGAGTGCCTCCGTCCTCCAATAAAATCACTGATAGGGAGTATGCTAAGCTGATTTCCAAAATCAAGAACAAAGTATAAGGTTGGAGCCTTGGACTTTTATCTCTGGCTGGGCGAATTGAACTGGTCCACATTGTGATCCAAGCAAAGGTTAACTTTTTGTGGCAAACCTTCCAATTTCCTGATGCTTCCTTAGATAAAATAGAAAATATTTGTGCAGATTTTATATAGAAAGATTTGTTGCATAAGATCAAATATGAGGATCTGTGCAGACCTTAAGAGGAAGGAGGAGTAGGCCTGAGAAGATTGTAGGATATGGGGGTGTCTTTACTATGAAACAAGCGTGGAAAGTTACTAATGCTACAGGTTTATTGGCTAAATGGATGTGACAGAGGTATATCAGAGACAATTTTTGGCAAATGGCTATTGAAAATAATTCCTCTGCCGCATGGAAGATTATTATGAGAATTCGATGTAAACTTGCAACATGTAGTACCAAAGAAATTGCTAGAGGAAGGGATACTATTTATGGTGAGATCCACGGATTCAAGGTGAGTCTTTGATTAATAAACTAGGTCTAAATACATATTTTGCATATGGATGTCTAGTTAAGATAGTTTAGGAGATAATAAAAGATGATAATTGGATTGTGCCTCTATCCTAGTTAGCCAAGAACAGAAAGCTCAAAAACAGTTCACGCCTCTATTTGCTAGTAGAGAAAACGACACATGGACTTAGAAAACTACCAAAAAGGACTTCTCAACTAATCCTGCTTGGGAAAAATTCGGGTATAAAGATTCGAAGAAGATATGGAGCGAAATCATATGGGATCGAGTGAATAACCCAAAAATGTATGTTGCAACTAATAAAGCGGCAATGTAAAGATTGCCTACACGTGATAAACTACACAAGTAGGGGACTGCCGATGATGTTAACTATGTCTTGTGTAACTATGAAGTGGAAACTCGTTCGCACATTTTTTGAATATGACTACTGTACTAAAGTATGGGATTTATGCAACCGAATGGTAAAAGTGACTACTTTCTCGAACAAACTATAGGACGTAATTGATTACCTAATTGATGACAGACACTATGTAGACCTTGAATCCAAATTGAGCACGACAGCTTTCGCTGTTGCTCTTTGGAGCATACGGAAAGAGAGGAACCACCATGTGTTCCAAAACAAACAAAGAAGTCTAATTGAAGTTAGCAAAATAGCTTTCAGAGACATGCAATCGGTGGTCAAGAGAATCTAAGAGAAGATTCTTACCAGTTGGGGATGAATAGAAAATGGAACTGTAGTATAGGATCTGAACTTGCCATTGGCAGATAGCCTAAGTAGTAGCTTCCAGTTTGAGCCATCACAAATTTCCCCTGAGCATTTAATGTAGGAGACGATGTAATTTGGGAATGTTACTTTAGATCTTTATTGTATTGTCTGTTAAAGTTTAATTTTTTTTACATGCGTTGTATGTGAAGTTAGGCCAATCTCTCTGAGTTGTGTATTTCGAATAAAGCATTTACCCATTTCCATACACACACAATAATTTACCCATTTACCGTATCTCTCCAAGTTCATTATGTTACAATAGTTAGATAATAATTAGGTTATAAGGTATTTTGAAATATCAATCTCATAAAATCTACAGTTCCAACAAGAATTGCTACCACCATAACCAAATAAAATATAATTGCACAAACATGGAATATCTGCACTTGTTCCATATTAATACACTAGAATCCCTTTTCTGTTTTAAAGAATAGATCGTTACAAATTAGATCGCTTATATTCAATTCAACCTTCATATACAACACTTTGAAGTGAGAAAGGAATTCCTTATTTATTTAAGTGGTAGAAATAGATAGTGCAAATGACAAACAATCATAATTTACATACCATTTCTACTTTATTCTCTTTTTTGGACCCTTTAATACTTCAATTCAAAAAAGGGAAAATAGGACAAATTGACCATCGATTATCTAATTCTAATAATTAATTAGATTCTAATGTACCAATACCAAAAACAATTATAATTCCGACATTATACAAAGATTGGTATTTACTAAGGGAAATTCTGGGCACTTTAGGAGTAATGTTTTCGCTTCCAAAATTTCTCAAGGCATACATCGAATCCAAACAAATACTATTCAAATATAAAAATGTGAAAACATGATATTTCCACTCACAGAGAATTGTTTACTTCCTAACTAGATTTGGCTCCCCCATGCTTGAATCTCTTTTAGACCTTCATCTTTATACAACAAAGTGAATTGTATATAGAGATTAGATTAATAATCAAAAACTGGAGGAATAGATTCAAGAATCAAAAGAATTAACATCTAAACCTTTTAGCTCAAAAATCTAGCTGATTCTGGAATCTAAAGAAGAAGAGATCTAATCTATACCGCTCCTAATCCTCTGTTAGTCTTATCCTTTTTGAATATACAACAAATAGATTGTGTATTTATACAGATTAGATTTAAGAAATTAGAAGATAGAGAGAAGAATGATTAATTTAAATTATATACAAAAATTACCTACCAGAAAGTTTACTATTTTTGAAACCCTAAAGCGAAAGATTTTGACAGAGCATCTCTAGCATTTCGGAAATTTAACTTTAACCCTTAATGTTAATTTTAATCCTTAATTAAATGTTAAGCCTCCCTTAACATTAACTTTTTATATTCAAATTTTAAAATTCAAACTCTTTATTTTTAAATTCAAATATTTTAATTTTAAATTCTAAATTTCAAACGTCCTTAACTTCTCCATTTGAACTCTGATTTCAACATATTATATATGGAAGTTGATCAGAAATTTGCCACGAATGCAATGGTTATTCTTATGGTCAAATTTCAACATTTACAAAGTTTACATTTTTAACCTTATTTTAATTAATTAATTTCTTATTAAGTTTTATGGGATGTTACATTCTCCCATCCTTAAAAACGATTTCGCCCCCGAAACCACCAAGGTAAGATAATGTAACATGCATTCAACAACCGTGCTATACAACCAATTTGTTTACAATAATCTATACAACCATCTACTCATCCAAAAATGCAATGTGATTATGTATGCAAACATACTATATATGAGCTGAATCCTAGAATTAATGCAAGGTCGTAACATATAGGCATGTATGCAAACATCCTAAATATACATAAAATTCTATATGAGTGCAAAAAACAGTAAAAACCGTGGAAACCATCTCCTACCATTCAATCTAACAACCACGAGGCAATCAAAAACCTATATCTTTGGGGGGAGAAAATTTATCAGGGAAAAGCTCAAGACAAGAAACATTCATCTTTTCCTCGGTTTTCCAGGTGCTTTCCGTTGGGTCATCTCCCCATCTACTCAAATCAACCTAGTTTCTTCATTACGAAGCCTCTAAATACTATGCTTCACTTTGCAGGCGGGAGCACGAGCGGGCGATAGGCTCCATTTCAACATCTATTAGTCGATTATGCTCCATTATAGAGGCAATGTATTGCAAACATTTCCTCAAATATGGAACATAAAAGACATCTTGGACTCCCGCTAACTAGTCCGGAACCTCCACTCACTAAGAAATTTTTCCCCGCTCTCTCTAAAGTCGGGAAAGGCCCAATAAACCTAGGAACAAACTTCCCAGAAGTACCAAGCCTTATAACCTTTCTAAGAGGAGAAGCCTTAATAAATGTCATGTCCTTAACTAAAAATTCATATTCCTATCTTCGCCTATTAGCTTAGGACTTTTGACGGTCTAGCGCGGCCCTCAACTATGCCTCAACATTTATACCTTCTTCAAGGCCTTCCAAAACCCCTGAAGCAAGTTCTCAATAAATCTTCTAAATTCAAAGTCATTTCTAAATCAGATTGTAAGACTCCTACATAATTCCCTAATGAACAAGGAGTCTTTACAACTAATTATGCTAATTGGAACCACATGCAGTTGCAGCACTACCTTAACACAAATCTGTGCTAGATATGCTATAAAACTGTTACTTCCACTGAAAGTAAAATGAGCCAGTCTACTATAACCTATATAGCTTCATTGCTTCGAGGTAACCCATCAATAAAGTCCATCGATATAGGCTCCCATTTTCAAGTTAGAACCTCCAATGGTAATGATAACTCTCTGAGTTTTCCTTGCTTAGCTTTAATCTTTAGCACATCAAATATGTAGAAAAAATTCGGTGGTTCTCTCTTCATCCTTGACTAATTAGGAAATTCTCTGTACACCTTATTACATTCGGGATAAATGGTGACAATCTATAAATTTTGGGTTTGAAGCATTCTAATCTAAATTTCGATTAACTTCCAGTCATATCTTCGGTTTATCGCTAGTTAAGGTTCCTTATGAAATTTCGTTACATATGATGCTCCTTTCTTTAGTGAACTATCTCATGACCAAAATTAACACAGTGATAAAACAGGAACATGCCTTATACCATATCAAATATTTTCCCTTAAAGGAGACAACAATTGATTTCAATCCAAAAATTCTAAAAGAAGATTTTGCTAGAATCCACCATTAATCATTAACTGGTATTAATGATAGGGTCCTGATGCTTCTTACCAATTAAGACGTACATTTCTAGACTATCATTTCACCATTACCCCTAATAATTGGTCATTAATGTCAAAATTGACAATCTCTAATCAATCCTTACTCTAAATACATTTACCAGTCTCAAAATCTTCTTATTATGAGTATTCAGTACATCCATAATTATCATATTAGATTACTTAATCAGTCCTCAATCTAAATTCCATTTCTATCCTCTATTAAGTTCAAATTTATTTCCCAATAAATCTATAATTAATGTCCACCAAAACTAGTCCCATAATTAATTGCTATTTATAATTAATACGAATACTGTTGTAAATTACGTCATTTATATGTTTCTTATTTCTAACTATTAATTTCTATACAATAACATTTCATTCAATATTTTATTTTATTAGAGCTATCCTTTCAAAAAGGATTCTATTAAAACAAACTACAAGTGATATTTTTGCTTTATTTGAAATCATTAGAGATTACTTCGTTTTCTTTATTAAAATATATAGTGCAAACTTGAAAATGAATATCAATATTTTGCACATCTCTTTCCCTTTTGGCACAACCTTTGTAAATTCAAACGCTGCTCTTTTATATATTTAAGGAATTAGATAATTTATGGAAGTTACACAGAGTCTGTTTCCAACAAATCAAAATATAGAAATCCACATTCCAAGATAAACTTAACTTATAACCGAATTATAGATCCATAATACCTTTGCAATCCTGCCAACATTCTATAAATAATTCCTTGGAACTGATTTCAAATTTCTAGATCAGGTTGTACATACTATTTTTATTTTATTCATATCATGAAACCTTTACCCTTTCTTTTCTAGATAACGATCCATACCTACTCCATAAATATAAACTTATAAATCCACCTTACATTAGTAAGTGACATTTGAATTCAAACTCATAAAAAAAATTCCACATCTCAAAAGTAAACATTTAAGCATGCTTTTCCAAAAGAATTTCTAACTTTCCAAAGATATTAAACTATTAAAAACATATAAACACAATGTTTTATTTTATTCCATATATCTATTCCATTTTTATTAAACATTTGGACAAATCCTTTCAAAAATATTTGAATCCAACTTTTCAAAATTTTCAAAACATTTACCGCTTTATTCATAACCCCAATTCAAAAGTTCTAAAATTATTTAGTACAATAATTTTATTTCTTGATCACTTTTGCCTTGAAAACCTTCTTTGAAAATAGGGTCTTTAACCCCAACCATCCAAAATATTAATTATTGAACAAAACATATTATTAAATTGAAACTCAAAAAGGATTGCTTAATTCCACCTTTCAAAGCTTTCTACATCAAATATCTATTTCTTTGAAAGTTAGTCATTTAGTTTAAAATATTCAAATACTTCTTCTATAATTTTAAACAATGAAAAGTGGAGTAGACACGGTAAACCCTATTCCAACATTTTCCTACTCCATTCTCCTCTCATATATTATCTCTAACTAGACTATTAATCATATTTTATGAGTTCGTAGCGCTATTTCTATTCAAATCTCCCACTATTGCCTTTGTTTATATTTTTCCTCCTTAAACGGGTTCTACATCATTTTTAATCGTTTTTTTTTCCATTTTTTTTAAAAGAAGAATTTAAACAATTTCCAAATTTGTAAAATAGGAAAAATAATCAAATCCACCCTATGGTCTATTTTACATTTATTTCAAAATGAAAGACCCCTTTAGAAGAAACCTTTAAACTGAAAACTTTTTGATCCAACCAAAATTTTGTACTAAGAGTTTCACAGAGGAAAAATATTTACCAAAAGCCTTTTAATCAAAACTTTTGACCCCACATCTTATTTTTAAGTTATGATTTTCTAGATTTTATTACTTTTTTCAAAACAACAATTTCTTATTAAATCTTTTCGAAAGTCCATTCAATACAATTCAAGGAAGTTTCCAAAGAAAATCTTTTTATCCACTAGAGTAAAATTTTAGAAAATCTTTTTCAAAACAATAACTTCTTAATGATTGTTTTCTTTACTGCATGTTCTTCTTCTTTCATCCCTTGCTTCTGAATGTTTACAACTATGCTACCTTGAAATACTTAATCAACACCTAACATTGTTACTTATTATTCCTACAAATGTCACTTGTTTCGTATTAAATGGTTATTACCTTAACGTACGTTTTCTAAAGACATTTATTTACTTATTCAACTTTACCATAGCGGTTTCGTTAATCTATTTAGTTCCTTGTAACTTCTCACTTATTACACATTCATTGTCTATTAAATTTTTAGAGTTACAACCTTTCCAATTCTATAATCCCATTTATACCTTAACTATTTCTTTAATTAGTCTATTAAAATCCTAATTAAGTTATTGTAACTCCTTATTTTTTGTACACTTATTGCTCTATTAATCTAAGAGCTACAATCTACTCCACTATATTCCTTACAATACGACCTTCCTTGTCCATTCCATACTCTATTCATTTTTTCAACACATAGTCGCCTCGCCCATTCTTTTGGAATATGATCGTAACTACTTTTATGGTCTAAAACTATACAGTAAATTCTGATTAAGTATATTTATTTATTTATATATAGAAGATTTTCGAAAAATATTTTTAAAAATAATAAGCACGCCACTCTACTTATACCGATCCTTATTGATCGAGTAACCTAAGCTCTGATACCAAATGTAACAACCAGCCCCGTAACGGACCTAATTTCAACCTAACCTTAGGCTATCTCTAGATGAGCTATTAGGTTGATAAAATTAAAACAATACACAATACACAGAGCTATCTATCAATACTTTCAAAATCTCACAGCGGAATGGATAAAATATAATACCAGAAACATGTACTCATTTCATAAAGGAAACCATTTTAGGAACATAACATGTTAAACATAACAATATATTTACATAAAGTCTCAATAGTACGGTATCTCAAAATAAAATAACTATCTAAACTGGATACAATAAAATTACTTAGAAAAACACACACACACACGCATATATATATATATATATATATATATATATGTATATGTATATGTATATGTATGTATGTATGTATATATAACTGCCACAAGTCTTCATCTCCATCTTCGCCTCCTAAAATCAGCACTCCCTCCTCTAAACTATGTATTGTAATGAGGAGTGGGTCAGAACAAAAAATGTCCGGTGAAATGGAAATCTCAAGTTTTACTATAATTGTACTTGGGTAGTAATATTTAAATAAGAAATATGTCTTACATATATAAGACTATACCAAATGTATCAGTTACCCTAAATCGCGGTGCTATAAATACTAATAACTTTAAATGTGAGCCCAAAAGCCTTTATAGTCCAATTCCAAAATTCTAACGCAACTAACATTAATGATGTAAGAGAAAGCATCCAAACCAATAAATACCATTCATTGGTGATTAGGTAGGCGTTAATCATTTAATACCTATAAAATAGGCATGTCCCTGTCCTTTAATACCTAACCCACTTCCAAATTCTAATGCAACTATCGTTAAGATGCGAGAGAGAGACCCTCCAAGCCGCTTAATACCCCTTTTTTGGGATTTAGGCAGACTCTGGCCATTTATGACCTGTAAAATAGGTAGGTCCCCGTCATTTAAGACCAAACCCAAGGCGGGTCCCTACATGGTTCTCATTAGTTGACATCATAAGAAACCTCATTGGGTCACTTAATACATCTCCTAAAAGAAGAGGCGAGACCAACCATAACCACTTAATACCTCAAACGCGAAGCGGTCCCAGCCGAAGAATTTCACATATCGCTCCAAACCGTAATATATGGCCCATGACCCACTTATGACTTCTCGCATTAGTCTGATTATTTGTAGATATTGATAGCTAGATTAAATAAACAAGTTTACCCTATAGAATTGGGACTAACCTTGCATCTACTATGGTTATTTATTATAGGCGATGTCCCACATTAGTCCATAAAGGCACACTACCGGTAGCCAAATTTAACCGGACAAACTTCCATGTAGCTTTGGACTAACTTGCATCCTTATAACTTAGTCATAACTTGTATGTATATCATATACATACATACATTATCCTACCCGAATAATAGTTGAGGCCATATAATGTATCTTCTTATTATGCCCCTAATTAGGGACCAACTCCCAAGTTTACTCTAACACCTTTCCTAGTTATTAATATAATTTAACTATTTTAATAATACTAATTATCATGTTCAATACGCTATATTTAATACGTTATAATATATATGCACAGTATTTAGGGTCTACTCATTACGTTACAACTATTCGATGACAATTCGCTTATAAGTATTTTGAAATATCAATCTCATATAGATCTTCAACTCCAACAAGAACTACTACACCATAGCCAAATAAAATAGATTTGTACAAACATTTAATATCTACAATTGCTCCATATTAATACACTAGAATCCCTTTTTAATTATCATCACAAATTAGATCGTTATATTCAATTCAACCTTCGTATACAACATTTTAAGGCGAGAAAGGAATTCCATATTTATTTAAGTGGTAGAAATAGGCAATGCAAACTGTTGAAAACACAATTTTAGTATTTTGATGATAACAACTATATGACAATGCTACTAGCGTTTTATTAAGTAATATCAGGTTAACTAGTAATACGATGTATGATAAATGTTGATACAAGCTATTGAAGAATACAAAAGGAAAAATGATTAATGAAAAGAGTCGAACTTGGATCATTCAAATAGATACCTTACTTAAACCAACTACATTACTTAAACCTTACTTAAATTCAACATGTAAAGAAAGAAAGAAAAATACGACAGAGGCAGGAGTTGAACCCACACGCAGATCAAATAAACATGGCTCACAACAAACCATTCTACAGTTGTTTTTGGTAAACATTGCTCATTGCACTTTATTATAGCATGAAAAGGCGGAAGTAAATTGCAGGGAAAAATGGCGGATGTAAATTGCAGGGAAAAATGCATAGGCTAGGACTCAAACCCAGGTGACATAGGAGATAGAATGCACACATACCAGTATGCTACACACTTTTTTGAAATGAAACTTGATAATGGCTTTATACGTCACCTTTTTAAAAGAGTTGTTAAAGTGCCCATTCAATCCTATTCTTCAATGGCTGTGAAGTTTCAATGGATACATCTCTTCCTAACTGAATTGCTGAAAGGTTTCTCTTGTTCAATGGCATCTAACCACTCTTATATAAGCCTCCTATCATATCCAAATCATATATACAATTCTATGCTCTCAAAATCATTCTTTATTGCTTTCTAAATTGCTAAACTATATATTCATTAGAAAAGCATCATTTTCAAAGTTTACAGAAGTTTACTCCAACGTGACTACTCAATGTATTGAAGACACAATATATAGTCAAGTTATTTTTTTGTAAAAGAAAAGATTGAAGTCCTGTTTGGTAGTTCTGGCGGAGTCTATAAACCTGTTCCTCCAGGTGAAGTGAGGGTGTTGATAGTGAATTTCCTAAAAGGTTCTTAGGGACTAGACGTAGGAAGGGAGGTCCGAACTAGTATAAAATCGATTGTGTTATCTACTATTTTATTTCCGTTGCGTTTACATTGTTTATAACGGCTGGCCATCTTTGATCCTGTGCATAGCGACTAACACAAACTACAAATAATTCAATTCATAATTTACACACCATTTCTAATTTATTTTCTTTTTGGACCTTTTAACACTTCAATTCATAAAAGGGAAAATATGCTAAATTGACATAGTTATCTAATTCTAATAGTTAATTAGATTCTAATATCCCAATACCAAAATCAATTATAATTCCAACATATACAAAGATTGATATTTACTTAGGGAAATTCTGGGGGTTTTAGATGTTATGTTTTCACTTTTAAAATTTCCAAAGTGATACGACAAATCCAAATAATACTATTCAATTACAAAAATGTGAAAAATTTGATATTTCCACTCACGGAAAATTATTGCCTCCTAACTGGATTTGACTCCACCACGCCTAACTCTCTTTCAGATCTCCTTCTTTATACAACAAAGTGAAATGTATATAGAGGATAGATTAATAATCAGAAACTAGAGGAAAAGAGTCATGAATCAAAAGAATTAACATCCAAACATTTTACCTGAAAATCTTAACTGATTCTGGAATCTAAAGAAGAAGAAGAAGTCTGATTTATACCACCCCTAATCCTCTATTAGATCTTCCCCTTTTTGAATATACAAAAATTAGATTTTATAATTTAGAAGATAGAGAGAAGAATGATTAATTTAAATTAGAGATTAGAGACTAGAATTACTTGCCAAAAAGTTTATTATTTTTGAATCCCTATGAGGAAATATTTTTATAGAGCTTTGTTAGGGTTCTCAAAAATTTATAAAGGAAGAGTGTGGGACTTGGGGCCTATTTATAGAGGTGAGAAGGAACCACAGCTGTTGGACAAAATCTAACAAATCTGGACCACTCAAAAATAACAAAACTCTTGCCGCCGTTCCCCTATTTTTTCGCCATCGGTCGACCGCCTCGACCCATCGATCGACTTCTAGCAGTCGATCGGTCGTGGTTTTGGGGTCAACCGGTCCACTTTTTTACTGCGTTGATTTCCTTCATTGATTTATATTCCGTTTTAATTTATTAATTAGCTTAATTATTTTAACGTTACACGTTAACTTTAACCCTTACTTAAACATTAAGCCTCCCTTAATGCTAACTTTTTAGATTCAAACTTTAAAATTCAAAATCCATATTTTTAAACTTAAATTCAAATTCAAATATTTAAAATTTAAATTCAAAACATCAAACTCTCAAAACTTCTCCATTTTAACTCCGATTTCAACATATTATATACTGAAACTGATCAGAAAATCGCCACAGACGCAATAGTGTAATTACCATGGTCAAAATTTAACATTTACAAAATTTTCATTTTTAAACTTATTTTGATTACTTAATTTCCTATTAAATTTTATGGGGTGTTACATTCTCCCCCCCCCCCCCCATAAAAAGGATTTCGCCCTTGAAATCACAAAGGAAGATAGTGTAATGCGCATTCAACAACCATGTTATACAACCAATTTATTTACAATAGTCTACATGTAACGTACTGTCTTTTTGGACGTTTTAAGCAGACATACATGCCAAACTTAAACCATTCAAAAGGGTAGACTGTTATGGGGTAAATAAGAAAAAGCAGAAAAAGAAAAAACAAAACAGAATGTTGCAGTGGAATGACAAAATATAATAATCAAATAACAGTTCATGAAGCTGTTTATAAATAAATTTGATTATATTAATACAATGTAAAATCAGAGTTATAGACAACAAGAATAAATAAATGCATCGGAACAACATGATGCAGCAGAATAAATATAATAAATAATATTAGTACAATCTTCGTCTTCGTCCTTCAGAAATAAGGTCTTCAAATCCTGAAATGCTCAGGCTGACCCGATCGAATTGAAAAGACAAAACACTTGAGTCAGAACTAAAGATCTTTTGTAAGTTAAATCAATGGTAAATATGCGTGTGACAGAGATGTTTATGGGGTTTGACATCTCCTATCCAATGTTTAATGTGAGTGTAGTAACTTAAGAGATGTTCGGGATTCACATCTCATAAGGATCCGCTAAACTATCTACTTTGCAGTACAATACGCTATTATAAGTAAAAAATATTAAAATAGCATTAAAGCATTACCCATATCCCTCTTAACACATTTTTATATATTCCCATAGTCTATACAGTACGGTAACTCCCCTTGTAAACTGGAGGGCTATCAGAGGACAATAAATAGGTATGGTACAAAACAAACTCGTAGAAGGAGCTTTAGGGCATGTGAACATGACACTCAAGGCAATGCCAGGGTAGATATATCAATCATGGATCCAGACTGGTGGTAACGCATAGTAGCTACAACCGCCCACCTCGGACACACTCCCAAATCAAAATCAAGGGTGGCCACCAAATCAATCACAAAGCAATAGAATGACATCGAAGAAATATGCTCGATCGGAGGTGCGACCTCACTTGGCCCAGCATGGCTCCTATTTTAGTCACATCTATGCTGAATCACGGGAGTTAGAGTCACATCATACCTCATACAAAAATCGTTTACCAAACCATCCTTCTTCATTTCTAGAATCTCCACCACGTACACAGTTGTTAAAGTGGTTTTCGGTATTGGCAGAGAGTATGACAATATCCAATCTCGGTCTCTTTAACAACCAATCGCTTATTACCCACTGGATGTCTCTTTTAGATTTCCAAAATCAATTCATAGTTGATACAAAAATATCATATTCAATTCAAACCATATCACTTTCGAAATCATATTCACTTTCGAAATCATATTCACTTACGAAATCATATTTTCAAAATAAATTAAACCCTCATCTCAAAATCATCGTACTTACTCAAAATATTTTATATAAATCCCAACTTAGGTTATTTCATCATTTCATCATATTTGCCTTTAAATCCATGAATTTGAATATAAACCCTTCCCCTTTACTTAGCCTGAAATTTTAGAAAATAGTTTAAATAGTTATACATAGTTAAATACTCTAAAGAGGTTTCACTATAGATTAAAGATACTATTAAATAGATTTAAGCTAGTTAAATAGATTTAAAATAGATTAAATATAATTAAAATAGATTAAATAGCATTAAATAGATTAAATAGATTTAAAATGAGTTAAAGTGGGTTAATTAGTATTCAAAATAAATTAAATGGTTTAAAATAGTTTAAATTGATTTAATATAGTTAATATAAGTTAAAATAGTTTAATAATTTGAAAATCTTAAAATTTAGGATCTTTACAATAATATATTTTTAAAACAGTTTATATTAAAAATATGAATTTGAATTTATTATCAATTTAAACTGTCCATTTCCTTTCAACACAGTTGGAATAAATTTCAATTTCCAAAACCCATTTCATATCTTTCAATTCAAATTCTCAATAAAATATTTAATTCTATATCGCTTTCCAAAACCATATTTGAAATATCAATTTAAATTACTCCAATTTCAATATATTTCAAAGTTGTATTTCAAACAATTTTAATAACTTAATTTCGACAAACTTTACTTATACTCAAAATTCAGCTGTAAAATTTCAATTTAATTTCTTTAAACAATTCATTTAAACCAATTCAAATTTCAACATAAACTTGATTTTCAATAATAATTCGATTTATATAAATCGAATTCTTATTTCAAAAAATCATTTAACTAAATTCAAAAATTAAAGATTTTAAAATCATTTAATTTAACCAATCCAGTGTCCGTATATAATTCTTTACCCTAGGGTCAAGTGATACAGATATTTATCATTTCAATCTGAAATTATTTTATATTTATGGATATATATATATCATCTCAATCTGCAATCCGAAGTTAATGTAAAATCCACTAAATCGCTCGAGTTTATTATTTCAACCCATAACGATTTTTCCCTAATCTATAGATTGTTCGGATATATATCATTTCAACTCATAGTGATATTCCTAATAATAACTAAGGAAACTTGCAGGGTGATAACAGTATATAAATTAATATAACATCCAATCACCCAATAATAAAATCAAACATCCATTACAATCATCATCCAATTCAACCAATAAATAACAACCATTAACTAGTTATCAATAACAGATAATTAACTTCCAATTTAAATTCAATATTAAATCAAATGGAAATTTAATACAAAATAAATTCAAATTAACTAAAATGATAATTTAAATATTTCAAACAGCAATAAATAAATTTCTAATCACATCACAAATTTAATTTAACCAGCATAAGAAATTTTAGATGTTATGAGTGGGTTAATACACTCACCTTTGAATTTAAATCAAATTAAAATCCAATTTAGGGTCCAAATTCAAACGGTCTCAGAATTTGTTCAAGTTAGCGTCAAAATGTCTAAAATTTCGATGAGATTCCAATGGAACAAACCGCGCATGAATTGGACCTCGTATGCAAAAGTTATGCAATTTAGAACAATTGAAATGCAAATTAAAAAAATAATAAGAAATTGACATAATTGGCCACGTCACCGATACCTTCTCTTCCAGTAACCCTACCCCGCGTATGAAAACTAAGCCGTCGAACCTCATCATCAAACCACCAACTCGCTGCCTCACGTCCCCCTAGGCCAGCCTCGGTCGCGCCTTCCTCGAGCCACCAGAAGCATCGCCTACAACCATGATCCACAAATGTCGGCCGAAGTTGCGACACCCAGCAACCGCCATTACCTTCGAACCCTAATTGAATTTTTCCACCCGATCCAGCCATCAAAATGCCAAACCAACTTCACCGATGGACTACGCCCTCAACTCTCTATAAAGCCCATAAATCAATTCGACGATTAGACAAGGTTGATCGACGCATGATGAATGGCCGAGACTAATTCGCCCAGTTCTGGCCACACATAAACTCCAATCGAAAACGTAACAGCAGAATTGACTTGCGCTCGTCGAGAGCTTCAAATCGATATATAATTTGTTTGGTGTGGAGGAGTTTGAATTTTGGAATTGAATTTGAAGCTGAATTGAGGGTTTTTCGTTTTGTTTACCATTGGAATGAGTAGCTGAGATGGAAATGTACGTATAGACAAATGGAATAAGAAATATCCAGGGTTTATAAAAGACTGTTTATAGGCAGATCAGAAATAGAAATGAATGGATCAGATTTGATTGGGAAGTTGAACGATAAACGACCCGAAAAGCCCGTTCCATCTCCGGAACGAAAGTGGGTCATCTCATATATCAAAATAGATATTATTGATATTTTTAAACTCAATGGAACATATTTCAAGTCTTAATTCCATCATATGAAGAATTTATGTTAAAATCAGCTTATTTCAAATTGATTTCAATTGATTTCAATTAAATCAATTTCTATGCGTTTAGAGTCCGTACGATCAAACGACAAGTCCAATCGCTACGTAACTTGAAACCTTACAATAATTCACCGTTACGAATCTGACGAAACTAGTTTCGTCGAAATCCAAGATAGTGGCCAAAATGGCGCTTTTCACATTAATTAAATACATTAAATACATTAAATTAATTAATTCACTTTTGATTCGATATTTATTAACTAACAAATTCCATCATTTTTTATTACTTAGACATTTATAACGATTCAAAACAAGTTTACACATCAATTCAATGTTTAAATTTTTACTAATTACAGTCTTCACATTCAACTGTAGTTAAATCCAATTAATTATAATTTAATTCCAATAAATTATTTTAATTTGATTTCGGACTTTATATTCAATCAATTATTACTCAAATAGCATAGTTAATATTTATTTGTCTTTCATTACATTAATATTCTCCAATTTCCATCTTTATTTGTGTTAACTACTATATTTCCATTTATATTGAATTTTTGTAAATTTTACACATTTATTATAATTTAAAATCCCAATTGATTTATTTATCTTGGATTCATTTTTTTATCAATCAATTATTACCTTATGAATAAAATTAACATTTCTATTCATTTTATTACGTTCACAAATTTCAGTAATTGTCTTAACTCACATTAATGTAACATTTAATTGCATTTAATTATAATTGATTTCCAATTAAATTTAACACACTAAATAAATAGGTAACATACAAAAATTGTTACCATTAACCTTTAATCACACGTATAAGTTATTATTTAGAACCAATGTTCCAATTTTTTACGATTACCTACATAACAATGTTTTTTCTCAATTTCCATTAATCATATATAATATTATCTCATTAATTAAATTCAATATTTACATTTGTTTCCTCATATTCAATTTATAACCAAGTATAACATTTACATTATTTTCATTTATTGGAATTTCATTCAAATTGTTAATAATTAACTTTAATTAACATTTTACATTCATTTTTAGTTATTATTTCATTAAATAAATTACAAATTTTATTTCTTTCAATATTTAATCACAACATCCTATTAAATTAATTATTTTAATTATCGAAAATTTACGGATTATCACATTACACAACTATCCACTGAACTAAAAATGTAATGTGATTATGTATGCAGACATTCTATGGGTGAGCTCAATGCTAGCGTGAATACAAGGTCATGACATATAGGCATGTATGCAAAATTCAATATATATATATACACACACGCATATATAATTTTATATGAGTGTAAAAATAATGGTAAAAATTATGCAACCATCTTCTACCATCCAATCTAGCAAACACAATGCAACAAAAAACCTATATCTTTGGAGAGAAAAATTCACCGGAGGAAAGCTAGGGACGAGAATTCATCTTTTCCTCGGTTTCCCATGTGCTTTCCGTTGGGTAATCTCCTCATCTACTCAAATTAACCTAAGTTCTTCGTTACGAGCCTCTTAATACTATCTCCACCGTGTATGCGAGAGCATGAGGGGGCAATGGGCTCCGTTTCAACATCTATTAACCGATCAAGCTCTATTACAAAGGCAATGCTTATAGACATTTCCTCAAATACGAAACATGAAAGATGTCATAGAATCCCGCTAACTAGCCCAGAAGCTCCACTCACTAAGCAAGTTCCCTCCACCCTATCTAAAATCAGGAAAGGCCCAGCAAACTTAAGCGCGAACTTCCTAAAAGAACCAAACCTCATAAACTTTCTAAGAGGGGAAACTTAACGAATACCATGTCCCTAACGAAAAAATCAGATTCTTATCTCCTCCTATCAGTTTAGGAATCTTGATGATCCAACGTGGCCCTCAACTACCGCCTCAACACTTCTACCTTCTTCAAGGCCTTCCAAAACCCATGAAGCAAGCTCTCGCAAATCTTCTAAATTCAAAACCAATCCAAAGCAGATTGCAAGACTAATCCACAATTCCCTAATGAACAAGGGGTCTCTGTCGCCGATTATGCTAATTGGAACTACATGTAGTCGCACCACTACCTTAACACAAATCTGTGCTAGATATGTTATAATTCTATTACTTCCAATGGAAGTAAAATGAGCCAATGTACTATAACACATATAGCTTCATTGCTTCAAGGCAACCTATCTATAAAGTCCATCGATATATGCTTCCATTTCCAAGTCGGAACCTTTAATGGTAATGAAAACTCTCTGGGTTTGCCTTGCTTGCCTTTTATCCTTTGGCACATCAAAATATCTAGAACAAATTCAGTGGCTCTTTGACCAATTAGAAAATTCTCTATACACCTTATCACATTCGGGGTGAATGGCGATACTCCATAAGTTTTATGTTTGAAGCATTCTAATACAAATTCTGATTTACTTCCAATCTTATATTCGGTTTATTGCTAGTTAAGTGTCCTCGTGAAATTTCCTTGTTTACGATGTTCCTTGATATACATTTATTTAGTAGTCTAATCCTATCCCTAAAATTAACACAGTGATAAAACAGGAACGTGCCTTGTACCATATAAAATACTTTAGCCTAAAAAAGACAACTAGCGATTTCAATACGAAAATTCTATAAAAAAAATTGCTGGAAGCTACCGTTAATCATAAACTAGGGTTAATGATGTTGGGATCCTAATTCTTCTTAGCAATTTAAAATGTTTCCAGACTGCCATTTCACCATTACCCCTAATAACTGGTCATTAATGTCAAGATTGACAATCATTAATCAATCCTTATTTATTCTCTCTAAATCCATTACCAGTTTTAAAATCTTTTAATATGTGAATCCAATCCTTCCATAACTCACATATTAGATTCCTTAATCGGTCCTTTATCTAATTTCCTTTTTATCCTCTATTAATTACAAATTTATTGCCCATTCAATCCGTAATTTATATCCATCAATCCTAGTCGTATAATAACAACGCTATTTATAGTTAATATGAATACCATTGTAAATTATGTTATTCATGTGTTTCTTATTTCTAATTATTAATTTCTAAACCATAACATTTTATTCTATATTTTATTTTATTAGAGCTATCCTTTCAAAAAGCATCACCGCTAAAAACTTCTAGAAACCAAAGTGATATTTTTTTAATTTGAAATTACAAGAGATTATTTCCTTTTCTTTTATTGAAACAGAAAATGCAAATTACGGAAAAGAATATCCATATCTTACACATCTTTTTCCCTTTTGGCATACCCTTTGTCAATTCAAACGCTACACTTTTATATATTCAAGGAATTAGAAATTTATGGAAATTACACGGAGCCTGCTCCCAATAAATTAAAATATGGAAATTCATAGTCCAAGGGCAACTTGACTTACAACCCAATTATAGATCTAGAACATCCTTATAACCCTGCAACATTCTACAAATAATTGCTTGGGACTGATTTCAAATTTCTAGATCAAGTTGTACATACTATTTTTATTTTATTCATATTCTAAAACCTTTAATCTTTTTTTCTTCTAGATAGTGATCCATATTTACTCCATAAAATAAAAACTTAGAAATCCACATTACGTTAGTATGCGACATTTGAAATTTAGGCTTACAAAAGAATTTTCACATCTCAAATGAAAACTTTTAAGCATACTTTTTCAAAGGAATTTCCAACATTCCAAAAACAGTTTAGGCAAATTGAATTCTTAAAAATATCTAAACAACATGTTTTATTTTATTCCACATATATATTCCATTTTTATTAGAAATTTGGACAAATCCTTCTAAAAATATTTGAATCCAACTTTTCACAATTTTCAAAACATTTACCGCTTTATTCTTAACCTAAAATTCAAAGATTCTAAAATTACTTAGTAAATTAATTTCCTTTCTTAATCATTTTTGCCTTAAAAAATTTCTTCTTCAAAAGTAGGGTCTTTAACCTCGACCATCCAAAACTCAATTATGAAGCAAAACTTATTATTAAACTAAAATTCAGAAAGGAATTCTTAATTCCCCCTTTTAAAACTTTCCACATCAAAGATTTATTTCTTTAAAAGTTAGACTTTTGGTTCAAAATATTCAAAAACATCTTCTATAATTTCAAACGATGAAAAGTGGAGTAGACACGGTAAATTCTTATCCCAACATTTACCTACCCCATTCTCATTATTTCCCCTATATTATCTCTAACTAGATTACTAATCATATTTTATAAGTTCCTAGCGCTATTCCTATTCAAATTTCTCACTATTGCCTTTGTTCATATTTTTACTCCTTAAGTGGCTTCTACGTCATTTTTAGTCAAGTTTCATTTTCAATTTTTTGAATGAAGAATTTAAATAACTTTCAAATTTTGAAATAAGAAAAATAATCAAGTCCAGCCTACGCACTGTTTTACATTTATTTCAGAATGAAAGATCCCTTTCGCAAAAATCTTAAAATTGAAAATATTTTGACCCAATTAAATTTTAAAATATGAGTTTCAACAATGAAAAAGCTTTTTCAACTTAAGTGTTGGTTAAGAAAATCAATGTCCTCCATCTTCATAAAGGGATTTTTCGGCCTACCCCTTTTCACTTTGTCCTTTCACTCCTCTATCGTCTCGTCTGCTTAACCTTGATTCCATCGCGTCACCTCTCTTCTAATGGCCAAGAATCGAAAGGACAAACCTAGGCTCGCCGCTTCTTTTGGTCCGCCTTCACAAACCAGATCTGGACGACCATTTTCGAATTCGTTGTCGCAACTCTCGCCAACGGTTGCTGCTTCGTCCATTGGCATCATCCCTGTGCCGCCTACGTCCCAAGCTTCCTCTTTGCTTCTGGACGCAAATGTCCCCAATGCGCTTTACTCTAGTTCATCTCTCTCTGCTCACCTCGCTTTATCTCCAGTTGGAATTATATCTCTGTCAGGTATAACCACTATAATTCCTACTTCTCCTACATCGCATTTGGTTTCTACCGTTGGTAATGTTAGCATATTGACCCATTTCCTGTCTGGGTTGGGCTTTTTGGCCTTTTTATTGTTTACGTTTTCTATCTATATAAACCTATCTCTATAACCCTAATATAATCAATCTTTGTTTGCTTAGCCGTCTTGCTGAATAATATGAATTATCTTTTTCTTCTTATTTGATTTTACAAACGTTTTACAAACGTTAACATGGTATCAGAGCCTCGTTCTTGTTTCTGCCTGCTGCCTCGTCGCTGCCTCGTCGCTGTCTTGTCTTCCTGCCTCAACCCGAAACCCTAGCCTGGTATCATCACCTGCTCCAAACCCTAGCACCCACCGAAACCCTAGCCTGTCGTTGATCTTGTCCCAAAACCCCAGAGCCCCGTCCTCTCCCTGCTGAAACCCTAGAACCCCGAAACCCTAGCCTTCCAATCTCCCTGTCCTGAAACCCTAGCCTACTGATCAACTCGAAACCCTCTTGCAGAATAATTTTAGAAGTTCCTTGCTTGCCAGTCTTTGTCTCAAAACATGACTGCTCCTCAATCTCAGCACTTTGCCATGTCAGCTCCCTCCATATCAGGTTTGAATTCTCCTTTGTGGATTTTGGATTCTGGTGCCTCATATCATATGTCCCATGAATGTTCATCATTTATATCTATGTCTTTTGATTCTCGCTCACCTTCTATTTTGACTGTTGATGGCACACCTTTGCCATTAACAGGAATCGGTACAATTCAAACCACACACATTTCCCTCCCAAATGTTTATTGTATTCCTAAATTAACTATGAATCTTGTGTCGGTCGGACAACTTTGTGATCTTGGATATCTTGTTCATTTTTCTTCTACCACTTCCTCTGTGCAGGATCCCAACTCCAAGAAGTTGATTGGGACAGGCCGTAGGCAGGGCGGTCTCTATGTTTTGGATGACTTGCACATTCCAAGTCATGCCGCTGCTGCTAGTATTGACCTTTCTTCTTTTCATTTAACTCCATTGTCTTCTAAGTTTTATTTGTGGCATTCTAGACTTGGTCATATTTCAAGCTCTCGTCTTAAATTCTTGTGTAATTCTGGTGTTTTAGGAGATTTACGTTCTCATGATATTTCAGATTATAGTGGTTGTAAACTTGGAAAATTTTCTGCTTTGCCCTTTAATCAAAGTGTTTCTACTTCCACTGCACCTTTTGATTTAGTTCATTCTGATGTTTGGGGTCCAGCACCCATCCCCACAAAAGGTGGGTGCAGATATTATGTCTCTTTTATCGATGACTATACTCGTTATTGTTGGGTTTATCTGATGAAACGTCGTTCTGAGTTTATTGATATATATACTGCCTTTCAAGCATATGTTAAAACACAACACTCTGCTATTGTTAAATGCTTTCGTTCTGATTTAGGGGGGAATACACTAAAGGAGACCTTTCTAACATATTCACGGTTGATGGTACTTTGCATCAGACTTCCTGCACTGATACCCACCAACAAAATGGTGTTGCTGAAAGAAAACATAGACACATTGTTGAAACTGCCCGTTCTATGATTCTTTCAGCTAGCATTCCAAAAGAATTTTGGGGAGAAGCTGTTCTCGCTTCCGTTTATCTTATTAATAAGATCCCGATTTCTCATAACTCTGGTATTTCTCCTCATGCTAAGTTGTTTGGTCAGACTCCTGATTACTCTCACCTAAAAGTGTTTGGTTCCACTTGCTTTGTTCTTCGTCCACACGTAGAACGTACAAAATTATCTTCACGTGTTGTTATATGTGTTTTTCTTGGGTATGGTATTGGACAAAAAAGCTATCGTTGTTATGATCCTTCTTCAAATAAACTATATGTTTCTCGTCATGTTTCCTTTATTGAACATATTCCCTTCTACTCTATTCCAGCTAGTCCTCATAGTATGACTAAGTCTGATCTTATTCACATTGATCCATTTCCTGCTGATAACTCCTCTGATTCACCACCTCTTATCGTTGATACTCCGTCATCCATACACTATGTTCCTCCTCCTTTTGCAGATGACACTTTATCCCCTACTACTACGACTGTTCAAACACCTCCTGTGATGACTGATCCTGTTCAACCTCGCTATCCCACTAGCACACGTAAATCTACTCAATTATCTGATTTTGCTTACTATTGTTACTCTCGGGCTTTTGCTTCATTTCTTGTTTCCATTGACACTTTCTATGAGCCTTCTTCTTACTCGGAGGCTGTTCGTTCTCCTATGTGGCAACGTGCTATGTCTGAGGAAATGTTTGCTTTAGACAAAACTGGTACCTGGGATCTTGTATACCTTCCTACTGGGAAGAAAACTATTGGTTGTCGATGGGTGTATAAGATTAAAACCAAGTCAGATGGTTCTATTGAGCGATACAAAGCCTGTTTAGTTGCTAAAGGATTTGCCCAAGGGTATGGCATGGATTATGAGGAAACATTTGCTCCTGTGGCTAAGATGACATCTGTTCGGGTTCTTATTGTTGTTGCGTCCAGTCGTAAGTGGGACATCTCTCAAATGGATGTTAAAAATGCTTTTCTTAATGGAGATCTTAAGGAAGAAGTTTACATGGTTGCTCCATCTGGTGTTTCTCATGCTCCAGGTCAGGTTTGTAGGCTTAAGAAAGCTCTATATGGCCTTAAGCAAGAACCACGTGCTTGGTATGAGAGATTTTCGAATGTAGTTACATCACTTGGTTTTACCTCTAGTCCCCATGATTCAGCACTTTTTGTCAGATTGACTTCTGCAGGCCGTATTCTTCTTCTACTATATGTAGATGATATGATCATTACAGGTGATGACAGTAATGGTATTGTGAGTATTAAAGCCACATTGTCTCGTTGTTTTGATATGAAGGATTTGGGTCATCTACGTTATTTTTTAGGGATTGAAATAGCTTCCTCAGAAAAGGGCTATCTTCTTTCCCAGTCCAAATACACTACTGACATTATTCATCGTGCTGGTCTTACTGATACACGTCATGTTGATTCACCACTTGAGGTAAATGCCCGATATACTCCGACCGATGGGAGTCCTCTTTCTGATCCCACTTTATATCGTTCTATTGTTGGTTGCCTTGTATATCTGACCATCACTCGTCCAGATATTGCCTATGCTGTTCACATTGTTAGTCAGTTCGTATCTTCCCCTACCTCTGTTCATTGGGCTGTTGTTATGTGCATTCTTCGTTACTTGCAAGGAACACTTTATCAGAGTCTTTTGTTCCCATCGACCTCATCTTTGGAGCTTCGTGCCTTCTCTGATGCAGATTGGGATGGTGACTCAACGGATAGAAAATCCACAACTGGATTTTGTATATTTTTAGGTGATTCCCTTATTTCATGGAAGAGCAAGAAACAAGATGTTGTTTCTCGGTCTTCCACTGAGGCAGAGTATCGCGCTATGGCCTCCACTACATCTGAGATTATTTGGTTACGTTGGCTGTTGGAGGATATGGGTGTTTCGATTTCTTCTCCCACTCCTATGTATTGTGACAATAAGAGCGCTATTCAAATTGCTCACAATACTGTTTTTCATGAGCGCACCAAACATATTGAGATTGACTGTCATTTCACTCGGTATCACTTGCTGCATGGAACTATTTCTTTGCCTTTTACTTCGTCATCGACGCAACTTGCTGATTTCTTCACGAAGGCTCACACTATTGAACGTCATAGATTTTTCATTGGCAAACTCTCGATGCTTCTTGCCGTACCATCGCGTGTTTGAGGGGGGATGTTAGCATATTGACCCATTTCCTGTCTGGGTTGGGCTTTTTAGCCTTTTTATTGTTTATGTTTTCTATCTATATAAACCTATCTCTGTAACCCTAATGTAATCAATCTTTGTTTGCTCAGCCGTCTTGCTGAATAATATGAATTATCTTTTTCTTCTTATTTGATTTTACAAACGTTTACAAATGTTTACAGGTAATTGGGTGAATGAGGATTTAAATGTCAGTTTTGGAATCATTGGTTCTGCTCTGTTGAGTGGTGGGCGTAGTACTGTTCAATCTGACACTATCAAACTTAAGACTAATGATGAGAATAATGTTGTTGTTACGGACTAATGCTTCTCCATCTGAGATGAATGCTAGTGTAATAGCTCCTTTGCTACCTATTGTAACTGATCCTATGCCACAACCTGAAACTGTTTACAATGATTTTCAAATGGTTGTTGTGATGCCGCTACTAATAATGTCGCCAAACCGTAGACATTCAGCCCTCTGGTCATTGATGGATTAAATGTGGTTCCGCCAGCTGTTCTTCATGAGGTGGAGAACCATTGGTCTGACCACTTGGTTGGTCTTTTCCTAGATGCTACATTATCTTACTCGGTTGTTCATGAGCACTGTAAGAGAGCATGGAAGCTGAAAGGTTCGCCTTATGTCCAATTCCATAATTCCTTTTTCTTTTTTAAATTTGGTTGTATGGAAGACAGACTTATTGTGCTGGATTCAAGCCCTCTTATTATCGAAGGGAAACCCTTTATTGTGACTCCTTGGAGCGTTGATATAGACAGTATTAGAGAGCAGATTCTATATATTCCGATTTGGGCCACGTTCTCCAGTATACCTTACGTCCTTCGATCTCTTATTGGTCTAAATTGGCTAGCGAGCCTTATTGGGGATTTCAAATGTTATGATTCTAATACAATTGCGTGCAAGAATCTATTATATGCTAGGGAATTGATTGAAATTACCCTAGAGAATTTGTTACCGTCGATATTGAAAGTTAGAGTCATGGAAGGTCATGAGGTGGAAATAAAAGTTAACCACAGCTGGAAGCCTAACATATGCACTATCTGTCATTCTTTTGGACATTCTATGGAGAAATGTTATAGGAATACTCCTCTTCCTCCCACTGATAAAATTTCCCTTCCTAGGACGGAAATGAAATGGATTCCCAAGGTTAAAACTCCGCTTTCCTCAGATCTAGTTGTTTCTTCTTCTCCCGTTGTGGAGACAGAAATTGATGCAGTTAGCGATTCCAATGATGATGTTATTCTATGAGAACCTGAGGAGTGTTCTTGGATTCAAGAGGTGTCGGAAATGAGATATGACCCACAGATGCATAGTTATCATATGTTCTTAGGTGGCCCTGATGAGACTAGGCGGTTAGTGTATCATGTTGAGGATGATGGTATTTCTTTGACGACCACCGGGATTGTTGGTGTTAGGAAATGGTGAAGATTATTAGATCTGGCATGGGATAGGATTTATCTCTACTTATCTCCCTTGAGGTCCTTTAATCTGTATCTGGCGTCGTATTTTTCTACAGTTCAGCATGTTATAGGTCCTGGTATTGATGTTGATATCAGTCATGACAAGGGGCATGTCCCCTATCGAGTAGCGTAGTCTGTACGTCTAGCTCCTATTTTTTCTCTTTTTTTATGTACTAAGTTGTCTGGCCACTATAAAACAAGATTTTAGCTATTCAGTGCATGTATAGAACACCTGTTGTTTATTTATATTCATAGCTTTGCCAAAAAATGGCTTTTTACCTAAAACCTTTTAATCAAAACTTTTGATCCCATAACTTCTTTTTAAGTTCTGATTTTTCAAATTTTCTTACTTTTTTTCAAAACATGAATTTCTTAATAAATCTTTATAAAGATTCTATTCAAAAAAATTCAAGGAAGTTTCCAAAGAAAAATCTTTTTATCCAATTCTTCACATAAAGTTAAATTTTAGAAAATCTTTTTCAAAACAACTTCTTTATGATTGTTTTCTCTATTGCGTTTTCTTCTTCTTTCACCCCTTACTTCTGAATGATTACGACTATACTACCTTGTAATATTTGATCAATACCTAACATTTTTATTTATTATTTCCATAAATATCACTCGGCCCGTGTTAAATGGTTATTACCTTAACTTACGTTTTCTAAAGGCATTTATTTACTTATTCAACTTTACCTTAATGGTCTCAATAATCTATTTAATTCCTTGTAACTCCTCACTTATTAGACATTAAAAAAATTAGAGTTACAAATTTTCCAATTCTGTGATCACATAATTATCTTGACGATCTCTTTATCTAGTCTATTCATATCCTAATTAAATTATTGTACCTCCTCATTTATTGTACACTCATTATTAATTTTTTATAACCCATAGTCGCGCCTTATCTATCCTTTCGAAATATGGTCGCAACTACTTCTGTGGTCCAAAACTGTAGTGTAAATTCTAGTGTATATATATATATATAGTAGATTTTTGAAAAATAGTTTCAAAATAACAAGTATACCACTTTTACATACATCTATCCACATGATCGGGTAACTTAAGTTTTGATACGAAATGTAACAACCCGCACTGCAACAGACCTAATTTCGACCCAATAAAAGCCATCGAACGTTAGGCGTACCTCAAGACGAGTTGTTTGGTTGATAAAATTAAAACAATATACGTTACACGGAGCTATCTATCTATACTTTCAGAATCTCACAACTGAACTAATAATATATAATATCAGAAATAAGTACCCATTTCATAAAGAAAACCATTTCAAAAACATAACATGTTAAACATTACAATATGTTTACATAAAGCCTCAACGGTACGGTATCTCAAAAAGACATAACTGTCTGAACTGGGTAAAATAAAAATACTAAAAAGCATATATATATATATATAGCTGCCACAAGTCTTCATCTCCTATAGTCATCACTACCAGCTCTAACCTGTGTGTTGTAATGAGGAATGAGTCAGAACAACAAATGTCTGGTGAAATTGAAATCTCAAGCTTTACCATAATCGTACTTGGGCATTATTATTTAAATAAGAAATATGTCTTATGTATTCAAAACTATACCAAACCCTAAATGGTGGCCCTACAAATACTAATAGCTTTAACCGTGAGCCCAAAAGTCTTTCCATTCCAATTCCAAGATTCTAATGCAAATAACATCAATGATGTAAGAGAAAGCATCCAAACCAATAAATACCCACCAGTGGTGATTAGGCAAATGCTAACCATTTTATACCTATAAAATAGGCGGGTCCTTGTCCTTTAATACTTAACCGACTTCCAAATTCTAGTGAAACTATCGTTAACGATACTAGAGAGAGAACCACTAAACCACTTAATACCTCTTTCACGGGACCTAGGTAGACTCTGATCATTTAAGACCTATAAAATAGGTAGGTGCCCCTCGTTTAAGACCTAACCTAAGGCGGGTCCCAACATGGTTCTCACTAGCCGACGTCTCAAGAAATTCCATCAGGTTACTTAATACTACTCCTAAAAAGAAGAGGTGGGCCCTACCATATCCACTTAATAGCTCAAACCAAAGCGGACCTCTCCGAAGGATTTCACCTACCGCATTCAAAATGCAATTTATGACCTATAACCTACTCATAACGTCTCATATTAATCTGATTATTCATTGGTACTAGTAGCCAGATTAACTAGGTAGATTTACCCTATAAAATTGGGACTAACCTCGCGTCCATTGTGCTTTTTCATTATAGGTGATGCCCTACATTAGTCCGCAAAGCCATACCACTAGTAGCCAGATTTAACTGAGTAGACTTTCATGTAGCTTTGGACTAACCTCCCATCCCTATAACTTAGTCATAACTTGTATGTATATCAACTATATACATACATCATCGTTTCCTTATAATAATTGAGGTCATATAAGGTATCCCCTTATTACTCCTCTAATAAGGATTTACTCCCTAGTTTACTCTAAATCCTTTCCAACCTATTAATATTATTTAACTATTTTGATAAAACTAATTATCACGTTCAGTACGCTATAATTAATACGTTATAATCAATATGTTATACTATATATATTCAAATGCGGAATTTAGGGTTAGTCATTATGTTACAACGATTCGATAATAATTCGCTTATAAGGTACTTTGACATATTAATCTCATTTAAATCTACAATTCCAATAAGAACTGCTACCATCATACCTAAATAAAATAGATTTTTACAAATATGGAATATATACACTTGTTCCATATAAATACACTAGAATCCCTTTTCCATTATAAAGAACATATCATATATAAATACACTAGAATCCCTTTTCCATTATAAAGAACAGATCATCACAAATTAGATCGTGTTTATTCAATTCAACCTTCGTATACGATATTTTGAAGTGAGAAAGAAATTCCTTATTTATTAAGTGGTAGAAATAGGCGGTGCAAACTATAAACAATTTCATTCATAATTTACACACCATTTCTAAATTATTTTCATTTTGGACCCTTTAACACTTCAATTCAGAAAAGGTAAAATAGGTTAAATTGACCATAGGTTATCTAATTCTAATAGTTAATTATATTCTAATATACCAATAACAAAAATAATTATAATTCTAACATATACAAAGATTGATATTTACTTAGGAAAATTTTGAGTTTTTAGATGTTATGTTTTTGCTTTTAAAATTTTCCAAGGCATACATTAAATCCAAATAAATATTATTTATCGTAAAATTGTGAAAAAGATGATATTTCCACTTACAGAGAATTGTTCAATTTCTAACTGGATTTGACTTCACCATGCCAAACTTTCTTTCAGATCTCCATCTTTATACAACAAGTGAACTGTATATAGAGATTAGATTAATAATCAGAAACTAGAGGAATAGAATCAGGAATCAAAAGAATCAACATCTAAACCTTTTACCTAAAAATCCTGACCGATTCTGGAATCTAAAGAAGTAGAAGATATCTAATTTATTCCGCTTCTAATCCACCGTTAGATCTTTCTCTTTTTGATTACAAAATAAAAAGATTGTATATTTATACATATTAGATTTTGGAAGTTAGAAGGTCGAGAGAATAATGATTAATTTAAATTGGAGATTAGAGATTAGAATTACTTACCAGAAAGTTTGCTATCTTTGAAACCCTAAGGGGAAAGATTTAGACAGAGCTTCGCTATCGTTTCCAAAATTCTATGAAGAAAAAGTAAGGGTCTAGGGGTCTTTTTATAGAGGTGAGAAGGAACCACGGTTGTTGGATCGAAATCAAACAAATCCATACCGTTCAAAAATAATAAAACCCTAGCCATCATTCCCCTATTTTCTCCCCGCCGATCGACTGCTAGAGGTCGACTAGTCATGGTTCTAAGGTCGACTGGTCCTCTTTTTGACAGTGTTGATTTTTTTTTTGTTGATTTATTTCCCGTTTTAATTTATTAATTAGCTTAATTATTTTAACATTACACATTAACTTTAACACTTACTTAAATGTTAAGCTTCCCTTCACATTAGCTTTTTAGATTCAAATTTTAAAATTCAAACTCCATATTTTTAAATTCAAATTCAAATACTCAAATTTTAAATTCGAAACTTCAAACGCACATACTTGTCCATTTTAACTTCAGCTTCAACATATTATATATGGAAATTGATTAGAAAATCACCACGAACACAATGGCGCAATTCCCATGGTCAAATTCCAAAATTTACAAAAAATATATTTTTAATCTTATTTAAATTATTTAATTTCATATTAAATTTTACAGGATGTTACAAAATCTTTCGGTACCGAGAGGAACCGATCAGTACTGAGAAGTCAATTTTGGCTGTAGGGCCACATGCTCTCTTATGGGCCTTTGGACTTGCTTTTGGAATTCGAATCATGCGTGTCCTTAGATCTGTAGAGCTATTTCTCTATAAATACCAACCCTATAACAACCAAAAAAGATCTTGGACTCTGCTTCTTCTCCATCTCCTATCTCTCCCTCACAATGGTCACCTAGGTAGATACTTTTGGCGATTCTAGGCTTAAGAACATGTCAATCCTTTTGACTAGTGACTTTAATTTCTTTTAAAAGTCTACCAAATCCATAATCAATAAAAAAAATTAAATCAAATGCAGACCAGAGATTGCTGACCAACTATAAAATCTCGTGCCTCTTTATTTTTCTACGCTTTTCTACACTTTCTTATTGTTTCCACTATATTTAATCTTATAATGGGTCATATTTGAATATTATGCCACTGTTGGCATTAACATTGGGGGTCAAGTATTGTAAGTCCTCGTGGTCTGGTCCAACATCTCTAATCTTTTACCTCCCTTGGTCTTGATTTCCAATAATCATGATTTCTCTTTGTTGCTCCATTCGTTGGAAAAAGCTATTCAACATCTCCTCATGTTGGGTTAACAACATCGTTTGCATATTTGTCATCATTCCTTCCAACTCATCTCTAGTCATAAGGTTTGAAGGTGGGTTTGAGCTTTGAACTAGAGAACTCTTCTTGTCACCTCATGCTCTGATTGGCTCCCTTCGACAATAGTTTTCCTTGTGATTTTGTAATCGGCTTCTTCGTCTTTAACTAATTAAATCTGAATCCTTCTCGTTAAAAGCTCAAGAATGTTAGACATTCTGCTAAGCTAACACCTAAAATCGATGGAAACACAGTAAATAAATGAAAAAGGTAAGAAATCAAGGAGGAAAGAGAAAATGAAGACACGGTATTTTTATTGTGGTTTGACAAATCCCTATCCTATGCCCACTTTATTGCTTTTATTGATTAGTCGATCTTAGAACAACCAATTAACAATTGTTTTTCGAAATATAAAGGTTAGATCTTAGATTGCAGAGTATTCTCTTTGAAAAGTTGATCAAAATGCTTTAAATCGTACGAATTTAACAAAATTCATTTTCCACATGTTGTAGCTTGCTATTTGTAGGTGAACCCATGCACTTGAATCGACTGAATCGCTCAAAGAATCATATCTGAGTTTTCAGCATGAACATTGAGTCAATTTGCATGTTTTCTAAGATTTGATCGAGCATTATAGAATAATATTTCGAACAATTCTTCAACTTCTTTTTTCATAAATGCTTGTTTTCAAACTTTTGGTCACTGGAGGCAAAACGTTAATTTGAATCGATCGTTACCAATCATCCATTCTCAAAACTTGTCTTTTTCTTCAAGATAGAACATAGGTTTATAGTATGAACTAAGATAAACGGAAATCCATTTTTTGATAGATTGATACCTGTTGATAGATCGATTGGTACCTATCGATCAAGTTTGTTACAAACGTCAACTTTTCTTTTGGGGACCCATCTTTGCTCTCTTCCAAACTTCTTGATCCAATCCTTTTATAATATAGTTCCTTTGACTTGGGTCAATTCCAAGACTGTGAAAATTTTACCGGTATTAGTTGCCCTATGTCATTTATATATTATATTGATTAATTGCAACATAATGGTTATTGAGAAAACTCAAGCTAGGGCAGCTATGTATAGTACTATTTAGCATATCCATTGATATATAAGATAAATGCTCGTATTTGTTGATCAAATTCAAGGTATGAGTATATACACTTAGGTCGACATGAAATAATATGTTAGTGGGAGTAGTCTCTCTTGGCTTGTTGAGAAAACTCAAGGTCAAGATTGAGATTAGGGAAAAGACCACAGTTAGGGGTTATATAGGATATAATTGATAAATTATTATACACCACTTATGAGGCTATCTTGTTGAGCAAACTCAAGATTTGATCCCCAAGACAAGTGGGTCCTAAATCCATTAGAGAAATCGAAAGGTTTCTATTTCTCTCTTAGGATTGTGAGAAATACAAAATCTGAGAGGATCTTATTGGATAAAGGAAATGAATCACGTTTAACCAATCCAGTAAGTGCAAGAATGCATGTAATATTATTTTATCTACTAATATAAATCTGCTTAAAATAATCAACAAATTGTTTATTGGTTAAGGTATATATAGTGAACTAAAATTAAAGATTGTAAAAGAAATGTATATTCTCTAAAAAATCATTCTTTTTACATGTAGTCACCTCAAATCCCACGATGATGGATAGGTTGGGGAATGGAACGACCAGGTTGTATACGTTCTTAATTCTCAAGAAGGTGTTAAATTAAATGGATTGCAAATAAAGAACAAAGGAGACAACCTTAAGCGAATTTGGCCTCCATGAACAAGCTGCTACAAATTGAAAGAGGTAGAGAAAATGCCAGAGATGAGGAGTAGTGGAATACCATGGCCAAATACTACAAAATATTCAGATTTCCATATCCACCAAAGTTTAAAGAGATGAACAAGAAGTACCATGGTTGTTTAGGGATGCCACTATGAAAATATAACGTCCCTACATCTCCTCCAATCAATTTTAACACTCAATTTTATGCTAACTTCCTTAATGGGTTAGAGACTGAACTAGGTACTGCTAGACCCCATACCATACCATAGAGATGTCCCACTGATGCTACATCGTCATCTAGGCCTAGGCGATCCAGACTGCAGTCACCCGTCGCTCTAGTTCATGACTCAGAGTTCAATCGGACGATTGAACAGTGTAAGGCAATGAGGGAACCTAGTGACATTTGTATGACCTAAATTTTTTTGTATAGTTTCGCACACTAGGAAATGAATTACATGCTTGTTTGTGATATAATCAATTCCGTGGACATTAGGAAGATGCTAAATTACATAGTGATAGTTTTTTGCCAAAGTCGTTCCTAGTTATTTGCATTGTTTATGTACTTGTATATTTTAATTTTAGTGTATACATTTTTGTTTTAAAAATACACTACATCAGTTTTTATAATTCGGTGTTTCTCTCACATTTGTTTATAATTTATTATCAATTATTAATAATTATTCTACAATATTTAATAAAAATAAAAACCAAACATAAAAATAAATACAAGCAATCATTCCTTTTCGTCATACCTCTTTCATAACATAAAAACATATTTCACTTTCACTATCTTACCCTTGTCGTAATGACCATTTTAACAAAAAACACACCCTATATTAATTATGTAAATGTTATCTAACCAATTCATATATATAATAAGGATATTGCTATTGACAATATCGGTTTTTCTAAAGGACATTATTTACTATGGGCACAACCTAGTTAAAATACTTTTAAAGCATAAAATAAAGTTTTCATTAATTAAGAGTTTAATAGTACTGTCATTTAGTTATATCCTTTTGTTACTATTATAATTTTTTCATAAGTAAAAAGATCAATTGATCAAGGCTCTTAGCCTCGCCTGGTTTGGCCCGAGCTGGCTCAGCCCACCATATACCAACCATGGCAAGAGGCAAGTTAGCTAGGCCCTCTCGGCTGCCAAACAAGATCCAAGCTGGGTCCACATCAGCACATTGACTCCAAAACGCACCAGGCCAGCTACTAGCCGGCATGCCTTGAAATAATTTCAACATTCAACTCATCAAGCAAAGCCGAGCCTAAGCATAACCCGAGCCGGTCCGCACTAACCCATCTTACATACAACCGACTCCCTTATGTTGACCTTCTCTCAGTGTAGCAAGCAGACACTTGTTCGCTTGAGCATCTCCCCTAGCCATTTGCCGATCGATAGAGCTCAGGATCAGTACAAACGTGGCCCGTCTTTGGCTTAGCTCAGCGTAGTCGTCTGTGATCTATTCGAGGTGACCTATCTCATCATCCCATGCCAGTTTGGCATAACCTCGACTTTGTCCTTGCAACTTCATGTTCTCTTCATGTCCAAGGTGGTTAGCTAACCATTATGCCTTGCCACCTAAGCATATAAAGGTAAACGACAAAAAGTACAACCAAATGTATCTACTTTTGACAACAAGCATGCTGTATCCTTACATCATGCCGCCATAGTACATAATGCATTAAATGCGCAACAAAGGCAAGACATGCATCTTGCGCAATTCTTTTGTTGGCATCATCTTAGTCTCTCATTCATTTCACTATTCCAGCTTTCTCCCATCAGCCCATTCGACCAGATCAATGGCCAAACATGCTTTCCACATGCTTTTCAACTCACTCTCACCCGTTCAAACATTATTCTCAGCTACTATAAATATATCATACATTGCTACTTTACAAGGGTTGAAAATGATTACCTTTCAAGTATCTTGGTATTTTAAGCCATTATCTTGCAATCTAGGCTACTGTAACAGAAGTAGAATAATAAGAAATTTCCGACCGTGGAAATAAATTGTTGTAAATTGTACCACTCTATAACTTTTGTTTTCTTTACTTTCAGTCTATTAATTTTCCCTTATTATCAGTTTTAACGAAGGTATTAGTCACCAATCGTTGTTAGTACTTCTTCATAAACAAACTTTCATGGATGAAAAATCGTGCCAATATTTTGGCACTTGAAGGAGGGCCCGAACCTTCACTAAAAATCCTCATCATTTTTTCTCTTTTGCAAACTCTTTTCATGTCCTTTTTTGCAACACATCTAACATTAGTGGCAATGACAACATTAAACAGTGTTCCACCACTCCCTCCAGTAACTCTACATTTTCCTTCATGGGTTCAGACCGAAATCTCAATTTGGCATCGTGGCGTGTGCAGCCACAATGCATGCATATTCACTCCTTCAAATTAAAGCTACTATTAATCAAGTCGTGGTAGTTGTGTATGTATTTCACATGGGGATCACACCAACCACATGGGGATGAGATACTCCATCCTCCACCTTGAAATGTTCCCCCGCAAAAGACATTTGAGTCGGCTAGCGCCTGCAGCAGAGCTGGAGGGCAAGGCTACTAACATAATGGTCATAGCCACTTGCCATGCATTCCTCAGAAAGTCCTAGGGCAACTTGACACTCCGGTTAATTCTTGGATTCCCCCTACCCCTGCAGGCGTTGAGTAATTAGGCCAGAGTTGGTCCAGGCCAGACTAAGGTCCATATCGGCCATTTTACTCAATCGATAGATCACCGATACTCTATCAATAGACCACTGAACAACTCCCACACTCATCTTTGCCCTCAGCCATGATCGCATGCAACCAGATACTTGTCCGCCTATTTAAACCGGGCTTAACAGTTGGCGCTCTTCTCGAGCACGCTTACAAGCCTAGCCCATCACCATAGATAAGTCCTCACTCCTAATAATAAATTCTCTTTTCTAATAAAGTTCAAGTGAACTGTGACACTCGCTGCCTGTCTCGCCATCATATAACATGCTTATCAAGAGTGCTCGCACCAGCCATGCGCTTTGGTTCGTGCTGGGACATAGATCGTCGTACGATTGGCGGTGTGTCATCTGGGAGAATATTCGAGCCCTCATGCGGTTCGTTTCGATTCCGGTCCATCCACCACTCTACGTATAACTATTTGTCACATAGAAGAGCTCATTAGCTAACATATGCTTATGCTCATGTCTTTACCCCCCCATCGCACTGCATTTGGTCAGGGTCTGGTTCACATAAGCGACCAGGCCTAACTTTTCCCGGTAACATACACTACTATTTAACATATCTTAAAAATAATATTTTCTATAAATAATGCAGGGACTAAGCTAGCCATTCAAGAAACACTACTCTATAATTCAAACACGAACAGAAAAGCAGAGGCGGAAAAACAAATTCTTAAGCAAACTTTGCAGCAAATGGTATTTGTTATTCAGTCCAATAGTGCGAGGGTACAAAGCCTAGCCTACTAGGCGTATAGAGATATGTTATTGCTAATTAGTTGAAAAGAAGAGAAAGAAATCCACACCTTGGAGCGCTCTAAGAAGACCCAGCTTCAAACGTGCAGATGAGCCCTTCTAGCACCGTCCGATCGGTATTTTGCTATCGAAGTAGGGGTGTGCTGCCACTATCAAAGCCTTCCACATCAAATCTCACAAGTTATCTCCAAAACTTAGTAGTCGACGACGTGAAGAAGCCTCCAAAGACTTTAGTTGTGACATCAGAGGTAGACACGACAACCACTAATCTTTCCAACATGGCAGTAAAGTGTGCATACCAGTAAAGGTTTGGTACTACTAGGGTAAGATGGTGAGGAAACCTATCATCATTGTGGCCATTAACATGACAACGATGGTTAATTGACGTCGAAAAAATGACTGGAGAGCACAAGATCGGCCCGAGCAATGGTGCAAGGTCTATCTCTAAACAACGTTCCAAACAGTAGTCCAAGACGAAAATCAACGTTCAGAACAACTGGGCCAAGGAACCTTTTTTACCAAACAAGTTTGAGTAAACAAAAGGAGCTCCAAAGCATTTGAGATGAAGAGGAAGGCAAAGTTAGCGGTTTTAATAATATAAAACTGTCCAAAGTTCGAGGTTTCTGAAGGAATTTACATGGCAGAAGCTTCATGAGTTCAAAGTGGAGGAGAAGAGAAGTATTTAAATGCCCATCCCTTCAATCGCATCTGTTATACTAAAAATGGAAAAAATGATCTCAACTGTTCAAAAACAATCAAGTGTTCTGTCACATTATGCACATAGGGAAGGTGGCACATCTCTGCCATATCTTAAAGAGCGCAACTGCCTCAATCAATATCATAACGCCAAATATGTTACACATTTAGTGTATAGTAGTGGTGAGTCGGCGGCTCCTCAGGTTTGACAAGCCCGCGTCCGCTTACGGATAGACATAGGGGCAAAACGTTACTCAATTTTTTGTAGGTAAAAAGGTCAACTGATCAAGGCTTCTTAGCCTAGCCCAGTTCGGTCCAAGCCGGCTTGAATCCAGACTAGCCCATCACATACCACCCATGGCAAGAGGTAGGTCGGTCAGGCTTCCTCGGTTGCTGACCTAGCTACGGGCTAGGCTCATATCAGCACATCTACTCCAAAGCACATTAAGCCAGCTACCAACCGGCACTGCCTCAAAGCAGTTTCGCCAGCGAACTCATCAAGCAAAGCCCAGCTTGATCCGCATCGACCTATCTCACATATGACATGTTCCCTCATGCCAACCTACTCTCGGCGTAGCAAGAAGACACCCGTTTGTTCAAGCATCTCTCCTTACCATTTGCCGACCGGCACAGTTCAAGACCGGTTTAAGCGTGACCCATCTTTGGTCCAACTTTAGTACAGCTGCTTACGATCTATTCAAGATGGCCTGTCTCATCATCTCATGCCCAGTTTAACATGCCGTTGGCTTTGTCCTTGGCAACTTCGTGTTCTCTTCATATCCTTGGCAGTCAGCTAACCAGCCCAGCTCGCCTTGCCACCTGAGCATATAGAGGTAAACGACAGGAAGTACAACCATGTATATCTACTTCAGATAAGAAGCATGTCATATCCTTATAACATGCCGTCGTAGTACATAATACATTAAAGGAAAGACATGCACCTTGCACAGTTCTTCTGTTGGCATTCATCTTAGCCACATATTCCTTTCACTATTCCAGCTGTCTCTCATCAGTCCATTCGACCTGATCAACGGTCGTGTGTGCTTTTTGTGTGCTTTTCAGCTCAATCTCAGTCGTTCAAGCATCATTCTTGGCTACTATAGATGCACCACGCATTGCCGCTTCAAAAGAGTTAATTCCTAGCTACTACAAATACATTATGCATTGCCTCTTCACAAGGGTTAAAAAAGATTGGCATCCAAGTGTCTTAGAAGTTTAGTCATTATCTTGCAATCTAAGCTGTTGTAGTAGAAGTGGAATAATAAGAAATTTTTGACCGTGGACGTAGATCGAACCACTCTGGGACTCTTATTTACTTTATTCTCAGCCTATTAGATTCCCCTCATTTTTGTTTTTAATCAAGGTATTAGTCACCAATCGGTACAAATGCTGCTTCTTAAACATACTTTTGAGGTTGACGAAAAATCCAATCAACGGTTAATTCCATATTTTAACAATGCAGTTTAACATACCATAATAAATATAACAACGGATATAGGGAAATTTCAAAACGATCCTTGATCATTAATGTTATGTCAAATAGTAATATATTTTGAGCTGTTTAAGTACGTTTATGTATGATTCTTGTCAATTTGGTTTAGTTCAAAACTGCAATCGGACTAATTAGTTTTCAAATTGTTAAATTTGATTGTGCTCACACCAAAATATTGTATTGTCCATAGCAGCACCATGATAAGCTCAGTCTATCACCTAGCATACGCAATAACCATCTCCGTAATACCAACTAGATAATATCCACCATCAAACAGTTCAAAATAATCAATCCAACCAAATGGTCAATCTCTGCAAATCATATCAGTAACCAATACATCCGACGGTACTAAATAGCAATCAAAATGGTAACCACCAACAAATATCTTAACATAGGTATGACAATAATCATATCCTTTTAAATTACTTTATTATTATTTATTCAAAAACAACAATAATTTACTGCAGTTAATTTGCATTTCAATCATTTTGCACTTGCAAAAAGCAGTATTTTTAAACATACATGCAGTAGTTTTTGTATATTCAATTCAAGGCATGACGACACATTCAAAAATCATTAAATTTGATGACAAGGGTTGATGAATGATTCAAATGGCTTCATTCTGAAAACAACTTTGACAAAAGATATAACAGTGAAAATTTATTGGAACGCTAAATTGATATTAACAGATTTCAACCATAAAATCTTATTTATATCTTAGATTTAATGGAGATCTACCATATGAAATTCATTGGGTCTAAATTTACACAAGCTTGCATATAACATTATTATTTTTAACACTTCTAGTACAATTTTCAAAACTATCTGTACCATTTGATATGTGAAATTAACAAACTGAAAATATTTGTTCATATCAAATCCACCCATTTTGCTAATGCGGGTTCACATCAAATACAACTTAAAATTCGAGTATAAAATAACACGCACAACCAGCAAGTAGCGTACTCAAAAGTTCCCGCCGATAAAGTTTTGATTGAGAAAAATAAAGTTATATTTGTCTGTTTTACTTGAAACATTTGATTAAATGATATATTCCATCATCCATGTCATCATATTCAGTCAGAAATATATGAACAAAATCATGAGTGCACCACCTTTCCAGAACATTTTGTTATACTATGTATTCTATGACATATAATTGATCAACAGAATATCGATAAACCAACTACAAAGTATAGTAACAAATACACTCCACTATTTATTTCTATTACAAACAAGGATCATAATTCAATCCTCACAAAAAGTGGGGAAAGAGATATATGTTTCACCAAAATTTACCAACCAAGATTATACATATGAAGAATATTGTCAAAATTGAGTACATAACATCAATCTTATAAGCAGACTTTTGCATGTAGAATCATCCTTCAACTCGGGCCGACTTTGCTTGTTCTGAAACAGAGAAGAAGAAGAAAAGGATGTCAGATATCAGGAAGAGTTGTGAGTCTTATCAGCTTATATCTAAAAGGATATTATCGCAGAAATTATGGTATGAAAATTAGGTCTGTCAACGGATGCTTTCGGATGCGGATAATGTCATATCCGCATCCGCATTCGAAATCATTTTCGGATATCCGCATCCATGGATACAGACGGATATCTATCACCTAATGGCCGATAAATCAAGAACTATATAAAAAAAAAAATTAGTTTGACATAAATATTTTTCAATCCCATTGATTATAAAAGTATTACAGATTAATAAATATTATAATAACAAATAGTTTTAAGCAGTTAAAAAACATTAAGTGCATATAATATAAACTACTAACACAATAAAATAATAAACAAATATATTTTACTGCACTAAAATACACATAATTTGAACTATAATCTTGACAAAAACCGGACGGATAATTTTTGGATGTGAATATCTTTGTATCCGCATCCGTTTTTTCGAAAATCGGATATTTATCCGCCTTTCGAATGCGGATGCAGACGGATTTCGGATTTTTCGAGTATCCATTGACGACCCTAATTAAAATGTTTTATCAAATAAGGTGCACGCTTCATAACCATTTCAATGTGAGCATGAGATTGAATAAATTACACCATTAGGACAAGTATAGAATATTAAACCAACGATAAAACTTAATGTTGCCACTATACATAAGACAAAGAAACTTGATGGTTAAAATTTTAAAATAAAATTTGTCACGGTACATATTTTGCAAGATAAAATGAAACAAAATCTTAAATTAGTTCTTCAACAAAATCTCATGCTAAGAAGATGGATTGTTCTTAATTATTCATCATTTTCCAAAATGAAAAGGATACGTTGTTCACGAAAAATAAAAAAACAAGTTTAGAAAAACAAACTATTAAAAAAATAATATTGGAATTCAAACTAATATTGATAATCTGAAGAAAATTAAAATATCAAGTTTTATTATAAAACACTGTTTGCCTAATGTCATTCAGAAACTTTAATTTTGATAAAAAGATGAAAAAATTAATAAATAAAAAGACTGAAATGATTAGAATTCTACATATGTTAAAAAACAAAGTTAGAATATAAAGATTTCTCCAAATTTAATTGTTTTGATATAATCACCAAATTTAAATAAAATAATTTAAATTTAAACCTTTTTTTAAAAAAAGATCTAATAATAATGAACATATCTGCAAAAAAATGTAATGTTTGAAAGGCAAATTTTTCTTGCCAATGTTTTTAAGTTTAAAATTTTAAATACACTACAACATTGAGAAAAAAAAAGCTATTCAGAAAACTCATTGACATGTATATTTTATTATAGAAAGGCATAAAAGATTAAGAGCTATACCTTAAGAAAAACAATTTCAAAAACAAAATTAAGCTTTTAAACTATTTTAATGAAGATTCTTTCCTTACGTTACTCTGTATTTTAATACGAAATATCACGAAATCCCTCGCATTGGAAATCCTAGCTATTCTTAACATGATATTGAGGAATCTCATTGCTGTTACTCAAACAAGCATGAAACATATGCTTGCATATTCGTCCATCGGTCAAATCGGATCGGATTTTCGCCGTGGTATAATCAGAGGATCTATGCGTGCTCAAAGACGTAAAACAATTATCTTGAAAATATTTCAAGCAAATGCACATTCTTCTTTCTCTTTCCTTACTTTAATCATATGTTTTCAGGTTGATTTTATAAGGGAAAAATATAGTTGGAAAGAACTGAAAATATAAAATACTAACTCATATTTTACCAGAACAGTAAATATAGGATAATTTAACAGATTGATTTTTTCTTTTTTTTAGAAAACAATTTTCTTATATGCTCTTATATCATAAGGTAAAAGTCTTAGAAAAAATAATTTTTGATCGACATCATGCAAACGTTTGCATTTTTTTTAATATGGGTTATTTAGTAATTATGCATGCCTAGGAATCGAAATGTTGCGGGCAAATTATACACACATAACAAAATTATTGGTGTCTTAAAAGTTATGGCAAGCATTCTGCATGTAGTAGATGAGACGTTTTTCTGGTTAAAAGTAAGCCAACAAATATCAAATTTTGAAGCCCCGTCTAATAAAAATAGTGGTGTCTTAAAGGTTGTGCAAGCAAACATGGAATTAAAAAGGCATAAACCAGAATGCTAATATAAGAACTATTACTGGCCAACAAAACAGTTGAATAATTAATCAGCAAGATGCAATCATGCAATATAACTCCTAATATCAAAAGTGAAATATTTGTACCTAATTGTTATCTAGACCGGGCTCTTTTAACTTAACAAATAAAGCGTTTCACGTTATTACGCACACAGATGCTGTGTGTTCATATTATCTTTTCTGATGCTATGTTTTGGGTGTACGCGGATTATTATATCTACTGATACGCAGAACGTGCATGTACAGTACCTGTGTTTACTTTATATAAAACAAACATTCCAAAATAAGATATTTACACGCTACACGAGTAATGCATAAGAGGTAGCCAGGGCTACTGGCACTGCCCTACCTGAGTTTGTTAAGGTTTACACAGAAAATATTAACATTTAATTAGGCCATAGCTGAAATAACATATCAGCCTGATCTGGACCAACAAACTAAAGTTGTAAAAGCCAAATTGATTTGAATAACTGTTGTGTTGCTAACCATTGAGTTTACAGCTGCTAAGTTTTAAGCATTCCCTCTTTCTTATGTTGTGGGACTAAAGTAGTGTATTTTTATTCTCTTCCAATAGTTTGTAGTTCTGTCTTGTTATTCAGTGCTATCTCTTTAATTATGGTACCCTAGTTAGCAGCAGCTCCAAATCTTTCTTCAATTCCCAAATCAAATTTTGAAAGGGATGGAATTCAGATCCAACCACTACAACATTCTTCTTTCATAAGTTCCCCTCTTCTTCCATGAACATAATTATTTATTATCGTTTTGGGTTCCTTTATATTTAGTTCTCTTAAATTATTTTAGATTTCACTTCATACTCTTTATTAAAAGGTCACTATTTCTTAAAAAGATACGCTTAATCCGACATTTTTAATATCATTATGTAGGAACCACGATACTCTAAATTTCAAAATTTGAGCATGTAATCTAATTTGAGGGTATGGAGAAAGTACAGCTGATGTTATCATGTTATGATCATTTCAACTGTTTGCCTTTGATATTTACTTCAGTTTTATAGCTGATGTTTCTAATCATTTTTCATGACCATGCACCTTTTCTCTAAAATAAATGTTTTTTTTTAACTCAAAATGATTATCGGTTCAGATACAAAACCAATGATTATTGAATTAAAAAAAAAAAAAAAAAAACTGATCGTCTCTTATTGAAATATTTGCCCTACCTGAAACCATGGGTTACTCCATCACTGCGTGTGACATGCACGTGCAAGTAATTCAGCCATTTTCCCCTCTTCATCTCCTCCTCGCCCTTTGTCCATCTCTTCTCTTACCTCTCCCCTCACCAATCTCCAATTCTCATCTCACCTCTCGGTTTACACCCAGGAAAAATGGTGCCTTTTCTATTTCCGACTATTTTTTGTTATTTTTTTATATATTTTCTTTCATTTTTCCTGATACAAAAAGACACGAGAAATTAGCGTTTATTATATAATTGTGTTTCCAAATTTTAATCATTGCAAGTTGGGAAACAAAAAAGTTATCATAGAGTCTTCACGACTTGTATTATATTGTATTCTCAGAGCAATTTTATACAATTCACTGATTTATGATGTAATTTATCATCTTAGTTATATGCTTTTAGAATGGATTTTGTATGTGAAATTTCCACGCTTACAATATTATTTTTGCAAAATGAACAAAAAAGATTTGTTGGGTGCCTTTTAAAAAAAGTAATTATATTAGTCTTGTTTTATTAGTTAGGTTATCTACAGTAAAAAAGTATATATTCTAATAAATGTGCGGTATGTCAAAAATGAATGTCGTCACAGTATCGTGCGCCAATGCTTTAGAAAGTCTTTGAGCCTTTGTGTGGCGTGTGCCACAAATAACAGTGCATATACCTTTTACAAGAAGAAATTCGGGACTTTGAATTCCAAATTAAAACATTTGACATCAAGGCAGCCGACATAAATAACAACCAAACAAGAGAAAACATGGTATTTCACGAGCCAGTCAACATAAAAAACAAAATACAAGAGTGGATGAACTGATTAATAGCGAAACGTGGTTTAGTAGTATCTTAGAAGCCAAGATCTCTGCGACGTTAATGTTTCTTAGTAAAAATAAGGATTCAGCATTCCTTACCTGGTAACTCATACAGAATTGATTCCGACGCAACTAAATGATCTTTAGATAAAGGAATTCGTGTTCATAAATAAACATAAACACTACTCAAAGTACATTGAAACGTAAGAGTGAGCGTGTGGTTGGTCCGATTATGAAAATTTGTTAAATCCAATAAAAATGAAAATCAAACCAACCGAATTAAGTTTGGTTGGTTATCCTGTTTGACCGAACTAAAAATGATTCACATTTTATGTTTGAAATATTCATTTTACTTTAAAATAAAACATACATATAATTAAAGAATTCTTATTCAGTATTCTTGTGTTTTTTAATAGTAATTTTGACACATGTATGATAAATAAAATTTATTTAACTAAACTAGTTTAAAAAATCATTATAACACTAGTAATTTTAACAATATAATACAAGTTTGGTTAGTTTGGTTAAACCGATAACCGAACTAATTTTTTTAACGGGTCGATTATAAACCATTCTAGGTTCAAACCAAACTAAACCGATCGAAATAAACTAGTTTGGTCGATTTACTTGGTTTAACCAAAATTGCTCACCCCCGCTATTGAAATACCAACTTTGTGCAAGGAATATTATAAATATCATGACCAATATCTTAATAGGAATATAATATATATTTTTCCTACATGTTTGTTAATGAATTATACATACCCAAATTATTACAGCCATGGATATAATTTCATACACAATTTTAAAAATTACAATACTTTCCTAATATTTATTATTTCACATAAGATTTTAAAAACAACAACTACTACTACTAGCCTATCATCGTCATTATTACGAGATTTTTTGGCACGTGCGATGCACGTGCATATAAATTTACTTTTACATAATAATCTAAATTTATAAAGTTTCGATGTTGTACGTAGTTTTAATAAACAAAAATAAAATAAATGTTATACTATTTGTTGAAGTTAAGATTCAATCTTTTGACCTCATTAATGTGTCAAAATGTTCACTAGAAAATAAATGTTAAATTTGGTACATAGCGGAATTTGAACTATCAGCCCCTCAATTGTATATAAGGACATTTTAGGAACTTCACGATCGGACCAAAAAATTTCAATCATATTTCAATTAGAGATTATTATAGATGAATAAAGATTATTTTATTATTTAATAAAAGTGATATTCAATTTAAGCAGAGTGCTTATTTTGGTAGCTCAAGGATTGAATACAAGACCTCTCTAGGACCACAATCTAAAGATCTTACCACTTGAGATAGTGGTCCTTGACGACGAGTACTACTACTACTACTATTTCCATTTTGTTTCCGGCTTCAGACTTTTCTAAAAGTCATGTTTCCCCTTATTTGTGCCAACACACTTTCTATGCGTGTTTTCGCTTTGGGCATCTAAGCCAATATTAGTATAGCTAGTATCAAAGTGTTGTCATTCTTAACTAATTGCAAACATGACAAAGGATTTACAAGTGTAAATTATGTAGATGGCTTAAATTCTTCGCTATTTTTAGTATTATTTTGTTGTTCACCTGCACAGAATTTATTTATAAATGCAGATTTTCAGCATGTTTCACATGATGATTAACATGAAAGAAAACACTTTTTTGCAGGCAAGCCAATGAACACGCCGGATTATCTTTGGGAGAAGAATGTGTTAGAAACAAGGTTTGAGGTTTCGATCAAAACATTGAGATTTCGATTGTTCCGTTCCGGTTTCAATAGGGATTGAAACGAACCAAACTGAAACTCCGGTTCAATAGAAAAACTATTGAAATTCAAATTTTATAGAAGAAAATAAGAAAGAATTAATTGAAATTTCGAATATATGAACATTCAAAAACTGAAAATTAAACTTCCAAAACATGCAAAATCACAAAATATATGAATACCGTAACTAAAAAAGTTAAATACGAAGTAATAAATAAATATATGTTAGTCTTATAAATATTTATGATTAATCAATATTGTTCATTTAAATCTTTTTTTTTTCAACTACAGATAAATTACACATCTTATTTAATTAATTAAACAAATATATGTGTAATTATACAAAAATTATATAATGAAATACGAAACCGAAACTTGAACCAAAATTAACGAATTAGATAGAAATTCCTAAAATTACAAAAGACTGGAACCAAGACCAAAACCGAGATCTCGAACCTTGGTTAGAACTGAGGTGTGAGTTGTCCTTAATAAGTACTCATAAAGTCTAAGTGACACCTGAAAGGAAAATTCAGTACAAGAAATATGTTGTGGCTAATGTCTCTGAATTTTTTTAATTCACTTTTCCACTCAAACTATTAGATTACAATTTAAGGTCCGCAGTTCAATCTGTGACACCTCTGTACAAAAATAATTCCTTTTTCTGCTCATGTGCTACTTCTATGCAAAAATTAATTCCATATATACCAATAAACTTACAGTGTACCAGTTTTTTGCATAAAACAGCTGTAAAAGAGCATTGAGGAGCATGAAGTCAATAAATTTAAGCTTTTCCCTTGAGCTATGGTGTTCAAATTTAATAAATAAGAGGGTTCACCAATACATGTTTTATGTTCATAACTTTTGTTTTCAAAAGTCACTATTAAAAGTTATACGTACCTTGCCTTATCTATCAGAGCTTGTAAAGGCTTCAAGCAAACCACAACAATTCCAAATTGTTGTCCGCTTGCGCACTGCTTTGGGGGCAACCTAAATTAAACAAACAAATCCATTTTCAATTATAAGGAAAAGGCTTAGTAAGAAATGAACCAGCATAATAGGTACCTCAATTTTCTTCGTATTTTCAGTATGTTCAGAATTGGAAGAGAATTCTGCAAACTCCTTCTTACTTGGCTGAGATGAAACACTATTTGAACCAATCAAACTTTCACGAAAGTCATGGCCATTTCGATTAATTCCTTCAGATTTAAGAATATAATCTCCATCAAGCCCTGCACATTTATCAACAGTTTCATCTGACTGCTTGATAACAGAATCAGAACTCAGTTTCTCTTGAACCATATCAGTTGAACTCGCAGTGTCAATATGAATCTCTTTGTTTGATTTCTCCACATTTGCAAATGGCAAACCTTCCTTTTCACCAGTCAAGTTTTCAACATAATTTGAGCTATTCTCAGTGGTTTTATGTAATTCATCACTATTTAAAACCACATCTGTATGCTGATGAATTTCTTGATTTGTATGGGCAGATTCCTTGGCACTTTCTATAACAGTAAGAATATCACCTTCCTGCTCAACCAAATTCTCAGTTGCTATCACATTCAAGCCTTCCTCTTCACAAATGAGACTGGAACTTTCAGAGCTCTTCTCAACAGATTTACCAAGATCATTGCTGATCAATTCCACTTCAGTTTGGGGTGGGATTTCCTGAACTTCAGCTAAATCATCCTTGGAGTTTTCAGTACTGCATATATTGCCTGAATCCTTGGGACTCTCTATAAAAGGGCTATTTTCTTCTTCTTCAACTGAATTTTCAATTACTGTCGCATTTAAGCCTTCCTCTTCACAAGTGAGAATGGAACTTTCAAAGAGTCCCGGGCTCTTTTCAACAGGTTTGCTAAAATCACTGCTAATTAACTCCACATCAGTTGGGGGTAGAATTTCCTGAACTTCAGATGAATCGTTGGGGTTCTCAGTATTAACGGTATTGACTGAATCCTTGGAAATCTCTATAGGAGAAAGAATATCTTCTTCTTGCTCAGCTGAATTCCCAGTAGCTATCATATTTAAGCCTTCCTCTTCACAAATGGGAATGGAACTTTCAACAAGCAGCGGGCTCTTTCCAACAGATTTGCCAAGATCATTGCTAATTAACTCCACATAAGTTAGGGGTAGGATTTCCTGAATTTTAGTTGAATCCTTAGGGTTCTCAGTATTAAATTTCTGGACTGAATCCCTGTAACTCTTTATAGGAGAAAGTATGTCTTCTTCATGTAAACTCTTCACATCACAAACAAGAATAGAACTATCAACAAGTCCTGAGTTCTTGTCATTAGATTTTCCAATTTCACTTTGAATCAAATCAGCCACAATATGGGGATGCATTTCCTGACCTCCACTTAAATCCTTGGGGTTCTCATTACTAGTGATACTCTGTTGATTTTCTCTACCCAAGCTTATCTCAGTAGAATTTTCAAGTTCATTGCTAATCAACTCCACATCAGTTTGGGGTAGCATTCCCTGAATTTCAAGTACACCCTTGGGGATTTTAGGGTTAAATATATTCTGTTGGATTGGCTCATCTAAACTCTCAAATGGTGTACATGTGAAAACACCGTATTCATGACAGAAATTGGATGTTTCAGTACTATCAAAACCAGCTATTTCTTTCTCAGGGCGGAGAACCTCGACATCAACATTCACATCCACATATTCGGTAGGGATATCATTATATAACCATGGCACTACTTTCACTTCACGTTCTTTGGATGGGGAAACCACAACTGTTTCAACTAAAGCCTTAAGAGCAGTCTTTTCATCAAAAGGTACGGATTTCTCTATAATCTGCTGACCCACTTCAATTTGCAATTTATCCTCATCCGTTGTTGACTTATTATCATTCACATGAAGAAACTCATCCAATTTCGTATCTTCGATGTACTTGCCTTTAGCAGAACCAGACAGATCCAAATCTATGTAATTTCCGTGAACAGTGGGTGGTTCTCTATGGAGCTCAGGTATTGGATCTCTATTTTCATTGCTGTCTATATTTTCTACCCCCTTATCCAGCCACGATCCAGCTTCCTGATTGTTTACATTAACATGAGAGAAGCCAATAGCTTCAACAAAATCATTATCACAAGAATCGGATTGTGCAGTCAATGAAATGTCCTTCTCATTGTCCAGCTTCTCCATGACATTTGTTATTGTATCTTGTGAGATCTCTCTATTTTCTAAAGCCATGTCCAAATCTACTTTCTCAGATTTCTCATCAGCAGAAATATGCAGTTCTTCTTTAGATGCTTTGTCAATGCTACCATTCACATTTAAGAAATCTTCTGTGCATATTGCTTCACCAAGCCAAGGCAAAACTTTAACATTCTTATCATCAGAAGATTTTTTTTGCTCACTTGCTTCTAGTTCCTCTTCAGAAACATAAGCATATTTATTCAATTTATGCTCTTCTGGCTGTTCTCTTTGATTTTGAAATTCCTCTTCTCTACTTCCCCTATCTTCAAATTTTACATTTAAGTTATCTTTTTCATCCAATTGAAATTCGTTCAATCTCTCTTGAGTATTTTCATCAAAATCTAAGCTTTTAAAATCATCACTTGATCCTCTTCTACTATGATTTTTCACCTCAACAGTATAGTACACCGATTCTGATTCGCTCAATGGAATCTCAGGCTCAGACCTAGGAGTTCGGAACACTTCTTCATTTTCATCCTCCACTTCTGCAAACACATCTAATAACTCAATAATGAATCAAATAGACGAAACTAAGAAGAAAAAGAAAATATAGAATAAACCTTTAGGGGAAAGCTCAGGGTTAGAATTAGAGTTCGATTGAGACTCTGAGATCGCCATTTTCTGTTTCCTTCGTCTGGCTGCCCTTCGCTTTTTAGGACCAGACGGCATGGTTGTGAGGTTATTAAAGCAGATCTACGGTTTGAAATTTGAAACACAAGTTTTGGGGCCGATGGGGCCGAAACTATTATGATTTTGAAACGGCGAGCGGGAGAGTTATTACTCAGGTAATTATTTTATTTATTGTACCCTTTTACTGGTGATTTTGATCTTCCAAAGGAGAAGAAAAAGAGAATGAGGCTTGTTGGTTTTTTGAATGCTGTCCGAAAGCCGAATTGTGAATACAGAAAAGTCGTATTTTTTCAATTTTGCAGCTTTTTAATTAAGAAATGAAACCAATTTTATTCTCGTTTAATGTACAAAACATAATAATCAACCATAAAAATCTATACTATGATCAGTGAGTTGGATTTCAAAAACATACAAGCCTTCTTGAATTTTGGCAACCGATCCGTCACCAAATTTTTCTTCTTCTACTATGTACGCATTTTTATCTTGTCCCTCTTCTCCAGTTGAAACTTCCGTTCCACCGTCACTAATCTCCGCCTTTCAATTTTCTCCACCCGAAATATTCCATCATTTACATTTATCACTGTCTCTTTCTTCTCTAAACATTTACCCCATCTAAATAAAAATTTACATAAATAAGTAAATCAGAAAGAAGAATGACAACGATTTAAAGAAATGACAACAATTTAAAGGAAGCGACTATCATCGCAAGTGCTCTTCAACCTCCACGTCAATAGTCGACAGCCCTACAAATTGCAATCTTCTACTTGTGGTAGCTTTATGAAGCATTGACCATTGGTATTTGTTCAATTTTTATTTGGTTTGTGACAATGAATTCGGTATAATACGTAGAGTCTAAAACTTAAATTATACCCTTCACATACTATCATCTCAGATCTATTTATCCAACTGCAGTTCAAACTGGCAAGAGTGGTATATTATTGTATTCGATGTTTGATGTATACTTTTAGGTTCGCTCACGGAAAATTCAATATGATTGGTTTTGGTTATCCCTTTATTTGACAATAAAACTATTTAAAGATGCATTGCAAGGACGTTAAAAAATATTATCATTTGGTTTGTATGGTTCTTTTTTACTGGAAACGAGAAAAGTAACAAAGATTACGAAATAATCGATCATTGTAAGGATGGTTACAATTGCCAGTTGTATTTTGGTAAAGTGTTTGGGATGACCGCATTTATAACCTGATAACTTGATCCAATTTTTAGCATTAGATTGAGATTAGATGTGTTTTACTTAGATGTATCCTTATACATGTTTACAAAAAAACATTGGGTAAAGAATGTTAAACAAGTTCAATATTTCTTTCTGTATTGGTAAAAGACAAGGTTTGGATGATGCACCGAAGAGTTTATGAAAGAATGTGAAAAGGAAAAAGGGGCAGGAGAAAGGGGAAATTAAAGGGATATCCATTAGTAGGTAAACCTTTTATACCGACTAGAAGAAAGAATAAGTTTACACGTTAGTTTATTTTTATAAATTAGGTGTTTAAAAATTGACAGAATACTAATAAATACTTTATAGTTATATCCTTCTAGCCAATTTTGATGAACTAAACTTGACAAATTTATGAAGTCATTATCTTCCCGTAAAAAACCATGAACCTCAAATCTTCAAGTGAACATATACTAAAAAAATGATGTGCATCAGTTCCATAATCACTGTCATCAGTTGTTTGAGGAAATAATGCTGATGTTAATGCCTAGCTCATTGGAGAAACCTCTGAATCTTCTACCCAAACTTCCAAGTCATTGACATTTAAATAGCGAAAGAAATTTTAGTTCAACTTAAATAATTTCATATGGTAATCTTTATCTGTGGGTTCTAATCATAGTTCAAAATTCTGGCGGAATTTCGGTTATTCCGGTGATTCCGTTCCAGTTCCGCTCATAACCGAAACGGAATTCGGTCAAAATTCCACTTCGTCTAGATTTTGGATTTGCTCTTCAAATATTAAAAAAAACTTATAAAAAATAAAAAAAATACAACAAATATATAATAATTAAAAAAAGAAAACAAATTAATCGGGACAGTAAATAAATGGAGAAGAAATCATACTGTTTCATAAAAAAGCAGTTATACTTTTGTTAATTTATATCGCATCATAATAAAAAATTCAAAATTTTCAAAATCGATCAACGTTTTAAAATCTCAAATGAACAATACAGAATCTTACACAATGGATTTTTAATTAAAGCCTATTTTATATGTAATGTAAAAAAATGTACTATAAATTTATGACAATATTGGATATCTATTAGCGTATATAGCAAATTATAGCAAAAAAATGTAGTAGAATTAGAAAGCCGAATTAAAGTGGAACTTTCGGAATTTTCGGAACAGAACCGAAAATTTTAAAATTACTAATGGCCGGAATGGAAACGAAAAACAGAATTTTGAACCTTGGTTCTGGTAAAGACTCCTGAAAGACAAATAAAATGACTTATATTAGTTACACCTAAAATAAAGAAGTCTAAAGTGTAACATTGCATTTCATGTTGGGGTATCTTCTCCTCACTACATTGTCATCATTTCATTTACATTATTATGTTTGTCTAGGAAGAACTTTGTAACTATGCACTTATATTTGATTCATTCATATTATAAGCAATGCAAATAGTTATTATTTTAGCCTCAGTTAGAGGAGAATTGGTTTTAGAATTGACTTTAGTTTTGAAATAATGATTCCAATTTGTTGCAAAATTCTATTCGTTTTTTTAAATAAGGAGAAATAACAAAATTTTCTCTAATTATAGCCATATTCGCTAATATTTTTGTCCAATAACCTTGATGAAATAATATAAGAGTGAAGAAGATCAGATCCTAGAAGAACTGTAGCTTCTTTCTAGCATGCATGATATCATTTAAATTCAAATAATTTTTTTGTTTTGATTTATATCATAACGATGAAAATCTAATATTTACAATGGTAAGTAGTAGAAGCATTTCTACAATGAAAAAAGCAATAATCATTTATTTATTCTACTGTGTTCAGGTTATAAGTACTTATCTTTTAATTAGAAAAAAAATTCAGTTACTAATGCTGCATATTTTTACTTTTGAAAATTAATTTTCTTTATAATTTGTTAATTAAAGTAAAATAATATAATGAACTATAATATTATCCTTATATATCAAATATATATACTAATTGGAACCTACCCATACAAGAGTATAATAAACCTATATTTCTACAATGATAATTGACTATGAACAAAATTAAGAACTAGAAAAATATCTTTAAATAATGTCCGACTAATATTAAATCTGAAAGATGGGGTTTGAATTTTTCGATATAGAATACATAATGGTCATGGCGATCATCGTTCTCAGACCAAATTGCTTCTTCTAAGAACTGATAGGGTAACATTTTATTCTCCACGACCCCAATAGACATATTATTTTCCATGTCTAAACTCAAACATACAGGTAACAAGTGAATTTAGGATCTCATTTGTTGAATTTTATACAAGAATACATGTGATACTTTCAATTTTTGATTTTGCAACTGAAGGCCTCTAGGCATTTTCAGCTGCCTAGAAGGGATTATCATAAGAACATTCAACATTGCATTTTCTCTTGGAGTGGGCATGCCTTCTTTAATACATCATTCTTATAGATCTACCCTTAGGACTAGATCCGTATAGTTTGCTACTTAATCAAATCCACGTCTTTCCTTCTCATTTTTTGTTTTTTATACCTTATATTTCAAGTCTTCCTTCAGTATCCATAGGTTGTAGATGAATTATCAACTTACTAACATTTTATAGTGTATGCTTCACTCACAAATGCCAATAAAAGCTGACATTTTGTACCATCATTCCATGATTTTATATCCCATTTTATAACATATGAGAAATGTTATTTGAGTGGCCTATTAACCGTACATGTGGCATCTAAGCGATCTTTTGAAATGTTGTTTATTATTCAATTCTATGAATATTGTAATTATGGTCTGTCACTTATTAAATATTGTAATTTAAACATTGTATATATTATATGATGAATAAGTATCAATTTTTTAAAGAAAATCTCGATCTTAGAGAAATATGTGTTTTTTATATATACAGTGAGCTTCTTATTCATTGGTCAAATTTATTACACCTAATATGGAATTTTGAGACGTTATTGAAACTTAAGGCAACCAAGGATATGCTCCATTGTTTGATCTTCCTAATATATGCCAAAGATGTTTTTGTATTTTGTTGTAAAATTTTCAAATATAGTTTTGGGACTTTGAGTTTTGATTTTGAAGAGAAGAAGTAAAGAGGAAAAAAGAAATCAATTAGTCCCACATGCTAGAAAATTATGCAATATATTTGTATAACTATGGCTTTCTCATGTGGATATTGGGGCCTTGGGGCTCTCACATGTTTGCTTTGTTGTGAGGAGAGAAGTCATGCAACACCATACGCGCGACACCGCCATCCGTCCGACCAAACCGGGTCGGGTACGGGTTTTGATCTGAACTTATTTTTGGATCGAATGTAAACAGTAACGGGTTAGATTTCAGCACGATAAGGACCCAGAACCGAAATTTCTGAATTTAAGTAAAGGGTGAAAAATTTGTAATGTTTTCTGAACATTGCAAAATGAATAGACGCGACGTTTCAATTTAAACGTATGTGACTGTTAGCAACAGATTTTGAAACATTGGAAATGGACGCAGCCCTTCACGAATGGATACCTCTTCACATCTATAAATAGCAATGCCTAGATACTGTTAGCAATCAATTCATATTCTTCTTCTTCTTTCGACGTAGATTTGCAATGCCAAGGAAGTGTTGCTAATCGCTGCACTTCCATTACTCTATATTTTGTAACGCCTACAAGGTGTTGCAAATGTTGTATTGTTGCAGACTTGTTTCTTCTTCTTCTTCATTCCTTTCTCTACCTATTGCATCGTCAGATATCAAATACTAAAGTGTTCTTGGTCAGATCAAAGGCGTACAAACTTTGAATCCGATTACGCTGTTATAAGGCTTCATTGAATCTTGAAGGTCAATAGTTCGATAACCCGTTTGTACCTGGTGGGTTGAACTATTGTCTGAAAGAATCTACCTTGAAGTCGGAAGTACCGCATTATCATCATCGCAATCGCCATCAAATTCACCTCGAACCGCAAAATCCCCAACAAATTTTTCAGGCAATATTTTTCAACTATGGAAGGTTCGAGCGCTCTACAAGTTATGAATCAGCATCTAACTCGATTAGAGCGTTTTGATGGCGATAATTTCGCTCGTTGGCAAGAGACGATGAAATTTTTCTTCGTCACCGTCAAGTTGTTCTACATTTTGGAAGATGATTTGGAAGAAATCTCGGAGGAAATTGATAAGGATGATGCTGCTCTAAAGGCTAAACGTGCAAAGCGCAAAGAGGACGATTTTTTATGCAGAGGCCATATTCTGAATGTGCTATCTACCCAAGTCTACAATGCTCATAGGACCTTGAAAACAGCGAAGGCACTCTGGACCGCCTTGGAGAATAAGTACCGCATATCCGAGGCAAGTAATAAAAAAGTTTCTTATTACTAACTTTATGGATTTCAAAATGATCACCAATAAGTCCATAATTGGACAAGTAAGCGAATTCTTACTGTTGGTGAATCAACTTAAAGATGCTGAAATTGATCTCTCTGAATCTTTTGTTGTTGGAGTTATAATTTCTAGACTTCTGCATAGTTGGAATGATTATAAGACAAAGATGAAGCATGCAGAAACAGATTATAATTTAGACGGTTTACAGCGTCATCTTCGTATTGAAGAAGACTCTTGCAAACGCGATGTAGATGATAATCCGCAAACTGAGTCCCATTCTAAGGAAAATAATGTTGAAATTACTGATAAGTTAAAGTCAAAGAATGAGACACAGTTTAAGAAGAAAAATCATTCCAAAACCAACAACAAAAAGAACGATGCTTGTTAATTTTGTAACAAGCCCGACCACTATGCCCGAGACTGCCGTCTGTGGAAGAAACAACAAAAAGTGAATGTGGTCGAAGACTCGCTTGTGGCCTTAGTGCAAGAGGCGAACTCCGTTAGCGACTATGATAATGATTGGTGGTTCGATACTGGAGCAACCATTCACATTTGCAAAAACCGTAATTTGTTCAAGAGTTATGAAGAAAATAAAGGAGAAGCTGACGAAGTTACTGGAGCAAATAAGGTTCTAAGAAAGGTTCTAAGAAAGGTTCTAGAAAAAGGCACTATAGAACTTTCTTTCACCATTGGAAAATTTCTTACATTGGTCAATGTATTTTATGTACCTGACATGTTTAAGAATTTGGTCTTTGGATACCTTCTTAACAAAGGAGGATTCAAGATGGTATATGAGTCTGATAAGCCAGTGTTGTTTAAGAATGGTAGACTCATTGGACAAGGATACTTATATAACGGCATGATCAAGTTGAATCTAATAAAGAAATCTTCTGTTTATATTGTTGATTCTATTAATTTATGGCATGGTAGATTAGGACATGTTAATTATAATTCCATTAGAAATATGCATAAATTAGGATTAATTTCTGATTGTGATTTCAGTGCCATCTCTAAATGTGAAATATGTGTTTAAGAAGAAATACACCGAATATCCTTTGAATCCGTAGAAAGGAAAACTGGTTTGCTTGATTTGGCATATAGTGATTTGGGTGACTTAAAAAGTCATATCAGCTATGGTGGTAACCAATACTATATAACATTCATTGATGATTATACTAGATATGCATATGTATATCTAATGAAAACTAAAGGTGAGGCTTTTGATAAATTCAAAATTTACAAAGCATAGGTCGAAACACAATTAGGAGTTAAAATTAAAATATTACATTCAGATCGTGGTGGTAAATATTTCTCAAATGAATTCATCTTGTTTTGTAAACAACAAGGTATAGTTCACAATTGTACTGCCCCATATACACCACAACAAAATGGTGTTGCTGAAAGGAAGAATATAACTTTAGTAGAAATGGTTAATGCCATGCTCATAAGTTCTAATTTACCTTATAACCTATGGGGTGATGCTATGTTATCTGCATGTTATATTTTAAATAGAGTACCACTTAAAAAGAATAATATTTCTCCTTATGAATTATGGTTTAATAGGGAACCCAACCTAAATAGAATTAATGTTTGGGGTTGCTTTGCATATGTTAGAAAAGCAGACCCTAAACGACCAAAGTTAGGAAATAGAGCATTTAAATGTGTTTTCATAGGATATCCACTTAATAGTATAGCTTATAGATTCCTTATTCTTGACACCCTAGAAATTATAGAATCTATAGACGTAGAATTTTTTGAAAATCAAACTGTTGAGATCCCATTGAGATCATCTAGTCCAGAACCTAGTATGGCTAATGATATCAATGATGATGATTATGCTCCTGCTCAAAACAGCAAGGAAGTATCAGTACCAGATGATAGTACTGAATAAAGGAGAAGTAAAAGAGCAAGAATAGAGAAAGACTATGGTCTCGACTTCATTACATTCTTGTAGAAGGCAGTAAGGACGAAGTCCTTAATGTGACTAAATATGTAATGAACATCGATGACGATCCCAAAACTTATTCTGAGGCTATGAGTTCCAGAGATTTCAAGTTCTGGAAAGAAGCTATCAATGATGAAATGAATTCCATACTGTTAAACCAAACTTGGGTCTTAACTAATTTACCTCCTGGTGCTAAACCTATAGGATGTAAATGGATATTCAAGAAAAAGTTGAACACAAATGGATCCATTGATAAGTTTAAAGCCAGATTAGTTGCTAAGGGATATAAGCAATGACATGGAGTAGATTACTTTGATACATATGCTCCAGTTGCTCGCATATCTTCTATACACTTTTAATTGCACTTGAATCAATTCATAAATTAGTCATACATCAAATGGATGTAAAGACTGCTTTTCTAAATGGATATTTAGAAGAATAGATATATATGGAACAACCTGAAGGTTTCAAAACCCCAGGCCAAGAAAAGAAAGTTTGCAAATTAGTGAAATCTCTTTATGGCCTGAAGCAAGCTCCCATGCAATAGCTTGCGAAATTTGATAAAGTTGCACTGTCATATGGATTCATTGTTAATGATGCTGATAAATGTATTTATAGAAAATTGGATAACAACGGTAGTGTTATAATATGTTTATACGTTGATGACATGCTAATATTTGGTTCCAATATATCCTGTATGAATGAAACTAAAAATTTTCTGTCTTCTAAATTCGATATGAAAGATTTAGGAGAGGCTGATGTAATTTTGGGAATTAAAATTATTAGGAAAGAGAGGGAGTTATTACTAACTCAATCTCATTACATATAGAAATTCCTACAAAAATATGGTCATTACGATGACAAACCAGCACCAACTCCTTTAGATCCTAGTATTAAATTAGAAAAGAACACTGGACATACTATCTCTCAACTAGGGTATTCCAGTGTTATTGGGAGTCTTATGTACGCTATGCATTGCACTAGACCAGACACCGCACATGCTATAAGTGTATTGTGTCGATCTACGAGTAATCCAGGTTTCGAACAATGGAAAGCTATTTTCAGAGTTTTAGCTTATTTGAAAGGAACCACTGAATATGGTTTATCTTATGAAGGATATCTTACTGTGATAAAAGGATATAATGATGCAACATGGAACAATGTAGAATCCAAATCCAAGTCTACGACTGGATGGATCTCTACATTAGGAGGTGTTGCCGTGTCTTAGGCTTCCCAGAAGCAGACCTGTATTTTTGACTCAACAATGTCAGAATTGATTGCATTAGCAGATCCATGTAAAGAAGAGGAATGGTTTAGGAATTTATTAATGGAAATCCTTTATGGAAGAAGCCATCTCCAGTAGTCTTGATTAACTATGACAACCAATAAACGATATACAATGTGTCTAATAAGACATATAATGGAAAGTCTAGACATGTGAGTCTAAGACATCAAATGATGAGACAGTTACTCAAAAGAGGAATTATAACTGTTGACTACATAGAAACGAAGAAAAACTTGGCTGACCCACTTACAAAGAATCTTCCAAAGGCAATGGTTTCTATAAAGTCATAAGAAATGGGACTAAGTTCTGTGAACGAAGGTTGATCATCCTTAATAGAAACCCAACTTATGTCTTGAAAAGGATAGACAAAGTTCAATGGGTACCAACAAGTTAAGAGAATGATTATGGAACACTAAATCGATAATCCTATAATATTTAGTATTGGATTCTACAAGAACAAAGGATATATATATATATATATATATCCTTAATAAGTCTAGAAACCTTAAAAGGTGTATCGCAGAATCACTTTAAGAGACTTACCTATATGAGTATGGAAATCAGGTCATTTCTTAGGAAAGTAAGACCGCTTTCTAAGTAGACTTATGAACCAGGATTTAAGCACATGGCTATTAACGCGCTGAGTAATACATAACACTTTACCTAAGGAAATCGACGTGTGTGATTGTTTTGGTTTTATCATTAGGGATATTTGGTTCAAGATTCATTCACCATAGAATCTCGATAAGGCTTTGAATGGTCTACACTAAGTAAAGTTTCAAATCCAAAAGATACCTTTTATTTATGTGTTGGTTTTCATGATGATGCAAAACTTGATCTTAGAACTACATAGGCTTGGTCCCACTTGGGTATATAGGAAGTCACTCTAATGATTCAGCCGTCCTATTTATTTATTTTTCTTATTTTGAAAATTGGGGGAGATTGTTGTAAAATTTTCAAATATAGTTTTGAGGCTTTGATTTGGAAGAGAAGAAGTAAAGAGGACAGAAGAAATCAATTAGTCCCACAGGCTAGAAAATTATGCAATATATTTGTATAAATATAGCTTTCTCATGTGGATGTTGGAGCCTTGGGGCTCCCACATGTTTGCTTTTTTGTGAGGAGAAAAGTCATGCAACACCACACGCGCGCCGCCGTCCTCCGTTCGACCGAACCGGGCCGGGTCGGGTACGGGTTTCGGGTTCAGATACGAAAATATTTTTGGACCGAATGTAAACAATAACGAGTTAGATTTCAGCCCGTTAAGGAACCAGAAGCGAAAGTTTTGAATTTAAAGAAAGGGCGGGAAATTTGTAACGTTTTTTGAACATTGCAAAATGAATAGATGCGACGTTTCAATTCAAATGTATGTGACTGTTAGCAACAATTTTGTAATGTTGGGAGGGGATGCAACCCTTCATGAATGGATACGTCTTCACATCTATAAATAGCAACTCCCAAACAATGTTAACAATCAATTCATATTTTTCTTCTTCTTTCTACGCAGATTTAAACGCCAGGGAAGTGTTAAAAGTGTTGCTAATCGCTGCACTTCCATTACTCTATATTTTGAAACGCCTGCAAGGTGTTGCAAACGCTGAATCGTTGCAGATTTGTTTTTTCTTCTTCTTTATTCCTTTCTCTACATATTGCATCATCAGATATCAAATACTAAAGTGTTATTGGTCAAATCAAAGGCGTACAAACTTTGAATCCGATTACGCTGTTATAAGGCTTCATTGAATCCTGAAAGTCGTTAGTTCGATAACCCGTTTGTACTTGGTGGGTTGAACTATTGTCTGAAAGAATTATTCTATAGATCCCTGAAGTCAAAAGTACAACATTATCTTCATCGCAATTGCCATCAAATTCGCCTCGAACCGCAAAATCCCCAACATATTTCATATATTTCCAATATATGTAATGTACATAAGCATACTTTCTCTATAATTCATATGTTCCTACCAAACATATATTCTTCAGGTGAGAAAAGATATTGTTATATGTTTTTGAGGAATAATGGTTAAATAGTAAGTTAAATTTATCATATCTCTTGCCATGCTTCTATCGTTATAATACGAACTTCCTGTGTAAACTTACTCTACATGTTCGCATCTACACGTTTTGGTTTTATTAATTTGATTGCAACTTCTTGGGTACAGTAGCTTCCTCAATATTTGAGAAATAACAGAAGATAGTGGATTATACACCTCAACTTTTAATACAAGATCATATTATTATTATCTCCTTAGATCTAAAAGTTTATGTAATGCTTCCAGTGTAAAAATTAAAATAAGATTTTATATGATTTATTTAGAATATGATTATACTTTCATATTATTTTATCAAGTTTTATTTTTGTGTGACAATAATATTATGATGTTTCAAACCAACTTTTCAACGCTACTTATTCCAAAAAATATTTCACCTCTAAATCTATTTATATGTCTTACAAGAAAGAAAAGCGTAAAACAACCAAAATGGTGTATAACTCACAAACCTATAACAATGAGAAATAAGAAACAATCACTTTCCAAAAACGGTCATTGAGCTAATACAAAAAAAATATTACTTTTATTTTTACTAACAAATCTTTAACACATAATTTATAGTCTAAACCCATGTGTGTAGCATGGGTTCACATAGTGTAAATATAAAAACGATTCATAGACCCAATCACAAAGTCAAGCATAAAAATCTATTTATCATAAAATATACTTTTTTATTTTGTCATCACAGCCACCAAATTAGAGGCAATTTACAATCTGATCATGCATATCGTTCATGAAACGACGGTTCTACATCGTCCATCATGTTATATGTTTCATTAGTGCCATTCTCTTCATCTTGCTCGTTTTGTTCAAATAACATATTACGAAGAGAAACACGATGCAAAAAATTATGCATTAGCATAAAACAATGATTATATCTCTACGAACAAAAAACTTATACGAAGTCATTTTGTTCAGATGTTTGAAATCTCTTTTTAATACATCAAAACTTCTCCCAATCGTATTTCTTAGTTTTGCATGTGCACAAAATATTATTTCCTCTAAAGGTTTCAACCAATACAGCGTATTATGATAAGAAGATATAAAGCCTCTAGTGTTAACGTATGCTCCATCACAAAGATAATAAATACCTACAAAAACTTAAACGCCAATGTAATAATGGTTTACCATTTTACATTTTACTATCTTACTATAGGATAGTTGAAGGTGGTATCAAAAAATTATTTATAGGATCAAGCAATGTTTCATTTAGGACTCTAGAATCGTGCGTTATCACTTCCAACTAGTCATCACATGATATACATTTTATGTCAAAGTCGCAAATGGTCAACACACTTTGATAACAATTTCCTCGACCTTATCTTCGAAATGGAACTTGGTCATCTATTGGAATATTCACATCTATTAACGGACTATCTAATGCTCCAACTGCACCTATAAAAACTCATTCTCTTAGTTCAATACACACTTTAATATCTTCGATGGATTCGGTAAAATATAGAGGAATGATCATATCTCGGGAAAAATTCATCATTGCATTCAAAACCTCATGAAAATACTTTTGTACCGTTTGTCCAAAATGTTGAAATCGATACTTGACTATGTTGTTTCGATTATTAGTACTTATGGTAGAAAGAAACGTTGCCATTTTTTCTTCGATGCCTATATGTTTGGCATAAGACAAAAGCAAAGACGTAGGTTTTTAAAAGATTGTATATCCATTTGAAATTCATCATATATGAAAATCGAAAGACCTTCCAACAACTCATTCATAAAATGTTTACCAGAAAAAGATTAGGTCAACACTTTTGTTGCATAGTTCTACGATTTCTAATTTTAAGTAATATCAAGACCGAGATCAATCTTACAAGTAACCACTCGTTTGGAGTTTTTTTTGTATTTTAAAAAGGTCGAAAATCATTATTACATGTGAAATGAAAAGGTGAAATGAAACAACTTGCACGGTATTATGAGGAAGATTATCATCATTTATTTATACACATCATACGCTTTATTATTATTGTCCACAGCAACTAAATTATTGTTAATATTGAACATAATTTGGAAACTCTACTTTTTTTGGCGATACTCTGCTCGTCCATGAAAGGAATCTTTGGTTCTGGTTTGTCACAGAACATAGTTTGTTTGTATTCGTCTTGTGTTTTAGCATCCAAAATTTTGATTTCTCTCTGAGAAACCATAACATCCATGCATGAAGGTCCTTTGCTAGCCTTCTCTTCATAATTTTTTCTTTCAAGATATCAACTAATCCTCTTATTTGATATTTCAATGGCTCATCACCTGTGTAACAAACCGCTCAAAAGCATTCCGACTCAGAAAAGGCCCATCGAAACTAAGACTCATTTTAATATTGGCTATTAGTTAGTAATAATAATAATACAGGGCAATAACTATGCTTTCAAAACTCACAACGGAAGGAACAGAGTATGATAGCAAATTTATCCATTTATTTCAAAATAAATTCAAATGTAATAATACAGAATAAAACATAGTTTCCAGGACAACCGTTACATTATTTGTTCAAAAGTATTCTTTCATGGATACAATAAAAAGTATCATAAATAAAAATATCTGCCACAAGCTTTGCTCATGCCGTCTTCAAGCATCATCATCGTCATCACTCCTTCCTTAACCTATATTGAAATAAAGAGGGAGTCAGAACAATAAGTGTCTGGTGAATAAAACCACGAGCTTTGATATTTCAGTACTTGGGCAGTATATGTCAAAATAGAAATATGTCTTATGTGTTCTAAAACCATTTAATATTTCATAAAAGGAAAGGAGGCATACCCTCAAACAACCTTTTAATACCTTCCATTCCCCAAGCAAGTTTCACGATCTCATAACCCATACCAATGTTATAAATGTCTAACAATGTGAGAGACAGAACCCAAACCACTTAATATCTTTTAATGGAAATATAAGCAGATATTGACTATTTTGGACTTCATTTGAGGTAGGCCCGCATCATTTAATACATATTTCAAGGGCAGACTCCACGTAGACATCTATTTAGTTAACATTGCACGGAAATCTCTTGGAACACTAAATACTTTCTATTAAAGCGGATCTTTCCGAGATATTCTTAACTGTGCCTAAACCCAACCCCAACCATATAATACTTCATTTAGGGAAGAAAGCGGGCCCTCAAACAACCACTTAATGCCATCTAAAACCTTGAAGCGGGTCCTTTGTCTTATGACTCGTACACACGATGACGTCTCACATTAGCCCGACTATTCAATGGTACTAGTAGGCTGATTAACTAGGCAGATTTACCCTACAGAATTGGGACTAAGCTCTTTCATCATAGTTACTTATCATAGGTGATGTCCCTTATCAGTCCCACAGTCACATTGTTGGTGGCTAGATTAGCTATGCAGACTTCTGTGTGTCTTTTGAATGACCTCGCACTACTTATGACTTAGTCATATTTTAAAACACTCTTAATATATTATCACATACCTTGCCGTGTTCATTAATTATGCTATATAAGAATTCCTTCTTAATTTGCCTTAAAAAATCGGTTAGCTTCTTAAGATGTATTGATAATTATTACCTAATTAACTATGCAATTATATGTTATAATAATATGCTATTTACATTAATTAATATACAAGTAGATACACATCTACTATTTTCTATGCGCTCCGATATTTCACTCTAACTAACATTTAAATGTCAAATCCTTTTTAATGATAATAATACAAGTCCTTTTCCTTATTATTAATGGTGTCAAATTTCCCATATCCATAATAAGGGATTTCAATATCCTTAACAAATGGTTCAACGTTCATATCCAAAAATTGTAATAAACAGACTTGTACATAATAAAAATTTCAACTCAATCTATCACATCAAATTAGGGAATAATCAAATTGCAATTCTAGTTTCAATCTCTATTCAACTCCTCTTTTATAAAGAATTTAAACAACGGGATTTCTCCTTTACTTTCGTATAGAATAAATGGTGTAAAATACAAATAAATTCATACTTTTACGCTCTACTTCTAAATTGAAATTTCGTAATCAAATTAGAATTAAAGAGGAGTGTAGAAATTAAAATCACCAAAGACTGCAAAAACTACATATCCCAACAATTTAATGTAAACAATTGAGAATTCCAACAAGAATTGACATTTCGAATTATAGGAGTTTTAGGGGGTTTCATTTTCTTCGTAAACCAGAAACTCCTAATGCATATTAAGATCCATAATATACTAAATGATTATTGGAATAAAAATATTAAGGTTTCCACTAATAGGTTATTCTTAGCCTTTCTTGCATGGATTTGTAACGCCAAAACACTCTTTTTCAGATCCCTTCCTTTGACATATATATATACACACACACAAAAAGGGAGTGGTGTAATTAATTTGCTAGATTCAGAGAGATCGGAAGATAAGAGAGTAGATTTAGAAGAATAATTAGAAATGAAATAGAATCCTTACCTAGATTTCATGTTGAATTTTTGGATCTAACCAAAAAGAGAAAATGATAGAGTATCGCTGAATTCCCAAATATTTTTATGGATAAAAGTGGAGAGAGTAGGATCCTATTTATAGGGGTTGAAATGTACCAGAACCATAGGATGAAAATAGGTTAAAATGGATAAATCTAGAATGATGTCGATAGGAAAACCCTAGCGACCACTAACAGGAGCGATCGATCGCCTTATAAGCACCGGCCGCTAGCGATTGACTGGTTGGGGTCGGCGGTCGACTCTCCGCCTATTTTGGGAACGTAATTATTTTTGTACCGTTATGTTATTTAATTCATTTGTCAAACCTAGACACCAATTTTCCCGACTTGTCAAGCCTAACAACTTTTCTAAGAGGGGAGACTTTGACAAATGTCATATCTCCTGCCACAAATTCTTGCTCTTTCCTTCTCTTATCCGCATAATTTTTTTTGGCAATTTGCACTACCTTCATTCGTTTTCTGATCAATTCTACTTTTTCCATGGTATCACGGATCAAACGAAATCCAAACCAAATTTTGTCTATAGTTTCAGACCAATAACTCGGTGATTCGCATGGACTTCCATAAAGTGCTTCAAAAAGGCTATACCAATCGTCGCTTGATAGTTATTATTATACGTGAACTCAACCAACGGTAGGTGCAGCTCCAAATTTCCTCCAAAGTCTAAGATTAAAGCTCTCAACAAGTCCTCCAAAATCATATTTATCCTTTCCATCTAACCATCTGTTTGTGGGTGATAAGCCATCTGTTTGTCCAAGAGACATAGCACTCCTATTGTCCCTAATAGGAACAAAATGGGCACTCTTGGTGAGTCTATCTACAACAACCTAAATGTCTTCATTAGCCTTCTGACTCTTAGGCAAACCCTTCATGAAGTCTATAGAAGTGTGTTCCTATTTCCAAGTCGGAGTATCTCGAAGGTAATAATAACCATACGAACTTCTCTTGCCCAGCCTTTATCTTCTAATATGTCAAGCATTTAATAACAAACTCGGCTACTCTTCCCTTTATTTCAGGCCAAAAGCAAATCCTCTTCATATCCTTATACATTTTATCTCTTCCGGAGTAAATAGTCACCTTAGAGTGGTGGCATTACATAAGCACCTCCTCTATTATGCCATTAATCATTGGGATACAAAGGCATCCATCCCTTCCCATCAACAAAATATCTACTAGCATGTGGAAAATATTCTCCTCTCCTCAACTTCTCCACACTAACTTCTCATCCTTCATCTGCTCAAGCCCAATGTGGTCCATTAAAGCTGTCCTAACCACCATTACTATTAAAAAGCCTTGGATGGGTTCCGTTGGTGGTTGAAAGTTAAAATTTGAGAGATACTCCAACTGCCTCCATTCATATCTAGTGCTCAGGGTAGTGCATCTTCGACTAAGGGCATCGATGACTACATTTCCTTTTCTAGGAGTATATTGTATACCAAAATCAAATGACAATATATTTCCATCCATCTTTAATGCATAAGATTCAAATCTTTCTGGAAAAATAAGTATTTGAGCGATTTATGGTTTGTGAATAACTCTAATCATTTTTCCAAAAGATAATGCGTCCATATCTTCAAGGCAAGGACAATAGCTGACAACTCCAAGTCATTAACTAGATATCTTTTCCCATGATCCTTCGATTGCCTGCTAGTATAAGAAATTGCCTTCCTTTCTTGAATTAGAACTTCTTCTAATAATGTGCCATAAGCATCTGTGAAATTCACGAATGGTTTGGTCCTGTCGGGAATGGTGAGCACATGTGCACTTGTCAATAACTCCTTAAGCCTCTCTACTGCCTCAGTGCATCCATTATATGAAGAAAAGACTAGGTTCTTCTTATTCCATTAGGTTAAGGGGGCTATTATTCTTGTAAAGTTCTTTATGAACTTCCTATAGTAGTCTGCCAATCCTGAAAAACTTCTAAGTTCTGATGCATTCTTAGGAACTCTCCATCTTTGAATAGCCTCTACTTTGGCTGGATCCACCGTTAGTCCTAATCAGAAACAATATATCCAAGGAATCTAACCTCCTCTTCCAAAAGTGATAGTTAGCAAATTTGGCCTTAAGCTGGAGCCTTCTTAAAATTCCTAGTACCTCTCCTGGGTAGTCCTCATGCTCCTTTTCGCTTTTGGAGACTACCAATATATCATCCACGAATACAAGGATAAATTTAGTTTCCCTTTAAACACCTATATGGCATTAACCTAAAAGCATTACTTCCTACTCATAGAGCCCATCTGGTGTGTGGTATGCAGTCTTTGACTTGCTTTCTTCTGCAATCCTTAACTGATGAAGTCTAATTGCCAAGTCTAGTTGAGAAAGGACTTTGGCTTCTATAGGTTGGTTGAGCAAGTCATCTATCCTTGATAGAGGACGCCTATTATTTCTTGTTAACTTGTTCAGCTCCTTACAATTAACGCAAAGTCTCCATGAGCCGTCCTCTTCAGTGGCAAAGACAATAGGGGCTCCCTATTTTGAGGTACTCCGATGGATGAATCCTTTCTATAGTAGCCTAGAGATCTGCTTGTCTTATTCCGTTCTTTCTTTGGTGGACATGTGTCTTAAGGGCAGATGGACTAGCTTTGCATCCTTCTCCAAATTGATTCAAAACTCGATCTCCCTATGAGGTGCGAGACCTAAGACTTCTTTAGAGACATTAGGAAATTCACAAAGTATGGGTGGGGATGATAGCTCACTAAAAGATAGGCTTAGCGAGTATAAATAGCTTGACTCAACCAAGTCTTTGGATTTACAAAGAATTTCTTGGTCACGGCCTCTATAAATTTTCAATCATACAACCCTTCTATCATAGTCAAGAATCGCTCCATAGTATGCTAAGCAATCCATACCCAAGATAAGTCCGTACACCTCAAAATTTACAATGTATGCATTACATAAGAAATCAAAATCACATATGTTCACAACTAGGTCTTTGCAAATTAAAGAGGAATGTGTTGACCCCCCCCCCAATAGGACTGGATACCACTATTGGGCTGGTGATAATTTGGGTTTAAATGTTTAAGAAATTAACTACATTCCAAGCTATAAAGGAATGTGATGCTCCAAAATAAAATATGGTACGAATAGTAACCCCAACAATCAGAGTTTTAACTTCTAATGTTGCCTTCCCCTGATCTTTAGGTAGTCTACTCTAAGTAGGGACAACCTCGATAGCATAGACTTGTCCATTTGACCCTTCCTTTGCCGACTTAGAACATTGGTTCTTAAGGTGTCCTTCTTCATGGAAATTATAGCACTTCCCTTTAAAAGCTTCTTTCATCAGACACACCCTACAATCTTTAGCATCATTACCCTTTTATATCTCTCTTGCATACTTTACCATCCTTCTTAAATTTCCCTATTGACATCTTGTTTTCCTAAAAGCCTTCCTTTTTGGATCCTTCTTGCTTTTGGGTAAGCCGAGCCTTCTTCTCCGCCTCTTTTTCTTCTGCACTTGCTGACTTCAACAAAACCGTCTCAATAAACATTTCGTATGTAACACCCGCAGGAACTTGGGTCAACAACATTTCTCTCAATAAGAAGTTTAGGTCCTTCACGAAATTCGTGGCATTTTCCATTGGCGTATTTATCAAGCTCATCCTGAACTTAACCACACCATAATCTTACTACTGTACTCCCATAAGGTGGAGTCTCCTTGGCTAAGCTGTATGAATTTCTCCAGTTGTAAACTTACTTCTGCTCTCGACATAAACCATAACTTAAATCTGTCTTCAAATTTATCCTAAGTAAAACACTATCAACATTTTTTTCACTTACTAAGTTCCACCAATCTAATGCATCCTTTTTAAGGTGTTAAGCTGCTATCCTTCTCTTTATCTGATCCTCCCATCTAAGTGCTCAGAATATTCTCTCGCAATCACTAATCCATGCTTTGGATTCCACATATCCTTCAGTTCCAAGGTATGTTTTTCCTCTCATATTAGCAAAGTCCTTAGATATCCTAGGAAAGTCAACAGTACAGGGTGTTGAATCAGCAGGCGGGGTAGCTGGTGCTACCGGTACAGATGGAGGGACAGGGACTTGCTCAACTTGCCCGAGGTACTATTTAAACCATTGGGGAATCCCACGAATGGTAGGTTTTCCACAAGCAGAGATACCAGTTTAGAAAGAAAATTTAGTATCAACCATATTAACTATTTGTAGGTTGAATCTTTAGTGGCGATTTCCAAAGATATAATTATATGCTGAAAGAAAAATAGTTGCCTTATGTGTGCACGTATGTTCAAAGAAATAGGGGTATAAATATATATATATATATATATATATATATATATATATTAAGATTTTTTGAAAAAAAATTCAAAAATTAAAAGTACATCACTTATATATATATATATATATAATAGCCCAATTGACCGGGTAACCTAAGCTCTGATATCAAATGTAACAACCCACGACGAAAAAGGCCTAAATTTCGCCTAGAAAGGATCATCGAAACTTAGACCCATTCCAAGGTTGGTTGTTGGTTGGTGAAAGTAATAACAATATAGCTATAATTATTCTTTCAGAACTCATAGCAGAAGGAACTAAATATAGTAACAAACTGTACCCATTAACTTCAAAATAAATTCGAACATCATAATAGAGAACAAATCATAGTTTCCACAATAACCATGACATCATTTTTTTAAAGTATTATTTCATGTGTATGGTAAAAAGTATCATAGATACCAATATCTGCCACAAGCTTTACTCATGCCATCTTCAAGCATCATCATCATTATCACTTCTTCCTTAACTTGTGTTGAAACGAGAAGGGAGTCAGAACTACAAGTGACTGGTGAATAAAAACCTTAAGCCTTATTATTTTAGTACTTGGGCAGTATATGTCAAAAATAGGAACATGTCTTATTTGTTCTAAAACCATTTAATTCTTCGTATAAGGAAAGGGAATGGGTCCTAAAACAACCACTTAATACCTTCTCTTCTCGAAGTTGATTTCCCAATCCCATAACCTATGCCAACATCATAAATTTCTAACAATGTGAGAGATATAACCCAAGCCACTTAATACCTTTTAATAGTAAAATAGGCAGACTCTGACCATTTAAGACCTTATTTGAGGTAGGACTTGTAGGATAGATTTCACCATAGAGGGGGAGGGTGTGAATTGGGTGATACTAATAATTATAATAATTTAATGAGATAGTATACAAAATAATCATAGCACTGATAATAGCAGAATTATAGTAACATAAATAATAGAAAAATATGGAATGCAGAAATAGAACAACACAGATTTACCCAGTGTGACGACCCGCCCTTCTCGACCCTTGAAAAAATCGACACAAATACGCTCATATATAATATGCCGACGATCAAGTGCTGGGAAAAGACAGATTGTTGTGGGAAAAGAAAGAAGATAGAAGAAAGAAGGAACTAAAACAATAACAGAATCTCACAATCGCAGCAGAACAATATGTAATAGATAAATGACTGATCTTTATACAAAAAAACTATATCTTTTTTATACATTACATCATCAAAGTAACACAATCAATAGCAAAATATTGGACAGTTATATTAACTTGTCCCCACAAAAGCTGACCACAACTTATACTGCACAGCGAAATATACATCAAGTACGTGTGAACATCTCACCATTCAGCTCATTTCTAGAGCTCCAAAGCATCCTATCCTGTATTTATAATACTCGGTCTGACCCGAGCATTATAATAAAATAACTCCCGAGTCAGTCTGGAAAATCAGCGTGAGAAAATACACTCAATTTAATTATTAAAGTTTCAAAATCCTTTGAAAATCAAAGGCATCTCGTAAGGCCACGCCACAAATAAACATGTCGGGTTTTTACCTTACGATAACCAAAACATTCTTATAAATCCTCTGATATTATAATAATGCCTAAGTACAAATATTTATTCAAATAGCCGAAATTGTTACAGTCGCTAAATTCCAGCAATACTAGGCTCTATAATTAATACCGTAAAGGGCACATAGGGAGAATGGATTTCCATCTAATGACTAGGCACTGCGGTACCACCTATCACGGTACCTGGTCTAGATCAAGCATACCGAGGACCCCTCCCGATCCTCTGCAATACAAGACCGGAGCTACCCCTTACTGGATAGTCCGAATAAGATCACCCTGCGGTTGGGATCAGAAACCGCCCACACAGCCGAAATAACGAGACATCTAGACAGGGATGACCTTACCCTAATTGGTTGCTAGCCATTTAGCCTTGCTTCATATCCCCTGATTTTCAGTCATTTTCGGTCGATGAGGTTCGAGGCTAAGCGTTCCCTTTTTAGAACACATCTCACTTAGAATGCTCATCGTCCTCCCGACGATGTTCTGATAGCATTCATCCATATAAGTTCGTTGCCGGCCCTAACGGAACCGAATGCACTACTCCTACTACATCCATTATGGAATCTCCCGCAGGATTAGTAGCGATTAGCCCTTGCACTTCACTGCTCCATCTTCAACTCCAAGCTCTTGTCTTCATCACGAAAACGTACTCGTTGGATCGAAGTGGTTTTTGGATCACAAATCCGATCTCAGTCTCTTCGAAACAACATTCGCTATTTCCCGGTAAACTCAACCCGGTTCTTTAGGAAATACACATACGAATATAAGATCGGAGATCACCTCCTAACCGTTAGTGGACTGATTTCCTTATAAACGTCCTAGAAGAACAAGCGAGTTTATATGTACAGTATAGCACCTCGAACGATAACTGTACCATATAATTCTCGTACTCCTATATATTTCCAAAGTCATATTTGGGTCCAGATTTGATAGTCGGTATTTAACTATCAAATAAACAAATCAATTCAACCAATTATTTATTTCCACTAAAAAGCAACTAGTCTTATCAAATTTAGATTTTTTTTTTGTAATTTAAATCACGTTCAAAAATATATACTTAAAACCTTTGAAATAAAACTACTTAAATCACTTTACCCAAAATAATAGTTATGAAGTTCTATAATAATTTTCCAAGTAAAACTTAGCCGCAAACTATTTTTAAAATAAAATATTTGTATAAAGTATAAATATATGAAAATTTACATTTAAAACATAATACTAATTTAACCTTTAAAATAATTACCACTAAAATTAATTTGAATAACATTTACTTTAAAATTCTAAAACAATTAAAAATAATAAATTTCTCTAAAACATTCTTTTTAAACAATTTTAAAACCTTAAAGTTATACTTAGAAATTTTCTTTTGAAAAATATACTTAGCTTTTCAGGAAATTCACCTTCCAACTTTTAAAAATAAAATCACCTTTTTATTTTTAAAAAGAATTTCCTTTCCTTATATATTCACACCGTGAATCTATACTTTCAAATTTATCCACTGATAAATATTCCACTTCATTTGTAAACAAAGTTTACAAATTTCCATTACTCATCTTCCTTTAAATTCCAGTTTCCAAAACACTTAATCGATTCTAAACCGATTTCCTGAGTTAAATTCCCTTTAAAATTTATATCTTGATTTATCCAAAATCAATTCCAAAATCCATTAACATCAATTCACCATTTATTATGATTTAAAATTCTTATTAAATCTGAAACATCAATTACATTCTTTATTTCAAAAAGTTTCTTTTCATTTCCTTTAAGAAATCAATTCACTTTATTTCTATATTTAAAATACCAAAATATATTCATCCAAACCATAGCATCGAATAACTTAAATTCCAATATAATCTATCACGGATTATCAAATAAAATATATCACAGTTTGGAAAAAAAATTACAATATTTTGAGGAATCCAGTTGGATCCTCTGTTTTCCTGCATCTACAGATGTTAGTACAACAATTAAAATACGAAATCCCACTTCGAGGGTGACATCGCAGTATAAAGGGTCATCCGCTGTTATGCGGGGCGCGTAGGGTCTCATCTGCTACATAATGCGGGAAATCAATCACTTCAATATATATACTACGACTATATATAATATCACATCCAGACTGATAACAAAATATCAATGCAAGCATTCAATTAATAATTTAAATTCTTAATTATTTAAATTAACAGGTAATCCAGATGTGAGTGAGATTAACTCACCTTGAGTTTAAAATGCCAAGCATTCCAATTTTAAATTAAATCGAGCGCCTTCGATTTAATCTAAAATTTTCACGAGCTTCGATCATTCCAGACTTGCTCCACTGCATAGCGCTCATCTCTACGATTCCAGCGCTTCCTGTTTCATCGAATTCCGACAACGTATGCAAAAGATATGAAATTTTAAAGTTTGTATATATATTTATAACAATTTCGTTTTTTTAATTTAATTACCAGATCAAATCGTGGCCACACGATTCGCAACAGGAGATCACGGCCATGAACCCTATCTTCTCACGCAATATTCCCAAGGTTTTAAAAACCCATCGTCGTCGTACTTCACGAAATCCTCTCGACCACCACGATCGCCTCTTGCACGATCCAACATCACTGAGAGTCGCGTCCCACCACGCTCCCCCTATGGCCTAAGGCTCGTGGAACTTGGTGCCATCTATCGCCTAGAAACTGCTCGAGAACGCGGCCCCTTCGTGGCCCGATTGCCAACGATCCACTCACCGATATACGATCACCACCGGTCATCCTGAAGACCTCGCTCCCCTCTCCGTTTTCGTAGTTGAAGAGTTGAGATGAAAGTTAATAGTTTTCAAGATAAACGAGGAAGAAGGTTGTTGTTTTCTGGCCATTGATGGCTTAAGTGGCGGCTAGAAGAAAAATTAGGGTTTTTGTAGAACAGTATTTAAAAATGTATAAATATTATTTTATTATTATTTTCCTCCAATTAACAAGATTTTCGAACCAACTCCAAATTAGAAATGCCGCCTGGCATTTATAAGGTTTTACCCACATTCCGAACACAATGGAACATGTTTCGGAGGCTAATTTGATCGTATGTGGAAGTTAGCCTTTTAAATCAATTAAAAATATTAATTTTTCGATATTAATGTCAAAGCGTTTCTCACCCGTACGAACAAACGGTAACTCCAAACGCTACGAAATTTGAAATCCGATAATAATTAACTATTACGGATCCAATGGAACTAGTTTCATCGAATTCCGAGACTATGCACCAGAAGGCTATTTTAACTCGTCGACTAAATCGAGCGATTTATAAAATCGTCGAAATCATTTAAAACTTCGCTTTTAAAACTTTACTAACTAAATTATAGGTCATATAGAATTTATATTCGCATTAGAAATCATTCTGATTCATTTTAAATTAAAATCCGATTATTTACATCATTATTATTATATATATTAAATTCCACCATTAAATTAATATAAAAATTCCAAATTTAACTTATCGACTTTAAAATCCCATTCACAAGTCCAATATTAAAATTCTAATCCAACTAGACTTAATAAATTTTAAAATCGTTTTCATATCCATTTATTTCTCAGATTTACAAATTATCTAAATTTCAAATATTAAATTATTACTTATCCAAATCCAATTAAATTGCCATATTTGAAATTATAACTTATTTTATTCATTCAACCAAAATCTTCATATTTCAAAATTAATTAACAATCCATATTCAACATTTAAATAATTTAAATGTTCAAAACCTAATAACCAAAATTCCGAGTCGTTACATTCCTCTCCTCTTATAAAAATTTGTCTCCGAAATTTGCTAAGGTAGGAAAAATACTCTCCTAGCCCATTAACTTACCTAAAACCCGCTTAACTAAAACTTACATTCACTTCTCAAAACTCTTTAGTTTAATCCAAAACCATTAGCTTTCATTTCTAGCTAAAAATCTTTGATTTCTAACATTGTTTCAAACAAATCAATTTCTAGTTAACCAAAATTTTCAAAAATTTTCTAGCACCCAAAATTTTTGAAATTTTTTGACGATGTCTCCTTTGTACGGAGAACGTTTTACAATATCACAAATATGATAAAAATATATACATCGACCCACACGGTCAAAAAACAAAAAATATAGCAATATATTATCATTTCTTAATTTTTTTATTGCGTAGGCGTACCTCATATTAGCGTTTTTAAGCGAGCGGCTTAATTTATATGCATTTATGCGCTCCAAACTCTATCTGATTGCCTCCTGTACTTACTCAACGAGCACATAAGTTTGAATAATCATGAAGTTTTAACAACATTCCATTTTCCTACTAGTCTAACACAAAGCTTCATAACCCAAACAAATAGACTTCATAATTCCACATGTTAACCAAAAATTATAAGCGATCACAAGGTTTCAACATTATTTTAATTTCCTCCATAAATCCCTATTTCATTTTATTTCACTTAGAATAATTTACAACCAAGTTCACTATATTCAATTCAACTTTGCACCAACTAATCTCATATCCATATCAAATTGATTTATATGCCTTACTTACATAATTTCACCTTTTTCCAAATTCAAAAATTATTTATTTGCATCACATTTATGATTCACTTTCATTTATATGAAATCCACTTTATTAAATTTCAACCTATTCCAATTGATTCAAAAACCAATTTTATTCACTCCTTTTAATTCATTTACTTTCGTTTATGACAAAACAACTAATTTCTATGCAAGTTTGCTGTTATTCAAGCAAATAACAATTTCTTAAGCTTATAACCATTTTAAATTAATTCCAACTAAATTTTATATTAATTTCATTCCATTCTGAATTATTCACAATCCATACATTCTCATTTCCATTCAAAACCATTTTCATAAAGCTCAACAACAACCATTTCATAATTCACTTAAGTTATTTCAACTCCATAATACTTCCATTTCTTCCTGCCTCAATTCTATTTTCATTTTAATTTGATTCTCATCCAATCAAATTCAAACCCGTTTACTAATTTCAATTCAACTTCATTTCATTCGACAATATTTCCATCATGTTTAATTTATTTACAATATATTTCGAATTCTATTTATAACTCAAGCTTTAATTCCAAACTCCACCATTAACTCGTAATTCAACTTCTACTTAACCACATTAGGTTACATTTTTAGATTTCTTTAACTAATTAGTTATCTAATCATTTCACTTCCAGGTCTTCAATCAACATTTGATTTTTATTCATTTACCCAAAATATCAAGCAAATTTTACTTTGGGTTTTATTTTATTTTTAAACTTTTCTCTTTTCATAAGCTATCGAAATTTATTCATTCCAATACAAATTTGATTTAATCTAGCTTACGCGAAATTCATCTTCATGCCATTCTTTTGAATTTATTTCAGTAAGAATTTAATTCATTCAATATCATTTCAACCTAATTAAATTTCCTTTCAATTCAATTCTTTGTCAATTTAATTCAAGTTCAACTAAATTTTATTTAACCAACTTAAATCCATACCATTTCTTTTAATAATTTAAATAAGAATTTAATTCCATTCAATATTATTTATAGCTCATCTTAATTTGGATTTGCAATACAAATTCAACTCAAATTCAATGAATTTAAGTTAAATTCAATTCGATCCAATTTTATTTCTCAACTTATTTACTTTAAAATCTTATATTGCTCACTTGAGTCCATTTACATCTTATATCCATAATTCCAGGATTATTTATTTCACTTAAGGGCTTAAGTGTATTCAGTCCATCAAATAATTATAACTTATACTTATACAATTATCCTTTCTTTCCACTTAATATAATGTCCAATTCAATTCAAACCAAACTTTAATTTATTTAACTTATCTTAAGTTAAATTCCAATATATCATATTCCCTTTAATTTACTCAAGTTAAATTTTAATTTCCAAGATTAAATTTTCAATTTCGTTTCTTAATTATGTCAACTTCACTTTATGAATTAAATACTAATTTCCCCTTGACTTTTCACATCATTTAAATAGAATGCCTAGAATTTAATTTCTCGGTTTTATTTCAAAACCATTTTGAAATCATAAATAACACATACCCTCTTGGTATATCAAATCAAACCTCCGGATTTTAAAATAACTTAGATTTACCAAAACAATCTCCCTTTGGAATTTCTAAAACAAACTTGTTTATCAAACAATTCCAAACAAATAATTATACCAAACCACCCCGGTAGCAATCCATCACTTAGAAACTCGAAAATGAATACCAATGATGTGGCCATCATCATCAGGATTATTTTCCAACGACTGAAGTGAGCTCAATGCTTCTTTACTTCCAAAAATTTATTTCAAAGCAATTTGTATCCAAAAATATTTCCCAAAATAACACTCCATTATTTCCTCCAAACACTTTGGAAAACATTTCAAAAAAATTCCAAACTTTTTGTTCAAATTCATTTAAAAACATTTTCCTATATTTTCGGGATTTAAATTATGGTTTAAATCAAATTTTGGTTATGTTCCATTGTATTATTTCATACTTACATAATTCTATTTGGTTATAAATATAGACCATTTCAAATTTTAGATTCTTATTTGATTATAATATTAACAACCAAACATCCAAATAAATATAATAATTTTTTTAGAAAATTATTTTTTTATATCGAAATATAATTTTGGATAAAATTATTTCATTTACCCATTTTAAAACAATACTATGTTGGTTTATCTTGTTTAAGAGTTTAGAAACCCCTATCGATACGGTTGTACTTTCCGTACCGACCAGAATTCATAAACACTCAACCGATAATTAACACAATATAAAAACAGTTTTATATTCACTAATAAATATGCGCTCATATCTATTATTACACTCAACTCATTCTAGAGTACTACCGAATCTATTTCTAATGAGTATTTCCCCCACCAAAGCCTAGGTTATCGCCAACCTAAGCTCTGATACCACTATAACGAACCGCCCTTCTCGACCCTCGAAAAAATTGACAAAATACGCTCACGTATAATATGTCGACGATCGAGTGCTGAGAAAATACAGATCGCCGAGGGAAAAGAAAGAAGGTCGAAGAAAGAAGGAACTAAAACATTAGCAGAATCTCACAACCGCAGCGGAATAATATATAATAGATAAATGACTGATCTTTAAACAAAAAACTATATCTTTTTTATACATTACATCATCAGAGTACAACACAATCGTAGCAAAATACTGGATAGTTATATTAACTTGTCCCCACAAAAGCTGACTATAGCTTATATAGCACAGTGGAATATACATCAAGTACGTGTGATACGTCTCGCCATCTAGCTCATCTCCAGAGCTCCGCAGCATCCTATCCTGTATTTATAATACTCGGTCTGACCCGAGCATTATGATAAAATAACACCCGAGTCAGTCTAGAAAATCAGCGTGAGAAAATACACTCGACTTAATTATTAAAGTTTCAAAATCCTTTGAAAATCAAAGGTATCTCGCAAGACCACATCACAAATAAACATGTCGGGTTTTTACCTTACGATAACCAAAACAGTTCTTATAAAATCCTCTGATATTATGATAGTGCCTAAGTACAAATACTTATTCAAATAGTCGAAATTGTTACATTCATTAAATTCCAGCAATACTAGGCTCCACAATAAAGACCGTAAAGGGCACGTAGGGAGAATGGATTTTCAACTAATGACTAGGAACTGGGTTACCACCTGTCGCGGTACCTAGTCTAGATCAGCATACCGAGGACCCCTCCCGATCCTCTGCATTACAAGACCGGAGCTACCCCTTACTAGATAGTCCGAATTAGATCATCCCGTGGTTGGGATCAGCAACCGCCTACACAGCCGAAATAAAGGGACATCTAGACAGAGATGACCTTACCCTAATTGGTTGCTAACCACTTAGTTTTAATGCATATCCCTTGATTTTCAGTCATTCTCGGTTGATGAGGTTCGAGGCTAAGTGTTAGCATTTTAGAATACATCTCATTCAGAATGCTCATCGTCCTCCTGATGATGTTCTGATAGCATTCATCCATACAAGTCCATTCTCGGTCCGAACGAAACCGAAGGCACTACTCCTACTACATCCATTTTGAAATCACCCTCGGGATAAGTAGCGATTAACCCTTGCACTTCACTGCTCCATCTTCGACTCCAAGCTCTTGTCTTCATCACAAAAACGTACTCGTTGGTTCGAAGTGGTTTTCAGATCATAAATTCGATCCAGGTCTCTTCGAAACAACATTCGCTATTTCCTGATAAACTCAACCCTGTTCTTTAGGAAATACATAGACGAATATAAGATTGAAGATCACCTCCTAACCGTTAGTGGACGGATTTCCTTTTAAATGTCCTAGAAGAACGAACAAGTTTATATGTATAGCATAGCACCTCGAACGGTAACTGTACCATATAATTCTCGTATCCTCCTAGATATTTCCAAAGTCATATTTGGGTCCAAATTTGATAGTCGGTTATTTAACTATCAAATAAACAAATCAATTCAACCAATTATTTATTTCCACTGAAAAGCAACTATCTTATTAAATTTAGTTTTTTTTAATCTAAATCACTTTCAAAAATATATACTTAAAACCTTTGAAATAAAGCTACTTAAATCACTTTACTCAAAATAATAGTTATGAAATTCTATAATAATTTTCCACGTAAAAATTAGCCACAAACTATTTTTAAAATAAAATATTTTTATAAAGTATAAATATTAGAAAATTTACTTTTAAAACATAATACTAATTTAACCTTTAAAATAATTACTGCTAAAATTAATTTATATAATATTTACTTTAAAATTCTAAAACAATTAAAAATAATAAATTTCTCTAAAACATTCTTTTTAAACAATTTTAAAACCTTAAATTATACTTAGAAATCTTCTTTTGAAAAATATACTAAGCTTTTCAGGAAATTCATCTTCCAACTTTCAAAAATAAAATCACCTTTTTATTTTTAAAACGAATTGCCTTTTCTTATAAATTCACATCCTGAATCTATACTTTCAAATTTATCCACTGATAAATATTCCAATTTATTTATAAACCCAGTTTACAAATTTCCATTACTCATCTTCCTTTATATTACAGTTTCCAAAACACTTAATCGATTCCTAACCGATTTCTTGAGTTAAATTCCCTTTAAAATTTATCTCTCGATTTATTCAAAATCAATTCCAAAATCCATTAACACTAATTCACCCTTTATTATGATTTTAAATCCTTATTTAAATTTGAAAAATCAATTTCATTCTTTATTTCAAAAAATTAATTTTCATTTCCTTTAAGAAATCAATTCATTTTATTGCTATATTTAAAATACCAAAATATATTCATCCAAACTATAGCATCTAATAACTTAAATTATAATATAACCTATTATGGATTATCGAATAAATTATATCAAAGTTATGAAAAAAATTCAATATTTTGAGGAATCCAATTGGATCCCTCCAACCTATTTTCCTACATCTGTAGATGTTTGCACAATAATTAAAATACCAAATCCCACTTCGAAAGGGACATCGCGGTACAAAGGGTCATCCACTATTATGCGGGGCGCATATGGTCTCATCCGCTATATAATGCAGGAAATCAATCACTCCAGTATATATACTACTATTATATATAATATCACATCCAGACTGATAACAAAATATCAATGCAAGCATTCAATCAATAATTTAAATTCTCAATTATTTAAATTAACATGTAATCCAAATGTGAGTGAGATTAACTCACCTTGAGTTTAAAATGCCGAGCATTCCAATTTTAAATTAAATCGAGCGCATTCGATTTAATCTAAAATTTTCATGAGCTTTGATCGTTCCAGATCTGCTCCACTGCGTAGCGCTCGTCGCGGTAATTCTGACGCTTCCTGTTTCGTCGAATTCTGACAACCGTATGCAAAAGATATGAAAATTTAAAGTTTGTATATATATATTTATAATAATTTCCTTTTTTTTAATTTAATTACCAGATCAAATCGTGGCCACACGATTCGCAACATGAGATCACGACCATGAACCCCATCTTCTCACGCGATGTTCCCATGGTTTTAAAAATGCATCGTCTCCATCCTTCACGAAATCCTCTCGGCCACCATGATCGCTCTATGCACCCAGTAGTGAGCTGGCCTAATATATTGGGTCGACTCTTGAAGTGGTCTATGGAAATCAGGAAACGGCACATCACCTTCCATCCTTGCACTTTCATCAAAGGCCAAACTATGGTCGATTTTATACTAGAATGCTCATGCTCGGATGAAGAAAAAAAGAGAGTAGTACCCTTGGACCTACAGAAAATAAGTGTGATGTTGATAAGACGTAACAAAGGCATAGAAGATGGATTCCTCAAGACTAGAATACGTTTTATCAGAAGAAGGAGAAGTCCTATTCTTATTTTGGAAATAGTTGTAGAAAATCCATTGAGTAGCTAGAGTATTCCAACATGAGAGTTGAATAAGGATAGGCTTGAGTTAACCATTTTTGAAGAAGAAGAGCTAAAACCATGCGCACTTGAAACGCCATTATATGAAGTTGTCGAGCTTATTTGAATTAGGTTGTCTTTATATGCTCTAATTCAAGTGATAAGCTATTGGAAATGTTTTCTAAAAATTAGAAGCCTTAGATGTATATTATCTTCTAGAAAAAAATGATAAACGAGTTAGAAACATCAGTGTATGAAATTTTTGGAAAAGTATATATTTTAAAGTTTGAATCAATAAACCCTTATTTAAGCTTCAAACATGGAAAAACACTATAAAAATTAATTTTTCCTAACTATTCTAAAGCTTTCATTTTTTTTAAAGTTTGCGTAAGGCATATGCACTTATCTTTTAATATGTACCATGCTTTTGGACAATGGAACTTTTAAAAGGTAAACTTAAAGAAAAGAAAAGGCAGTAAGTAAAACCTGTCATTATGAAAATAGTTCCGTCGCACTTTGGAAAGAAAATACTAAATAAAATTATCACTTTTCTTTTAAAATACACTTCTATGACGTTTTCTTGCTTACAAAAGAAAGATTAGAAAGATATATTTTACATGTCACTTTTCAAAGCTAAATCGAACCATTTGGCTACAAATATAAATTGAAAGAAGTATCATGATTTTTGCCAAAAGGAAACGTTTCTCAAAATTAGCAGATATCTTATAACTTTTTAAAGCTTACTAGTTTTTGTGAAAAAAAAGATTTGGGAATCAAAGATTTTGAAAAAAAAAACTTTTCACTTGGAATTTGACTGGAGTTACAAGAATTACACATCTTACAAAATTTGGATTGATTTGGGGTGAACTAGCAAGGCTAGTCAGTATGTAGTATGCTAAGGACGTGCAAATATTGAGCATTATGAAATTGTGAGCATTGAAGATTTGGGGTAAATAATGAAAATTATCATAATGATTTAGCGGCCTTTTTGATCAACCTTTGAATTGAAAGGGTAGAGTACCAACTCGAATTTTCTATAACCATAAAGAGTGAATGCCACTTTTTGTTTTCTGTCCAAGTATGGTTTGGGTTATCGAATCTTTAGGAAAGAAAGGTTGGAAGGTGTGATTTGGATCATTCATATTCTATTACAAAGTAAGGAAAGAATAAGATAAGATATTTTACTTTACCAAATGATACTACATAGATAACAAGTTTCCTCTATTTAGCTGGCTATTATAAACTGAGATAGTTTAGCTAAGGTCACTATTATGTTTCAAAATACATAAAGCATCCTTGCCAAAAAAGCATATAAATTAGGTTCTTTTTTTTTCGAAATCATAAAAAACAATGGAAAAAGCTTCCAAATTTCAAAATTTATTTCAATTTATATTTATCTTCGTACTCATGTCAAAAAAAAAAAATAAGTGGTTGAAAAATGAAAAAATGAAAATGTTAAGCTCCAGGAAAACTTACAAAAGTGTATGCAATTATTCATAATATTGCTAATATACAAGCAATTATAGTCAATAATTGCATGCTTTTATGCGATGTATATTTTAAAATTTATTTTAAATTATATTTAACATCATATTTATTGCATAAAAAGCAAGAAAAAGTTGATGGAAAACAAAAACAAAACAAAACATACCACTTCCAATGGAAAATTGCAGATGTATGTGCAAATTTATAGAATAATTGCAGACATTTCTGTCATTTTTTGATGTTTACAAATATTGGCTTATTGAGTGAATATTTGCAAATGTGTCTGCAATTGTTAAGTGAACATTTGCTTATATGCTGCAATATTTTTCAATAAGTGCAGACATTTCTACACTTATTCTATGTTTTTATCTAGTAGCCTAGTTTTTGTATTTACAATTTTATGTATTTTTTTAAGTAATGGAACAAAAAAATACGAAAAAAATTCGCTACAGTAAACTAATTATGGGGACCCGCTTTACATATGCGATTTGCACAGGGATATTGTTTGAATTAAGTTTGATTTTAGAGATGTGTGCCTAATATTCACTAATAAGTAAGTCCCTAAAATATTTTTTGTTTGAACATCACCGGAAGAGGAATACAATTTAGATTATTTTGTGGATGGGTACCATTGAATTGACATTTCAGATGATGTTACACCACACATTTTCATTTTGACTTGGCGAATTATATGTAAAAAGAAAGTAGATCATCATCTTATCATACATGTTCTACGATGAAATTTATAGAGTATTGATATTTGAGTTGTCGTCGCAACTACAAGTTTATTGTTTGGGGCTGGTGTGACATGAGATCGATATCACATTCAGTAGACTAGGACATCGTCCATTTAGATGTTCCTAGATGAGTTTTGGGTAGTATACTAACAAAGTATTGAACATTATGCTTATTGCATTAATATGGCAAGACATTATTCCATGTTGGATTGTCTCGACCATAAAATAGTTGGAATAGAAATGTTGAGAAGTTATGTTTTGGAAATTTTTTGCTAATGGAATTGCATTAAGGAATGAAAAAGGGGGAATAGACTGGATGACTATGGAACGATACTAGATAATGATAAGAAGGAGACCCATTTAAGTACTTGCAAAGGACACAGCCTAGATGTTTATTGCGATCCCGAGAGTTTAGTTATGTTGAGATACCTATGTTCTCTTGACCCATGACATAATGAATTATCTTTTATACCTATAGTCCGAGATTACACCAAAAATGGGATTTAAAGATTTTGGTAAGATTTTTCTAGAGAGGATAATAGGATTCTTTCAAATCATCTCTGGGATTGGAAGGGAGACAATTTATCTAATGGTACATAGTTTGTGTTGCAAAATAGTTGCACATAAATGATGTATCATCTAATCAATTACCTCTAATACTAAGATGATTTTAGGTTAGAATTTCACTTAAATTTAGGATTCGTAGGTGAGTAGATTAGGATTACCTTAATGGAGGCCTAAACATTTACTTGCTTGTATGTCAAAGAACTTAGGATAGAATTTTCTAAAGACTAGAAACATGGCACCTTGGTATCACGATTGTTAGAATATTAGAAGAGCGATATCATAAGTAAAAGTATACAGTAAGTTAGATTGTAACACACTGTAAATTGAACGATAATTAATTAAAAAGAAATTAATTACTAATTATTAAAGCCAAAAATAAAATTATCATGGATGTCGAAATTTGGCTATTAAACTTGCACCATTTTGTATGTGGTGATTTTCTGATTAATTTTCATATATAAAGTTTTACGATCGGAGTTCAAACAAAAAAATTATTGACGTTTGAAGATTTTAGATCAGAAATAATTATATATGTAATTAAAGAAATAAACATAATTCATGTTAATTAGCGTTAACGAATACTTAATGTTTAGGAAAAAATTAATGTTAAATCAGGTTGACAAAATCATTTCAATTGGAAATAAAACATACGAAAATCAACTATTAACATATATAAAGCAACTGGTCGACCCCTTATTGGGACCCTTCGACTGCTAGTGGTCGATCGATGGAAACACAGCGATCAACCATTGGTTGCTAGCAACTGTGTATTAAAACTAGGTCAAACAATCCAGATTTAATATAGTCTAATCCAACGGCTATAATTCATTTGAACCCCTATAAATAAAGGCCTAGTACCTCACTTTTCTTCTCATATCTTTTGAAGCAACGATGAAGCTCTACCATTTTCTTTTCTACATAAATTCTAAAATCTATATAATATATATATATATATAATTAGAGAATAGCTAGGAATAGTAGAGAAGAAGAATAAGATCAAATCAAATTGCAAAAGCCAAGGTAAATTGTAAATTAAAATCCAAATCTGTATTTAATTCACATCTCTTCTGAGATCTAAAATTTTAATAAATACGAGTATACGTGCACGTCCAGATGGACCTACATTTAATCATAACATGCATGTATTTATAGTTGCACTTGTGGAAGTGGATATGATAGTACCATTGCTAGCATAAAATGAACCTGAAGCAGTGATCGAGGCAATAGAAGAATATCCACAGAACTAATAACTTGAAAGCATTCATACTTACCATTCGTTTCTTTTGTTTTGGTTTATTTTATACTACCAGGAGTGGAAATAATATTTGTATTTTTACATGCATATGCTCTTTAGTTAATGCAAGCTGTGAGCAAAACAGAGACAAAGACCTAAATATTAATAAATAAATGCTAAGCACAACTTCAAAATAAAGCATTCCACGAACAATTTAAAAAATTCACATCAAACTCTACTTGAGCTAGAGCCTTTTAAATGTATATAGTAATCAAGTTAAAAAGAAAGTAGTATGATGGTTTTTTTTTTGTGATAATACATTGAAATAATGTCAAAATCCCTTGAAAATAAAAAACAAGGTCAAATGGCATAAATATCTAATGGATATAATTGCCAGTTTATTTCAGCACCACTTATCAGCATCATATGGAAGCATGAGTGCAAGTAATGTTTTGGCAACCCAAATTTGTATAATTTTATCAGTCCAAGGTCATTATAATTTCACTACGAACATAATTTACCCCTTTGAACTTTGTCAAGTTCTCTTAGTTCACTTAAGGTGTGTGTCAGTCCAAACATAATTTAATTTGATCTGTGCCATCCAACTTCAATTTCAATCAAATTTCAGACTCTATAAAGTTGAGAATATGCCTATCAACGGACACTTTCGGATATGGATAGTGTCGTATCCGCATCCGCATCTCCATTCGAAATTATTTTTGGTTATCGGATATCTGCATCCATGGATACAGACGGATATTGAATTATTATACTATCCACTAACGATCGATAAACTAAGAAACATAAATAGAAAATTTTAGTTTAACATAAGACTTTTTCAATCCCATTGATTATTGTAATGTTAAAAATAAACAAACATAATGATATAAATATTTTTAAGCAGTTAATATGGATTTAATGTGTATAATATAAACTTTTAACTTAATAAAATAATAATATCTTTCATTATACTAAAATACACATAATTTAAACTATAATCTTACAAAAAACCGGATGGATAATTTTTCAGATTCGAATGTCCTTGTATCCGTATCCACATTCTTTTTTACAGATATCAAATATTTATCCGTTTCTTGGATACGGATACGAATAGATTTTGGATTTTTCGATTATCCACTGATAGCCCTACTTGAAAATTAAATAAAAACGGAGAATGAAGCTAAGATGGTGAGAAAATTTGCACAAATGCACCCCAAAGTAAATCAAAGAGGTGCTTCAAAAACAGAACATTAGCTAGCAGGTTAGAAGAATGTGAACATCCACCAAAACAAGGGTAGCATGTTTGATTGAAAATGGACTGTAAAGATGATTTAAATAAAAGACATAAAAAAATATGGGAAATTCATATATTTCTTTTATACATAAAAGCTGCATAGACATATAAATTGTGTTACATTGAATATCAGTGTCAAACAAATAAGAAATTCATTTATGTTAGTTGCCTAAGGAACATATGTTTACATGATAGATGATTCATTATGATAGCAGTTGTTGCTATAAAACCTAAAGGATACATAGAAATTCAATTTAAGCATGGAAATTTATCTTTATAAACAATCATTATCTTAGTTTCTAAAGTTTTATGAAATTCACATAAATCAGTATAGTCTTGTCGATTTTTATAAATAATAATTGGATATTCAATCTTTCAAAAAGTCATCGTAGATAGGAAATATGTACGTGGTGAAATGTATTTAAAAAAAATATTGTTTATTATAACTTATATTAATAGGACTATACACTATGGTTTGTATGAGTTAGCTTATGTTATATATTGCGTACAAATTTCTGGTTTTATTTTTAAAAACATTTTTTCGATATCAGCAAATTACTGATTGATAATTCAAACATTTTTAAATGTTAAAATTGAAATTTATTGACTTCAGTTATTCAAGATTTTAATTTGAAGTTTTAAAGAATTAGCGGATTATAATATATATTGTGTAGCCAGAACTCCACTGTATTGTTTGATTGGAATTTGCAAAGGAATTGTAATTTGAAAAGAGTTGATAAATAGAAGACATGAAAATTTATAGATTTGTGTTTATATCAGTGCTGCAAACTAACACATAGTAAGTCATTAAAGGCTATAAAAAAAGTGCCTTTGAGATGAACCGAATATTGGAATAAATTAACACATTGCAACCCATTAAAGGCAGTAAAAAAAGGTTCCCTTGAAATGATTTGAATTTATACATAGTGCTTTAAGATTAAATATGGGACAAAATTCTATTCATTTCCTTAAAACGATTTGAATTTTTACCCACTAGGTCATATTCCCTTGTACATTTCTGACACAAAATTCTATTCCTTTCTAAATTTACGAATTACTGTACAATTAAAATTAAATATGAAATAGTAAACTGAGGTCTTAAACAAAATGGGCGGTCTACAAAGAAAACAATATTTGAACTGAAAACACAAAAACCAATAGTTGATCACTGTGTATGGAACTAAATATATTACCAACCTCGGTTGTGACAACTCATATGTTAATAGCTCTTCAAAATCTTAAGATGTACTTTTCAGTCCTAGGATCTTGGGGTAGTGAGATTGTTGCGGTGGACAGAGGATAGAGCGATGATGTAGAAGTTTGGATCTAAAAGTCGAATAGATTCTGATTTAGGGGTTTCATAAGAACTAAGCATATTTGGACCAAAGGGTATTTCAGGCAATTCAAAAAGACATGGTTGAAATTAGTTTATGGAATTCTCGTTATTAGTATAAAAAATGTATATGTTTTTGATACATATTTTGGTAGAAAGAATGGGAGTTAATTAGTTATAATGGATTTAGATATGGAGATTTGGAAGGTTAGAGGTTAGTGGGAAATTATATATTTTTATATAATATTGGATTTATATTGTTGTAAATCTGTTCCTTGTATGTCTGAATGTAAATTTTGGAGTTGTATGCTTAAATATACATACGTAATGAATTTAAGAACCTTATCTATATATTCCATGAATTTTTAGCTTTGATTAAATATTGTATATACTTGAACCTGCCAAGTAAGGGTGAAAGTTGTCCCTAAAAGTTATGAATAATTTATCAATGAGATTTTTATGTAAATTCTAGGTTTATTGTTTAAATGTTATATGTTATTAGACATGAATTGAAGATTTTTACGAATTGGATTTAATTTATTGGAACAAAGTATATTGCAATGCAAATTTCTGTAAATTATCCAACTCTATAATTATGTATGAAGGTGAATTTTTTGAAATAACAAGGTATATGACTAAAAGAAAGAGATATACAAAATAGGGATGCTTTACCATATTTTGTACCATCTATTTTAATAATAACAGAAAAGATAATTCCTTATAATTTCAAACATATCACAAATCCACTTTTAGGTAATTTATGGAAAATCACTGTGTTAACATTACCTTTTGGGAAGATGAGTTCTAATGCATTAAAATATAGAAATCTAAAAGTAAAACTAAAATGTTGTAGATAAAAATAATTATATTGCTAATTTAATATACATGTTTAAAAGTAAGTTAGCAAATAAACAGTAAGTGATGGAAGTAGTAACAGGACAACATAATAAGAAATTAGGAAAATTATAATAATCAATGAAGTATAGCTATTGTTATCCTCCCTTTTGACCAAACAAAATCCGACCAAACTGGATAGATATAACTTCGAGTTATCATGGTAGAAATACAACAGAGATAGCCCAAAAGTCTGGAAACCAAGCACAGACAAAGTCCAAGGTCAAACCAAAACCATCCAAGGCAATAAGATAATGGGATCCCCAAGATTGGGGTTTGGTACCGACTCCCACTGGGGATCGGTACCGACTCCCAAATACGACTTGGATGGACGCCATCTTTTACCTGCTTGTTCATTTTGGTGCCAATAGCCTATTTTTGAAATTGTTTTTCTGATTCAATTCAATTCAATTCTTCATCGATCTCCATGAACACGTAAAACTGTAACTTTGTTATCCTTCAACTCCGTCATTGGGCTAAAAAACAAGTTAATATTGGTGCAAATGGCTATGGGATCGAGAAGCAAACTACAAGATGATTCAAGGTGAGGGATTGAAGATGCCAAATATGAGAATCTTGGAAACCGGTACCAACTCCCACTTTAGGATCGTTACCAACTCCCATTTTCTACTGAGGTAGCACTTATTATTTCGAAAGAATCGGCCAAATTCATGCACGACGTTTGAAGATATTTTACCTAAGATTTTAGGCTCCTTACCTCTATAAATAGGATGGTATGGCTCATTTTGGAAGATCTTTAGGCTGGAGTTTCATTATTTCTTATATTCTTGTAACTCTGAAATTATAAGTGTTGGAGTTGTACCGACCCCCAAGAACTTCTACCTTCAAATCAGAAATAAGCAATAAAACTTCAAAGTGGATGTAGCCTTGCTTTGCCGAACCACTATAAATGATTGTGTCTTGATTATTTTCTCATTTTTTTATTTACTTTTTTTCATTTAATATCTACTGCATAAACTTCTAGGTGTTTGTGCAATTTTCGGTTCAAACATTTTGGTGTGTTCACTAAGAAGGGACATTCTCAAGCCATTAGGATCCATCATCTACCATTGGATTTCCTATATCCAAGAGATATATCTAATTTCTTTATCCTTTTAATCCTACAAATCAGATTTCCAACAAATTTACTAAAAGCTTTCTGCCGTGGCCCCATCAAGAAGAGATCGCTCTACCAATTCTAGAGGTATTATTGAAATTGAGAATTAGAATCCTCAGCAAGGAGATGGAGTTGTCCAACCAACTGAACCCGAGATCCAGACTCCAACTGATGTCGTGACCAGAAGAGATGGATATGATGATGAAGCAGATGGAAGACGGATTCCAGGATAACCAACAAGTGATGAACAACATGATGTAACAGAGTTTGAGGCTGTTGAATGAGCTGACTCAAAACAGCCGCAGATGGAGTAGAAGGGATTCCAACTTAGAATCAGTGAGTTCTTCTTCTTTTGAGCAAAGATAGAGGGAAAGAAGGTAGAAGAAAACTCAATACGCTACTAGAACATTTGCCTAAGGAAGAGGACGACCCACAGGCTCAAATTAAGGGATCGGTACCGATCCCCACATAGGACTCGATACCGACCTGCAAAATGGTGAGCCCAAAGCCCATCCTTTGGAAGATGACGCGGATGTCAACCCTAAATGTGCTGTTGAAGGTCTGAATTTGGAAAACGAAAATATTGCCGATGATGCTGCTCATGGGAATGAAATAGGGGGTAATACTAGACGAATTGATCCCTTGAATTTTAAGGAGCCTAAGTATCAAGCACCTTTCCAAGAGCGTTCGCCAGACTGAACATTTGGCGTAGGCCTTGATCACCATTGTTCAGTCAAACCTATTGATTCAGGCTGTTTGGAGGATATGGTTAGGAGGTTGGTTAGCGAAAATGATACAAAACTAATGATGATTAAGAAACTTATGCTAGTCGGGACCCGTTTATAGTGGGCATCCTTCACGCGAGATACTCTCGGAGAAGTAACATGCCAACGATGCCGCTGTACGAATGAACAGTGGATCCTTGGTAACACTTATGAAGATATGAATGGCACGTGGATTCAACTAGAGCTTCGAATTCTATAAAGTGCCACTGTTTTCTAATTTTCCTAGAAGGGGTAGCTACGATGTGGTTCACTTGGCTTCCGCCAGGGTCTATATCATCTTTTGCTGAATTGTAAAGGAAATTCATAGAGCAATTTTGTTTGCACACCTCACGTCCAAAACACGTGATGTCATTGTCTAGTGTATATCAAGCTGAAGGAGAGTTGTTGAGGGACTATTTAAACCGGTTCCACATGCTATAACAGAAATAACAAATCCAAATGAAGATATGGTGTTAATGGCGCTTTGTAGAGGAGTGCATCCGTACTTGGATTTTTGTGATTGCATAGAAAGAAAGCAACCATCGATAATGGAAGCTTTCTATAGAAAAGATAATGAGTATTTTGATCGGGAGGATGCACATAAGTGTCCAAAGATGACTGATGCTGGAAATTCGAGTGAGCCGATTAAAAGTAATATTGCTACAAAGCAATATGGAGAAAGCTCTGGGAATGTTGATGTGAAAGTTAGTAATATGAACAAAGGAGGAAAACAAAACAATGATGGGGCAAAGAAAGAAAAACCAGATAGCAGGAGTCATTTCAGAGCTCCCCCGTATAACAATTCCACAAAATCGAATAACTCGATAGAGAACATCTACCTGGCTACTCAGAATACCGAACCGTATATGAAGTCGACTCCTGGGGAGTCAACTGAGAAGGAGAGGAAGTCAAGCAAGTTTTGTAGATGCCATGAGACTCACGGTCATAATACTAATAAGTGCAGGCACATGCACGAATGATTGAAGAATTAATAAGGAAAAAGAAATTGCAGCATTATGTGAAAGCCCCGAAGGTTGGTTAGCAGGGAAATTCTAGCAACCCTGTATCATCTTCCCAGTACGGGCATGCCGAGCCTGGTGCTGATGCATTCAGGCAGCCAGAAAAACGACTAGTGATAAACACAATGATTGGTGGATCTCAACCTACCGATAAGAGATTTGTAGAAATGGATAGGTATATTAGAGCCTTGAAGCATGATGAAAACGATATTTGTTATGCTATCGAAAATGGAGCTCTGCAAAACAATCTTGAACCATGACAGATGATATTATTTTTCGAAACAGGGATGCTAATGGAGTAAAGGCTTTGTCAATTGACCCACTCGTGTTTTCAACCGCGATTGGTCCTGCTATTGTATGAAAGGTGCTTGTTGCCTATGGAAGTTCAGTCAATATTTTGTTAAAAAAAGTTTACGACCAAATGATGTTGGAGGAGAGACAATAGATGCCTTGTAGATGTCGTATACATGGGTTCAACATAATAGCTACTGAAACAATAGAAATGTCTAATTACCGGTGTAACTTGGTGAGGATGACCGCATGCGAGTGTGGGTCTTGCCATTTTTAGTGTTGGATATCTATTTTGCTTATAGTGCATTCTTGGGCCAAACAGCCCTAGCCGAATTAAGAGCAGCCATCGCTTCCTGGTGATTAACTATGAAATTCCTTACAGAAAATAGAGTGGGGATTATGCACAGAGATTAAGTGGCTGGCTGTAAGTCTATGTCGCCGAACTAAAGGAAGCAAAGGAGAAGGAGAAGGGAAAGAGTATAGTGGGATCTTCTACATAAAGGCTTTAGATGCGTAACAACTACCGCCAGAGCCCAGAGGGCAAACGGACAACTCCCATTGAGTTGATGATCGCTATTCCGATCAGCAAGAATGACCCAAGTAAAGTCCTGAAGGTTGGATCTTAGCTCCTTACTACTGCGATGAGGGAGTTGGTTCGGTTTTCTATGAGCAAACCTAGATGTGTTTTCCTGGACACACTCGGATATGTATGGGATATTTCCCAGGATAGCAAGCCATGCATTAAACATCAATCGCTAATGCGTTTCTATGAGACAAAATGCCTAGGCCTGGGTCCAGAGAGATCCGCTTCACTCAAGGAGGAGGTGGAAAGCTAAAGGACAATGGCTTATCTGTGATGCTCTATACCAGATTAAGTATCTAACCCTATTTTCGTAAAGAAAGTGAATGGTAAGTAGAGGGCATGCATTGACTATTAAGGCTTGAATAAAGCATTCCCGAAGGATAACTTCCCGCTTACAAGAATAGATCAGTTGGTGGGCTCAAATGCTAGACACGAGTTAATTTCATTCATGGATGTGTACTCTAGATACAATCAAATCCTGATGCACGTCCCAGATCAGGAGCACACTAGTTTCATCACTAACCTCGGACTCTATTACTATCGGTTATGCTCTTTAGATTAAAGAACGTAGGAGCGACATACCAGAGACTTGTGAACCGAATGTTTAAGAACCAGATTGGACGATCAATGGAGGATTATAGGGATGATATGTTTGTGAAGTCACGACGTTCGAGAAATCACATTGATGATCAAGTAGTGATGTTTGATGTCCTCCGACGGTACCGGATGAAGCTCAATCCTTTGAAATGCTCTTTCGTTGTTGCTTCATGGAAGTTCTTAAGCTTCATTGTGAACTCTCATGGAATTGAAGCCAATCCATAGAATATCAAGGCTTTAAGAGATATTAAATCCCCAAAGACGATCAAGGAAGTCCAAAGCTTGAATGGGATAGTCGCCGCCCTGAGTCGATTCATTTCCTAGGCCACTGAAAAATGCATCCCTCTCTTCAAAGTGATTAATAAGGGAAAGAGAATTTTGAATGGAACCAGGATTGTAAAAATGTGTTCCATGCTTTGGTGAATCAGTTGGAAAGACCAACCATCCTTTTGAAGCTGATGGATGATAAAGACTTGTTTATATACTTGGCAGTTTCGATATATGCTCTGAGTGCCGCACTTTTATGTGAAGAATATCTCGTCCAACGATTGATCTACTACATTAGCATCTGGTTGACAGGAGCAAAAAGAAACTACCCAAGACAGAAACATCTCGCATATTTTCTATTGATCGCTTCAAGAAAGTTCCACCACTACTTTTAGGCTCATCCAATCAATGTTCTTACTAACCAGCCTTTACAACAAGTTCCACAACGACCTGAAACTTCTGAAAGGCTGCTAAAATGGAACATTGAATTGAGTCAATACGATTTCACTTATCACCATTAGAGAGCAATCCAGGGTCATGCTTTGGAAAATTTCATAGCTGAATTCACTGAGCAGTGTAGGAAAAGAAGTTGGATAGAAGATATACACAGATGGTGCATCCAATGATCGGTGTTCTGGTGCTGGAGTTGTGCTTGTCACTCCCAATGAACACCCAATCTGTTACGCCTTAAAACTCAATTTTCTGGCAATAAACAATGAAGCTAAATATAAGGCCTTGATTGTAGGACTCAAAATCATCAAGGAACTGGGAATAAAGGCTTCATACATTTTATTTAACTCCTAGCTAGTGGTGTGCCAAGTTCAGAAAGAGTATCAGGAAAAAGGAGTAGGTCTACCTCCATATCTAAATCGTGTTCTTGATTTGCTTGACGACATTGAATATTACACGATCACTCGTATTTCCAGATAGGAAAATGAGAAAGCCGACTTGCTTGCTAAGTTGGCTAGTTCAGGAGATACGCAACTCATAAGCCTGGTTCTGATGGAATTACTTTTAGCTCCAAGCATCAACCATATAGATGGCGATTGGTTCTTGAAGACAGAGTCTGAATGGAAGTCATGGAGGACTCCGATTCATGATTATTTTCAAAGAGGGATCTTTCCAAAGAGGAGGAATGAACGACGAAATATCCTTCATCAAGCTTCGAGATATATCATGCAAGAAGGAATACTATATAGAAAGATTTCTGTATCCCCATGATTTGGTGTGTCACTCACGACGAGGCCAAACGAGTTCTGAGAGAAGTCCACGAAGGGCCTTGTAGCGACCACACTGGGGGGCAAACTTTAGCAAAGAAAATGTTCCAATATGGATGCTGCAGGCCAACAGTTAATTGAGATATGGCTAACTACACCCAAAGATGTAACAAGTGCTAGAGATTTGCTAAAATTTTGAGGGCCCCACCAACAGAAATTACTCAAATGGTCAGTTCTTGGCCATTTGTAGTTTAGGGTATTAATATTGTCGGTGTATACCGTATCTAAAGGCGGCGTAAAGTATGCCATCATTGTAGTTGATTACTTTACTAAATGGGCAGAGGCGGAACCTTTGGCCATGATTACCATGAAGAAAGTAATCAACTTTGTTATTCGCAATATCATCTGTCATTTTAGAGTTCTAGAAATGATTGTTACGGATAATGGGACCTAATAAGTTAATATGAAGTTTAAAGATTTCTATTGCCGACACTGCATAAAGAAGAGATTTGCAGTGGTGGCACATCCTCAAGTGAATGGACAGGTTGAGGCTATAAGCAACATTATTAATTCCATTCTTAAGAAGCGATTGCAAAAGGCCAAAGGTAGGTTTGTCGATGAAATCCAGTTAACACTTTGGGCTTATCGAACCACCACAAGTCCGTGACCGGCCATTCTCCATTCGCCTTGGCATACAGCTTGGAGGCTATGATTCCGGTCGAATTGAAAGTACCTTCTAATCAAGTTACCCACTATGATCAGTGGAAAAACGAGCAACTCCTTTTGGAGTCTCTTGATATGATCGATGAGAAGCAGACTAAAGTAGAGTTGAGAGCAGCTACACATTGACACCAAGTTGCATGATATTATAACGCCAAATTCAGAAGTCAAATCTTTAAAGTCTGCGACTTAGTCCTCAAACAATTCTTCCCTGGTCCTTAAAACTTGGGCCGGGTTTGGGTAGTTCCGTATGCAATAGAGGAAAAGATTGGAGATGACTTTTAAGCTGGCAACTATGGACGGGATTTCACTCCCAAAGGCATGGAATAGCGAGCATATATGATGCTATTTCACTTAGAGAATAAATTTGTAAACAGCTATTTAGAGCCATGTAATAAGACATAATATTTTCACTTTCTGTCTTTAATTAATGAAACAGCCTTTCAAGCCATAAATTATGTCTCTTCATTCTTAAGAGTTATGATTCGACCGACTCGAATGAATCTGCATATGATTAATGCAGATGCACAGGTACTCAGGGAGAGGTGCCAATCAAATTTCCATGGTCCATGATTGGGCCGATGAAGTCGTTTTGGTGTGCGGAGATTGACATTAGCAAACTCTTGCCTTCGGATTGGAGGTAGGAGTATAAACATAAGCTAGACATGATACTATCATCCACACCCCAACTCCCACTTCCAAAATAGGAGTAAGAGTATAAGTATAAGTCGGGCATGATATGACTGTTTGCATCCCAACTGTTGCCTTTGGATTGAGGGCATAGTATAAATGCAAACCGGATGCGATATGAGCATCCATACCCTAATTCTCATTCCTGAAGTAGGAGCCAGATTATAAATCTGATCTAGATGAAACATGATTATTTGCAAACTAACTCTCACCTTTAGATTGGGGGTAGGAGCATTAAGTTAAAACTAGACGTGACACAACCATCCGTATGCCAACTCTTACTCTTAGATAGATGTAGGAGTATAAATCAAAAAGTGTGATAGGACCGATCACTCACTTAACTCTCATCCCTGGACTGGGGGTAGAAGTATAAACAAAAACAGACATGACAACTTCGTCTAATCCTTAACATCTTTCTCGGAGTAGGCAGAACGAAAGGTCCATGCTTGGAGGAAAGCGGGATCCAATTTTTAAGCGTTTGATCAATGCTAGGAGTTACGCATTTTCAAATGCTAGCATCCTGGATGAGGATGTATGGACTATGGATCTAAGTAGTTGACTTAAGCTCGCGCCCAAAGTTTGGTGTGGTTGGGACTTGTTATCCTAGAAAAGGATACTTAAGCTATTATTTTAAGTGGTTTACCCTAAGGGTTGCTTTACGTTTGCTAGAACGATGTGAGTCGGAAAATCACAAAATGGATTAAGGATTTGATCCAAAAAAAGTCACCAAAAGAAATAAATTGCAAGTACAGTGAATGGAAAATGAATTTATTAAGTACTTAGACGAATTTGAACGAAGATTTTACAAACAAAATGCCTTTATTATTAATATTAAATAAGGAAAGCTAAGTACAAATGGTTCACATCAAAAGCAAAAATGCAGTAACGGGGGCCAAACCCGTACGAAGCCAACTAACAAAAAAAGGATTCTATATATGAAGGAGTAAACTAGCAACTATTTCTTTTTTGACTTTTTTTCTTTTAGGGAGACTTCACTCAAGCTTTCTTCTTTCCTCTTTCCACCTCTTCCTCTACCACCTTGGCCTTTGGGAGGAATGCTTTGCGAAGATCTGATAGGCACAATTTGGCTGCTTCCAGATGGAAAAAATGAAGGTTGGAATGCTTTGTAAGAACACTATCGACGTACCTCAAGCACTATTAAGAAGAGGAATGTAAATTGGAGTGAAAGTGGTTTGCCCGAGCAAAGCAATCGACAACAGAGAAGGGAAAACTTCTATTTGCTCCTGCTTGATTTGACTAGAAAAAAGAACATCTGCATTAAGTTTTTCCTCAAGCTCATGCATGGTGGGACCCGACATAGACTGAGAGACCCTGGTAATAATAACATCCTCATCAACTTAAGTCCCTTAATTCTTGTCATTTCCTTCTTCCAAAAAAATGCCTATCATGCGCATGTCGAGGCTCAGGGTCTCCGCAACCGGTATGTTGTGAATTGATGTCAAAATCATGACGATTATGCACTCCATTTTCGATATTTTTGGCCCCAGTTAAGAATACTTGGGAGGAAGTAGAGCAATTGCAGGCTAAATTGTAGCTAAAAAACACAAAGAGAGAGATTAGTGACATTGACCGACGACACATCAACTCTCTAGAAAATAGGAAAAATCGACGAGATACCTTCTTCAGTTTGAAACTGCTGCATGGGCCTGAGTGCTGTTGGGAGTTCCTTCAGGAATATGGGAAGTTTCTAGAGTTATAGATTCTTTGGGTCATAACCAGCGTCGCTAGAGGAATCAACTGTGGAAGTAGGAGAATCTTGAGTCCCGAGAGTTTGACCGGCTGTAGCATCATGATGCATATAGCTGGAACCTTCACCTAATTCTTTTTGAGCGGTTGCATCCTGTCCTAGATGAATAAGGTACTGGTCATCAGTCAAGGATTTTGGGCTCATCTCTCTTCAAAATCTTTTTTTACAACTACTTTGTATCAATATTATCACTATTAGGAAATTCTTTCTCTTCCTCAACAACCCGTTCCCAGGCAGGGGCAAGCATCAAAGGGTGATCTTCCCTAAACTACTTTAGATTCTGAAATTTGAGCACATTGGCATTGTACTGAGTGGTTAGTGGCTCAAATTTCTTCACCATATGCTATTCTACCTACTCCTCAGGCCTATTTTACTGTGCCTTCAACTTCTCTCTTAATGAGTGCATCAATGTCCTTGACCTTTTCGAGCACACTGTCTCACCCTATCCTGACGGCGACCATCTCATCACATGCATCCTGAACAATTTTCTGTGCTTCATGTTTTTCCTTAACCTTACGCTTGAGCTTGGTTTTCAATTCAACTACATTCCTCTTGGCAGCGTCCCTTTCCATTACAAGCTTATGGTTCCGATGATGTGCTTGCTCGATTTCATTCAAGTGCTTGGATCTCTCTGCTTCTTGCGCTTTGACGATCTAATTGGCCTTCTTCTCCTATCTTCGGCTTGGGATTTTCTTGAATTCTAGAGCTCAATGTCGAGAACGGCTATGATTCTTTTATTCTCAGCCTCAATGAGTTTCTGGTTCTCTATCTCTTCCAGCTTATCTCTTGAGACTTTTGAAATCTTTTCAGCCAGCTTTTCCCATTTATTCAATGGTCCTATGTTGGAATTTAGCAGGAATTCTCTTTAAGTTTGGCAAGAACATAAGTATATAAAAGAAAATGTTGGGGAATTCATTCTTAAGATCCGCCCTCCTCCCCGTCGTATCTACCTGTTGCTCCTCTGTAATGGCTGAGCAACACTGCTTTCTTTACCAGACCTTTGATGAAAAGTATCGAAGCCGCTCTTATGATGTTTGCTCTCAGAGGACCGACTAGAGCAAGATAATTCCACGAAATATAAAAGGATATAGGCAGATGGTAGAGCTCGAAAAGAGTCAGTTGGTAGAAGATCGTCACGGTGGTCAGGTTGCCTATCCGGCCTCTAGGAAGAGGTGATCTAGGTTGATACTTAAAAGCAAAATCATAAGAAGAACTGTCCTTGTTGTAACTACTCCTATCCCGGTTGTCTCTGTCATGGTTGGAGTGATAACTTGAATCACTCCTTTGATGGGATGAGCTCAACCAGGGGTATTGGACATGATATGCCTTCTCTTTTAGGGATCACAACGAATGCGTTTTCTTATCCATCGAACCTATAGAAAATTAAGAAATGAGTTAGATCAAATGGGCAAGGAGACAGGTCAAGTACGAGTGTCATATAGTACATGTGTATGTTTATGTCCCAGTGTCTCCCCGATGGAAGATGTATTGGAGCTTTACTCGTGGAAGTAACCTCTCCCACACCGATTGGAATGGTGTCCTTCTCAAAAAGATGAAGAATCAATGTCGCTGATGCTGATGTTACCAATGTCAAAAAAGCCGAACTCCATGGAGATAAACCTTAAACTGGCGAACGTGCCCGTTGAGGGAATGGATGGAGTCTTCTTTGCACTTGTGACTAGTGGAGACTGAGTAGAAGTCTGCATATTTGAAATTTTCACAATCAATCTCCTTTTGGGAGCGGGCAGTGGGTCATCTGTGAGTTGTTCAGTCTGAGATCCATTGCATATTTCAATGTTACTTTGGCCGGCCTCACCACCCTCTCTAATAATTTCACCTTCCTCGATGCCTTCATGTTCTAGTTCTATTTTTCCATGGCTTCGGCCCCAGGACTTATGGCTGGGGCACTTTAGGATCGACTTCGTCTCCTGCGGGAAGATTGTTATCATCATTATCATAATCATCCTCGATGTCGACAATTGGAACTATGCCAGTGCTACGGCCTTCCTCTAATAAACCTTGGGCGAGAGGATTCTCATCTATTGATAAAGTTCTTATATACCTATCCTCGACTAGGACTGCCATAAGAGTATTTACAGTATCCAAAAGTGATCCGCCACTAGGTCTCGCTAGAAGTTCTATATAATAATGAAAGATAAATTAAGCATGCAGACTATAAGGAAAATGCATGAATGACGTTTGAAATAAAACTTATATCCAGAGGTCCATCTATGAACGAACTCGAGTGGACAATTACATTGAACCATTCGGCCTTGAAATAACTCAACTTGTTCCAAGCCTTGGAAACGATTCTACGACCCCTCATTTGCTGCAATTAAGTAAGAGATGGGTTTTTATGCGGCTCTTGAAGCTATAGATATATTGGACTTCTTCATCGCTATGCACTTGATTCAAACTCTCTGAGAAAACTAAACAATCACTAAGAAGAAAAGCATAGCTATTAGGATGCAGATGTGTGGGAGCTAGTCTCATAAAGTTCAAGATTCGAAGGACGAATTGATTAATGGTGGGAGGCAACCAGCTAGGCACATGTATCTGTTGCAAGCTATATATTTCTTTCTAGAGGATCATGGGCCCTCTGGTCATGAGATAGTGCTAGAACATTGTCAAATAGAATTTCGTGCTTACTGCATATTCTCTAAAGAGATCCTTCATTGATTTTGAAGGGAACAAATTCGACCTGATTATTCAGTATTACAGCATCCTCAAGATTATCAGATGCCGGATCTATTTGAGGCCCATCTATCGGTTCAACCAGATTTTCAGGTATCTGTTGCTTTACTTCGATACTCTCTAGATTTTTTTGGTCAACATGTGGAATTTATAGTTGCCGCTCTTGTTGGATAGGAGTTTACTATGCCTGAGAAGTTGTGGCTGAACTTGACTCTGTGTCGGACTAGAGATACTTTAAAGACGAAGTACCTAAAGTATGAGCAACTATACATTTGGAACATCTTTGGTCCATTTCTGTAGAAAAATCGATAGACAATCAACATTAGAAGATTAACTACAAACCGTAACCCCAATTCTAAAATGATTCTAGTGCAATGTAGTCTATTGTTGTGTAGTGTAGTATAGTTTAGATTTCTAGTATTAATTAATAGTTTGGCGTGACAATTCGTCTTAAAAAATCTAGGCATCACTCGACGTGACCGTCATTGCTGACCATCCCGACTGGCTTTATGTTATTTGCCATGCTTCGAAGATGTTTCAAGACAAAAGTGGAATTCAGCATGAATCAATAGGGCAATGTTTTGATAGAAAATTTGGAACAAGGGAAATTTTTTCCTTAAGTATGGGAGTCACATCGACCACCACAATCAAAGGGATTTTCCCTTCTTCTCCTCCATCTTCACCTGTCCCAAAACTGCAGCGACCGTCGTTTGTTCATCCATATACAAGTTTCGTCCTACTTATGTTCAATATCCATGTTCCTACTCATGACCATGCCAAGTGCTTACCTAAATCTATATGAATCGAGGATTAGGAGGTTAGGGTGTGAGTCGATGACCTTTAGATTGAGGCGAAGTGATGGATTCAATGAAATGCAAGTCGCACCAGTGAAGGTAATGAGAGCAGCGACAGTGATTGCTAATGCACAAGGGAGCGAAGAAAGTTTAGGTCGCGGTTAATCCTTAATGGCGTACTTGAGATTTTCAAATTGGAGGCACGAGTACAAGTGAGAAGGTGAAAAATGGAAGAGATCGGCTTTATAATGTTGCAAGCCTGATTTCTCAAAGCCAAAAACTTAGAAAACTTTCCAAGTAAGAAGTCAGTACCGACTCCCAAATCAGGGGTCGATATCGAGTACCAAATGATTTTGAAAAAACAACATATATATACATGCAAACGTATGGTATATGCATATGTGTGTGAATGCCCAACAGCCTATGCACGTGTGATAAGCCATGTGTATATATACCCAATACTTGATGACTAAAGTTGAGGAAAAGTTAGACTTGTACATGGGGAACTCGTGGATGGAATTAGTCTAAAATCGTCAAACTTGGAATAGAAGATCATAGGATCACATTCTAGATTTATAGTCCCAGATGTTGGAAAAACATCACGATGAATCGCTATGGACAACAATTCATGGAATCAATTCATGAAAGGGTAGTGACCATTTAGAACACCGAGTGGAATCCTTCATCAAAATATGAACTTGTGTCGATTCAAAGCACGTCATATTTAAAACGGGATGTAATTTTAGGGATAGTATTATCCTTCCTTTTGACTAGGCAAAATTCGGATAAACTGGACAGATAGAACTTGGAGTTAGCAAGGCGGAAAGCCTAGAGAGGTAGCTTAGGATTCCAGAAACCAAGCATAGATAAAGTCGCAAGGTGAAAGCCAAAACCATCCAAAGCAAACAAGACAATAGGGTCCCCAATGTTGGGGATCAACACCAAATCCCACTGGGGATCGGTGCCGACTCCCAAATACGATTTGGGTGGACCCCCTCTTGTACCTATTTGCTCATTTTGGTGCTAATAGCCTATTTCCGAAGTTGGTTATCTAATTCTATGCAATTGTTCATCGATCTCAATGAACACGTAAAACTACAAAATTATTATCCTTCAACTCTATCATTTAGGCTTAGAAATAAGTTAATATTGGTGCAAACGGCTATGGGATCGAGAAACTAACCACAAGACGATTTAAGGGATTGAAGACGCCAAATATGGGAATCTTGGGGATCAGTACCGTCTCCCGCTTAGGGATTGGTATGGACTCCCATTTTCTACTGAGGCGATGCCTATTATTTTGGGAGAATTTGTTAAATTCGTGTGCAATGGTTTGGAGATATTTTAGATGAGATTTTAGGCTTCCTACCTCTATATATAGGATGGTACGTCTCATTTTTATCTTTGGGCTAGAGTTTCATTATTTCTTATGAGTATATATGCACGTCCAGGTAAGCCTGCATTTAATAACAACGTGCATACATTTATAGTTGCAACTATGGAAGTAGATTTGATAGTAGAATTGCCAAACTGAACCTGAGGCAACAACCGAGAAGACTGAGACAACTGAAGAACATTTATAAAACCAATAACTTGAAAGCATTCATAGTTTTATAATTCCTTTCTTTTGTTCTATTTTAATTTATACAATTGGAAATGTAAATAATACTAATACTTGTACTTTTACATGCTTATACTCTTTTAGCTAGCGTGAGCTATGAGCAAAAACTATATCAAAATATATGAGCAATTAATTGTTTTTAACACTCTTTAGTAGATTTTTGTCTTTTTTACTTTCAAGTTATACTTTTGAAAACTAGCTTTCAAATTACTGTTTTTCTTGGAAAGTAGTAATTTCATATTGTCTTTTTGTGACGACCGACCTTTTTTGATGGTTTAGATCGGCAATAAACCACACGTGTCTAACTCAAACCTTTCAAAAAGGAAGATTGTCAATGGGGTAAATAAGTAAATAAGAGAAAATAAGGAAAACAAAACACAGAATCTCATAGTGGAATGATAAAATAATCAAATAAACAGTTTTTGTTTCATAATATACATTTGATTACGCAAATTTTTCAACAAAATTAGAGTACAACCAACAACATACCAATAATGATTCAGCGGAATAATACTAATAATATAATATGCCAAACTTCGTCTTCGTTCTTCACAAATAATGTCTTCCAAACACTGAAAGGCTTAGGTTGACCCGAGCATAATGAAAAGACAAAATCATCTAGTCATAACTAAAAGTTCTTATTTAAGTTAAATCAACAGCAAATAAACATGAGTGTCAAGGATGTTTACGGGATTTCACATCTTTATCCAGTGTATACCATGCATGCAATAACTTAAGAGATGTTACAGGATATTTCATCTCCTAAGGATCCATTAAACTATCTATATGTAGTAAGATACGCTATATATGTAATGTCTAATCAGTAATGTAAACGGATGGACAGTTTAACGGATCCTTAGGAGATGGAAAATACTGTAACATCTCTTAAGTTATTGCACGTATGGTATACACCGGATAAGAGATGGGAAATCCCGTAAACATCTTTAAAGCTATTACACTCATATTTATTTGCTATTGATTTAACTTACATAAGAACTTTTAGTTCTGACTCGAGTATTTTGTCTTTTCATTACGCTCAGGTCAGCCTGAGCCTTTCAGTGTTTGGAAGACATTATTTCTGGAGGACGAAGACGAAGTTTGGTATATTATATTATTAATATTATTCCGCTGCATCATTATTGGTATGTTGTTGACTGTACTCTAATTTTTTTTGTAAAATTTGAATCAAATGTATATTGTAAAACAGCTTCATGAACTATTTATTTGATTATTATATTTTATCATCTGGCTGCAAGATTCTATGTTTTGTTTTCCTTCTTTTCTCTTAATTTCTTATTTACCCCATTGACAATCGTCCCTTTTGAATGGTATGAGTTAGACACGTGTGGTTTATTGTCGATTTAAACCATCCAAAAATGTGAGTTGTTACACTTTCTTAATTTTATACTGCTTATTTTAATAGGGTTAATTCCTCAAGCAAAAATTTTATATTTTATTTCCATTTTAATGAATTTTCTTTAATTTTTCGACATTCAAGAAAGGAAACATGACCCTTAAAGAATAGACATTAAAAGAATCAGAAAACGAAGTATAAAAGAATTATTTATTTGTAAATGCAAACCTGAATTCCGCTTAGGCAGAAGCTACTATTTTTTTGTTCAGACTGTAGTAATTTCTTCATACTAACTCGAAATCAAATAAAACTTCGATCTATGAACTTCTACCAAAATTACGGATAATACAGAACACTCAGATACTTCAGCTTATGAACATATGCCGTAGTTCTCCATGGTGATTAACAGTTGTACTTGGAAAATAACAGGCTACATCCCCATATTTGAACACCACATAGGCAGAAGCCGCTATTTTTTTGTTCAGACTGTAGTAACTTTTTCATAATAACTCAGAATCAAGTGAGACTTCAATCGATGAATTCACACCTAAATTATGTACAATCTGGAACTTTCAGATACTTCATCTTGTGAATGCATACTGTAATTCTCCATGGTGACTAACAACTGTACTTAGAAAATAACATGCTACATCCCCATATTTGAACTCTGCCTAGGCAGAAGGCGCTATATTTTTTTTCCAGATTGTAGTAACTTCTTTATACTAACTCGAAATTAGGTGAGCTTTGATCGATGAACTCCGACTTAAATTACAGGTAATCTGGAATACTCGGATACGATGGCTTATGAACACATACAGTGGTTCTTTATGGTGTTTAAATGTTGTACTTAGAAAATAACATGCTACATCTGCATATTTGAACTCCGCCTAGGCAGGAGCCGCTATTTTTTTGTTCATACTGCAATAACTTCTTCATACTAACTCGGAATCGGGTGAGACTTCGACCGATGAACTCCCACCTAAATCATGGACAATATGGACCACTCTGATACTTCAGCTTATGAACTTATACCATAGTTCTTCATGGTAATTATAGAAAATAACATGCTACATCTCTATATTTGAAATCCGCTTAGGAAAAAGCCGCTATTTTTTTGTTCGTATTGTAATAACTTCATCATACTAAGTCAGAATCAGGCGAGACTTCGACCGATGAACTCCCACCTAAATTACAGAAAATATGAAAAACTCAGATATTTCAGCTTATGAACTTATACCGTAGTTCTCCATGGTGATTATAAGTTGTACTTAGAAAATAATAGGCTACATCCCTATATTTGAATTCCACCTAGGTAGAAGCCACTAATTTTTTTGTTCAGAATGCTATAACTTCTTCATACTAACTCAAAATCAGGCAAGACTTCGACCGTAGAACTCCCACCTAAATTACGGACACTATAGAATACTTAAATACTTCAGCTTATTACGTATATTGTAGTTCTTCATGGTGATTAATAGTTGTACTTGGTAAATAACAAGCTACATCCCCATATTTGAACTCTTCCTAGGGAGAAGCCGGTATTATTTTGTTCAGACCGCAATAACTTTTTTATAATTACTCGGAATCAAGCGAGACTTCAACCGATGAACTCAACCTAAATTACGGATAATATGGAACACTCCGATACTTTAGCTTATGAACGTACACCATAGTTGTACTTAGAAAATAACAGGCCGCATCCCCATATTTGAACTCCGTCTTGGTAGAAGCCGCTAATTTTTTTTCATGCTATAATAACTTCTTCATACTAACTTGAAATTAGGAAAGACTTCGAACGATGAACTCCCACCTAAATTACGGACAATATAAAACATTTTGATAATTCATCTCTTGAGCGAACACTATAGTTCTCCATGGTGATTAACAATTGTACTTAGAAGATAACATGCTACATCCTCATATTTGAACTCCGCCTAGGCAGAAGCTGCCTTTTTTATTTTGTTCAAGCTGCAATAAATTCTATATAATAACTAGGAATCAGAAGAGATTTTGACCAATGAACTCCCAACTAAATTACAAACAATATGAAACACTTAGATACGTCATCTTGTGAATGCACACCAAAGTTCTCCATGGTGACTAACACTTGTATTTAGAAAATAACAGGCCACATCCCTATATTTAAGCTCCGCTAGGTAGAACCACTATTTTTATTCAGACTGCAGTAACTTCTTCATACTAACTCGAAATCAGGCGAGACTTTGATCGATGAACTCCTACGAAAAATACGGACAATATGGAACTCTCGGATACTTCTGGTTGTGAACGTATATCGTAGTACTCCATGGTGATTAATAGTTGTGCTTGAAAAATAATAGGCTATATCCCCATATTTGAACTCCGCGTAGACAAAAGCCACTTATTTTTTTGTTCATAATGCAATAATTTCTTCATACTAACTCAAAATCAGGCGAGACTTCGACCAATGAACTCCCACCTAAATTACGAAAAACATGGAACAGTTGGATACTTCGTCTGTTGAACGCATGCTGTAGTTCTTCATGGTGAATAACAGTTGTACTTAGAAAATAATTGATTACATCCTTTTATTTGAACTCCGCCTAGCCAGAAGTCGCTCTTTTTTCCAGACTGCACTAACTTCTTTATACTAACTCGTAACCAGGCGAGACTTCGACTGATAAACTCCTACGTAAAGTACAGACATTATGGAACATTAGGATACTTCAGCTTGTGAATGTATACTGTATTTCTCTATGGCGATCAACTGTCGTACTTAGAAAATAACAGGCTACATCCCCATATTTGAATACTATTTCTCCATGAGATGTAAAAAGGTATATTTGGTATTTCAAAAAGATACCGAGTAAATCTATTCAATGGATTCTCTTTATTCGTAGTAAAGATAAATATATTATTGTAACTTTTAAATTCTAAGTGTTGAAGTTATATTGACCCCCAAGTACTTCTGCATCTAAATCAGAAATAAGTAATAAAACTTCAAAGTGGACGTAAGCCTTACTTTGCCGAACTACTATAAATGGTTGTGTCTTGTTTATTTCCTCGTTTTTTATTTACTTTTCTTCATTTAATCTTTACTGCATAAAATTCTCTGTGTTTATGCCATTTTCAGTTCAAACAGTTATAAATAAAAAGGAACAGTAAAACATAACTAATTATACTAATTGGAATCAACCAGTAAGTACTTAATCTATTAAAGTGAAAGATGTAGTAAATGAATTTAATAGCATTAAAGAAGTAAAAAGCAAGTTCAGGTAAAAATGTTCGAATATTAATAAATGAACATAAGAGGCAAGGAAAGTATACAGCTAAACCTATACATGTTTATAAGGTGTGAATTATTAGATCTAGTCAATAACTTCAATTAATTATAAATGACATAGTCATTATTAAGAGTTGGAATGCGCTGTCAGTAATACTACACGATAGAAGTTTGCCCTCTAAAAATAGCTACCAACAGTTGTTATACATTGTACTGATGTGGGACATTTTCAACTATAGGACCCATGGGAATATACTTTCGTGTATAGGAGAATGGAATATACCAAAGTAGTGTTCTCCTTGGCTTGAAGCGTTAAAAGGTCGAGTAGGATCGACTTTAATCCTTATAGAAGGTATGTGTTAAGTAACCAAGTGGGCATTTCCTTGATTGCATTAGGAAATCTAAACGGGACAGTGAGCATAGGCTCGGCGCTGTATCAGCAAGGTTGGTACCATATAAGCAAGGAGTAGGGCCGTACACATTGGTCGTGAGCGTCATCGGTCCTAGAGCAATCAATAAAAAGACTCGGGTTTTGCCTAATGAATTACACCTCCTACTAGTATAAGATCTGTATCGAACATGTACCGCCTCAAAGTTTTTTGTTAGTTAGTCTGTAGTTAGAAGGAAAGGCTATGTAACCCCTAGATAAGCCTTTAAGACGAGGTAAAATATGGTTAACAGTTGTAATGCCGTTGTTAGGCACTAACGGGAAGATCCTCGGTATATGCAGTTATTTCGGCCTAGACATAGATGATGGATACCTGAGACTTTACTGAGATACAGATACAAGCAAGGAATGTATCCTAGTCTATGTAGGGACTGTGATGTTTAATATACATACATACATATATATAAGTTTGTGTGTGCGTGTAGTTATTGTATACCACAAGTAGGTGGGGGCCCATCGTGCATGAACATGAAGTAAAATAACTAAGATTTAATAAGCATAACACGTAACGGATAATAATCGGCATAAACTAGAGTTATTAATAAAGTATGTAATTTACTAGTCATCGAAACGTAGTTCTGACCCCTCCTTATTACAATCAACAGAATAGGTTTAGAGGGACATGTCATGTACATGGTGGCAATGGTGGAATGATTTATTTCCTTATGCATGCTCGACACTAACAAGGGAACTAGATACTTTTTAATTCCGCTATGAGTTCTTATCGATAGCGCTCTGATCTACTTTTGTTTATTTGTAGGGTACCAATACCAACGATTCGTACCCTAATGGATTTAGGTTTTCGATTTGGAGAAAATTCAGGCACACTAAGGTGTGGGTTGTTACACTCGGTATCGAAGCTTAGGTTAATTGATCATAGGAATTAAAATACGCTAAGTGAACGTATTCGTATTTTTACCTATATATATCGGACGTAGAACTCTATAAATTTTGGATATAGAAATAGTTGCAACCATATTCCGAATGGATGGGTAAGTTGAGTATGAGTTAGAGCAGTCGACAGAGTTAAGAATATATCCCTATTCCGATCATCCCATTGGAGACAGGTCATATTGAAAGGCGTTGAAAAAAGAAGAGAATGAATGCTACAAATAAAAGGATCCCTGAAGCTGGATGGTATGTGAACCCTTAATGTCCCAGATTGCCTAATAATTATGGATATCCACAGGATTACTAGTTGGTGATTTATGGTAGATCCAGATAAATGGAAAGTAAAGCATCTATATGTTGCAGATTTTCGAAAGTAAGAATTAAATAAGTTCCTAAAGGAAGGTGTGTAGAAATCACTCCAAGACGATGGTTGTTTTTTTAGTTTATTCTGAAAAAAGAGTAGTATAAAGGATGGATAAATAAAACCCACTCCAAGTCCGATCCTATATGAAAGAATTTAATAAAAACATTTTGAATTTCCTTAAAATTATCTAAAACAATTTTCAAAGGATTTATTTAAAAGTAGAAAACTATATTTTTGAAAATAGGTAAATATTTAAAAATTCTGCAAAATAAAATATTATTTAATATTTTAATTAAAATTTCTCGTTGAAATTTAAAACCGTATAACTCAACAATTTTTCTAATTTTGTAAATTCACTACAACAATTTGAACTTTTAAAGTGTTTCATAAAATACTATAAAAACTTTCTATAATGTTTTAAAGAACGCTGTGTACCTACATGCCACGATAGTCCAAGGCTTTAACAACATAAAACAAAATGCTATGAAAAGTTTATTTTTAATAGAGTTTTCAAGCACTGTAGAAGAAATGCGTGGAAATTTTAAACGCTATTATTTACATTAGTTTCCCATAGAATTTTTTCCTTTATTTATATAGCATTCATCAAACGCTATTATTTTTTAATACCAAATATATTTCACTTTCATAACATTCTTGAAATTCTTTGTTTTTATTCATAGAATTTACAAATGCCATGGATTTGTTTTAATTTTATGTTTCTGACGGCATTTCACATAAAATAAATTTCAAAATAAACATAATCGAATAAATTCAACCAATACTCATAAAAAAGCACTCAAGAATAAAAACAAATAAATATAACATAAATAATTTTACACTAAGTCCAAGCACATAATATTTGTGATGACATACTAATACAATTGTTTAGAAGTACATCAAAAAGTATATAACCGCTATTAAAGACCTTGAAGATAAGATATGACTATTCATATTAGCACCACGATAGTAAAATGCAAACCCAAGTGAAATAATCTACTTATCTTACATGAATACCTTGCTATTAGCATCAGGGGCTTGTGTTCCAATGCATGCTTACATAATTCCCTTACAACAGTGGAATTAGTCTTCCTTGCTTCAATGTTCAGGTGCAGTTATGCACTTTTCTTGGTCTTTAGCTTTTTGGTGCATGTCGTCTACAAGTTTCTTGATTGGTGTGGTTCTATATTACATGCTTGTCAAATCATATTGACATGGTATTGATAAGAATGAAAGATCTGTTGTACAGAAAATAGAAAAAAAACAAGATTTATAAATTCAAGCCTATTATTATTGTTATGCAAAAGTAACAAAATATGAAGGGATACCTATTGAATTCTGGATTCAAACTGCTGTCATTTTGCATTTTTGATTTCATAGTCAAAACAATTAGCTTCCATGTCACATCTTGTCAAATAAAAGGATATGAAAATGTAAATATCATGAATAAATCAGTATCAACTTGCACGACTACTACATGGCACTATTTGTTAAAAAATTTGTAAGAGTTTATTATGGAGACGAAATATTATAACATTTCATGGAAACCCCTTCAAAAATTTCAATTGTAGATCAGAGATACATGAACTACATGTCAAAATGATCAAAAGAAGACTTTGTTGTCAAAAACTTCAACTTTAGAAGTTACATGAATAAAAAAAGACGCTTACCATAGATCATATTCATATATTTTGACAAACTTCAGCTGCATGCAAATTGAGAAATAAGTTGTTAACAAAGTAGCAAGTTCAATTTAAACAAAAAGGAAAAAATGAGAACCAAAGTTTTCAAAACAAAATTAAAGCCTGAAGTCCGCGGGTGCGGCGCAGTGGAAAGGAGGCTTGACTTCTGGTAAAAAGACTCAGGTTCGATTCCTACCATGCGCTTCCCTATCCTATATAAATTTACCCGGGGGTATGGGGGCTTGGATCAGTGGACGGCTTTACTATACCCTCCTTAGGAGTTTACCGGCCCGTCGGGTTCTCATGGGTTTTCAAAAAATAAAATAAAATTAAAGCCTGAAATTTAGTGACCGACGTATGATCCTCGAATAAAATTCAAAAATAATTAGTGTGAGGTATAAGTGTCAAAATCCTTTTCAACTATTTTTGTATGTTGTATACTTTCATATAGAGAGATGCAAGGAAAGAAAGCAGGTTGGTTTAGCTTACTCAAATCCAATTGGAGGAAGCTTGCGAAGAAAGCTCTCGAATATGGAAATCCCAAGTGAAGATTCATATTATAGCACTGCAAACCATATGACCGCAACGAAAATGGGCATGTGCCATTGAATATCATAAAAACATTTCATCCACTTCTTAGAATATTAAAATAGGCAAATTAACAGATTTACAACATCAATATTTATGTTAATTACCATTAATGAATATATATATATATATATATTATGTATGTATATATATTATGTATGTATGTATATACATACAAACATACATATATACTTATACGTACAAACATACATACACTCAAACATACATGCATACATGCCAGTATTAAGGCATGTCTGATGGATGTGCACAAAAAAAATATTTTAATAAGATTGAAATGCAAAACAGTTTAATCCAACAAAAGTAATATTTATTGTACATTGGACATTTGAACATGTTATTGAGGTAAATAAGATACCACAATTTTATTCTCCACCAACAGAATTTGTATGTGCCCTAGTTCTATCTTCTAACACTCTAAGTCAAAACTTTAAATAATTGCATGATGTATTAAGTGAATTTAGACATATCAATAAAGTGAAGCAGTAAAGAATGTTTATCAAAATTGATGAATTAAGAATAAACCATATACAATCACCTAAATTATCGAGCATTCATATATCAAGCCTTATATGCTCTTCTGTTTCTATTATACCATTCTTCCTCGTAAGTGCATAATCATTTTCAATGTCGAATACAATGCAACTTTATTAGGATGGATGTGGCCATTCATCAATATTTCCATTTATCTAATCATTAGTTGCTTCTTATCTTATTACCAAACTTTGTATGCAAGGTGAAGATTCGTAGCTACCATCTAGTTGTTGGTATGATATCCACTACTCCTCTAAATGTGTGCTAGTGTGAGCGACCTAAAATAATAAAAGTCATTGAGTGGTTTATCTACTTAACTGGGAATGCTTTATAGATATATGTTACGATTTCAACCCCAAAAATCGCACTAATACATCCACGTTATTCGTGTGTCGAACATCTAAGTGCCAGAATGTCAGATCATTTGGAATGAAAGAAAATAAAAGACGGAATAGAATCTCATATCATGATGAGAAAAATATAATATATACATATCTTTCCAAAAGAAAACTATAATATACATACATCAAAATCAGAGTACACTTAATCACTAATCATCAATCTGGACAGTTATAACAACTTGTCCTCACAAATACTGACATATAGAACAAAATTTATGCAGTGGAAATAAAGAATATACGAGAGGTACAACTTGGACATCTAGCTTGTCTGTTGAAGCTCAAAGGCATCCAAACTAGATCTGAAAATATGTTCGGTCTGATCTGAGTATTATTAGAAAGTAACATCTAGATCAGTCTGGTAAATCAGTGTAAGAAACACACCTCAAAGCTAATTTCAATGTTACAAAATCTTTCCAAATAAAGGTATCTCGTAAGAGAAAACCGCATATAAACACAAACAGGTTTTATCTTACGATGACCAAAACATTCGTAGGAAATCTTCTGACATTATCATAGTGTCCAGGGTCTAAAATAAATATTGAATATAGCGAAAAAATTTATAATAATTAAATTCTAGCATAGTAGGTATACAACTAAGTTCGCATGGTGCTTATTGGAGAACAGATTCCAAAAGTGGCAAGGTAAGGGACTGCCTTCCATATAGTACATCTCTAGATAAAATATACCAAGGGCTACAAACTCATTTTCCCCTCTATCAATACAAGATTGGCCTACCCCCTACTGGATAGTTTCGAATATGTCATCACCCGATTGCTTTCCAAACATAATCGAGAGCTCTCATGCACAACCAAATCCATAATATAATGATCTAGAAAGGTGATGACACACCCTAATGGGTGCGACCCACATAGCCCTGCCACTTTTAGCCATTTCCTAAGTTATGTGGCTTGAGGCAATGCTTTTACCTTTTCTCTTAGCAAGTCCCATTAGAATGCAAACAATGCCCTCTAGGCAACAATGCAATGCCATCATTCATCCATACAACTTCGCTCTGGGTTTGAACGAAACCAAAGGCACTGCTTCCATTACATTCATTTTGGAATCACCCACAGGATTAGTACCAAGTAGCACTTGCACTTCAAAGAACTTCATCCTAGAAACTATCATCTTCACGATATCTCCAAATCAAACACTTATACGGGTTCGAAGTAGTTTTTGTATAATATATCCGATACCGGTCTCTTCGAAATGACAACCATAGTTTTGAAATTGGCTGAAATTTGATAGTCAGTTATTTAACTATCAAATAAAAACAACAATCAAATCATGAATTTATTACCATATGAAACCGATATTAGTTAAGCATATAAGCAACCACTAACCTCTTTAATTAATCCTTTCAATAATTAAAATCACTCTATAAATATTTGTATTAAAATACTTTTACAAAAATATATTTACAAACCTTTTGCACTCCTTTCAATACGTAGAAGAATATCCATATACTTATCCCAACGATATAAGTATATCCAAAAAACGCTGCACCTTCCCTACTTAGAAAATGTATTTATATACTTATATCAACGGTATAAGTATATTCACAAAATATTATGAAAGATTTCTTATTTTAAAATCATACCAAAAAATATTAAAACAAATATTGTTTTAAAATAAATGGAGATAGGCAAACACTATTCCCTCGGTGTTAAGCATGGAACGAATGTCCACACCACCAAAATTAATAAGGTCAATTTGGAAAAATTCTATCTCAATTTCTTTTATACATTTCTTCAATAAATCCTTTTAACAAATCTCTTTTATTTATGAACATCTCCTTTACGAAAATTCCAAATCCATTTATAAAACTCTTAATAGATCTCCAAGTTTATTTATAGAACTATTTTATAAATATTCAAAGCCATTTATAAAATTCTTTTACAAATATCCAAAATCATTTACAAAACCTCTTTAATAAATATCCAAAATCGTTTATAAAACCTCTTTAATAAATATCCAAAATCATTTATAAAACCTCTTTAATAAATATCCAAAATCATGTAGAAAACTTCTTTTTAAATATCCAAAATCATTTATAAAACTTCTTCCTAAATTTCAAGATCTCTTTCAAGCTACAAAACTCCCTTGTTAATCTCTAAAACAATTTATAAAATCCTTTTATAAGTATAAGTTCTAAATTAATTTTAGAATTCTTTACATAAAATATCATTTATAAATTCCTTTATTAATATATATAACATAATTACACCTTCCTTTTATAAATTTCCAAACTTATTATAACTCTTTACATATTCCAAATTCATCTATAACTTCATTTATAAATTTCTAAATGGTATTAAAGACTCCCTTTTTATGAAACAAAAACTCAAAATATAACCACAACTCCAATATATAATTATAAAACTCCTATACTTCCCATAACTGGACTCCATATATTTCAATAAATTCACAAATGAAACTATTTATTCCAATTTATCAAAATGATATTGATTTTTTTGTAAGATATTATTTGTAAAACCATTCTTATATTTTATAAAATGCTACTTATAAAACTATCTTCCACTTGTAAAATAATATTTAAAATTTATCCCTTATACAACATTTTATACAAAGGATTCACAACATTTATTTCAAATATTTCTATCTTCTTTTAAACGCAAAATACTCCATAAAATCAAAGATAACCCTTTTATTTCCCCTTTTTAAAATAAACATATATTTCATAATAATTTGATATAAGAACCAATACTTCTAAAATAATTATTTTAAACATTTTCTTATATATATATATAAGAAAAGAATAATTAACGAAGTTGAAGTAAAATAGAGAAGTTTAAAAACTCAAATATCTCAAAAATTCCAAAAAGTCATATGTAAATATCATTTTCCAAAATGAAAATCATGTACAAAATCAAATCGCAATCAACAGTATTTCCAAAATATTATGTCGAGGTCAATATTTACCATAGCACTTAACCGGTGCTGTTTTTACCCTTTTATTAAAAAGGATCTTTTTCCACATAAGCCGGTGCCACATCCAATATCGTCAAACATTCAAATTTCAACATTTAGTAATCCATATCACAGGTATATAACTGAAATAAAAGCAGCATGAATATAACTAGAAATTAAAAATAACAACATCGAGCAATCTAGATTTCTATACTAAATTCATTGTTTTTCAATTTAGATGTCAGACGCTTTTTAAAATAACTATTTAACCAAAATTAAGCAATTTTCATCCAAACGCAAATTGCAAATTTTACCTACTATATCACATACTGATTTATCCAAAGAGGTGAGTTATGCTCATCGAAATTTCAGTTATCGTTGAATCGTTTCAGTTTGGTCTAGCATAAAATTCCAATAGCTCCAATCTCAACCAATCTAATTCCAAGATGCAGCTTAAGATTTCATGAGTCCAACGTGACTGATCGCGTCTGAATCCGACCTCGTATGAAATATTTTTTGAGTTTACAAAATTTTCAAATTAATTAAATATTAATTACTTAATTACATAATTAACCCACCTAATCAAACCCTAATCCCTTCTTCTAAATCATGGCCGCGCTAAATTGAAACTCAGCCGCTCTGTTCATCATCGCCACTCCACCGCTTCAGTTCACCAGAGCTTGCCACATCATCTTCCTAGGCAGTCTAGTCCACAAGCTACCAAACGATGCCAGCCTCGACCTCCATCATCGCTGCAAACTCCTTCGCTGAACCAAAACATAGCCACATTCGTATGTAGATAGCTACCACAATATGCCGAACTATGGCGATCCACCATCGACGATGAGTTCCCCTTGTCATCCTGCACAACTTTCGTGTTGATCCTTTCCTCTAACTCAACCTCTAGTGGCTGAGCTATAATGGCTGTTGGATGATAGGCTGTTTATTTCGGTGGCTATGGTTTATAACTTTGGGTTTGGGCAAATGACATGGCTTGGGGTCTTTGTATAGAAAAATAACCGACACTATTTGTAACATCCCCCACATGGAGGCCCAAAATTAACGACCGCAGATGCTGCAGTCATCCATGGTTATTAATCCTCGGCGACCAAATACGGTAATGTTAGATGACATACCAAAAACACATGGATATGGAAAAAAATTAAAATTTTCAAAAAAACTTTCACATTCCATTCCAAAAACCACATTTCATCATTCTTTACATATCCCACAATGTTGACCATGTTCAGAAAATATAATTATTAATATACTTTAAAAGCGACATATGAAGATGCCCCCTTGGTGATCAGAGTATATAATAGGCAATTAACAACTTTGCCTTAACAAAACAGCATAGCGGAGTCATACGAGAGAGAATTCAAATAACTACATGCCTCCTGCATGACTTTGGAATCTTATTCGTCTTAAGAGGTACCTAAAAATTTCAAATCTCAAGCTACTCAAAATCAATTGAGTACTCGAGAGTTCAAGGGAAAACATAAACTTTGAAGTATTATTATGTGATGATATGAAAAACAATTGAATTAATTCTAGATTACCAATCCCCATTCATTTTGACTACCTGTCATAGTTAAAGTTTCTAGGATTACTATTAACCTAATAGTTTTCATGGGCTGACTAATATCTGGCTCAGAACTGATTTTCCAGATTGACCGGAAGGTTAGAGGCTGTAATGTTGTTTTCAAGCTTGACATGGCTAAGGCCTATGATCGTATGTCTTGGTTTTTTGTCATTAGAGTTCTGCGGGCCTTTGGGTTTCCTGAAACCCTTATCGATCTGGTTTGGAGGCTTATCTCTAACTGTTGGTTCTCCATTCTGATTAACGGATCGGCTTACGGTTTCTTTCGGGCGGGTAGAGGTCTTCGACAAGGGGATCCTCTATCTCCATCTCTTTTCGTCATTGTGGATGAAGCCTTCATTCGTGGGATCCACACCTTAACGATTTTCGGTCAGGTTCACCGTTTTGGTCTTCCGAGAGGGTGCCCACTTGTGTCTTCCTTATCCTTTGTGGACGACATTGTTATTTTCTCTAACGGCAATCGTTCGTCTGTTCGTCGGTTGCTTTGCTTCATCCATCAGTACGAGCGTTGCTCGGGTCAGCTCGTTAACTCTTTGAAGAGTTGCTTCGTTCATGCGAAAGACATGGATCCTTCCCTGGTCTCATGGGTCCATTCGTTCACCGGCTTCAGGGCGGCCTCCCTTCCTCTTCCGTACTTGGGTGTTGTTCTTAACAGAGGTAGGAAACTCAACGCCCTTTTCGACCCTCTGACGGACAAGGTCAGGGGAAGGATTATTCGTTGGAATGCGTCGCTGGTTTCTCAGGCTGGTCGACTCGTGCTTATCAAGTCGGTTTTAGGCTCGTTGGGTTCCCATGTCTTCGCTGCGATGACCCCTACCGAGTCTTTCTTTCGTTCTTTCCGATCTTTGGCCTCGTCCTTCTTTTGGGGGTCGAAGATTGACAACCATCGTCATCACTGGGTTTCTTGTGATGTGGTGTGTCGCCCCAAGAACGAGGGCGGACTTAGTGTGCGCAACCTCAAGGACTTTTGTTCGGCTTTTGCCTGCAAGTTGTGGTACAAATTTAGGGCAAAAGATTCCTTATGGGCAAAGTTCCTGCATGCCAAGTACCAAAGGCTAGCCTCCGCTGGCTTTTCTGGTTCTCCAAGTTTCGCTAGTGAGACTTGGAAGCATATGCAATCGATCAAATCTTTCTCTGACTCTCACGGAGGCCTTTCAGGTTGGGAAGGTGGTTCGTTTTCCATTTTCAAAGCGTGGAATTCTACTCGTACTCCGGCTCCGGTTATCTCTATTTTCTCTTTCATTTGGGACTCTAGAATCCCTCCAAAAGTGTCTTTATTCATGTGGCGAACCCTTCATAAGGGGTTGCCAGTTGATGAGAACATTCAGCGGATTGGCATTCCATTCGTATCCCGATGCAGGTGCTGCGGTAACGGGGTATCCGAATCTTCTGATCATTTACTCTTCTCGGGTAACACTGCACGAGCTTGTTGGAATTATTTCGGGAATCTGATTGGCATCCGAGGGAGATACGGCTCGCCTGTTGACTTACAGAGCACCTGGTGGAACAGTATTTCGGGTAAATCCTTGCGCTCTGTCGTCTTTCGCTTGATTACTTGTCTGATCTGTTGGCACCTTTGGTGTGCGCGAAATAAGGCAATATTTGAGGAATCTCCCATGGATCCTGCTTCCATTTTTTCGTCGGGTTAGGAATGATGTTTTTTTGGCTTTTCGTGGTAAACCTTTCAAGGGAGCGGTTAGTTCCCGATCTGGCCCCCTTGTGCCCTTGCTATCTATTTCCTGTACTCCGTCTTCCGCTATAGAGGAAATTGGATGAGGCCCGGTTGCGAGCCAGGTGGTTCTGGATTTCCCTTCCCCGTTCCCTCCCTTTTTTTCTCTTATTTCGTTGCTATTGGTTTCAGGTCCTGGATGTTCATGTTTGGCCGGAGCTGGTTTTCCACTCTTACTGGTTATGAGCGATGGATTGCTCGGATCGCTTTCTTTCAGATCTCTGTTCCTCTGTCGTTACTGGGGTTCGACCGGTTTTTGCTTTTCTCTATGTCTGGCGTCTTCTGATGTTCCCCCGGTTTTGTGGTTTTCGGTTTTATTTTTTATACTGTTAGTTCTGGTTTGTTGGTTTTCTTCTCTTGGTTACCTGTCAGGCATGTTGACGGCTTTTGGGGTTTATTAATAAAATTCTTTTCTGAAAAAAAAAACATTTATGGACTCCCTGTCCACTTATATAGTTTTCATGGGATCAATATGAGTCTATTAGTAACTCCAATATCATTTCTTATATCCTAGTTTTCATGGGCTGACTAGGAACCTATTGACTAATTGTCAATCTCTTCTTTTACCCTAGTTTTTCATGGGCTAAATAGGAAACGATTGACTATCTGTCAATATTTCATTTTCTTATCCGGGTATAGTTTTCATAGGCTAATTATAAACCAAACCCGTCTAACTGACATCTTCAATTATACATAGTTTTCATGGGCTAACTATGAACCTATTGGCGCTTGCCTATATCATTTCCCTTATACAGTTCTCATGGGCTTACTGCAAATTTATTGGCCCCTGCCAATATCTTTAATTTATATTCACCATTAGGTCAACTTAACTGGTTATTCTACCTTTTCCCAAAGTACCGTTTTGGGCTCATTACAAAGTGAATATATACATATATGAAGAAGTAATTATAATGGTTAATCCCTTTAACCTATTTAAACATCGTCAAAAACTTCATTTCAAATTATTTCGTTTATTAATATGCCATGGTTTTGCTTTTAAATGAGGTTGGGTTATCTGTTTTGAAAACTATACTTTTGAAATCTTCGAAACCTTGCTTTCGACCTCCCTGGATAGCCTCTTCGAAAGCATATATCTCTTTTCAAAACATTAGACTTATGCCTTTTTAAAACACTTTAAAATCCTTCTTTCGAAACCTTTTGAATATAATAAAGTGTTACTTATTAATTATTAGAATCATAGCTTAGAAACCATTGGAAGTATTCCTTCCTAAAGTATTGAAAGTCCCCCTTTCGACATCATTGGGTTTACCTTTAAAAATATCATTTGGTTCAAAGTAAATATAAACGGAAGTATCTTTTTCAAAACCATTCATTACCATATAATAATGTTAGGGAATTTATGATGGTGTCGAAACCATCCCTTTCGACAAAGACGAAAGCATATATTTAAAATACTGAAGGATAGCTTCGAAACTCCATTCAAAGCCATTGCATTCGAAACCCATAACCCTTTCGAAAGCATTTAGGAAGCGGCTTAATATAGCTTTAATAAAAATAATACCTTTCGACAGAATTGATGACTTCAATACACTCGAAAGATAAAAGAATTGGTGGCAGGGCTTTGACTGTGTCGGAACCCCTTCTTTCGAAAGCATTGATTTATAAATAAATGTACTCCTTCGAAACCCCTTTTTCTTTTAAAACAAACATGGAAACCCCTTCGAAGGCCATTATAAAACTCCTTCTTAAAACATACGTATTGTCCAAGTCGAAAGCTTAGTAAAACAAAGGCAGACACTTAACTTTTTAAAACAAACTACGGTATCGACTCCATCAGAAGCATGCTTTCGACACCATACCTTCCGCCTTTATCCAATCCACTACGTACCACCTAGATGATACCATATGTATTGGTTATGGCTTAATGAGGTTTCGACTTTGTCGAAGGCGAAAGGAAAGGGGAGAATGATACCCTTAATAGAGGCGGAATTTGTTTTTTTGGGTTAAATGTCAAATTAAGCAACTTATCTCAACTAACATGCCTACGTGTTAACTTCTTATTGGTTGCCTTAACTTTTTCCATGCTTTTCAAAGCTAACCTTCTTATTATTTTGGATAAGTATCAAGCTTAGATTTTATAGATTAAACCTTCCATTGCAAATATAATTAAATTATTTAGATCCTCTTCTCAAAATAATTTAATTTGTATATCAAATCACTTAAGAAAAATCTATAAAAATCACAAAAATTCACTTTGATCATGTTACATAACATATCAAAATTTCAAACCCAAATTTTCAATATATTTTCTGAAATAAATTTATAAACCCAACGTGCTATATATTCATTCAAAAATTTATAATAATCTTTCCAAAGCTTGGAAAATTATCAAACTTAAAACCTAGCTCTAAAATTATGTTTTACATGACATATAATTTTTCCATGACATTTAAACATTATATCTCATAGTTTTGATCTAAAACTGTATGAACCATCATTTAAACAATCTTATTTAAATTTAAACAAACCATAATTGAAGCATATCGTCATAAAACATCATATATTTAGTAAATAAAGATGGAAATTATTATTCACCTTAATCTTTGATAAGGAAAGTGGATTGAGATGAGTTTGATCCCTTTTTTACTTTCTCTTCTTTTTCTTTGAGTTTCCTCTTCTTCTTTTCTTTTTAATGGTCGACCTTATCTTCTTACTTTTTTTGTGAGAAAATGACTATGAATGTGAATGGTTTTAAGGGTAAACACACACACACACACACACACATATATATAAAGGTAAGGTTAGATGTAGCTAAATCACGTTATACCCTTTCATAATTTAATTCGTCTATAAACCATTCTTAAGGTCAATCAAATTAATAAGCATGACCACTTAAATTTATTCAAATCTCAATCCCCTTATCATTTAGCATTTACATTGTTCTATTTAATTTATTTAATTAAATATCCTGAATAATGTTATTTAAAATTAGGGATCTTACACTATTCAAGCCCAAAAATCACAAACTCCAATCGAGGCGTACTCATTAGCGTTTCTAGCCATCTTTATTTCAAACTCAGTGGAACTATTTCCAGGACCTAATTCCGACATATGCAAAAGTGAACCTTCCGAGTCGCTCGATTTACGAACAGAACTCGACCACCTAACTCAAAACCAAACAGTTGAAATATATAGATGCTTATACTCATTCTGGCTTGCTCGGATCATCTGAACTGAAGAGAAATAATCTTGAATCCTAAAAGTCCATCTAAAAAATTGAGTTTTCAGCTCATCGATAAAATAAATCAATTAAACATTTAAACTTCCAAAATTTAAGTATTCAAAGTAGCCTAAAAATAGGGGTTGTTACAATACATGCAATAAATAGTGCATTAGTAAAGACACTGTAATATATCAAATTTCAACTCAATAAATTTTAAATGAAGTAATTTTCATATTAGAACACTTATTCTGCAGCATAAAGCAGTAGAAGAACTACCATGATCAAAGGTGCACGTTATAATTAAACTTAACAACTACAGGATTTTAAAAGCCATAGTGAATCCAACAAATAAAAGTTGAGCGAAACATTTGACGATAATTCGAATAGTAGAGTATGAAGATATCATAATGATGTTAGAATGATTTAAAAGGTGAAATATGCAAAAGAGGCTATTCTATAATATGAAAATTTTAAATATTTATCGAATATAGATTAAAATTAAGATTTCATCTACAACCTGTATCAAATGAAAAGATAATTTTGTTTGGAGGTAACATAAGATGGAACATACAAATTTTTGCTTCCTTTTTCACCAACATCATAGTAATTTACATTATCAACCTATTGACACTCATAGCTATCCAAAAATTCATGAAAATTTATTGAACCAAGTAACATTGTTGAAGTTGGAAGAGTATAAAAATAAATTTATGGCGGTACATAATAGTAAGATACCGAGTTAATTTTAATGGATATATGGCAGTGTAGTGAATATACTTGTCTACTTAACATGATTTGTCCATGCCCACTTATAGACCGTTTGGGAATACATTAACAAAACACCACTTTATCACTGTTATAAACTTACTACATGATTTTTGTAAACTTCGTAAGCTTAAGCTAGGTGTTACAGCATGGGTTAAGAACATATGTTTACCTAAATTGTATACGTGTAAAATGAGCTTACCGTCACTCAAAAATCTTCCACTGTTAACAATATGCCTCTCACTTTAATCTTCCATTTCTTCGTACTTTTTCTTGAAGTAACCTATATCAACTATATGCTAAATGAAAATTACATAAACATAAATGTGACATAGATAGACTGCTAGAGTAAATCATGATATTTCTGACAAGCACCATTGTCCAAGTGGTTAATTGATTCGGCTTTGGTGCAAGAGGTCACAAGTTTAAAACTTGCTTTCGAACGTTTATTAACATGGGACATGTTGCCCCAATGATTTGTTGTATGTAAAGTACCATTTCAAAAAAAAAAAAAAATCATGAGATTTCTTTCTTTACTTCTAAATCATTCCAAATATTACTTTGATTGATCAAATGCATTAGAAATTTAAGAATGAAATACTGTTTTTATTATAATTAATGAATTTCAACTCTTGTGGTAAACCAAAATTGAGTTACATAAACTTGATGCTAGCATAGCCTTGTAGTCTTAGATTATTAAGTAAATATGATTGTATGGTTAAACTACTTCCATTCTTGTATAACATTTTCTCCTTCTATTAAAACAAAAGTATTATATTTTTCCTTCAATATAAATAAACTTCACTGATTGCATTATTGTCTAACTTCTCTTGTGTACAATCTAAATAGTTTGTACAAACCATAGTTCTATCTACATTTGAAACCATGAAAAATAGTAGTCGTATAATATGTATTTTAAGCATTGACAATAAAGTAAAAAGTAGCTATATCTATAATTAATGCCTTCATTATGATGAAGTCATGGAAAAGGTAAATTTGCATCATATTCAACCAAAAAATACATAACTAAATTGAGAGTTCAAAATACCGCACCTTCTTTACAAAAGCATTAAATACAAGCAATAAATAATAATAAAATACAACCAAAACCTAGTTTTTTTTATGTAAATAAATGCTAAGATAGTTATTACCTTAAAAGCTTTTTCATTAAAGAGTGTCCACTGCAATCATAAATGAAGCGATTAATGCTTTAGATAAAGAAACGAGCAGCCTCAAGACACACCGAAGACCCAAGTTGTAATGAAAGCTGAAGCTATGATTTGCAAATGGGAATTGAGTCCGATCAATTCACAAACTAGGGGAACGCAAATATCATTTGAAACCATTGAAGATAATACCTTTATTAAGAAAAATTTGAGCAGTGGAATGTTTGATAGGATCCGATGCAAAAATGATTTTGATAAACACGCTTTCTTGTCAGAAAGTGAGATGTGGAGGGACCTGTACTGAGATGAAGGTTGATAAATAATCATGAAAAAATGGGAAAAGGTTCCAACATAGGAAGTCTATTGACATTAACTTCCGTACTTGTTTTGACGTAGGTGAAGGAAAGGTCATAATGTGACATCATGCAAGTAACATAAGTACTACATTAAAGATGCACCTGTAAAAGTCTTTTTTAAGTAAATAGCATATGTATATGTCTATATATATAGACGTATACACGTATATATGTGTTTGTGTAAACATTCGACATCAAACCCATAAAAAGCACTATACATGCTACAAAAGCAATGATATAAAGTTACCATGTCAACAATCATATAAACCGAATAAGCTTTAATTTCATACAAAAAGGACACTATATACTGTATGATACTGATAGATAAGTAAAAGCTATCCTTTTTTTAATGATGATAGTAGTCAATATAGGAAGGAAGATTAATGATAGAACAATGTAAGGCATAGAACAAATAGTGTAATTGCTATCATAATGTAATCAACCAAAATTATGAAAACATAGGAAAATAAACTCAAAGCATTTTGAACAATGCGCATTCAAGATGGTTTAGCAAAACTTTCCTAGAATATGTATTATTTAAACATGCTATATTCATGTCTTAACAATTTATTTTCATCATATTGAAGCATTATATGAGCAAAAAGTCAAAGGGTACGTTCTATTGAATTAAATCGATTCATTTTATTTAAATACTAATTACTTACAGTACGTGCAATATAAATCATAAATAAAATAAAACCATGGAATAGAAATTTATAAGAGTTTTAACAAATTGATAACAATAATTTCAAATTCAATTTTTTCCATTGTTTTAGTTTAAGAGTTTAATAATAAATTTTAGCGATATCAAATTTATCACATACAACTTTTGAGTTAAAATGCAATAATAGCTTTGTATTTGGAACTCTGAATCTGAAAGAACTTACTTTAAAGGATATATAGTTTCAAGGAACTTCAATTTATAATCATAAGCACCCATAACATGCAATTGAATTTAACATGGTTATACGCAAAAAGATCAAAAATTAAACCTAAAACATGAAAAACTGGCGATTTGCTAATTTAAAAACAGAAAGTAAAATATTAATTGTAATAAGAAAATCAAGTATTTGGCTTAAAGGGTATCTACCAATTCATTGCTGACCAAAATAGCCAAGGTGAGGACTGCACAAAAAGTTATACAATTAACAAAACAGTCAGTGAAATTAGGGAACCTTTTTTATGATGATGGAAGTCTTCACATGTAACTATAATCGAAAACTAATAAACTCAAATTAAGGAACCAAAAACTAACCCTCCTTGTTGGTATGAAGTAAAAAACCACTAAGTTTACTTTTGCGGTACAAGAATCCTAATATGGCTTGCTGTGCAATAAGCATGTTGAATAATTTACTAAAATGAAAAATTCAGCTGTATAAAGTTCAACCAAGTTATCACTGTCAGAATATAAGAATAATTGATGTAATCGACCTAAGAATACAATTTTTTAACCAATAACTAAATAATTTCTTACGTAGAGAGAGTTGATAGGAAAGGTAAACCTAGGATGCTTATGAATCCTCGCCCTTGCCAAATCAATGTAAATTGCCATGCTAATTGAAGAGCCAGTATCGAAACTAAAAAGTGGACATAGCGCATATTATTTAAGTGAGAGAAATGGGAAGAAAAATCGAAGAAATAAAACCGTGGAAATTAACTGACATATTCATTAAACGTGGGCAAGCAAATAACGGGGATGGCCTCAAAATGTTTAATTTCTTTTCTCACAGGATATGGATATTTTGGTCACTCCTAAAATGGCTTCACTTTAACCCGTTGACCAAAGGTTTTGTTTTATATATAAGATATACATTGATATTGTCACTCTAAGAGTGAAACTATATTAATATGGATGTTGTATTATAATATATACATGTAAGTTGAAAGTTTTTCAATTTCATAGTAAAATAAATCCAGTTTTAATCTGGTTATATATTTTTGATACCCAATTCTTGTTTCCGTTCGCTTAATCAATTTGAAAGTAAACATCTTTTTGAAATAAAACATTGACTACTAATGGGTACTTTAAGGCCCTTACAATTAAATTTCTAGTTAAAAGAAGATTAAACACGTTAGTTGTTCTTGAACAGTAAATCAAACGATGGAAAGAGGCAAATGATGAAATAAATGGATACTTGGCATAGAAAAATATGTTTAAAGAAATATCATGAGTTAATTAGGAGGAATGAGGAATAAATAATATTTTTTTTTTATCTATTTGATATAAATGACTCTTATTTGAAGAAACTATTGGGTTAATTATCAAGAAAAATATAGCACGGGAAATTAGTTTGAGACAAATGCTTGGATTAAAATGTAATATTGAAAAAATAAAGATTGTTTTGAAGAAAACAATTAAAACGGAACATTTATTAGAATGTTTATAGTTGATAAGGTGTTTGAATATGAAACTACAAAATAGATATAAATGAGAATTTAAAATTGTAGTTGACCTGTATCATAAATTAATTGAATATAAATAAGGAGAATAGTAGTTATTTCTAGTTTACTGAAACTCGGAGGGGTTTAATGATAAAATAATAGATGGAATTAAGAAGAAGAAAATGACATGAGAAAATTATAGAGAAAAGAGTATTTTTTTTATTGCTTTACTATTACTTAATTATAGATTTTATAAATTGACAGATTAACATAGTATATTATGAGTAATTGCATTTTCTTTGAATTTTCAATATCTAAAATGATAATCTAAAATATATTTTTTGAATTCCAAATAAATTATACATTACATATAATATTAACTATTTTTTATCTATTAAATAATTATAATAAACTTATAAAGATATATCATTTAAAAACATGTGAATTATTTATTATGTATAAATAACTATAAAGACGAGTATATATACACATTCAGGTGGGCCTGCATTCAATAACAACATTCATGCACTTTTAGTTCAACCTATATAAGTAGTTTGACAGTATAAACTGAACCGGAGGCAACGACCTTTAAAATTGAGACGAGCGAAGAACATTCATAGAACTAATAACTTGAAAGCATTCGTAGTTTTATCATTCCTTCCTTTTGTTTTAGTTTATTTTATACTGCCGCAAATGGAAATAAAACCTGTATTTTACATGTTCACGCCATTTTAGATAATGTGCGCTATGAGCAAAAATGTATCAAAATATGTCAATGATTAATTGTCTCTTTACCTAAATTACAGATAATATGGAACACTCGAAGAGTTCAGCTCGTGAACGTATACCGTAATTCTCCATAGAGACTAACAGTTTTACATAGGAAATAACAAGATTTATTCCCATATTTGAAATCCGCCTAGGCAGAAGCCGCTATTTTTTTTCATACTGCACTAACTTCTTCATACTAACTCGGAGTCAGTGAGACTTTGACCGATGAACTCCCATCAAATTTACGGACCATATGGAACACTCGGACACTTCATCTTGTGAATGCATGCTGTAATTTTCCGTGGTGACTAACAGTTATATTTAGAAAATAACAGGCAACATCCCCATATTTGAACTCGGCATAGGCAGAACTGTTATTTTTTTTGTTCAGACTGCAGCTTCTTCATATTAACTCGAAATCGGACGGTGCTTCGACCGATGAACTTCCACCTAAATTATGGAAAATATGGAACACTCGGATACTTCATCTTGTAAACGCACACTGTAGTTCTCCATGATGACTAACAATTGTGCTTATAATATAACATGTTGCATCCCCATATTTGAACACCGCTAGGCAAAAGGCGCTATTTTTTGTTTAGATTGCAGTAACTTTTTCATACTAATTTGGAATCGGGCGATACATCGATGGATGAACTCCCGTCTAAATTACGAACAGTATGGAACACTCGGATACTTCATCTTGGGGACACATGCTATAGTTCTCTATGGAGATTAACAGCTGTGCTTAGAAAATAACAGGCTACATCCTCATATTTGAACTCGGCCTAGGCAGAAGCCGCTATTTTTTTGTTCAAACTGCAGTAACACCTTTATACTAATTCGGAATCAAGCGATACTTTGACCGACGAATTCCCACCTAAATTATAGACAATATGGAACACTTAAATACTTTAGCTTATGAACATATACTATAGTTCTCCATGGTGATTAACATCAGTACTTAGAAAATAACAGGCTGCACCCACATATTTGGACTTCGCCTAAGAAGAAGCCTTTTTTTGTTCATATAGCAAAAGCTTCTTCTTATTGACTCGAAATCAGACGAGACTTTGACCGATGAACTTCCATTTAAATTGCGGACAGTATGCAACACTCTAATACTTCAGCTTATGAAAGCATACAGTAGTTCTCCATGGTGATTTACAGTTGTGCATAGAAGATAACATGCTATATCCCTATAATGAACTCCCACACTTAGATACTTCATCTCTTGAAAGTACACTATAATTCTTAATGGTGATTAATAATTGTGATTAGAAAATAACAAGATACCTCATTATATTATAACTCCGTCTAGGTAGAAGCCACAACTTTTTTTCAAAGTGCAATAACTTCTTTATAATAACTCAGAATAAGGTGAGAATTCGACCGATAAACTCCCATCTAAATTGTGCACAATATGGAACACTTAGATACTTCTTCTTGTGAATACACACTGCAGTTCTCCATAGTGACTAACAGTTGCACTAAGAAAATAACAGGCTACATCACTATATTTGAACTCCTCCCAGGCAAAAGCCACTCATTTTTTTGTTCAGATTATAGTAATTTCTTCATAATAATTCGGAATCAGGCGAGATTTCGATTGATAAACTCGTACCAAAATTACCGACAATATGGAACACTCACATACTTCAACTTATAAACGTATATTATAGTTCTCCTTGGTGATTAACAATTGTACATACAAATAACGGGCTACATCCCCATATTTGAACTCCGCCTAGACAAAAACTGCTATGTTTTGTTCAAACTGCAATAACTTCTTCATAATAACTTGGAATAGGGCAAGACATCAACTGATGAACTCCGACCTAAATTACAGACAATATGGACCAATCGGATACTTCATCTTATGAACGCACAGTGTAGTGAAAAGAGTAGTGGATCCTGTACGGCTAATAAAACAAGTATATATACATATATGTATTTATATATATTAATTTGTACTTAAGAAATACGAAGCAATAGGTAAATGTACACACTGAAATTTATACTGGTTTGGAGCACCTCTTCTACGTCTAGACCCTAAGCACCTCTTAGGAATTTCACTATCAACATCTTCGTTTGACCTGGAGGAATAGGTTTACAACTTAACCGATCTGAGCACCTCTCAGATTTAATCTTTCCTTTGATAAAAATTCTTGCTTGATAATCTTGTGTTCGTCCAACACTGATTTTGACTTGGTAGTACAATGGTTCCTATAATCTCGTTTATATTTCAAAGTAAGTGCAAAGTGATTATTGGAACAATAGCAAATTAAGTAATGGAGTTGAAAGTATAGAATTTCTTAGAATAACACAAGAGAATAGAAGCTATATAAATCTGAGTAGAAAGTTAGAAAACTAAAAATGAGATGTTCTATTTATAAATACCGAAAAGAGGCAATGAAGAGTTGTCAACATTCGCGAAAATCCTTTAAGAATTATAAAAAAATGTTCATAATATTTGCAACTCTTGAAGATGGCATTTTAGAAAAATGATTGTTACAGCATCTCGGTCTATCGAGCGGTTATGTCAGTTTACTGAGTATGAACATCTAGAATTTCACGGCAAAAGTTTGAATTTTAAAAAAATTGATTCACACACTTTCAATGGATTGAAAATAGGCTCAATAGACCGAGCTCAGTCGGCCGAAACCATTTTTCGTCGATTGAACTTTGTAAGTTCAGTTTGCCCACAATCTTACGATATTGTCGAATTCATACTTCAATAATATTTTGATATTATTGTTTGATTATGTGTTTATGTGTGTATATGAACTATCAAGGAGATTTTACAAATCAATCTATGACCATATATATACTTTTGACCTTGAAGCTCCATATTTATGACTTCTTCGTTTTGTAGATGATTCTTCTTACTTTTTACTCTGTGTTTTATCTTCTTGAATAAGATCATGATATTATGAATATAGCATATACATACAACATATAGTTGCCATCGTTAAAATAGAGATCTAATGTTCTAACAATCTCCCCCTTTTTGATGACGACAACTATCAAAGTTCAAAATAAAAATATTGGTTTTACTCCCCCTAAATTTATGCTTCCCCTATTGATATGATTCCCCCCCCCTCTGGCATCAATAAAAAGAAACAAAACATAAAAAATAAAAAATAACAATAAGTAGAAGTTTGCACAGGATATAAACAGCTAAATAGCTTACAAAACATCAAATAGTATTTGCCACACACAAAATATGTCTTAACATCAAAAACTTAACTACATACCCACATAAACAACAAACAAAGTTTCACAACATCACAAACTCAAATATATACCAACATAAACAACATTCAAAGTTCCACAATATCACAAACTTAACAACATAAACAACATACAAAGTTCCACAAACGATAGATTTTTATAACTGATAATACCACAAAACCAGAAGCGAATATGATAAACTTACCAAATAAGGAAGGAGGTGAAGAAACTAGGATTCGTGTTTAGAGAAAGATGAGCTTGAGCAGGATGAAACATTTTTCCAAAATTTTCTAAGCAAGGTCCCAAAAGTTTTTCATCGTTTTATCATATTTTATTGTTGCTTGAAAAGAATTTCTTGGTTCCGTAGAATTGCCGTTGTGGAATTCATTGTGCGGGAAGGTTGAGCCAAGGAAACTTCAGTTTCCCTATCCGAGGACCAATTAACCTCTTCGAAGACTTCATGGCTCGATTGACCATGTGTTTGTGCTTCAGAGGTTTGAGCTTGGTGTGGCTGTGAAGATGATTGATCCAGTATTTTTCACCAAAGTTGACAAATAAACATTATAGGAGGAAGGGATTCCATTTTAGTTGGTAATTTCATAAAGGAGATAGACTTTTGATCCATGACCTTCGGTGAGATGTAATCTTGTAGAATGTCCACATTAATACCGAAGTGGCTAAAAACTTTTGTGAGGTAGGAACCAAAAAACATTGTTTTCCGAGAAAGGGAGTTAAAGCTTTTAATTCATCATGAATAATTGTTACCCAATTTAGATTAGTGTTAGAATAAATGAAATAAAGGGGTTTATAGTTGTAGTCGTACATCTTTTCATAACTCCCGGTGCGAGGAAAATACGGTGTGAAGGAGCATTTTGTTAATTATTCGAGCTAGGGGGCAAAAATTCACTATGTATTCTCCGTGTTTGGAATACGGAATTGGTAGCTTACTAAACTGTATGCATAATGACTATGGTACACATTATCTAAAAGTTCCCTGACCACTACATTCCAAAATTGCTCATAGATCTTGATAATTTGGTACAATATCAACTCCTAATACCCTACTTCATAAAATTCCTTCTCCATTTTGATTTGGGGGTAAGTAAAAGTCACCACAAAGATTAGCATAGAACATTTTTACAAAAAAATGGCTAAATTTTTACCTTATTCATCCTTTCATGAATTAAGGACAGGAATCCATATTTTCGAGCTAAATCCTATAAGCCAAATGCAACAAAATCTTCCATCTTGTAGAAAGTTTTTTAAAAGAAGTGTTTCTTGTTTAATTCATTGAAGATTCGAAAATTTTTGGCACTTCTATTTAGCCATATTCCAAGATTTGAGCATCTGAGGCAAATTCAAGATGGGCTGGATTGGAGGAAGAGGCGGCCGGAGTTTCGCCTTTGCTTTGTTTGGGACGATTTGCTGTGTATTTTTGTCTTGGTGCCATTAAAAATTGGTTTGAAGTTAGGGTTTTTTAAAGAGGCAAAGTGAAATGGTGAATGGGTACGATGAACACAAGTAGTTATGCTGACAGATTTGCAAAGCTCAGTCGACTGAGACACATATTCAGTCGACTAAAAACACTTATTTTAGAGGTAGAGAGAAAGTGGAAAAATTAGTACAAGTTCAATCGACTGAGGTAGATTCCCAATCGACTGAAACCATGTCTTTTCGAGGCAGAGAGTTGAGCATAGTTTTTGTACAGGTTCAGTCGACCGGCGTTCTGGCTCAGTCGACTAAACCTGTGTAAATTTGTTTTTCTGTTTATTTTTAAAAATGTTGTGTACAAGTATGTCCAAAACAAACTTATATTATATATTTTACAGGAAAATAGGCATAAGGAAGAAGTTGCAAAAATTTTTTGTCTCGGAGACAGCAAGGTTACTTTTTAGCGTGAAGGACACTTTTTAGCGTGAAGGACACTTTTTAGTGTAAAACAAAAAATGGTAGTTACAACTATCATTTTGTGATTTACAGTAGAAAGTGTCACTCGGCCTAAAAAGTAAACTTTTTGTCCTTAAAACTAAATTTTTCTTGAACTTTTTCCTTGAGCCTAAAAACCCATATATTTTATTGTTTACATTCAATTTTTGATACACATAGCTTGTCGTTTATTTATTATATACGCACGCACACACACAAAAATATCGTCATATCTTTTGAATTATCAAAATTGTTTTCCAGAAAGCGATCCCAAGAGTTAGGTTCCACTTTGGTATCTTCAACTAATGGTCGAAGTGGAGACCATGTGTCATATTTAATTGGAGTGTTGTTCCAGTTTGACGTAGATGGTCCAGCTTCCTAGGAATGTTTTGGCGGAGAGTTATTGATAATAATTGGAGACTCGGTAATACCAGACTACGTTGATGAATGTTATTTCTGGCCGGAGAATGACCGCATATAGCAAGTATGCATCGTTCCAAAAAATTCAGATATGCGCCTTGAGGCCTTTATTCATAGTACATCTCCTTTTGGGCACTCATCATCTCTTGCTTGTAATGATGGATTTCGTCGATTTTAGTGTGAGTGTCTAGATCCAAAACTAGTCTTATATTCTTATCTCTGGGTGAAATCTAGGGCGACCGGGAGGAGGAGTAATTTGAATAGTTGGCGATTTTGTGGATTGAGGCGTTGAAATGGTTAGTGATGGATATTCCCTATTTGAAGAAGGAGTGCAAAAGTCAAGAGAGAATGAGCAAAATCATAATTGTCCAACATTGTTTGAATGATAGTTTTTTACTTATCTCAAGCTTTTTACTTTTTTTTTTATAAAGAAAGTTTATATATATTAGACTTTTATTGATTATAGGTATTGTATTTTCTGGTTTATGTTCTTTCTTTTGTTAATATTTAGTGAATCATTGTATTCCTTATAAAATTTAGCTATCAATTAATGTCCAATGATTTGTATTTTCTGATGTGGGTTTAACATGATATTAAGAGAGATATACCTTATATATATAAGTCATTAAGTGAGCATATTAGGACGAAGGTTTAAAAAGGTAGTTTCAGAAAGTTGTTTAGTAAATACATATGCTCTTTGTTTGTCTGAAGTAACAAAGTCTAAAGAAATTTTTTCTTTTTCAACATTATCATGCAAGAAATGATGTCTGATGTCAATGTGTTTGGTTCTCGAGTGATAATGTGGTTTTTCGATAAATTAATTGCACTAGTATTATTACAAAACATAGAAGATTTGTTTAGAAATATTCCATAATCCTGTAAAGTTTGTTGCATGTAGAAAACCTGAGCGCAAGCAAGTGCTACAGATGTATATTCAGCTTCGCATGTAGATAGTGAAACATAATTTTGATTTTAACTAAACCATGATACCAAAGATTAATCGATAAAGTGACAAGTTCCACTTGTACTTTTTCGATCTGATATACAACCGCCGAAACTGGCATAACTATATGATATGAGTTCGAATGGACAATCTTTTGGATAAAAAAGTCCGTAATATTTGGTATTTGATAAATATCGAAAGATTCTTTTAACTGCTCGTAAGTGTGTTTCTTTGGGATTAGCCTGAAAATGGGCACACAAGCAAGCACTCATTAAAATATCGAGTCTAATGGCAGTTAAATATAATAATTCTCCTATCATACTTCTATATAATTTTTGTTCGACTTCTTTCCATTTTCATCTTTGTCTAAGTGAGTACTAGTACCTATAAGAGTCGCTTTGCTATTAGCATTATCCATTTCAAAACGTTTAATTAAATCTTTACAAAAAATTTCTTTGTAGATAAAGTTCTGTTTTTTAATTGTTTAATTTGCAATCCTAAAAAGTAATTTAATTCTCCCATATGTGACATTTCAAATTCATTCTTCATAATTTTTGAAAGTTCATCACATAGTTTTTTATCAGTAGACCCAAAAATAATATCATCTACATATATTTGTACTACTAAAATATTGTTTTTATAAATAGAGTAGAATCAACTATGCCAATTTGAAAACCATATTCTAAAAGATATAACTTTAATCTTTCATACCAAGCTCGGGGATCTTGTTTAAGGCCATAAAATGCTTTTCGTAATTTAAATATGTGATTTGGAAATTGTTCGTGCACAAATAATGGTGGTTGTTCAACATAGACATTTTCTTTAATGAATCCATTTAAAACGGCGCTTTTAACATCCATTTGATATAATATAAAGTTATGATGGCAAGCAAATGCTAAGAGAATTCTTATAGCTTCAAGACGTGCTATAGGAGCGATGGTCACTTTATAATCAATTCCTTCTTCCTGAGAATACCCCTTAGCTACAAGTCTTGCTTTATTTTGAACTATATCACCATTTTATTTTGAAAATCCATTTAGTTCCAGTAACAAATTAATCATTGTGTCTTGGGACAAGTTCCCATACATTATTACATTAAAATTGATTTAATTCTTCCTGCATTGCTATTATCAATAATCATCTGCAGATGCTTCTTTAACATTTTTTGTTTCAATGTTTGAAATAAAAGCTATATGACCTATTTGATTTAATTAATTTTTTTTTTAACAGAAGGAAGATTTTTATTAAAAAACACCAAAAGCTGTCAACAAGCCTGACAGGTAACCAACAGAAGAGGAGACAACAAAACTCGGTGAAGAAAGCCATAACAAACAAAAAACAGAAGAAACAAAAACCGGAAATAGCTGCCTAAGACGCCCTCCAGAGAAAGACACAGTACAAACAGGACGGAACCCAGAAAAGACAGACGATAATGAGATTGGCGATAATGAAATTCGGAATATCCTCTGCCCAAAATCCTACAATAGAGAAGGAAAAACATTCCCCGTACCAAACCTATATATCCAGAGCCTGAAAAACAAAAGCCACTAAATCAGATGAAAAAAGGGGGGGAGTAACGGAGTCGGAGTGCCAGAACCACCTGGCTCGAGATTGGTCATCATCCAATTCCCGCTCTAGTGGAAGCCTGAGAACAGGAAATAGACAGCAGGACCACCAGGGGGCCAGAACGGAAACTAACCGATCCCTTGAAAGGTCTACCACGAAAAGCTAAGAAAACATCATTTCTAACGCGGCGAATAACGAAAGTGGGATCCATGGGAGTTTCCTCAAAAATTGCCGCACGCACCAGAGATGCCAGCAGATCAGACAAGGAATCAGGCGAAAGACAACAGAGCGCAGAGATTTACCAGAGATTCCGTTCCACCAAGTTCTCTGTAAATCCCCCGGCGAGTTGTTTCTACCTCGGATACCAATCAGATTTCCGAAGTAATTCCAGCAGGATCTGGCTGTGAAACCAGAGAAAAGTAAATGATCCAAAGATTCCGAATTCCTGGTGCCGCTGCATCTATAACGGGAGACATAAGGAATGCCAATCCGCTGAAGGTTCTCATCAACTGGCAAACCCTTATGAAGGGTTCGCCACATGAACAGAGACACTTTAGGAGGGATTCTGGCACCCCAGATGAAAGATAATAGAGGGAGAACCGGGGCTGGATTACGAGCCGAACTCCAAGCTTTCAGGATGGAAAACGAACCACCATCCCAACCGGTTTGGCCGCCATGAGAGTCAGAGAAAGGTTTGACCGATTGCATGTGCTTCCAAGTCTCACTAGCGAAGGAAGGAGATCCGAAAAAGCCCGTGGAGGCCAGACCATGGTACTTGGCACGGAGGAACTTCGCCCAAAGAGAGTCGTTAGTCCCAAACCTGTACCACAACTTGCAAGCAAATGCCAAGCAAATATCCTTTGGGTTTCGCAAACCAAGCCCACCCTCGTTCTTGGGACGGCACACCACGTCCCATGATACCCAGTGATGACGGTGGTTGTCAACCTTCGACCCCCAGAAGAAGGAAGAAGCCAAAGATTGGAAAGACCGGAAGAAAGATGTGGTAGGAGACATCGCTACGAAGACATGAGTACCCAACGAGCCTAATACCGACTTGATTAGAACCAATCTTCCTGCTTGAGAAAGAAGCGACGCATTCCAACGAATGATCTTTCCCCTAACTTTGTCCGTCAGAGGATCGAAGAGGGCGTTTAGTTTCCTACCTCTGTAGAAAACAATACCCAAATAAGTAAGAGGAAGGGAAGCTTCCCGGAATCCTGTAAACGAATGGACCCAAGAAACCCTGGAAGTATCCATGTCCTTCGCATGAACGAAGCAACTCTTCGAAGAGTTAACGAGCTGGCCCGAACACCGCTCGTACTGATGGATAAAACGAATCAGCAGACGAACAGACGTCCGGTTTCCGTTGGAGAAAATGACAATGTCGTCCGCAAAGGATAAGGAGGAAACGAGCGGGCACCTTCTCGGAAGGCCAAAACGGTGAACCTGGCCGAAAATCGTTAAGGTGTGAATCCCTCGAATGAAAGCCTCAGCCGCAATCACGAAAAGAGAAGAAGATAGAGGATCACCTTGACGAAGACCTCTACCAGCCCGGAAAAAACCATTGGCTGATCCGTTAATGAGAATGGAGAACCAACAGTTAGAGATTAGCCTCCAAACCAAATCGATAAGAGTTTCTGTTTTGATTTAATTAATTGTGTGTTGACACTTTGGTATTAATGTCTCCTATAATATTATCCATTGGATGATCCTTTAATGTTCTAGAAGGGGATTTTAATTCAATATTATCAGAATTTATTGATTTTATTTGTTCATTTTTAATATTTAATTGATTTAAGTTTTCATCATCTTTTTTAATATTGTTAAAATTTTCATCAAATGATACATGTAATCTTTCTTCAATTTTGTTAGATTTTCTATTAAAAATTATATACGCTTTGCTTTGATCTGAGTATTTTACGAAAATCCCTTCATCGGCTTCAGGATCAAATTTTCCTAAAGGATCACTAGTGTTAAGATAAAACATTTGGATCCAAATATTTTAAAGTAAGATTCTTTTGGTTTTCTTCCAAAAAATAGTTTGTACGCTGTATTTTTGGCTTCAAGTCAGAACATAGCCTTTGAGAAACACGATTTAGAACATAGCATGCAATAGCAAAAGCTTCTTCCCAAAATTTTTGAGGTAATTTACTACTACAAAGAAGAGTTTTTGCATATTCTTGAAGAGTTCTATTTTTTCTTTCTACAACAGCATTTTGTTATGGTGTTCTAGAAAATGAAAAATTATGACTTATCCCCTTTTTATTATAGAAATTTGAAATAATTCATTTTCAAATTCTCCACCATGATTACTTCTAATTGTTTTGATTTTCAGTTCTTTTAGATTTGAAATACGTTTTGAATTTTTTTTAAATGTTTTAAAGTTTCACTTTTATGTTTTAAAAAGGTCCACGTATATCATGAAAAATCACCAACTATAACAAAAACGTATTTGTTATGATTAAGTGATCTAATTTTCATTGGTCCGAAGAGATCTAAATGTAATAGTTCTAAGGGTCATTTTGTAGAAATTTCTTGTTTAGAATTAAAAGATGTTCATTTAGGTTTTCCTTTTTGACATGCATCGCATAGATTATTGACTTTAAAATTCATTTTAGGTAAACCACGAACTAAATTATTTTTAGCTAATTTATGAATGTTTTTAAAATTAACACGACAAAATCATTTGTGCCGAATCCGTGGATCAGAAACATCTGCTATTAAGCAAACATTTTTATCATGTCTTATTTTCATGTTTAAAATATAAATGTTATTTTTTTTATTCCTTCAAATATTAATTTTTTATTTTTATGAAAGATTTTGCATTTTCCTGTTTCAAAAGTTATAGAAAAACCTTTACCACATAATTGACTAATACTAAATAGATTATGTTTTAAAATTTTAACTAGATAAACATTTGAAATAAAAGGAGATTTAGATATACCAACACAAGCAACATCTCCTTGTCCTATAACATAGCCTTTGGAATTATCTTTGAAAGTGACGGTTCCGTCATCCTTGTAAGAGATACTCATTAGCATATCAGTATTTTCGGTCATGTGCTTGGAGAAACCACCGTCGAGAATCCAGTTCTCCTGTTTGAGACGAAGTACCTACAAAGATAAAAGTAATTTAATGGTATCTACTTCCTTTATTAGGGTCATGGAGGTTAAACTAAAGGTAACCATACCCAGAAGGATTTGGTAGAACCTTTGAATCTAATTTTTTTATTAACATCATTCAAAAAACTATTTATATGGTTTTGTCTAGTCAAGTTATTATTTGTTTTTGGAATCAATAACCGAATGGTCTTTTTATTGTAATTTGATATGCTATTTATGTTTTAAGAAACTTAGAATAAAGTGTAGCATATTTGTGTTGAACTTTTGGTTTTTTTGATTTTATAAATCCTAAACCATTTTTATTATTTTGAAATACTAATTAAACGTGATAGGTTCTCTTTTCCTTGGTTAAATTTAGAAATGTTTGTAGATAGATCATTCACCTTATTTTCTAGTGACTGTTTATCTTCATTTAATTGTTTTACTTGACTTTCTAAATTATTGACAGTTTTTTTTAGTTTTATGTTTTCATTTAAAATGTTGCAATTTTCTTTTTTAAATGTTCCACCTTTTGATTTTCTTCCACAGATTTACACATGTTTTGTAATTTTAGAATTTCTTATTCTAATATAATTTTCTCATCTTTTAACATTCCATTTTCTAGTTCTAGTCTAGTCATTTTTCCTGAACATTCTTCATTGAGTTTTTCTAAGATTTCTATATTTATTATCTAGTTTTGATGCTATTTCTATGACATCGTCAAATGATAAATCTGAAAGTATCCCCTTTTTAGTTTCCATGGGCGAACATTTGCTTGTTCTTCTCCACTATCATTGTTGCTATCACTGTCAGTTGAGGAATCATCCTACGTTAACTTAAATGCATGCTTCTTTTTCAAGAATTTCTCATATTTGTTGTTCTTGTTGAAGCTTTTCTAATCTTTTTTTAATTCTAGACATTCCTTTTTCATATGACCAAATCGATTGCTCCTGTAGCATTTAAATTACGAAGGACCGTTAGAGTTGCTTGGTTTTGGCCTTTGCACCATCTTATTGAATTTTCTAAACTTGTTGTAGTTTTTAGCAAGGAAAACTACATCTTCTTCATCCAAGTTTGATTCGTCATCATTATTTGCCTGAAAAGCAATACTTCATTATTCTTGGGATAGATCTTTCAAATTTGCTTCATATGACATCAAATTTCCAATTAACTCTTCTACTTTGAGTATAGAGAGGTCATTGGCTTTTTCTATAGCAAATACTTTTCTTTCACATTCATCATTTAATGCACTTAGAGTACGTGTAACTAAATCAAATCAGTAAATGAGAATCCTAATGCCACGAGATCATGTTATATAGTTTGGAATCTAGAATACATTTCTACAATGCTTTCATTTGATTTCATTTTAAATGATTGAAATTGATTTGTTAGCAAATTTATCTTAGTTTGTTTTACTTTAGTGGTCCTTCATGTGTAACTTGAATCATGTGCCATATATCATAAGCTTTTTTGCACATCATAATTCTAGAAAATTCGTTCTTATCTAATGCACTATATAAAACATTTATAGCTTTTGCATTGTTTGAAGCAGCAGTTTTCTGAGCATCTATCCATGTAATAATTGCAGTAGTAGGAGCTACATACCGAGATTGAATAAATAACCAAATGTCAAGTCCACTTGATTCCATAAAAACTTTCATACGTGTAACCTAATACATATAATTAGATACCGTATAAATGGTGGATATGTAGTTGATTGTCCTTCCTGAAATGTGCTATAACTCATATTGGCCATAGTATTCAAAATGGTGTTATGACTTTGAATGGTCCTTGCTCTAATACCAATTGAAAAGACTAGTGGATCGTGTATGACTAACAAAACAAATATATATATATATAGACACACACACACACACATTTAAGAAATACTAAAGCAGTAAGTAAATATACACAACGAAATTTATATTGGTTCAGATCACCTCTCCTACGTACAGTCCTTAAGCACCTCTTAAGAATTTCACTATCAACACCCTCATTTGACCCGAGGGAATAAGTTTACAACTTAATCTATCCGAACACCTTTGAGATTTAATCTTTCCTTTGACAAAAATTCTTACTTGACAATCTTGTTCCAATACTGATTTTGACTTGATAATACAATGGTTCCTATAATCTCTTTAATGTTTCAAAGTAAGTGCACAATGATTATTGGAATAGTAGCAAATGAAGTGGAGCTGAAAGTGTATAATTGCTTAGAATAGCACAAGAGAATAGAAGCTATATAAATCAGAGTAGAAAGTTAGAAAACTAAGTATGAGATGTTGTGCTATTTATAAATACTGAAGAGAGGCAATCAAGAGTTGTCGACGTTCGTGAAAATCCTTTCAGAGTTACAAAAAACTGTTCAAAATGGTTGCAACTCTTAAAGCTGACTTTTTAGACAAATAACTATTACAACATCTCAGTTTACCGAGCTATTACGTCAATCTACTGAGTATGAACGTTTATAATTTCATGGAAAAAATTTGAATTTAAAAAAAATGTATTTACACAGTTTCAGTGGACTGAAAATGGGCTCAGCCGATTGAGCTCAGTCGACTGAACTGTGTAAGTTCAATTTGTTCATAATCTTATGATATTGTCGAATTCATACTTCAAGAATATTTTGATATTAGTGTTTAATTATGTGTTTATGTGTGTGTATATGAATTATCAAGGAGATTTTACAGTTCAATCTAAGACCATATACATACTTTTGATCTGGAAGCTCCATAGTTATGACTTCTTCGTTTTGTAGATGATTCTTCTTGCTGTTTGCCTTGCGTTTTATCTTCTTGAATGAGATACTAATATTGTGAATATAGTGTGTATATACAACATACATTTGTCATCATTAAAATAGAGATCTAATGTTATAACAATCTCCCCCGTTTCGATGATGACAACTATCAAAATTCACAATAAAAATATTGGTTTCACTCCCCCTTAATTTATGCTTCCTCTATCAATATGATTCTCCCCTTTAGCATCAACAAAAAGAAACAAACATAATGAATAAAAAATAACAATAAGTAGAAGTTTGCATAGGATATAAACAGCTAAAAAGCTTACAAAACATCATATAGTATTTTCCACACACACAAAGTGTCTTAACATTACAAACTTAACTACATGCCCACATAAACAGTAATCAAAGTCTCACAACATCACAAACTCAACTACATACCAACATAAACAACATTCAAATTTACACAATATCACAAACTTTACAGCATAAACAACATATGAAGTTCCACAAATGATGGTTTTTTATAACTGATAATACCACAAAACCAGAAACGAATATGATAAACATACCAAATAAGGCGAGAGGTGAAGAAACTAAGATTTCGGTTCGGAGGAAGATGGGCTTGAGCAGGATGAAACTTTTTCCAAGCAAGATCCCTAAAGTTTTTTGTCGTTTTATTATCTTTTGTTGCTGCTTAAAAAGAATTTCTTTGTTCCATAGAATGGTTGTTGTGGCATTTATTATGTGGGAAGGTTGAACCAAGGAAACTTCAGTTTCGCTATTAGAGGACCAATTAACTTCTTCGAAGACTTCATTGCTCGATTGACCATGTGTTTGTGCTTCAGAAGTTTGAGCTTGGTGTGGCTGTGAAGATGATTGATCCAAAGTATTTTTCACCAAATTAGGCAAATAAACATTAAAGGGGGAAGGGTTTCTATTGTAGTAGGTAATTTCATAAAGGAGATAGACTTTTGATCCATACCTTCGGTGTGATGTAATCTTGTAGAATGTCCATATTAATACCGAAGTGGATAAAAAAATTTGTGAGGTAGAAACCAAAAAACATTATTTTTCAAGAACTGGAGTTAAAGCTTTTAATTTCGTGATGAATAATTTTTGCCCAATTTAGACGAGTGTCAGAATAAATGGCATAAAGGGCTTTATAGTTGTAGTGTATATCTTTTCATAACTCCCGATGCGAGGAAAGACAGTGTGAAGGAGCATTTTGTTAATTATTCGCGCTTGGGGGCGCAAATTCACTGATGTATTCTCCGTGTTTAGAATACGGAATTGGTAGCTTACTAAACTGTATGCAAAATCACAATGGTACAATTATCTAAAGAAGTTCCCTGACCACTGCATTCCAAAATTGCTCCTAGATCATGATAATTTAGTACAATATCAATTTCTAATATCCTACTCCATAAAATTCCTTCTTCGGTTTGATTTGGAGGTGTGTGAAAATCACCATAGGGATTAGCATAGAACAATTTTATAAAAAATGTCTAAATTTTAACCAATTCATCCTTTCATCAATTAAGGAGAGGAATCCATATTTTCGAGCTAAATCTTCTATGCCAAGCGCAGCAAAATCTTCCATCTTGTAGAAAGTCTTTTGTAAGATGCGTTTGTCATTTAATTCATTAAAGATTTGAAGATTTTTGGCACTTCCATTTAGCCATTCTAAGATTTGAGCATCTGAGGCAAATGCAGGATGGGCTGGATTGGAGGAAGAGGAGGCCGTAGCTTTGCCTTTGCTTTGTTTAGGACGAGTTGCTGGTATTTTTTGTCTTGGAGCCATAAAAAATTGGTTTGGAGTTAGGGTTTTCTAAAGAGGCAAAGTGAAATGGTGAATGGGTACGATGAAAACAAGTAGTTATGTTGACAGATTTGCAAATCTCAGTCGACTGAGATACGTATTCAGTCGACTAGAAACACTTATTTTAGAGGCGAAGAGCAAGTGGAAAAATTCGTACCGGTTTAGTCGACTGAGGTAGATTCCCAATCGACTGAAACTATGTCTTTTCAAGGCAGAGAGTTGAGCACATTTTTTGCACATGTTCAGTCGATTGAACGTGCGTAAGTTTGTTTTTCTGTTTATTTTTAAAAATCTTGTGTACAAGTATGTCCAAAACAAACTTATATTATATATTTTATTGTTTACATTCAATTTTTGATTTACATAGCTTGTCGTTTATTTATTATGTATACATAACAAAATACTGTCATAACTTATTGATTATCTTTTGACTCATCAAACTTGTTATCCGAAAAGAGATCCCAAGAGTTAGGTTCCACTTGGTATCTTTAACTAACGGTCCAAGTGGAAACCATGTGTTATATTTAATTGGAGTGTTGTTCCAGTTTGACGTAAATGGTCCAGCTTCTCAAGAATTTTTTGGTTGAGAGTTATTGATAATAATTTGAGACTTGGTAATACGCGGACTACATTGACGAATGTTGTTTCTGGTAGGAGAATGACCGTAGATAGCAAGTAAGCATCTTTCAAAAAAAATTGGATGTGCTCCCTGATGCCTTTGTTCATAGTACATCTCCTTTTGGACACTCATCATCTCTTGCTGGTAATGATAGATTTCATCAATTTTAGTGTGAGTGTCTAGCTCCAAAACTTGTCTTATCTTCTTACCTCTGGGTGAAAATCTGGGGCGACCAGGAGGAGAAGAGGTAATTTGAATAATTGGCGATTTTGTGGATTGAGGATATTTTATAATTCAATTTAAGACCGTATACATACTTTTGATCTTGAATCTCCATAGTTATGAACTTTTCGTTTTGTAGATGATTCTTCTTTCTTTTTGCCTTGTTTTTTGTCTTCTTGAAGGAGATCCCGATATTATGAAAATAGTATATATATTCAGCATATAGTTGTCATCGTTAAAACAAAGATCTAATGTTCTAACATGTAGCTCTCCATGGTGACCAACAGTTGTACTTAGAAAATAATGGGCTATATTCCCTATTTGAACTCCGTCTAGGTAGAAGCCGCTATTTTTTTTGTTTATACTGCAATAACTTCTTCATACTAACACGGAATCAGGCGTGAGTTCGACCGATGAACTCCCACCTAAATTACAGATAATATAGAACACTCGGATACTTCAACTTATGAACGTATACTGTAGTTCTCCATGGAGATTAACACTTCAATTATAACAGGCTACATCCCTATATTTGAACTTCGCTTAGGCAAAGCCGTTATTTTTTTGTTCATACTGCAAAATTTTCTCATACCGATTCGGATTCAGACGAGACTTCGACCAATTAACTCTCACCTAAATTACAGACAATATGGAACATTGGATACTTCATCTCTTGATCGCACATTGTAGTTCTCCATGGTGACTAATAGTTGTACTTAGAAAATAACAGACTACACCCAATATTTGAACTCCGCTTAGGCAGAAACTGCTATTTTTTTTAGTCAAACTGCAATAACTTCTTCATACTAATTCGAAATTAGGCGAGACTTCGACCGATGAACCCCAACCTAAATTACGGAAAATATGGAACACTTGGATACTTTAGCTTATGAACGTATACCGTAGCTCTCCATGGTGATTAACAGTTGTACATAGAAAATACGGGCTACATCCCTATATTTGAATACTATTTCTCTTTGAGGTGTAAAATGGTATATTTGAAATTTCAGAACGACACTAAGTAAATCTATTCAATGAATTCTCTTTATTAGTACTAAAGATATATCATCTAAAAAGTTTGAATTTTAATGTATTTACTATGTTTTGAAAAAGTTGGAAAAAACATGTGAATCTTAAACTCGATATTAGCTAGACGTTTGATAAAAATATCAATTGTCAAGTTACATAAACATATACAATATCGGAGAGATGAAATGTCATAAAAATTACATTATTTGTAATGAGCAGAACTAATCATTATGTTAATAATATTTACTATATGCATTCATGAATAATGGTGGAGGCATCTTTAAGCTTCATTTTTGTTCCCTAATAGGAAAGATAGATTATACATAATTCATGGTACCTTTCGGATCTCCACAACATTATTCCTTGTAAGTTGCAAGTGTCAAATTCGAACACTTCATAAAATCTTCTGGTTTAGGGTTTACATCCCAGTAGTGTTTGAAAGTCGAAGAAAATACGAATGATCATTCATAGAACTTTAATACTTGAAAATATGAATGATTATTCCTATAGTTTTAGTATATGCTTAAGAATATAAACGTGAGATATATATGATCATTCTTATAAGTTTTGTGTACACACACACGCTCTTAAGAATAACTTATATTGGTTAAGTATGTACTGTTTATGCATTCAACTATGAATAGGAAAAATAGTTTTCACCTTTGAAATCAAAAAAGGATAGTGTAGTTACATCTTTTAAAACATCTTGAAATCTGAAATGAAACTTCAAACGCAACTGAAACACTACAATCAGCAGTATAATCATGATTGACAACTTTGAAAATTGGATCTAAAGTGATAGCTCTAAATATTTTAGGAAAAAAAATTTCTGTGCCTAGGTTAGAAGTGGAACTGAAGCTTGCTTAGAAAGACCTTCAACTTGCAAAGATACAGCAATAAGGGCTCGAGAGTCGAGACATGTAAAAACCAGAAAAATCACTTTACTCAAGTCAAAGAGGAAGGTATAAACAATTTGTTCACAATTAGTAGAGACCAAACCATTCATAATCACAAAACACTTATAATTTAGAAATAAAATTGAAGAATAAGTACCTGACTTGAATTAAAGGTTAGGGAATGATTATCTAGTCCTTGCTTCGAAAGAAACGCAATGACTATCATATCTTAAAAATTGACAAATCGGAGCAAAAAAGGTATTATATCAATTTTTCTTTACCAAACTGTTGCATGAGGCATCCTAAGATTGAAAAGGATGGTGATCAAATCATAAAAATTTAGAGAATCTTATAGTCACAGTGAAGCTAAACTACTCAAAAGTAAATTGGAGTCTTATTCTACAATAAATACCAGAATATGTACTATAATTAATAGGCAATAGTTTCAACTTGTACTGTGCACCATAAAATTCATTGCTTGTGAATAGCGGACACATGCAGTAGGCAATCAAATTAAAGAGCTCTGTCATGAAGCACGTCAAACAGCCAAATAGACAATGGTTGGGATATTAACAACGTTTCGGAAAGTATAGAAGAGGAAAAGAAAAGAAAAAAATATTTAGTCAGCAAACAAACATAAAAAAATGCCCAAAAATAGTAAGGAGGAGGGGACGTTGAGAAAGAACCTGAATGGCAAAATCCCAAAGACTTGGAGAAGAACCGCAGAAGTTCCGTAGAGAAGTACGCGTATGGCTAAAATCTGCAAGGTGACGCTTCAGATTCTTAATTTTAGTCAGGTTAGGTTAACTTCAAAGTTCGAAGAAAAATCAGGTATAAGACATGAAATTTGAAATGTCTAGTCTGTAAATATAGGACCAGAAGTTTTTGGAGAGCTATACAGGTAGCAATGGAGAGTAATAGAAGAACATATGGAGTTTTAATTTAATTTGGATATCAATTTCTTTATTATTTCGGAATCGATTATTAGTTAGACAATAAAGGTGCATATTTCAATTAGTACAAGGTGAGTAACTGAGAATTTAGAATTTATTTCTGAAATTTCTCAAAAAATTGGAAGATAAAATGGCATGTTTCATCTTTATTGAATATAGGATAGATATGATGCAAGAAATTGTAATAGCATTCACTAATTGTGCATGAAAATACCTTAGAGGACCAAATTAATTACCATTCCCCTTCTTGACTATGATCATACCCTTTTGGCCTTTATCCCCTTTTTTCTTCAATACCCGATTCAAAAAGTTTTAAATGAAATGTATTTCCCTGCACTACATATTATCTTGAATCCCAGTAGCAAATGAAACAAAGAATCAGCAATTAAAGCTCTGATGTTCACCTTATTTCCTCCAGAAATACGAATATTCCCAATAGGCGACAAATACATATTTAATTTTGGGCATAAAAATTAAATGGTATAACTTAACTATTTTTTAAAAAGGAATTGGCTACTGACAAATCATCAAATAAATGCATGCATCCCACTAGATCATACATGATTGGTGGATGTGAATAAAACCTTCCATTTGGAAATCCATTTTCTTTTAAAAAGTGAAACCTTTTAACTTAATTTTCTTTAATTCATGATATATTACATTATTGGTCTTGAAATTTAATGTTTTGAAGCTAGAAAATTCCAACATTGAAAAAAAGTAAACCGACATCTTAGACTAACATATATTGCAGATATTAAAATCAAGAGTTGCAAAGATTCAAATAACTGCTGCATTATTAAAAAAAGTTACAAAGCCATTAGAAGGACAGGCTACACATGACCATATAAGAATTGCAAGTATTCAAATTAATCATCTCAGACCGACAGCTATAAACAAAATTTACTGACATCAAAGTATCGAAATAGATATGCAAAACATAGAGAAATCGGTTACTTTAGAAACAAAAGGCTAGAGCAAGCTTTGTCATGTGAGTTACAAAGCTATTAGCATGCCAGCCAGGAATTGAATAGTAGTACTAGCGTAATAAATATTCAAACAAACACTAGAATAACAAAATTCAATACATATGATTCCTACATTGGCCGCTTCAGCGCCCATTTTACTCATTTCCATTTTCAACAATTTTCTTTGAGCATATTTTATATACATGTCTTTGCATAGTCATTGTCATTTATGGTAAAATAATTAATAACTCTTTAGGTCTTTTTTACCCTGCAATTTTCATATCAGTGAATTCATCAAGAGTAAACAAACAGTAGTGAATCAAAGTGTTGGCCTGCCATCTAAGCCACATAACTATTACTTTAAAATCTGATTTTATTTCACTGAATTTAATCAAGCCACATTAACTTAATTTAATCAAACATTTGTTTAGTATGAATATAGTTAAAAACTAAATATGAAATCTGATTTTCATTTAAACTAATTTCATAATCTGATTTAAAAACTACATTTGATTAAAAACTGATTTAGAATGATTTTGTTAAAAAAATAATTTAAAGTGAATTTGATTGAAAGTGTAATGCTGTCATTAAAGTTGAAACAAAATTATACCAAACAAATAAAGTTTCAAACACATAATTTCACAGTTACGAACCTATTCTTAAAATGTGACAAGACAGAAGTTGAAATTCATTGCTCATCAAAATAAGAGTTTTTGTAACTGTTATGATTAGAAATTTACTGCTCACAAAAAGGTTTAAAAAAGAAACGTTTAGTCATTATTCTTCCTTAAAGCAAAGACGTTTTGTAATAGTTCACAAAAATGTTTTAACAAACTAAAATAGCATCTGTTTTGTTGAATAACTTTTATCCAAAAATATAATATTCTTGTTTCCAAAGATGTTTGGCAATTCATAAGGAGTCTTAAATATATCTTTTCTTTAATATAACCTCACAATAAAATTTCAACAATTTACATAGGTACGCACGTTCTCACTATTGTATGCCTCTGGGTAGAGACTCCATTTGACTTTAATCACTGTAATCTTAAATAACTCATGATATATTAACAGGCTATATTAAAATGGTCAATGTAAAATCCAATACCACAAGACCATTTAAGATAAATTTAAAATTCTATACATCAATAAATGTATTTATCATTTTTTGAAAACCTCATTGGTAAATTCTATAGTTGTACACTTATTCTTTTTGCAACAAAATGATATATGTATTCATATATGCACAACAAACAATAAATGTGATGCATGGCTGTTCAAACGGTCAGGTAAGTAATTCAATAACACTAACACAATATGTTTTGGATGTTGAAGAATCTGGAATAATAAAAATATCATAGAACTATCAGTTGACTACAAGACAAGGATACACTTTTTGATAGTGATTGAATACTATAACTGTTAAAACAGATTTCTAGTCAAACATATGAATTTATTAAGGATAAATTTTGCATTTAAGCCAATTTTGTAAACAAATTACAAGAATAGCCCACTTTGCAAACTAATTACAAAAATAGATCAGTATTCGCCACGTAGGACGCCAAGTGTGCTGGCGGCATCTCAAATACCGCAAATACACGTCTATTTTGCATAATAACACTGGCGGCATTTGAGATACCGCCAGTATGCGGCATTCCAAATGCCGCTATTTTTGCTGCTCTCTGAAAATTTTGCAGCCCTTCCTCAATACCACCAACTCCCTCTTCTCTCAACTCATCTTCAAAAAAAACCGAACCCACCACCAATTCACCAAAAATCAAAATTTCAAGCTTTCAACTACCAAAATCTAGTTAGAATTTGAAGTATGGCTTCATCATCGTATCAAACTCATCATATAGATATGAAACCTATCGATTTTGTCTCTAATTGTCATTTTTTCAATTTAGGGTTTAAGGCTAAATTTTTTCTATGATTGTAAATCTATGATTGTATAGTACAATGAAGTTGAGTACTCACATAGAGCACATGTTTAATTGTTTTTCCATCGTATACAATGAAGTTGTATAGTTGCAAATCTATGGTTCTATACCCATTGAAGTTGAGTATGATTATGCAATGTTATTGTGGTAGAATATGATGAAATGGCTCCCGTACCGATCGATCCTAGTGTGCTTTACCTCCAACCTCAACATCGCACAAACAACATCGATATGATGGAGGTACAAGGTCAAATAATTTGTTATTACTTCTGCAAATTGCTGGTAATTACCATAATTTCTTTGCTCTATTACTATGTATCGACAGGGGGTTGAGCCGGACGGCTTCATTGACCATTCATCAACTTTAAAGCTCGTCACGTCAGCGCATCCAGGCGTGTTGAAACTGTTAGACAAAGCTGGATTTGGTATTGTCAATAAGTTGGGATATACATAGCTCGACCGGAATCTTTTGACGGCTTTGATCGGTAAATGGCGACCAGAGACGTCTACATTTCATCTTCGAGTAGGTGAGATGAAAATCACTTTGAAAGACGCAACTGTATTTCTTGAATTGCCGATTAACGGCGATCCCATCCTGAAACCGGATTTTTCAAGAAATTATATGGAATTGTGTGAGCCATTGCTTGGATTGGCTCCTCCAGAAGACGTGAGGTGAGAAAATGAATCGATAGTGGCCACGTGGTTTAGGGAGCAGTTGGCCGGTGATATTCCCCGTCGTGTTTCTCCTTTGCAGATTGCCCAACGTACCCGCGCTATTATGTTGCACATCATCACGCAATGTCTTTTTTGTGATCGATCGAAGACAAGAGTGGCCATTCAACGGCTTCCATTGTTAGAATATTTCGATTCATGTCGGCAATATTCCTGGGGTGGTGCGGTGCTTGCTTTCACCTATACGGAGCTTACGAGAGTTGCTTTGGTCCAACAACGGTCCGCCGGAGGTTGTATGACCCTACTTCAGGTACAGACATAGTCATTCGTTGTTGCATAGTTGAGTATTTTGAAAAACCGTAACTAAAATTAAGTTTCACACTTGCAGCTTTGGTCATGGACCTACCTTCCGATTGGTCGTATTTCTTGAAGATGCAAATAATTGACAATTCAAAGCCTTATGGAGCGAGGTAAAATAGTGTTGTTGGTGTTATTGTATCGACACAGTAAATTTGAATTTCCTATAACATGTTGCTATTACAAGTGGATTGGCCCGAAGAATACAAAAATTACCCTCAAACGTAATTCAACCTTCTACCGGAACGAGTTTGACGTCTTAGATTACAATGCAGTAACATGGAATCCGTATTCCAAAGCAGACCTTCATGCACTTCCGGCTATTTGTACAATGGACAGGACGTTATGGCGGGCAAGACTTATGATTTTTTGTTTTGGAGATTTAGCATTCCGTCTGCCAGACAGAGTCATGAGACAGTTTGGTCTTCGGCAGCACCTACCATATCCTGCTCCATATTACATGCTTCTATACGGTGAAGATGAGTTAGAAACGATGATTGAGTTATGGAACAACCGTTTCATAGCTGGGGAAGACGAGCACGATGTCACTCTGACCGATGAGGAGTATCTTAGCTGGTACTGGAATATCACTCGTCGTTATGTGCTTCGAAGACGAGCGGAGGAACCCGAGCAAGAGGTGGCACCTTACACTCCATGAGCTCCACTAGAACGGAATGTGGTACGTATTAATATTGACAACTTATGTAGTACTTATGAAACTCAAACGAGTTTATGTTATACGTACGCGGATGGTATATATCATGTGTTGGACATTGTCGACGAGCTTGACGAGGAGGTTCCTGAAAAGAGCAAGGAAAAATGCTTCTCTATCAAACAAATTCTGCTATCATGTTTGTCGAAGAACAAGATGTCAAGGCCCATCCCACCTCCGCCTACTCCTCCTCCTGCAGTGCCACCACTTATTGAGGATATTGCCCCTCCCGCGTCGTATGAGGACATAGCTGCAGTCCCACCATCCCCCTCACCGAAGAGAAAGTATGGAAGAAGGAAGAAAAAAGAGGACGAGAGTTCCGGAGCGATATCTTCCCAGCATACACAACCCGTCGGGCCATTGCAACCTCCAACGGAAGGGAAGCAAGAGGAGGGTAGTGAAGAGCTGTCACTGGAAGAGGAGAAATTCATGCTCAAGCTAAGAAGACCGAAGAAGAAAACTCCTAGGGAGTTAAAAATTTTGAGATGAAATTTTAGACTAACCGTAGTGGAACGTGGTTTGTATTTGTTGACTGTAGTATTTATTGATCGTTTGTGTGGTATGTTGACTATAGTATTGACTGATCATGGTCTGTATTTGTTCATTTGGGTTTTTTGGCTGTTAGCTAGTGTAGATCAGTGTTTGTCATTATGATTATATAAGTGACTCTAGTATTCCGATGTTGGTGTGTATGTTACTGGTTTTAGACTTGTATTTGCTGTTGGTAACTGTAGTCATGAGCTTAGAAAGTTGCAATGGTCAAGGTTCAGAAACGACTATTACGTTGGTGTCAAATTACGGACACTGTATTTTCCATTTGCAGTTTGTGTGAGCAAGCAACAGAGCGGCATTTGAAATGCCGCATGAGGCGTCATTTGAAATGCCGCATGAGGCGTCACGCATGGAGCGGTATTTGAAATGTCGCCACCAGCGGCATTTCAAAGGACGCCTCATGCGGCATTTGTAATGCTGCTCTGTTACTTTAGATTTTACATTCCATACTTCGAACGATGCATAACATACATCAAACAATGCACAACATACTTCAATTATCGATGCATAACATACTTCAAACGATGCATAACATAACATACTTCAATTACATTTCAATTATCCTTCAACGATGCATAACATACTTCGAACGATCGTTTCAGATATTTGTTCATCACACAGCAAGTTTCTACTATCATTACGATTCATTTCAATTGTCCTTCAACGATCTACGTGGCCACAACGCCGAATACTTGTACCCATAAACCAACAATTCGTTTCAGTATTCAAGGTTCAACTTTTTCAAACGACTAACTTCCGCTTGCATTTCTAAAGCATGTTCCACCCCTCTTGGACATAGTGGTGGATCGAGACACTTAAAAAAATTGCAGCATTCAACCTGATTCGGCCGAATCTTATGATCGTTGTATCCTGTGCAGCGGTAGAAATGACGTCCAGCATTCCTATCATTTTTTCAAATGACTACTTTGCATTCCTCTCCACAGCCGCAAACTACACACGTAGCATGGGAGCTTGAGCTTCCACGATTTTGCCGACCTAGGACACCTAAAAGACATGCATGGAGCGATTGTTGGACTGGTCTATCAACCGCGGCTTCTCCACGTTATGTTCCACTATACTCATTCGGGGGTTCTTCTTCGAGTTATGTCTCTGGTACAAAATCAACTTCAAGGTCAGCCACTTGAAATCCCCTTTCCTTTATTTTGTTCGAATTCGTCATAGATTTTCATCATTGTTACGTCATCAATTTCCTAATTGTCCATTATACACCTATGAATACAACCAAAAATACATCGCAATTGATGAAATTGAATGAGAAAAGTATTATACTTACCTTCGGCGTGGCAATGTTAAATTGAAATATGGGGAGGGGTAGTTGCAAATTGTTGAAATTGGACGAGAATAGTATACCAATACGAAACCTAGAGCTTTTGCTAAAATAAATTTGGTAAAGTTAGGGTGCGGGTGGGGTAGTTGAAAAAACTTAGAAAAATATATAGGCAGCAGATGGGCGGCATCCCATATGACGCTAACAACGTCATTTTAAATGCCACATTACGCAGCATTTGAAATGCCACAGCATGCGATATTTCAAATGCCGCAGCAGGCGGCTTTTGAAATGCCGCAAATAGCGACATTTTAAATGACGCATGCTACGGAATTTCAAATGCCCCATCCAAGCGGCATTTCAATACACTTTGAATACAGTTTGCATCAGAAGGCTAACAACAAAATAATAAAAGTCGAAATAACATTTTTGTCCAACATTAGATTACATAAACATTTGTTCTCAGACAAACTAGAATGCGTTCGAATTAGGATTACAGACAAAATAAAACAAAAACATTAAGTTGCTGTATTGCAATGATTTTTTTATGACCATGAACACCACATTTGCTGCACCTATTTCCTTTAGGGATCTTCATCTCGTCCATTGTACCTTTAATTCTAGTTGAACGTGGGCGTCCTGGTTGTCTTTTAGTGACCAGAAGTAGGACCAATTGACTGTCACTTGAACTCCAATAACGTTTATCTCGTACCGGGTGAAACTCAGGGGTGTAAGCTGCCAGGTATTTCGCTGTGGAATACCATGTTGAGGCAAAGTCGTGATGGGCTCTATTTGCTCCGTTGGAAACCGTTGAGCAAGCGGCCATAACATGCATACACGGTAGGTGCTCTAAAAGAGGGATGTTGCACGTATAAAAGCAACTATTACCGTTGATTAGTACTTTGAACTCGTCACCAAAATATTGTACAACTTGCCACTCAGATTGACTAAATCGAATAATTCTTGTATGCCTAGCTTCGTTAGCTCTTTCGGCGATCTTGGCTTCCCACTTCGGAGTTAGATGGGAAGTCAGTTTTGCTGCCGCTTCTCTTCGTTGACAAAAATAATCAACCGACCTGAAAAAAGTGCGTGCAACTAAAGCTTTGTCAGGTAAAGACCTAGTTCCTTTAAGAACACCATTGAAACTTTCTGCACAATTGGTGGTCATGACATGAAATCGACCGCCATCATCTTTACACAATGCCCAGTTCTCCTCGGGCGTTACCAAACTTCTTTCTATCCAATTGTGAGCCCTGATGCTTATAGTTTTTATTTCTTCACGTATTCTAATGTACTCACCTTCTTCCGTAGCACAAGCTGCAGCATAAAATAGTCCGATTAATCGTTTTTCTTTAAACACTGCAGCTTGAAAATTAGCTTTAAGATGTCTAGCACAAAACCTATGTTTATGTGGCAAACACCATTTCGATTTCAAGGCTGATGGTATTCCTTTCATTCGATCCGAAATGAAGGTAATTCGTCGATTGTTAACACTGTGAATGTACCGCCGCATGCAGGCAAAAAACCACCCCCAGCTATCCCCGGATTCGGACTCTACAATTGCGTACGCTAAAGGGTATAGATGATCATCTGCATCAACAGCGGTGGCCACAAGTAGCGTCCCTTTATATTTCCTGTACAAATGTGTCCCGTCAATACATAACAACGGATGACAATGAACAAATCCTTCAATACAAGGTCCAAAGGCCCAAAAAGCTCGATCGAAGACTCCATAATCGTCGGTCGTAACGTGTCCAACACTTCCCGGTTCGATCTAGTTATTTCAGCAAAATATTGCTTTAGACTACTATATGACTCAGCCCAATCACCATAAATTCTTTCCACCGTCTTACCCAAAGCTCTCCAAGCCTTCATATAACTAATTTTCACAAACAACTATTCTTCCATCAAAACTTGTACCGTTCCGGCTGTAATGTTTTGTTCGGCTTTCACAAAAGGTAACATTTTTGCCATAAAAAGTTAGACACCGCCTGCTTGTAGGTGGAATTCATCGTTGGATTAACACAATTGTGTTCGCTAGGATATTTCCTTACAATCCACCAATTTTGCTCTAATTTTTTTGAGACAATAGCATGAATTCTCCATGGACAATTTGCATCTATATTAAAAAGGGTGGTGCATTTCGTTTTATTTGATTTTATTGCTTTAAAAGATACGGCATGCAAAATCAACCATCCGCTCAACTGTTGTAACAACTTGGCTTTCGTCTCGAAAATCAAACAACCTTTAAATCCATTCTGAACGCTTACGGTTGAAAACATCTCATTGTTGAATCCAAGATTTGCAACGATTGACCTTGCCATAATTTGTGCGTTGCACAAATCATCATCCAAAGAAACTTCCATTTCCACCTCATCGCTATCTTCAGAAATATTGTCTTCAACCGGAATATCATAGTTCAAAGGTTCATTGTTCACTTGCATACTACTTATCCATGACATGTCGTTCTCCACCATGTTTACTAAATCCATACTATTTATAGGGGGTTCATCATTGACATCTTCACCTTCATCCCCGTCTATCTCATTATCAACATCTTCATTGTTCACGTTTACATTTATATTTACATTCTCCAAATCAGCATTAGATTGCATAGCAATATCGTTCGTGAGGAATCTGCTATTCAAACATACGTATTACTTTAAAACCATTACCGTAATTACTACGTACACAAATTTGATTTTTCATGAGACATACCTCTTACTAAGATCATATAACTCGGACGGAGTTGGATACATAAATTGAGACATATGGCATTGTGATGGTCCAGCGGGACTAGGCGGTGTTGTTCGACAAGAATGATAACTGCATATAAGGTGAAAAAAAATGTTAAGTAGCGCACAACTATCAAATTAATACGACCTAAATTTCATAAATAAATGTTTCACCTTACTAGAAAATGCATAAAGCAGCCTTGACTTGGATAAGGGTACGTATACTGAATACCCTGTGGATAGGTCATGCACAGAGGATATCCATATAGACCATGTTGTTGACCGTATATCGCTGTCATAGTCGGACTAATGAAATCGAGGACGCATTTCCGCGGCTGATACTTACTGCCTCAACCGTTCTTCGATGCTCCTCAATAACACTATTAACTTCTTGTTCTCGTACGGGTTCTTCTACTTGCAAGCGCTTAATTTTCCCAACAAACAGCTCAATTGATTTCGATGTCGCTGAAAACATTACCTCGACTTCGTCATCATCGGCTATTTTAATGTCTTTCGATCCTGAGTCCGTCGGCCAATTGCACACTACCTCTATGTCAAATTCTTCAGATTTTATCTTGGTCGTTTTATAGATTGATTCTTTCAGCTGCACCAAATTACAATCTTTCAACACTTTAGCTGGCTTACGCGACCCTCCGACATATTTTCCACAATTAAGTTCCTCAATAACCAATTCGCCATCGAAGTAACAGATGGTCGGTACACACTTGGGAGTCATTCTATAGTTTATTCAATCAACTAGTAAACTATTGTCAGTTGATACTAAACAACAAATGAAATTTAAAAAAATTAAACTAGGGTTTTCAAAAAACATACCTGCTATAGCCAATAACTTGTTGAAGAGGAAGAATTAGATGTTGTTCCTCGTGTGTATCTGAATCCAACCAAGATGAAACTATAATTTGCAAATAATTTAACAGTTTGGAGTTTAGAATTTTAGTAGATCTAAGCAAAGTTTGGAACAAGACAAATATCAAAAGGTGGCTGTCTAATAAAGCAGCAGAAATAGCGGCATTTGGGATGCCGCATACCGGCGGCATCTCAAATGCCGCCAGTGTTATTATGCAAAATAGACGTGTACAGGCGGCATTTGAGATGCAGCCAGCACACATGGCATCCTACGTGGCGAAAACTGGTCTATTTTTGTAATTAGTTTGCAAAGTGTGCTATTCTTGTAATTTGTTTACATAATTGGCCTAAATACAAAATTTATCCATTTATTAATAAATTAAGGAATATTTTTCCAAATTACTAAATAACATTGAATAAGCTAAATTCAAAAGGCTACAAATGTTCATAATTTTCATTCATAATGATAAACAAAAGTAAAATTAAGCTTCTAGCCGAAATTATATTCATAATTTACATTTCAGTACTATAAAAGTATTTCAAGCCTACAACAATTCATGTTGATGAAGTAAGCAAAAGTATTACCTACAATCATGGAGAATAAATCTAGGGTTTAGCCCATTGAGATCTAGATGGCTTCAGTTCGTATGAATTATGATGGATTGAAAGCTACTGCAAATTGCGATGGATTAAAGCTAGACCGCGAATTTTACGAGCTGCAAGAGAAATATGAAAAAGATGGATTGAACGGGAAAACTAGGGGTCTGTCATAGAGAGGAGGTGATAAACGAGAAAAAGGGGAAATAATAAGAATGTGCATCTCACGTGGTCTATACTGGAAAGAAAAGAGAGATCAATTCGCTGCTAACGTGCATATATAGCATTTACTATTTTATAATCTTTTATTCAATATGGTTCCAGTAGCACTAAAGGTAGAAACCCTATGAATGAGTGCTATAAATAGCCTATCTTTTCGTAGTTATTCAAAGTTTTAAATGGGGTAAAAAGTGTGGGAAAAGAGATATGAACCACAAGTGCACTGTAATGATCCGGAATTTCAAACACTTTATATATATATATATATATATATATATCTGAATTATGTAAATATTGGTATCTAAGATTTAATGTGATTAAATATGATTTTATAGCCCTGTTAAACACTTTCTAACTAATAATTAATGTTAGAAAACTTATTTTTGAAACATGTTTATAGAAATATACCCTTTGAATAAATACCGAAAATGTGACAGGAAAACATTTTGATAGAAATCACTTGTATTGAATAAAAGTTGTTTGAATATTTATACACTAGTATGTAATCATATTAACACCTTAGCAAGTAATTAATCTTCCATCATCCTAAGCCAAAAGATTAATTAAGCTAAGTATAGACATAAGGTACTAAGGGACCCTTCTATCAAGCCTTAAATCAAGAAGTGATTTAAGGAAGGTATGGTTGTGTAAGAACATGGTTTGTATGCACCTAAGGCATGAAAGTAGGAGTGTATTCATGGTCTTTAACCACATTTCCTAACTTTATAAATACACACACACCCTCTCACTTTTTCATTCTATATCTTTACTGCTTCCTCTTTACAATGCCTACTTTCTCCCTTTTCTTTTTTGGCCATGAGCCAAGGGTGGGATGGTGGTGGACGTGATCATTAGGAGGAAAAAGAATGGGTTTAGTGATGTTTTGGTTTGAGTAGAAGCTGTTAGTAGAAGTGTTGCAATGATAGAATATTGGTAGGAAGAAATATGGTTGAATAGAAGTGAGTTATTCTCACTTTGAATCAAGTTAATAACCTAATAATTTCATTTGATAATTGCTTGCTAAATCGCTTGCTAAAATGCTTGCTATATATTAGTAATAATAAGCATTAACTACTTAAAGTTAAACCCTTAATATGTGGTTCAAAAAGTATGTAATTTGCTAAAGTTGTTGCCTTATAAACCTTTGTGATGTGTAGTTTAAACTAAATATATTCGAATGATTAATATAGACATATTGATTAGTATATATGTTAATACATGTTCACCTGTAGTATGGTTTGAATTTGAAATCATATATGTGTATAAAATAAAATGAAACTAAATACTAAATTGAATATGGAATTGTCCGTATAGCGATAGTCGATATAAACGCACTGTGAAATCCCCTAACTCTAATTTATGAAAAGTAGCGAATAAGGTGATTTAAGAACATATTTCGATATAACTTGTTTTGGTTGATTTATACACCTCTATGAGTATTTGGAAAAGTAAGGTATACTTTGAAAATATATAAGTCAAAACCAGGATGTAAGCTAAGTATAGATATAAGTTTCTAAATTGAATAATAACATATATTTTTGTAGAAACCTTCTTAAGATTTTCTTACCTTTTAAAAAATTTAATAATATATTTTCTTATTGGGAAAATTTTGATGCTAAAATCAATTGTTAGCTAGTTGAACGAAGAAGCAAAACTTATGGCGAAATCATCGCTATATGAGCACTTTGGAAAAATACCTTGTTTTTGGAAATTTCTACAAAATAACTAAAATATATTCTTTGAAATTTTCCTTCCTTTTTTTAAAGTATCCTATTATACTAACTATTGCAAAATGAATGGATCTAAAATCTATTGTTAAGGCACTAAAAATTAGACGTAAAGTAGTAGCGAAAATGTGTTATAACATGTAATAGAACTTTATACAACACTTTTAGAAATGCTGTCTTTGATATTTGAAATTATAAATTGTTTAAAAATGATATTTAAATTATGTAACTTTCTCTAATATTTTTAAGATTGTTTTCTCACATATATTAGAGTGTTTAAAACTGGTTTAAGGTTTAAATATATTTTAATAATTATATAAGCTTCGTAAAAGGTAATTAACTTAGCTCAATGCTAAAAGCCAACGAGTAGACTTATCTATCTATGAGACTTAGGAATGAAGTGTCTAGGCGAGGCTTTGATGCAACTAGTGCTCTAACTTACTTGGCTTCACTCTTGGACGAGGAATAGTATAAGTTCAAATATCAGAACGAGTTAAGTATACTTCATTAGTGACATCTATTTAGCAGAATAAATCTTCATTATGCTATTACATAAATTTGGACATTTATTTATATATACCGGTCAATTTTGATTTATGAGGCATTATTTAATTTAGGGAATTGTTAATAATAATGTGTTGTTATTATTTTTGTTTGAACGTTTGAATTATGCTCGGGTAGTTTATGAGCAAGTAAAATTTGTATGCAAGGGTTGGGCAGATGCGATCATCTTGTGATTAGAATTTCATAGTTTGATTGCAAGGTGTTCGATGAAAATATTTGATTAATTAATTTTTATAATAAAAGATGCTTATTTTAATTTTAAAGATGTTTATCTTCTAAATGAATTAGTTTCTTTGAAAAGAAATAGCATTAATCAAAAGTAAATATTCTAGAGTGATTTTATATAAAGTTGTTTATATAATAATTATAAATATTTTTGAAGAAATTCTATATAAAAGAGATTCATATAATAATGGTTTGTAAAATGTCTTCTATAAATAAATGGAATTTCGAGAGCTTAAATCCCAATGGTTTCAAAATAGCTTTCGAAAAGATTTTTGAGGACGTAAACAATACCGTGTTTGAAAGTATTTATGATTATTAGTGCAAAATGATTTTTCACTTCGGGGAATAAAATGATTTGTTATATTATCAATGATTCGGGTAACTCATAACTAACAAGTGGGTGAGGGTTCATGTAACCCTCAGTATAGTCTACTCTTTGATAGAGGAATATGCTTTATTTATTTATTTCTTTTGGAGAAGCTAGGACCTAGTCGCCTTGTTATTGGAAGAAAACTCCCGATTTGGTTTCATACATTTTGATATGCTTTTATAGTAGAGTATTTCTAGATTCCCAAATAAATATGTCAATTACACCAATGTATAATTATATAGAGTATTCGATACTGGTTTTGACTTAAATCCTGAAGAAAAATATGATTTGATATAAAAGATATACATTATTATTTCAAAAGGATTTGAAATAAAACCAGCAATTTAGTTTGAAAAGATTGTTTTCAAATAAGTATTTTCAGAAGAGATTATTTTTGAAAATAATAAAGTTAATTATATTTCATAAATTTGAATGTGAAGATTAAGTCAAAGGGGTAGTTAGGGATTGCATCTTTGTTTGTGCATCATAGGCTCTCTGAGTACTATTTGTGAATAGGAGAACTACGTTGGCTTGATCCTGTATCTAATTGGATACCCAGTTGGATAGGGGTACGTCGGTAATCATAAGAAGTTATGACGTAGCCCCAATAATAATATATATATTTCCTATTTATTGTTTGTCGTATATCTTATGATGTTGTATCTTTCCTGCATAACGTTTTATTACATATTGACATGTTTATTGAGTTTGTCGGAATGGTTATATTTCTCTTGGTTTCCCTTAGTATATACATCCAACTTGCTCCTCTTTCTCCACAAATCGAGCGACCCTACCTCCTCCAGTCCAGATGACGAGTCTAACGGCTCCAGCAGCCCCCAGCAACCTAAAGACAACCAATGTTCCACCCAAATCAGCCCCCAGATCCACGTCTAAACCCCTACCACACAAAATCATGGTACGTCCAAGAAGCGCATCTCCTCTCGTACCCAAATCTAGACCGAGAAGAGATTATCTTCAAAACAATGAAGAAAAGATTAAAGGCTGTGAAGCAACAACGAATTTCACGTTTCTACAAGAATGATCGGTGAAGTTTGCGGAGTTCTTCACTTATGATTTGGAGAGTTTTTTATGGCTACAGGATTATTACCGATCCTTAGCCATGATACGTTTGAGCAGGAATGTAACTTATGATGCATGTTTCTATTCAATGCTAATTTGGAGTATTCTCTTGATGAGGATGGCACAACTTTGCATCCAAAGTGAAGGGGTGGAGATTTGGATAACTGACGAGTAGTTTGGAGGTACTATGCGCATCTCTGCAGCACCCGAGGATTTGGAGGATATCAAGACCTCCGATCTAGCAATTCTACGGTAGATCTTCCATAAGGGAGTATGCGTCCGGTGGATAGATAACATGCGGGACCAAGCCCCTCTGGTCACCCGCATCATTCAACATAACATCGCTCCCAAGATAAGGAGTTTCGACCAGATCTACCCGCTAGTGCAGAAGGTCACTACATCATTATTAGTGATATTTTGGTGAATTAGGCCAGGGCTATTATATGCCATTACGTAGGACCGAGAGTTGAAATGTGGAGAAGCTATATTCATATTGTCGTCTTTTCACTCCTATCTTTAGACAATACAGAGTTAGTCTTCGAGAGGAGCAGGTGCAGATGAAGGCCCTTACACAATTTGTTAGGTCCTCCCTTAGGAGGATGTGGATTAAAGAGGTGCCCGTAGAGTTTGGAGTGTAGGAGGAAGAAAGGAAGGCGTAGATGTAGTGGGTTTTATATCCAGATCAGGAAGCTGAAGAGCCACAACCATAGGTTTTTGAGTATGTAACGATTCGAGATTTCTAAATCCGGATTGAGGCCGAGCTGTAGGAGAAATGGGCTGAACAGCAGTGCTATTGTCATGAGCTTGGATCCGTAGCTGCTATGCTCTGATAATTCAAGGTTGCAACAAAGGTTTGGGCTCTTGCGGAGGATTAGGGTCATCCTGCATCCCATAGGTAGTAGTAGGATTAGTAGCAGCAGTTGTAATCTTTTTCCAACATTAGTTTTCTTTTAGGCTTTGGGCTGTAAGCATTAACTGTCTATTAGTATAAAACATGTATGATGTTACGAAAAATGATCATTTTTATTTTTTTCTAGATTGATAGCTATATTTATTAGAAAAACAGCATAAATAAGGATACCTCATAAATGACACTTAACCAATGCAAAAGAATACATATAGAAGACTAGAAGTTTGTAAAACAAAATAGAAAATTTGGTAAATTAGCTACTAAAAGCAAAAGAAATAAGGCCCAAAAAGGACTAAAATTTTAGGAGATAAATGTTTACGAGTGAAGGACAAGGAAAGGTTATTGTGAAACCTGGACAACTATCCATATGCCTTAAATGGTAAAATTTATAAACATGCCTTTGTGTTGACTGTTGTAAAAGAACAAAAGAAAAGTATTCAAAATTAGAAAATTTATTATGTAATAGGATATGGTCAATCATAGACGTTAACCCATTGACTAAATTCTAATTTCATGGGATGTGGCTAAATTTGTTTTGAAAAGTGTAAAACAAATAATTTTGAAAAATTTGTTCAAAAATCTTTGTTTTTTAGAATAAAATATTTACTTATAAGTTTTGCAAAAAATAAGTTTTTATTTTAAAAAATTCCAACTATTTCAAAATTTCAATTGAAAATGAATTTTGAATGAATAAGAGAAAAATTTCTAATTTTGAAGTACCACATACTTAGCGTAGGAAAAGTCGACAGGCTGGCGAATGTGAATTTTATCGTTCAATAGAAATGATGGTATATGAAATATAGTTAACGATGAGGGAAAAGGTTGTTTTAGCACTGGAACTTTTTCCATACCTTACTGATAGCGGAACAAAAATTCAAAAATAAATTTCTTTATGTAAGTTGTACTTGGACAAGTTGGAAAAGGATCAGGGGCAAAAGAAAAGGTTCCAAGGTACAATGGAACGGGTATACAAAAGAAGGACGGAAACATGAAATTTCTCCGTCTAAATCCTTTTTCTAGCATATGAGTAAAGGTTTAAAAAACCAGATTTTCAAAATGTTGGATGTTAGAAATGAGGTGACAGGTACTGGATGATAGGGACTGAATGCAAAATTTTTTGAACCATGCCCCTATTTGTAGGATAGCGGAGAAATTGCTATATGAAAACAAAGATTTTGATTTTTTAAACTTGTATACATATAGAATTGTCGGTATATGCATACATACATACATACATACATATATGTGTGTCTGTTGTTTGCATCATATTTTCACACTTATTTTAAATAATGCATTGATATAAGAGGCGCCAATTTGGTATTATTCTGTATACATATCATATGTGTTGTGATATACCATGCACTTATACATAATGGGCTGTAAAATTGGTTGTACACTAATTGCACGGATAGTTTGGAATGGCTGGGTGTTATGTTACACAATTCAATCTTGAGGAATTTCGGAGATGAAATTCTTTTAAGAAGGGAGAATATAACACCATGTAAATTGAATAATAATTAATTAAAAAAATCAATTGATAATTATTAAGCCAAAAATGTATTTTTCACAGACTTTACAACTTGGCTATGAAACTTGCACAGTTGTGTTCGTGCCGCTTTTCTGGTCGAATTTCATAAATAATGTTTTATGATCGAAATTCAAACGAAAAAGTTATTAACGTTTAATGATTTCGGATTGAAAATAATTACAAATGTAATTAAGGAAATAAATAAAATAAATTAACGCTAACAAATACTCAACATTTAAGAAAAGATTAACGTTAAATTAGATCGACGAAATAGTTTCAATTATGGAACAAAACACATGAAAATCAACAATTTGCATATAAAGGCAGTTGGTTTATCACCAGCGATTGACTAGTGGTTACTGACAACTATGTATTAAACATAGACCGTATGGCTCGGATGCAATATAATGTAATCCAAAGGCTATTTTTGATTTGAACCCCTATAAATACAGACATAACCCCTCAGTTTTCTTCTCGTATCTTTTGAAGCAATGGTGAAACTCTGCAATTTACTTTTCTCCATAAACTCTAAAATCTGTAAACTATAATATATATATATATATATATATAAGTGGAGAATATCGAGGAATAGTAGGGAAGAAGAATAGGTTCAAATCAAATTGCTAAAGCTAAGGTATATTATAAATCTAAATCCAGATATATATTTAATTCAAATCTCTTCTCGGATCTAAAATTCCAATATACATGCATACTATTTTGATACATATTTTGGTAGAAAGAAAGGGAGTCAATTAGGAATAACGGATTTAGATATGGAGATTTTGAAGGTTAAAGGCGAGTGGAAAATTATATTTTTATGTAATATTAGATTTATATCATTGTAAATCTGTTCCTTGTATGCGTGAATGTAAATTTTGGAGTTATAGGCTTAAATATGCATATGTAATGAATTTCAGAATCTTACCTACACATTCCGTGAAATGTTAACTTTGATTAAATATTGTATATACCTGAACCTGGAAAGTAAGGGTGAAAGTAGTCCCTAAAAGTTATGAATAATTCATCAATGAGATTTTTATGTAAATTTCAGGTTTGTTTTTGAATGTTATATGTTATTAAACATGAATTGAAGATTATTATGAGTTGGATTGGGAATTAAATAAAATTTTAGTTCATTGGAACGAATTATGTAGCAATATTTATTTCTATAAATTGTCCAACTATATAATTATATATGAAGGTGAATTGTATGAACTAACAAGGGATATGACTAAAAAAAGATGTACAAAAATATGGATGTTTTATCCTATTTTGTACCATCTATTTCAATAATAACAGAAAAGATAATTCCTTATAATTCAAACACAACACAAATTCTTTTTAGGCGATTTATGGAAAATTACAGTGTTAACATTATAAATTGGGAAGATGTAATTCAAATGCATTAAAATATAGAAATCTCTAAAAGTAAAACTATAAAAATTATAACAATAATATGTTGCTAATTTGATATATTGTTTAAAAGTAAGTTAGCAAATAAACAATAAGCGATGGAAGTAGTAACAAGACAACATAATAAGAAATTAGGAAAGTTATAATAATCAAAGAAGCATAGCTATTAATAAAAAGGAACAGTAGAATATATCTAATTATACTAATTGGAAATCAAGCAGTAAGAAGTACTTAATCTATTAAATTAGAAATATATAGTAAATGACATTTAATAGTATTAAAGAAGTAAGGAGCAAGTTCATGTAAAAGTGATTGAATATTAATAAATGAACTTAAGAGGTAGGGTTGCCTCAAGTATACGTTTGACGAATGTGAACTATTAGATCTATTCAATAATTTAAATTTAATATGAATGACGTAGTCATTAGTGAGGGTTGGAATGCGAGGTCAGTAATATTGCACAACAGAAGTCTGGCCTTCCAAAAGGGCTACCATAGTTGTGTATAATTGTATTGATGTGGGACATATTCAACTGTAGGACCTATGAGAATATACACTCTCATGTAGAATAAAATAATATAACAAAGTGGAGTTCATCTCGGTTTGAAGTGTTAAAGCGTGGAGTATGGTGTACTTCAGTCCTTATAAGGGATATGCATGAAGTAACCAATGGGGCTTTTCCTTGATTGCAATAAGCAATCTAAATAGGACAATGAGCGTAGGCTCAGTGATATGTCAATAAGTTTGGTACCATATATGCGAGGTGTAAGGCTGTACACATAGGTCGAGAGCATCACCGGTCTTGGAGCGGTTAGCAGAAAGACTCGGATTACGCTTAACGAACTACGACTCCTACTAGTTTAGGTTCCATATGGGGCATGCACCGCCTCAAAATTGTTTGTTAGTTTGTTTGTAGGATGAAAGGCTAGAAAAGTCTTAAGATGAGGTAGAATACTACTAAATGGTTGTAATGCTATTAATAGGCACTAATCGAAAGATACTCGGTATACGTAGATTATTCGGCGTAGACACAGATGATGGATACCTAGCGTGGTGCAGACTTATGGATATTAGCACAAAATGTATCCTCATCCATACGTGGACTATGTTGTTTGTGTGCGTATATATATGTATGTAGCTTTTTTATACCTCGAGTAGGTGGGGCGTACCATACGCATACATGAAGTCAAATAATTAAGCTTTATATAATAAACATAACATGTAATGGAAAACAAACAACATAAACTAGTGTTATAGATAAAGTATGTAATTTACTAGTTATCAGAATGTTGTTCCGATCCCCTCCTCATTACTACCCACATGATAAATTTAGAGGGACATGTACTGGTGCAAGGCGGGAATAGTGGAAGGACATATTTCCTTATGCATGCTCGACACTGACAAGGGCACTAGAAACTAGTGGCATCAGTCTTGGTCAGTAATTATGTGTTTTAGTATACCTTCTAATCTCGTTGCGAGTTCTTATCAAAGATGCTCTGATTTACTTTTGTTTATTAACAGGATATCAACTCCAATAATTCATACCCTAGTGGACTTAAGTTTTCGATTTAGCGAAAATTCAAACCCAATTAAGGTGCATGTTGTTGCATTTAGTATCAGAGCTTAGGTAATTAATCATAGGAATTAAAATACGCTGAGTGAACGTATTTGTATTTTTACCTATATATGTATATTATACACTAAACTCTATAAATTTTGACCACAAAAGTAGTTGCAACCATATTTTGAAAAGATGAGTAAGTCGACTATATGTCAGAACAGTAGATAGAGTTAAGAATATATGTCTATCTCGATCACCCCATAGGAGATTGGTCGTATTGAAAGGCGATGACTTAAGAAGAGAATAAATGCGACAAATAAAAGGATCCCTGAAACTTTACAGTAAGGAACTCTCTTATTGCGTCTGGATTGCCCAATTTTTATGGATCCCTATAGGATTACCGATTGATGATGTACGATTGATCTAGATAAATGGAAAGTAAAGTATCTATATGTTGTAGATATCCGAAAGTAAGAATAAGTTATGCAGGAAGATGTATAAAAATCACTCAAGGATGATGGCTAGAATTTTAATATATTCTAAAAGAATAAAAGTTCAAAAAAGGGACAAATAAAACCCACTCTGATTCTGAAGCCATAGAAAAAAATAAATAAAAGGTTTTGAATTTCCCTAAAATTATTTGAAACAATTTTCAAAGGAATTTTTTTAAAAGTAGAAAACTATTTTTTGACAAACAGGTAAATATTAAAAGTTTTATGTAAAAATAAAATATTATCTTAAATTATAATAGAATTTCTAGTTAAATTTTAAAAATATTCAAAAAAAAATTCAGTACAAAAGGGTTTTAACAATGAGGAATTTCCTTTGGAATAAATAGAAAATAGAACATATGTATAACTTAGGGATAATGTTGTATATTTAAAGTTTTAAAATTATTTTAAGAGGTGGATAATAGAAAGTGGTACTAGTTTTAAAAGGGATAAAAGAATAGGAAAAGATACAAGAACCCAAAAGGCAAAGAGATAGACAAGTGCACCACTATAAGTAGACAATAATTTTCCAAAATATCCAAACGAAGATGAAGAAGGCAGAAGTGGAATGAAACAACATTAGTATAATAAATAAAATTCGACCCAGCTCAAATAGGGTCCAGGTTTAGATTGGGTTGAAAAACCAAGAACGGTCGACCGCCTGGGTTCCAATGGCCAACTGATAGTGGTCGACCGCCCCAGGTTTACTGGTTGACTAGTTAGCAAGTTTCGGGCGAGACCTAAACTCGAATGCAACATAAAGTCATGTCTAGGTCGAGCTGCCTCCTTATTCCTCTCGATTCCTCTTCCTCTTCACATCCGACCTCCTCTAATTTCTTTAAAAATCGAGCGACCCCACCTCCCCCATTCCAGGAGATGACTATGGCAGCTTCAGTAACCCTTCAGCAACCCAAAGACAATCTGCGCTCCACCTAAATCAACCCCAAACTAGATCTAAACTCACTACCAAACCAAATCATGGCACCTCTATAAAGCAGCATCTCCTAACGCCACCCAAACCTTGACCCCACAAGGGATCACATTGCTCTAAAACAATGAAGAAATGAAAAAAGGCAATGAAGTGACAGCGAATTTCGCATTCCTACAAAGACAATCGACAAAATTAGGGGACTTCATCGCTTATGATTTGGAGGGTCTATTTATGGCTATAAGATTATTACCGATCCTTAGCCATGGTATGTTTGAGCGGGAATGTTATCCACGATGCATGCATCTATTCGACGCTAATTCAGAGTATTCATTTGATAAGGACAGTAATAGCTTACATCCAAAGTGGATGGGATGGAGATTTGAATGACTGATAAGCAGCTTGGAGATATTATACACATCTTTGTAGACAGAGAGAATTTAGAGGATATCAAAATCTCAAATCCAACGATTCTACATCAGATCTTCTATAAGGAAGTCGGCATCTGGCGGGCAGATAATATGCGGGACTGAGCCGGTTTGGTCACCTCATCATTCAGCATAACATCGTTCCTAAAACAGGGAGTTTCGATCAGATCTACCCCTGGTGCAGAAGGCCACCTATGCCATTATATATGTTATTCAGATGAATTGGGCCAGGGCCATTACGTGCCATTATGTAGGCCCGGGAGTTAAAATGTGGAGGAGCTATATTTTGTATTGTCATCTTCACTCCTGACTTTAGATGGTATGGAGATATTCTCTAAGGAGAGCAGGTAGGATGAAGGCCCTTGCATTATTAGGTAAGTCTTCTTTAGGTGGATGTGGATTAAAGAGGCACCTACAGAGTTTGGAGCATAGGAGGAAGCAGGCTAGACGTAGATGCACGGCTCCATGGACAGATCAGGAAGCTGTAGAGCCCCAACCATAGGTCCCTTAGTATGTAGCGATTTGAGGTTTCCAAATCTAAATCAAAGCCCAGATGTAGGAGATATAGGCTGATGAGTGTGCTAGGGTCACAAGCTTGGGTGCATAGATGTCATGCTTCGATCATTCAGGAATCATGGTAGTGGTTAAGGTTGTCATAGAGGATTAGGGCCATCCTGCAGCCCATAAGCAGTAGTAGGATTAGCAGTAGCAATTATTTCCAGCTTTTTTCTTCTTCTAAGCAATGGTTTCTAGCATTAGTTGTCTTTGTTTGCATAATGCATACGATGTTATGAGAAATGTTCCTTTTTACTCGTTTTCTTGATTTTTTGCTATATTTATTGGAAAATGGTATAAATAAGGAAATCCCTTAAAAGATACTTAACTAATGCAAAAGACTATATATATAAGACTGGAAGTTTATAAAATAAATTATAAAATTTATTAAATTAGCTACTAATAGCAAAATAAAAATTAAGTCCTAATAAGTGCTAAAATTTAAGAAGATAAATTTTGACGAGCGAAAGACAGGGAAAGGTTGTTGCGAAATAGCAGGCCACTATCCTTATGCCTTAAAAGCTAAAATTTATAAATGTTCTTCTATGCTGATTGTTGTTCAAACATAAAGGATTTTTTTTTTGAAATTTGAAAATTTATTTTGTAATAGGACCAGGTCAATCATTAGACATTAACTCATTGATAAATTCCAATCGCATGGAATGTGGCTTAATTTTTTTTGAAAAGTTTAAAATAAAAACTTCTGAAAAATTTTGCTCTAAAATCTTTGATTTTTTAAAAATAAAATATTTTTCTTATAAGTTTTGGAAAAATATTTTTTCTATTTTAAAATTTTCCAACTATTTTAAAATTTTAATTGAAAAAGAATTTTGGATGGCAAAGAGATAAATTTCCTATTTTTGAAATGCCACATACTTAGCGTAGAAAATTCAATGTGTTAACGAATGTTAAACCGTTCAACAGGAACGATAGTATGCAAAATGTAGTTAACAATGAGAGTAAAAGCTGTTTTAGCTTTGAATTTTCTTTTTCCATACCTTATTGATAGAGTAATAATAACTTGCTTTAAAAAATAACTCTATTTTAAAGCTTAAAATTTAATAATAAATTTCTTTATGCGGGCTGTACGTGGAAAAGTTGGAAAAGAATTGAGGGCAAAAGGAAGGTTCTAAGATACAATGAAATGCTTACACAAAAGAAGGATGAAAATATGGAATTTCTCTATATAAATTCCTTTTCCAATATAAGAACTAGGTTTAGAAAATTAGATTTTCAAAATGTTGAATGTTAGAAATGGTGCACTTGATATTGGATGGAAGGGATTCAATGCGAAACTGGTTGAACCCCCATATTCATAAGAGTGTGGAGAAATTGTTGTGTGAAAACAAAGATTTTGATTTTTTAAACTTGCATATACAAATATATATGTATAGGTAATTTGCACCATATTTTCAATTTTTTTAAAGAATGCATTCGTATAGGAGGCGCTGATTTAGTATTATCCTACTTACATATTATAACAATTATATACGATTGGCTATAAAAGTGGTTGTACACTAATTGGATGGATGATTTAGAACGATTGTGTGCTTTGTTACACGATTCTGTCCTTGAGGAATTTCAGGGACGAAATTCTTTTAAAGGAAGAGAATGTAACACCCCGTAGATTGAACAATGATCACTTTAAAAGAAATTAATTAATAATCACTAAAACCTAAAACGAAATTATAACAGACATTAGAACATGGCTACGAAACTTGCATTGTTGTGTTCAAAAACATTTCTGGTCAATTTTCATTCATAAAGTTTTACTATCGGAGTTCAGAAAAAAAAGTTATTAAAGTTTGAAGATTTCAAATTAGAAATAATTATATACCTTAAATATAAGTAACATTAATTAACATCAAGAGTACTTAACATATAAGAAAAAATATCGTCAAATTGGATCAAAATCATTTCAATTAGGGAGAAAAAAAACACGAAAAAAAATTTAACATATAAAGACAACCGCTCGACCCCTAATTGAGACCAGCCGACTGCAGGTGGTTTATCGATGGAAACATAGTGGTCGATCGGTGGCAGTTGTGTATTAAACCTAGGCCAAACAATCCAAATTTATTATAATCTAACAACATCTGCTATTGATTGGAAACCCTATAAATACAAGCTCAACCTATCACTTTTATTCTTATATCTTCTGAAGCAACGATGAAGCTCTACCATTTTCTTTTCTCCACAAATTCTAAAATTAGTATAAACCACAATATATATATATATATATATATATATATATAATTGGAGAATAGCAGGGAATTGTAGAAGAAGAATAGTAGAAAATCAAATCGTTAAAGCTAAGGTAAATTGTAAATCTAAATCCAAATCTATATTTAATTCAAATCACTTCTCGAATCCACAATTCTAATAAATATGTATATGCTTTTGATACATATGTTGGTAGAAATAATGGGATTCAATCAACAATAACAAATTTATATATGGAGATTTTGAGGCTTGAAGGTGAGTGGAAAATTATATTTTTATATAATATTGGATTTATATCATTGTAAATTTTGGAGTTGTATGCTTAAATTTACATATGTAATGAATTTGGGAACCTTACCTACATATTCTGTGATTTTTTTTTTGGCAAAGCCAGCGGGTTTGACTGGTCCCCTACCAGTTTTATTGCGACACAATAAAAGAGTACAAATTCAAAGAAGGAAAAAAAGAAAGAAAAGCAAACAAGTAAAAAATAATATCAATTGAGGAAACAACATAGGATCATACCCAACCATGAATCAAATAGTCAGGGAAAACTCTGTTGCCATTCATCAATCGCCAGTGGATGTCTTTCTTAACTTCATGCCATAGAACTTCAATCTTCTTCCTTTGATTTTCAAAAACTATTGCATTCCTTTCCTTCCATATAACTCTCAAGTATTTTTTAAAACATACAGCTAACACTCTGGAACCATCATTTCTCCATCTCGTTGCTTTGTAGATAAGACTCTAGACCATGCTTGAACTTCCAGTTGATAGGTTATATCCAGTAATGCCACTGATTCTGGTCATCAAGATTTTGAGAGCAGGGCAGTCAAAGTAGAGGTGATCCATAGTTTCCTCATGCAACTCACAGAATAGACATAATGGAGAGGATGCCAGACCAAACTTGATCAATTTACTTCTGGTGAGAAGTGCTTGATTAATAACTTTCCACAACATCAAGTTATCAGATGGTACAGAGTCATTGGACCAGATAACAGTGTACCACTTAGATGCTGGCAGAGGAGCATAATCAGAAACAAAATTGTACACACCCTTAACACTGTGAGGCTTCATGTCCCAAGTGACAGTATCCATTTGTTGTTCAGAGCAGAATTTGTCTAGTATCTCACTCCACAACTGTCTGAACATTTGATTACTACTAAATGGCAGTTGTATTTTCCCTTCATGTAAATATTCATTAGCTTTTGCATCATAGTGTATTCCAGATTGTTGAATCTGAAGGTAGTCACACACTTTAGAAAGGATCAGGCCTTTGCTAGACCGTGGTTCATGCCAGAAGCTAACATCTGAGTTAGCAGTAACTTGATATTGTATCATAGGGAGATATACATCTCTTAACTTCAGGATATTTCTCCAGATCCAGCTGCTTTTTTGTGGGATATCAATACACCAAAAGTATTTAGTCTTAATGCAATGTTGCCCTATCCAATTTACCCATAAGCTACCTCTCTTGTTGATGAGGTCATCGAAATGTGTACTTATAGCAGCTATGTTCCACTTCCTAGCATTTATTACACCAAGCCCACCCAGTCTCATGGGTGTTCAAATTTAGTAAATGAGCAAGGCATCAACTTCCTGTTGTGAATACTGCCTGACCAGAAATATCTATTCATGGCAGACCTTACAAGATGCAACAGCTTCGTTGGAAGGATTAATGAATGAGCCCAATAGACTAAGGAGGAAAATACAACAGATTTAATTAAGACAAGCCTACCACTTTGAGAAAATTTCCTATTTGCCCAAGCACACATGACAGTAGTAATTTTATTGTATAAAGGTATACAATCAACATTAGTTATTCTTTTAGAGATTAAGGGAAGTCCAAGATACTTCATGTCATTATCCATGTAGGAGAAACCAGTGTGTTGATAAAGTGAAGCTGCTTGAACATCACTAACTCCAACAACTAACATGGAAGATTTTGCTTAATTAATTGGAAGTCCAGTCATATAGTAGAAAGTCTGCAGAGCCTCCATGATACCAGTCAAAGAGGGAAATTCAGGCTTAGTAAACAACATAACATCATCCGCAAACATTATAGAATTTATTTGGAGTGAAGAGCACTTAGGATGGTACTTAATTATCTTCTGAGAGTATCTAGAGTTAAGTATAACAGTAAATACTTCCATAACCAACAAAAATAGGTAAGATGATATAGGATCTCCTTGTCGAATGCCTTTGCTACTACTGAAAAATCCAACTGGTCTACCATTTAAAACAACAGAGAAGGTTGGAGTGGAGATGCACACATATATCCAAGATACAAATATTTTGGGAAACCCCATAACTGCCATGATCCTAACAATTGAAGCCCAGTGAATTGAGTCATAGGCTTTAGATATATCAATTTTAAGAGTAGCAGCAGGGGACATATTACCTCTACTATAACCTTTTAACAACTCTTGTGCTAGTAACACATTATCAAGTATATTTCTAGTTGGTATGAAGGCAGCTTGATTCATGGAGACAACAGTTGGCATAACACTTACAAGGCGAGTTACAAGAATTTTAGTGATACATTTATATATAACATTACAACATGAGATAGGCCTGAATGAGGAGACACATGTTGGTGGAGTGACTTTAGGGATTAGAGCAATATTAGTGCAATTAACTTCACCAAGTAACTTGCATTTTGAAAAGAAGTTGCGAATTTCCTGACAGAATTCATGGCCAAGCACACCCCACATAGCTGTAAAGAATGTCACATTAACGCCATCAGGTCCTTCATATGAATGCTTATCCATAGAGAATAGAGTTGCTTTTATTTCATCATCAGTTACAGGCCTAATTAGGGTTTGTGCTTCCTGAATTGTAATGCAAGGCAAGGCAAGTGAAGAGATTTGTTCTAGGTCTGGAGAGAATCTAGTAGAATTGCCAAGCAAAGAAGTGAAGTAATCAACAAAGGCCTGATCAACAGATTCAGCAGTAGAATATAGGGTACCCTGATCATCATGAATACTAAAAATATTATCTCTAGCATGCTTGACCTTTAATGAATCGTGGAAGTACTTCGTGTTTTTGTCACCTTTAACAATCCACCTAGTATGCAATTGCTGCCTCTTCATGTTAGCTTCCAAGCTAAGTGCATTGTTGACTTCACTGAATAATTTGCCTTCAACAACAGCTGCATGAACATCAAGGGGATGCTCCATCATATATTCTTGTTGTTTCTTCATCTGATCCTTAAGTGTTGTTGAATGCAAGCTGCTAGTACCAAAGGTGAAAGAAGCCCACAATTTGATCTCCCGCTTGATTCTTTTCAATTTCCTGCAAAACTTATACATGGGATTACCAAAGCAATTAAATTCAGTGTTGACTTGTGAAACTAAAGCAAGAAAGTGTTCATGCTTGATCCAAGCATTGAAAATTTTGAAACTTCTCTTTTCCTTTCGTAAATGTTGACCCAGAGTTAAAATCAAAGGAGAATGATCAGACATTATGGGACGAGGAAGGAAGACAGACAAGGAAGGCCAACGGTAGAGGGCTTGGATGTTGCTGAAAGCATGATCAATTGTCGTGAAGGTACGAACACCACTACGACTTCTATTATTCCAAGAATACTTGGCTCCTGACTTATTAACCAAAATTAAGTCAGACTCTACAACTGCTAAATTGAATGGTGCTATATCTCCAGGAATTAGTGGATTACCACCACATTTGTCAGAGAAGTCAAAGCATGAGTTGAAATCACCTAAAACCACCCAGGGATGAGAGGATTGTCTTAGTGGAGGCAAGGAGTTGAAGAATGAATTCCTAGAATGGACTGAGTTGTCAGCATAAACAAATGTGATGTAGAAGGAGGATTGAGTTTGTGTTTCAAGGACATGAAAGTGGATGTATTGTCTAGTAGTTAGTATTGGGGATAGTGTAATTACTGTAGGATCAAAGATTATGAGAATTCTTCCATAAGAAGCTGTTTCAAGATTGTGATGGTAATCCCAAGATGGATTAATGTAAGCAGCAGCTTTAATGGACAACGAAAGATTAAGCTTAGTTTCAAGCAATCCAAAAAGACAAATATCATAAGTAGAAATGATACTTTTAACCTGATCAAGTTTCATATTACTATGTGCACCTCTGAGATTCCAGGCAGCAATTTTTTTAAACATAAAATGATTAATGTTGTTTGGAGGAGTTATTTCTTCTCTGAGCAGATAGAGATATTGTTTCAATTATCCTAAAAGGGTGAGGATGAGGTGAGGAAAGAAGATAAGTTGAAGGGGAGGAGGATATACCTGAACCTAGCAAGTGAGGGTGAAAGTAGTCCTTAAAAGTTATGAATAATTTATCAATGAGATTTTATGTATATTCTAGGTTTATTGCTTGAATGTTATATGTTATTAAACATGAACCGAAGATTGTTATGAATTGGATTGGATTTAGGCAATATTTTAATTCACTAGAATAGAGTATGTAGCAACGTATATTTTAATTAGTTCTATAAATTATTTGACTCTATAATTATGTGTGAAGGTGAATTGTTTGGAATAACAAGGGATCTGATTAAATGAAAGAGATATAAAAAATAAGGATATTTTATTGTATTGTGCACCAACTATTTCAATAATAACAAAAAAGATAATTTCTTGTCATTCCAGACATCACAAATCCTCTTTTAGGTAGTTTATGGAAAATTACAGTGTTGACATTACCTATTGGGAAGATGTACTTCTAATGCATTAAAATATAGAAATCCCTAAAAGTCAAATTAAAACGTAATAAATAATAAATAATTCCGTTGCTAATTTAATACACATGTTTAAAATTAAGTTGGCAAGAAAACAATAAGCAATGGAAGTCGTAACAAAATAATGGAATAAGAAATTATGAAAGTCATAATAATCAAAGAAGTAGAATTATTAATAAAAAGGAACAGTAGAACATATCTAATTATACTAATAGGAAATACAGCGGAAGAACTTTTAAATTAGAAATATGCAATAAATGACATTTAATAATATTAAAGTGGTAAGAAGTAAGTTCTGGTAAAGTTTTTAAAAACTAATAAATAAACTTAAGATGCATAGTAATTATAAACTAAAACTATACATCCCGAAGTATACGTTTATGATGGGTGTGAATTATTAGATCTAATCAATCATTCAAATTAACTATGAATGACGTAGTCATTAGTAAGGGTTTGAATGCGAGGTCAGTGATGTTGCACAACAGAAGTCTGCCTTCCAAAAGGGGCTACTAGAAGTTGTGTATATTTTGAACTGATGTGGGACATCTTCAACTATAAGACCCGTGGGAATATACCTTTGTGTATAGGAGTAGGAAATATACTAAAGTGGGGTTCACCTTGGTTTGAGGTGTTTAAGGGACGAGTGGGGTCTACTTCAATACTTAGAAGGGTATGTGTTAAGTATCGGTAGCAACCCATACCTCAATAGGCCTAAATTTCGACAAAATTGATACCCAAGTCCATCAAAGTACAGATCGTTGATTTTTGTATATTATTTAAATTGGACTTTCTTTTATATTTAAATTATTTTAAATTTGTTTTATTTCAAACATTTCATTTTTAAATATAAATGATGATTATTAAGTGATTTATAGTTCAAATTAGTATAATTTGAATATCCTACTGTAAAGTGAATTTCTAGTCAAACTGTTCAAACTTTGACTTTTAAATTTTAAATTTAAATATTTTAATTCTTGAATTTTATTTTTTATTATGAAAATAAATTTAATATTATGAATACTGCTTTTCGTTTCGTTGAAATTGGATATAAATTGTGAAAGTTATACCCTTTACAATATTGTATGTATATAGGGTTATTTAACAATATTCTTTGTTTTAATTTATATAAATGATATTTTTACTTGATATATATTATTATAATTTGTATATTTGTGTTATATTATGTATATTTTGACTTTTAAATATTTTTAAAGTGATGTTTGAATTTTTCCAAAGCTTATTGAATTTATTTCCAAATTTTAAAGCTTAGTTTCCATTTTTCTACTATTTTCTTTATTTAAATTATATTTAAATTAAAATTTATATATATATATATATATATATTTGTGAATACATTTTATTTTTATGTTATTATCTTTGTTATAAATATTTTTACAAGTCCATTTAAATTTTCCAAATTTCATTCTGTTTATTTTTCATTTTTCTAGACTAGTTTGCAATTTTGTGCTATTTTCTTATTCTTTTACCTTATATTATTAATAATTTTTTTTTATAATTTGTGACTGAAATAATTATTATTTTCAGTAATTTAAACTAATATAAATAAATTAATGGTAATTTAAAAAGGTTTTGACTTTTGACTTTCCTATGACTCTTTATCTTCCACCTTTTCACATTTAGCCTAACTTTTCATTTATTTTGGCAATAACTGTTAACTCCTCTGCTCAAGCGACTCAAACCAGGCTCGCGACTCACAATGATTACCGACTCAACAGCCTTAGCTTGTTGCCGACCTAAAATGAATGACGACTCAACTGATTGCCGACTTAACGACTCAGGAGGGACAACGACTCACCGGGTTATAACCTTAATGCCTTAAAGGTGTTGGCCGACTCAAGGTACTTCACGACTCAACAAGTTACCGACTCAACAATTGAGGAGTTGCACGAGTTAAAGAATTGTGCGACTTACGACCTATCTTGAGTCGTCAGCGACTCAAGCAAGCAAACAAAAAGCTACGTCCAGTTAACTCGTGCGCGACTCACAGTTCACGACTTACGACTTAAGGGGCTACGACCTAAAAAAGACCTAAAAACAGAACGACCTAGTGACTCAAGACAAAAAGGGTGAAAGCAACTGCATTTGAGTTGTGACCGACTTATGACCTAGTATAAGTCGTACACGACCTAAAACCACAAAGCCAGAATTTTAGTGCTGCCTCGCTTTAAACCGTGACTTCTTAACTCGCGAACGAGTTAGGACTTGTATCCAGATGAACGAAGAAAAGCTCAGTACCACTTCACCTACTCCACTGCCTGCTGACTCTTGAACCTTGATTCGAGTGTGACCTACGACTCTCCCTGAGTCGGTCACGACTCATGACTTGGGCGAAAACCACTACCTAGAATTCTCTATAAATAGAGGGCTAACTCCAACAGGAGGGGGGCTTTTTGGGGGGGATCATTTTCTTAAAGGCATTGAGACTCTACTATCTTCAAGACAATCTACATTTCAATACTTCTAGCATACGCAAGGCGCTTAGATCCACTTGACACAAAGATTCGGCACATTCAACCATGAATTCGAAGAGCTTTGTTGCATCAAAGTTTTCTCTAGCTACTTGTCTTTTGAACGGAATTGAATTGTAATTGGAAGAGATTGTAATAAGTTGTAATCCAATCAGCAATAAAAGGATTGAAGTGGACGTAGGCTTGATCATAAGCCGAACCACTATAAACTCTGTGTTCATTTACTGCATTTTCTGTTACTTACTGCTATTTCTTGATTCCCGCATTCACGGGTGGTGCTTTCACACTGTTTCTACACACACCGAGGTGTTAGCGTCAGAATTTCACGTTAACATTTTTGGTGCTTTCACTGAGAAGACCCAACTCGGGAAACTTCCATCATTGCTTCGCAAAGGTCTGCTGAAAGGATTTCTTTTAAAACCAGAAGTTTATTGGAAATAATGGCTCCTAGGAGAAAACGAAGTTCTGCAAGATCCGACAATGATCAAGAGAATACTGCTACCTCTCCTCCTTCAAGTCAAGCAGCTCCAACTGTTGGAGTTACTCGAGCAGAGTTGGACGCCATTGTTTTGGGATTGAATCAACAATTGAATGCTCAGAATGCGCAATTGGAAGCCCAGAATGCCCAGAATGCCTTGATTTTGGATAGGTTAAACGCCCTGCTTGAGACAAATCACCAACGACAGGATAATGAAACAATATATGCTGAAGATGCCCGTGACCCCCAAGTGAAAGGTATTCCTCAAAGAGCAGACAACACCACTGCAAGGGCACCTTCCCAAGCTGAAGGGTCAAGGCCACAACCAACTTTTCAAACTTCCGGAAGGGCGGCTAACTTTTGCCAGGCAAAGTCTCAAAACGATGAGGAATATCTATCAGAAATGGTCCGCTCAACCATGAAGGAAAGCATGCGGAGACATGAGGATGAAAACGATTGGGGGTTCGCTCCAAGCAAGACTCTGTTCACCGAAAGTATTTTAAAGGCGGAGTTTCCCAGGAAATTTGTGCCTCCTACCATCCCGGCCTATCGAGGAACAAGTGACCCTAACCAATTTCTATACAGATACGATTGGCATATGACCGGAGCACGAGCATCGGATTAGATTAAATGTCGATATTTTCCAGTATATTTAGAAGGGGTGGCTTTGCTTTGGTTCACCAAGCTACCGGTTCGATCCATAGATCAATTCTCCGATTTAACCCGGAAATTTAAAGAACAATTCAGGTTGTATGCGTCAAAGGCAAAAGATATAATGTCATTTTCCAGTCTAGAAAAAGCACCCGGAGAACCTATCAAGTCTTTTTTGAACCGTTTTAATATAGCTTTAGCCGAGGTAGACAACGCAGAACCCCGAATGATCCTCACATACTTAATGCGGGCCATCGACAAGTCAAGTGAATTCGGGATGTGGCTTAAAATGAAGGAACCGAACTCACTCGAAAAGTTTTATAAAAAGGCCGACGAATTCATACGCCTAGAAAATCTCTTGATGTCAGAAAAAGCAGTGGTGGCCGAAATTAAGAATAACGATGTCATCTCTAACAAGAGAGGATCTGGAAACTAGAAAAGGGAGAGTGATGAAGGAAAGAGGCAAGGAAATAAGAAAAAACCTCGACGTTTTGACCCTTCAGATTTCACCCCCTTAACTGATACACCGGAAAAGATTTTCTTGGCAACAAAGGATGTTGTCAAGTACCCTAAACCACTTGAGATGGGGAGAGGTGCAGTTCAAAATGGGAAATTCTGTCGATTTCACAACCAACCCGGTCACGATACTGATCAATGTCGTCAGTTAAGGAGTGTGATTGAAGAATTGCTGAAACAGAATAAACTTCAACAATATGTGAAGAAAGACGGAATTGACCCAACCTCGTCCGCTCAGGGGCAACTATGTCCTCCTTATCGACCCGGTTTAAGCAACAGAACTACGGAGCAAGAATCCGAGAAGCTGGTCATTGACTGACACGTGAATCACAAAATCATGGGATAACATTCATTTACACTCATATTTTACTTAATAGCGTTGCTTAACTTTGTAAAATGATCATGAATGAATAATTCTTGTGCTGTTAACCACTGTAAATGTGATGTGAATCAGTAATGAGCAATTATAAATCTTGTATTCTTTGATGCCGCTAAAATGCCTGTATCATTTCGATATGCAAATATTACTAAAAATCTCGATTTAGTATTGCAGGTTATCGAAATAAAGCTTGCTCATCCAACACATCACAAAGAAAAGCGATTCCTACAAATCATGGAGTAAACGAATGGCAAGTCAAAAATGTTCCGAATCCAAGCATTTCGAAAGAAGTGCAATTTGCAGACGATTGAGGACTCCACCAAAGAAGGCACCTTTCTAATAAGAAAGTTCTGAGCTTTTGCTAACCAACCACGATCGTTTGTGTAAACGAACATCTGGTGGAGCAGCTTGCATCTTCCCCATGGATTCACTCAGCAATAAGGCACATTTCTCTAGCAAAAGCAATCGAAAGAATGGGACATGTACTTGATGTGATCGTGAGGAATTGCTAAGAAGCGCAGGGTATAAAGATACAAGCGCCAATGCTACTCTTTAGAGTTCAAAATACTCTTTAGAGTCCAAATGCTTCTCTTCGGAGACTCAATGCAACTCTTTAGAGTTCAAAATACTCTTTAGAGTCCAAATGCTTCTCTTCGGAGACTCAATGCAACTCTTTAGAGTTCAAAATACTCTTTAGAGTCCAAATGCTTCTCTTCGGAGACCCAACGCTACTCTTTAGAGTCCAAAATACTCTTCAGAGTCCAAATGCTTCTCTTCGGAGACCAAACGCTACTCGTTAGAGTCCAAAGCTACTCTTTAGAGTCCAACGCTACTCTTCAGAGTCCAAAGCTACTCTTTAGAGTCCAAATGCTTCTCTTCGAAGACCCAACGCTACTCTTTTGAGTCCAAAGCTACTCTTTAGAGTCCAAATAAAAGACCTCGAGCGGGCCAACCAGAAAAAGAGAGATCTTTCTCGCTACAAAGTTGCGGAATGATCGGTCGATACACTCCCGTGAATCCGTCCAACCGAGAGAAAGAAACTCCAAACTTCCAGGCAGTAACCCTACTCAGAGTCACACATTTCACCAAGATTGAAATAAAACTTCCAGGTGTTGAAATGTGGAAAGCCCTCTTCGGAGGCCCGCTTCCCAGCGAACAGGGAAAAATAAAAGCCTCTCCCAAGGGGCAAAAACAAAAAGACCTCTTCCCAGAGGCACAACAAGACAGAAAGACCTCTTCCCAGAGGCAGAAATGAAAAGACCTCCTCCCGGAGGCACAAGCAAGCAGAAAGACCTCTTCGGAGGCACACGTTTCACCGAGATTGAAATAAAACTTCCAGGTGTTGAAACGTGAAAAAGCCCTCCTCAGAGGTGCAACTTTTCAAAGAAGCAAAAATCAAAAAAGCCCTTTACTGTGGCATATATATAAAAAAAAGAAGCCATCTTCAAAGGCACACTTTAACTCTCAAAGGAAGAATGATCCACCTATTCTGGAAAATTCTCTTCCTCAAAAAGAAGTTAAAGTACCCTTCAGATGCCCGCTTTACCACATAGAAGAATTCACTTGGTAAAATGTGTATATGCACAAAAGAAAAAGTGATATCTTCGAAGGATGAAGCGTAAAAACTTATTTGGAGGGAGTTGTACTCTGTTTTTTAACAAAATAATATTCCTCCAAGCATGGAATAATTATCCTCTGGAAAATAAAAATACAAGTCCCCTCAAAGTATAAAATATTGCAACGAGCTTATGGTATAGGGGCAACATGGTATAACTACATCGGTAAGATTACGCTCGAACAATATACCACAAGCTCACTGCAATATCGTGCAAAGAAACTTGTACGAAAATAAAAAATAAATGCATTTTCAAATTCAAACAAGAGTTTGTACAAATAAAGGATCATTTTATTCAATTCTATTACAATTTCTTACATGTACAAGTTTCAAGATAAAGAAAGCGGGGGCCGGTACCCGCACAATCCCCGACCAGTACGTGCAAAAACACAAAAAGCTAAAAACTGGAATCTTCATTTCTTCTTGCCACCCTTGGACCCTTCACCCGGCCGGATGGTTAGCTTTTTGGGTCGATCTTTAGGCATGAGGGAAGAAGGAGAGGGAGGTACAACTGGTTCAACTTTCGGTTCCTCTTCAGTAGCAATGATGCTCTTCCTCCTCCTTTTTGATGTTCCGCGCTTCTTTCTCCTCTTTGAAGAAGACTCACTTCCTGGAGTAACAAGTTTAGACAAAATTATGTCATCAGAAGGAGTCCGTTCCGGAGATATCTCACCCCCCTCAAGTCCTTCGTCCATTTGCTCTTGCGAAGCAGCTGGGTCATCCAAGCCCCGGAGGGCACCTATTATTTCCTCCTGTGATCCCAGATGAGGAGTAGGAGGGATTGGGGAAGACAGAGGAACAGTAACTGGAGGTGAAGAAGTTTGAATGACGCTCGGTGCTTTCTCTACAAAGGAAAAGTTAAAAATGTCAGTAATTTCCGCAAAAAGAGGAGACAATGGCTCGTCGAGATTCAAGAAATAATCAAGAAGCTCGTCAAATCCGTAAGAAACTGGCAAGTTGTCCCCCTGAGCATTATTAGGGTTACCTGGAGAATTTGGTGGTATCACATCAATTTCGTAGTCATGAGCTTCAGCACTCTCTTGTGGCTCATTTACGGCTTGTGTAATTATGGCTTCGGTATCAGCTTTGGCAGGAATCGGTGTATGAGAGCTAGAACCAACAATGTCAACATCGACTGAAGTTGAAGGAGGGACAGGGGCAGTCAAAGTTGTTTCTTTTTCTTGATGCTCTTCCCCCATCATTTCAATTCGCGATCTAGCAAGTTGCTCCTTCCCTCTAGCAAGGGCTGCGTGGGCTTCGAAGTCTAAGTAATGCGCCTCTAGCTTCTCTTCAGTGTACCCAGTGCCTTTAAACATATCAAGCGCGGCTTCCCATACTTCAGCTAGGGTAATCTCATATTTGGGACCCAGAAATGCAAGACTGCCACGCCCTAACACACTTTGCAAATAGAATTCAAATAATGTCGAGCCGATGTCAGCTTTGGTAGCTTCATGAGCTTCTTCAGCTGCAATTCTACCAGCAATAGCCTCATCTCGCTCTCTTTCGACTTTAGATAGTTGAGCTTTCAATTTTTCAATTTCTGCAACCTAAAAGCTGGTTTGCCCTCGTAACTGAGTAATATCAGTACGGTAGCCCTCTACAAGTCGCTCAAGCCCATCAGCCTTAGCCTCGGCATCCCTTTGTGCAGCATGAGCATCCCGCACCTGCTGCTGGAGCACACTCTCCCTTTGAGAATAAGAAGCGGAGGAAGTGGTAAGCTCCTCTTTGAGTTTCCCAACTTCCGCTTCAAGTTTTTCATTATAATCGGCAATGCTCCTCATTTCTGCATCGTGCTGCTTAAGGGTCTTTTGCCATTCGGTTTTATCATTCTCCATGGTCAGCATAGCTTCGAGATTGGCCCGGTTCACCCTTTAGAGCTCATCAACAAGTTTTTGCCAATTTGACATCCTCTCAATGTCAATTCTAACGGCATCAAGGTTCCGTAACATGGCATTTTTATCTATGGGAACCAGGTCAACGTCAAAGCGAACTCCTTTTAAACACCAATTTGGAAATCGGCTTTGGAGAGTGGCTGGACCTGGTCCAACTTGGTAGGAAGGCCTGTTAATAATTGCCTGGATATCAGTACGGGAAGGGGCAGGAGACTGAGAAGGAATAGGAGCGGTAATCTTTTCAGAAGTTGCAGGCATTGGTTGCTCACTGACTTTAGCCCGTTTACTTGGGTCATCAGTTATGTGACTCTTCTCTCTGTCATCGTGAGATTTGCGTTTGTGGGAGTCACCCTCTTTGTGGGAAGAATCGTATCGGTCATCCGGTCTTCCATAACGTTCTTCATGGGCACGTCTCTCCCGAGCCTTCCGAGCGGCCCTCTCTTCATCAGTCTCTCTATGAACAGGAAGAAAATGCTTATAGTCATACTGGCCGCGTCTCCCATATCGCTGGAAGTCATCATAATACGAGCCACCTCGCTTCATTGAAGAACCTGAAATTGGAAAAAACACAACTTTAGAATTCTTCAAAGTACAAAGAGTCAGAATCATAAAAGTGCCGAAAGATTCTAAGTGTGTGATGTGAAAGCTACGCGCGGCAAACTACGAACCACTCTTTAATTGTGGGGTAGTTATGGGTGTAGTAATTAGCGTCAACTCTTGAGTCGACGGAGTCTGTTGCAGAGTAGAAGTAGCCTCGACCACTGAAGAAGAAATCCCGGTAGTGATAGGATCATCTTTAAAGATCTCTTGTGAGGTGGCAAAGAGGTCGCTCAGTCCTTCGAAAGTGTCGTCCCTGCTCTGCTTGACAGGACTGGTTTTCTCAGCTTTTTCGCCAGATTTCTGTGAACGTTGGAGAGATCCCTGAGGCTCTTCTTCCTCAATAACCGAGGCAAGTTTGTCAGATGGCCCCGCAATATCAACAGAAGTGGAGCACTTCACTAGCGAAGCCTCGGGAGCAGGTCCTTTTGGTATGGATGTGTCGGTAGAAACTGGGGCATCCAACGCTCTAGCCGGGGAGTCTGGGATTTCATGAGGATGTGTAGAACAAGAAGTATGCAAAAGTCCGTACTGATGCAAAAATTCGTCTTTCAACAGAAATTGAATGCCTCTCTCCTCAACTGGCACGGCCTTAAGCCTCTCAAAAGTTGGCTTGTGAATGGGATCCCTAGAAGGAGGAGGGAGCGCTGAGAATAAAAAAAGAAGCGGAGTTAACACTTAGCAATTCCATCTCACAAAAGTCGGATAACAAACGAAGTAAGAATGGTTAATCTTACTTCCTTCCCTCCATACAGCGTAAAACCCCGGGGGACAGCGAACATAGAAAAATTGAGTCAAAAACCCATGAGCGCTGTCAGGAAGACCGACGATCAATTTACGATTTCGAGCACTTCTAACGACAGTAATAGAAGGGTGATCTTTAGTCCTGGTGAAAGAGCATAGGAAGCAAATCTCGTCAAAGCTTGGGAATCGATCAAGCGTCCTCCTAAACAGTACACACAACCCCATTAAAATGGCATAGCCATTGGGGTGTAATTGGGATGGAGCGATGGCCAATTGACGAAGAAGTTGTTGGAAAAAGTCATTGAAAGGAGGAATGCCCCCACTCAGGCACATTTGTCGATTGACCGTTACAAAGCCAGAAGGCGCCACATCAGGAGTGTTGGTTTTATCAGGAAGAATGGCATCTGATTCAGCAATACCAAACTGAGTGCACAATTGGCGAAAAACTTTGTATGATAAAGTAGAAGAGGCTCTTTCAGGAGGATTGATTAATGGAGCTGGAATAGGAGCGACAACTCCAGCCTGTGCTGTTATCTCTTCTAGCTGGGAAGTCATTCTACACAAGCAACTGGATATTCAAATGTGAAGGTGCACGTTTCATAAAAAGTGTGAAGTGTTGTGCAAAACTAATAATGACAAGTAAATATAACTGAAGTTAAACTAATCGACAATTGATCGATTACTAAATTTCAGGACTTGTTAATTTAAAAAAAAAGGGTTCAAGTGCAGTATTGGTGCAAACCGGTCGATTTCAATTGAGTATATCAATGTTGCTTTAATACTCTACTTGAATTCGTTGAATTGAAGCACTTCGTTCACACAATTTGTTTAAGTTAATTACCTTCTGTCAACTAATCTGTCATTTGATGTGGGCAGTCAATGACAGTATATTCGCCTTGGTTTTCTGTAGTTGTTATTTTCAGCGGGTAGTTAGCTTATAAGTTAACAGGATCTGTGGAATAATGCAACAAAGTTCAAACAATTTAAAGTTTGGGCAATTCAGAGTTTCGGCAATTCAGTCCGGTAATACAAGTTAAATAATCAAGTTGGGATTATGCTTGTGACAACTCGTTCACGACCTAAGGGGTATGCGGCGAGTTAAGTTAAGTTCTGTAAGTTGTAATGTGCATGGAGGAAAAAGCTTCAAATTAGAAAGTCCTGTCTCGGCCGCGACTCAAGGCCTAGGTCCCATCTACTTGAGTCGGTCAAGGGTTAAGCCACAAGAAGCAACTCGGTATGGAAAATAGCCTAAGTGTTGAGTCGTTCACAACTTATGGCTTGAGACGTTCACGGCCTAAAGGATAAGTTGTGGTAAGGATCTAAAGGGCTGAGTCACTCGTACGACCTAAGTCCTAAATCGTTAGGAAATCAACACGACCCAAAAATTAGGTCGTGGACGGATGAGATTGCAAGACATTCTTAAGTCGGTAGATCCAAAAAAAACCAACTAAGTCGTAAGAATTCTAGGTCATCTCCTCAACCAGTTAACTCCTTTCTAACCCATTAACCCGCTAAGGACCTTCTCATCTCCTCCAAACTCACAGACCAGTTAATTCGAGACACTGTAATCCATTATCTTCTCCTCACATGGTCAGAAATCACCCAAAAAACCAATTCGAATCGCTTTAAGTTTGCGACAAATCTGGTGCACTACTATGTTATCGCGAACGATAACTACAATATGATCGATGGCAGTCGCAAATCAATCAGAAACGTGGTTCGCGATGGGACACGGTACAAAAACGAATTGGATTCAGAAAATGGGGAGTCCAGATTCGTGAGTCAATGGTGATCGTGGATTGAACAGAAGGTTAATTCACTTATACAATATAAAGGTGAAGATGAGTTGATGACTGATTAGCTTGGATTCGTCTCTGGAAACTTGAAGGATCGTTAATGGTAGGATCAAATAAAACAGATAAGCAGTAAAGTGAGGAGGAAGGACCGACTCAACGGCTTATATACGAAACAGGGGGGAAGATGAAAGGACTAACGAGTCATGAGCCTCTTTGAGTCATTTACGACTCATGCACTGGGTCGAAGCACACGACTCACGGTTTAAGCGTGTACTTCGAGGGGCAATTGTTAACTCCTCTGCTCAAGCTACTCAAACCAGGCTCGCGACTCACAACGATTACCGACTCAACAGCCTTAGCTTGTTGCCGACCTAAAATGAATGACGACTCAACTGATTGCCGACTTAACGACTCAGGAGGGACAGCGACTCACCGGGTTATAACCTTAATGCCTTAAAGGTGTTGGCCGACTCAAGGTACTTCACGACTCAACAAGTTACTGACTCAACAATTGAGGAGTTGCACGAGTTAAAGAATTGTGCGACTTACGACCTATCTTGAGTCGTCAGCGACTCAAGCAAGCAAACAAAAAGCTACGTCCAGTTAACTCGTGCGCGACTCACAGTTCACGACTTACGACTTAAGGGGCTACGACCTAAAAAAGACCTAAAAATAGAACGACCTAGTGACTCAAGACAAAAAGGGTGAAAGCAACTGCATTTGAGTTGTGACCGACTTACGACCTAGTATAAGTCGTACACGACCTAAAACCACAAAGCCAGAATTTTAGTGCTGCCTCGCTTTAAACCGTGACTTCTTAACTCGCGAACGAGTTAGGACTTGTATCCAGATGAATGAAGAAAAGCTCAGTACCACTTCACCTACTCCACTGCCTGCTGACTCTTGAACCTTGAGTCGAGCGCGACCTACGACTCTCCCTGAGTCGGTCACGACTCATGACTTGGGCGAAAACCACTACCTAGAATTCTCTATAAATAGAGGGCTAACTCCAACAGGAGGGGGGCTTTTTAGGGGGGGGGATCATTTTCTTGAAGGCATTGAGACTCTACTATCTTCAAGACAATCTACATTTCAATACTTCTAGCATACGCAAGGCGCTTAGATCCACTTGACACAAAGATTCGACACATTCAACCATGAATTCGAAGAGCTTTGTCGCATCAAAGTTTTCTCTAGCTACTTGTCTTTTGAACGGAATTGAATTGTAATTGGAAGAGATTGTAATAAGTTGTAGTCCAATCAGCAATAAAAGGATTGAAGTGGACGTAGGCTTGATCATAAGCCGAACCACTATAAACTCTGTGTTCATTTACTGCATTTTCTGTTACTTACTGCTATTTCTTGATTCCCGCATTCACGGGTGGTGCTTTCACACTGTTTCTACACACACCGAGGTGTTAGCGTCAGAATTTCACGTTAACAATAACTATCCAGATATTCAGCCGACCACTTCTCCCAACTTTTTTTTCACGTGAATAAACTTCTCATCTCTCAAAAAAATTTGGCCAAAAACCTGAGCTCAAAGATTTGGTAATCAATCTCTTCTTTTTCTTGTTTTGTTTGATTTTCTATGTTGTTTTGCTCTTGTTCTCAACTAGATTTGATCCGCCCCACCTACTCCAGCAGCTAGGCCGACCCCACCACCACCTACTCCGACCACCACTGCCTCCAGATCACCACCACCCCAAGCCGAGCACCCTATGGCAAGAGATCCACCACCAAATGTCACAAACCATCACCTTTGTGCTCAATCTAGCCTAGTTTTTTTCCAACACCTCCACCTTCCTTTTGCCACCACTTCCACCACCACCACCAGCCCGGATCTGACCACCACCCTCTGCCACATCATCCACCACCACCTGGACCTCTGACCATACCCCTAGAGCCTCTGGCCGAATCATATATAGCATAGAAATGTTGATATTTGCCCTGTATTTGCCTTGTAGTGATTCTATGTTACACCTATACTTCTCCACACCATCAACCAGGCTAGGCCGACCCTATAGGGACCCAAACCAGACCTTAGTCCATGCCTTGGCTGTGCTATTTCAGTCCATAACCGAAGTATGTGAAGTTGAGAACAAGTGCAAAGCATTTGTCTTTGTTTTAGGCTTTGATTCCTAGTGTTGTTTAGTGTAATTTAGCTTTGAAAACTTATGTATTTTGAATTGTTTTGTTTATATGTATACAAGGCAATTATATTTGGCCCTCCACTCTTCAGTCATACTCGAGTTGTCGTGCCTTCGTAGAGTCTCTGTTGCGTGCTTTGTTGGCTATCTTCAGCTTTTAACATGTGAGTAAATCTCACGAGACTAATACATACTTATGTAGTTGATAAACAGAAATCATTTGAATCTGTAACTTATATCATCTTGTTATAACTGCTGTATTATTATCACATGATGTTCACACCTATTATTACACCTGTTATATCATATGTTACTGTTATTTCATGCTATTTCAGTTATTTGTATCAGTTATCACCATTGCAAGTTCCCTGTAGACTAGAATCACTATAGGTTGAAATGATACATACCCGAACGGACTTTAGAACAAGGGAAAATTGTTATGGGCTGAAATGATAGGCCTGAGCGGTTTTCAAAATCATTCATTTTACTTGGGACTGCGGGTTTGAAATGATAGAACCCGGGTAAACTACGGATTGAAATGATATACATCCGTATCACTTGACCTAGGCTAGAAAACTATATACAGACCCGTGGGTTATAAATTATTTTCTGAAATGTTTTAAAATTATTTTTAAAAGTAAAAGTACAATATTTTGAATTAAAATGAATAAAATGATTTTTATAAAAATAAAAGCGATTTTTGAATAAATGAAAATGTGAATAAATGAATGTTTTAAATCAAAATTTTGAAATATAATTTATTATGGGAAATTTTGAACTTTTGTTAAAAATGACATTTTTATGAAGTAAAATAAATAGAAATAAGTTATAATTTGGTAATTTAAAACTTAATTGTTAAGTAATAAAATTAATTAAAGAAAAGGGATTTAATATTTTAATTTAAATAAGAAATTATGTTAAAATTTGATTTTTGGATGAAATTTAACTTTATAAAAAATCATAAAAATAAGAGTATTGAAATGATGATTTTAAAATGTGAAATTTTATGATTTTATAAGTTAAATGGTTTAAATTAAAATTAACTGTTGGTGAAATTTGTATTGAAGCCTTGAATTTGATTTAACAGCATTTTTGAAATGTAATGTAAGGGTATTACAGCATTTTGTAAATGTTGTAGTTGTTTTAAATGAACTAAAAAGTTAAATTGAAATAAAGGCTATTATTGCACTTTGTAAATGTTATAGTGGTTGAACTTAACATTTAAGTTTATTTGAAATTTAAAGGAAATCTATTACAGCACTTAAACGCTGTCTTTTGTCAAATGAACTATTTTAAACTATAACTTTACGTAGCCTTTTTCAGTGCTACGGAAACTATATTTTTGTCGTTTCAATAACTTTTATGGAAAAATAATCTTTGGAAAAATGATAAATTTTGGAAATTAAATGTTAAATTTCTAAAGATAATGAAGAGGCATTTATATGGCTTTAAATGGAAGGATTTAAGTCTTGGAAATTTAATATTTAATTAATAAATATAAGGAATTGACTTTAAATGATTTAAATGGAGAGATTTATTTTTTGATATAGAATCTTTTGAAACGTAAGTTTGAAATGGTAATTTATTCCTAAATAAAATGAAGGGATTTAAAAGTTATTTAAATGAATAAAAATGAATGATGTTTTGAATAATATTTTGACATTTTGATATTTTGAAAGGATATTTGATTTCTGATTTATTTAATTTATTTGATAAATGAATATTTGAAGTATATATCATTTGAGTTTATTTAAATGATATTGGATTTATGAAAGGTGGGATATTCAAACCTTGAAATATACTAAAGACGGAATATTGTATTTTGTAGATTAAACCTATATTTAAATTTGATAAGATTTGAAATGGTTTGTTAGTAAACTGAATTTGAATTGAAAATGATGGTTTGAATTAAATTAAATTGAAATTGAAATTTGGGTTTAATTTAATAAATTTGTAAATGTATAGAATTAAAGGATGATTGCAAATGTATGATTTCAAAATGTTTTGATTTTTAAAGTGTAATGATTTCAATGTTTTGGTTTCGAAAGAGTTATAACTTTGAAAGTATAAATTATTTTGAAAAGTGAATATATGTTTGGAATGGAAATGATATTGTTTTTGATAAATATAGTTTTGAAATTAAAAAAAAAATGATTTTGGGTTTTCGAAGTATAAACTTTCTTTGAAATGATATTTTGATATATTAAAATGAATGGAAATGAAGTTTTATAAAGGTATGATATTTTCATATATTAAAATGATTTGAAATATGGTTTTGAAAAGATATGATATTTTGATATATTAAAATGATTTGATACATTAAAATGATTTGAAATGTGGGTTTGAAAAGATATGATTTTTTGATATATTAAAATGATTGGAAATGAAGTTTTGTAAAGATATGATATTTTAATATATTGAAATGATTTGACACGAAGTTTTGGAAAGATATGATGTTTTTGAAATGGTTTGGAATTAATTTAATCTTTATTTTGGTAAAGATTTGGATTTGAAATGATATTCTATTTTGAAGTATAAATACCATTTTAAATTATAACAACGGGTTATAATAACGATTGGTTGGCAAAGAGAAAGGGATCGGATATCTGGCATACTCTCTATCGATACCGAAAACCACTTTGACAACTGTGTACGCGGTGGAGATTCCAGAATGAATTAGGATGGTGGCGACGTTCTTGAGGCATATTACGTGGACCCAACTCCCGTGAGTTGGCATAAGGTGGCTACAACAGCAGCGATCTCGGGCCAAGTGAGGTCATTCCTTCGATCGGATACATTCCTTCGATACTATACTCTTATTTGTGATTGATTAGATGGCCATCATCCGATTTTGATATGGGAGTGTGTTCCGAGGTGGGCGTATGTGGCTGCTGCGTTACCACCAGCCCGTGTGCGTAATTGATATATCTACCCTGGCATTGCCTTGTGTGCCGTGTCACCTACCATACCGAGCCTTTACTACGAGTTTGTTTTTCTCCCGTAGCCCGTGTGGTATCCTCTGACAATCACCCGGTGTGGAGATGCCATGATATTGGATGGACTGCTGGGACTATTATGTGTGAAGGGTGATATGGGTAGCCCGGAACGCTATTTAAAAGTAAGTTTATTTTACTGTAGACATTATTATAATAGCGCAATATTACTACATAGTAAATAGTTTAACGGATCCTTAGAGGATGGGCGGTCCCAGGCATCCTTTAAGTTACTTGTACTTTATTACAGTTCACTTGAGTTGGTTTACATTATATAAGTATATATTGTCCTGACTCGAGTGTTTGTATTTTATTTACGCTCGGGTCAGCCTGGGTTATTCACAGATTTGAATTCTATTTTCTGGAGATTGGAATCGCTGGAGATCATCTGCTTATCTAGTTTTATCTATTCCAGTTCTGTTGTTCTATTCATCTTGTACTTGGTTATCATCTTGAGACTTCTGTTGTACTTTATTTATTATGTTATATTTTATTTAACTTTGATATATTTTCATAGTAGCTTCATGAACTACTATCTCTTTTACTTCCACTGCATTTCTTACTCTGTGTCTGTGTTTTGTGATTTTTATTTACTGTATGTCCTGAGATTTGCCAAATTTTATTTACAACGCGGTATTTTGAGAAATTCAAGTCTGGCATGTGCGGATGCGAATGGTTGAAAATATCGGGCTGTTACACCTTGGTTTGAAGTGTTTAAGGGATGAGTGGTACCTGCAAATAAGCATAAGCATTATCAAAGATTGATAGGATTCTAAACTCGCAGCGAAAACAGTAGTAGGATAATATTACTAACTATGATTACTACCTTGAAATTAATGGTATTCCTTGGTTAACATATTGTCACATCAGCATCGAGCGTGAGAGAAAAGAATACTTCTCCAACAATAAAGCATATCCAGCTCTAATGATCTGTTCCACTAAATCTATCATGTGGGTTGTAATGAGAAGGTGGTAAGAACAATGTTTTGGTAACTGGAAAATCTATAAACTGTTCATAATATAAATTTATACCAATTGGTTTCTATTTAATTGTTATGTCTATTAAGGTTAACAATTCTATTGTAACCTTGCATTGCACACACCATTACTTACCTATCCCTTTCCAAGATACAAATACTGATGAAGCCTTATCAACCACCGAATACTTCCAAATCCAATTGCTACTTAATACTTTTAAATATGAAGTGGGCTTCTACAATCACTACATAATACTTTCAAAAGATAAATAGGTAGACTTTGCCATTTATGACCTCGGTCAAGGTATTCCCAAAGTGATTTCCTATCAATGTTGTCAATGGTTGGTGGCTCGTAGCTACAAAGGCTCCTAACCACTATTTAAGGCTTCCAACATTTAATGTCTAACTATAACCATGCCTATCGCCAATAAAATCGTAGCCATGTAAGAGATAGTACACAAGCCACTTAGTACCTTTAAAAGGACTAGGCGGACTTCTAACCATTTAATATTTATATTCTAGGAAGTTCTTACATTACTTAATACCTATCCCCAGGCAGACTCCTTAGATTGTTATTACGGCCTTAGCAATGTGAGAGACTATACCCAAGCGAATTAATGCCTTATTAATAAGGAATAAACAAATCCCTGACCATTTAGCACCTACTTATAGGTAGACTTTTATCATTTAATACCTAGCCCCAAGGCGGACTTCTCACTGATACTATCTGGATGACATCCCTGGAATCTCACTAGGCTACTTAATACTTCTTTTTAGGAGAGAGGCGAACTCTTAGATTGGTCACTAAATACCTCAAACCTGAAGTGAACCCTTCCCGAGATATCTACTATCACGCTTAATTATAAATATGGAATCTCATTAGGTTACCTCTTGTAGTAGGGAGGCGGACCCTAAAATAACCACTTAATACCTCAACATTGAAGTAAACTGTAACGACCTAGCATTTCAAATCGACAATCAATCACATATGTCAGACTTGAATTGCTCAAAACAACAGATTGTTAATTTATATTTGGAAAAAATTAGCATATATAGTAAATAAATCATTTATAGAATCACAGACACAGAGTATTTTAACAATAAGCAACGGAATAGATAAATAGCAGTTCATGCAGCTACCATGTAAACATTAGAGTTTGAAATAAATACAATATAAATCCAAATACAAGAAGTCTCAAGTACTTAAATAAACGACAAATCTAAACATAAACAACAACAAATTACTGCAAGCTGCATAGATAAAGGATAGATCTCCAAGCAAAGCTCCAAGCAAAAAAGGCGAGTCTCGAATGCTGTGTCACTCAGTTTGACCCGAGCATAAACCAAAACACAAAACACTCAAGTCGGGATTAACATTCTTATACTCGTAAATCAACTCAAGTGAAATGTCCAAGTGAAATGCAATATAACTTAATGTATATTTGGGATTCCCATCCTTTAAGGATCCATTAAACTATCTATATACGTAGCATAATACACTACATATATAATGTCTATAGTAAAATAAAATTTAAAATAGCATTAAGGTTTTACCCATATCCTCCTTAACACGTTTTTATATATTCCCATAGTCTATACGGTATCATAATTCCTCCATAAACTGGAGGGCAATCAAAGGGCCCTCCATAGGTATGGTACATACCAAACTCGTAGAAGGCACAATATGACATGTGACAAGGCACATGAGGCAATGCTAGGGTATGATTCTACCGTTTGCACTCCCGGGCTAGTGGTAATGCATAACAGCTACTACCGCCCACCTCAAGACACACTCCCAAATCAAAAATGCACCCAATCAAATCACAAAGCAATAGAATGTTATGGAAGAAGCATGCTCGATCGGAGGTGCGACCTCACTTGGTCCAGTATAGCTCCTGTTTTAGCCACATCAAGCTGACTCGCGGGAGTCAGGGCTGCGTTAATACCTTATATAGAATCGTTCGCTAAACCATCATACTTCGTTTTGGAATATCCACCATGTGCACAGTTATTAAAGTTCGGTATTGGCAGAGAGTATGACAATATCCGATCCGGGTCTCTTTAACAATCAAACGCTCGTTCCACACCGTGGTCATTTTTATTTCAAATAGTTCATATTCCATATCAAAATATCATATTCATTTAAAACTCATGTCACTTTTGAAATCATATTCACTTTCAAAATCATATATATCACTTTCGAAATCATGTTGACTCTCGGAATCATTATTCCTTTTTAAATCATTTTCATTTCCAAAATCATAACTACACAATAGTTTATTATATTAAAATAGTTTATATATTAAATTAGTTTATATATTAAAATAGTTTATATATTAATATATATATTAAAATTGTTTAAAAATTTAAAATAATATATATTAAAACAGTTTATAGATTTCAAAGAGTTTATATCAAAAATAGTTTCAAATTAGAATTGTTTCTTCCAATTTCACAAATCAATTCAAATCAACGTAGGTCCAAAGTTCTATTCAAATCATTCTCAAATCAACAATTTCAATTAAAAGGGTTAAAGGTTCAGTCCAAATTCTTATTAAAACCATTTTAATTTATATCGATGTCAAATCCAACTTTAAAATATAAATTTAAACCACTTCAAATTCAATAGGTTTCGGAATTTAAATATTCAAACATTACAATAACTCTATTTGATAAAGTTCATTTATATTTCAAAATTAAACTTTTGTTTTATTTAAAATTTAAAAATATTCACTTAATCATTTTTAATTACATTTAAATAAAATCGCAGATTACAAATTTAAATCAATATTAAATATTCAATTTCGATTTTATTTAAATTTGAAATTATTCATTTAGTCACCTTTAATTAAATCAAGTTATATAAGTCATATCTTAAATTCTCAAATCATTAAGTTTCCAATCAATTCTAATTTATTAAATTCTCAAACCAATTAAATTAAAAATTAATTTCTATTTATCTTTCCAACCTTAATTTATAAAAATTATTACAAAATCTATTTTCAAAATATTAGTATAACTTTAAATAAATACTTAAAACATATTATATATTTTAGATAAATTAAATTCTTATTAAATTTTATTATATTAATTATTATTATATTAATTCTTATTTTACTAAATATATTGTATAAAATCTTAATTTATATATTTAGAAATAATAAAATATAAGTAAAATCTAAAAATTTATATTGTTTAAAACTTAACTTATAAATTTAAAATTTCCAAACATATAATTTTAAAATCTAAATTTACACATATATTAAAATAAAATCTTTATATTATATTTAAAAATCAATATTTATTGAAATCCATATATTTTTTTTCAAAACTTTGGACTTCATTTTTCAAAAATAGACGAATAGTGTCCGTGTATAATTTTCTATCCTATGGTCAAGTGATACAGATATTTATCATTTCAATTCGCAATAATTTAATTTTTTACAAGTATATATCATTTCAACCATAATCCTAAAATTCAAATTCAATAAAATAGCTTGGGTTTATCATTTCAACCCATAATGGTTTCCACAATCTATAATATCTTCGAATATGTATCATTTCAACCCATAGGAAATTCTAAACGAATTCTAAACTAACAGGAAACTTGCAGTGTAAGAACAATTAAATAACAATAACATAAAATAGCAGAACATATCAATTAAAGCATGGATCATAATAAAAAAATTATATATAATGTATATATACAACATGGTTATGGTGTCATATATCATCATAAGTAACAAATAATAACATATCATATTCAACAAATTAATTTCTAACAAATTAAATTTAACAACATATTTCAATCGTCATTTCATATGAATATAAATTTACTAACATAAGAATGTTAATCATGAGTGATTACTCACGTTTTGAGGCTAGAGAAACCAGGACAACATGCGATGATCTGTGGGTACAGACACGTACTACTACACATAGACACATGGCAAGGAAAATATGGCTGTGACAAGCTAGATAACATGAATTCGAATTCGACAAAAACAATATATATTATATATATACACTTTTTTTTATAAAATCAATATTTATAGAACCCATCCCTTTCTTTCGAAAAATTTCAAATGAACATTTAAATATAATATATATATATATTTTAAAACTATTACAAAAAATCTATTTTAACAATATTAACATATATTTAAGTAAATACTTCAAACATATTATATATATATATATATATTTAAACATATTATATAACACTTTAAACATATTATATAACACTTTATATATATTAAAATAAAAATCCTTTTATTATAATTTTTTTTAAATCAGTATTTACTTATTTTTCTATAAAACAACACAATGACTAGAATAATATATATAATATTCCTTTATATATATATATATTTAAAATATGAAATATACTCTTTTATAAAAGAATGCTGCTCGGATTTGAGGCTGGTTTGGATTGTGGCGTGGAGGGTCTGGGTTTGGATCGACTGCTACGAGGCCTCGGCTATGGAGCCGTTGCACATAGCTATTTGAGGGAGTGTGGAAGTGCGGTGTTGGCATGGCAGGTTTTACAAGGAAGTGGGTTCGACGCTTAAAAAAAGAGGGAGATGCAGGCGGTCGAGTTGAGCTTGGGCTGCCAAGATGGAAGGTTAAGCCACATGGAGGGTTATGGTGATGGAGTGCTTGGTTGTTTGAGGGGACATAGCGGATGTAGGCCAGGGGTCTGGTCGGTTCCACTTGGAGGAAGGCGGAGATGTTTTGGTAGTGGAGGCACTAAAGTGGATGTGGGTCATGGGGAAAGGTTTCTTGGTGGTGAGAGGTGGTATGGGAAATAAGGGGAGTTGGATATAGGGTGAGAGGGTGGAGAGAGGTAGGGGAGAGAGGGGATGGAAGGTCAAGGTCTAGGCAGAAGAAAGGGCTGCTGGCGAAAGTGGAGGAGGGGAATGATGAGCTGCTATGCTAGGCCATGGGGAGGAGAGGAAACAAAGGTCTGGCATGGTTGGCGGAGATAGGTGTGATGAGACCATGTAAGAACGAGAAGGTTATCTCAACACTATATAAAATTGGTTTCAACATATACTTTGATTTATATATATTTTTATTTTTTTTCTAGATTCAAAATGAACACATAGACAATGAGAAGGAAGGGACGAGAAAGAAGAAAGTGGATTGCAAAAGTCTCGACAATTAGAAAGAAGATAGGTGAGCCTCAGGAATTATATACGAACTGGCATAAACATGCTTTTATATTTTTTAATTTAAAATGCAAGAGTCAGAATGAGGTATAAAGGATGGAGAAGAGTCTAAATATAAAAGTAAAATAATGGGAATGATAAAAGTCATGACATAAATTTGTGGAAACAATCAAAGCAATATCAATTTTTTTTCAACCCGTATATAGATGAAATGGCACAGGGAAAACCAAAAGATTCAAAAACGAGTACCGATGCGGCTAACCGTTTCACAGATTTCAACACGTACCAGGAGCCGAAATATAGGAATGATATACTACGGAGATCGGCACGACGAGACGAATGGGTACATAGATATGAGTGATATAATCCACTTAATACCTCAAACAAGAAGCGAACACCAATAGAGATATCTCTCACCACTCCTAATTCCAAATTTGGATCATTTAATACTTTTTAGTTAAGAAAGCAGGCCCAATCTCTCATATCATCATGGGATTAGTAATATCTCACATCAGTAGTAAGTGCACCTGACTGTTGTAAGCCTCAAAGTGAAGGGCAGTCTTCCATCGATTGACTCTACTGATATCGCATCACAAACCTACTAAGTCCAATTAACCATCCTTAGTATGTACATATATTATCTTAGGTAGACATTGCACTTAACTAACTAATTCCCTTCTTATTCATGGCAAAAGATTTACCTTAAATGCTTATCTATCCATAAATCCCCATTTAATAATCATAAATGTCAATTTAACCATAAAATCCTAATGGACATTTCCTAATACATTTATGTATGATTACTAATTTCAAATTAGTAACCTTTTTAACTATGCCATAGTTTTAATTCACCTTCTTTATTTATCAGTCCCATTAATCCATTTACCCTATCAAATTATCGCAACTTCCATATTTATTGCTATTCATTTCACATTTATTAGAGTTACAACCTTTTAAATTTCTTTCTCATTAATTAGTTATCCTAAATGCGAATATTACATATATGTGTCATTACTAGCTATGTTTTATTTAATTATTATACGCAGTAAATCACGTACAAATATATTCTTTTATCAAATCTATTCTAGTTATATATTTTTTAATTAAAATATTCTTTTCCATGTTCAATTGTTGGAATCATATCTAAAAAGATTATCCGCTATAATTTCCATAAATTAGTCCAAAAACAAAGGTTTAACTTTAAAATATAAAAGATTACATCGTTTGAAATTACAAGGAATAATCATTTCGTTTTATTACTGTAATTGTTGTGTAAATTACAATGATTTCATACTTTACACATCTCTTTCTCTTTTTATTTGCATATATTCCTTACTTGATCAAACGTTGTATTACTCCGAGAGGGAAAAAGTCAAACTAATTTAAAAATATTAAATTGATCTAAATTCCAACAATCCAAACATAGAAAAGTTTACATTCCAGCAAGATTATGGCAACAATCCAACTCATAACATTATTATAAAATTTATTTTCAGATCTAGAATAAATTTCATTCAAATCAATATTCCAAATTCATACTTTTAGGACTGATTTTCAGATCAGCTTGTAAACAATTCTAAATCAATTCATAAATAAGAATATGTAGGCGATATTTATTGTATTCAGATTACATTCAATTTGTTGTCTACAACTCATATACAATTACTCAGTTAGGCAAAAGAATCAAATAAGCACTAATGGGATAATATTCGTATTATGACAATCTATAAAATTTCCTGCTTACCTTTCAAAAGCTATGCATATCTCTAGATCTGAAGTAGAACCTTTGGTTCATCTCCAAATCCTTTTTAATCCAAGAAGTATGTATAAAAAGGGAATAAACATATATTATAATTACAGATTTGAGAAGAAATTTGGGATTTGAAGAGAAAAAAGATACAAATATATATAAATATATAAATTACCTCAAATATATATATAATTGATTCTCTTCTCTTCTTCTTTTTATTAGATTTCTATTCTTCTTGAGACAACTCGCCTTTTTCAAACAACTTAAGCTGATAATAAACCATACATGTCCAGCTTAAGCCATTCAAATTTGACAAATTATCAATTTGGGGTTTTTAAATAGAATCAAGTACAGAATCACGCATAGAATAATACAGAATCTCACAGTGGAAATAAATAATATGCATAGTAGTTCATGAAGCTATTAAACAAAATACATCAGAGTTTGGCTTTTAATTATACAATACTATAGATACATAAGATTCTACTAATACAAGACAAAATGAAACTTGATAACTAATACCGGATAAAGTGTAGTCTTTGACTAAGTCTTCGCCTCCCAAAATAAGCACTGCTCACACATTGCAATAATCAGGATGACTCGAGCATAAAGTAAAACAATACACTCGAGTTAGGACTAGAAGTTCTCATGAAAGTAAGTCTAACTCAACTGAAATGTACAAAGTAACTCAAGAGATGTTACGGCATTTTCCATCTCTTAAGGATCCGTCAAATTATATATATATATATATATATGGGGCTGTCAATGGATACCCGAAAAATCCAAAATCCGTCCGCATCCATATTCGAAAAGCGGATAATATCCGATATACCAAAAAACGGATGCGGATGAGGATACGAAGACATCTGCATCTGAAAATTATCCGTCCGGTCTTTGTCAAGATTATAGTATAAATTATCTGTATTTTGGTATAATGAAAGATACTTATTTATTGTTTTATTAAGTTAGCAGTTTATATTATATGTACTTAATGTTTATTAACTGCTCAAAACTATTTATTATCGCCATATTTGTTTATATTTAACACTTTTATAATCAATTGGATTGAAAAAATGTATGTTAAGCTTAAAATTTATATTTATATTTCTTGATTTATAAATCGTTAGTGGATATGATAATTATCCAATATCCGTACGTATCCGCTGATGCGGATATCCGAAAATCATTTCGGATGCGGATATGGCACTGTACGCATCTGAAAGTATCCGTTGACAGGTCTATATATATGTATATATATAAATAAATATACATACATATATATATATATAGTAGGATACGCTATATATGTAATGTCGATCGGTAAAGTAAATATTTTTCTTTGCATTAAGGCTTTACATTAATCCCTCTTAACGCGTTTTTAAGCATTGTTGTACTGTTTGCATTTAACACCGCCAATAGCAATGCCCAAGGTAGGATACTACCAGTTTACCCTTCCCGGCTGGTGGTAATCCCTAACGGCCCACCGCAACACAACACTCCCAAAATCAAGGGTGATCACCAATCGGTACCAAAATGGAATATATGAAGAAGTGTGTCCGCTAGAGGTAGCTAGCCTCATTAGTCGGTATGGCTCCTATTATAGTCATTTCAAATTGACACGAGTGTCAGACCAATACATCATCGTTCTCTTTCTTCAAATCCAGTAAACGTACGCTATATCCAACCACTTCATTCTAGACCATCTGTAACGACCTGCCTTTTTGGACGATTTGAATCGATGATAAGCCACACACGTCAGACTCAAACCATTCAAAAGGGCAGATTTCTATGGGGTATATAAGAAATAGAAAAGAGAAAGAAAAACAGATACAGAATTTCACAGCGGAATGACAAAATATAATAATCAAAAAAACAGTTATATAAAACTGTTTACAAATAACATTGATTATACTTTTACAATACAGATCAAAGTTATATACAATAAAAATAAATAAATAAATGTAGCGGAACAACATGATGCAATGGAATAAATATCTCTACTATTAATAAAGAAAATTCATTGAACCAATTTACTCGGTGTCTTTTTGAAATTCCAGAAATGCCCTTGCTTGCGTTCACAATAATATAAGTGCCCGTGTGCGCGGGCCCATACTAGTGATAGATAATAATAATAATATAAAATCTTCTTCTTCATCCTTCAAAAAGCAGTCTTTGATACACTGAAAAGCTCAGAGTGACCCGAGCGTAATGAAAAGACAAAACATTAGAGTCAGAACTAAAAGATCTTATGTAAGTTAAATCAACAGTAAATAAATATGAGTGTAATGGCGTCAAAAATATTTATGGGGTTTGACAAGTCTTATCCATTGTCTACCATACGTGCAATAACTTAAGAGATTCTCAAAATTGCCATCTCCTAAGGATCTGTTAAACTATCTACTATGTAGTGAAGTATGCTATTATAATAGTATTTATAATAAAGTAAAGTATTAAAATAGCGTTAAGGCATTACCCATACCCCATCTTAACTCATTTTATATATTCTCATAGTCTATACAGTACCGTACGCTCCTCTATGAGATTTACCCAGAGAGCACTCCATAGGTATGGTAAAAAACAACCTCGTAGAAGGCGCTATAGGGCATGTGAACACGGCACTCGAGGCAATGCCAGGGTAGGATTCTACCAATTGCGGACTCGAACTGGTGGTAACGCACAACAGCTACTAACGCACACCTCGAAACACATTCTCATAATCAAAATCAAGGGGTGGCCACCAAATCATCACAAAGTCATAATATGGTATCGAAGAAGCATGCTCGATAGTAGGAATGACCTCACTTGGCCCGACATGGTTCCTGTTTTAGTCACATCTAAGCTGACTCATAGGAGTCAGGGTCACATAAATACCTCATACAGAATCGTTCTTCAAACCATCCTACTTCATTTTCGGAATCTCCACCATGTACATAATTGTTAAAGTGGTTTTCGTTATTGGCAGAGAGTATGAAAATATCTGATCCTGGTTTCTTTAACAACCAAACGCTTATTTCACACCGGATGGTTCTTTTAGATCTTCAAAATCGTTTCACAATTGATGTTAAAATATCATATTAAATTCAAACCGCATCACTTTCAAAATTATATTCACAATTAGGATTCTCATTTCAAAATCATCATATTTACTCAAATATGACATTTCACCAGCAAATATCATTTCAAATCCTAACTTATGTTATAACATTATTAAACCTTATTTGCTATCAAGGCTTTAATTATAAACATTTTCGCTTTTACACCATCTGAAATTTAAAAATTATTTAGATAGTTATAAGTAGTTTAATTAGTTTAACATAGTTTTAGATAGATATAAATTAGGTAAAATCACTACAAGAAAATTTATTTTTGGCAGCTATAGATTGCAGCGTTTTAATAAAAATGCAGTTTTAAATATTTTAACTCTATAAATAAACTTATGAAACGCTGCCCAATTCAATTCTTTGTGTGCTAAAAACTGCCTATTTCCCTTGATTTTCATTCCTTATTTCCCAAAAATTTCAAGTCCCTGGTAGCCTACTCCTATACGCATTCATTCCACGCTTCCCCAATCATTAGAAGATTTCTCTAACCTCGTCGATCCCTACTGCAACTTTTCCACTGGTTCCCCCCATCAACGCTTACCAATAGATCTTTGCTGTCAAGTCCATGCCGATAGCTCCGCATCTCCAATTATGGTATGGGTCTCTCTGTGTTTGATTCCAATCGAATTTTTGATTCGGATTTGTTTGAATTCAAAAAAGTTTGGGTTCCAACTAGAAACGTCTTTGATTCCATGCTTTATTGATTTCAGATTTCGAAATTTTTTGGGAGACTTTCTTTCTTTAATTTTACAAGAGAGGAACTTTGGTTGAGGTTGACAACTGTTAGAAGAAACTCTAGGTATCCAATGAAGAATTTTCTAAGGTATTTTGTTTTAGCTCAATTCACTTTTGTGTGAGCCGTGCTTAATTTCTGATTATCCTTCAAAATTATGAAATCGTCAATATCATAAATTGTTATGAAGGCCAAAGGATCGAACATGATCATTGAATGACCTCTTATGCATGAATTTAGACCCCACACATGCAAAACCACAACTTACCGTAGTTCTTCTCACGAGTTTGCCAGTCTTCTTTAACAGCAAATGCCTTGCTTAATTTCCTACACTTGAAAGGCTTCGTCCCATGCTTACTTTTATAGTGTGTTTGCAATATTTTGAAGTCTTCTAATGGCTTTGCCGGAGGATGGTTTATGTTGTTTTTGATCCTATGGTGCAATAGTAGCATGGAAGCCTCATCAAGCCAGTATAGTTGGAGTTAAATTTGAGGAGGTATAGTGCAAATTTAAGGTAGTTACAGCTATTCATTAATCTAATACCACATGCTATAAATTTAGAAGACATTGATGTAGTGCAAGATGAAAACCAAACAGATGAGGGTGAGAATGACTCCTCTTTTTAGTCTTTCGACCCTACCAGAGTAGATTCATTGGTCTCTCATCTGGTTTAACCATCATTGACTAGGAAATTGTCAAGCTTCGGCTTGTATATGCTTGAAAATGTAAATGAACAGACTCCCTAAATGCTTTGAAACTTTTGACAAATTAATGATGTTGGAGGATCTCACCGATGAAGAGGCTCAATAATGTGATGTTCCGATAAGCGAAAAGCTAGATGACTTGTTGCAACTGAGAAGGGAGACCATCGAGATCTGGTACAGGTCAAAAAAAAAATTCATATGAGAGACCGTTGGTTTCGAGCTTGTCTGAATTCAATGATTGTAGGAAGTAGGCGGTTGTTTTTTGTCATGTAGCAGGTCTGGTAAGGCTCCAGTATTATGTTTGTGTTTATAACATTTAGCATTTTAATGTTTTCAGGTTCTCTTTTTTCTTTTTGGAAATATTATCGACTAAATTCCATAAAATATTATGTTCATAAACATGAATATATATATATATATATATATATATATATATATATTGATACAACCTTTTCAATTATGGTTAGCTATTTTTTATTAAAAAGTTCATATCGATTTATCAAAAAATGCTTATTGTACTGATTAGAGAGTTAAATGTGGCCTTAAAGCTTGAGACTATAATATCTAATCTGTAAGTTTCAAATATAGGAGAAAGTTGGGAGAGGGAGAATTGAAGAGGCAAGAACGAGACAAGAAAAAAATAGATAGGAAACATGCATGAATAGAGAAATCAAATTAAATGAAATTGACATAAGAGTAAAAGGAAGAAATAGTTTTTCAGTATTATACCAGTGTATTAAACCTAGAAGACTTAATTGTCAGTTAGCATTACTAGCTATTTTTAGAAATCTTTTGCATCTTGTCACCCTTATTTTATTTATTGCTTATTTTTCCTTCATTAAACATCAATTTTATATAATATTATGAGGGAATATAGTGAAGTTGACTTCCTTTGTATTTCTTAAGATTTAATACAAAATGTAACTATTAATTGGTTGACTTTTTAGATTTTTGCTCTCGATAAATACACTTCACTGTACCATTAGTCTAATTTTTTTTGACTAGTTTTATAGGGGAATCAATAGCACAATGCATTTTGTTGGTTGGTGACTTGGTGTATTCACCACATAAATTATAGGCAAGTTCTTTTAAACATAATATTACAATGGAATTAGATCACTTGTCATTTTACAAAAATAGAAACAAAGTTATACAAACAATTAAATCCCCATTTTACAAAACAAAAATAAAGCGTAATATTACAATGTCTTGTGCTGCTGGTGTGGAACTGAGTGATGGGTTGATTCATATGGTAGGCTCCAGTATGTTTAGTAATGGCATGCTGATGATGGGTTCTATGGCTAATGGTGATACTGTTCTAAATGCCATATATATGAAGAGGGTGCAGCCTGCAGGGGCATGTATGTGAATGAGGTTGATGACGTAGAAGGTCAACATTAAATGTTGTGCCAAAGTTGGGATATTGTAGTAATACAAGTTCAAAGGTTGAGGGTAGGAGGAGTGTTGGTGATGTTGTTGGGATAATTGCTAATGGGGATGATATAGCTTTAGGAAAGGCAGCTTTGAAAGGGAATGATAAGCTGGCTGATGGATTTGAGATTGTAGCGCATGAGTCATGAAATAGTAATTGTATGTCAATTGGTGATAGTTTTGAATGGAATGTATGTTAACTTTTGTGCAAGAGTGTGATGTTGCAGCAAATGGTGTAGTAGTTATTGATGAAGTAGTTGTTGATTGTATTGTCTTTGTTTGACATGGCGTATTTCATGAAATGGTAATTTTGGATAATAAAACACTGATCATTTATGGAAAATAACCAAAAATAAAACAACAATTATATTACACGAGAAAGGTATTATGGACCGAATGGGATCAGTTGCTTTGAGATGGAGATGATGTGTATGATTTCACTTATAGCTGCTATTCCTAAATATCAAGTTGTGCTTACTAAATCTACTGATGTGGAGTGGAATTGGAGCCTTCCAAATGGTCATGCCTTGCATGATATTCATCATCCATGCAATTATATAATAGAACTTGTTTTCGCTTTTGTTTGCTTAATTACTTGTAGTTGGTTTATATAGAAAAGAGTGTTCAATAATGAAACTTGATATTTTGGACTTTTCAAGCCGATGTGGCTATTTGGAAAGAGCTTCATACTCCAGCATCTAATCAATCTTGAATTCACCTTCTGTTGCTGGAACTGGTATTTCATAAGTACTTTAAATTCTTTTACGTCATGTAGCTTGTTATTATTCATCATATTTGTTAAAAATTATTGTTTTGCAGATAGGATATAGTTCTATGTGTTTATTTAATTATTTGCTTGAGAAACTTATATCATGAAACCATCGTGTATATAGTTGTTGAATTTTTATTTTTTTTGGCAGCTGATGCATGCACTGTCACTTTAATTATTGAGGACATTGTATCTATACATGGAACGTGAAGGGATTATGATGCAATTTGCTAGATAGAGAGCTGAAAGTATATATAGTGATGTTACCGGCAATCTCTACATATTCGAAGGTACCATTACTCTTTTTACTTTATTTTCAAAATAGTTCATTTGGAGTTTGTATCATATCGGATTATTCTTTATTCAAAGTAAAATATAAATTAATAAATTAAAATGGCACTAATCATTTATATATAAAAATGTAAATAAGTTTATAAAATTTATTAAAGTTAAACAAATTTTATGAAATTAAACAAAGCAATTAAGTTTTATTAAAATTAAACGAATTAGTAAAAGTTGAATAAGTTAGCTATATAGAAATTAAATTAATTAATATTGGTAAAAGGTAGATTAAGTTCTATAAAAGTAACTAAATTTTAAAAAAGTAACTAAATTAAATAAGTTTTATAAAAGTTAAATAGTTTATAGAAATAACTAAGTTTATAAAACTAATTAAGTTTTAAAAATTTGAATAAGTTAAATAACTTTATAAAACGAACGAAGTTAACTAAGTTTTATAAAGTAGGTAACTAGATTAAAAATAACGAAGTAGACTAAGTTTTACAGAAAAAAATAACTAAGATTTTGAAAATTAACTAAGTTAACCAAGTCTTAGAAAATTAATTTTTTTATAAAGTTTATAAAAAAATAATAAACTTTGAAAATAATAATTAAGCTAATAAAAATTAACTAAATTATTTAAGTTAACTAAGTTTTACAAAAATTAGTTAAAGAAATTACGTTTTATAAAAATTAAACTTAGTTAAATAAGTTTTAAAAAATCAATTAATTTAACTATTTTAAAAAAAACTAAATTTATTAAATTTATAAAAATTAATCAAGTTTTAAAATATAAACTAAGTTTATAAAAATTAATTAAGTTTATAAGAAGTAATTAAGTTTTAAAATATTAACTAAGTTTATAAAAATTAATTAAGTTTGAGTTTTATCAAACCATAGTTCTTGTGAACAGAATTGAGTATGAACGGAACATGAACTTCATTTCGTAATTGATGTTAACTCTATTCCTTAGTGAGGCATGATGAAATAGGATATGTATTTTCTAGATATCTCGTTAGTAACGGTCTTGGGATGAAAGAGACATTTTTATCATACACACACACGTATACACACACATGCACACACGCGTGCATATACAGGATAAACAATCATGTCTTGTTTCAGACATTGCTTTTGTATAAAAAGTACAGGCGGTTTAAGTAAAAGGATATAAATAAATTATTCCAAATTAACTTTATTTAATGATCTACTCTTTTATTATTTATCCAAGGTAAGAAAATATATATTATTTAGAAATTTAGTTAACAAATGATCCAAATTAAGAACCGAAATAATTTCTTGCATGAATATCATGGAGTCGTACTATATATCAGGCTTGTTTCACCACAGTATATATCATTTAATGAAAAACAAATAATTAGACAGAATGAAGCAAATGTCTCTTCTTCTTGCTTTGTTTGTTTTCTTTCTTTAGTGATATTTTCCTCTTCACAAGCTCCCCGTATGCATTTTTCACTTTCTTATTTTATTGATTTCATTTGCTATTGCATGATCCAATTTATTTAGGATATTGATTTTGAATTTGTATCTATAGTTTGCATATAGCCAATGATGACATGACCCCATTGTAAAAACATGCTTCTTTTTTTTTGATAAAAACAAGGATGGCCCCATCTACCCTATCGAAACATTTCAAGGTGTTTAATGTTTTTCCTTATCACATTTTCCTACATGTTAAAATACACTCAATTGCCAAATGTTCTAAACTTTTTATGCTTCTATTTTCTTAAGGGATTCGATCTATTTGGTGTAGCTTCGCAGTAGCAACTGCTGGTGCCACTTTTATCAATGGTGTTTTTGGCCCCAAACTAGCGATGTATGCTCTTATCCTTTTAGAATTTGTATGTATATATTCTTGTATTGGTCATTTATTAGTTATCTGTATTATGAATCTGGTTATACTTGTAGTCCAAGTTTCCAAATCCACTTCTTCCCATTTACATGAAGAATATACAAAGAGGCAAACATGGAAGTGACACCGAGGTTTATGACGCTCGAGGATGTAAAAAAAATAGTCAAATCAATTCATTTTTATGAACAGTAAGGAAAATGCAGAAAAAAGATTGAAAAATGGAATTCCCATTTATAAACTTAAAATGCAACCATGTTTATTACAGGTTTGTTGATGCAAATTTTGAACCAAAATATACAAAACATGCTTATACAAACCCCAGATGGATTAATTGAAGATGAAGTGAATGCGATGTTGCAAGCCGATAAGCAACCTAATGACAAATCTAGAGGGTGAGTCCTCTTTCTTATTTTTTTTACTTTACTTTCCATTTGGAATATATTTAAACTGCAACCAATATATCGTTTTATGCTATGTCTGTTAGCTAGCCAGTGCACATTTGTTATTTTAACATTGGTTAGCCTACCTATTTTCACTACTTGTGACTTTGCTTTGTATTTGAACATTTATTGAGTATATGATTAGTAACTAAACTCTAATGTTATCTTTCAATCTTTATTACCAAAGCTTATGAACTCGGAAATGAATGGAAAAAATAATTTTTGCTTATACTTCATAACCGCCATAAATTACAACAGGCCTTGCAACTTATTGTTTCTTAAATTTGAATTCTTATTCCCATGCTATAAGAGTTTTAACTTGGTCAGCCAATGCACACAATAATTGTAAAATTTAGTCGGCCAAATATGATTTGTATTAGTACAAAGTTAACATAAATTTGATAGTTTTGTGAGCTGAGACTTTGGTACCAAATATAACGAAATGTGTGGATAATGGGCTAGCAGTTGAATGTGAAGTCATGAAATGTTTTAGTGTTTTATATGTTTTATTATTGTTCTATGAATGCTTCCAATTTTATATATTTTATATTTTTTAATGTCTATATCATTTAGATTATTAATTTCTAAGTTTTATTATGTAATTAATCACACTTACAAGACAAATGCCTTCCTGCAGTATAAATGTGAAACCTGCTATTAGCTGCATTTTTAAGTGCCATATCATAATACCATTGACATTTTGAAGCGTGTTGAATAAATTTAAACTTGATATAAATATGACATTTCTGATAATATTTTTGATTGCAGTGGCTCACGATGAAACAGAAAAAAGCTTTGTTTGAAGCACTGGAAAGGTGAAAGCAGGTATGATAAGACTGATTTCATCAAGCTGGTATGACAAGATTGATTTCATCATATAAGTGACTAATTCGTCATTATTTTATCCTTTTTTTCTCCTTCAGAATTGATGGTTCTAGGATTCATTTCCTTGCTGTTAACATTTGGGCAAAATTACATAACTAAAAATATGCATATCGGAAAAAAACAGCAAGCATTATGTTGCCTTGCAAACTAAGTATTGAGGAAATAGAAAAGGATAATGGCAAAACGAAAAGGAGGCTATTGATTTGAAACGAAATTCTTATAGCACTTCTGGTACCCGAAGAATCTTAGCTGGTGCTGTAGCAAATACATGTGCTTAGGTAAGTTGAATATCCTGAAAAGAAGGCTGTTATTATCTTATAACAAATGAAAATTTCCTTTTGTTGCTTAATTTTAAAGTCCTTAGATGGAGTGTATTACAAAGAATACATATTTTCGAATTCCCTTTGTATTTTACAGATAATCATAAACCGAATGTTCTTTTGGTATGTGTGATATAGCATAAGCAACTCTTTGTGTTTCAGATATATATATGTCTTAAAATTGAATTGTGTTGATACTCAATCAGCAAATAATCTAGTTTTGTTACAAAGGGAAAGGTTGCACTTGTGTCAATAAACGAACCACATTAACTGCACATTTTTCTAGGCTATATTTCATGTTGCATATAGTGCTATCACCATGGCTTTAGGAAGAGAAAAGGTAATTTAACTTCAATTTTATATGTTAACTTATAAATTTCCAAGTAATTTATTTGTCTTATGTTTTATCATCTAGAGTCACAGATGGAAGGAGTGGGAAAAGGAAACCCAGTCTAATGATTATGAGTTCTCTAATGATAATTTTCTTATTGCAATTGTATCATGTAACCTGAGTATGATGTAACTTGTGATGTATTCTGTTATATATTTGTTTCAAAATTTCATCTTTATTTATGTTATGCAGATCCTTTGAGATTCAGATTTGGCAATGAGACAACTTTTGTGAAACTACATACCAGTATTTAGAATAGAAACCCCATCTTCTTATACATGGTAAGATTTTAATAGGTCATACGATTTCAATAATATGAATGTGAAATAATGTTTAATTATTAAATAATTTTGTTTAGGAAAGTTTCTTTCACCGATATTTTAGGTCTATTCGAAAAACATACTACTTAGCCATGTGTTATGGATTCATAAATGTATGTTTTTAGCATCATATGCATATATTATAGGCATCTCTATAAGAAAAACACTGCAATTTGAAATTTCTTGCAGTTACATTTGGCTCGTGGTTGTAAATTTAACATTTGCAAAGTGACCCAATTTTAATTGGGTTGTTTGACCGATAATTAAGGATAGGATTTTCGACTACTTGAGCTAATCAAATTAACTTGAACATGTTATATTGGACGCTAAATAAATTCATATTTGTTCTCTTCTAGCGCTGATATCTAATTCATTTTTTTTCTTATAGGGATATTGGATTTTTGAAGGAGACAAGCTTGGACTTTTCACGATTCATATTTTCTCTTTTAGAAAGCTCTTTTTGTAAGATTTCATGTTGCTATTTTTGCTTAAAACATTGTTCATGAAATATTGTATATTACCAAATTTTATGGTGTATGAAATTGAGGTAGCTTTGATTATGTTTGATCTTCATAATGCTTATAATATCATATTATATCAATCAGTGTTTTATAAATTTAGCAGTTTTCTTTTGGATATATTATACATGGTTTTAATAATTGTTTTAAAACCACCATCATGGTGTAAGATGTTGCAAAAGGGTGGATACACCATAGCATTTCAAAAAGCTGCAATAGGTGTAACATGTTGCATAAAGGTGTAGCATTTCAAAAGAGTTGCAATACTAAAAAGTACTTGTTGAATATGCGATTGTTTGATGATAATAAACATATATATATATATATATATTCATTTAAATGTATTTTTTAATGTACTATTTTATTTTCATAGATTGAATAAATATTTGATGAATAAAATAAGTAACATAGAATTTGAATTCAAATGGAAATTTTATTCAAACAAATATTTATTACAATTTTGAATAGTACAAATTTCAAGCTTTAACTATATACAATTTCAATTACAATTACAATACAAATTTGATTAAATTACAATTCACATTTACATTGCACCTCACTACATATCACTTATTCACTCAACTCGTACTGATCTTCAACTTCATTCCAATGTGAATCCAGCATCTGAGCAATCTGTAGAAATATACATTGACGCAGTAAAATTGAAAATAAAATATTTTTGCGGTATAAAATAAAATGTGGACTTTGAAAATAATATTTGCCTCAGTTATTTGGATTGTTCGTCATCATTTAATTTTGAATTCATCATACACGAACAGCTTGTGACATACACAGTGTATCACTGTATATGCCACAAGGCCGTGCACATCGATATATACACTTGATAAAATTATAGGGACAGGTGAGCACAGGTCAAACCCAAAACGCCGGGTTCAACTCAAGTGCAATAAAAATAATGTCACAATATCAGCACCAGGTCAAACGCGAGCTTTAAGCTGGATTCAACTCAGGTGTGATTTCAAAAATCAACATGAAGTTCAAAGTGAATCAAACTAAATAGAAGTAAATGCCAAATCAGTTCAACACAAACTAAACAGGGGCAAAACTGGAAAAAAAACATATGGCCAAGCGATGCATCACTGAGACAATGCACAAATATATATAGACATATGTATATACACATGTATACAAACATGTACCGGCTCAATACATATATGCAGCCTCGATTAAACTCTAAAAGATACAACATGTATGCAACTGTGAAACTGGACAGTGCAAGTATCAGACTCGAGCACAAAGGCTACAACTTCAAATGAACATTACAAAGAAATACAACACATATATACATACATAGATGTATGTATACACAAAGGCAGTAGCACAACTCTAGCTAAAACAAATGGCTCAAACTCAACTACAATCTCAAGACCACAAATTTCAACTAAAGTTCAAGTCACACATGAAAACAAGTCAATGAAGCACAAACAATCGTATACAAGTTTCACTGACTCGAAGGAACAAGCCAATATGGCAACAATACAAACACAGTTCAAATGAACTTCACATGAACCAAACAGTGCACCAGTGATGTCAACACGACTCGAAATGTATAAGAAGGTCTGGCAACAAATGAAACATATGCACCAGCAAACAAGTCTACACAGAAGTACAACACGCTACAAGCTAGAACTGTGCAAGCCTCAAGTAAACATGAAATGGTGATACAACAAGTTTATGTGGATATGCAAGTAGTGCAACTCGATAACAAAGTAAACAACAATTGCAATGATACGTATACAGGCTTAACACACATGTTGAACAAGACAAAGTCAGAAACCGGAGAATCGAGCTTCAAAAGTATAGGTTGCAGTGACGCAAAAATCACAACAGAATCAAATTCGTAAAAATCAAGTCAAAGTCTGGTAATATCAAAAATCAAGTTGAAGCCGTGAGCAACTGACCGGAGTCAAAGGAAACAAAGAAAGAAATCAACATCAGCAAAATCAATTCGAGACCGTGGTGGCCAAGTAAATTGACCAAGTCAGAAATCAACACCGTGAGTATCAAGCAACGAAATTATATGAATTGAAGAAGTCAGATAAATCACCATCGTTTAAGAATAATCAAATAGCCGAAGACAAATTCAAATAGATTATACAAATGAAAATCAAGGATCTCGAATCCTATATAAATAAGTAACATCATCGGCAAATTGCAAGCATCGAGTTCAAGTAAGAGAAACCAGAAAAGAAAAAAAATTACATACCAATTTTGATTCGAACTCGATGCAAATTGAAGGAACCGTGAGCAAAGTGAAGAGACAGTCAATTGCCGACGCAAATCAGAAGATCAATTGTAATCGATCAACAATCATTCGAGTTCTTCGATAGCACAAGCCCTAATTTCAGAGCTAAAAGGATCGGACAAAAGAAGGAACCGAGGCCGACATTTTTTTCTCAGTGAAAATTAAATAAAAGAGATAGCGGGGCCATATTTTTAGTGAATATAACTTGGGCCGGCCCTTCTATCTTTAGTATTGGTTAATTAGGGTTTTGTTTTTTTAATTGTTTTTTAATTGTTATCTTTTGTATTTTCTTTTGAAAATTGTGTAATTACTAGTCGTGTGACTAGGGGACAAACTATGTGGCGTAGTTTGAGAATTCGCAACTCGGTGGCTGAGTTGTGGCAGAGTTTTGAGCGTAGAGTTAGGTTAGTCAAGAGCGGGTGTCGCGATTTTATGTGTATAAGCGTGTGACTACTTAATTTCTAGTAGAAACCTTAGGGGCAACACGTAGGCAGGGTTTTGCAGATGCTGGGTAAATTCTATGTCGTTCTATTACTGTTATTATCCGTGCAACTATAATTTTGATTTATCTGTGTTGAAATAATTTTATAAGCTTCCGCAATAATTTTTATAATTAACAGTATCACCCTATTCACCCCCCCTCTAGGGTGAAATCGATCCTACAAGTGGTATCAGAGCGAGGTGTAGAAGTCAACTTTTGTTTTTTTTTTAAAATTCGTTTTTCAAAAACCATTTTTTGTTTTAAAAATTTGAATTTTTAAAAATTGCTTCTTTTAATAATGCTTTTGTTGAAGGTCAGTCCATAGTTAGACCACCAATGTTCAATGGTGAATACGCCTACTGGAAAAATAGAATGAAACTTTTTCTAAAAACCATTAACGCATGGAATATTGTTGAGCCAGGTTATAGAGCACCAATTATAATTGAAAATAATCAGGAAATAAATAAACCAAAGGATCAATGTACAGAACTAGAAAATAAATTACAAAATGCTAATGTTAAAGCTATGAATTCTATTATCTGTTCATTGGATCAATTTGAATTTAATCGTGTCTCACATTATCTAATTGCGTAGGAAATATGGCACACCCTAGAAGTGACTCACGAAGGAACATCTCAAGTTAAAGAATCTCACCTTGCCATGCTAAGCAGCGAATATGAGAATTTCACAATGGCCAAGGAAGAACATGTCAAAGAGATGTATGGACGACTTTCCAATATCGTATACAAATCAAAAGCTCTCGGAAAATCATACACAGAGTTGGAGATAGTCCGAAAAATCCTTAGAGTCCTTCTATAAAGTTTTGAAGCAAAAGTGACTACCATTCAAGAATCAAAAGACTTAAAACAAATCAAAGTTGAAGAACTCATCGTAAATCTCACCGCTTATGAGCTAGAAATGAAATTCAAGGAAGAGCGTGAAGGAGGTGACACTCGAAAGTAATCAATAGCTCTTAAGGGAACAACAAAAAGTGATGGTGATGATGATGATGGAGCAGCTGAATTGAAGCTGATAATAAATCAAAAGGTGGAACCGCAGATATTGAAATCCAGCATTAAATAAGAAATTGAAAAGCAGAATAAACAAAATACTAGACAATCCAGAAGAACGGGAGATCATTTGTCATAAGTGCAACCAACCCAGACACATCAAGCCCAATTGTCCTCAAAATCGACGCGACTTTGAAAAGAAATCAAAAAGAAGTTTGCAGCCACGTGGAATACAAGTGATGAAGATAATCAAAGTACTAGCAGTGAGAGTGAGAAAGCAGATATGTGCCTTCAAGGTAATATAACTGATAGCGACGATGACGAACCAAGTGAGGTATCAAAACTCAGTCACTCAGAATTACTTATATATTTCCACGAAGTAAATGGCTGTTTTGAACGACTTAGGGAGAAGTATGCCATAATTGAATCACAAAAAGATACTTTGATAGATTTAAATGAACAACTTGACCAATTAGTTAAAACCTATCAAAGTAGGATCCCCAAGTGTGATAAGTGTCCAACATTCGAAGAAGAAGTTAAAAAATCAGAAATTAATATAAAATCACTTGAAAATGAAATTCTGATTTTGAAAGAGAGTGAAAATACTAGGAGAGAAAACTCTATTAAAAAGTGCAAACAATTATTGAACGAAAATGAATCTCTCAAACATAAGTCTAACAATTGTAAATGACTTTAGATAAATTTTCAAAAAGTGAAAAATCATTGTATATGATATTAGGGAAGCAAACTGTTAATGCAGTCAGACAAGGACTTGGATATAATCAATCTAAAAATGTTAAGAGCAAAATTAACCAAGTCAATTCTATGTGCACAATTTGTAGAAAATATGGACACAATCACAATAATTGTTGGTATAGACCCAAACACGTGAAAACTATACCAATTTGGGTTCCAAAAGGCACAAATATAAAATCTCTCAAAGTTAAACAAATCTGGGTGCCAAAAGGAACATATATAAATAGTTTTGGGTCTCCATAAAATTATTTTTCAAAATATTCTGCCACTAACAATCATGGACCTATAAAAACAAATAGGTCACAAAAATCTTTCATCGTGTAGGTGTGGTGGCAGGCTAAGGAACAACAATAGTGTTACTTGGATTCTGGCTGTTCTAAGGACACAACGAGCGACAAAGCAAAGTTCCTTAGCCTAGTACAAAGGTGATAGAATCACAATGGACAACAACGAAAAATATCGTAAAGGTAAAACATGTAATGATATATTTATTTGAACGATATATTAAATGTGATAATCTGCACCGTAATTTTGGTGAAATCAGCCAATAATGTGATGATGAAATAATGATGATTTTGATTCTGACTTATTCAAAATTGTTGGCCAATTATATTCTTATGCCAAGAACACTATAAAAATCTATAGAGTCTTTGAATTACTTCACATATATTAGTTTGGATTAATAATAGTGTTTTATCGATGATAATACATTTGGTTATTTTACGGCTGACTCTATATTCACGGTTTTTGATTATTTACACGGTTTCAATTCAAATTCAAGAGAATGTCATTTAAAAAAGCTGTTAAAATTGATTTTGAGATATTTTGTTGCACACTTCATGGTCTGGTCTATCAAATTCAATTAATGATAATTTTGAGTAAAAGAGAAATTCAAATGCAGATTGCACTGGTAATCTAGTTGATAGAAAAATTACTAGTGGAACGTGATTTGTCGAGATATTTAGTAACTGCATCATTTTTCAAAGAAAATATCTACATATTTTTCATTTCATAATTTTTTCAAATAATGGAAAAAAAATTCTCATAAAACCCCTTCTAGAAAATCATCTTTGACCTTATTTTCAGATTAGTCATTTTTAGAAAAAATGATTTTTGAATTTGATAAACTACATTGACTAATCTGACTCCCTAATGATTATCAAAAACATAAATAGTGATTGAAAAAGTGATGAGTGTTGATATTTGTCATACATTATGACTCGAGACGGTATAATTAGTAAATTTCTTTAGAAATTTAAACAAGAATTATAAAACTTTTTGTTGGTAAAAATTCCATGACCATCTCAATTTCTATCATATTTTTAACGACCATCACTCATCAAAATTCAATATAGTTTGTCAATATGTGGTACTTTAAACAGGAATCATTCATTTTTCATTTTACATTTTTAAATAAAATAATAATAATAAAATAAAATAAAATCCAAAGTATTCACTCTCATTTAAAAGTCCTCACGGTTATGCATGGGTGAATTACTTGGAAATTGTTATGTGCTTCCATGCTCATTTAAAAGTCCTCACGGTTATGCATGTATGGAACGCATATCTAAATTGATTTTTTAAAAATAAACAAGTTGATTCTAATCCCACTTAAAAGTCCTCACGGTTATGTGTGGTTAGATGATACTTGAATTCATTTTTTTTTAAAATAAAATTGGAATACTACTAATCTCATTTAAAAGTCCTAACGGTTATGCATGGTTGGTAGATATTCAAATTCCTGATATAAATATACTACAAATAGACACAACTGTATGGTTTTATATGATGACATCATTCTCATCATTCTAAAAGTGGAATACGCGCCTAACAAAGTATTTATGATATTTGTTTGATTTTTTACCGAAATTTAATATTTATATTCAATTGAGTTTTAATGTTGGGTTAATATCTATCACTTTATCTTCATTTTTCTAACACTGTTACTCTTTTGCTGATAACGAGGGGGAGATAAAAGTTAAGATTTTGTCAAATAAAATCAAGCAAAGGTCAAATATTTTCTATTTGCATCTAGACTCATTTGCATATTTTTAATTGTATGCATATATGAAGGGGGAGCTTTGGGTAGAGAGGAAGCATTTAAATAGAGGGAGCAATTAGAGTATATCAATGATCAAATACATTTAACATATTCAAAATCCTAAATATATGTTTGTTATCATCAAAAGGGGGAGATTGTTGAATATGCGATTATGTGATTTTTGTTTGATGATAATAAACACACACACACACACACAAATATATATATATATATATTCATTTAAACGTATTTGTTAATGTACTATTTTATTTTTCATAGATTAAATAAATATTTGCTGAATAAAATAAATAACACAGAATTAGAATTCAAACAGAAATTTTATTCAAACAAATATTTATTACAATTATTGAATAGTACAAATTTCAAGCTCTCACTATATACAATTTCAATTACAATACAAATTTGATTAAGTTACAATTCACATTTACATTACACCTCACTACATATCACTCATTCACTCAACTCGTACTAATCTTCAACTTCATTCCAATGTGAATCCAACATCTGAGCAATCTGCAGAAATATACATTGATGCAGCAAAATTGAAAATAAAATATTTTTGCAGTATAAAATAAAATGTGGACTTTGAAAATAATTTTTTGCCTCAGTTATTGGGGTTGTTCGTCATCATTTAATTTTGAATTCATCATACACGAACAGCTTGTGACATACACAGTGTATCACTGTATATGCCACAAGGCCGTGCACACCGATATATACACTTGATAAAATTACAGGGACAGGTGAGCACAGGTCAAACCCAAAACGCCGGGTTCAACTTAAGTGCAATAAAAATAATGTCACAATAACAGCACAAGGTCAAACCCAAGCTTTAAGCTGGATTCAACTCAGGTGTGATTTCAAAAATCAACATGAAGTTCAAAGTGAATCAAACTAAATTGAAGCAAATGCCAAATCAGTTCAACACAAACTAAACGGGGGCAAAACTGCAAACAAATACATATGGCCAAGCGATGCATCACTGAGACAATGAACAAATATATATATATATATACACTTATGTATATACACATGTATACAAACATGTACCAGCCCAATACATATATGCAGCCTCGACTAAACTCCAAAAGATACAACATGTATGCAACTGTGAAACTGGACAATGCAAGTATCAGACTCGAGCACAAAGGCTACAACTTCAAATGGAAATTACAAGGAAATACAACACATATATACATACATAGATGTATGTATACACAAAGGCAGTAGTACAACTTTAGCCGAGACAAATGGCTCAAACTCAACTACAATCTCAAGACCACAAATCTCAACTAAAGTTCAACTCACACATGAAAACAACTCAGTGAAGCACAAACAATCATGTACAAGTTTCACTGACTCGAAGGAACAAGCCAATATGGCAACAATACAAACACAGTTCAAACGAACTTCACATGAACCAAAAGTGCACCAGCGATGTCAACACGACTCAAAATGTATATGAAGGTCTGGCAACAAATGAAACATATGCACCAGCAAACAAATCTACACAGAAGTACAACACACTACAAGCTAGAACAGTGCAAGCCTCAAGTAAACATGAAATGGTGATACAGAAAGTTTATGTGGATATGTAAGTATTGCAACTCAATAATAAAGTAAACAGCAATTGCAGTGATACATATACCGGCTTAACACACATGCTGAACAAAAAAAAGTCAGAAACCAGAGAATCAAGCTTCAAAAGTACAGATTGTAGTGATGCAAAAATCACAACAGAATCAAATTCGTTAAAATCAAGTCAAAGTTTGGTAATATCCAAAATCAAGTTGAAGCCGTGAGCAACTGACCGGAGTCAAAGGAAACAAAAACGAAATCAACATCAGCAAAATCAATTCGAAACCGTGGTGGCCGAGTAAATTGACCGAGTCCAAAATCAACACCGTGAGTATTAAGCAACAAAATTATGTGAATTGAAGAAGTCAGATAAATCACCATCGTTTAAGAATAATCAAATGGCCGAAGACAAATTCAAATAGATGTATACAAACGAAAATCAAGGATCTCGAATCCTATATAAATAAGTAACATTATCGGCAAATTGCAAGCATCGAGTTCAAGTAGGAAAAACCAGAAAAGCAAAAAAGAATATTACATACCAATTTTGATTCGAACTCGACGCAAATTGAAGGATTCGTGAGCAAAGTGAAGAGACGGTCAATTGCCGACGCAAATCAGAAGATCAATTGTAATCGATCAACAATCAATCAGGTTCTTCGATAGCATAAGCCCTAATTTCAGAGCTAAAAGGATCGAACAAAAGAAGGAACCGAGGCCGACATTTTTTTCTCAAAGAAAAATAAATAAAAGAGATAACGGGGCCATATTTTTAGTGAATATAATTTGGGCTGGCCCTTCTATCTTTGGTAATGGTTAATTAGGGTTTTTTTTAAATTGTTTTTTAATTGTTATCTTTTGTATTTTGTTTTGAAAATTATGTAATTACTAGTCGTGTGACTAAGGGACAAACTACGTGGCGTAGTTTGAGAATTCGCAACTCAATGGCTGAGTTGTGGCATGGTTTTGAGCGTAGAGTTAGTTTAGTCAGTAGCGGGTGTTAAGAGTTTACGTGTGTAAGCGTGTGACTACTTAATTTCTAGTAGAAACCTTGGGGGCAGCACGTAGGCAGGGTTTTGACGAAGCTGGGTAAATTCTATGTCGTTCTTTTTCTGCTATTATCCGTGCTGCTATAATTTTGATTTATCTGTGTTGAAACAATTTTATAAGCTTTCGCAATAATTTTTGTAATTAACTGTATCACCCTATTCACCCCCCTTTAGGGTGAAATCGATCCTACAAGTGGTATCAGAGTGAGGTGTAGAAGTCAAATTTTGTTTTTTTTTTTAAATTCGCTTTTAAAAAACCAATTTTTGTTTAAAAAATTGAATTTTTAAAAATGGCTTCTTTTAATAATGCTTTGTTGAGGGTCAGTCCATAGTTAGACCACCAATGTTCAATGGTGAATACGCCTACTGGAAAAATAGAATGAAATTTTTTCTAAAAACCATTGACGCGTGGAATATCGTCGAGACAGGTTATAGAGCACCAACTATAATTAAAAATAATCAGGAAATAGATAAACCAAAGGATCAATGGACAGAACTGGAAAATAAATTACAAAATGCTAATGCTAAAGTTATGAATTCTATTATCTGTTCATTGGATCAATTTGAATTTAATCGTGTCTCACATTGTCTAACTATGCAGGAAATATGGCACACACTAGAAGTGACTCACGAAGGAACATCTCAAGTCAAAGAAACTCGCCTTGCCATGCTAAGCAGCGAATACAAGAACTTCACAATGGCAAAGGAAGAAAATGTCAAAGGGATGTATGGACGACTTTCCAATATCGTATACAAATCAAAAGCTCTCGGACAATCATACACAGAGTTGGAGATAGTCCGAAAAATCCTCAGAGTCCTTTCACGAAGTTTTGAAGCAAAAGTGACTGCCATTCAAGAATCAAATGACTTAAAACAAATCAAAGTTGAAGAACTCATCGGAAATCTCACCACTTATGAGCTAGAAATGAATTTCAAGGAAGAGCGTGACGGAGGTGACACTCGAAAGAAATCAATAGCTCTTAAAGGAACAACAGAAAGTGATGGTGATGATCATGGAGCAGCAGAATTGGAGCTGATAATAAAGAAATTCAAAAGGTGGAACCACAAATATAGAATTCCAGCTCTAAATAAGAAATTTAAAAGCAGAATAAACAAAATACTAGACAATCCAAAAGAACGGGATATCATTTGTCACAAATGCAACCAACCCGGACACATCAAGCCCAATTGTCCTCAAAATCGACGCGACATTGAAAAGAAATTAGAAAGGAGAAGTTTTACAGCCACGTGGAATACAAGTGATGAAGATGATCAAAGTACTACCAGTGAGAGTGAGAAAGCAGATATGTGCCTTTAAGGTAATATAACTGATAGCGACGATGACGAACCAAGCGAGGTATCAAAACTCAGTCATTCAGAATTACTTATATATTTCCACGAAGTAAATGGCTATTTTGAACGACTTAGGGAGAAGTATGCCAAACTTGAATCACAAAAAGATTCTTTGATAGATTTAAATGAAAAACTTCATCAATTAGTTAAAACCTATCAAAGTAGGATCCCGAAGTGTGATAAGTGTTCAACATTAGAGGAAGAAATTAAAAAATCAAAAATTAATATAAAATCACTTGAAAATGAAATTATGATTTTGAAAGAGAGTGAAAATACTAGGAGAGAAAACTATATCAAAAAGTGCACACAATTATTGAACGAAATGAATCTCTCAAAACACAAGTCCAACAATTGTCTACGACTTTAGATAAATTTTCAAAAAGTGAAAAATCATTGAATATACTATTAGGGAAGCAAACTGTTAATATAGTTAGACGAGGACTTGGATATAATCAATCTGAAAATATTAGGAGAAAAATTAACCAAGTCAATTCTATGTGCACAATTTGTAGAAAATATGGACACAATCACAATAATTGTTGGTATAGACCCAAACACGTGAAAACTATACCAATTTGGGTTCCAAAAGGCACAAATATAAAATCTCTCAAAGTTAAACAAATCTAGGTGCCAAAAGGAACATATATAAATAGTTTTGGGTCTCCACAAAATTATTTTCAAAATATTCTGCCACCAACAATCATGGACCTATAAAAACAAATAGGTCACAAAAATCTTTCATCGTGTAGGTATGGTGGTAGGCTAAGGAACAACAATAGTGTTACTTGGATTCTGGCTGTTCCAAGGACACAACGAGCGACAAAGAAAAGTTCCTTAGCCTAGTGCAAAGGTGATAGAATCACAATGGACAACAAGGAAAAATATCGTAAAGGTAAAACAGGTAATGAATTATTTATTTGAACGATATATTAAATGTGATAATCTGCACCGTAATCTGGGTTAAATCAGCCAATAACGTGATGATGAAATAATGATGATTTTGATTCCGACTTATTCAAAATTGTTGGCCAATTATATTCTTATGCCAAGAACACTATAAAAATATGTAGGGTCTTTGAATTACTTCATATATATTAGTTTGGATTAATAATAATGTTTTATTGATGATAATACATTTGGTTATTTTATAGCTGACTCTATATTCATGGGTTTTGATTATTTACACGGTTTCAATTCAAATTCATGAGAATGTCATTTAAAAAAGCTGTTAAAATTGATTTTGAGATATTTTGTTGCACACTTCATGGTCTGGTCTATCAAATTCAATTAATGATAATTTTGAGTGAAAGAGAAATTCAGATGCCGATTACATTGATAATCAGTTGATAGAAAAATTACTAGTGGAATGTGATTTGTGGAGACATTTAGTAACTGCATCATTTTTCAAAGAAAATATCTACATATTTTTCATTTCATAATTTTTTCAAATAGCAGAAATTTTTTTCTCATAAAACCCCTTCTAGAAAATCATCTTTGACCTTGTTTTCAGATTGGTCATTTTTAGAAAAATTTATTTTTGAATTTGATAAACTACATTGACTAATCTGAGTCCCTAATGATTATCAAAAAGATAAATAGTGATCGAAAAAGTGATGAGTGTTGATATTTATCGTATATTATGACTCGATACGGTATAATTAGTAAATTTCTTTAGAAATTTAAACAAGAATTATAAAACTTTTTGTTGGTAAAAATTCCATGACCATCTCTATTTCTATCATATTTCTAACGACCATCACTCAACAAAATTCAATATAGTTTGTCAATATGTGGTACTTTAAACAGGAATCATTCGTTTTTCATTTTACATTTTTTATTAAAATAATAACAATAATAATAAAACAAAACAAAATAAAATAAAATCCAAAGTATTCACTCTCATTTAAAAGTCCCCACGGTTATGCATGGGTGAATTACTTGGAATTTGTTATGAGCTTCCATGCTCATTTAAAAGTCCTCACGGTTACGCATGTATGGAACGCATATCAAAATTGATTTTCTTTAAATAAACAAGTTGATTCTAATCCTATTTAAAAGTCCTCACGGTTATGCGTGGTTAGAAGTTACTTGAATTCATTTTTTAAAAAATAAAATTGGAATACTACTAATCTCATTTTAAAGTCCTAACGGTTATGCATGGGTAGATATTCAAATTCCTGATATAAATATACTACAAATAGACACAACTGTATGGTTTTATATGATGACATCATTCCTATGATTCTAAAAGTGGAATACGCGCCTAACAAAGTATTTATGATTTTTTTTGATTTTTTATGAAATTTAATATTTATATTCAATTGAGTTTTAATGTTGGATTAATATCTATCAATTTATCTTCATTTTTCTAACACTGTTACTCTTTTGCTGATAACAAAAGGGGGAGAGAAAAGTTAAGATTTTGTCAAATAAAATCAAGCAAAGGTCAAATATTTTCTATTTGCATCTAGACTCATTTGCATATCTTTAATTGTATGCATATATGAAGGGGGAGCTTTGTGTAGAGAGGAAGCATTTAAATAGGGGGAGAAATTAGAGTATATCGATGATCAAATACATTTAACATATTCGAAATCCTAAATATATGTTTGTTATCCTCAAAAGCGGGAGATTGTTGAATATGCGATTATATGATTTTTGTTTGATGATAATAAACATATATATATATATTCATTTAAATGTATTTGTTAATGTACTATTTTATTTTTCATAGATTAAATAAATATTTGCTGAATAAAATAAATAACACAGAATTTGAATTCAAACAGAAATTTTATTCAAACAAATATTTATTACAATTATTGAATAGTACAAATTTCAAGCTCTCACTATGTACAATTTCAATTACAATATAAATTTGATTAAATTACAATTCACATTTACATTGCACCTCACTACATACCACTCATTCACTTAACTCGTACTGATCTTCAACTTCATTCCAATGTGAATCCAGCATCTGAGCAATCTGAAGAAATATACATTGATGCACTAAAATTGAAAATAAAATATTTTTGCAGTATAAAATAAAATGTGGACTTTGAAAATAATATTTGCCTCGGTTATTTGGGTTGTTCGTCTTCATTTAATTTTGAATTCATCATACACGAACAACTTTGAGACATACACAGTGTATCACTGTATATGCCATAAGGCCGTGCACACCGATATATACACTTGATAGAATTACAGGGACAGGTGAGCATAGGTCAAACCCAAAACGCCGGGTTCAACTCAAGTGCAATAAAAATAATGTCACAATATCAGCACAAGGTCAAACCCGAGCTTTAAGCTGGATTCAACTCAGGTGTGATTTCAAAAATCAACATGAAGTTCAAAGTGAATCAAACTAAATTGAAGCAAATGCCAAATCAGTTCAAAACAAACTAAACAGGGGCAAAACTGCAAAAAGTCATATGGCCAAGCGATGCATCACTGAGACAATGCACAAATATACACACACACACACATGTATATACATATGTATATACACATGTATACAAACATGTACCAGCTTAATACATATATGAAGGCTCGAATAAACTCCAAAAGATACAACATGTTTGCAACTGTGAAACTGGACAGTGCAAGTATCAGACTCGAGCACAAAGGCTACAACTTCGAATGAACATTACAAGGAAATACAATACATATATACATACATAGATGTATGTATACACAAAGGCAGTAGTACAACTCTAGCCGAAACAAATGGCTCAAACTCAACTACAATCTCAAGACCACAAATCTCAACTAAATTTCAAGTCACACATGAAAACAACTCAGTGAAGCACAAACAATCATATACAAGTTTCACTGATTCGAAGGAACAAGCCAATATGGCAACAATACAAATACAGTTCAAATAAACTTCACATGAACCAAACAGTGCACCAGTGATGTCAACACAACACGAAATGTATATGAAGTTCTGGCAACAAATGAAACATATGCACCAGCAAACAAGTCTACACAGAAGTATAACACACTACAAGCTAGAGCAGTGCAAGCCTCAAGTAAACATGAAATGGTGATACACCAAGTTTATGTGGATATGCAATTAGTGCAACTCGATAACAAAGTAAACAGCAATTGCGGTGATACGTATACAAGCTTAACACACATGTTGAACAAGATAAAGTCAGAAACCAGAGAATCAAGCTTCAAAAGTACAGGTTGCAGTAATGCAAAAATCACAACCGAATCAAATTCGTAAAAATCAAGTCAAAGTCTGGTAAAATCAAAAATCAAGTTGAAGCCGTGAGCAACTGGCCGGAGTCAAAGGAAATAAAAAACAAAATCAACATCAACAAAATCAATTCGAAACCGTGGTGGCCAAGTAAATTGACCAAGTCAGAAATCAACACTGTGAGTATCAAGCAACGAAATTATATGAATTGAAGAAGTCAGATAAATCACCATCGTTTAAGAATAATCAAATGGCCGAAGACAAATTCAAATAGATGTATACAAACGACAATCAAGGATCTCGAATCCTATAAAATAAGTTCATCATCGGCAAATTGCAAGCATCGAGTTCAAGTAAGAAAAACCAGAAAAGCAAAAAAGAAAATCACATACCAATTTTGATTCGAACTCGACGTAAATTGAAGGACCCATGAGCAAAGTGAAGAGACGGTCAATTGCCGATGCAAATCAGAAGATCAATTGTAATTGATCAACAATCAATCGGGTTCTTTGATAGCACAAGCCCTAATTTCAGAGCTAAGAGGATCGAACAAAAGAAGGAACCGAGGCCGACATTTTTTTCTCAAAGAAAAATAAATAAAGGAGATAACGAGGCTATATTTTTAGTGAATATAATTTGGGCCGACCCTTCTGTCTTTAGCATTGGTTAATTAGGGTTTTGTTTTTTAATTGTTTTTAAATTGTTATCTTTTGTATTTTCTTTTGAAAATTGTGTAATTACTAGTCATGTGACTAGGGGACAAATTACGTGGCGTAGTTTGAAAATTCGCAACTCAGTGGCTGAGTTGTGGCAGGGTTTTGAGAGTGGAGTTAGGTTAGTCAATAGCGGGTGTCGCGAGTTTACGTGTGTAAGCGTGTGACTACTTAATTTCTAGTAGAAACCTTGGAGGCAGCACGTTGGCAGGGTTTTGCCGAAGCTGAGCAAATTCTGTGTCGTTCTATTTCTGCTATTTTCTGTGCTGCTATAATTTTGATTTATCTGTGTTGAAATAATTTTATAAGCTTCCGCAGTAATTTTAATAATTAACGGTATCACCCTATTCGCCCCCCTCTAGGGTGAAATCGATCCTATAGTACTAAAATGCTACAAAAAACAAATTGAAGGAAATGCAAACACTACAACAATCAAAACATAACGGCTAAATGAGTTTGCATCATTTAAGAAAAGACGTAGAATTAATTTGCTGCATCCTTTTGCAAAATCTTTCATAGCCTTCTTGTTAGAACATTTTTAAAACGCTGCGATATTTCCTCACTCTATTGCAGCATGAAATTAGATAGCGTTCTTCGAAACGCTGCTAATGTTTATGGCAGCATTTTCAAAACGTTGTGAAAGATCTTTTTAGTTGTAGTGAATATGTTAAAATAGATTAAATAAATTAAAAATAGATTAAAATACTTTAAATATATTTAAAATAGTTTAAATGGTTTAAAATAGATTAAATAGGTTTCATGGATTAATTAGATTTAAAATAGATTAAATGAATTTAAAATAGATTAAATGAATTTAAAATAGATTAAATGAATTTAAAATAGATTAAAAAGTTTAAAATAAATTAAAATAGTTCAATAAAGTTTCAAATGATTTAAAATAGATTAAAATGTATTAAAGTAGATTAAATAGATTAAAATGGATTAAGATAGATTAAATAAGATTAAAATATATTAAGATAGATTAAATAAGTTAATTAGTTTAAAATAGGTTAAATTGGATTAAAATAAATTAAATAGTTCAAATTGATTAAGTTGGTTTAAAATAAATTAACTTATTTTAATAGTTGAAAATCTTAAAATTAGAATTTAAAAGAATATTACAGTTTATATTGAGATATTAAATTTTGAAATTAACATTCTATTTAACCATTTCTTCCATTCCAACAAATCTGGACCATGTCCAGATTTCAAATCAAAACCCAATTTCAAGTCTTGAAATATCAAATTTAACTATTTCAATTTTAATAGACTTTCAAAGTTGCAGTTTCCAACATTTCAATAACTCAATTTCAACGAATGTCGTTTATACTTCAAACTCAACTTTAAAATTTCAATTTAAATCCTTTAGATAATTACTTAAAATAATTCAATTTATATCAATCAAATTCTATTTCAAAATATTGTTTAACTGGATTCAAAGTTTTGAAGATAAAAATCATTTATAACCAATCCCGTGTCTATATATAATTTTTTATCCTATGGTCAAGTGATACGGATATTTATCATTTCAATCCGCAATTTAAAATTTTACGGGTATACATCATTTCAACCCGCATCCCAAAATTTAATTTTAAATACATGAAATCGCTCGAGTCTATCATTTCAACCCATAATGATTTCTCCATATCAGATCGTTCGGGTATGTATCATTTCAAACCATAGGGAACTTGTGGTGTTATAAAAAATACAAATATATAATGTCCAATCATTCAATATTAACAATCAAACATCCACCACAATCATCATCCAAATCAACGAATGAGCATCAATAGATAACTAATTATCATTAACAGGTATTGAATCGACAATTAAATTCAATATTAAATTAAACGATGATTAAATGCAATAAAAGTAAAATTTAACTAAAATGCCAATTTAAACATACCAAACTTCAATCAATCAATTCCAAAACACACCATAAATTTAATTTAACTAACATAAGATAATTTAATAGTTGTGAGTAGGTTAAAATACTCTCCTTGATTACAACTTGATTTAAAATTCAAATAAAGGCCTAAAATTCAACAGCCTCAGAATTCGTCCAAACTTGTTCCGAAATGTCCGAAATTTCGATACGATCTCAGTGAAACAAATCACGTGCGAATTGGACCTCGTATGTAAAAGTTATGATAATTAGAAAATTGAAAATCAAAAATTTAAAAATAATAATGAAAAGAAACATACACCCATGGTATTGCCACGTTGACACTAACCGCAGTAGCCCTAGGTCGAGTTCATGCTCGGCATCGAAAAAAGTTTGATGCCACCACTTTCATCAACTGCCGCCCTTGACCACGGCCACCTACGCCCAGATCGGTCATCACCCCTGAACTCACGGCGGTCTCCTCCCTCTCCAGCCACCTCGCGGCGAACTCCGGTGCCCCTATGCTTACAGTGCCGCCGCCGAGCCAAATCTCCATTTCTGGCCAATCCATCAACCTATAACGCGAACGAATGGCATGGATCAAACCTGCTCGACACCACCTTCCCAACGCCGCCTCTTGATCGTCGATCGGACTACGATCCACTGTTGGATCATCCAAAACCTAGAATGGACGATCGAGGTTCGTCCTCTATTTTTGGATAACTGGTGCTTCTATTGTAAAAACAAATTGCAGATCCAGGTTGTGCTCTTCGGGAGCTTCGAATCGATATATAATTTGATATGGTTTGGAGAAGTTTGTTTTTGAAATTGGTTGGGAGATTGAATTGTAGGGTTTGTAATTTAAGTGGTTTCTGCCATTGAGGAAGGAGATGGACAGATAGAATTTTACGTACAAAGATAAAAAAAGGCTGCTAGGGTTAGAACAGAACAATTTATATTAACAAAACCCGATAAGAATTAACCAACGCATATTGAATTAGTACGAACAACAATAGCGACCTGAAAAGCCCGTCCTGACCTTGAAACGAAAATAGGTCATCCCATATATTAAAACAGATGTCTTTAATATTTTTGAATCCAATGGAAAAGGTTTCAAGTCCTAATTCCATTGTATGAAGAAGTTAGCTTTTAGTTTATTTTAGTTGAATTCAAATAAATTGAATTCTAAGTGTTTCAAGCCCATACGCTCAAACGACAAGTCCGATTGCTACAAAAATTGAAATCTTACAATAATTCATCATTATAGATCCAATGAAACTAGTTTCGTCAAAATCCGAGACAGTAACCGAAAAACTATTTTCACGTTAATTGAACAAATTAATATTAAATTAATTAAATTACAAATTAATTAAATATTTATAAACTAACAAATTTTATCATTTTTGATTGCCAGTCCCTTACAATAATTTAAAACAATTTTATATGTCAATTAAGTGTTAAATATTACACTAACTACAATGTTCAGTTTCAACTACAATTAAAATTCAATTACTTATATTTTAATTCCAATAAATTGATTAAATTTGTTTTCAATCTTCTAATTCCTTCAATCATTACTCTATAGGTATAGTTAACATTGGTTTATATCTTATTACATTAACTTTTAATCACATTTATAAGTTTATTATTTACAAACAAATGTTATAACAACTTACATAATACTAATTCTATCCAGTTGCAATTTATTACACATTATTTCATTGACTAATACAACATTTAAATTATCGATTACTCTTTTAATCAAATTATCAATTAATACACCCATTATTACAATTAATTTACAATCTATAACTAATCATAACTTTTTAATCATTTTAATTAATTAGAATTACATTTAAAGCAGTTATCAATTACCTTAAATTAATACCCTTACATTGTATTCTAGTTATTTTTTATCAGTAAATCTTATTTTTTTTCTTTTCACAACAAAGACTCCAAAACTTATTTAATTTAAATTTTTTAATTTATAGAAATTTACGAGTCGTTACACCATCACTCCACGTATATAGTTATTAAAGTGGTTCCGGTATCGATAGGGAGTATGTCCAAATTCGGTCCCGACCTCTTTAATAACCAACGTCATTTTCACACCGATTGGTTATTTTATTACATCAAAGTATCCATTATTTCCAAACAACATAATCCCGTCGACTTAATTAAATTTTGAATTAAAAATCTAAAGATTCAAATTTTAAACAAGTATTTTGCTTTTACAAAATTATCCAAATTGAATAACTATTCAATTTAACAAAGTTAGTTATGTCTTTAAATACAAAAGTTTTATTATTATCTATTCAATTTAATTAAACTTCTGAATTAATTTACTTAACTACTTAACTTAATACTTTTAATTAAACTTTAATTTAAACACTTCAACTTAAGCTTTGTATATTTTAATTCAATAAACTCAATTTAAAATTCCCTTTTCTTAAATTAAACATTTAATTAAGAATTTAATTATATATACAATATTAACAAATTCCATTAAATTTCAAATAATCAACTTAACGAGTTTAGATATCATTAATATTTAACATAACCAATTTAAATTAATTTCAAAATTAAAAGCAATCCATTTGATATTTCATTTTAAAATCTAATTTAAATTAATAGATTTCAAAATTAAATATTAACCTTAGTAGAAAATCTAAATTATAAACTTACGTTAAAATTTCCATATTATTCCCTTATCTCAAATTTAAAATTAAATATCTAAAATAAATTTCATTTGACCAATCGGTGTTTATTATTTAAATTTTCTATCCTAGTCCAAGTGATTTAAATTTTGGGTATATATCATTTCAATCCATATCCCGGTTCAAATTTCAGTGTCCAATTTAATGCATACTGCAATAACATAAAGGTGACATGGTATATTTAAATAAATCAACATGCTAACATCCTCAATTCTTTACAGTTAAAGGATTTCACATGAAATTGGGATCCCAATCAATAATTCAAACTATGTCAGTAAAATCATATATCGCAGTGTCGACTATCCATGGTCTCAATTCCAATATAACTCATATTTACAAATAAATTATTTATAAAATCACAGGGTACTTGCAATGCGAATTTCTAGTTGTGAGTTTAAAATTGCTCACTTCCAATGATTTGGAAAACGGGCATGGTCACGGTGACACAGATTCGAATACGTGCACACACACTAAAGCTGGAAGGTGACGCTGCCTAGGCAGAATGCTGTTGCGTCCGGAAACTACGGTAAAGCGGTGCTGGGTGGAGAGCGGGTTCGGTTGTAGGGTGGAGGACTGCTGTTTTGGCTCAGTGTAACGACCCAAAATTTTCGACCCCGAAAATTCGACACTAGTACGTTCGCTGTAGAAGTGCCGAGAAATCGAATGCCGGAAATTCTAGATTGTTAGGGTAAAGAAGAAAAAGAGGTAGAAGAAGAAACAGAAACAACAACACGGAATCTCACAATCACAGTGGAAAAGAATATAATATCAAATAACAACATTTATACTAAGAAAAGCTATAATTATCAATTTACATACAATACATCAGAGCACAATTATTCACAATAAACTGGACAGTTGTAACCACTTGTCCCTAACTACTATCAATACAATCTCAAATACACAGTGGAATATACTACATATGTTCATGCCATCCAGCTCGCCTCTTGAGCTCCAGAATGACCTAACTTGAACATCTATAATACTCGGTCTGACATGAGCATTACATTAAAGTAACACCCGAGTCAGGCTGGAAACCAGCGTGAGCAAACCCACATAACTTAGTTATAAGGGTAACTCGTTCCTCAATACGAGTTCTTATCTTGCTATAGCCAAACATTTATTCCATAAAATAAATCTACCGTTACTTAGTTTAAATGGCTAGGTTCACTTAATTTATTCCATTCCAGCCCATTTGATTTTATAATCAAATCTATAAAGAATTATAGATAGTTACTAGTCGAAGTGGTTCTGGATATTGCTGATCTCCGACCCCGATCTCTTCAAATTCAATGCCACTCTTTAAGCCAAACTATTTAAGGGAAACAACTCAAATTAAATTCAAAATATCATATTCACACAGCAATTCATCACAGAAAACTATTCAAATGAATAATTCATACTTATCAACAGTTCAATCCAAGCATTTCATATCACAGAACATCACATATTAACGGACTAGAGATATTAATCAATCCAAACATTCTATAAAATAAATCATCCATGAGCAAGATTAATTAATCACACAATTTATAATTAATTTATTTAAATCACAAATAAATTAACTATAAATTACGCTTTAATTACTATTAATTAATTACATTTAATATTATTTTTAATTAATTATTTGAATTAATTAATTATCCTTTAATTACTTAGGACCTTAATTAACTAAAAGTATAAACCCAATCATCTTAATCATTTACTTAATTATCATTTATGTTTTATTTAATAAACCTTGGAATTAATTTATTATTAACACATGAAATAACTTGAGACCTTTAAGTTAATTAATAGTTAAAAACATTTCACCTACTTAATTACACTACTTAATTTTACTTTAATAACTTAAGGATTTAAATAAAATAAAGGACATATAAATAAATACCTTAAATTTAATTAATTTAAAATAATTTATTTTATAACCTTTAACCAACCCAAAAATTAAATAAAACATTTATTATTTAAAAGAATTAGTTAAGAAATTATTTAAACTCGTTTTACTTTAACTTTTTAAAAGCTTGGTTAAAACATTTTTCCCTTCCTAAAAACACTCAGGTGAGGCTCAAGAAATACCGATCCATCACTCGAGCCAATCTCCATCTTTCCCGACCCTTTCCTTTTTTTTTGAACTTTGTATTATTTTAAATTTAAAACTGCTACATAGTTAAAACACTCGCGTACACACTCGAAAGCAAACCCAAGCCAAAATAAATCTTCCCCGAGCCCAAACCCGAATCACATCCTTCTTCTCCAAATCTACACCACCCAGACACATGTACACATGCACAGACGAAAGCCAACATTATGATCACCAATGCCATCGTCGACAAGTCGACTTCAACCACCTCCCTCAGTTCCGACCACCAGTTCCTCGAATCGAACACGAATTCGAAAACGAGCTACCATGAAGTTCCACTGGAACGAACCCAATCATCCAAGAACTTCCACGTCCCGCCACTTTAGATCACCAGAGGCTTTGAAACTTCGACCATAGCTTCGCCGTAGACCAACGCACCTATTCCCCTTGCTTCGGTGAAGTCCGATGCTTTCTCTTCGCCACTTTGCTCTCTAAAACAACGTCGACCAAAACAGGTCTTAAAACCCTACTACGACGTCGATCGACCTCCACGGTGATCTATAAACTACATCATCATTTTTTCCAAAACCCCCTACCCTTAAGTACGCTCCAGTGACGACCACAAGACTCCGTCTTCCTCCGATCACCAAAAAATGCAAAAATCCTAATTCCCGTTCAACCCGAGAATTCTCAATCAGTACTTACGTAAAAATCTTGATTTTACTCTTAAAATTCATGGTTTTCGAAAACGAATTAGAAGATATAAGTGAAACTTGAAATCATTTTACTCAAAATTTTGATATGTTTTGAGTTTCACTATATATTCTTCTTCCAGTTAAAACTACTTCTTAAATATACTTAAAAATGTTTTTTTAATAAATTTAAATATTGTTAATTCAAACATATTTTGTTTATACATCATAAGCTATAAGCGATTAGAGGAAGAGAAATTGAAAATTTGAACTTATTTTAAGTCTGTAGATTAGAACAGAGGTATATTTACCTATACCCAGACATGCACACAAAATCTTCATACATACAGACATGCAATCATAATTACGCAATCATGCAAACATTTTTCACAACTTTACTTCAAGTATTTATCACATGCAATCAAGATATAAACTGTAACGACGCGGATTTTGCGCGCTCGAAAATCGACACCCATACTTCAAATCGTATTCGAATGTCGTAGATTCGATCGTTCAAATCCGATTCGCCGGAGCTTATAACAACATTAAGTAAACAACATAGCGGAATTAAAAGGATAATACATTGATATACAGCATTGATACAATATCTGATACAACAGATGATCCAATAGATATCAATATACATCAGAGATATGATACAATAAAATAGCAGCGGAAAAGAAAATAGATAACATCTAGCAGCGAAACAAATAACTCTAAGATAGTCTTCAAGGAAGAACTCCAGATCGGAACTGTAACTCCATTTCCAAGAATCAATCCAGCAATAGCTCGAACTCCGAATCACGATGCACAAAGATAGGCAAGACTGGTGCGATCCAAAGACTGAACTAACTCCAGATAATCCACTATATCTAACTATCTGAAAAACCTAACTCTAGACTGCTCGTGTAGAAAATAATGAGCACCCAGAGTTTAGGAAGGAAAACAATAAACTCCGAGTCAGTCATGTGACTGGTGTGAGAACTCAAAACAGTTTACTTAACTTTAAAATCAAAATAGAGGAATATTTTTAAATTCAATTCGCAATGCTTTTAAAAATGAGACTACCATAAGGCCTCCCGCACACACACACAATGCAAACGCAGAATCGGAGGAGATTTCTCCTTATGATAGTCTAAGATGCTTGATACGCATTTAAAATAACATTTGATATTATTACTAGTGCATAGTGTAGGAAAAATTCATTTCGAAAGTAGAATATAAATCTTAGCCAACATACGACCATTATCGTATGCCTACTATAGCTACCATCCAAACAGTGGTGACCACCATAAGTGAATAGCAGGTTCTACAACTAATACCGTACAAGTTTCGTATTGGGAATTGGATTTCCAACGAATGATCAGGCCAAGGAACTTCCCATTGCCACATGAGAATGCCTCTGGATGGACATTCCCGAGAACCAAACCGGATCTCTACCAACACAAGGCCGGGTTACTCCTAACTGAGTAACAACTGACCGAATATGCCATCCCCCGGTCCTTTGGGACCTTTATCCGAGAGCTCTCTAATCAATTCACACAATCATAACAAAGTGTTTTCAACATGAGTAAGTATCTGGGCTCCATACCATGATACCACCCTTTTCCAGAAGGAAATGCACATATTCTAAAGGGCGCTACCCCTCATAACCTTGCCGCATCTTTCCTGTTTTGACCATTCACGGGGTGTGAGGCTCGACGAAGTCACGTCCACAAAAACATACTTTATACAAAAGCCATGCTTTGGGTCAACAAATGATCATAGAAATGATCACCAAGATAGACGATCAAATAAATGATCCTATCATAAATAATCAACACAATGATCATTTCCCAGCAACACTCAGTATGTCACATTACCAAATTGGGAATATATCGCTGATAACTTCAACTATATAACCTCTGAGCACGTACGTCTCAGAGAAGGGTGTTAAGCTAAGAGGATAAATTCTCCGCCACCAACAGAAATATATTTGAAAGAAATCGGCTTTACATCTCAACTTGTAATGTCAGGCATACAATCCATACAAGTCTGTTCTGGGTTCGAACAGAACCGAAGGCACTTTCAAAGAAGTCCTTGCAATCCGGATATTCACAATCCTGATCGGATTTTCCATCACTTAGGGAGTTTCTATACCGGCGCGACTCGGTGCAGAAACAATCGATAGGTCATCCTATCGCTTTCGCAAATACCCGGTCTTCATCACCGGTCTTCAAATGCTATCCATAACAACGTATCACATATTCGGAATGGGTTATACGACACAAAGGTCCTTTCCCAGCTAAACCGAATAGTGAGCGAAAATATTTCAAAAACAAATGGATAGTAGGATTTCAATTAAGTCACAACTTATTTCCCAAAACTTTTCTTCAAATGGTTTAACAAATTACCATTTTCAATCTTTAAACAAAAAGATTCATTTTCACAACCTTTAACGGTTTAAACAATTTTCACATTTTAATCTTTAAACAAAAGATTCATTCACAGATTTTCCAAATCAATTTTCATTTCAATTTGATTAACTCGTTAAATCTTTAAATCAAAGATTTAACTTATAACCTTCAAAACAATTTCTTTTCAACTTGATTTAAACAAATCATCAATTTAAATCTGTTAAAAATAAACAGATTTAATTCATAGCTTTCAAAAAGAATTCATTCATAACTTAGGAAAATCATTTCTCTATTCAATCTTGAAATTCCCCTAATTAACTGGAATCTCAGTTCTTATCTAAAAGTGTTTATCATTTGAAAACAACAGTTTTCATTTTGGAAATCTGATTCATTTATACGAGTTGAAATCCTTGGGTTAAATTCAAATTCCCAAAAGTAATACCTTTAAAAAAAATGGTTTAAATTCATACAAACCTGTTTATAATATCTTTAACCATAATTTCCAATTATCGAATTCAGTTCCAAATATCGAATTCAAATTTAAATTGAATTATTTAATTTCAAAACTTGATCAAGTAAATTATAATAAATTTTAACTTGAAATTCCATTCCAAAAGCTTTTCACACTTATTCCGATTCCATTTCCAAAACATTTGAATTCAAATATTCAATTTTTTATAAATCATTTCAAAATCTGTGACTTAATCGATTTCCTCGTGAAATCCATATTTGTGTGTGTATGGTGTGGTCCAGGGTTTTAACACAATAGTGCAACATCATTTCAATCATCACAGATTAAAACACAAAAATATAGTTGATAAGCGATATAAACTATAACGCTTATCGACCATACACAGATTCACAGATAATATACAAATGTAAATAAATACACACAGCTCAATCTATAGAACAAAATATCACAAATCAGATAGGATAATCAATTCAAGGCTTTTCATACAATACAATCATTCATAAGCCAGGTCAAGTATTCAATAGTCATTTATAAGCAGGATTTATAAATTATTTATCCTAATTAATTCAATTTATTTCCAATAAATTACTTATGAGTTAATTTACCAATTCTGATTTATTAATCATTTGATATCAATTAATTTATCAAATACTTTAATAAATTAAATTATCCTTAATTTGTCTTATTCATAAATCTAATCTTTAAACCAATTGCATAATTAATTAACCCTTTAATTCATTATTTTAAGAAATAATATACAAATGAATAAATCATTTTAATTTCTTACCATTAAGCAATCATCCCGCAACCCTAAATCATTAATTTCAAATTAATCTTTATCATTTAAATAAATTTACTTTAATAAATCTTAAATTAATATTAATAAATCTCATTTATAAATAAATCCTTAATTAACCTCTATTTGATTTATTATCCTTAATTAATCATAATAAGTAATTATTTCCGATTGCTTCCATTATGTAATTTACAATTTACAATATATAATTGATTATCTAAATTAATTTATCTAATTTGTTATCAAAATTAATCATATTAAGTAATACTTAATTATCCTTAGTTAATCATCTTCATTAACTAATAACATTCCTTAATTACCTTTAATTAATCTCTAATTATAAATAAATCTAAATCATAAATTTATAAATTAAATAAATGAGTCTTTAATTAATCATCATATAAATTACATCACTTAATGCCTTAATTGTTTCTAATATAAAATCTATTCCTTTATTAATGATTTCATTAATCATTCGAGTGTATTTAAAACATTACGCTTTCAACATTTTTTTAAATTTACATGTAAAAATAACACTTGGTTATAAATTTCAGAGAATGTGATCAGGTTGAAAACCTGGAACAGGATTTTTGACCAGAACTTCCCATTGCCACTTACTTCGAGTATACTACTCGAATCACTCCAGTAAGGCACGAGTTTCCCCCCACTTCTACCCGCATCCTTCTTCTCCTTTTTTTTCAGTAGTAAAATGCTTAAGTTATAAATCAAAGCATCAGTATAAATCATATTCGAAACTGCTGACACACGCCAATGTGCGTGCACGTGCACCACTTCCCCGACCGCCTCCGATCGAGTTGCCACCCACCACCAAGTTGATGACCATCTCAACCATTGCCTCGACCACCCAAAACATCGATAACTCCTCCAAATCAAAATCGCGTATTCGAATCCAAACCTGGAACACGAAAGCCACTTCCATCCCATACCTGTCAACGCCTCGTACTCACGACTCCGACCACGAGAATTCACGCAACTCCGGCCATCGATGCGTCTACGACCCAGCTTCCATTTCCCAAACTGTCGCGTCACTCGAACCATCAGAGGGAACGAACGAATCGATTTCATGATCTTACCTAAAACTAGGGTTAGAAATAAAAACTCCTCCCCATCATCGCCACAGTCCCCTTCGCCACCTCCGGCCATTTTTCCTGGCAACCCCGTAGGCTCGTCTACCACCCCCAACAACCCCGACCCCTCTGATCAACGAGACCGACCCCGGCGACTCGAAATGGAAAAATTGAACAAACCCAAACCACTCTCATACCACACCATTTAAAATCATCAAATTAGGTTTAAAAATCATGTTATTGTTTACTGATTCAGCTTGCATAACTGAATTTGAAAATTAAAAGATTCGAAAAAGGACAAATCTTGAGTTAGTTCAGATGGTTTGGGTTTCCAGAGACCATCTTAAGTTGCTTCCATTTTAAATAAATTTTTAAACTTAGATTATGGTGATACAAACATCTTTCGTTTGAATTTGAAGTTCAATCATCAATCAGAAAGGGAGATAATGATTTTTTTTCTCCAACAGTTTGGGTTTTAAACTGGAAACAGATGCAAGTTTAAAACAACAGCCTGTAGATTCTACTTCCAATTTACCCATATACTCAAATGATTATATACGCACAAACATACAAAGATATATATATATATACACACACAAGATTTTATAATTTCAAATTGACTCATATATACCCAAATATACATATACATATATATATATATATATTCACATATATACATATATATACAATATTCAAAAATTTAAATGATTTATATAGAATATATTTGAACTCGGGGAAACTCACATCACTATTTATAATTAATTTTATAAATTTTTATTCAAAATTTCATTTAATTATTAATTTAAATTAAATAAAAATTCAGGATCGTTACATAAACAGTTTTAATTTTTAAAAGTTAGTTGACTCACTGTATTGACGAACAGAGCAAAGCCTTTTGAAAAATCTAGAAATTGATTTGAACTTAAAAACTGGAAATGCTTTTTAATTTTGAAACTGCTACTTGAATTTAAAAACTGGAACTTGGTTTGCTTTGTTTTGAATTGATCTTGGATCTTGAATTGCTTAGCTTTAGTTTTCATTACTCTCTTGTTTTTAGCTTTTCAGGTTTTTAATTTTGAAAAAAATGAACGTAGAAGAAAATGAAAGAAGAAGAAGTATAGATGTATATATAAGTGTATAGCCTTGTTATTTATTATTTTGAAAATGAAGAAAATACATTAAATATGACACTTATTATTTGCATGTTATACTTGGCCTACAAATGTCAAGTGCATTCATTTATATTTATTTATATTTTTATATTTCCATTAATACAATTTCTTCTTACTTATATTTATATAACTTTAAATAAAAATGATGTACAACCTAATTATACATTAATTAATAACTATATATATATTCTTAGTGTTTAAATGTAGAGTTTTTGAATCCAATTTATTTTTAAGATATACATATTGAATTTCAAATCATAGTTTTGATTGTTTAAAATGATAAGTTTTGTAGGTTTAAATAATATAAGAAGATTATTAGATTAATACTTATATCCAGATATATATATATTTATCAGAATTTTATTTATTTTGAAAAGATAAATTTCCAATTTAAGTAATTATATTAGAAGAACATCAAATCAATATTTTCAAAAATTCTAGGTTATCACATCCCTCCCCCCTTTAGAACTTTTCGTCCTCGAAAAGGAACAAAGCAATAATTTTAATTACAATGCTTATTATCAGTTAAATTATTCGTAATCATCTTTAACTCTTAACTCTTTTTATTCTAAAGTTTTAAAGCACTTTAAAAATATACATAATATTATCAAAATAATTTAATAAAAATACTTTTTATAACTCGATGTTTCCATAAGTCCATCCTTGTTCTCATAGAAATTCGGTCATACGTTGATCAGGCATAGGACTGAAAATCTATAAGTATTTGGTAAACCCGTTTTCAACACCCAGTGAAAATACTTGGAAAATATTTTTGTGAAAAATATAGAAAACATTTTTGGTGAGAATACTCTAGAAATCATCACCTCCTCCATGGTCGCAGTTAGCCCGATGATTACGTCGCCATCCCGGCAAAATTATAGAAAACTGTAGGCGTCCACGCCCCTCGATTATACCAAGGAACCGCTATAGATCGCAGTTACATCCACGGTTATGTAATATCCCAGAATTTCCAGAAATTTAGAATGTGATAATCTCTTAATTTAAATTATCTGAACTGATAAAATTGTTATTTTCAAAAATAAATAACCAGGTAATAATAATATAATGTCTTAATTATGGTTATAGATTGGTTTTTAAAATAAGAATAATTATTTTGTTTGTGTAAATAAATTCTAAATTGACTTATTGTTTTCAAAGTTAATAAGTGTGTTTAAATATATTTATATCTGTTTATTTAAATTGATTTTTAAAATAGGATAAATTATTTATAAATAATAATGTGCTTATTTAAAAATTGATATTTATATTTATTTAAATTGATTTTAGATTTGGATTTTTTAAATTGACTTTGAATTTGAATATAGATTTTAATTTAAGAAGATATACATACATATTAAAATAAAATAATAATATAGTTTGGTTTTAAATTATATAGATAATGTTTTTTTTGGCAATATAGATAATGTTTTTAGTTAAAAATAAGATTTGTTTTATATTCTTTTATAGAAATTTATCTATAGAAATTTGGATATGTATTTATTTAATAAGAATAAATATAAAGGCTTTTTGAAATAGAATTTTAAAAGAGTTTGCAATATTATATACAATTTTATTTAAATTATAATTGGTTCTATTTTATTTTCTTTTAAAATTGTATTTATATAAATTTAGAAAACATTTATAAATTTATAAATGTATTTGTTAATTAGGAATTTAATTAGAAAAGTATTTATAAACTAAGAAAACATATTAGTTAATTAGGAAATTAATTTAAAAAGCTTTTAAATTTCTTTTAGAATAAATATACATAAATATTGACAAGTGTTAAGTTAGAAATCACTTTGATAACAAGTGTTAAACATTAAAATAAGCTAGAGACATGTATCATTTTATTTGAATTTTCTTTTAATTTAATAAAACTGAAAATTTGCCTATATAAAAACTATATTCTCTTCACTTTATTTTTCTTTAAAATTTATGTTCATTCCTAAAAGAAAACAAGAATTATCAATGCAATCTTTACTCTTCAAAAATCAGGAAATCCTCAAACTAAAATCTGAAATCCTTGATCAAGTTTTAATTCATTCCAAAATCTGAAATCTCCTCAAGTTCAAATCTGGAAATTTGTTTCCTCGTAAAACCTCTCAAGTTCTAAATGCAATCTTACTCTTCAAAACCCAAAAGACCAAAACCGAAAACCTAAGTGCAAATAAAATCTGCATTTCCATGTTTGCAACTTCCTCATACCAAATCTGCAGTATGTTTTCAAAAATTTCAAGTATTTGCAAGTCTTCAAAATGCATGCAAGTGAATAATCTAGGTCAAGGCAACCTGAAGCATTTCTGTTGAAAGCAAATTCAGTTTAGAGGCTTCGACTTCAAGTTCAAAATATTTTGCAAGTACTCCAGTTTTTAAATTTCCAAGTTCAAGGGTTTGCAAGTTTTCAAAAAAAAAAAAATACAAATCTGAAAAGCAAATTCAATTTGAAGGCTTCCTGTTCTTTTTCAAAGCTCTTCATCTCCTTGTTAAGTGAGTAAACTTTTTTATTAAAAGTTAAGTAGACAAATTAAGTTGCTTGAGATTCTATGATGAAAATGCTCTGCATGTTTATATATATATATATATATATATATAAGTGTAATGGTTTTATTTAATTGGTTGTGTTCAAAAGTGTGCATGTCTGTGTTACATTTTTCTCCCCTGTTCTTGTTTCAAGATTATCAAGTTTAAACAAAATTTCATGCTGGACTTACTCTGATTACAGGTAGGATTTGGTTATCAAGCATTAAATGTTTGTTTAAGCTAAGATTCAATATTAAAAATGAATTTAAGTAGAAATATTTAGCAACTCATCTGGGAATTAGAATTCAGCAAAAATTCTTATAAACACGATAAATCCAGTACTTTAATTCACCGTTTCAAATTTATGACTTGAATCCATTTTAGAAGTTAGGATTTTTAAAATTAAAATTAAAATTTTAAATAAAGTAATGAATGTGAATTTGGGATTTATCTGGAATGTAGTTCCTAGCCAATATCTGATGATCTATGCATCTGGGGTGTTTGGGGTTCTTGATGGAGCTAGAAGTAGGATTAGGGAGTGTGGCAAATTTGCTGAAGTGTAGTTAATCCATCATGGAGTTTGAATTTGCTCAAATTTGTTCCTTAAACCTAATTTCGGGTTGTGGTCAGTATTTGGAGGAGATCGTCACCAATGATCGATCGAGTTGGTTGTGGTTGTAGGAAGTGGTTGCGTAGGTATGCGGCAAGGCGTGGACGAAGGGGTTCATCCTCCGGTGGACAGTGGCGTGTGGACGAAGGGTTTCTCTGGCATGGGTTTTGTTCCAGATTTGATTAGGAATACTCGATCTTACTCGAGGGCTCGTGATGGTGGTTGAAGGATCTAAGAGGGCTGCTGTGATGTAAGGTGATGCGCCGGAAGGTTCATCGTTGACCGAAGGTGGTTCCGCACTGGTGCAGGTGCACGAGATGTTTGGTGTCTGTAAGTATTTGGGAATTGGGTTGCTGGGTATTAGCTTGGGTAGAATAACGTGTTTTTGAGTTGATAACTCGAGTATCAACTCGGGTAGAGATGAGATGGATCTTGTTAACAGTTTAATAATTACAGGGTTTATAATTTGAAATTTTAACTAAGACTTAGATTAAGTTTTGAAATGGAAGAAGGAGGAAAGAGGAACTCGGGTGTTTTGGGGTTTTGATCGGGTTAGACCCGAGGTTTTATTAAAGAAAATTTTCAAAAATATTTAAAGGATTTTTTAAAACATGTTTAAATTTTAAATAAAGTATCTTTTGAATTTTTGGGTATGAATCTTGTTTTAAATTTATTTTTGATAAAATGAATGTTTCTTTAACATTGTATATGAAGTTGAACTTTATTTAATTTCAAATCTGTTAAATCAAGTTAAAATATTTTAAAACTTTAATATAAATGGAATTATAAAGATTTTATAAAGAGCAAGTATATTGATTTAAATTTAAAACTTGATTTAAACCATTACTTCATGATATTTTAAAGTATTTACAGGAAGTTGTGATTTGTAAACTTTAGATTATTATGTTGAATAAGTATTTAAACTTAATTAATAATTTGATTAAGTAAAGTCAAATTTTAAAGTAAATTGTTTAATAAGCATAATTAAGATAATGTTTTATGTTAAGGATAATTGTAACGACCCGTATTTTTACGGATCGAAACATTATTAAACTATATGCTTTAAGTCGTATTGCCATAAGTTAAGTTGTCCAAGAGTTGAGTCGTATGGAGGCATGAGTCGTGACCGACTTAGTGGTGTTGAGCGACTCATGGTAGTGGCCGACTTAAGATAGGTAGCGACTTAAGGAAGGTGGCCGAGTTATAGAAGCTTAGGTCGTGTGGAGGTTAGCTCGTGTGAGCGACTTAAGGTGTTGCCGAGTTAAGGTGTGGTCGACATAAGGTGGTAGGCGAGTTAGTGGGTTGGACCGACTCATAGGGTGACCGACCTAAGAAGGCTACGGCTTAACAGGGTTAGCGGGTTAACGAGTTAGGAGATAGGTCGTTGGCGACTTAAGACAGTGGACGGGTTAACGGCTTAATGTAACGTCACAGATTTTCGTTCTTCGAAAATCCGACATCGATACTCACTTTATCGACTGCCGAGAAATCGAAGGCCGAAAACCGAGATGTTATGGGGTTTTAAGAAAAATTTAGAAAAAGAAAAGAGAGAAAAAGAAGATAGAAAATTTAGATAAGGTAGAAGATGAAAAAGATAGAATATTTAGATAGGGAAAAGAAGATAGAAAATTTTAAAGTAGAAGGAAAAGAGAATAGAGGAAAAAGGAAAACAGAAGAAAATAGGACGGAACAGAACATAACAGAACAACATCAGAATCTCACAATTCGCAGCGGAACAACATATAATAATAAATGAATAATCTTTAAATAAAGAACTATATCAGTTATTACATCACATTATATTACATTACATCAAATCATCAGAGTGTACAACAACAACAACATCAAACAATAACAACAGCGGAAAAAGAGATATTATATACTAATAATACGCCATGCCATCCAGCTTGCCTCCAGCAACTCCTGAATATCCAGAATATCCTGATAAACCTAACTCTTAACTGCCCGTGTGGAAATTGGTGGGCACCCAGAGTTTAGGAAAGAAAACAATAAACTCCGAGTCAGTCATGTGACTGGTGTGAGAACTCAAAACAGTTTATTTTTTTCTTTAAAATCAAAATAGAGGAATATTTTTAAAATCAATTCGCAATGCTTTTAAAAATGTAACTACCATAAGACCTCCCACCACACACACAATGCAAACGCAGACTTGGAGGAGATTTCTTCTTATGTTAGTCAAAGATGCTTGATACGCATTAAAATAACATTTGATATTATTACTAGTGCATAGTGTAGAACAAATCTTTTCGAAAGTAAAGATATAAATCATAGCCAGCATAGGTACCATTATATTATGCCTACTATAGCTACCTCCTGAGGAAGCAGGTTCTACAACTAAAACCGTACAAGTCACGTATTGTTTCTTTGGATTTCCAACGAATGGTCAGGCCAAGGAACTTCCCATTGCCACATGAGAATGCCTCTGGATGGACATCCTCGAGAACCAAACCGGATCTCTACCAACACAAGGCCGGGTTACTCCTAACTGAGTAACAACTGACCGAATATGCCATCCCCCGGTCCTTTGGGACCTTTATCAACCGAGCGCTCGTAATCAATTCACACAATCATAAAGTGTTTTCAACATGAGTAAGTATCTGGGCTCCATACCATGATACCACCCTTTTCCAGAAGGAAATGGACACATCCTAAAGGGCGCTACCCCTCATAACCTTGCTGCTTCTTTCCTGTTTTGACCATTCACGGTGTGTGAGGCTCGACGAATTCACGTCCACAAAAACATACTTTATACAAAAGCCATGCTTTGGGTCAACAAATGATCAACACAATGATCACTAAGATAGACGATCAAATAAATGATCCTATCACAATAATCAACACAATGATCATTTCAGCATCACTCAGCATGTCACATTACCAAACTGGGAATATATCGCTGATAACTTCAACTATATAACCTTTGAGCTCGTGCGTCTCAAAGAAGGGTGTTAAGCTAAAAGAATAAATTCTCCGCCACCTCAGAAATATATTTGAAAGAAATCGGCTTTATATCTCAACTTGTAATGTCAGACATACAATCCATACAAGTCTGTTCCGGGCTCGAACAGAACCGAAGGCACTTACAAAGAAGTCCTTGCAATCCGAATAATTTCTAATCACGTTCGGATTTCCCATCACTTATGGAGATCTCTATACCGGGGATCAGCCAGTGCAGAGACAATCAACAAGAAACCCTTTCGTTTCCGAAAATATCCGGTCTTCAACACCGGTCTTCGAATGCAATTCATAACGACGTATCACATATTCGGAATGGGTTATACGACCCCATGGTCCTTTCCCGGTTAACCCGAATAGTGAGCGCTTATTTTAAAAAAAAAAAAAAAAAAAAAAAAGTGTGGCATTCAATTTCAAACAATTCACAACAAATACCTATTCAAAGGTAAATATCGATAGTCGGTTATTGATCTATCAATAGATATGCCAACATCTCCAGAATCCAAATAATTTTCCAAATTATTTATTTCCCAAAAATATCTTTAGAAGATATAACTTTCCATATTTCAAAAAATAAATCAATATTTATTTTTAAACCTATTTTCCAATTCCTTTTATAAATTCCATATTGAATTTATATTTCCAAAATATTTATGAATATATGATTTCAAATATCCATTTTTCAATTTATCTTCAAAAAGATAAATTCTCAACATATTCACTTTATATTGGAAAACATTTCTATACTTATTAAATAAGTAATTCACAATCTTTTTATTTTCAACCTTAGAAAATATTCAATATACTTAAATCGAATTAAGTATATATTTCATTCTTTAAGGAAATCATTCACTTAACATATTTATTTGGGGCAAAACGAATGTTGCGTAAAACATCGTTACAACAACCCAAAATCAATAGTATAGGGATTCGAAATTAAAATAGATATATAAATCCCAATACTATACAAAACATTTCCTTTCGGAAATTATCTATTATAACAACAGTGTTATAATCTACTATTTTCTTCTATTTCTCGAAAACATCTATTTCAGCAATGAATGTTGAAATCTATGATTTCGAATCTCAATATATTTTAAAACATCTTTAGAGCGTTTTAATTCTATTTAAAACATCATGTTCAAAATAATTCCTTTAACATATTATTCACTATTCAAAAACGTGAATATATTACGTTAACAAATTTCATCTTTCTATTCATTTTATTTTAAGGAATTATTCACTGTCTAAAACATGAATATAACTCTATAAATAAACTACAACAATTTTACTTATCAAAATAAGTCATTTCGAATTTATAAAACAACGTTTATAAATTCTATTTCTATTTATTTTATAACAACTTCCTTTTATAAATTTCCTTTATTAACCTATCTCAGTTCATATTACAGTGATATATTAAAAATTCATATTATAAGTCAAATACTTATAATTTATTTATTTACAAAATTGTTTCTTTGAACTTCTCAAATTTATAAATTTTATAACTTATAAGATTCATTTATTTATCCAACTCATTCCTTTAATAACTTTATAAATTTTATAAACCTACTGCTTATAAAATTCTATTTATAACTTCACCGTTATAATTCTATAATTCTAATTTATGAAATTCATTTACAATTCTTTCTAACACTTAGAAAAGTTCGTTTTATACTTCTAATATTTTTAATTTACAAATATCAATTTATAAATCTTTTAATACAAATGAATTTGTATTATTATTTTAAAACATCTTTTAAACTCTTTTAGAATTCCATCATTTTGATTTATAAAATAATCCAATTTCATAAATCCTGTATTTAAACTTTCTTTTACAATAGATTCAAAATCTCAGTTTAAACTATTTTATAAAATCATAAATCCCATATTTTCAAAAAATCAATTTTTTTAACTATGTTTCTCAAAAATAAAATTTTTAACATTAAAAATTATAACGTTCATTTAATTATAATGGATCAATTCCAAAAATATTTAATAAACGTATATTTCCAAAAATCCTTTTTGAAATTAAAATCGTTATTTTTAAATTTCAAAAATTGGATCCGATGATGCAACACATCAAATAGTCAATCACGATTTTCCAATATCATATGTCGATATGATAAACAATCAAACATCACAATATTTAAAATCAATAAATATTTGTGAGGAATCCAGTTGGATCCCTCCAACCTGTTTCCCTGCATCCACAGACATTAGCACAATACCATTCCGTTTCAAGATGGAATATCGCAGTATATGGGATTTTATAAAATATATATCCGCTTACTAACGGCGCATAGGGTCTCATCCGCTAAAAAGAAATGCGGGAAATCAATCAACTGCAATATATACATATGCCAATATATATATATTGCTATATATATAATATAATACCAATTCCACTTCGAGGTGGAATATCGCGGTATATGTGTGTAATAAATAACCTCCGCTTACTAACGGCGTATAGGGTCTATTCACATCCAATATATATATAACAATCATCATTCAATCATTCAATCAACACAGCCAATCAAATTTTAAATCTAACTATTTAAAATTTAAATAAACAACAGAAATTCCTTTTGAGTGAGAAGTTCTCACCTTTATTCCCGTTTGCCATCCACTTCCAATTTAACTTGTTTTCTTCATTTATACCTTGTATAAATATTATACACAATTTATTAATATTCGAAATAATCGAATAATAAATTTTCATTCTTGATTGTTTAATTAATCAATAGTTTTATTTAAACCAATCTCTTTTTAAATAAATTTATTTTAACAAATTTTTCCTTTGAAAATAATTCTAACTATTTATTTAAGTAAATTTTCCTTTGATAAAATATCCTTTAGTTATTAAAATAAACAGATAAATTTTGTTAAAATAATTAATCCTCATATTATGTATTATTTTAATATAAACTTAGTAAATTTAAAATCTATCTGTACATTTATTTTACATTTCTAACTAATGACTTATTTATTTATAAGTTAAATAAATCATTCTTTTAAAATCTACTTTAAGTTTAAACCTTGTTTTAAACATTTAAATATTTAAACTTTTATTTCAAATTAACTTCTCTTTTATTCTAAATCAACTATTTTTTTCTTTAACTAATCTTTTTATCAAATAAATTTGAATTCTTATCAAATTTTCTTTAATAAAATATTTTTCATTTGAAACTAAATTTATAATTAACTGATAATTTTGTTTTAACAAATAAATTTAATTTTAAACATATCTTCTTTTATAAATCCCTTTACTGTAATAATTCTATTTATATCCTTAACTATTTAAATTTAACTTATATACATTTACTGTAAATTAATTTCTTTTCTTTCAAAGTTTTATCCATATACTCATTTATTGTTTTCTTAAATACATTTAAATTGAAATTTACATATGTATACAGATTCAACCAAAATTTGATTTGAATAATAGGTGACAAAGCAAGGTCACTATTTAAAACAAATTGATGCAGCTAAAATGATTCAAGTTCAAATATACAAGTGTAGCTAGTAAGAATCAAAATGGACAGCAGCTGTTACCCAATTGCAAGAAAGTCAAGCCACTGGACTCAACACAGCTGCTAAAAAAAAAATGCTATCAAGACTTCAAGTCCCAAGCAACAGAGAATTTAAAGAACAGGAGTAAACAAGCACAGAGGCCTGCATGACCCAATACACCGAAGACCAGATCATAAAAAAAAAAAAATTATCATAACAGTGAACATGAAGACTGGAACAACAACAAATGCAAGACCGAATGATTGCACCTGTTCTTATCAATTTTAAAATTAAGGTAGCTTCTGTTCTTATCAATTAAAAAAAAAAACAAAACCAATTATACAGTGTGTTATCTGTTCCTATCAGTTTAGAATTCAAAGTAGCCGAGCAACTGAAAACCACCAATCATCAAAACACAGCATGCCAATTAACCCAGCAGATGACAACGAACAACCCCCAAATTCATAGTATGAAATCAAGCACGTATCTGTTCTTATCAGTTACAGTTCAAGAAATCGAGCAATTGATAACCAAAAACCCCCCAAAACAGTAGCATGCCACCCAAAATTCAATGCAAACAAATCTAAATACTTGCATTAAGATAATCGTGAGCCAAAAGACTCACCTTTACAAATAAATGAAGAGCACGCAAACGAAGCAGCGAACTCGAAGTGGTCGAAGCAAAATTGAAGCCGAAGCCCTAGCTAATTGAAGACGAACGAAGAATCAAAGCTTCAAATTTGCAAAGCCCTAATTTCTGAAGGCGAACGAAAACGATTACACGGCCGCCATTTTTTTTTCTTTTTTTTTTTCTTTCGTATCAATGAATAATGGGGAGAGGGCCGGGTATAAAATAGAAAAGGGGGCGACGTGCAATTGCGTGATGAAAGGCATGGAACACGGCATGTATTATGGGTATGGAGGAATGCTCAAAGTAAGGTAATGTTTACTTCTTTTTTCATTATTATTTTTTTATTTTATTTTCTCTTTTAAATTTAATTAGTTTTTGTTAAAATTATGTTGTAAAAAAAATCTTAACTAGTATATATTCTTTATTTATTTTATTATATATATATATATATATTTATTTTTATATTATATTTTCTTTCTTATTTTAAATCCAAATTATTTTTCTAAATCATTAATTCAAATTTAAAATATAAGTTCAATATTAAATTTCAACTTCAAAGTAAAAATTCAAATTTCTATTCAACTTTAAAAATAGATTAAATTCAAAAATTTAATCGCCAAATTTCATAGTCTTATTGGAATTCAATTTAAAATTATCTCAAATATTTAAAATTAATTAAATATCTTCATTTTTAAATTGTTCAAAATTCAGGATCGTTACAATCTCCCCTACTTAAAAGAATTTCGTCCCGAAATTATAAGTTAAGAAGAATACCCTTATCCCGTTTATCATTTTTCACAATTCAAATAGTTTTATCAACTTACTAGTCTAAATCTTTTTACTAGAGATTCATTATCTTTTCAACTATCTTTCCAACTTCAATTATAGGTTTCAAACAACATTGTTCTTTTAACAATTTAAATTTAAATTCAAATTCAAATTTCAAACTTTCAAATTTTTCTCAAAATTTTTCTAACATCCTAAATTTTCGAAAAATTTCGCCAGCGTTTCCTTTGCGCGGCTAGCTCGGTACGACTACAAAATGGCACCACGGCCCCTCAGAATCAAAAAGAAAAGAGAAAAGCCAAGTGGCTAGAGAAGAAAGTCATCAAATTTCATACTGAAATTGAAATACATACCTTTTGTCGAGCAATTCAATTTTATCTTTGAAATTAAAATTTCAATTCCTTTATATACCTGTATAACCTGTACAATCTGCTAGTAGTAGCATCCAAATCCAACATTCAAACCATTTTGCAAATTCTATTACAAAATTTTCAACATATACTTCTTATATATTTTTACTTCACTGTTGAAGTTACATATCCAATTTCATTCAATTTCACAATTTAAATTTCATTCGAATTCAATTCACAATTTCAAATCTATTTGAATTAAATTCTCAATTCTAAATATTGAATTCTATCGATTTACTTTCATTTAGTAATTCATATTACTACTTTAAATTAGCTTCATTCACTAATTCATTTCAATTTCAATTTCCATATTCAATTCATCTCGAATTTACTTAATTACTCAATTCTATTTTATTGCTTACGACCAATTCACATACCATCTTTATTCAATTTTATTCACATTCCATATTCATATTCATTCCATGAATTAATAATTTATCAAGTTAGTTTACTTGAATTCAATTCATTTTACTTTATTTAATTTCATATACTAATGATAATAATTCAATAGTATCACTTCTAACAATCATGCAACCATATACTATAATAATACCTAGAAAATCATTTCTTTTCTATACAAAAATTGTTTTGGGCAAAAATTATTTTATAATATAAATCAATTTTATATTCACTAACAAATACGCGCTCATATCTATTATTACACTCAAACTCATTCTAGAGTACTGCTGACTCTATCTCTAACGAGTAATACCCAACAGAACCATGGTTGTCGCTTAACCAACAGCTCTGATACCAAATGTAACGTCACGGATTTTCGTTCTTCGAAAATCCGACATCGATACTCACTTTATCGACTGCCGAGAAATCGAAGGCCGAAAACCGAGATGTTATGGGGTTTTAAGAAAAATTTAGAAAAAGAAAAGAGAGAAAAAGAAGATAGAAAATTTAGATAAGGTAGAAGATGAAAAAGATAGAATATTTAGATAGGGAAAAGAAGATAGAAAATTTTAAAATAGAAGGAAAAGAGAATAGAGGAAAAAGGAAAACAGAAGAAAATAGGACGGAACAGAACATAACAGAACAACATCAGAATCTCACAATTCGTAGCGGAACAACATATAATAATAAATGAATAATCTTTAAATAAAGAACTATATCAGTTATTACATCACATTATATTACATTACATCAAATCATCAGAGTGTACAACAACAACAACATCAAACAATAACAACAGCGGAAAAAGAGATATTATATACTAATAATACGCCATGCCATCCAGCTTGCCTCCAGCAACTCCTGAATATCCAGAATATCCTGATAAACCTAACTCTTAACTGCCCGTGTGGAAATTGGTGGGCACCCAGAGTTTAGGAAAGAAAACAATAAACTCCGAGTCAGTCATGTGACTGGTGTGAGAACTCAAAACAGTTTATTTTTTTCTTTAAAATCAAAATAGAGGAATATTTTTAAAATCAATTCGCAATGCTTTTAAAAATGTAACTACCATAAGACCTCCCACCACACACACAATGCAAACGCAGACATGGAGGAGATTTCTTCTTATGTTAGTCAAAGATGCTTGATACACATTAAAATAACATTTGATATTATTACTAGTGCATAGTGTAGAACAAATCTTTTCGAAAGTAAAGATATAAATCATAGCCAGCATAGGTACCATTATATTATGCCTACTATAGCTACCTCCTGAGGAAGCAGGTTCTACAACTAAAACCGTACAAGTCACGTATTGTTTCTTTGGATTTCCAACGAATGGTCAGGCCAAGGAACTTCCCATTGCCACGTGAGAAAGCCTCTGGATGGACATCCCCGAGAACCAAACCGGATCTCTACCAACACAAGGCCGGGTTACTCCTAACTGAGTAACAACTGACCGAATATGCCATCCCCCGGTCCTTTGGGACCTTTATCAACCGAGCGCTCGTAATCAATTCACACAATCATAAAGTGTTTTCAACATGAGTAAGTATCTGGGCTCCATACCATGATACCACCCTTTTCCAGAAGGAAATGGACACATCCTAAAGGGCGCTACCCCTCATAACCTTGCTGCTTCTTTCCTGTTTTGACCATTCACGGTGTGTGAGGCTCGACGAATTCACGTCCACAAAAACATACTTTATACAAAAGCCATGCTTTGGGTCAACAAATGATCAACACAATGATCACTAAGATAGACGATCAAATAAATGATCCTATCACAATAATCAACACAATGATCATTTCAGCATCACTCAGCATGTCACATTACCAAACTGGGAATATATCGCTGATAACTTCAACTATATAACCTTTGAGCTCGTACGTCTCAAAGAAGGGTGTTAAGCTAAAAGAATAAATTCTCCGCCACCTCAGAAATATATTTGAAAGAAATCGGCTTTATATCTCAACTTGTAATGTCAGACATACAATCCATACAAGTCTGTTCCGGGCTCGAACAGAACCGAAGGCACTTACAAAGAAGTCCTTGCAATCCGAATAATTTCTAATCACGTTCGGATTTCCCATCACTTATGGAGATCTCTATACCGGGGATCAGCCAGTGCAGAGACAATCAACAAGAAACCCTTTCGTTTTCGAAAATATCCGGTCTTCAACACCGGTCTTCGAATGCAATTCATAACGACGTATCACATATTCGGAATGGGTTATACGACCCCATGGTCCTTTCCCGGTTAACCCGAATAGTGAGCGCTTATTTTAAAAAAAAAAAAAAAATAAGTGTGGCATTCAATTTCAAACAATTCACAACAAATACCTATTCAAAGGTAAATATCGATAGTCGGTTATTGATCTATCAATAGATATGCCAACATCTCCAGAATCCAAATAATTTTCCAAATTATTTATTTCCCAAAAATATCTTTAGAAGATATAACTTTCCATATTTCAAAAAATAAATCAATATTTATTTTTAAACCTATTTTCCCAATTCCTTTTATAAATTCCATATTGAATTTATATTTCCAAAATATTTATGAATATATGATTTCAAATATCCATTTTTCAATTTATCTTCAAAAAGATAAATTCTCAACATATTCACTTTATATTGGAAAACATTTCTATACTTATTAAATAAGTAATTCACAATCTTTTTATTTTCAACCTTAGAAAATATTCAATATACTTAAATCGAATTAAGTATATATTTCATTCTTTAAGGAAATCATTCACTTAACATATTTATTTGGGCCAAAACGAATGTTGCGTAAAACATCGTTACAACAACCCAAAATCAATAGTATAGGGATTCGAAATTAAAATAGATATATAAATCCCAATACTATACAAAACATTTCCTTTCGGAAATTATCTATTATAACAACAGTGTTATAATCTACTATTTTCTTCTATTTCTCGAAAACATCTATTTCAACAATGAATGTTGAAATCTATGATTTCGAATCTCAATATATTTTAAAACATCTTTAGATCGTTTTAATTCTAATTAAAACATCATGTTCAAAATAATTCCTTTAACATATTATTCACTATTCAAAAACGTGAATATATTACGTTAACAAATTTCATCTTTCTATTCATTTTATTTTAAGGAATTATTCACTGTCTAAAACATGAATATAACTCTATAAATAAACTACAACAATTTTACTTATCAAAATAAGTCATTTCGAATTTATAAAACAACGTTTATAAATTCTATTTCTATTTATTTTATAACAACTTCCTTTTATAAATTTCCTTTATTAACCTATCTCAGTTCATATTACAGTGATATATTAAAAATTCATATTATAAGTCAAATACTTATAATTTATTTATTTACAAAATTGTTTCTTTGAACTTCTCAAATTTATAAATTTTATAACTTATAAGATTCATTTATTTATCCAACTCATTCCTTTAATAACTTTATAAATTTTATAAACCTACTGCTTATAAAATTCTATTTATAACTTCACCGTTATAATTCTATAATTCCAATTTATGAAATTCATTTACAATTCTTTCTAACACTAAGAAAAGTTCGTTTTATACTTCTAATATTTTTAATTTACAAATATCAATTTATAAATCTTTTAATACAAATGAATTTGTATTATTATTTTAAAACATCTTTTAAACTCTTTTAGAATTCCATCATTTTGATTTATAAAATAATCCAATTTCATAAATCCTGTATTTAAACTTTCTTTTACAATAGATTCAAAAATCTCAGTTTAAACTATTTTATAAAATCATAAATCCCATATTTTCAAAAAATCAATTTTTTTAACTATATTTCTCAAAAATAAAATTTTTATAACATTAAAAATTATAACGTTCATTTAATTATAATGGATCAATTCCAAAAATATTTAATAAACGTATATTTCCAAAAATCCTTTTTGAAATTAAAATCGTTATTTTTAAATTTCAAAAATTGGATCCGATGATGCAACACATCAAATAGTCAATCACGATTTTCCAATATCATATGTCGATATGATAAACAATCAAACATCACAATATTTAAAATCAATAAATATTTGTGAGGAATCCAGTTGGATCCCTCCAACCTGTTTCCCTGCATCCACAGACATTAGCACAATACCATTCCGTTTCAAGACGGAATATCGCAGTATATGGGATTTTATAAAATATATATCCGCTTACTAACGGCGCATAGGGTCTCATCCGCTAAAAAGAAATGCGGGAAATCAATCAACTGCAATATATACATATGCCAATATATATATATTGCTATATATATAATATAATACCAATTCCACTTCGAGGTGGAATATCGCGGTATATGTGTGTAATAAATAACCTCCGCTTACTAACGGCGTATAGGGTCTATTCACATCCAATATATATATAACAATCATCATTCAATCATTCAATCAACACAGTCAATCAAATTTTAAATCTAACTATTTAAAATTTAAATAAACAACAGAAATTCCTTTTGAGTGAGAAGTTCTCACCTTTATTCCCGTTTGCCATCCACTTCCAATTTAACTTGTTTTCTTCATTTATACCTTGTATAAATATTATACACAATTTATTAATATTCGAAATAATCGAATAATAAATTTTCATTCTTGATTGTTTAATTAATCAATAGTTTTATTTAAACCAATCTCTTTTTAAATAAATTTATTTTAACAAATTTTTCCTTTGAAAATAATTCTAACTATTTATTTAAGTAAATTTTCCTTTGATAAAATATCCTTTAGTTATTAAAATAAACAGATAAATTTTGTTAAAATAATTAATCCTCATATTATGTATTATTTTAATATAAACTTAGTAAATTTAAAATCTATCTGTACATTTATTTTACATTTCTAACTAATGACTTATTTATTTATAAGTTAAATAAATCATTCTTTTAAAATCTACTTTAAGTTTAAACCTTGTTTTAAACATTTAAATATTTAAACTTTTATTTCAAATTAACTTCTCTTTTATTCTAAATCAACTATTTTTTTCTTTAACTAATCTTTTTATCAAATAAATTTGAATTCTTATCAAATTTTCTTTAATAAAATATTTTTCATTTGAAACTAAATTTATAATTAACTGATAATTTTGTTTTAACAAATAAATTTAATTTTAAACATATCTTCTTTTATAAATCCCTTTACTGTAATAATTCTATTTATATCCTTAACTATTTAAATTTAACTTATATACATTTACTGTAAATTAATTTCTTTTCTTTCAAAGTTTTATCCATATACTCATTTACTATTTTCTTAAATACATTTAAATTGAAATTTACATATGTATACAGATTCAACCAAAATTTGATTTGAATAATAGGTGACAAAGCAAGGTCACTATTTAAAACAAATTGATGCAGCTAAAATGATTCAAGTTCAAATATACAAGTGTAGCTAGTAAGAATCAAAATGGACAGCAGCTGTTACCCAATTGCAAGAAAGTCAAGCCACTGGACTCAACACAGCTGCTAAAAAAAAATGCTATCAAGACTTCAAGTCCCAAGCAACAGAGAATTTAAAGAACAGGAGTAAACAAGCACAGAGGCCTGCATGACCCAATACACCGAAGACCAGATCATAAAAAAAAAAATATTATCATAACAGTGAACATGAAGACTGGAACAACAACAAATGCAAGACCGAATGATAGCACCTGTTCTTATCAATTTTAAAATTAAGGTAGCTTCTGTTCTTATCAATTAAAAAAAAAAACAAAACCAATTATACAGTGTGTTATCTGTTCCTATCAGTTTAGAATTCAAAGTAGCCGAGCAACTGAAAACCACCAATCATCAAAACACAGCATGCCAATTAACCCAGCAGATGACAACGAACAACCCCCAAATTCATAGTATGAAATCAAGCACGTATCTGTTCTTATCAGTTACAGTTCAAGAAATCGAGCAATTGATAACCAAAAACCCCCCAAAACAGTAGCATGCCACCCAAAATTCAATGCAAACAAATCTAAATACTTGCATTAAGATAATCGTGAGCCAAAAGACTCACCTTTACAAATAAATGAAGAGCACGCAAACGAAGCAGCGAACTCGAAGTGGTCGAAGCAAAATTGAAGCCGAAGCCCTAGCTAATTGAAGACGAACGAAGAATCAAAGCTTCAAATTTGCAAAGCCCTAATTTCTGAAGGCGAACGAAAACGATTACACGGCCGCCATTTTTATTTCTTTTTTTTTCTTTCGTATCAATGAATAATGGGGAGAGGGCCGGGTATAAAATAGAAAAGGGGGCGACGTGCAATTGCGTGATGAAAGGCATGGAACACGGCATGTATTATGGGTATGGAGAAATGCTCAAAGTAAGGTAATGTTTACTTCTTTTTTCATTATTTTTTTTATTTTATTTTCTCTTTTAAATTTAATTAGTTTTTGTTAAAATTATGTTGTAAAAAAAATCTTAACTAGTATATATTCTTTATTTATTTTATTATATATATATATATTATATATTTATTTTTATATTATATTTTCTTTCTTATTTTAAATCCAAATTATTTTTCTAAATCATTAATTCAAATTTAAAATATAAGTTCAATATTAAATTTCAACTTCAAAGTAAAAATTCAAATTTCTATTCAACTTTAAAAATAGATTAAATTCAAAAATTTAATCGCCAAATTTCATAGTCTTATTGGAATTCAATTTAAAATTATCTCAAATATTTAAAATTAATTAAATATCTTCATTTTTAAATTGTTCAAAATTCAGGATCGTTACACTTAACGACCTATAGGATTTGGAGCGACCTAAGGTAGTTGACGACTTACGGGTTAACGAGTTACGACTTATAGATTTGAGCGACTTAGGGGGTAGACGACCTATGATAGTTAGAGGCTTAAGGGTTTAGGTCGTGAGTCGTTTGGAACGACTTAACAAGATAGCGACCTAGTAGTTAGCCTATGTTGTAGTTAAGTCGTGAACGACCTAAGGCTTGAGTCGTGTGTGTTTTTAGGTCGTCTCATAGTTAAGTCGTGTGGTCCTGTGTTGAGTCGCGCGTGTTAGGTCGCGTGCATGATTTAGGTCGCATAGGTGTTGGGTCGGCACTAGGGCTAAGTCGTTAAGTCGCTGGGCCGTGTGAGTGTTAGGTCGTGAGTCGCATCTGGGTAGGTCGTTGGGTCGTGTGGGGCTGTTAGGTCGTAGGTCGGCCATAGTTAGGTCGTGAGCGACCTAAAAGCGAGCGACTTAAGGGACGTTTCAGCCTATAAATATGTGTCCATATCTTCACTTTTTGGCACCGGATTTTGAAGCGACGAAGTGCTGCCATTTTGAGAGCTCGACTACAACACTTCTTCAATTCTTTTCTCCACTCTAATCTAGTGCTAACATCCATCCAAGATCGAAGATCAAGATCAAAGATTTAAGAGCCAAAGTTGAAGATCTTCATCCGTTCGAGAGAGATTTCATTGTTTGAAGCGAGAGTTTGCCGGATCAAGCTAGTTTCTTCGCTGTCCAGATCTGGAGTTGGTTGTTTTTGAGGTGTTTAGGTGATTCAGTGAGTGGTAGTTATCTCTCACATGGACCCAAGGGAGTATATTGGATTGGTGGCTTGTTTATGTGTTAAAGATAGTGATTTCTTGCATTTTCCCTAAGTATGCATGTAGATCTATCATCTATGAAGTTTTGACACCTATTTTACTACATGTTAACTTATGCAAGTTTATTCATCAAGTTGTAGAGACATTTGCCTATTATTCATGCTTATTAGATATGGACACTTTAATTACCAAATTGCCATTTCCTTGTATACTTGTTTATTAAACCTTGTTTGAATATTTGATTGCTTGGATTAATGATTGTCTTGATTGATTGTTTAGAGTTAGTTGATTTATGATTGGATCTAGACAAGTATGGTCGAAAATGATTCAAAAGCTAAGGGAGAGGTTAAGGGATGAGAAAAGCTGCGCGTGGCATATGTAGCGGATGATGAAGCTCATATGGACAGATATGATGACAATGTTGTGATGGAGCTTTGCTTTGATGAGATGAGGCGAAGCATGATGTGATATAGTCTTGGCATAATCCAAGTAGGGATCATTCCAAGCATGTTGATAACTCAAGGGATGGTTCGAGTTGGTTGATAATGGATTGCTCGAGAAGTAGCTTGGGCTAGTATGAGAATAGTCGTCGAGGAGGATGACTAGGAGGCTTGGATCTCATCGTTGTTGAAGGTTCTAGTAAATTAAAAGCAAGAGTACATGGGATGCCCAAACGACTACAGGTAGGTGGTCGGGACACCCAAAAGACTACAGGTAGGTGGTCGAGTACTCTGGGCAGAGTAGGTAAGTCCTAGGCACGGGTCACGATGACGTGCAGAGTTTATCTAGAACCGGGGTTACCATTAGCCCTTGACAGGTGGTCATTCAATTAACGGTGAAATCGAGGCAATAATAACAGTGATAGCCAGAGTCATGGATGTTTGGTTGTATCGTCATTCAGACTCAAGAGAGATGTTTTCTAGGTGCTTATCTGATCTTGGTTTAGGCCTTGGGGGTTTGTATTTGGAAAACATCGACCTTGACTCGAGTGATAATTACTTTACTTAAATTGTTTGCTTTGCTATGCTTGTTTATGCTTAGTGGGTCTGGGGGCTATCACTGTAGAATGAGGTGGAGTGGGATGGTTGAGTTCCTATTCCTTTTATCATTTATGCTCTTTTGGTATGTTTGGTAGTTAATTTACTGCTCACTAAGACTGTTGTCTGACTCAAGGTTTTATGTTCAACTCTTATTACCTTGGGCTGATCATCCATGTTGGGATGGGCAGACTAGGTAGCAGGTGACAGGTGCTGTTCTTGGCTACCAATGCTGTTGATGACAAAGACGAGCTGGAGGCTAGCATATTAGTTTTCTTACTATATGTACTGGATGTTCCGCTGCTTGTATATGTTTGAGTGTTATGTAGTGAGGCTTGATGTATTAATTGTTCAGATGCTTGTATCAAACCTTTATGAAGTCTATATGATGATATTCTGTTATGAGCTTCACTATATACATATATTTCTCTATTGTATTTTGTCCATGCGCTGTGAGTTGTACGATAGATCTTACCCTGACTATCGTCCATGGCTGCCTGGCACGCCTTTCAGCGCACCATTTCCTTGTTTTAGTGCGGGAGTCATGGGCAGTCGTCACATTTGGTATCAGAGCTTTGGTTAATCGATTTTAGCCAACGCTCGCTGACGTAACTACGTATGAGAGACGTAATTGTAATTTTGATGGATGATTACTATATATAATATAGTAGTTTAGAAGGATTTGAACTCCTTATGTAGTTGTTTCTCAAGGTGTTCTAAATCATTCCTTTTTGTAGATATTAAGGATGAGTCGAAGTGAGAGACAAGCTGCTAGGGAAAGCCGTGCTGCTGGGGGAGCTACTGACTATGCTACAATGTTCAAAGCTATGATGACTTCGATCATGAGAAGGATACCAACTTCAGGACCGTCAGTAGATGTCGGAGTTCAAGTTCAAGCTCCAAGACCAGTGGATTTTGCTAAGTTGTGTAAAGACTATACTGCTCTTGGAGGGAAAGTTTTCTTGGGGACAGAATCAACCATAGAAGTTCAGAGATGGATTGATGCTTGTAGAAGGATTTTTGGTGACTTGGGAATCGAGGATGCAACTAAGAGGAAGCTTGCATCGAGACTGCTTCAGGGAAGAGCTGCTGACTGGTGGGGTTCTATCACTATTGATACTCCAGAGGAAGAGATTACTTGGGAGCAATTCCAAGTTAGATTTGAAGCTAAGTTCATTTCTACATCTCAGAAATCTGTTCTGTTTAAGAAGTTTGTGGAGCTCAAGCAAGGTGGGAGACCAGTTCTTGAGTATGTTTCTGAGTTTGAAGCTTTGTCCAAGTATGCTCGGTCGTATATTGAATCTCCCTATCAGAAGAATGAGAAGTTTGTGACAGGCTTGGACAATTATCTTGGGAGACAGTTGGTGGATCATCTGGATGATCCATTTGAGAAGCTTGTGGAGAAAGCTCTCAGGCATGAGAGTTTGTTTCCTAAGGAAGGGTCTGTTGTTGCTGTGACCAAGGAAGAGTCCAAACCACAGCAGGGTGGAAACAAGAAGAGGAAGCAGCAACAGCAGAAGGGTAAGAATGGCCAGAAGAAGCCAAAGGGCGAAGTGACCTGCTACAACTGCCAGCAGAAGGGCCATCTCTCTAAAGATTGTAGGAAACCCAAGGTGCCGGGAAAGTGTTACAACTGTGATAAGCTGGGACATATCAAGAAGGACTGTCCAGAACCGAGGAAAGATAAGCAGATTGTGCAAGCTTATGCTTTGGGGGCTGTTCCATCATCTTCGAAAGCTCCTACTGTGGAAGAGAAGGGGAAGAGTGTGGTGGTTCAAGGTACTCTTTCCATTTGTGGTGTTCCGGTTAGAGTGTTGTTTGATACTGGGGCATCACATTCGTTTGTTTGTGATGATTTGGTCGGCCGGTTGGGTTTGGAACCGGAAATTGTTGATAGACCATTGGTTGTGAGTAATCCAGTTGGGGGTTCGTCTTGATTGTGTATGGTATGCCATGGTCTAGTTGTATCGAGTCATGATTGCTCTTTTGTTTGTGATTGTTTTGTTCTGAACTTTGCGGGGTTCGGAATTATTTTGGGTATGGACTGGCTTAGGAAGTATGCGGCAAAGGTTGATTGTGAGAAACTGGAGGTGACAGTCGGAAATGTGGAAGGGCGAAAGGTTGTGATACGATGTAAGCATGAAGAAGGCGTCTTCATGGGCTTCATGTATTCGATGGTTGTTCCACGGGATGGACTGTCATCGATGCCGGTTGTGGATGGATTTGAGGACATCTTTGACGAGGTCAAAGGGTTACCGCCGCATAGGGAGATCGAGTTTCTTATCGATATAGTTGAGAGAGCCAGACCTGTTGTGATGCCTCTTAGACGGATGGCGCCTAGAGAACAACAAGAGCTGAAGGTGCAGGTTGATGACCTTTTTCGGAAAGGATTCATTCGGCGTAGTGTGTCCGAATGGGGTGCACCAGTTGTGTTCGCAACCAAAGCGGATGGATCGTTAAGGTTGTGTGTGGATTATCGTGAGCTGAATAAGGTGACTAAGAAGAACAAGTATCCATTGCCGAGAATAGATGACTTGTTTGATCAGCTTCACGAGGCTAAGGTGTTTTCTCAGATGGATTTGGCAACGGGATTTCACCAGTTGAGAGTGGCTAAGGATAGTGTGCCGAAGACTGCTTTTAGGACACCATCCAGTTTTTATGAGTGGCTGGTAATGCCGTTTGGATTGACTAACGCACCAGCATATTTTGTGGATCTTATGAATAGAGTGTTCAGAGATCAGTTGAACAAGTTTGTACTTGTGTTCGTGGATGATATTCTGATTTATTCCAGAACTGAGGAAGAGCACAAGGCACACTTGTGTATTGTTTTGGAAATCTTGCGGAAACATCAGCTGAAGGCTAAGTTTTTGAAGTGTCACTTCTGGAAGAGTGAAGTGAGGTTCTTAGGCCATGTTATCTCTGGAAATGGAATAGCGGTTGATCCCGCTAAGGTGGCAGCAATCCAGGATTGGATTAGACCTAAGAATGCATCTGATGTGAGAAGTTTTCTTGGATTAGCAGGATATTATCGTCGGTTTATCAAAGACTTTTCCAAGATAGCTGCACCGTTAACAGGATTGACGAAAAAGAATCAGGTATTCACATGGGATGATAAGTGTGAGCAAACTTTCGTAATCCTGAAAGAGCGACTGACAAGTGCTCCTGTTTTGATTATTCCAAGTGGGAATGATGAGATGGTGGTTTACACCGATGCATGTGGTACTGGACTTGGAGCAGTGCTAATGCAAAAGGATAAAGTTGTTGCATATGCAAGTCGACAACTGAAGCCGCATGAAAGGAATTACCCGACTCATGATTTGGAGTTAGCGGCGATTGTTTTTGCTCTGAAGATGTGGAGACATTATCTTTTGGGAGTTCGATTCGAGTTGTTTACGGATCATAAGTCGTTGAAGTATCTGTTCTCCCAAAAGGATTTGAATCTTCGACAGCAACGATGGCTAGAGTTCTTAGCATCATATGATTTTGGTATAGCCTATACTCCGGGAAAAGGTAACGCAGTGGCAGATGCGTTAAGTCGAAGACATGCAGGATTAGGAGCCATGTTTTCGGAATGGAGGAATCTTGAGTATTTGGCTGGATTTGACTTCAGGCCTAGATGCGAATTGGAACCTGAGATGTTGGCAAACTTATCAATAAGACCTACTCTTGTGGAAAGAATTGGCGAGGGCCAAAAGCAAGATGATAAGCTTGTCAAGATTATCCGCAATTTGGAATCTGGATTGGACCCAGAAAAGGATAAAGGATTTGAAGTCGATCGAGAGGGTTGGCTTCGGAAGCAAGGACGACTAGTTGTTCCCGATATAGATGGATTGAGAGATGAAGTTCTAAGGGAAAGTCATCACTCGAAGTTGACAATTCATCCAGGTGGAAATAAGATGTATCGGGATATGAAAAGGACCTACTACTGGGAAGGTATGAAGAAGGATGTTGGAAATTTTATTTCCAAATGTATGAACTGCCAGTTGGTAAAAGCCGAGCAGAAGAAGCCCGGTGGATTGCTTCAGCCATTAGAGGTTCCTACATGGAAGTGGGAGCAGATATCGATGGATTTTATCGATGGTCTACCTAGAACCAGGGCAGGAAATGAAGGGATTTGGGTTATTGTAGATCGTTTGACTAAGAGTGCAAGATTCATTCCTGTTCGACCAACTAGGACTGCATCGAAGTTGGCTGAGCTTTATGTTAAGTGGATAGTTCGATTCCATGGTATTCCGAAGAGTATAGTGAGCGATCGAGATCCATTGTTCACTAGTGGATTTTGAAAGAGCTTCCAGGAAGTTTTGGGAACCGAGTTGTGTTTGAGTACAGCTTATCACCCCCAAACAGATGGTCAGACTGAGAGAGTCAACCGAGTTTTGGAAGATCTCCTGAGGGCATGTGTTTTGGATTTCGGAGGATCATGGGAAGATCACCTTCATTTGGTGGAATTTGCGTATAATAACAGCTACCAGTCAAGTATTGGTATGGCACCGTATGAAGCATTGTATGGAAGACCGTGTAACTCTCCGACATGTTGGTTGGAAACTGGAGAAAAGCTGATACTTGGGCCAGAAATGATTCGTTAGACTACGGATTGTATAGAGATCATTCGGCGACGAATGAAGGCAGCCCAAGATCGTCAGAAAAGTTATGCCGATAATCGTCGTAAGGATTTGGAATTCGACGTAGGTGATATGGTTTTTGTGAAGATTTCTCCACTGAAGAATGTTATTCGATTCGGGAAGAAAGGAAAATTGACTCCGAGATTTGTTGGACCATTCCCGATCATCGAGCGAATTGGAAAGCTCGCTTATAGATTGGAGTTACCGGAAAAGATGGCGGGTGTGCACAATGTTTTTCATGTATCTTATCTACGGAAGTATGTGCACGACTCGAATACGGTGGTTTCTGCTGATAGCTGTGAAGATTTAGAGGTTGATCCAGTTGTTACGAGACCTCGTAAGCCGCTTTGTGTTGTTGAAACCGACACGAAACAGCTTAGGAGGAAGACGATTACGTTGCTCAAGATACAATGGAGTGATGATGTTGACGACTGTACATGGGAGGAGGAAGAGAGGATGAAGGCAGCTCATCCTGAACTTTTCAAGGTATGACCCTAAGGTGTCGTGACATCTCACGAATTTGTAGCTTGTTCTAAGTCTTAGAATTCTGCATGCTAGGCTAGTAATTGGATGCATAGTTTGTTGATTGCTGTGAATGGTAGGCATGCAGAATAATTTTGATTGCTCTTGTTTGTTTGGAAATGCGGGGGCGAATTTCCTAAGGGGGAGAGAATTTAACGACCCGTATTTTTACGGATCGAAACATTGTTAAACTATATGCTTTAAGTCGTATTGCCATAAGTTAAGTTGTCCAAGAGTTGAGTCGTATGGAGGCATGAGTCGTGACCGACTTAGTGGTGTTGAGCGACTCATGGTAGTGGCCGACTTAAGATAGGTAGCGACTTAAGGAAGGTGGCCGAGTTATAGAAGCTTAGGTCGTGTGGAGGTTAGCTCGTGTGAGCGACTTAAGGTGTTGCCGAGTTAAGGTGTGGCCGACTTAAGGTGGTAGGCGAGTTAGTGGGTTGGACCGACTCATAGGGTGACCGACCTAAGAAGGCTACGGCTTAACAGGGTTAGCGGGTTAACGAGTTAGGAGATAGGTCGTTGGAGACTTAAGACAGTGGACGGGTTAAGGGCTTAACGACCTATACGATTTGGAGCGACCTAAGGTAGTTGACGACTTACGGGTTAACGAGTTACGGCTTATAGATTTGAGTGACTTAGGGGGTAGACGACCTATGATAGTTAGAGGCTTAAGGGTTTAGGTCGTGAGTCGTTTGGAACGACTTAACAAGATAGCGACCTAGTGGTTAGCCTATGTTGTAGTTAAGTTGTGAACGGCCTAAGGCTTGAGTCGTGTGTGTTTTTAGGTCGTCTCATAGTTAAGTCGTGTGATCCTGTGTTGAGTCGCGCGTGTTAGGTCGCGTGCATGATTTAGGTCGCATAGGTGTTGGGTCGGCACTAGGGCTAAGTCGTTAAGTCGTTGGGCCGTGTGAGTGTTAGGTCGTGAGTCGCATCTGGGTAGGTCGTTGGGTCGTGTGGGGCTGTTAGGTCGTAGGTCGGCCATAGTTAGGTCGTGAGCGACCTAAAAGCGAGCGACTTAAGGGACGTTTCAGCCTATAAATATGCGTCCATATCTTCACTTTTTGGCACCGGATTTTGAAGCGACGAAGTGCTGCCATTTTGAGAGCTCGACTACAACACTTCTTCAATTCTTTTCTCCACTCTAATCTAGTGCTAACATCCCTCCAAGATCGAAGATCAAAATCAAAGATTCAAGAGCCAAAGTTGAAGATCTTCATCCGTTCGAGAGAGATTTCATCGTTTGAAGCGAGAGTTTGCCGGATCAAGCTAGTTTCTTCGCTGTCCAGATCTGGAGTTGGTTGTTTTTGAGGTGTTTAGGTGATTCGGTGAGTGGTAGTTATCTCTCACACGGACCCAAGGGAGTATATTGGATTGGTGGCTTGTTTATGTGTTAAAGATAGTGATTTCTTGCATTTTCCCTAAGTATGCATGTAGATCTATCATCTATGAAGTTTTGACACCTATTTAACTACATGTTAACTTATCCAAGTTTATTCATCAAGTTGTAGAGACATTTGCCTATTATTCATGCTTATTAGATTTGGACACTTTAAGTACCAAATTGCCATTTCCTTGTATAATTGTTTATTAAACCTTGTTTGAATATTTGATTGCTTGGATTAATGATTGTCTTGATTGATTGTTTAGAGTTAGTTGATTTATGATTGGATCTAGACAAGTATGCTCGAAAATGATTCAAAAGCTAAGGGAGAGGCTAAGGGATGAGAAAAGCTGCTCGTGGCATATGTAGCGGATGATGAAGCTCGTATGGATGGATATGATGACAATGTTGTGATGGAGCTTTGCTTTGATGAGATGAGGCGAAGCATGATGTGATATAGTCTTGGCATAATCCAAGTAGGGATCATTCCAAGCATGTTGATAACTCGAGGGATGGTTCGAGTTGGTTGATAATGGATTGCTCAAGAAGTAGCTTGGGCTAGTATGAGAATAGTCGTCGAGGAGGATGACTAGGAGGCTTGGATCTCATCGTTGTTGAAGGTTCTAATAAATTCAAAGCAAGAGTACATGGGATGCCCAAACGACTACAGGTAGGTGGTCGGGACACCCAAAAGACTACAGGTAGGTGGTCGAGTACTCTGGGCAGAGTAGGTAAGTCCTAGGCACGGGTCACGATGACGTGCAGAGTTTATCTAGAACCGGGGTTACCATTAGCCCTTGACAGGTGGTCATTCAATTAACGGTGAAATCGAGGCAATGATAACAGTGATAGCCAGAGTCATGGATGTTTGGTTGTATCGTCATTCGGACTCAAGAGAGATGTTTTCTGGGTGCTTATCTGATCTTGGTTTAGGCCTTGGGGGTTTGTATTTGGAAAACATCGACCTTGACTCGAGTGATAATTACTTTACTTAAATTGTCTGCTTTGCTATGCTTGTTTATGCTTAGTGGGTCTGGGGGCTATCACTGTAGAATGAGGTGGAGTGGGATGGTTGAGTTCCTATTCCTTTTAACCTTTATGCTCTTTTGGTATGTTTGGTAGTTAATTTACTGCTCACTAAGACTGTTGTCTGACTCAAGGTTTTATGTTCAACTCTTATTACCTTGGGCCGTTCATCCATGTTGGGATGGGCAGACGAGGTAGCTGGCGACAGGTGCTGTTCTTGGCTACCAATGCTGTTGATGACGAAGACGAGCTGGAGGCTAGCATATTAGTTTTCTTACTATATGTACTGGATGTTCCGCTGCTTGTATATGTTTGAGTGTTATGTAGTGAGGCTTGATGTATTAATTGTTCAGATGCTTGTATCAAACCTTTATGAAGTCTATATGATGATATTATGTTATGAGCTTCACTATATACATATATTTCTCTATTGTATTTTGTCCATGCGCTGTGAGTTGTACGATAGAGTTTCTGTTTTATCTTACCCTGACTATCGTCCATGGCTGCCTGGCACGCCTTTCAGCGCACCATTCCCTTGTTTTAGTGCGGGAGTCATGGGCGGTCGTCACAATAATTAAGTTTAATGAATTGTAGTTAATTAGGTTAATTAAGAAATTTTTAAGTTTAATGAATTAATTTAATTAATTATTTAAAGTGTTAATTTAATTAATTAAGTATAATTATTAATTTAATTAACTAATAATTATGATGATTTAATTAATGACCAATGATTAATTAAATTATAATTATTTATTAATTAAGTAATTAAACTAGTAATTAAGTTTTAATTAGGTTTTCTTGATTAATAATTAAAAGGATTATTAATCTATAATGCAAGTTAATTAAGAATTAAATAACTATTATTAAAGATTAATTAATTGTAGTTAAGGATTGATTAATTTTAATTATGGATTAATTAATTTGTAATTAAGGTTGTTAATTAATAATTAAGTTTATTAATTAATGATTAAGAGATAATTAATTGGTTAATTAAGGTTAAGTAATTAATTACATTAGGGATTGATTACTTTGTATTAAAGGATTGATTAATAATTAAGGTTTATTAATTAATAGTTGAAGGATAATTAATCTGTAATTAATGATTAATTTGGTTAAAGAGTAATTAAGGTATGAATTACTCGATTATGATTTATGAGGTGATGTGATCAAGCTGAGGTAATTTATTTGTTAATTAATTAAAGATAGTCACTTTATAAATGATTAAGTATTATTACTTAATAAGTTTTGACAAGGGTAATTACTTAAGATAAGTCATTGATGAATAAATTACAGGGGTAATTGAGATAAGTGAATTACTTATTGGGAAGTAATTTTTTAAATGGATAATTACTTGTTAAAGTAACTAAGGGTTATTACTTGGTGTAATAAATCAAAGAATTTATAGAAGTAATTAAAAGTAATTAAGAAGTAATTAAGAATAATTAATTACTATTTATATATATTAAAGTCGATTAATTGAAAACAATTAATTTAAGCATGATTAATTAATGTAATTAATTAAAGAAATAATGTAATTAATTATAGTTAATTAATTAATGGAAGTAATTAATTAAGGTTCATTAATGGATATGATTAATGAGAATAATTAAGGATTAATTACTTGATTAAGAGTTAATTAATCAAGGTTGATTAATTAAGATGATGATTAATTAATTGGTTTGATTAATGGATAAATAAGCAAGATTTATTGTGATGAAGGTAATTAATTTAATTAATTAAGAGATGAAGTAATTAATTTAATTCATTTTAAATTAATTAGAGATAGAGATAGTTAATTTAATTCATTTTAAATTACTTATGTTGTGATTAAGTAAATCATTGCTTATGTATGAATTGATGTAATCTCAGAAATCAGATAAGTAATGTTGTGTGGTATGAATGCTTGGTTGCATTGTGATGGTAATATAGATTATCTGTTGTGATGATGATATGGATTACCTATTTTGTTATGGATCATCTGTTTATTTTGATAATGTGATCATAAAGTGTGACTTGTGAGTTATCTATCTGTGTGTATATAGATAATTAAATTGAATTGTTTAACTTTAAACAACTTGGACCTAAAAGATACGTTTTGAAGTTCGATGAGACCGGGATCGCGTTTCCATATTTGGATATCCGAAAACCACATCGATCCAAACTAACTATAGGTCGTGAATCTCAAGTGAAGATGAAGATTCAGAGTGCAAGGGTTATTGTCGTTAACTCTGAGGGTGATTCCAAAATGAGTGTAACGAGATAATGCCTTCGGTTTCGTTCGAACCCGAAACAAACTTGTATGGATTGAATGCTTTCAGAACATCGTCAGGTGGACGATGAGCATTCTAAGGGATGTGTTCTATAAAGGTAATCGTAGCCTCAAGCCGCATCAATCGGGAATGGCTAAAACATGGGAGGTGCAGCAAGGCTAAGTGGGTCATGCCCAAGTAGGATGAGATTAATCCCTGTCTAGAGTCCCTTTTATTTCGGCTGTGTGGGCGGTTGAATAGCTACAACCGCCGGGGTTGTCTTATTCAGAACGGTTCAGTAAGGAATGGTTCCGGCCTTGTGTTGCAGGGGAGCGGGCATACTCCTCGGTACGGTGATCTAGGCCACATACTGTGACGGGCGGTACCCCGGTAGCCCTGCCATTGTGTGGAATTCAAAATCCAATAAGTGCCATTGGATTTGATTGTATTACCCACTTTTGTGGCTAGTAGCTGAAATTTAATAAATGTAACAATCTCGGCTATTTCATATTTATTTAAAAACCCTAGACCTATTATAATATCATTGAATTTCCTATCAAATGTTTTGGTTAGCATAAGGTAAAAACTTTTCCATGTTTATGTATGGATAGTCTTACGTGATACCTTTTCTTTCAAAAGGTTTTTAAAAATTAGGCAACTTTAACTGTTTACTCATACCAGACCCATGTCTGAACCGGAGTTTATTCTGTTTTCTTAAACTTTTGGGTACTCAAATTTTTACGAGTAGCCAGGGGATTCAGGTTGGCTTGATGAATTCTGGAGGAGCAATGGAGCAGGAGGCATCTGCGTATAGCTATATAGTATTCCGCTGTGTGTTCTCTGAGTCAGTTGTCTTTGTGTTGTATTGAGTTGTATAACTAGACATGTGTTTATAACTGTCTAGTATGTGTTGTTTTAGCTGTGTATCTCTGATATATATGATACTATGTAATATATTATGTGATTAATATAATTTATTCGTTCCGCTGTTTAGATTCTGATGTTGTTTCTTTCTTTCTTCTCTGTCTTTTCCCTTTTCTATCCTTTTCTTTCTTAAAAATGATGTGATTTTCTATGGTGAGAAAGTCGGGTCGTTTCAGGTTACGTCGCCATCATGGCAAAAACAAATGTAACTCTAGGCATCAGCGCCCTCGAATTTCGCTGCCAAATGAAACTTCTCCACATAAACCACATAGATCACATACTACATCAGTCGAGTCCCAATCTAGCCTGTAGGTACTCACTGCCACACGACATTCGCTATATCTATGAAGACCGCAGTCTACCGGTGTTACGTAGCTCTCCCAGCGAAATCAAACGTAGACCTTAGACAATCACTGCCCCTCGACTTCCGTTATGGTGCGTAGTAGATCGCAGTTACATCGAGTTACACTGTCGTCGCAGCATAACTCAATGTCACTGTAGGCATCAGAGCCCTCGACTTTCGCTACCCAACCACAATCCTCAGGAACTTCAGTTTGTCCGAACATCCTCTTAGGATCAAATATAGAACCCCCTTAGGGCTCAAGGCAGAACCACCTCGTGGATCTCCTACTAGAAGTTCATTCTAAATGGGAGCGCCTTTTCCCTCATAGCCATTCTCAAAACATTTTATACTATACACATATATTATCTTTTAAATCATACCCTTTATATGATTCACGTAAAAATCTCCTTTACACAAAATCGATAACTTTCAAACTTGGCTTTCCAAATTCCCAAAATTTGCTTTTTCCCAAAATCAAAGCCTTCCAAAATCAATGGGTTCCAAAAGCCTTTTTCTAATTCCATTAAATCGTTGATACACACACACACACACACACACATATATATATAATGTTATTCCTTCCAACTTGAAAATTCTTTGGATCACTTCATACTTATATAAATTCCCTTTTTATACTTCAAATTTTTCAAAAATCAAATCTTCTGGTTGTAAATTCAACAATTGGATTTTATCATATATATATATATATAAATATATGTACATACTTCATTTATGCTAAATCAAATATCCAAGTTTGATTTCTTTTATAAAGTTATTTACCACCTTACTTACTCTTGATAAAGTGAATTTCAATTATAGAGATATCCAACTTCCACTTTTATTCATCATATATTTAAAAATATAATTTTCTATTTCAAAAATTATTTTTACATTTCTTTTCAAAATTTTCAATGTCTATTTCATTCAAGCACGTACGATGTATATATATTATCCATACGCATAGCCATAACTATGATAGAGAATTTCCAAATCAATCAAAAATCCATATCCAGGGTTCGCCATCGAAAATCGAGTGGAAAATCTCAAGTCGGATCGATAAAGTATCTCGAAATTCTATGCTCGAATTTGGATCAAATCATTATGCGAATAGAATAATATAGGTACATCCTACGTGTTTATCTTCATTGATTATTAGCTAAATCAATTTTCCTTTTATTTACGTTTATTTTGATTTCTATTCACTTATTCACAATTACTTCGATTTCCACTTGAGTTATCACTTCAATTCTTATCTCACTTGGTGTTTAATTATAAACAGTTTGCACTCTGACCAGCTTGATTTTTAGAAAATAGCTTGTAAAGTTTAAAATAGATAAGTAGTTGTAAAATAGTTATTAGTTGTAAAATAGCTGTAGAGTAGTTAAGTAATTATAAAATAGTTGTAAAATAGTTAGATAGTTGCAAAATAGTTGTAAAATAGTAATTAGTTTTCAAAATAGTTGTAAAATAAGTATAAGATAGTTTAGGTTTTAAAAAGAAAGATTGAATTAGTAAATAGTTAGGAAAATAGATTTAAGACAGTTTATATATAAACAATTTATTTGAAAATAGTTTCAGAGTCAAACTGGTTCAATTTCCCAATCTCCCATTCTAATCAATTTCTAATTTCCACTTCCATTTAAATTGATTCAATTTCAATTTAATTTGAGTTTACTTCGATTCCTATCCTAAATTCATACCAATTTCCATTTAAATTTAAACTTATTCAACTTTGATTACACTCCCAATTAATTTAATTCGATTTCAAATTCTATTAATTCATTTCGATTCCACCCATGAATTAATTCCAATTCAATTTTCAAATTTTAAATCAACTCAATTTATACAAATTCAAGTTAAATTTTCAAATGTTTAATCAAATTAACCTTTACCTTTAAATTAACAACCTAAATCTTTAAACAATTAAATTTTGAGTCCAAATTCCTAATATTCGTTTAAATTATCTTTACTTTGACATAAACTTATTTCTTGGTTCAAATAATAGTTCAAATCCTTTTAAAAAATTTAATCTTCGAAATCCAATTTATTACCTAATTTTAACTTTGAAACCAATTCTTAACCATTTTAGTTTGCAAGTTCATTTTTAACATTTAAATCTTAAGTTCAAAGTGATTTCATTTTCGTAAGTTCAATCTTTATCTCTAAAAATCAAAATCTATTAAAAAGTTTCAAATTAAAGTTTTATTTCCATTCAATTTCAGCAATGGATATATATTATCTCAATCCACTTCTTAGTTCATTTAAACAATCCAATTCACAATTTTGCAGATTATTAATAGCAACAGGATGATAGCAGGATATGTCAAAGTAAATAAACATCCAAATTATCTAAAACATCCATCAATAGCATCCATTACCAATTTCCAGAACTTAAACTTGTTTTGAGATCACACATAACTCCTATTTCAATTCAACCCATTTAACTTCCCTAAGTTAAATCTCAATTTCATCTTGAAATTTCCAATTCAGGTTGTTCGTTAAACTTATTTAACTTCTCCTAAGTTAAATTCAATTCATTTAATCCAGTTAACCTAACTTAATTTGAATTCTCCATTTCAAATTTTTAAACCTCTTATCAGTATCCTTTCCTACTTATAAGTTCAAACTTATTTCTCTTTGCTTTTACTTTTCAGGGGAAAATTCAAAACTCGACACTTAGTGTTTACTTCCAATCAACTTTGTTATTATGTATATCCCACATATATATACATATTTATTCTCACCAAATCATACTTTCAATTTAAACCATTCTTGTTTTTAATTCAAGTTCCTTAAAAAAATTTAAAACATCTCTTGTTTTAAAATAAGATTTCTACATTTAAAAATATTAGTTATTATATCTTTTAACATTTTGAAACAATTTCAAATTTTCTGGACTTAGATTTTTAAACTTCACAATTTAAATCTTTTTCAATTTATAAGTCATACTTGCCTAAGTTGTTACTTCCTTAAAAACATTCATTATGCTTTATCATTACTTATTTTTAGAAAATAAACATCCCTTTTTATTTAGAAACAACCACCATTTTATGATAATGACCAATATTATCATATCTAGAAGCCAATTCACTATATATTATCTCATAATTTACTGGAAAATAAAATTAGGGTAACCTGTTTCAGCATTCTAAACACTTCTACAAATTCAGGATTTATTTTCTGGTTTGAATCCATTTCTAGCTTATCTTATTTATATAATTCATATTACCCAAATCCTATTTCTTTATATATATTACCGCTTAATTCTTATTATTATATTTAATAACAACTAATTATAATTAGAAAAATTATTGCTTTATATACCAAAACATAAGCTTATATAAAAATCATTTTTAAAATCGTTTTTTTTTTGAAAAAAACTTTATATAAGAAAATAACAAGTACGCTCTCGTTTAATACGCTCAACTAATTCTAGGGTTTTACTGACCCTATTCAAATGAGTAACCCCCACCGGAGCCAAGGTTCTCGCTTAACCTTCAGCTCAGATACCAAATGCAACGACCTGAAATTTTCGACCCCGAAAATTCGACACTAATACGTTCACTGTAGAAGTGTCGAGAAATCGTATGCTAGAAATTCCAGCTTGTTAGGGTAAAGAAGAAAACGAGGTAGAAGAAGAAACAAAAACAACAACACAAAATCTCGTAATCGCAGCGGAGAAAAATATAATATCAAATAACATAATTTATACTAAGAAAAGCTATAATTGTCAATTTACATACAATACATCAGAATATAGTTATTCACAATAAGCTGGACAATTGTAATAACTTTTCCCTGACTACTATCAATACAATCTCAAATACACAACGGAATATACTCCATACGTTCCTGCCATCCAGCTCGCCTCTTGGGCTCTAGAACAACCTAACCTGAAAATCTGTAATACACGGTCTGACCTGAGCATTACACTAAAGTAACACCCAAGTTAGGTTGGAAACCAGCGTAAGTAACCCATATGACTTGTAATACTAAGCTATAAAACTTCTTTGAAAACCAGGGTAACTCGTTCCTCAATACGAGTTCTTATCTTGCTATAGCCAAACATTTATTCCATAAAATAAATCTAAGCACTGTTACTTAGTTTAAATGGCCAAGTTCACACAATTTATTCCATTCCAGCCCATTTGATTTTATAATCAAATCTAAAAATAGTTATAGATAGTTATTAATCGAAGTGGTTCTGAATATTGCTGATATCCGACCCCGATCTCTTCGAATTCAATGCCATCCTTTAAGCTAAATTAATTAAGGGAAACAATTCAATTTAAATTCAGAATATCATATTCACACAGCAATTCATCGCAGATAACTATAAAAATGAATAATTCACACTTATCAACAGTTCAATCCAAGCATTTCATATCATAGAACATCACAGATTAACGGACTAGAGATATTAATCAATCCAAACACTCAATAAAATTAATCATCCATAAGCAAGATTAATTAATCACACAATCTATAATTAATTTAATTTAAATCACAAATAAATAAATTATAAATTACCTTTTAATTGTTATTAATTAATTACAATCCATTTTTTATTATTTTTAATTAATTATTGGAATTAATTAATTATCCTTTAATTACTTAAGACCTTAATTAATTAAAGTATAAACCCATTCATCTTAATCATTTACTTAATTATCATTTAAGTTTTATTTAATAAACCTTAGAATTAATTCATTATTAACACATGAAATAACTTAAGGCCTTTAAGTTAATTAATAGTTAACAACATTTTACCTACTTAGTTACACTACTTAATTTTACTTTAATAACCTAAGGATTTAATAAAATAAAGGACATAAATAAATACCTTAAAATTAATTAATTTAAAATAATTTATTTTATAAACTTTAACTAACCCAAAACTTAAATAAAACATTTATTATTTAAAAGAATTAGTTAAGAAATTGTTTAAACTCGTTTTACTTTAACATTTTAAAAGCTTGGATAAAATCAATTTTCCCTTCCTAAAAACACTCGGGTCACGCTTAAGAAGTCCTGATCCATCACCTGAGCCAATCTCCATCTTTCCTGACCTCATCTTTTTTTTGTTTTAAACTTTGTATTGTTTTAAATTTAAAACTGCTGTACAATTAAAACACTCGCGTACACACTCGAAAGCAAACCTGAGCCAAAATAAATCTTCCCCGAGTCCAACCCGAGTCACATCCTTCTTCTCCAAATCTATAGCAACAAAACTTACTCACTGGTACATGCAAACACACGTACACGTGCACAGACGAACGCCAACATTCTGATCACCGATGCCATCACCGGCAAGTCGACTTTGACCATCTCCCTCGGTTCGGACCACCAGTCTCTCGAATCGAACACAAATTCGAAAACGAGCTACCACGAAGATCCATTGGAACGAACCCGGTCATCCAACAACTTCCACATCCCACCGCCTCAGATCACCAGAGGCTTCGAAACTCCGACCAAAGCTTCACCGTATACCCACGCACCTATTTCCCCTCCTCTGGTCAAGTCCGATGCTTTCTCATCGCCGCTCTGCCCTCTAAAACAACGTCGACCAAATAAGGTCTTAAAACCTTACTACAACATCGATCGACCTCCATGGTGATCTATAAACTCAGTCGCCATTTTTATCGAGACCCCCTACCCTCAAGCACGCTCCAGTAATGACCCCGAGACTCCATCTTCCTTCGATCACCAGAAAATGCCAAAATCCTAATTCCCGTTCAACTCGAGAATTCTCAATCAATACTTACATAGAAATCTTGATTTTACTCTTAAAATTCATGGTTTTTGAAAACAAATTAGATGATATAAGTGAAACTTGAAATCATATTAGTCGAAATTTTGATATGTTTTGAGTTTCACCGTATATTCTTCTTCCAGTTAAAACTACTTCTTAAATATACTTAAAATGTTTTTTTTTCAAATTTAGATCTTGTTAATTCAAACATATTTTGTTTATACATCATAAGCTATAAGAGATTAGAGGAAGAGAAATTGAAATTTTGAATTTATTTTAAGTTTATAGATTAGAGCAGAGGTATATTTGCCTGTACACAGACATGCACGCAAAATCTTCATATATACAGACATGCAATCATATTTACACAATCATGCAAACATTTTTCACAACTTTTCTTCAAGTATTTATCACATGCAATCAAGATATATACAGTTTTTAAAAGTTAGTTTACTCACTATATTGATGAAAAGAGCAAAGCCTTTTGAAAAATCTGGAAATTGATTTGAACTTGAAAACTGGAAATGCTTTTGAACTTTGAAACTGCTACTTGAATTTAAAAACTGGAACTTGACTTGCTTTGTTTTGAATTTATCTTGGATCTTGAATTGCTTAGTTTTAGTTTTTATTACTCTCTGGTTTTTAGCTTTTCAGGTTTTTATTTTTGAAAAAAAATGAAAGATAGAAGAAAATGAAAGAAGGTGTATAGATGTATATATAAATGTACAACCCTTGTTATTTATTATTTTAAAATGAAGAAAATACATTAAATATGATAGTTGTTATTTGCATGTTATACTTAGCCTACAAATGTTAAGTGCATGCATTTATATTTATTTTTGTTTTTATATTTCCATTAATACAATTTATTTTTACTTATATTTTTATAAATTTACAGAAAAATGATATAAAGCCTAATTATACATTAATTAATAACTATATATATTCTTAGTGTTTAAATGTAGAGTTTTTGAATCCAATTTATTTTTAAGATATATATATATATATTGAATTTCAAATCATAGTTTTATTTGTTTAAAATGACAAGTTTTATAGATTTAAATAATATAAGAAGATTACTAGATTAATACTTATATCCAGATATATATATATGTATCAGAATTTTATTTGTTTTGAAAAGATAAATTTGCTAATTTAAATAATTATATTAGAAGATCATCAAATCAATATTACCAAAAATTCCGGGTTATCACACTCAAGTTCGGGGACGTTTGCGGGCTGGTGGCAGGTCGAAGTACGGCTAGGAGGGAGCTCGGCTGGCCTGCAGTTGGTTGCGGGTTCGTAGAGTTCGGGCTAAGGTGTTCGGTCGTGGGGAGGCTCAGTGGAGGACTGGACTACTGTTGGAGAAGGGTGGTTGCGGGTTCGTAGGGGTGGTCAGGGTGCGGGTATGGGTAGGTCAGGGTGTGACAGAGGCAAGTGGTGGAGCAAGGTTGGTGAGGGCTGGAAGGAGGGGGTTGGTGGAAGGGAGGGTGCGGGGGCGGAGCAGGTGGTCGGGCCGTGGGGATGGAGAAGGTGGTGGGTTGGTTGAGGGCAGAGGGCAAGGAGGTGGAAGGTGGAAAAGTGGGAGTTGATGGCTGCAAGGAGGGAAGAAGAAAATGGTGGTGAGGGTTACGTGGGTTAGTTTAGGATATGTTGTAAATATATGCTTTGTTTTTATATTATTAATTTTCTTCTCCATGCAATTTCTCAAAACCAAGAAATGAGGGGCAGCAGAGAGTAGCGCGTATAAATAGAAGGGAGAAGTGCACGAAGGCGAATAAACGCAGCATTTATTAAATGAGGCTATCCACGCAAAGGTTGTTGGCTGGAAAAGACATTAGCTGCGAAAGGCATTTGAAAAGAATAAAGGTTGGCTGTTAAAAGAATGAAGCAATTATGATTTCAGGGCACGGTCACAAACCACTATAATCTACCATTTAGCGTTTTACGACAAAAGTCAAAATACGAAAACAAATATACCACGGAGATCAGGGCGTTGAGACGAATCCAACGATGTACTAAAATCTTTGTGACGACATCCGTAACAAAATTTCATCTATCGCTGTTGTTACCGCTTCGAATTTGAACTACAATGACATTTCTTGATAAAAGGGGCTACAAACATCGAAACCGGACAATATGAACTTTAATGTTTTAATTAGAAAATTTTCTAGATCATTTCTATGTAAAAATATTAATACTTCAAAATTTTATAATTCGTACCGAAAAATGTGCTGACTGAGTTTCGAACAAATTTTGACGTAAAATAAATTTCATTGACCTTATTTTAATGGACGCATTCGGAAAATCTAGTTTTCATTGCTAAATTTTTATTTTTAAAAATAAATTTTATTTTAAATTTTTTGTAAAAATTCTTATTTAGATCGTTGAAAAATCCAGGTCGTTACGATCTCCCCCAATTCAAAACTTTTCATCCTCGAAAAGAGTGCAATATGAGAACCAAAAGATGAACAGAAAGATAGAACAGATTTGGGCATGGACTATATACCCGTCATTGGCAATTCAGGATTTGAAGCATGGATACTCTCTTCCGTCTTCCAAGTACAATCTCGATCATCTTCGCTCTACTGAACCTTGACTAGATTTACAACCTTTCTTATAAGTTGCTTCATGCTTCCGCCAACTATAAGAAGCGGCCTCCTCTCAAAAGTTAGATTGGGCTCAACATCCATTTCTTTGAACAAAGTAGGCTAGAAAATCACGGATGGATCGTGCATATATCTATGGAGGTGTGAAACATGAAACATATTATGCACCCCAAATAGCTTCTCTGGCAAGTCAACTCTATATGCCAAAGTACCAACTTTTTGTAAGATGCGAAAAGGACCAACAAATCTAGGAGTGAGTTTCCCTTTCCTTCTAAATCCGATTACATTCTTCAAAGGCGGAATTTCGTGGAATACTTGGTCTCCAACTGCAAATTTCAAATCTCTTCTCCTTCTGTCTGCATATTTCTTCTGTCGATCCTGGGCAATTCTCATTTTCCTTTTGATTTCTTCGACTTTCTCAGAAGCTTCAAAAATCATATCAGGAACAAGAATAAGTCGATTTCTAGATTCTACCCAACAAGATGGAGATTAACATGGCCATCCATAAAAGGTTTTAAATGGTGCCATCTCAATACTTGCTTGATAACTATTATTATAGTTGAATTCAACGAGATGGAGATGCTCTCCCAAGATCATCCAAAATCTAACACACAAGCTCGAAGAAGATCTTCCAAAATATGATTCACTCTTTCGGTCTGGCCATACATTTGAGGATGATAAGCCGTGCTCAGATTCAATTGAGTACCAAGAGTCTCTTGAAAAATTTCCAGAAATTGCTAGTGAAGATAGGGTCTCGATCACATACAATGCTAGATGGAACATCATGAAAGTGAGCAATTTCTTTCATATAAAGCTCGACTAAACTTGAAGCAGATCGAGTAATCTTCATAGGAATAAAGTAAGCAGACTTGGTCAATCTATCGACAATAACCCAGATACTCTCATTACCTTTTCTGGACCTCGGTAGTTCATCAATAAAATCTATAGAAATATGATCCCACTTCCAATTCAAAATCTCTAGAGGCTTCAATGATCCTACTGCCTTCTGATGATCGGCATTGACTTACTGGCAAGTGGTACATCCACTGACGTGCATAGAAATATCTCTCTTCATCCCTCTCCACCAATATAACTTCTTCATATTCTGAAACATCTTCATGGTTTCCGTGTGAATAGAGAGTCTAGATTGATGATTTTCCCTATGCACTTCTTGTCTCAGACCATCCACATTCGGAACACAAATTCTGTATTAATTCTTAGAATTCCATTTCTATCGATTTATGCGCCCTATTCGCCTTGGGTATTATCCTTCCTGCCACGAACATTTTCATTTATAAGTCTGAGCATTGGATCCTCATCCTGCTTAGAGGTTATGTGATCCATAAGAGCTGGAGAAGCAACAAGTTGACATAACACGGCTTTGCTCCTACTCGGAGTGTCGGCCACAACATTAGCCTTTCTAGGAGTATAGTTGATGTCAAGGTCATATGATGATAAGAATTTGAGCCATCTAACTTGTCTCTGGTTCAAATCCTTTTAGGTAAAGATGTACTTCAGTGATTTGTGGTTCATAAAGAGTTTAAATTTTGTTCCAAGAAGGTGATGCCTCCATAACTTCAAAGCAAAGACAACAGCGAGCAATTCAAGATCATGAGCTGCATAATTAACCTCATGAGTCTTCAACTAACGACCAACATAAACAATAACTTTATCGTGCTGCATCAAAATAGCGCCCACCCCTTCACAACAAGCATCTGTATAAACAGCTAACCCTTCACTTCCATTCGGAACAGTGAGAATAAGGGCAGAGGTTAGCCTGTGCTTTAGTTCATCGAATGCTTTCTTACACTTCTTACTCCAAACAAACTTAACATTCTTTCTAGTCAAAGCTGTGAGTGGTGAAGAAATTCGAGCGAAGTTCTCGATAAATCTCCTATAATAACCAGCTAAGCCTAGAAAGTTGTGAACATATGTCGGAGTTTTAGGAGTTTCCCAATCATTGATTACGTCGATCTTTGCTGGATCAACCGAAATTCCATTTTCCAAAATCACGTGCCCAAGAAATCGGACCTCTTCTCGCCGAAAGTGGCATTTAGAAAATTTTGCTTTCAATTAATGAATTCTTGGAGTTTCAAGAACAAATTTAAGAGTCTACCATGCTCTTTCTCAGTCTTAGAAAAGACTAGAATATCATCAACAAAACTAGAATGAATTTTCTTAGAACTTCCCAGAATACTCTGTTCATGAGGTCTACAAAATAAGCCGGGGCATTAGTTAAACCGAAAGTCATAACTAACCATTTGTAGAAACCGTCTTCTGTTCGAAAAGCAGATTTAGAAATACTATTTTCTGCAATCCTGAGCTGATGGAAACCCGAGAAAAAATCTAGCTGAGAAAATGCCTTTGCTCCATGCAATTGATCAAACATGTCGTTGATATGAGGAATCAGATATCTGTTCTTGTGGGTAAGCTTTTTCAGCTCTCTATAATCTACACACATCCTTAGAGAACCGTTAGATTTAGTGGCAAATACCACTACCGTGCCCCATTCTAAATGACTACGATGAATCAAACCTTTAGAGAAAAATCCTCAATTTGCACTTTTAATTCAACTTTCTCTTTAGGTGACATTCTTCTTGGAGCAAGTATGACTGTCCTAGCTCTAGGAATAAGATCAATGCAAAATCCCTCATGCTAAGGTGGTAAAGAAGTTACTTCTCCGAAAACATTAAGGAAGTTTTGGATGGCAGGAGTAGTGCTAAGATCACTGAGATGAGTATCAAGAGAAAAGATAAAAGTTCTGGCAAAAACTTGAGGCATTTGACATTTGATTTCTAGGGGGTGCCCTTATCGCTAAACAGAGAAACTATTCGAGCTTTGCAGGAAATAACTGCATTGAATTTTCTTAACCAATTCCCACACAATAATATATCGAATGCTTCGAAACCTAAGACATAAAAATCTTCGGTGAAATGGTATCTGCCAACCTTAAGGAGTTTCACTCCTTTACAGATCATTCTATGGTTTGCGGGTCCATGGATGGGATTTGATACATATAAGGATTCAGATGCACATTTGGGTTTTAAAATGTGCTCAATTTGGTCACACAAACCAACCGATATAAAACAATGAACGCAACGGTGAAAAATAAAACACGAACATGTAAATCATGCAAGGAAAAAGTACCCTGAAGTGTAACTTTGTAGTCTTCTACCCTAGAAGTAGAAGTAGTCACTGCGAAAACTCCCGATGGGGTTCCCTTCTTCTGAGTAGGACAATCCTTCTTGAAGTGGCCTATCTGCAAGAGAATATGGCAAAGATCTTGCCTGGTCCTCGGAACTGGTGGAACAGACGTTCCTGCAGAAACTGGGCAACTATTAGCATAGTGACCATTCTGATCGCACTTGAAGCAAGTGATAGAAGAGATATCAATGGGCTTCCTATGATAATGCCCAACCCTGCTCATGTTCTACCAATTCTTCTTCTGTTGCTGAAAGTTAAACTTTCTCTTCATAGAATTGTTGGAAGTTGCTGAAGAAGTTGTGGAATGAAGTACCAATGCTTCCCTCGAACTCGAATTTTCAAATCTGAAGGGACTAGTGAAAGTTCCATGAACATGAGCAGTCAAATGGTCATAATATTCTGGATGAGCGTCGACTATGAACTTCTCATTCTTCTTAAGCGGAGTATCAATCAGACCTGGTCCGAATTTGGTTAGCTCATTAAATTTCCTTTCATATTTCAAAATTGTCATGCTTCCTTGCTTAAGATCCATAAAGTTACGATATAACTAAGATTTTTCAGCTTTAGGCATCCACTGGGTCATGAAAACTTTCCTAAACTGTGCCCAAGAGATGTTTACTTCCTCAATGCAAGTGGCAACAGATTTTAGGCAGCATCTTGCAACTGCCAAGCGGCCAATTGATGCTTTTGGGCATCAGATGTCTCAAGTCCTATAAAGATTCTTTCCAATCTCTTAAGCCACTTCTGAGCTTCAATAATACCTTCGGATCCTGAGAATTTTATACCACCAAGTTGTGCGTACTCTTTGCAAAGCTTAGTGAACTTAACTGGCAGAATAGGTGCAATTGGTGCAATTGCATCTATTATGGGGTCATTCCCTCTTCCCTGACCTCGAGCATTTCTTCTATTGCTCATCCTAAAAAGTCAATGGTTAGTTTAAAACATGGGAAAAGCACGAAACTTAGGGAAATCCTAATCAGAGCGATTTTTTTTATTAACATGGAAGATGTATTCAAATTGATAGAAATTATGAAAAAGATTAGATTTTTAAAAAATTTTATATTTTCAAAATATGCTCTCTTAAGAATGATTCCACTCATTGTAGGGCATTACTAACCCCATTCCTAATGAATTTACCCCTCAGGCTAAGATATTCACTGAACTAAAGCTCCGATACCAACTGAAACGACCCGCCTTTTTCAAACAACTTAAGCTGATAATAAAACACAGATGTCTAGCTTAAGCCGTTCAAATTTGACAGATTATCAAATTGGGGTTTTAAAATAGAATCAAACACAAAATTACACATAGAATAAAATAGAATCTTGCAGCGGAAATAAATAATATGCATAGTAGTTCATAAAGCTACTAAACAAAATACATCGGAGTTCACCTTTTAATTATACAATACTATAGATACATAAGAATCTACTTATACAAGCCAAAATGAAACTAGATAACTAATATTGGATAGAGTGGAGTCTTCGACTAAGTCTTCACCTCCACAAATAAGCATTGCTTGCACACTGCAATACTCAGGCTGACCCGAGCATAAAGTAAAACAATACACTCGAGTCAGGACTAGAAGTTCTCATGAAAGTAAGTCTAACTCAAGTGAAATGTACAAAGTAACTCAAGAGATGTTACGGGATTTTCCATATCTTAAGGATCCACTAAATTATCTATATATATAGTAGGATACATTATATATGTAATGTCTATCAGTAAAGTAAATATTTTTCTTAGAGTTAAGGCTTTACATTAATCCCCTTTAACATGTTTTTAAGCATTGTCATACAATTTTCATCTGACACCACTAGTAGCACGTTGATAGTCAGTGATGCACCATGATATGACAACACTAAACCAAAATGGTAGGGGTCTCGTATAAGGATAAAAGTATGAAAAGGCACATGAGGCAATGCCTAAGGTAGGATACTATCAGTTTACCCTTCCCACCTGGTGGTAACCCCTAACCGCCCACCGCAACACAACACTCCCAAAATCAAGGGTGATCACCAATTAGTAACAAAATGGAATATACAAAGAAGAGTGTCTGCTAGAGGTAGCTAGCCTCATTGGCCGGTACGGCTCTTGTTTTAGTCATTTCAAATTGACACGAGTGTTAGGCCCATCTATCATCCTTCTCTTTCTTCAAATCCAGTAAACGTACACCAAATCCAACCACTTCATTCTAGACCATCACTCAGCATGTACGGTTATTAAAGTGGTTTCGGTATTGAAAGAGAGGATGTCCATATCCAACCCCAGCCTCTTTAATAACTAATGTCATTTTCACACCGATTAGTTATTTTATTAAATCAAAGTATCCATTATTTCCAAACAACATAATCCCACTGACTTAAATAAATTTGGATTTAAAAATCTAGAGATTCAATTTTTAAACAAGTATTTCACTTTTACAAAATTATCCAAATTGAATAACTGTTCAATTTATCAAAGTTAGTTAAGTCTTTACATACAAAAGTTTTATTATTATCTATTCAATTTAGTTAAACTTCTGAATTAATTTACTTAACTTAACACTTTTAATTAAACTTTAATTTAAAACACTTCAACTTAATCTTTATATATTTTAATTCAATTAAATCAATTTAAAATTCCCTTTCATATTTATTCAAGAATTTAATTACATATACAGTGTTGACAAATTCCATTGAATTTCAAATAATCAATTTAACGATTTTAAATATCATTAATATTTAACATAACCACTTTAAATCAATTTCAAAATTAAAATATTTCATTTTAACATCTAATTTAACTTGATAGATTTCGAAATTAAATATTAACCTCAACATTAAATCCAAATTATAAACTTACGTTAAAATTTCCACATTATTCCTTTATCTCAAATTTGAAAATTAAATATCTAAAATAAATTTCATTTGACCAATCATTATTTATTATTTAAATTTTCTATCCTAGGTCAAATGATTTAAATTTTAGGTATATATTATTTCAACCTATATCCCGGTTCAAATTTCAGTGCCCAATTCAATGTACACTGCAATAACATAAAGGCGACATGGTATATTTAAATAAATCAAGACATGGTATATTTAAATAAATCAACATACTGACATCCACAATTATTTACAGTTAAAGGATTTCACATGCAATTGGGATCCTAATCAATAATTTAGACTATGTTAGTAAAAACATATATTGTAGTGTCGACTATCCATAGTTTCAATTCCAATATCACTCATATTTACAAATCAATTATGTATAAAATCACAGGGTACTTACAATGCGAATTTCTAGTTGTGAGTTAAAAATCACTCACCTTCACGGATTTGGAAAACGGGCGCGGACACGGTGACATGGATTCAGATACGTGCACGTGCACTAAACCGGGAAGGTTATGGCTGCCTAGGCGGAATGTTGTCGCGTATGAAAACTTCAGTGATGTGGTGATGGGTGGAGAGCGGATTCAGGTTCGATCATAGGGCGGAGGGCTGCTGTTTTGGCTCTAGTTCGAGGATGGGGTTTGCGGGCTGGTGGCAGGTCGGGGTATGGCTAGGAGGGAGCTTGGCTAAGCTGCGGTTGGTATTGCAGGCTCGTGGGGTTCGGGCTGAGGTGTTCAATCGTGGGAAGGCTTAGTAGAGGACTGGACTACTGTTGGAGAAGGGTGGTTCCGTGTTCGTGGGCTGGTCAGGGAGCTGGTGTGGGTAGGTCAGGGTGCGGTAGTGGAAGGTGGCAGAACAAGGTTGGCAAGGGCTGGAAGGAGGGGGTTGGTGGCAGGGAGGGTGCAGGGGCATAGCAGGTGGTCAGGCCGTTGGGATGGAACAGGTGGTCGGTTGGTTGAGGGCGGAGGGGTAGGAGGTGGAAGGTGGAAAAGCGGGAATTGGTAGCTGTATGGGGGAAGAAGAAAATGGAGAAGAGGGTTACGTGAGTTAGTTTAGGATATGTTGTAAATATATTCTTTGTTTTTATATTATTATTTTTCTTCTCCCAACAATTGCTCAAAACCAAGAAATGAGAACGAGCAGAGAGCAGTACATATAAATAGAAGGGAGAAGTGTGCAGCAATTATTAAATGAGGCTGCGTAAAAAAAGGATGTTGGCTGGAAAAGACATTGGCTGTGGAAGGAATTTGAAAAGAATGAAGGTTGGCTGCGAAAAGAATGAAGTAATTATGATCTCAGGGCACGGTCAAGGACCACTATTTCGACCATTTAGCGTTTTATGATGGAAGCCAAAATACGAAAACAAGTATACCATGGAGATCAGTGCGACGAGACGAATCTAATGATGTACTAAAATCTGTGTTATGACATCTGTAACAAAATTTATCTATCGTCGCTTTTACCACTTCAAATTTGAACGACGATGGCATTTCTTGATAAACGGGGCAATAAAGGTCAAAATTGGATGGAATGGACTTTAACATTTTAATCAAAAAAATTTCTTGATCATTTCTATGTGAAAATGTTTATACTTCAAAATTTGATAATTTGTACCGAAAAATGCACCAACCGAGTTCGATCAAATTTCTTTGACCTCATTTTAATGGACGCATTCCAAAAATCTATTTTTCGTTGGAAAAAATTTATTTTTAAAAATAAATTTTATTTCAAAATTTTTGTTAAATTTTTTATTTAAATCGTTGAAAAGTCCAAGTCGTTACACTTCTCCAATATGTATGAATACAGATGTAAATATCTTATTTTTATAATTTAGAAAGAAAGTGGAGAATAAAAAATGGTAGAGCTACTGCCTCCAAAAAAATATAAGAAGAGAAGGGAGAGTTAGACCTGAATTTATAGGAGTTAGAATTAATCATAACCGTCAGATCGAAATATATTAAATCCGGACTATTGGGCCTAGGCTAATCCTAGCCGCCACACACGAGACGGTCGATCGCCTCCCTCCTAGGTGTCGACCGCTCCAATATATGGGTCAACTTGTGGGGCCTAGATAATTAATATATAAGCGTTAATTTTCTTATTCGACTTATTTTTGTTCCGAATTCGTTTTTCGTTCGTAGCTTCTTCGTTTGGACTCCGACCATAAAACTCCAAATATGAAAGTTGCTCAGAATTTCATAACCAACACAATGGTGTAAGTTTTGTGGTCAAATTCTATCATTTGCACAAATTCCATTTTTGGAGTCTATTTTATTAACTAGAGAACTAATTAAATAACTAACGTCAAATTACTGAGTGTTACATTTTTCTCCTCTTAAAATGAGTTTCGTTCCTAAAATTTCACCAATGGCTAAGTCATGATTTTGACCCCTAATTATCCTAAACTATACAACCAGTTAGTGCACAATAATTTTTTCTAGCAAATGTGCACAAGTGCATAGTGTATTACCGCATCACTATAAATAAAATATGTATGCCGAGTGATTCTAAATCGGATCCTTCTATATGAATGCATTTCTTTTGAAAATATTTTTAGAAAAATATAATGAAAACAACCTATATATATACTGGCAATTCTACATGTATACAGGTTTTTGAAAAATATTTTCAACCAAACACCCCATACTCCTATTAGAGGTATGAAGCAACCAATTTTGCGTCCACTTCCGACCACCCAATAATATAACATATTGAAAAATTTCTTTCTAAACTTTACTCCTATGTTGGAAAAAGCGATTTAGGTAAAGAATTTAACATTCTTACCACTCTATAATATTTTTATTCCCATAGTTTAGTAAAAAAATTCTCGCTACTCTAGACTTACTCCAAATTTTCCACTTACAAACGCATAAGAAGGCTTATTTTCAAGCTTTAAAACAGAATTAAATCTAAAAATAAAATCGTGTGTGTCATCGACAATATATGAAAATAGAAATTCCATGGCTAAAACAGCTTTTCTCTTATTATTCCTTGCATTTATCGCATAGTTAACCCTAATACACCACTAAATCTGCAAATTCTAACTCTATTTATCTTCTCTACGCTTAACATATGGTCTCCAAAATTAATTATTACACAATAATCATTCACTTTTCAAATTTGTACGTTATTTGAAAATTAAAATTCTAAAATATTTAGATGCACATTTTGTATTGAAATTAAATTTTGAACAAAAACTCAAAAAATTATTTAAAAGTCAAAAATAACTAAAACCGAAAAACTCTTTTTTTTCGATAGGAAAAATTTTCGAATCAAGTGGAAACTTTTTGAAATATTTTCCTTCTTAAAAATTTTGATAAATCAAGCCACACTCCAGCGTAGTCGAAAGTCAGTTATGTGCTAAAGGCATATACCAAATTCTAAAACTAACATTTACCCATAAAACTTGACATTTTAAACAAAGAAAAATATCAATACATCTATTATTTAAAAAAATTGGCTTTTAAGGAGCATGAGCAGTAACCCATGATACAAAAACAACTTTATCATGTCATTCGCTAAAATTTTCCAACTATTCTAAACTTCCACTCTTATATTGCATATACTGTTAGTTAAGTGTCTTTGTGAGATTCCCATACTTATACTGCTTCTTTACTATGCATATGTGTGTGTGTGTATGAGCGGTTTGCACATCCAGAAACAATAACACAGTAAATATATAGGAACTCATAATATCGTGCATGCTTTTCACAAGAAACAACTAATAGTTACAACCCAAAAAACCTAAAAGAAAAGAACAAATGCGAAAAGGGAAAAGACAACACCATAAATCCTAAATAATGCCTACAAACTACGAGATGCCTTACTCCATGGCTGGAGCTCGATCTATTCTCTTCTCCTTTTTATTAGATTTCTATTCTTACCTAATTTGTATGAATATAGATCTAAATATCTTATTTTTGTAATTTCAAAAGTAACGGCAGAGCTTCGCTACTGCCTATAAAAAATATGATAAGAGAAGGGAATGTTAGGCTTGAATTTATAGATTCTAAAATCAACCAGAACCGTCAGATTGAAATATATTAAATTGAGGTCGTTGGGCCTAGGCTAACCCTAACTGCCACACACGAAGATCACCCCTGGTCTATTGCTCCAATATGTGGGTCTGTAGGCCTAGATGATTGAAATATAAATGTTAATTTTCTTATTCAAATTATTTTTATTCCAAATTGATTTTTCTTCCGTAACTTCTTTGTTTGGACTCCGGTCGTAAAACTCCAAATACGAAAGTTGCTCAGAAATTTACTACGAACGTAATGGTGCAAGTTTCATTATCAAATTCCATTGTTTGCACGAATCCCCTTTTGGAGCCTAATTAATTAAATAATGCCAAACTATGGGGTGTAAAGTAACCAAGTGGGTATTTCCTTGATTGCAGTAGGCAATCTTAATAAGACAGTGATCATAGGCTCGGTGCTATGTCAGCGAGGTCGGTACCATATATGTGAGGAGTAGGGTCATACCTATAGGTCAAAAGCGTCATCGGTTCTGAAGTGGTTAGTAGAAAGACTCGGGTTTCTCCTAACAGACTACACCTCGTAACATTATACGATCTATATGGGGAATGCACCGCCTTCGTTAGTTATTTTGTAGTTAAGAGGAAAGGCTCGATAACCCCTAGATAATTCTTTAAGATGAGGTAGAATATGGCTAATACTTGTAATGTCGTTATTAGTCACTAACAGGAAGATCATCTATATATGCGAGCAATTCAGCCATGACACGGATGTGGATACCTAGCTCTTTACAGAGTTGCTGAGCGGGAAATGTATCCTGGTCCATAAGGAACCATGATGTGTGTGTGTGTGTAGATATTGTACACCTGGGGCATATCGTAGCATACGTGGTGTCAAATAACTAAGCTTCAAATAGCAGATATAACACGCGATGGAAAACAATTGGCACAAACTAGTATTATAGATAAAATATATAATTTACCAGTCATCAGAACGTTATTCTGATCCCCTCCTCATTGCAAACCACATGATAGGTTTAGAGGGACGGGTATTGGTATAAGAAGGCAATGGTGGAAGGAAAGATTTCCTTATGCATGCTCAACGCTGATAAGGGCACTAGATACTACATGCATCGGTCTTGGTCGGTAATTATATGTTTTATTATACTTTTTACTTCCACTGTGAGTTCCTATTGATAATGCTCTGATATACTTTTGTTTATTTACATGATAACAACACCAATGATTCGTACTCTAATGGATTTGAATTTTGAATTTAGGGAAAATTCATACTCGTTAAAGTGAGGGTTGTTACGTGGACCGAAATCGAAAGAGAAGTTATGTTAATTTCACCAGTTTGAGATATCACCAAATTTTGATATTCTTGGGTGAAAATGAGGAGTAGCAAAAGATCTAAGTTATTAGACACTAGGAGGGACACCATCCACTTTTGAATTGTCTCACTTTAGTATATAAAAGATGAAGTAATCGATATACTACTGGGATGATTTAAGGCATTGTGTATGTGGATTGAGGTTTACATAATGCTACATTTTCAATTAGAGTTTACTTGTGCTCAAAGTTATCTATTATGGTGCATGCCAACATCATTTTATTTGAGTTGGTAGCAAGAATTGCAGAGGTTCTCCTACGCTTGTACGTTTTAATTGAGAGAATTTGAAAAGTGTAGGAGAGAAGCCAATCTTTTCATTTTGACTTTTTACTAGAAGATTTTTCCGTAAACAGAGGAAGACTGCAAAAAATGGGCAAACATCATATACCAACAGGAGATGCCACAAAGTTGGATTTTATAGTGGACGACAAGGTCTTTGTGGAGATCTCGGTGCTTTGGCATATTATGAAGTTGGTAGTTTGAGAAAGTTAGCATTAAGGTTTGTTGGGCCTTTTTCAATTTTGAATATAATAGGTAAGTTAACTTATAGGGGAGCTTCCTGAAGGATTATCGAGAGTTCACAATGTTTTCCATATGTCACATTTGCAGAAGTGTTTACATGTTTCAGCTACCATAGTTGAGCTGAGTCAGTGAGAACAAGTTAAATTAGAAAATAAGTCACTTGTTTGTCATGCACATACGTGCATTGTTGAGTATAGGGAAAGCAACTATCTAATAAAGAAACTAGACTTGTTGGAGTCCAATAGCGAGATGATCCAGTTGAGAGTACTTGGGAGCCTCAAGGACAAAATCCGAGCAACCCATCTAGAGATTTTATCTAGAAAGTCTCTATTTAGCATAATTATAATTACTTAAATGCACAAAATTTAGCTTTGTGTATCCTATAGTTAGGTAGGCATATGGATGCTAGGTATGGATGTAGACGTGTCATTAGGACATATTTTAAATGATAGTTGCTAATAGATATACTTTATTAGTTAGTATTACATATATAGGCTAATATGTTCATATTAGCCCATAACATACATCACGTTATTTATTTTTATATCAGTAGACACTTATGATGGTTTTTGCATATGTATTGAATGGTTGTTCATCATGTAGAATTAGAAGAATAGAACATTATATACATTTTAGATCCATAGCATAAGCATTGCATTTCAGGAGGTCCATAAGTTAAGAAGACAACTTACTTTTGTACTACATCTATGTTTCATATGCAATCATTACCTATATGTACATGTTGCATTAGAAATCTGAAACTAAGAACAATGTTGGCAAATGGTTGATGGTTGTGCCGATGGTTGTAGATATTGTTTGCATGAGAGAATTACATTTTTCCATCCTTGGAGATTTTGAGGAAGAAATCCTTTTAAATGGGAAGAATGTAACACCTTAGATATTTTAATAATAAATCAAAATATAAATAGGGAAAATTTTAATTATACATAAAAAGAAAAATGATACCATTTTGTAGAAGTTATAAATAGGCATCAGGACCTATTCCATTGTGTCTGAATGTCTTTTACAATCAGAAAATATATATAACTTGCTAAATTTGATAATAAGGAGCGAAAATAGTGAAAATTGTAGTCAGTGGCATTTTCTTAAATATGCATTTCAGAAATTAGCCTAGAAACTCTAATTCTCAACCATAAATAAAGGCACCAGCATCCACTCTTCTCACTCAAAAACCCTGGCCTCTGCCTCCTAAACATTTCTTCTTCCTCGGAAAGAAATTATAAATTTCAAACAAAATAAAACACAAGTAAAATAAAATAAAAAAGGAATTAGAGAAAGAAGAATTTAACAAAAAAAGCTGTGGGAAATCTGTAGAAAAGAGAAGAGGGAAAGCTAAAAATGCGAGTGGATTCTATCTACAAAATGCTTACGTTGGAAACAAGTAATTGATTATCAATTAAATACCTTCTTTGTAATATAAACATGATTTCTCTTCTTCAATCTATTTGTTACTATAAATTTTTGAATTGAAATAATTTGGGAAAAACCATAGAAAATGATAGATCTAATCATTGAATAAATAAGTAGAAAGAAAATGGATTAAAACTATCTCTAATCTTATAGATCTAAATTTATATAACATGTATGGATTGATTTCGATAAACAAGTGATGATTTTTATTGAAACCACATTTAATCATATACTTATATAATTCATTTATGATTTCGATAAATAAGGGATAAATTTTGTAGATCTGATTTATAAGATTAATTTAAATAATTTTTTTTGAATAGAAAGAAATGAGCAAACATATACATTGGAATTTATTTAGATCCAATTTTTTTACATCAAAGTATACATAATAATCAATTTGATTGTAAGTATAAAATCCCTTGAACACACATACACACACATAGATATATATATATATATATATATATTTAACTTGAAATCCATTGTCATGTGTTAGAATAAATCATTTAGAGTTGGGTACTAAATACACAAAGAAATCTAATTGAAAACATGTCCTTAAACTTGTATGCAAAATGTCAAAAAGACGAATTAACCAAAACAAACAAGTTATAAAAATCTGGAAAACGGGCTAGACGCTTAATAATTCATTCAAGTGTCTAAATATTATTTTCAGATGCTTAGATTTCAGGAAATCATAATCTGAGAGTTTTAAGTTGAAATTTGAGATATTTTAGGCATCTAAATGCATTTTTAGATGTCCAAAAATCAAGTTGGACATCTAAAAAAGGCAGCTAGATGTCCAAGGGCATGAGAATGTTTCTTTATTATTTGCATCAGGCAACCATACGTCTGAACTATATTTTCAAATCTATGAATTACTATAGCAAGCCCAGGTTACACTAGGACCTGGAATAGACCAAGTAGGAAAGACGTGGAACTTGTTCCCACTTCTTAGTTACTCGGGAGTGTGCACAGCTGAATGAGATCGAAAGGAGAGGTGGAAATGTATTACTTTTAGGTATAGTATCAGGCTTTCGCTTCATGAAATTGGAATGTGACACTCAACATGGCAAGGGATTATATCATAATTAGAAATTCGTATCATTCGTAGCCGGTCGTAGCCATAGATTGGTGGAAGTTGGAAAGGGTGGAAGAAGATGTTCATCGAAAAAGGTTCAGTGAATCTTAGATGAGGGGCTGATCAATCCTTGATTGCTACTTATGTAACGATATAGAACTTAGGAAGTAGACTATCTACGGGATGCATAAACGCAAGTTGGCAAGAACTATTGGATAATGATCCAACAAATGGGCTGGTAATTGAATGCATACTCTGCTTAATACACCAATGCAAGATGACAAAAAACTGTTAGACAGTGATCCAATGAATTGGATAGGCATTAAATATGTATTTGGTTAGGAGCACCAATGCGAGATGGAAAGAACCATCAGACTGTGATTTGACGAATGGTTGGGCATTGGATTTATATTCGGTTCGGAATATCATTGCATGGATGGCAAGAACCATTGAACAGTGGTTTGGTTGAGTCAAGCACTAGGTGGATATTCAAGTAGATGTCACCCAAGCAATTACAACTAAAGAGGTTAGTTGATATATAGTTAGATGGTCTACTATTGGGATAGTATACTAGAGAAGCCTCTAGGAATTACCCTATTTTTGTATGATCCACCTTTGAGTGGTTTAATAAACTATAATTGGACATCTCGAATAGTCAAATTAAAAAGTAAAATAACTAGCTTCCTATATATAACTCATACAAAGGAACACCCTTAGGTATGGGATATAACTGAACTCCAATCACTTGTTAACACAATACCACTAGTGAAATAATTCTTTCACCGGACTCTATCTGATCCCCTATATTTCTTCCTCTTATAACCTATTATAGGGCAGTAAGTGAAGTCATTTGGTCAAGGATGTAGGGAAGACAACATGATGTGGGAGATTTATTAATTTACAATCTTTTTCTATGTACCTTATCGTATCTATTAGGAAGACTATTATTATGGTATTGTTTGGAGACTTTACCATTATTAGACATGTGTTGTATTGACATTTTGGGACTTTGTTTTGTCATTTATTGTATGAGCCAAGATTATTCTAAGACTATATCACTTTGATATTTTGCATTACTTATATTTTATTTCCTTCCATTGTGAGATCTGAAAGTGTAGAATTGTGTAAAGTTATAATTGTCTCTATACCATGTAAACCATTTTAAAAGCTAATGATTCATACTTCTTGGCATGACAATGGTTCAGAAGCCACTTTTGGGCTTTGAATCGATGTGTCCGGGTGTGGGTTATTACAATCAATTAAAATCTAAAGAATCTCACAAAGGCAAATTGGGATAAAAACCTTCTACTCGTCATTTGCTCATACCGAACCTCGAGTCAAACCTTTGTTGGAAACTTTCCTTTCTCCCTATCCAATAGTTGTGTAGCAATGTTGCCCATTGAAGTATACATCTCGTCTCCTCAACACCTCAATCATGACCTCAAAATTACAAAGAACTATTGAGGCTCTAACTCGATGTAGACTATCAAAGAAGGGAGGAGATCGAACTTTGCATCGAAGCAGATAAAAGGAAGATAGCCAGATACTACAATGTGAGGGTAAAGTCATCAGTTCATCATCGACTATTACTTTACGAAAGAGTGATCTTATGGCTAATTTAACATTAGGGGTAAATAATGTTTACTGATTTTTTTGAATCTTTTAATTTTTTTAAGATTATAATTAAACACCGTAGAATCAATAATCACATATGTTAATATAGAGAGATATAAATGCAGTAAAAGTAGAAGGTTGGAGAGATCACCCCATGAATTTTTATATAGGTTCAGAGTTACTCTACATCCAACTCTGTATAATTTCTTGTACATATTTCTTTTCAAATATCAAAGTCAATATAATCTGAATTTTAAACGAGACACATCTTCCATATTTTTCGAGCTCTGGGTACACTCACTGGATTTAGATAGGACAATTACACACCCACAAGGATTCAAACGGAACACCAAGCACATGCACTTGATTCAGTCAGGACATAAGCACACCCATTTGGATTTTACAGACACCAAGGACACCCAAGAGGATAAAGTATGATTTGGTAGAGTTTACAGATTCAATTTCTTGATCTTCGATACAAATGATCCTATAAGCTCTTGAGTAGCACTTTGATCTTGGTTGGAGTGATAGAGATTGTAACGACCTGCCTTTTTGGACGTTTTAAGCAGATACACACGTCGAAATCAAATTATTCAAAAGGGCTGATTGTTATGGGGTAAATAAGAAAAAGGAAAGGAAATAAAACAAATACAGAATCTCACAGCGGAATGACAAAATATAATAATCAAATAATAGTTCATGAAGCTGTTTATAAATACATTTGATTATTCTTATACAATATAGAACCAGAGTATATACAACAAGAATAAATAAATAAATAAATAGATAAATGCAGTGGAATAAATATAATAATAATAACAGACTAATCTTCGTCTTCGTCCTTTAGAAATAAAGTCTGCAACCCTGAAATGCTTAGTCTGACCCGAGCGAATTGAAAAGACAAAACACTCGAGTCAAAACTAAAAGATCTTATGTCAGTTAAATCAACGGTAAATATGAGTGCAAAGGCATTAGAGATGTTTACGGGGTTCGACATCCCCTATCCAGTGTTTAATGTAAGTGCAATAACTTAAGAGATGTTTGGGATTCACATCTCCTAAGTATCCGTTAAACTATCTACTATGTAGTACAATACGCTATCATAATATGTCTACAGTAAAGTAAAAGTATTAAAATAGCGTTAGGGCATTACTCATATCTCTCTTAACATATTTTTAAATATTCCCATAGTCTATACAGTACCGTAACTCCCTCCGTAAACTATAGGGCTATCAGAGGGCACTCCATAGGTATGGTACAAAACAAAATCGTAGAAGGGCTCTAGAGCATGTGAACATGGCACTTGAGGCAATGCCAGGGTAGAAATACCAATTGCGGATCCGGATTGGTGGCAACGCATAGAAGCTACTATCGTCCATCTCTGACATTCCCCCAAATCAAAATCAAGGGTGGCCACCAAATCAATCATAAAGTAATAGAATGGTATCAAAGAAATGTGCCCGACCGGAGGTGCGATCTCACTTGGCCCGGCATGGCTCCTGTTTAGTCACACCTAAGATGACTCATGGGAGTCAGGGTCATGTCATACCTCATACAGAAATCGTTCGCCAAACCATCCTACTTCATTTCTGGAACCTCCACCACGTACACAGTTGTTAAAGTGGTTTTCCGTATTGGTAAAGAGTACGACAATATCTGATCTTGGTCTCTTTAACAACCAAATGCTTATTTCACACTGGATAGTTCTTTTAAATTTTCAAAACCATTTCATAATTGATATCAAAATATCATATTCAATTCAAACCATATCACTTCCGAAATCATATTCAGATTGAAATCATATCATTTCCGAAATCATAATTCCTTTCAAAATCATATTTCCAATTTGGGTAAATTCTTACTTCAAAATCATCATATTCAATTAGTTATAACATTTAATCCCAACTTACGTTATAACATTGTTTAACCGTGTTTGCTTTTAAAGCAATGAATTTGAATATAAACACTTCCTCTTTACTTAGTTTGAAAATTTAGAAAATAATTTAAATAGTTATAAATAGTTAAATACACTAAAATTGTTTAATTATAAATTAAAGATACTGTTAAATCAAATTAAGATAGTTAAATAGATTTAAAATAGATTAACTATAATTAAAATAGATTAAATAGCTTTAAAATAGATTAATTAGATTTAAAATAAGTTAAAATGGTTAAATTTGTTTTAAAATGATTAAATGGTTTAAAATAGGTTAAAATGACTTAATATAGGTTGAAATATTTTAATAATTTGAAAATCATAAAATTTAGAATCTTTAAAAATATATATCTTTAAAACAGTCTACATTAAAAACATGAATTTGAAACTTATATCAGTTTAAACTATTTATTTCATTTCAACACATTTGGACCATTTTCGATTTCCAAAACCCAATTTCAGATTTTTAAAATTCAAATACTCAATAAAATACTTAATTCAATATCATTTCCAATCCTTGTTTGAAATATCAATTTAAATTACCCAAATTTCAATATATTTCAAAGTTAAATTTCAAACAATGTTAATAACTCAATTCCAATAAATTTCCATTGTACGTCGAAATCAACTTTAAGATTTCATTTTAATTTCGTGAAGCAATTCCTTTAAACTAATTCACATTTCAACATTAAACTTGAATTTTGATAATAATTCGATTTATATAATCAAATTTTATTTCAAAATATCATTTAACTAAATTCAAGAAAATTAAGGACTTGAAATCATTTAAATTTAACCAATTCGGTGTCCGTATATAGTTCTCTACCATAGGGTCAAGTGATACAGATATTTATCATTTCAATCTGCAATTTAATATTCTACGGTTATATATCATTTGAACCGCAATCCCGAATTAAACAAAAAATCCATAAAATCGCTCGAGTCTATCATTTCAACCCATAATGACTTTTCCCTAATCTATAGATCGTTCGGGTATATATCATTTCAACCCATAGTGATTTTCCTGATAATATCTAAGGGAACTTGCAGAATGATAATATAAATCAAGCAAAACATCCAATCATCCAATTTCAACAATCAAGCATCCATCATAACCATCATTCAATTCAACCAATAAATATCAACAATTAACATATTATTGTTTACAAGTAATTGACTAGCAATTTAAATTCAATAATAAATTAAATAACAATTTAATTCAAAAGAATACAAATTAACCGGAATAGCAATTCAAATATATCAAACAGCCATAAATAAATTCCTAATCACATCATAAATCTAATTTAACTAACATAAGAAATTTAAGAAGTTGTGAGTGGGTCAAATCACTCACCTTTGATTTTAAATCAAATTAAAATCCAATTTAGGGTCCAAATTCAAACGATCTCAGAATTCGTTCAAACAAGCGTCAAAATGTTCAAAATTTCAATACGATCGCAACAGAAGAAACTGGGTCCAAATTCGAGTTCGTATGCACAGGATATAACAATCAGAAGTTATACGAGTCTAAAAATATAAAAAGAATAAAATAATATAGAAAAAAACACGCTACCTTCATATACTCTCACCCTAACCCTAGCGCCGCTTATCAGACAAAATCTGCGACTGCTTCAACCTATTATCGCGCCACCAACAAGGCCTACCACGCTAATCGGGACCCATCATCGCGCTCCCCTCCTAGGGCCGACCACCCCCACACCTACGACGAGACACATGACTACCCCCAGGACCATGTGACGACCCGAACTCGATACCTGACAAACGACATCGAATCCATATCGCCGGAGCTTGCATAACATTAGATGATAATAACACAGCGGAAACAAAAGATAATACATTGATATACAACAAAGATACAATGTGATATACATCATGATACAACATATCCGACATCATCAGAGAATATATACAACACAACACCACAGCGGAAATATTTCGATATGAGCAAAGTCTTCAATAGAATCCAAAACCGCAACTCCAATCGAAAACTCCAAAGCTAGAGGTCTAAAACATCAAGCTCGAACCACCATCAACTGAACTTGTAGCAAATGCGATTCCAAATGCGAGTGCCAAACCAGAATCTTCAAAGATCCAAAAGACTGAAGAAGATCTCCAAATGCTACTGAATCTATACCTATTATTGATTATCTGAAAAACGCACCCCTAGACTCCCCGTGTGGAAAATTGTAGGCACCCAGAGTTTAGGAAGGGAACAATAAACTCCGGGTCAGTCATGGGACTGTTATGAGCAAACAAAAACATTTTGTCTTTAAAAACAGTCAAAAGATTTTAAAACATTGAAATCCGCAGTGCTTTTTAGAAAATGAAACTACCATGAGGCCTCCCACCACACACACCATGCAAACGCAGAATTGGAGGAGATTTCTTCTTATGATAGTCAAAAATGCTTGATACACGAATATCATTTGATATTATTATTACTGCATAGTGGAAAACATTTCGAAAGTATAATATTAATCTTAGCCAGCATAGACTTTTCGAACTATGCCTACTATAGCTACCATCCAGACAGTGGGGTGCCACCATGAGTAGATGGCAGGTTATACAACTAAAACCGTATAGGGCATGTATTGGAGATTGGATTTTCCAACAAATGGCTAGGCCAAGGAACTTCCCATTGTCATATGGGTACGCCACTGGAAGGATGCTCAGAGAACCTACTCGGATATCTGCTAACATATGGCCGGTGTACTCCCTTCTCAGGAGTACAACCTAAGATATGCCACCTCGGGTCATTTGCGACCTTTATCCGAGGATCCTCAACCACAAAGCAACATCACACAGTAATAAATATATAGTGTCCACATGAGTTAAGTATCTGGGCTCCATACCATGGTGCCACCCTTTTCCAGAAGGAATGGACATACCCTAGAGGCACGACCCCTGCAACCTTGCCGCATCTTTCCTTTTTCGACCATTTCCTGGGAGTGAGGTCCTGATGCAGTCTCGTCCACAAAGCTACGCTTTTTCACAAAGCCATACATTGATCAACAAATGATCAACAACACTTCATATGCCACATTACCAAATTGGGAATGTATCACTAGTAACCATCAACTACATAACCTCTGAGCTCATACGTCTCAGAGAAGGGTGTTAAGCTAAGAGAATAAATCTCCGCCACCAAACAGAAATGTATTTGATAGAAATTGGTTTTACATCTCAAAGTGTAATGTCAGACACACATCCATACAAGTCTGTTTCGGCTTCGAACAGAACCGAAGGCACTTCCGAAGAAGCCCTATCACATATGGAGAACTCTATACCGTAGCTACTCAGTGTAGAGTCATTCGATAGGTTATCCTATCGTTCTCGCAAACACCCGGTCTTCACCATCGGTCTTCAATGCTATCCATAACATCGTATCATTATTCCGAATAGGTTATATGACACAAAGGTCCTCTCCCGGCTAAACCGAATAATGAGCGCAATATTTAAAAACGTATAGATATGGGATTTCAGTTAAGTCACAACTTTAAAAAACCCAAAACCTTTCTTCAAATGGTTCAAACAAATTACCATTTCCATATCTTTAAACAAAAAGATTCATTTCACAAAGTTCACCCAATTTTCACAAAGATTCATTCACAGATTTCAAAACAATTTCCATTCAATTGGATTAACTCATTCAATCTTTAAATCAAAGATTTAACTTATAGCTTTCAAAACCCGTTTCCAAAGATTCATTCATAACTTGGAAAACCATTTTATTTCAAACTTGAAATCCCTTTAACACACATTGAAATTTCTTTTCTTATAAGAAAGCCTTTATTATTTGAAAACAAATAGTTTTCGTTTCGAAAAAATCCGATTACATTTATACAAGTTAAAATCTTTGGGTTAAATTCAAACTTCCAAAACAACACTTTTAAATGGTTTAAAACCCATATAAACTTGTATAACCTTTTTAAATCATAAATTCTTAACATAGAATTCAATTTCAAATTTTGAATTCGAATTTAAATCAAATTTCAAAACTAAATCACGTTATTCAAAAATAACTTTTATCTTTGAAATTCCTTTTCAAAAGCTTTTCACTTTAAACTCAACCCATTTCCAAAACCATTTGGATTCGAAAATTCAATTTTAAAACTATTTCAAAAATCTGTGACTTAACCAATTTCCACATGCAGTCCATATTTGTGTGTGTATAGTGTAGTCCATGGGTTTTACCCAATAGTGCAACAACATTAATCATTACAGCTACAATCACAGCAATATCAATAAGCGGTATAATCCTATAACGCTTATCTATATAAACAGAATCATAGATAGATAATATAAATGCATTATAAATAAAAAATTCAATTCATCACAGCTTGAACTAAAACAATTCTAATCACAAAGCATCACATAGTAGAGATGACAAAACAATTCACAGCATTCATACAATTCAAACATCCATAAGTAAGGTTACTTAATCATCTGATCAATTGAAACCAGATTAATCACTAATTCTGGTTGATTAACATTAATTAATTACAGTTTATGTTAATTGATTATCCTTTAATAATTTATTAATTAACCTTAATTAATGAATTAATTAACCTTTAATTATTAAAGAATTAATCTTAATTAATTAATTATCCTTAATTAATTAATTAATTAATTGACCCTTGATTAATTATCATTTAATTAATTAATCCTAATTAATTTAAAATAAGTAATTACCCTTAATTACTTAATTAAATTTTACCATTAATTAATTACTTTTATTAATTAACTAACCTTTAATTAATCAATTACTTATTAAATTAATTACCTTAATTACATTAATTAATTATCCTTAATTAATTAACTTTTAAATACTTGATTAAATCAATCTTTAATCTCAATTATCAATCCTTAATTACTTTCATTGAGTAGTTATTTTTAATTAATTATTCATTACTTACTTGATTAATTAAACTTGAATCATTAAATAATTTTTTCTTAATTACTATTAAGTATTTAACTTCAAGTAACTAATTTCCTTTAACAAATAAATTTAACTTAACCTTTAAAAGTTAATTAACAATTTTAAAGCATCCTTTACATTAATTAACTAACCTTTAATTATTATTAAGTTAAAATAAACTTTTCAAAATAAAGGTTATATTTATTTTAAATCATTTTAAAACTTGGTAAATTTAAAACAATTTTATTTAAAACTTTCTTAACCAATCAAAACAGGGTCAACATCTAACATTCACAAAAATCTATTTTAACAAAATTTGTTTCAAAGTAAAACTTAATTTTCTTTTAAAATTTGAAACTGTTTTTGCCCAAAGCAAACAACCCGAGCAAATGCTTGTTTTACACGAGCTTGACTCTGGGCAAAACCACGCCTTCACTCGCTTCTAGTAAACCCATCATTTACGCGTGCTTAACCCTGAGCCGTTTGCCTTCTTCCCCAACCACTTCAAAATACTGACACAGAAAAATGCACGTCTACGTGCACAATCGCCATGACTAGCTCCGATCGATGTCAAAGCCATCCCATCATCCACGATGATCTCCAGAATCGATTCGAACAATTCAGCACACGAAATCATCATGCAATCAAAATCTTGCAAATTTGAGGCCACATATTCTTCCAGAAACCTACTCGATCGCCAAAATTCAATTCCCTCAACCGCGACAGGCCATCGAAAGTCACACCACTCTGGCCGATGATGCTCCGACCATCCACGAATTCAACCCCCTCGGTCCGATCATCTGAAACGTCTCGACGACGATGAAAATACCTCGCAAACATGGTAGATAAAACCAGGGTAAAAACCCTACATCGATACCAATCGCCTTCCACAATGAATTATAAATACTTTTCACATTTTTCTAGAGATAAACCATCGTTCCAGCACCTACTGACACGATCCCAAGGTTTAACATCGTGTTGATCACCAGAAATTCGCAATAACCCATTTTTCGTTCAACCAATCAATTCGTCCTCAATTCGCCATTAAAAATCTGATTTTTCGCCTTAAAATCATCAATTCATCCTCAATTCACTGTTTATTCATCTTCCAGATAAGACAATTTCATATTCTTAAAATTACATTTTTAAAATTTAGTTATGATGATTTTAAACATTTTTTTTAACATTACAAACTAGAAATGATTGGGGAAGGTGGAATGGGATTTTGAACTAAATCTAATCCTGTAAGAAAAAAAAATCTTACAGAGGCCTTCATGTTTGTCTTCCAGATATATGCACAGAGTATTCATACAAACATAGTTTGCTTCATATCTACACGCAAACAGACATTCAAACAAATCTAAGGTTAAGATTAAAGGTTTGCTCACCTTGCTTTCCTGAAAGAACAGAGGCCAGACATGATGATTTTGAACTTAAGCTTCGAATTTGTTTTACTTGCTGTTGTTTGATTCCAGAACTTAATTCTTGATTGATTTTCCAGATTTAAACTTTGATTTTCTTTAGCTTGTTTTGTTCTAGTTTTGCTTGATTACAGACAACATTCCCAGGCTTTGGAAGTTTTGCATTTGCAACCTGATTGTACTTGCATGCTTTGATCCTTTTCTTATTTGATTTTTTATTTTTAATTTCTGTTGCTTGATATTCCTGAAGACTCAATATAGGTTGAGGGCTGAACTTGATTTCCAGATTTAGATTTATTTCAGGCTTTTGAAGATTTTGAATTGCTGTTTTGATTTTTGGTTTTGATCTTTGTTTCAATTTTGATATTGAGATGATTTCTGATTTTTTTTCTCTCTTCTTACTTCAGATTTGAGAAAGAAGAATGTGGTTTAGTTTTTTTGTTCAATTTTCTTTGATTTGGAAAATATGAGAAAAAGATGAATATAGTTTATAAAATTTTAATTTACTTCAAGAAGAGATTAATGCCACTTGTTATCACATGAGAATTCTTACTTAACACTTGTACAATTATTCCTTTTCATGTTTTACACTTGTTACATGTAATAAAAATTGTGTTTAAATCCTTAATTTTAATTAATTGATAAATTGTATTTTAACCCTTAAGTGCTTATTTTTAAAATATGTATATCATTTCAAATGTTTATGTTTTTATCTATATAATTTTTATTATTTAATAAATGCATTCACCTTTATAAAATCTTAAGAAAATTTGAATTTTAAAATAAATTATACCTTAATAAATAACACACACACATATATATTATAAAATTTAATTTTTAAACAACTTTCAAACTTTTACTATATGTTAAATACTACAAATAATATTTTAAATATAACTATATATCATATTTCTTATTTAAATAAATACATTTTCTTTATAATTCATTTATATAATCTTTTTAAAGCAAAAGATGGTTTTACAAATTTAATTACATATGAATAAAAAAATTTATTCTTAACTGGCCTTTGAAAAATTTGTAATCAAATTCAAAATATCATTTTCAAATCAAAATGCATATTTAAATAAAATTAGAAACAAATTCTTATCAGCTTAAAAATGAAATTACAAATCCAATTTTATTTATAAAATTCTTATCTTTAAATTTCAAGCCAAAATTCTATTTATAATCTAAAATATTTACTTATTCTGAAAATTCCTAATTAATTCACAAAAAATTTCACTATTTAATTAAATTTATCAAATTAAACTTGGTTAAAATTTGGGAATGTTACAGCCCATCTCGAACGCAAGTGGCCGACCGTGTTCATCCTCAAACCATGATGAAAATCTTGACTACTTCAACTAATTAGTCGCATGGATCTGGGCTGCTCGACATCCCCTACACACTTATAACCTCCGATCGATCCATCGCTAAAGATCCACCGTCCAAACCCGTAACCACATACAAACAGCTGGAGATAAATGCTCAATTTCCTTTCAAACCATGATCCAAAATGAAAATCGAACCATAGTTCTAGGTTGCGCTCGTCAAGAGTTTCAAATCGATATATAATTCGATATATTTTGAGGAGTTTAAATTTTGGAATTGAATTGAGGGTTTTTGGTTTTGGTTTGTCTGCCAGTGGAATTAGGAGTTGAGAAGAAAATATACATACAGACAAATGAAATAAGAAATAACTAGGGTTTATAATGGGCTATTTATAGGTATAGCTGAAATAGAAAAGAATGGACCAGATCGATTTGGATTGGAACGATAAACGACCGGAAAAGCCCGTTCTGCCTCCGAAACGAAAATGGGTCATCCCATATATCAAAATAGATGTTATCGATATTTTTAAACTCAACGGAACAGGCTTCAAGTCCTAATTCCATAATTTGAAGAAGTTATGTTAAAATCAACTTATTTCAAATTGATTTCAATTGATTTTAATTAAATTGATTTCTAAGCGTTTCGAGCCCGTACGATCAAAGACAAGTCTGATCGTTACGAAACTTAGTAATCCTACAATAATTCATTGTTACGGATCCGATGAAACTGGTTTCATCGAAATCCGAGTCAGTGGCCAAAATGGCTATTTCCACGTTATTGAATAAATTAATATTAAATTAATTAAATCACTTTTCAATTCAAATTTAATAATTTACAATTTCTGTCATTTTAGATTACTTGGACATTTACCATAATTTAAAACAAATTTAGATATCAATTCAAAGTTAATTATTTTACCAATTATAGTGTTTAATCTCAATTGTAATTAAATCCAATTATTTATAATTAATTCCAATAAATTGATTTTATTTGATTTCAATCTTTATATTCAATCAATTATTATTCTATAGACATAGTAAACATTCGTTTATCTTTCATTACATTAATGTTCTCCAATTTCCATCTTTTATTTGTATTAACTACTATATTTCCATCTTATGTACTAATGTGTGTTTTCTTCTTTTCATTTTGTTGTTTTATTATGTACCCCCTGTGCTTGCTACGCCAAGTGCCCCCTGTTTTCTATCTTCCTTTTGTAGTTTGTGTCCTGTTCTGACTGGTGTAGCAATAAATGGTCGGGGTCCATTTAACCTTGTCAGCCTTGCCATTTTTTTTTTTTGTCAATTATATTATAATTTAGAATCTTGATAAATTGATTTTTCTTTGTTTCACTCTTTTTATTACATCAATTATTGTCGTGTAAATATAATTAACATTTCCATATATTTTATTACATTCAAATTTGCAGTTATCGTATTAATTTTCATTAATGTATATTTATTTACATTTAATTATAATTGATTTCAAATTAAATTTAACAAACTAAATAAATAGGCAACATATAATAGTTTGTCACCATTAACTTTTAGTCACATTAATAAGTTTATTATTCGCAACCAAATGTTATAATTACTTACCTAACACTGATTTTATTCAATTGTCATTAATTATATAGTATTTCATTAATTGATTCAATATTCACATTTGTTTTCCTGTATTCACCTTATAAGCAAGTATAACCTTTAAATCGTTTCAATTGATTGGAATTTCATTCAAGTTGTTAATAATTAACTTGTGTTACCATTTATTTTAGTTATCTTTCATTAATACATCACAATTTTTTATTTCTTCCCATATTAAATCAAAAAATCATATAAAATTAACTATTTTTAATTATCAAAAATTACGGGTCGTTACAAATATCAGAGAGTAATTGATAGAGAATCAAATAATAGAGTTTGAATTTGATTCTGATTGAGTTTGAGTATATTTCGAGTAGATTTTCTTTTAGAAATCAACAGAGTAAAAGAGGAGAGAAAGAATGAGAAATCGGTTAAAAAAATTTGTTAATGAAACCTCCTCTTTAGAAAGATAATGGTTCTGTCCATTCACGAAGAGATATGATGAATAGACACTTCCATTTCATTTTAAATTTTGAAATTCTCGGCCTATATGTCGACATATGCTACAGGAGCATGTCAAAATACCCTTTGTATTTTTGAAAAACACTTTATAAAAATTATTTTGAAAATATCAAACTTTGTAAAATATTTTGAAACTGTATACAATCATCCAAACATTGCTTATACATATTTTAATCATATCCATACTTAAGAAAACTTTATAAAATCATTTTTAATTATTTTTAGATATACGAAGGATTTAAATATGAATTTCTTTTGAAAATAATATATATAAAGTATAAGTGAATATATATTCAAAATCAAAGTTATAACAACGTTATAATATACTTATAAACATTTGGAAAGCATAAAATTAAAACCATAAAAAAGTATAATATATTTAAGAGTATATTTAAAATATAAAATATTTAGAACTTACTCAAAATATAATAATCTTGTAAATAAAATTAAAAGTTAGAAATTATTTGGAGGCCATTTTGAAAGATCATTTGGAAAACAAGGATTCTTTAAAATCGTTTTGAAATTCAGAATATTCAAAAACCATTCAAAATCAAATAATAGATTATAAACGTTTTTGAAAAATGAGGAGAGAGATACAAAAAAGTGCTATAGGGTTTTAACAATAATCTATGACTCTATAACTAATCCGATACCTTGAATCTTCAATACTCATGAGTCTTCAATCTCTAGCTCTTGAATCTTTATATCAGGCTCTTGAAACTACTCTTAATATTGTATAGTCTTCTTAATCAACACTTATCTAATATCCTACATTATATACTATATACAACTTGATAAAAAAAACATTAGTATCTATATTTTATATGATGTCATATGGTTTTTGCCATTAAAACTAATGCCTAAAGTACTAAAAATCTCCCCTTTTTTAATACTGACAACTATGTTTATCAAATATGATATAGCTCCCTCTGAGTTACAAAACTTCCCCTTAATCTATGCCTGAATATTTTATATATTTTTCCCCCTTTGTCATCAACCAAAAATTATAACCCAAACTCCTCCTAACTAAGGTACTAGATAATATATAAAAGTAATAAGAATGATAAGAGTAAATAAGTGATATGTTCTTTAAAGAAGAAAAGCCAAATTTTAGTAATCAATCCAATCTAATACATATATTCAGTTCAAATCAAATCAAAGTCAAATCAATTCTAATCCTAATACAAGTCATACACACCAATCCTAATATCAATCCAAACCAAATCAATCATACATATCAACCAATCCAAGAAACAACAATTCAAACAAATCAAACATCCATATCCTTGACTAAACTAACGTGATTTCCTAATAACTGGGGATTTACGAATAAGGCAGAAAGGATAATGGAGATAGAAATTCCCTTTTTGCTCCATAAAAGCTCCATTCTTGTCAAAGCATACTTCGCTAGCATACTTGACGTCATCGACTTTCTCTTCTTCTTCCACCTCTTTTTCTTCCTCTTCTTCCTCTTCCTCTTCACTATTATTCATAGGATCGTGAATGACTAAATTTGCAGCATCGTCCTTAATGACTATTGGATTTGTGAGGTTATCCAATAGGTATTTCCGAAGGTTTCCAAGAATTCTACCTTATTTCTCTTGTTCTTTATTCATTCTCAATTGAATGGCTTCCATTTCAAAAAGCATATTGAGAGTATGCTTCGAATCACTCCCAATCTTGGTCACTTTGGCTAATGTAGAGTTTTGGAGAGGGCTCGAAGTAGGAGAATCGAAGGAAAACAATGTAGATTCATGCCTTGGACATTTGGTATAGTTAGGATCCATTTATTTTATTTTATTATATTGGAGATTTCCCAAAAGAAGATAACTGTAAAATAGTTTTATTTCGAAATAAAATGTTTATATATAGTAGTTTTAAGTTTTGAATTAAGGAGGGAAATTTGAAATCTAAAAATAACTGCATATATTGACATACATTGTATGGATACGTCGACATATCTAGTGTAATTTTTTTGTTTTGATTTTATTTTTAATATATATGCTATTATTTTTATATTTCTAAGAAAAAACATATTTCTAACTCTCTTTTTAGATTAGTAAGTAATATTTGATTTGTTGCTTTTGTAAATATACCAACTATTTGATTTTCAGTATTTATAAATTTGGGTGAGATTATTTCTTTATTTACATTATCTTTTGGAAAGTGATGTCGTATATTTATATGTTTAGTTCTGACATGATGAGTTGGAGTTTTAGATAAATTAATCGAACTAGTTTTGTCGTAGTATATTGGTGATTTAGTAAAATTTTAAACAAAATCCTTTAATATTTGTTGCATATAAATAACCTGAGAACAGGCTAATGCTGCTGAAATATATTTTTCTTTTGTTGCGGATAGAGGTCAAAAAAATTCTTTTTGCTAAACTAAGAAACTAGAGAGTGTCCTAAAAAATGACATGTTCCACTTATAATTTTTCGATCTGATTTGCAACCAGCATAATCAGCATCACTATATGTAATTAAATAAAAGGAATCTTCTTTTAGATAAAAGTGTATACAATCTAATGTGCTATTTAAGTATCTTAAAATTCATTTTAAATATTTTAGATGAGTTTCCTTAGGTTGATACTGATATTTATAAAGGCATATACAATGCATTATATTAGGTCTACTAGTAGTTATAGAGTAGTGATCCAATCATACCTTTATATAATTTTTGGTCTACATCTTTTGAATTTTCTTCCTTGTTTAATATATCATTTGTTTCTATAGGAGTTGGCTTACCACTAGTATTTGACATACCATATTTCTTAACTAAATCTTTAACGTATTTTTCTTGACTTATAAAAATAACATTACTTAATTGTTTTATTAGAAATCCTAAAAAGTAATTTAGTTGTCCCATACGACTCATTTCAAATTCCTTGTTCATTATATCCTAAAAAAAATTATTTATGTGACGCCCCACCTCTATACCCACGCTAGCCAAGGACACTACAGGGTAATGCCGTCAACTAACACGGAGAATAAGGCTGGTTAGGAGCGACCATCTATAGCCTTGCTCTAACTATCAATTGAATACATCGACAATAAACATACCAAGCAGGTCGACATACCCAATGAATACTTAAAACAAAACCATAGGTGGTTGAAGGATCTATCAGAACAGAATATAACAACTCAAATGTAATATACATCACAGAACAGTAGATCATCATATACAGATATGCACATACATAACAGAGTTTACAAAATAATATATGTCAAGTGGCATAGCAAACCACAATATACAGACGAGTCAAAAGAATACATATATCAGAGTTACAAATAAAGGACTACACAAGAAGCTTTAACAAAAAGGAACAAGCTGAATAGTCCATGCGGAAGCAAAATAGGCTAAGTCCAAAAGCACCTAACCTGAAACATCTCGGTCTGACCCGAGTATAAGATACACGGGTCAGTCTAGCTAAACAAATCAGTTAGATAAACTGAACAACAATAAACCTGCAAGGTTACAAGGCATAACAAATATATCTAAAAGAGATAACACAATCATCTAACAAAAGATGAATCATATGATAACAAGCCTCATATCATCGGCAACATATAGAAACAAAGGATACAAATATCCCAAATCAAGCCAAAAGGCAATAACAAATACCAATAAGGTATACAAGTTCCACAAGGTAAATGCTACGCATCATGCGGCTCAAAAAGACCAACACCGAAGGACGATACCTAGGGAATATACATATGAATGAAACATCATAAAATTTGCTCGAGCTCAGTACTGTACAAACAAGGATCCATGAGCCCGAAGACTCCAAACCCAATATCACCCATGCGGCTCATAACGACCAACATCGGAAGCGATACTAAAGGGCAACAAACCCGAAGGCACAAACCTGAAGGCACATACCCGAAGGCAACAAACCGTAGTGGTGAAGGTCGGAGACCCAGTACTGGACACCACTAACTGGCGGAATGTGTCATAAATCTCAAAAAGGAATCCGAAAAGTGGTAACGCGAGTCCCATAACCACTCGTTTGCACTAAACGGTTTACTATCCATCAGTTAATTTCACACTCAAAGCAGTACAAAGTTCACCTCATATCATCGGTAAACCAAACCCGAAGGTTAAAACGATCAATTGAATAGGTTGGGGATTAATCGGAAAGATAAACGCACAGATTCATGGTCCGTGTTTTGCCCAACCATTTAATCACCCTTCCACTTCGCTCGAAGTGCGAAATTGTGTGTGCTTTAAATAGAATTTATAAATTGGAGAAGCAAGCTTTTAATACGATTTGAAGAAATCATTTATAAAACCCGTGAATAAATTCAAAAAGGAATCATCAAGATCAAATATACATAAATAACTAATTGGAATCAATAAACATCGATTAAATTTGGAAAACTAAACGAACAAGGCAATTTGAAAAAAAACAGCATATTCAGATGTCTGAAAGAAGGGATTCATACGTCTGAATCTGAAAATAAATTTGTTTTTCAAAACAGAATTCAGACGTCTGAATCCATACTTCCAGACGTCTGAAATAGGCATATTTTGGCTTATTTCCTTTCTGGTCGAAATTTGGCCAATTCAGACGTCTGGAATATAATTTCAGACGTCTGAATCTGGGGGTGAAAATGTTCCCCAGAACAATATTCAGACGTCTGAAATAAGGGTTTCAGACGTCTGAAACTCAATGTTAAGGCATTTCCTGAACCTAGGCCAACTATGGCCAAACAAATCGAAAGCAATCGGATGCGTGTTGATTATGGGCTTACGTCAAACGACTACCCAACCTTAACGACACACCCAAACACTCCGAACAACATAAAAATCATCCATATAAGGTTTTACATAGATTTGGCTTCAAAAATCATAATTTGGCAATTTCACCAAAGCAAATCAAATCGAAAGCAAATGAACATATGAACAATTGTTAGGGATTCATACCTAACATCAATGAAACCAAGAGAAGTAGAAGTGAGTTCAAAACTCACCGTCTAATCCAAAAACAAAGAGGAAGGAGTTCAATTTGCAAGGAGAAGACCAACTAATCTCCACTTCTACTCTACTAGCTTCAATCTCAGATCAAACAAGTATTTTTCCTAAGTTTGGTTTAGGAAATTTCTGAGATTGAAGAGAGAAAGAGATAGAGAAGATGAAGAGGAGCTTACCTATGTCTTCTCTTCGATATTAGAGCAAGAAATCAAGTTACAAGAGGAAACTAGGGCTTGCAATTTCTATTTCTCTTTCCCTTCCACCATTTTCAGTTTTGCTAAAGTTTGGAGGAGTGGAATGAGAGAATGGATGAAGAGAGGGCTGAGTTAGGGGTTTAAACTAACAAATGGGCTGAACCCAAACCCAAAACCTAAATAGAAAAGTTGCAAAAATTCAACTTACTCCAAACATATCGAAGCTTATACTCAAAAAGATCGCAAACGCCATTTTGGAACCAATGGAGGTGGTTTCGAGTTCCAATTCGGCCATTTGCAGAAAGTAACATTTCGGACCTAAATCCGACTAACGACGCTATATTTAAATGAAACATTTAAATATAAAATCCTTAAATATGCGGGTTGTTACAGATTGTTCATTTGTTGAACTAAAATAATATCGTCTACATATATTTGTATTAGTTGAATATGATTGTTAGTTCTTTTAGTAAATAGAGTACTACCTACTTTACCAATTTCAAATTTAGATTGTGGTAAACAAGATTTAAGTCTTTCATACCATGCTTTAGGAGACTGTTTTAGATCATATAGAGCTTTCTTTAACTTATAAACATGATTTGGAAATTTTTCATCTTTAAACAGAGGGGGTTATTCTACCTAAACATATTCTTTAATAAAACCATTTAAAAAGCTTTTTTAACATTGAATTGAAATAATTTAAAATTATTACGATTTTCAAAAGCGAGTAAGTTTCTTATTGCTTCTAATCCAGCTACAGGTATAAAGTTTTCATCAAATCTTTGCCTTCTTCTTGACAATAACCTTAAGCAACTAAACGTGCTTTAATTCTTACAATTTATCCTTGTTCATTCATTTTATTCCTATATACCTATTTAGTTCCTATTATAGATTTATCTTTAAGCCTTGGGACTAATTCCCAAACATCATTTCTTGTAAATCAATTCAATTCCTCCTGCATAGCAAGGATCCATGAATCATTAATGATGCTTCCTTTGGATTTTTTGGTTCAATTGTTAAAATAAAAGCATCATTATCATTTTATTTAGTTGATTTCTTGTTTTTACAATAGTTTCTAAATTTCCTAGAATATTTTCTCCAGGATGATCTTTCGAATATTTTTCTCTCTTATTTGGATGTAAATTTTTGGAATTTTTATTATTTTCATCATTAGTTATGTCATCATTAGTAATTTCAATTGTTTTATCAATATTTTCTTCTTCACCAATTATAGTCTTATTAATTTTAAAATTTTCATCTAATGAAAAATTCAATGTCTCTTCAGCAATATTAGTTCAAGTATTGAAAATTCTATAAGCTTTACTTCTGTTTGAATATCCAGTAAAAACACCTCTATCTAATTTAGCATCAAATTTACCTAATTATTTTATAGTGTTCAATATAAAAAATTTACTATCAAAAACTCTAAAGTTTGATACTTTTTTCTTTGTATTATAAAATAATTCGTATGGTGTTTTCTTAATCAAAGGTGTTATTAGAATTCTATTTAATATATAACATGATACAGCAACTGCTTCAGCCCAAAAGTTTTTGGGTAATTACTGTCATTTAAAATAGTGCTAGCACACTCTGGAATCGTTCTATTTTTACGTTCGACCACTCTATTGTGTTGAGGTGTTCTTGAAAAATGAAAAATTATGGGTAATACCTTTCTTATTACAAAAAATTTCAATTTTTTGTTTCGAATTCTGCACCATGATCACTTCGAATTGTTTTGATTTTAATAGACATTTGATTTGAATTCTTTTACCAAATATTTTAAACATATCAAAAACATCACTTTTAAGTTTTAGGAAAATCATCCACATAAAAATCATCTACAATTACAAATACATATTTATTATGATTTCTAGATTGTATTTGCGAAGGACCGAAATGATCTAAATGAAGAAGTTCAAGGGGTTGAAAAGTAGAAATCATTGCTTTTGTCTTAAAGGAACTTTTTCTAACTTTTCCCAATCGACACACATCATAAAGGTTATTAACATAAAATCTTATTTTAGGAAAACCCCTAACCAGATCATTTTTTGCTATTTTAGATAGATGTTTGAAATTCAAATTACCAAACCTTTTATGCGAAATCATGGGATCACATGATTCAGCTAAAAGACATAAATTATCATTTGATACTTTCATACTTAATGTATAGATGTTTCTTTTCCTAATGCCTTCAAAGACAATGTTTGGCTCATTATCCTCAATGTGACACTTATCATTTTCAAATTTAATTTTGAAGCCATTATCACATAAATGACTAATACTTTATGTGATGACCCGGAATTTTAGGCAATATCAATTTAATAATCTGCATTAAAATTTAAATCGATTTGATAATCTTTGTAATAAAATTTGAATTTAATTTAATAATCTAATTGATTAAATATTTAATTGGTGAATTTATCTTTTTAAAAGCTAATTAAATTGTTTTCTATTTATAATGTAAATATATGGTTATATTGTAAATAGATTAGCTTTGTTTTAATTTAATAAATAAAGGCATATTTTCTAATTCTAATATTTTTGGTAATTTGGAAATTTGATTTTTATTATTTAATATTAAGCTTTTCAAGGCTATTTAATAACTATATGATTTTAAAAATCGTTAAGATAAAATTTTAAATTGTTTAAAATGATTTTGGCTTAAGTTTAAATTTAAATTAATCAATAATAAGGTTTGTTTTGTTCTTTTTTAAATATAGCTTGATAAAATAAGTAATATATTAATAAAGAGGAAATTTCTTTTATAAATTATTTCAAATTGATAATTTGTTATTTTAAAACAATACTAATAATGTATTGTTTTAACAAATAATTTTTTATATAAATAGAATTGTTATTTCAAATAAATTTATGTAGTTATATATGTATATATAACTTGGTTTTAAAATTGGACTTTTGAATTTAATTTGAATTTGAATTTATAGTTTTGAAATTTAAAAAGATAGATATTTTAAATTGTTTTAGATTTTAAAATATATGTATAAACTTTTGTTTATGAATGTATTTGGTTTTATTTCTTTAAAAGTATATATGTATATATAAACAAATACTTATAAACTAATTAGTTAAGTATAAATTTATATTAACTTTAAAAAAAAATATAAATACAAATTACTTAAAGAACATGTGTAAATCTATATAGAGCTTGCTTAAACAAGTGTTAGCATATAAATTCACATTAGATAACAAGTGTTAGAAAATTAAGTAGAAGGGAAGACAAGTGTCATGATTTATTTTCATTTTCTTTGATTTTAAATAAATCATAAAATATGTTATATAAACACACATCTTCCATTTTCTTTTACTTTTTCTCATTTCATTTCTAAACAAAGAAAACTTCAGCTGAAACCCTCCTTAAAACCAAATCTGAAAACTAAAATCAGTAATCAAACTCTTCATTTCAAAATACAAATTTATAATCACTTCCTCTAAAACCAGTTTTCATCAACCTGTAACCAAGTAACAAATCACTCTTCAAAACTTAAAATCCCTGTAACACATTTCCAAATCAGTAACCTGTCAAGCATTTTTAAAACCCTGTAACTGTTTCAAATCTGAAGCAAACCTGTTCACATGCAAACTAAGATAAGCAAAAAATTGGAATCAAGCCTGTGCATTTCTGCAAGACCTGATGCCAGCATCTTTTCAAAACTAAAGCAAGACCAAAGCAAAAGCATTTTCTTTTCAAATCTGGAACTTGTCTCTGCATGCAAACCTAAGACAAAGAAATTCATATCTATTTTCAAGCTAGATCATTTCAGCAACTCAAGTTTTAAAGTCTAAAGCTATTTCAACACTCAGTTTAAAAGTTTTTCAAAAAAAAAAGAGCTATGTTCATCATCCTAATCAGGCGAGTAACATCATCTTTTTAAAGCTTAAAGTATCTGTAATCTGTTGCATGTTAAATATCTGGACTATAAAGATGATTTATGTGATTTTATATGAGTGAATGATCTGTTTACATGGATGAATAGATTGTGTGTGCATGCTTGTTTCTGTGTCATTCCTGTTCCATTGTTTTTAAGCTGCAGATTGATTTAAAAACCATTATCTCTTGATATAATCTTGGTTTGGAGTTAAGACTTAAATAAAACTGATTGTTTCATCATAAATTTTAATTTATAAATTTTACTTAAGCCAAAGTATATTTGAAATGACTCCGGAAACAAGAAAAACAGAGTAAGTTGATGTAAGTGAAAATTCAAGCACTTCAATTCATTAATTTAGGAACATAAACTAAATCCATAGCCCTAATCATGATTTTTAAAAATGAAATTATGATTTTAGTTAGGGGATGAAAGAGTAGTTCCTGTTTGGTCAGTTTGGGAGATTTGTGATGCCTTTGGTGATCTAGTGGCTCGGCGTAGTCGAGATTCCTACTAGTGGTAGTGGAGCGACTAGAGAGGTCGGCAAAAATGTCAGAATGGTGATCTTGGAGTTGTAGTGGCTGCGGCGACCAATTTTTGTTTAGAACCCTAGTTTTAACTAGGTTAGGAAAATCGATCATCACGGCTTCTACAATGGGTCTAGTGCTTCAAGGTTTTGAGAGATGGAAGCTTGGTCGTAGATGAGGGCATGGCCGGAGTTGCAGCACTTCTTATGGTCCTGGTTTCTTGGTCGAGGCGATGACAGGTTTTGGGTTTGTGTTGTTCAGTTGTTCCATGTTTGAGTTTAGATGCTCAAATTCGATTTCGAGACTATATCATTGATCTGATGTTCGGAATTAGCTATGAGGGTGATCACCGACCTGTGTGGATCATCGTTGATGATTGGAATTAACTACGTCGATGGTACATGTGTACGGTGCACTGTGGAATTTCTGGTGGAGTTTGTATTTGGTGTGGGTTTGTGGTCTCGAGTTTGAATCGAAGGGTTATGATGTTTGGATCGAAGCAACTTAGGTTTGGACTCGAAGCAAAATAAGTTTGCCTCAGGTTAATAATTTTGTAACATGTTTTAAAGGAAACATGTTTAGGTTTTAAAATTTAAACCGAAGTTTGAATTGTAAAGCAATGTTTTAAAACAAGTTTAAATCAAAGTTTTTAAATCTGATAGTTTAAATCTCAGTTTTAAAAACAAAATAGAGTCTTTAAATTTAAATAGTTTTAACTACTTTAAAATGTTTGAATTTTAAAAATAAAGTTTTTAAAATGTAAGCAAAGTTTTAAAATCTAAAGTTTAATCTAGATTCAAATTTAAATATGTATTCCAGTTTTGAAATGAAGGAAAGTTTCTAAATTTAAAATGATTTAAACAATTTTGAATGTTTAAAGTGTAATTTAAATTGATTTGAATTTAAAAATGAATTTTGTTTTAATTTTTTTAAACTTCTTTATTAAATGAATATTTCTTTAACATGTGAAATTAAAGGTTTTTAAATTGTTTTAAACTTTGTTAAAGTTAATTTCTAATTCATTTTTAAATCTTAAATCTAAAATGAAATTTGGAAATAAATTTAAAAGTAAATTTAAAGTAAATTGTTTTTAAAATGCTTTGTTAATGATAATTTGATCATTAATAAGAAAATGTTTTATCTTTAAATGAATGAATATTAAGTGATTTGTAATTCATTAAATTATTAAGTTTATTAAAATGGATAATTTAATTATTTAATGATATGGATGATTAATAAGTAGTTAAAGGTTTAAATTAATTAATTAAGGATAATTAATTTGTAATTAAGGATTATTAATTAGATTTTAATTAATGATCGAAGATTAAATAATGAAGTAATTAAAGATTAATTTAGTTACAGTTAAAACTTAATTAGTTAAATAATTAGAGATTAATTAATTGGTTATTAAAGATTAATTAATTTGAAATTAATAATGATTAATGTAAAGAAAAGTAATTTAAGAATTGTTAATAGTTAATGAAGGTCATAAGCTTGAGATTATTTAATGATTAATTAATGTGATTAATTTTTAATAATTAATTAGATTAATTAATTTAATGATAATCATTTGTGAATTGTTTAAGTATAATTACTTAAGGGAAGTAATTAAGGAATTAATTAATTGAGTTTAAAGTGATTAGTTTAAGTTAATTAATTAAGTTTAATTAATTTAAGATAATAAATGGAAGATTTGATAAGTATAATTACTTAATGTAATTAATGAAGTGTAATTACTTAGTGAAGTAATTAATTGATAATTACTGGATGTAATTAATGGAAGATGATTTAATAATGGAAGTAATTTGAGTATAATTATTTTTTGTAATTAATCAAGGGATTAATTAAGAAATTAATTAAGGAGCAATTAATTTATTTGATGAAGTAATTAAGGGTAGTTTATTACTGAATGTGATTAATCAAAGGTGATTAATAATTATGATTTAATTAAGATTAATTACTTAATGTAATTAATTTAAAGAAGATATAATTAAATGTAATTAAGGATCATTGATTAATATAATTAATGATGTAATTAAGGATTGATTAATTAAGATTAATCAATAATGATAAGTGATTAAAAGGTAACTAATTAATGTAATTAATTAAGGATTAATGTAATTAATTATGGTTAATTAATTAATGAAGCAATTAAAGGTTAATCACTACAAGTGGTTAAGAATAATTAATTTATGAAATTAATTAAAGGATAATTAATCAAGGGTGACTAATTAAGGTGGATAATTAGAGAATAATTAATTGATTGATTTGTAATTAATTAATAGTTATGTAAGCAAGATTTATATGATGAAAGTAATTAATTTAATTCACTTGAAATTAACTAGAGATGGAAATAATTAATTTAATTCATTTTAAATTAATTATAGATGGTGTTATTATAGATCATTGCTTATGTATGGATGGATGATATTGGTTGCCTTGAATGGTTTGAGATCTCAGATATGAGATAAGTAATGTTGTGTGATATGGATGCATTGGTTGCATTGTGATGATAATATGGATTATCTATTTGTGATGATAATATGGATTATCTGTTTATAATGATAATGTTGATTATCTGTTGAGATATGTAAATTATCTATCTTTGTGTGCACAGATAATGAATTGAATTGTTTTAACTTTAAAACAACTTGGACCTAAATGATGGCATTTTGGATTTCGATGAGACTGGGATCGGGTTTCCAGATTTGGATATCCGAAAACCACATCGATCCAAATTAACGATAGGTCGTGAATCTCAAGTGAAGATGAAGATTCAGAGTGCAAGGGTTATCGTCTTTAACTCTAAGGGTGATTACAAAATGAGTGTAACGAGATAATGCCTTCGATTTCGTTCGAACCCGGAACGAACTTGTATGGATTGAATGCTTTGAGAACATCGTCAGGTGGATGATGAGCATTGTATGAGATGTGTTCTCTAAAGGTAATCGTAGCCTCAAGCTTCATCATTTGGGAATGGTTAAAACAGGGGAGGTGCAGCAAGGCTAAGTGGGTCATTCCCAAGTAGGACTAGATTTCCCCCTGTCTAGAGGTCCCTTTTTATTCGGCTGTGTGGGCAGTTGGAATGCGCACCAACTGCGGGGTTGTCTTGTTCAGGACTGTCCAGTAAGGGATGGTTCCGGCCTTGTGTTGCAGTGGATTTAGGGTGGATCCTCGGTATGTTGATCTAGGCCACGTATTGTGACGGGCGGTACCCCAGTAGCCCTGCCATTGATGGAAACCCATTCTTCCTACGTTCCCTTACGGTTTTGATTGTATTACCCACTTTTGTGGCTAGTAGACTGGAATTTAATCATGTAACAATTTCAGCTATTTCATATTTACTTGAAAACCCTAGACCTATTATAATATCACTGGATTTCCTATTAAATGTTTTGGTTAGCGTAAGGTAAAAACTTACCCATGTTTATGTGTGGGAAGTCTTACGTGATACCTTTTGTTTTCAAAGGTTTTCAAAGTTAAGCAACCTTAACCTGTTACTCACACTAGACCCATGTCTGACACGGAGTTTATTCCGTTTTCTTAAACTCTTGGGTACTCAAATTTTTACGAGTAGCTAAGTGATTCAGGTTAGCTTTTGACGAATTGTGGAGGAGCAATTGAGCAGGAGGCTTCAGCGTTGTAGATATTTATAGTGTTCCACTGTGATTGATATCTCTGTGTTGTATTTGAGTTGTAATAACTAGACAAGTGTTTATAGCTGTCTAGTATGTTATGTATATGCTGTGTAACTCTGATAGATGTTGTATATGATACTATGTAATATCTTATGTTATTAATATAATTTATTCATTCCGCTGTTTAGATTCTGATGTTGTTTCTTCTCTCTTCTTTATCTTTTCTCTTTTCTATCCCTTTCTTTCTTATTAATGATGCGTCATTCTGTGGAATGAATGGCGGGTCGTCACAGTTGGTATCAGAGCGCTAGGCTGATTGAATACCTAGGCTTTGGAGTGATTTCTTTCTTGAGAGAGTGTATTTGTAATTTTGATATATATATTCATTTATTTATTATTTCTGCCTATTTGTTGGGTTACCTGTTCGGGTTTTCCAACCTAAGTTATAAACGTAGATAAGGTAGTGGTGTGTGTAACATGACTACTACCATTGGTTGGAGTTTGAGTGTTGAGGTTGGAAGTGGATCTGTCGAGACTGTAGACATAATACCGTCTCGAGTGAGTTGTACAGTGGTGTAAAGATATCATCGACCTCTAAAGGAAAACCTTTTTAAGGTTCAGAGTCCATCTTTGGAGTGTAGAATTTGATGAGTAGAGTTTGGATCTATTGGTTGGCAGAAGTGAGTAATGGTATCTTGATCCTTAGGAAGTAGTAGCTGCGTGATGAGATGCAGTGATTATGGATGTGTCCGAAGATGTTTCTTTGGAATAAGTTTTAGGAAGTGTGCCTGCTTCGGTGTTGCGACTGGGTTCAGCAGGATGTTGTGGTTGGCTTTGAGGTCCGAGTTTCTCGAAGAGTTTTGGATTAGGAAGTCTTTGGCATTTGTGTCAGCAGTGCTGCTCGAAGTGTTCTGTGTGCTGGCAAGAGGTCTTCTAGCTGAGCAGTTTTTCTAGAGGTGGAGTTCAGAAGCAGCAGAGTGGATCCATTTCTTCGATGGATTGGTTAGATTAGTATAAGCTGTTCTGATTGGTAAAGAGAGAACAGTTTCTTTGGAAATTGGACAGGTTGATCGCAAAATTGACTTGCTATAGTTTGAGTGTTCTCTTGGACTGTCAGAGATCTTTCCGGATTCTTCAGGGAAGTCAGAGGTTGTCCGCATCTGGAGATTGAGTTTTCTTATCGACTAGGATTCCAGGAGTGGTACTAGTGATTCAGTTTAGTAGAAGGATGGTTCCTAGAGATAGGGTTTGGTGAAGCAACTCAGGTTTCGGAGGAATTTCTGAGTTTTTCTTTTATGGATCTGATAAACCATGTTTCTGGGATGTGTAGTCCAGTTTGTGCTCGTGCTCTTCATCAACATTCTTATCCACTTTAGATCAGAGTTGTGTAGCGGAAGCAGTTTGGGAGTATTTCTGATTGTCTTTTCTGCATAAGGAGAAGTAAGTTTAGTCTTCTGTTGTTTGAGGAGTAGAGTTTGTTCTTGGTTTTGGTTGATCTTGGAGGATCATCGTGTTGGGTTGTTTTTGGTCCAGTTTGTTTCTAGAGGCATTAGAAAGGGTTGAGTTGATCAGGAAGGATGTAGGCAGCCTAGGATCATCCGAAGAGTTTTGTGGATAAGAGACGGAGGAATTTGGATTCTGAAGTCGGAGATTTGGTTTCGGTTAAGTTTTCTCCGATCGAAGGAGCTATAAGTTTTGGTAAGTCTGGGAAGCTAGCTCCGAGGTGTTTTGGATCTTTCTGTGTTCATGTAAGGATAAGTGATTGATCTTCAGGATTGAATTGCCAGTTTGGATAACTGGGATTCGATGTGTTTCACATATCTCTGAGGGAGTACGTGTATGGCCTATCTATGGTTTTGGAACCAGCAGTTCTGGGGTTTGGTTGTTGAGTCAGACTCGTCTGTAGTCTGATATCATGTTTAGTTTTGTAGATCTAGATGGGTAGGAGCTCTATAGCTTAGTAGTATTGATTGTTTGGATTCTATAGAGCGAGTATTCCAGTAATTATACATGGGAAACTCTAGGAAATTCTGTCCATAATTTTTTTCTGGACAGTTAGATTGTTCGATTGGATGAATTGGTTGCTATGGTTGATAGCATATGATTGATATATGCTTGTGTTTTAAAATTTAAATCTTTAATGAGATTATTAAATTACCTTTGTTTTAAATTTCGAGGACGAAATTCTTTTAAGGGGGAGGAATGTGATGATCCGGAATTTTAGGCAATATCAATTTAATAATCTGTATTAAAATTTAAATTGATTTGATAATCTTTGTAATAAAATTTGAATTTAATTTAATAATCTAATTGAATAAATATTTAATTAGTGAATTTATCTTTTTTAAAAGCTAATTAAATTGTTTTCTATTTATAATGTAAATATATGGTTATATTATAAATAGATTAGCTTTGTTTTAATTTAATAAATAAAGGCATACTTTCTAATTCTAATATTTTTAGTAATTTGGAAATTTGATTTTTTTTATTTAATATTAAGCTTTCAAAACTATTTGATAAATATATGGTTTTAAAAACTTTTAAGATAAAAGTTTAATTGTTTAAAATGATTTTGGCTTAAGTTTAAATTTAAATTAATTACTAATAAGGTTTGTTTTGTTCTTTTCTAAATATAGCTTGATAAAATAAGTAATTTATTAATAAAGAGGAAATTTCTTTTATAAATTATTTCAAATTGATAATTTGTTATTTTAAAACAATATTAATAATGTATAGTTTTTACAAATAAATTTTTATATAAATAGAATTGTTATTTCAAATTAAATTTATGTAGTTATATATGTATATATAACTTGGTTTCAAAATTGGACCTTTGAATTTAATTTGAATTTGAATTTATAGTTTTGAAATTTAAAAAGATAGATATTTTAAATTGTTTTGGATTTTAAAATATATGTATAAACTTTTATTTATGAATGTATTTGGTTTCATTTCTTTAAAATTATCTATATATATAAACAAATACTTATAAACTAATTAGTTAAGTATAAGTTTATATTAACTTTAAAAAAAATACAAATTACTTAAAGAACATGTGTAAATCTATAAAGAGCTTGTTTAAACAAGTGCTAGCATATAAATTCACTTGATAACAAGTGTTAGAAAATTAAATAGGAGGGAAGACAAGTGTCATGATTTATTTTCATTTTCTTTGATTTTTAATAAATCATAAAATAAGTTATATAAACACACATCTTGCATTTTCTTTTTCTTTTTCTCATTTCATTTCTAAACAAAGAAAACTTCAGCTGAAACCCTCCTCAAAACCAAATCTAAAAACTAAAATCAATAATCAAACTCTTCATTTCAAAATACAAATTTATAATCACTTCCTCTAAAACCAGTTTTCATCAACCTGTAACCAAGTTGCAAATCACTCTTCAAAACTTAAAATCCCTGTAACACATTTCCAGATCGGTAACCTGTCAACCATTTTCAAAACCCTGTAACTGTTTCAAATCTGAAGCAAACATGTTCACAAGCAAATTAAGATAAGCAAAAAACTGGAATCAAGCCTATGCATTTCTGCAAGACCTGATGCCAGCATCTTTTCAAAACTAAAGTAAGACCAAAGCAAAAGCATTTTCTTTTCAAATCTGGAACTTGCTCTGCATGCAAACTTAAGACAAAGCAATTCATATCTGTTTTCAAGCTAGATCATTTCAGCAACTCAAGTTTTAAAGTTTAAAGCTATTTCAACACTCAGTTTAAAAGCTTTTCAAAAAAAAGACCTCTATTCATCATCCTAATCAGGTGAGTAACATCATCTTTTTAAAGCTTAAAGTATCTATAATCTGTTGCATGTTAAATATCTGGAAAATAAAGATGATTTGTGTGATTTTATATGAGTGAACGATTTGTTTATATGGATGAATAGATTGTGTGTGCATTCTTGTTTCTGTGTCATTCCCGTTCCTTTGTTTTTAAGCTCCAGATTGATTTAAAAACCATTATCTCTTGATTTAATCTTGGTTTGGAGTTAAGACTTAAATAAAATCTGATTATTTCATCATAAATTTTAATTTAAAATTTTTACTTAAGCCAAACTATATTTGAAATGACTCTGGAAACAGGAACAACGGAGTAAGTTGATGTAAGTGAAAATTCAAGCATTTTAATTCATCAATTTAGGAACATAAACTAAATCCTTAGCCCTAATCATGAATTTTAAGAATGAAATTATGATTTTTAGTTAGGGGATGAAAGAGTAGTTCCTGTTTGGTCAGTTTGGGAGTTTTGTGATGCCTCTGGTGATCTAGTGGATCGGCATAGTCGAGATTCCTACTGGTGGTAGTGGAGCTACTAGAGAGGTCGGCAAAAATGTCAGAATGGTGATCTTGGAGTTGTGGTGGCTGTGGCGACCAATTTTTGTTTAGAACCCTAGCTTTAACCAGGTTAGGAAAATCAATCATCACGGCTTCTACTGTGGATCGAGTGCTTCAAGGTTTTGAGCGATGGAAGCTTGGTCGTAGATGAGGGCATGGCCGGAGTTGCAGCACTTTTGATGGTTGGGGTTTCTTGGTCGAGGCGATGACAGGTTTTGGGTTTGTGTTGTTCAGTTGTTCAAGGTTTGAGTTTAGATACTCAAATTCGATTTCGAGACTTTATCATTGATCTGATGTTCAGAATTAGCTATGAGGGTGATCGCCGACCTGTGTGGATCATCGTTGATGATCGAAATTAGCTACGTCGATGGTACATGTGGACGGTGCACTGTGGAATTTCTGGTGGAGTTTGTATTTGGTGTGGGTTTGTGGTCTCGAGTTTGACTCGAAGGGTTGTGACGTTTGGATCGAAGCAACTTAGGTTTAGATTCGAAGCAAAATAAGTTTGCCTCGGGTTAATAATTTTGTAACAGGTTTTAAAGGAAACCTGTTTTGGTTTTAAAATTTAAACTGAAGTTTGAATTGTAAAACAATATTTTAAAACAAGTTTAAATCAAATTTTTTAAATCTGATTCAAGTTTAAATCTCAGTTTTAAAAACAAAATAGAGTCTTTAAATTTAAATTGTTTTAACTACTTTAAAATGTTTAAATGGTTTGAATTTTAAAAACGAAGTTTTTAAAATGTAAGTAAAGTTTTGAAATCTAAAGTTTAATCTGGATTCAAATTTAAATATGTATTCCAGTTTTGAAATGAAGGAAAGTTTTTAAATTTAAAATGATTTAGACAATTTTGAATGTTTAAAGTGTAATTTAAATTGATTCGAATTTAAAAATGAATTTGGTTTTAATTTTTTTAAACTTCTTTATTAAATGAGTATTTCTTTAACATGTGAAATTAAAGGTTTTTAAATTGTTTTAAACTTTGTTAAAGTTAATTTGTAATTCTTTTTTAAATCTTAAATTTAAAATGAAATTTGGAAATAAATTTAAAAGAATTTAAAGTAAATTGTTTTTAAAATGATTTGTTAATGATAATTTGATCATTAATAAGAAAATGATTTTATGTTTAAATAAATGAAGATTTAGTGATTTGTAACTCATTAAATTATTAAGTTTATTAAAATGGATAATTTAATTATTTAATGATATGGATGATTAATAAGTAGTTAAAGGTTCAAATTAATTAATTAAGGTTTAAGATTAATTAATTAAGGATAATTAATTTGTAATTAAGGATTATTAATTAGATTTTAATTAATGATCAAAGATTAAATAATGAAGCAATTAAAGATTAATTTAGTTATAGTTAAAACTTAATTATTTAAATAATTAGAGATTAATTAATTGGTTATTAAAGATTATTTAATTTGAAATTAATAATGATTAATGTAAAGAAAAGTAATTTAAGAATCGTTAATAGTTAATGAAGGTCATTAACTTGAGATTATTTAATAATTAATTAATGTGATTAATTTTTAATAATTAATTGGATTAATTAATTTAATGATAATCATTTGTGAATTGTTTAAGTATAATTACTTAAGCGAAGTAATTAAGGAATTAATTACTCAATGTAATTAATTGAGTTTAAAGTGATTAGTTTAAGTTAATTAATTAAGTTTAATTAATTTATGATAATCAATGGATGATTTGATTAGTATAATTACTTAAAATAATTAATGAAGTGTAATTACTTAGTGATGTAATTAATTGATAATTACTGGATGTAATTATTGGAAGATGATTTAATAATGGAAGTCATTTGAGTATAATTACCTTTTGTAATTAATCAAGGGATTAATTAAGAAATTAATTAAGGAGTAATTAATTTATTTGATGAAGTAATTATGGGTAGTTTATTATTGAATGTGATTAATCAAAGGTGATTAATAATTATGATTTAATTAAGATTAATTACTTAATGTAATTAATTTAAAGAAGATAATTAACTAAATGTAATTAAGGATCATTGATTAATATAATTAATGATGTAATTAAGGATTGATTAATTAAGATTAATCAATAATGATAAGCGACTAAAAGTAGTTAATTAATGTAATTAATTAAGGATTAATGTAATTAATTATGGTTAATTAATTAATGAAGTAATTAAAGGCTAATTACTACAAGTGGTTAAGAATAATTAATTTGTGAAATTAATTAAAGGATAACTACTTGAATGTAATTAAAGGATAATTAATCAAGGGTGACTAATTAAGGTGGATAATTAAAGAATAATTAATTAATTGATTTGTAATTAATTAATAGTTATGTAAGCAAGATTTATATGATGAAAGTAATTAATTTAATTCGCTTTAAATTAACTAGAGATGGAAATAATTAATTTAATTCATTTTAAATTAATTATAGATGGTGTGATTATAGATCATTGCATATGTATGGATGGATGATATTGGTTGCCTTGAATGGTTTGAGATCTCAGATATGAGATAAGTAATGTCGTGTGATATGGATGCATTGGTTGCATTGTGATGATAATAAGGATTATCTATTTGTGATGATAATATGGATTATCTGTTTATAATGATAATTTTGATTATCTATTGAGATATGTGAATTATCTATCTGTGTGTATATAGATAATGAATTGAATTGTTTTAACTTTAAAACAACTTGGACCTAAAAGATGGCATTTTGGATTTCGATGAGACTGGGATCGGGTTTCCAGATTTGGATATCCGAAAACTACATCGATCCAAATTAACGATAGGTCGTGAATCTCAAGTGAAGATGAAGATTCAGAGTGCAAGGGTTATCATCGTTAACTCTGAGGGTGATTCCAAAATGAGTGTAACGAGATAATACCTTCGGTTTCTTTCGAACCTGGAATGAACTTGTATGGATTGAATGCTTTCAGAACATCGTCAGGTGGACGATGAGCATTCTAAGAGATGTGTTCTCTATAGGTAATCGTAGCCTCAAGCCTCATCAACCGGGAATGGCTAAAACAGGGGAGGTGCAGCAAGGCTAAGTGGGTCATGCCCAAGTAGGACGAGATTTCCCCCTATCTAGAGGTCCCTTTTTATTCGGCTGTGTGGGCAGTTGGAATGCGCACCAACTGCGAGGTTGTCTTGCTCGGGACTGTCCAGTAAGGGATGGTTCCGGCCTTGTGTTGCAGGGGATTTAGGGTGGATCCTCGGTACGTTGATCTAGGCCACGTACTGTGACGGGCGGTACCCCAGTAGCCCTGCCATTGATGGAAACCCATTCTTCCTAATTGCCCTTACGGTTTTGATTGTATTACCCACTTTTGTGGCCAGTATGCTGGAATTTAATCATGTAACAATTTCAGCTATTTCATATTTACTTGAAAACCCTAGATGTATTATAATATCACTGGATTTCCTATCAAATGTTTTGTTTAGCGTAAGGTAAAAACTTACCCATGTTTATGTGTGGGAAGTCTTACGTGATACCTTTTGTTTTTAAAGGTTTTCAAAGTTAAGCAACCTTAACCTGTTACTCACACCAGACCCATGTCTGACCCGGAGTTTATTCGGTTTTCTTAAACTCTTGGGCACTCAAATTTTTACGAGTAGCCAAGGGAGTCAGGTTAGCTTTTGACGAATTATGGAGGAGCAATGGAGCAGGCGGCTTCAGCGTTGTAGATATTTATAGTGTTCCGTTGTGATTGATATCTCTGTGTTGTATTTGAGCTGTAATAACTAGACAGGTGTTTATAACTGTCTAGTATGTGATGTATAGGCCGTGTAACTCTGATAGATGTTGTATATGATACTATGTAATATCTTATGTTATAAATATAATTTATTCATTCCGCTGTTTAGATTCTGATGTTGTTTCTTCTCTCTTCTCTATTCTATCCCTTTCTTTCTTATTAATGATGCATCATTTTGTGGAATGAATGGCGGGTTGTCACACTTTACAGGTTATGTTTTAAATTCCTAACTAACAAAACATTAGAAATGGTAGGAGTTTTAGAATTACCAACGTTGCCGATATCAATCGCATATCCTTTACAGTTGTCTTCAAAGTTGTCTGATCCACAATTTTTGTAAATGAAATCCTTTATGGTCTCTATATTTCTGGTCATATGCCTTGAGCATGCACTACCTAATATCCATTTATCCATTTTGATATGTAAAGTTTGATCATCATGTGTCTGTTCATCAAAAGCCATGTAACATATATGTTCCTACAATTTATACCATTTTGAAAGATCAAGTGGCTTTTCATAACGAATGGATACAAATTTATGAAATAATGTTTACAAAATTCTTTGCAAAATAGTGTTAAAAATATAATCAATAACCTTTTCCATTAAAACTTTTCAAAATTGAATTATGAATACTTTGAAATCCAATGCTTTGATACCAAATGTTAGTTTATTAAAGATGGATCTTAATGCTAATTTAACACTAGAGGGTGATGAATAGTGTTTTCTGATTTTTGTGAGTCTTTTTCTGTTCTTTAGGATTATAATTAAACAACACAAAATCAATAATCACAACCACAAACATAGACAGATATAAATGCAATAAAAGTAAAAATTAAAGAGTTAGAGAGACCGCAATAGAAATTTTTATACTGGTTTGGAGTTACCCTACATTAGTCCAGTACAATTTTTTGTATAGATTTCTTCTCAAATATAAATTTTAATATAACCTTGATTCCAAGGCTATGAGACACACCCTTCATAATTTTCAAGCTTTGGGTACTCTCTCATTTGATTTGGACGGGACACCAACACATCCACTTGGATTCAAACACCAAGCACACCTACTTGATTCAGATGGGACACTTGCACAACCACTTGGATCTTAAGGACACCAAGCACACTCAAGAGTATAAGAGTATGATTTGACAGAGTTTACTGACTCGGTTTCTTGATCTTGAGTACAAATGATCGTATAACCTCTTGAATAACACTTTGATTTTATTTTTAGTGATAGAGATCAGAGAGTAATTGATAGAGAATCAAATCAATAGTGTTTGAATTTGATTCTGACTGAATTTGATAATATTTTGAGTATATTTTGTTTTAAAAATCAAGAGAGTAAAAGAGGAGAGAAAGAATGAGAAATTGGTTGAAAAAATTTATTTGTAAAACCTCCTCTTTATAGAAAAACAGTGGTCAATCCCATTCATGAAGAGATATGACGAAAAAACACTCTTATTCATATTTGAATTTTGAAATTCCCGGCCTTTACGTCGACATATGCTATAGGAGTATGTCGACATACCCTTTTTATTTTTTAAAAAACACTTTATAAAAATTGTTTTGAAAATATTAAGCTTTGTAAAATATTTTAAAACTTTGTACAATCATCTAAACATAGTTTATACATATTTTAATCATATCAAAACTTAAGAAAACTTTATAAACTTACTTTGAAATATTTTTAAATATATAATGGATTTAAATTTGAGTTTATTTTGAAAATAATATATATAAAGTATAAGTGAATATATATTTAAAATCAAAGTTATAATAAATGTTATAATATACATATAAACACTTAGAAAGCATAAAACTAAAACTATAACAAAGTATAATAGATTTCAAAGTATATTTAAAATATAAAATACTTAAAACCTTAATTACTCAAAATAAAATAATCTTGTAAATAAAATTAAAAGTTAGAAATCATTTGAAGGCCATTTTAAATGATTGTTTTGAAAACAGGATTTCTTTAAAATCATTTTTGAAATTTAGAATATTTGAAAACCATTTAAAATCAAAGAATAAATTTTAAAACCTTTTCAAAAAATGAAGTGAGAGATCAAAGAAGTGCTATTAGGGTAGTAACAATAATCTATTACTTTATAACTTAAATGGATACCTTAAATCTTCAATACTCATGAGTCTTCAATACCTAATCTTGAATCTCCATATCAGCCTTCTGAATCAGCTCTCGATATCTTAATCAACACCTGTCTAATATCATGCACTATATACTATATATAAGTTGATAAACATTGGTATCTATATTCTATATGTTGTCATATGGTTGTCATGCCTAAGGTGCTAACGTTGATGACGTAGTGCTACGTGGGATCTTTGAAAATACAAAAAAATCAACTGAAGGAGTATTAAGACCCAACCGCGAAGGCTTATATGTAGTCAATGTTGCACTATGAAACAGGGTATCTCGCCTCTTGCACCCATATGACACTCATGTTCATGCACTTGGAAATCCGAAGCACCTCCGGTTATATTATGTGTACGTCCTTGTAAGCCATAATTATAAGGCAAGGAAAATTTTGTAATGTTTTGGTTATGAATGGAAAAAAGAAAGGTTCCCAAACAACTATCATACAATAAAAGCAACAACTGGACTATTTTCACACCCTCTCTTGCTGACCAGGGAACGCCGATGCCTAAGGCTATCCAGCTGAAACAAGCCATGCAAGGCGTTCTTGTGCTGGGGAATGCCAAAAAGCCCAACAAGGATACGCAAGCCATTCAACAATCCCTTCCATAATGTGGATATCATTTTAGAGATAGCGCAACCACCCAAGCCACAGTTCCGATTCCTACATCAATGGTGTTCTATTTAATAAGGATGCAAGAGCCAAGAAACTCGCCCTTTCATATGGAGGGGTTGACAAATATATGGCTTGACGCCCCATGCCATAGTCTTGATTCATTCACCCACGATGCTTCTTATCTCCCAGCTGGGCTGGGCATTGGTACTAAGATGGGTGCAGTTACCCATGTCGTAACCCCAAAGCTAGCGTCGTGGTGTTGCCTCATGTGGATGCATATAACGCTCTCTTTTAAGTCGCATACATTGTCATGTAGATAGCATGACTACCTATGCTACGGTCTTGATTCCTATGTTCATGGTGTTCTACTCCATAATGATGCAAGAGCCAATCAACACTCCCTTACTTGCAGAGACACCAACGAACGGATGGCATGACCACCTACGTCGTGGTCGCAATTCATTTACCCATGATGTTTCCTGCCCCTAGTGGGGGTAAGGCACTGGTGTTAAGATAGGCATGTTTACTCATGTCGTAACCTCGGACCTGGCATCCATAGTGCTACCCCATGCAAATGCCTGAGTCACTTAATGCTTCCTTCCATTTTGAGTAAACCATTGTAGAGATGGCGTGAATTCCCAAGCCAGAGTCTCGATTACCACATCTGAAATGTTATAGTCCAAAAAGATGTGATTTCCAATCAACGCTCCTTTCACGAAAAGGCATCGATGAATAGATTGCATGACCACCCAAGTCGTGGTCTCGATTCGTTTGTTATGATGCTTCATGTCCCTCTAATGGGGTGGCCTACTAGTGACATATGGGAGTGCTTATCTACATTGTAACCCCAAACATAGCATCCTAGTATTGATTTCTGCAAAACATCCAAGATTGCCTTGCCAATGTGAAGTAAAAGCACTTGCTGGTGCTATAGCAGTAGAGGTGCAAAAAAGCTATAGTGGGGATATAGTGGAAAATAGTAGAGGTGGAAAAAGCTTCATTAGATATAAAACCATATGTTTAAAGTTAATTTATTCTCATTCTCGTATTATTTTTGTAGGAAAAAGAAATATTGTTTAATCTTGTATAACAAAATAGAAAATCATGGTTTATGCATAGATTTGGTGACTGCAATAGATTTCTTACCTATATTAAGCACTCATGCCTTAAAATTAGGCCTTTACCCTAACTTTGTTGATTTTGTTTAAAAGAGAACTAATCAAATTAATTTTTGTATATCAATGTTGCTAGAGCGGATGCTAAAAAACATTGATTTAGTGGCTGTAGCAGAAAATAGCATGGCAAAGTTAATGTACTACTTAACAGCGCTAAATTGGAATAGTGTTGTAGTTGAATAGCGATGTGCACTGTAGTGGGGATTTTGTAGGACTTTAAGGGGGATTTAACTACATTGCCTCTCCATAACAAAGTCGTGGCCCACAGATATAAGGAACGCAAACCAACATGAGTGCCCAACAACCACAAGCGGGTGCCCCGTCATCAACTCGTACGCCTCATAAATAGTAGCGGAGGAAAGGATCGCCTCAGTAAAAAGATAAGTCTATCAGGTTATTATTCTTTTTTTCCTTTTCTTTTATTAGTTGCTATATACTGCCCAAATGCCTAAGTCTTCATGTTTTCCTAGCAAAGTCTTAGGTTTCTTGAACTACCCAACATAAAAATAATGTAATCACGGACAAAAGAGAACATGTTAGACAGAAATACGTAAAATATTGGTAGAAACTCAATGAATAGACGTAGATCATAAATCACAAAAAATAGACAAATCAAATTACTGATTCATTACATTAAAAGATTCACTACAAAACTAAAGGGCCACGCCTGACCTACAAACTTGTACAAAAATTAAAAAAAATCAGCCAATCTACTTCAACACCGAGGCATCATCGGTTGATGGCCCACTAAGGGAACCGATGGGAGATGTGATCTTCTCAAGAGATGATACGGGCGAGGAGTTCGTTGGTAGCAACCTTCTCCGCTACTTCTTCTTAGCGGGCTTCGTTTTAGTCCTTCGTGGGGACAAAGCTCACGACTAAAGGAAGTTGAAAGTTAGCTTCAAAAACCATCTAAAACATGTCCATCAACCGGCTGTTCCACTCCTTCCTAAGGGTCGTCTTAGTTGCTGCCAATTGCTTCTAGGCCACATAAGTCGACTGCTGCTAAAGGGCCCCCTCATTTGGCTATCCTCCAAAGCTGCCAACACCAGGTTTAGCTCCCTTCAAGCCTCTCGTTCTCCTCCCACGCTCCCCACGATGGTGTCCCTAGCCATCTCTGCCATGTGTCATGCCCCTTCGGCCTCAAGAGCCTGCCTCTCCAACTCCTTAGTCCTTCTCTCCTCTCGTAGATGAGCCGCCACCCTATCCTCAATTTGCTTCATCAAAGCATGCGGGCCCAAATAAGTGTGGAGGACATAGGATCTGGCCTATATAATGAGCCGTGTAAATAAAATAAATATACTAAGAGAGGAGACAATAATTTGAGAACCCTTACTATACAAGCATCCTTAATTCAGGAGTCCACTATGGCATACAAGGAGTTGGGCCCAAACCAAACCTGGGCCGCTCTGACTGGACCAGGGTCTTCAGAGGTGACCACGGCTAGTGATTGCATGAGCACTACATGTTGGCCTCATCTCCCTCCTCGACTTTCTTCAGTGCGGCCTAAGTGACAACCCCAAACTCTGTGCCCTGGCAAGGGCCTAATAATGTCTGCCTCTGGCATAACCTTAAAGATCATGATAGAGTTAGAGGTATGCATAGGGCAATTTTATGACTTATTTAGATTATTTAATCTGTAATAAAATCTCGTTTGAAATGAAAGGTGTTTCCATTCTATTATATACTTGTCATAATGTGTTATGTTAATTATTTATTTAATTTAGGTTTATGTAATAAAAATCCCTGAATGATATGTTATGTGATAGTAATTACAATGTATTGTACTCATGAGAGATTTATCACAATAAAAATAGCATATTATTTTAGATATTCATAGTCAGTATGTTTTGAAATGGAATATCGATTCATCCATTGAGGCAGTGTATTGTAACAATTTCTAAATGTTGGGTCGTGTATTACTCATGGCTGTTGAGGGCTGCAAGGGGTTAGATACCAATGATTATTGGATAACTATAGAATGACTCGCTAATTATTTTCTACTGGTTAATATAACTACAGACAGAAATATAATATTGAAGTGACAACATTACATCATTCTCTCGACTAGAGTATATTATTAAACTTCAATGTAGACACTCCACTTTGAATATAATTAAATCATGGCATGACATACATTGAACGACTATAGTTTGGTCTGACTTGAATCATTGGAAGTTAAATGTTATTCAATAGAGAATTCATCTTCCTGGTTATATGAGGTTAGTATCACGATCAACTATAGCTAACTCAAAGTTAAAGTCTCTGGCCAGAGTAGTTCGATTAATAATAATTATTAGAATTAAACCAAGCACTTTGTGTTTAGATTATACAAGTTGAATATGGATGATATTTGAATTTTGACCAAACCAATTCCATAAGTCCTAATGTGATATAGTTTCAACGAAGAGAATTGGTGTAAATAATAATCACTTCCAACGATCACTTAAAATAGTAAAATTATATTTTTATCAAAATTATGTAAGCGATAAATTCAAAAAAATTGTCTAACCACTAGCTAAGGTGACATAGTGACGTTATTATTCAATATTAATTACTGATGGAATTTACACTCATGAGTCATACAACCGAAATGTTGAATACTCTAAAATACCACACGATTTAAATATTTATAACTACTATAAATTAATTAATATTTTTCAAATATTAATTAATTTATAATAGTTATAATTTAATTAAATTGTATACTATTAAATTTTATTTACTTTATTTGAATCAATTTAATAAAGTGCTTATATAAAAGTTATATATGTATGTTTCGATATACGATATCGATAAACATTTAAATAGGATTCAAGATGTGGAAATTTTGATTATGTTTGGAATCGTACATGAGACCGTATGTGTAACAACCCGCATATTTTACGATTGTATATTTAAATATAGCATCGTTAGTCGGATTTAAGTCCGAAAAGCTATTTTTTGCAAACAGCCGAATTAGGACTCGAGACCACTTCCATTGAGTTCATAAGGGCGTTTGCAACCTTTTTGAGTATAAACATTGATATGTTTGGAGCTGGCTAAAATTTTGACATTTTCACTTAGGGCTTTGGGTTTGGATTTGGGGTTCAACCCACTAACCAAACTCATCTTATAATCCAAACTCCACCACCCCTCCTCTTCATTCCTTCATAATTTCCTACAACTCAAGGTTTAGCAAAAATGGTGATGGAGATGGGAAATTAAAAACCTAGGCCCTAGTTTCTTTAGCAAATCCAAGTTTTAGCCCCAAATTCAAAGAGAAGCTTAGGTAAGTATCTCCTCCTTCTTCTCCATCTCAATCTCTCTCTAATTTCAGAAATTTCCTATAACCTAACTTAGGAAATATTTGCTTTTGATCTTAGTTTGGAGCTTTTTGAGTTGGGATTGAAGAGTGGTTGATCCTCCTTTGTTTTCAAGCTTCCCCTTCCTTGTTCTGTGTAAAAGATGAGATCCTTATCTCACATCTTTGTCTACATCTATCTTTGTTGTTAGGTGTGAATTCCTAACACTCATTGATGTTCATTTGCTTTTGGTTTGAATTGGTTTTATGAATGTTCCAATTTTTGATGCTTTGAAGTTAAAACTTTAAAAATCCTAGTTTTGATGCTTGAACATGTCTTTGGAGTGAGTCGAAGGGCCTATAGGACTGGGTTGTCGCTTGGCATAAATCCCTAGTTGCAATTGCTCGACCGATGGGCTCCGTTTGGATTCTTGCCCCTTTGGGGACTGGCTGGAAATAATGGAGAACAGGTTCCAGTCGACTGGTTCTCTGAGTTCAGTCGACTGACCTGGAACCCGAGAGTTTCCCAGGCGTTGGACCAGTCGACTGAACTCAGTGTCCAGTCGATTGACCTGCTGCTTCATCACAAAATGCCTATTTTGCTAATGATTCCAATTTTTAATCAATTCTTGTCTCTCCAATTTGATGTTATCACCTTTGCTGACTTTGATAACTTACCTTTTGGTATTTTTAGGGAATATCCATTTTGATGGATTTGGTATCGATTTCTTTGGATTTAATTCACGTCTTCGAATGTGAATTTTTGGTGATTGATTGTGTTTACAATCTTTCCTATGGTTTGTCACTTTTAAGCGCAAAGGTTTCTATACTAGTAGTAAAAATCAAAACTCTTCCATCAAAACGATTTCAGCACTATTTTAATACGAAGCTCGTTTATTAAAACCGTTTTCCAAATCTATTAGTATATACAAACCTTTACCTCATTCGTTTGAGAAATCTAATTAAAAGGCTTAGTAAAACTAGTGGTATGAAACGCTTGCGTTTACTTAGTCGGTCAATTTTTGGACTTGTTCGATCGAAATTCTTGTGACAATTTTCAAGTGGAGTTCTACAATTTGTTCATAAATACTTAAGTAAAGCCAGTGGTTATGGGTCATGAAGCTAAACTCATTTATTTACTAGCTTAGTGTAATTCACACTTTTCATTGATCATTGATGATCGTTTTTATGATTTAGACTAGCAAGACGCTCGGTCTCTTTGTCCACGTATGGGACGATACCTCATTTTATTGAGCTTCGTCTCATTTCTTTTATAGGATAATGACCTATGTATTCTTTGGAGTTTCGACTCATTATTGTGGGCTAGCGACCCATGTTCTTTTATGGAGTTCGGCTCAACGGACGTACCATTGTACCACGTCGTTGTTCCAACTTATCAGGTTCATTGGGCATACCGTTGTACTACGTCATTGTTCCGAATTATTCGAGTTTCAGGTTCCTTGGGCGTACCGTTGTACTACGTCATTGCACCGGCTCTATGGTTAGCGACCATGGGATAATATCCCGTTTGTGATACACGTGTTCAAGAGTTTGCACGCTCCCGTTTATGATGGACCTTCCCCCTTTTTGTAATTTCTGGATTTCTAATTGATGATTTCTAGAATTTGGGTTTCACCAATTTTTATGATTGGCATTGACATGTTAGCCAATATTTTTGGTTTGGTAAATAAGGTAAAGAACATGACATTCTTTTTGACGTTATGAGGTTTTTGAGATATTGTATGATTTTTGTTGTTATTAAATGTATACTTTTTATCGTATGGCATTATTGTTATCATACGTGTTTATGACATCTCTTATCCTATCTCGTTATATCTGATATTTATAGCTAGACTGATCTGTTTATTATTTTCTAATTAAATAATACTTGGGTCAGACCGAGATGTTACAGGTGCTTCTGCTTGACTCTTTATCAGGAATCATCATCTGACTTTTGTTAACTACATTAGAATGGTGGTTTTTGTTGTTATACCTTTGAGATAGAGACTCCTTGATGTATACATATTCTTTGATCTAGCACTTGTATCTATTCTTTTGTGATATTGTGGATCTTGTTGACCACTACTCTGATGTAGACATCTATGTGTTATATTCATATCTATTTCCGCCTTTGTGATATGGATATCTGTGACTTAATTATGTTATATTTATTTCTATATTTGTTTCCGAAGACCACATAGTCACTGTGTAGTAGTTATGAGTTTGTATCAGCATGTCGGATTTCCTCTTGAGATGAAATGCATGTTATACTATCTTACATATCGGTGCTCGCACAAAGCAATTATACGGATGGTCGCTCCTCAACAGCCTTATTCTTTTTGCTAGTTGACGGCATTACTCCGTAGTGTCCTTGGCTAGCGTGAGTATAGAGGTGGGGCGTCACATCATGGTATCAAAGCCAAACTTCGGAACAATGTAGAATAATCTAGCAAAGATCATTGTCCTAAGTCTTTCTTAGGAGTCGCGCCTTAGGATTTATTCGAGTCTTAGGACCCGTTTTATCCTATTTTCTTTTATCAACCATGATTGTTTGATATTCATTTTGAGAATAACATTTTCTTCTTCTTTCTTTCTTTCTTAAAGAAGAGAATGGTTAGGCCAGGCCATCCCAGTGCCCGTCAATCCAGTACTACTCCTCAGGATGGAGTATTTATGTCTACCCAACAGCTTCTTGATCTTGTAAAGAATGCTCAAGATGTCGGACCCATACTAGAGCCTACTCACCCAAAATCCAAATTTGCACGCTTATGCAGTGATTATACAAATTTGGATGGAAAGCCGTTAAGGGGTTCCGAGGGCGTTATCGAAGTCCAAGTTTGGCTTAGAACATGCGATCGCATCTTTACTCGCATGAATCTTATTGATCTCCATCGAGTCCAAGTGGCTTCTAGTATGCACCAAGAAAGAGTATTAGATTGGTATGAGCTTCTGACTTCTGAAATTATTGAAGCAGATCTTACGTGGGAGCAATTCCGGGAACGATTCGAATCAAAATTTGTGCCGGAAGCTAAAAAGGTAACTTTGGCCCGGCGTTTCATAGACCTTGTTCAAGGTGAATCTTCTGTGACGGACTACGTCGCATCTTTCGAATCTCTTTCTAAATACGAGGTTGAATATATAAGTACCCCATTGAAGAAAAATCAAAGGTTTGTCTATGGCTTGAATAAGAATCTTAAAAAGCCATTACTTCTAAAATTAGAAGTTGCTTTTGATCAACTTATTGATATCGCTCTTCGACTTGAAGAGGCACACAAGGAGAGTGATGTTGAAGTTGTGGATACCAAACCGAGCTTCAACAACAACAAGAAAAGGCCTATTGAATTCAAAGGCCCTAATCCCAACAAGAAAGGGTAGCAAGCAGCTTTGGTAGCAAAGGCTCCTACTCCTAGTAGTGGGCAATTCTACAATTTTGGTTCTAAGGACCATTATGCTAATAGATGTCTGAAGCCTCTCTTTTGTCGCTATTGCAAAAATTTGGGTCATCTTATATCTTCACGTCCCAAAATTCAAAGCAAGAAGGAGGGAAAGCTAAATGTCATGTAAGCCCCTAGTAACACTTCTCGTGGTCAAGGTATTTCTCATCCTATCCTTGATGGCATTATTATGTTTCATGATCAACCTATTCGAGTTCTTTTTGATACGGATGCATCCCATTCTTTTATATCAAAAGAACTTGTTGATACTTTTTCTTTAAGTGTTATGGCTTTAATGACTTCTTTGAGAATTGCGAATCCGGTTGGTGGATCCACAACACTTAGTTTGCTTTGTAAAGATGTCGAGATTATTTTGTGTGATTTTTCTATCCGAGCCGATTTGCATGTCATGCGTTACTTAGGTTTCAGAATGATTTTAGGAATGGATTGGCTTAACCGTTATCAAGCCAATGTCCTGTGTCTTGAGCGGACTATTCATCTTCGACATCCTCAATCTGTTAAGCAGATTTCTATTGTTCTTAAAGATTCGGATTCCAATTGGTAGCATCTTTATATTCTTTAAATCCTCATGATGACGATAATGATGACGAGGAGGATGTCATTTCTCTCATCCACGTTGTTCGTAAATTTCTTGATATATTTGAGCCTGTTTTAGGATTACCACCTAAGCGAGCAATTGAGTTCAGAATTAATCTGATCCTTAGAGCTCTACCTATCACTCGTCCTCCTTACCACATGTCCAATAAGGAAAATGAGGAGTGCGTAAACAATTATCTGAATTGGAGACGAAGCAATTTATTCGTTCTAGTTCCTCTCCTTGGGGAGCTTCTGCTATTTTTGTGAAGAAATCCGATGGTACACTTAGGCTTTGTGTTGACTATCGCAAGCCTAATGATCTCACCATCAAGAATAAATATCCCTTACCTCGGATTGATGATTTATTTGATCAGCTTAGTGGTGCAAGAGTCTTTTCACAACTAGACTTAGCAACCAGTTTCCATCAACTTCGTATTGCAGAGGATAGCATTCCTTTGATATCGTTCCGTACTCGTTATGGATCTTATGAATGGCTTGTTATGCCATTTGGTTTAACGAATGCTCCATCTTATTTCGTTGATCTTATGAATCGAGTTTTCAAAGATTTCCTTGATCGATTCATTCTCATCTTTATAGATGATATTCTTGTGTATTCTAAAACCGAGGAAGAGCATGAAAAGCATCTTCGAATTGTGTTGGAAACTCTTAGAAGAAATCAATTGAAAGCAAAATTTTCTAAGTGCCATTATTGGAAGTCTCGTGTGAAATTTCTTGGTCATATCATTTCTGAATCCGAAATTCCTGTGGATCCTTTTAAGATTGAAGCGATTCAAAATTGGAAGAGACCGGAGAGTATTACGGAAATCCGTAGCTTTCTTGGATTGGCTGGTTATTACCGTCGGTTCACAAAAGACTTTTCAAAAATTTCCGTGCCTCTTACTAGTTTGACAAAGAAGGGAGTTAAATACATTTGGTCGGACAAATGTGAAGCTTCTTTTCAGAAATTAAAAGAACTCCTTTCTAATGCTCCTATTCTTGTGATTCCCGAAGAGAACCAAGATTTTGTTGTTTCTACCGATGCTAGTCGTGTTGGATTGGGAGCCGTTCTCATGCAAAGAGAACGTGTTATCGCATATGCTTCTAGGCAATTAAAGCCTGCCGAGACTAGATATGTCACTCATGATTTAGAGCTCGCGGCTATTGTTTTCGCCCTTCGAATTTGGCGTCATTATCTTTTGGAAGAGAAATTTGTTCTCTATACCGATCATAAATCTTTGAAATATTTATTTTCTCGAAAGGAACTTAATTTGCGTCAACAATGTTGGCTTGAGTTCCTTGCATCTTATGATCTTGATATTCTTTAGACTCTCGGAAAGGGAAATCTTGTTGCCGATGCTCTTAGTCGAAAGCAACAAGCAGTTGTTTCTATGATGATATCTAAATGGAACGATCTCAAGACTTTGTCCACTTGTGAGATTCGAGATCGTGAATCCGATTTATGTTCATCTCTTATTTTATGTAGCATTGAGGCTCAACCTTCTCTTTTAGATCGCATCCTTGAAGCTCAAAAGCTATATCCCAAATTTGCTCTTCTTAGACGAAATTGTAGGGATAAAATTGATATTGAATGTTTGAAAGACTTCGATATTGATGCTCGTGGCGACATTCGAAAATTTGGTAGACTTATTGTGCTAAATATTAGTAATCTTCGAAAAGATATTTTAGAAGATTCTCATCGTTCTAAATTTACCATTCATCTATGTAATAGTAAAATGTACGCGAATATGAAGCGACTTTATTATTGGGATGGAATGAAATCTGATATTGCTAACTTCGATAAGTGTTGCATGACTTGCTAACTCGTTAAGGCCGAGCATCAAAGGCCCGGTGGGTTATTACAACCTTTGGACATTCCAATTTGAAAGTGGGACCAAATTTCCATGGATTTTATCGACGGTCTTCCCTGTTCTCATTCGGGCCATGATAGCCTATGGGTGATAGTTGTCAGACTTACGAAATCCGTCTATTTTATTCCCGTTCGGTCTAATCGGACCGTACCTCTTTTGGCCAAGCTCTTTATTAAAGAAATTGTTAAATTGCATGGAGTTCCTACTTTTATTGTTAGCGACCGAGATCCATTGTTTACTAGTGGATTTTGGAAGAGTCTTCAAAAAGCTTTGGGAACGAAGCTTAATTTTAGCACCGCTTATCATCCTCAGTCTGATGGACAAACCGAGCATGTGAATCAAACTCTTAAAGATTTTCTTAGTGCATGTGTTCTTGATTTTGGTGGAAGTTGGGAGGATCATATTTCTCTTGTTGAGTTTTTCTATAATAATAGCTTCCAATCTAGTATTGCTATGGCACCTTTTGAGGCACTCTATGGAAGGCCATGCTGATCTCCTTCTTGTTGGCTTGAGGCTGGTGAGAAGCTGGTTTTAGGTCTAGATTTTATTCGTGATTCCACAAAAAAGATTGACCTTGTTCGTCACAGGATGAAAGAAGCTCAAAGTAGGCAAAAATCCTATGCCGACAACCGAAGAAGGAAATTAGAATTTTCTGTAGGAGATTTGGTGTTTATTCGTGTTTCACCTATGAAGGGTGTTGTGCATTTTAGTCGATCGGGAAAATTAGCACCTCGATATATTGGTCCATTTCCCATCACCGAACCTATTGGTTCGGTGGCTTATCGTCTTTTATTACCGGCTTAGTTTTCTGCTATTCATGACGTTTTTCACGTCTCTCAACTACGGAAATGCCTTAGGGATTCTGATTCTATTCTTGAGCCCGGTATTGCGGAAGAAATTTAAGTTTCGCTTAATTTGACTTATGAGCAGCATCATATTCGTATCATTGCATCGGAGGTAAAACGCCTTCGAAATAATGATGTCCCTCTTGTGAAAGTTCAATGGTCCTCAAATACTAAGGACTGTTCTTGGGAATCTAGAGAATTCATCGAGCGAACACATCCGGACTTACTCTCTCGTGCTTTTTGATGTGAACTTCTTATTTCAAATTTCTTTTGTGTTGATATGCTTTTATGGTTGTTAATTTTTTTTATTTTTCTTCTTAAGTATTGCAAGGACGCAATTTCTTTAAGGAGGGGAGTCTGTAACAACCCGCATATTTTACGATTGTATATTTAAATATAGCATCATTAGTCGGATTTAAGTCCGAAAAGATACTTTTTGCAAACAGCCGAATTAGGACTCGAGACCACTTCCATTGAGTTCAAAAGGGCGTTTGCGACCTTTTGAGCATAAACATTGATATGTTTGGTGCTGGCTAAAATTTTGACCATTTTACTCAGGGCTTTGGGTTTGGATTTGGGGTTCAACCCACTAACCAAACTCATCTTATAATCCTAACTCTACCACCCCTCCTCTTCATTCCTTTATAATTTCCTACAACTCAAGCTTTAGCAAAAATGGTGATGGAGATGGGAAATTAAAATCCAAAGCCCTAGTTTCTTTAGCAAATCTAAGTTTTGGCTCCAAATTCAAAGAGAAGCTTAGGTAACTATCTCCTTCTTCTTCTCCATCTCAATCTCTCTCTAATTTCAGAAATTTCCTATAACCTAACTTAGGAAATATTTGCTTTTGATCTTAGTTTGGAGCTTTTTGAGTTGGGATTGAAGAGTGGTTGATCCTCCTTTGTATTCAAGCTTCCCTTTCCTTGTTTTGTGTAAAAGATGAGACTCTTATCTCACATCTTTGTCTATATCTATCTTTGTTGTTAGATATGAATTCCTAACGCTTATTGATGTTCATTTTCTTTTGGTTTGAATTGGTTTTATGAATGTTCCAATTTTTGGTGTTTTGAAGTTAAAACTTTAAAAATCCTAGTTTTGATGCTTGAACATGTCTTTCGAGCGAGTCGAAGGGCCTATAGGACTGGGTTGTCACTTGGCATAAATCCCTACTTGCAATTGCTCGACCGATCGGCTCCGTTTGGATTCTTACCCCTTTGGGGACTAGGCTGGAAATACTGGAGAACAGATTCCAGTCGATTGGCTCTCTAAGTTCAGTCGACTGACCTGGAACCCGAGAGTTTCGCAGGCATTGGACAAGTCGACTGAACTCAGTGTCCAGTCGACTGAACTGCTGCTTCATCCCAAAATGCCTATTTTTCTAGTGATTCCAATTTTTAACCGATTCTTGTTTCTCCAATTTGATGTTATCACCTTTGCTGACTTTGATAACTTCCTTTTTGGTATTTTGGGGAATATCCATTTTGATGGATTTGGTACCGGTTTCTTTGGATTTAATTCACGTCTTCAAATGTGAATTTTTGGTGATTGATTGTGTTTACAGTCATTCCTATGGTTTGTCACTTTTAAATGCAAAGGTTTCTGTACTAGTAGTAAATATCAAAACTCTTCCATCAAAACGATTTCAACACTATTTTAATACAAAGCTCGTTTATTAAAACTGTTTTCCAAATCTATTAGTATATACAAACCTTTACCTTATTCATTTGAGAAATTTAATTAAAAGGCTTAGTAAAACTAGTGGTATGAAACGCTTGCGTTTACTTAGTCGATCAATTTTTGGACTTGTTCGATTGAAACTCTTGTGATAATTTTCGAGTGGAGTTCTACAATTTGTTCGTAAATACTTAAGTAAAGCCAGTGGTTATGAGTCATGAAGCTAAACTCATTTATTTACTAGCTTAGAGTAATTCACACTTTTCATTGATCATTGATGATCGTTTTTATGATTTAGGCTAGTGATACGCCAGGTCTCTTTGTCCACGTAGGGGACGATACCTCGTTTTATTGAGCTTCGTCTCATTTCTTTTATAGGATAACGACCTATATATTCTTTGGAGTTTCGACTCATTCTTGTGGGCTAGAGACCCATGTTCTTTTATGGAGTTCGGCTCAGCGGACGTATCGTTGTACTACGTCATTGTTCCGGCTTATTAGGTTCATCGGGCGTACCGTTGTGCTACGTCGTTTTTCCAAATTATTCGAGTTTCAGGTTCCTCGGGCGTGCCGTTGTATTACGTCGTTGCACCGGCTCTATGGTTAGCGACCATGGGATAGCATCCCGTTTGTGATACACGTGTTGGATAGTTTTCATGCTCCCGTTTATGATAGGCCTTCCCTCTTTTTTTGATTTCTGGATTTCTAATTGATGATTTCTAGAATTTAGGTTTCACCAATTTTTATGATTGGCATTGATATGTTATCCAATATTTGTGGTTTGGTGAATATGGTAAAGAACATGACATTCTTTTTGATGTTATGAGATTTTTGAGATATTGTATGATTTTTGTTGTTATTAAATGTATACTTATCATGGTATGGCATTATTTTTATCATACGTGTTTATGACATCTCTTATCCTATCTCATTATATCTAATATTTATAGCTAGACTGATCCGTTTATTATTTTCTTATTAAATAATAATCGGGTCAGACCGAGATGTTATAGGTGCTTCTGCTTGACTCTTTATCAGGAATCATCATCTGACTTTTGTCCAACTACATTAGATTGGTAGTTTTTGTTGTTATACCTTTGAGATACAGACTCCTTGATGTATACATATTCTTTTGTCTAGCACTTGTATCTATTCTTTTGTGATATTGTGGATCTTGTTTGACCACTACTCTGATGTACACATCTATGTGTTATATTCATATCTATTTCCGCCTTTGTGATATGGATATCTGTGACTGATTTATATTATGTTTATTTCTATATTTGTTTCCGAAGACCACATAGCCACTGAGTAGTTGCTTTGAGTTTGTATCGGCATGTCGGATTTCCTCTTGAGATGAAATGCATGTTATACTATCTGACATATCGGTGCTCGCACAAAGCAATTACACGGATGGTCGCTCCTCAACAGCCTTATTCTTCGTGCTAGTTGACGGCATTACTCCGTAGTGTCCTTGGCTAGCGTGAGTATAGAGGTGGGGCATCACAATATGACTAAAGGGATGGTTGACCATGGATGGAGGGAGGGGGGTACAATATTTATCTAAAATATGGGTTTTGAATTGGTAAGGAGAAGAGGTAAAAAAGGAGATCTAGATCCTTTATTTTTGCTCCATTATCTTACATATATAAACCAACCATTCCCTTATTTTTACTTTTAGCCTTCTTCTCTATATAGTTTGGGCCCAAAACTCTAGGAACTTCCTCTCCTTTATTTCCAAATCAAATTAAATCAAATTAAATCTATATCAAAAGATGTGGTGATCTCTTAAGTTAGTAGCTTTTTAGAAGAGTATGGGTTCGATCTAAGGAGTTTTAGTCCAAGGTGAACATACAAGGCTATAGTATCAATGAAATTTAATTTATATTCAGATATACACATATTTATTTATGTCAATACATGTCTATAGATTAGAACCTTTCTATATCATGAGTTTATATATTTATTTGTTGTTAAACCAATATACACATACATACATATTTAAATTATATACATATACATACATGTATATTCCTTCGACCATTTTAATAGTAAAAAGTTAGTTTTGAAAGTTAAATATATTGTCAAACTAAAAAATTGGTTTTTATAATATATATGTATATATATATATATATATAAATTCTATGTGGAATTTATATTAAAAAACATTATATGCATATATATTTTTTACAATTAAATTCGAAAGGAAAAACAATGACAAATTATAAATATATTCAAAATATTTAAATCATTATGTATTAATAAAATTATTTAAGCATACTGATATATTTTGTAAATAAAATCCTTGCGTACTTTAAAGTAAAAAAATTAAATTTATATAAAATTATTTGAAATCCGCATGGATTTGTAATATATAAAAACTTGGTTTAATCCCTTCGTTCAAAATAAAAAATATTTAAACATATTTTGTTTATATTCATAAATTAATATATTATAAATAATTTTCGAATTGTACATATATACATCCATATATTTGAAAGTTAAAATTTATATATATTCATATATATTGTGTGTGTGTATATATACACATACACACACCAAGAAATTTGAATTTTAAATCTAAAATAGATTTTTATTCTAGATCTGGTTTTAAATTTAAATCTATATTTAGATATTTTAGCCATTATTTTAAATGCATCAAGATCATTCAAATAAATAGTATAATATATATATACACACATATGTGTGTATATGTGTGCATATAAAATGTATATGTAACGACCCTAATTTTAAGCAACATTATTTAAGATATTAATTAGTAAATTAAATAAAATAATGTAATGATTATGGGATTGAGATTTGTGTTTAATAGAAGGGTAGCCGTGCCAATTAAAAAAATAATCTAAAGGAATCAAAATGAATCAAGTTGGGGTAAGTAGAGAAGGGCAATATAGGAATAAATATTTTCCTATACTCTAAACCCTTAAACAACATCCATTTTACACGTTCATCTCTACCACTGATAAAGAAAATTCATTGAATTAATTTACTCGACGTCTTTTTGAAATTCTAAAAATGCCTTTGCTTTCCATTTACGATAATATAAACAGCCCGTGTGCAAAGCACGGGTCAATTCTAGTAAACATAAATCAAACACTAAAGATGTCGTTCACCATTAACCAAGATCAAGGGGGAGATAAACTAAATGAAGAAGCAAATTCAACACTAATCCATTCTTAAATCCCAATTCCTTAATCTCAAAGCTAAGGTGAATAATGACCACATGTCATGTTTTCTATTGTTATTGGTTTTAAGTTTAATCTAAACTATTTTAGAAAGTTTTACCATGTTTTGATTGTCAGAAATGAATATAAATGATTGCTGATGATTTATGATGTTTCATATATATTTTAAGATATGTTTTAATATGAAAACCCCATCAAATGGCATCTAAATACTTTGCGATTTTAGATTTAGATTAGAAGTGATAAATTAGAGATGGGTTTCAATTTTCATAATTTTCTAAATTAATGTGGATTTTATATTAATTTTCTAGTGAGGAAAATGGATATTTAGGTTTAAAATAATTTACGGCTAAATTTAATATGTTTTGGGTCTGAAATTTATATATGTTAGAAAACACATTAAAAATGATTTATAGGAATTTTTGTAGAATTTTCCTAAGTGTTTTAATAGATATATAAAATTATTTCAGTTATAAGACTTAAATTTTTTATATATTTATAAAAGGAGAAGGGGCATTTTCTAAATAATTTAATTTGTTTAATCTAGAAATTTCAATAGTACTTTTAGAAAAGAAATTAGCAACCAATCATGCTTTGACAAACAAGGCATGTTAGTTGAAAAGAATTACTTTAAAAGTTAAAAATTAGTTTAAACATGCTTTTTACATGTTTAGCCACTTTCAACACCTAAGTTTCGACCCAGTACTGCCGCCTTCATCACCATCGAAACCAATGCAAATGGCATCAAAGGCTTGGTGCATAGAAAATTGGATATAAGCGATTGTTATGCAGTTGAAACAAAAGGTTACAAAGGGGTTGAAGTTTTACTTTGCTTTTAATGAAAATGCGCCTGCTTTGCTTTTGCTTTCGACTTGGTTGGCTTCCGATTGGGTCAATTTTTTTTAAAGGAAAGGTTTCGAAAGAGGTTGCACCTTTTGTTTTAAGTAAATGTTTTTGAAGTGGAAGAAACCCCTGGCTGCGGCATCTTACCTTTCAAAGAAATGCCTTCTGAAACCCAAGCCGCTTCTCTAATGCTTTTGAAAGGTTGGTTTCGACACCATCACCTTTTCACTTAGGAAATAGCTTTCGAAAGAGTGCTTTTGACTTAGTTGTTTTATTCCCCTTTGTTTTGTTGAAGGTAAAACCCAAAGGTTTCAAAGGAAAGGTTTTTAGATGGTTTTGAAAGATATCAACATGTTTTACTTGAACCCAAATGCTTTCGAAAGGTTTGATGTTTACAAAGGATTGTAATGCTTTCAAAAGGTCTAAATAAAGGTTTCGAAGGGGTAGTTCCCTAAAGGTTTCGAAAGGTTTAAAAGGAAGGTTTCTAGTATTTTCGAAATGTAATGTTAAAGGTTTTAAAGATAGAATGTTAAATATTTTAAAGCTTCCGAAGGTGATGTTTTTCAAAGGATTCGAAAGGGTATGTTTTGGCCTTTGGCCTAAGGTTATAAATCAAAGTGGTTAATTTGTTTCGAAAGGGATACTTTCAATGGACTCGAAAGGGGTACTTTCAAAGGTCAAATGTTTTCATCAACAAAGTTTTTTGTAAGGTATATATAACGTGGCAAGGTGATTTAAATAAAGCATAGAGTATATTTTTCGTGATTAAATTATGATTTAAAGGATTAAATCATTTTGAAAGAAAAGGTTTTCGAGGAAAATTTATGGGTAGTTAACCTCAAGTAAAATGACTCAGACATTAGAATACCATATGGGACTCGTGTAGGGTTGCGCCCTATACCTTAGCTATTAGCCCCTAGCTAATTTAGTCAAAATTCTAATGTGTAGGGCTTTGTCACTGGTAAGACTAAAATGATGTTACACACAAAAAGGAATATATATATATATATATATAGGTTATTGGTGAGCCCACAAAACCATTAGGATCAATTGACCTTGAAGAATTAAGTTAGGGACAGACCGTCCAGAAGAGGAGTATCTAACGTAAGTTTGACTATTTGTGTATTTTGTCTGGTAGGGCCGAGTCAGCCAAGGTTAATAGTTAGCCCCAAAAACTATATTGTTCGGACAGATAGTCCATTTGTAACCCGCGTTATATGGTTTCATGATATTGATATTATTATTTTAACTAGTTTTAGTTGTAGGATTAAGGTTTGCAAAAGATATGTTTTAAAATGGATATCAGCAAGGGAAACCCGTTCCACTAAGTGTCAAATAACCGAGATGTATAGTATTATTCACACCTGGCTTTAAATCCGACTCAAATTTTATGTTTCTTCCCTTAAACTCTTGAGTGCTCAAAATTGATTTGAGTAAGCTGAGGGTTGAGGATTTATAGGTTTTAGTAGGTAGACGAATAAAGCGTCTGAAAAAGAGTAGGAGGCTTAGCTACTTAGGAGCTTTTTTTTTTGTTTTATTCCGTTGTATTGTATTAAGTCAGTTATGACTATTTAGTACTATGGTCATCTAAGGGAGCATCTTCATATGCTGCTCTTGGCGTATTTTGTAATAGTTACATTTGATCTAAACTTGGGAACTGTTTGGGATATGTAACTTGGAATATGAAATGTTGTTTTGAGATGTAATCAGAAAAATGTTATAATCTGTGAAGATTTTATTTCATATTCAAGTGCGCTCGATATAATAGATACCATTAACATTGCTTTATTTGGTCACCGAAAGTTAATACTATGGATGACTGCGACATCTGTAGCAGTTAGCTTCGGGCTTCTAGATAGGGGATGTTACAACTTGGTGTCAGAGCATAGGTTTATGAAAAACTTTAAACTAAACTGATTTTTGAAAACATAATCCTAAGGAATTAGAGCTAAGATCAAGGTATGGAATAACGATATAATAACGTACTTGTATTAGCTATACATAATTATACACTATATCTCTATTATCCTATCTCTTTTAGGCTATTCTTTTATGTCTCATGACGATTGAATAAAAATATGGAAAGATAAAAGTGGAAGAGTTAATCTTGTGGGGGGGAGCAACACAACAAATGGTAATGCCAGACCAAATATGAGAAGGAACCAAGGTCAAGCATAAGCCGGAAATATGGATGCAGGAGTCCCGCAAGTTGACTTTGGAGCAATGTATCAGTTCTTTGTCAACATGATACATGTAGGTATTGCTGCTAGAGTGGTTGGAGGAAATGCTGGAGTAGGGAATCAGGAAGCTCCGGTGGTCGACAATTATGTTATTTTGTGTAAAGACTATGCTAGGCTGGGAGGAAAGCCATTCACAAAAACTAAAGATGCCATTGAAGTAGAAAAATGTTTGCTGCATCATTAGAAGATATTTGCAGATTTGGGGCTTAACGATAAGCAAAAAAAGGCTTTCTTCGAGACACCTTCAAGGAGTATCTTTATATTGGTGGAATAGTGTGAGGTTGGAATGAATGAGGAGATGATGGCATAGGCTGTGTTTAAGAGGAGGTTTGACGAGAGGTTCATGCCTGTGATGTCGAAGTCGACCTTACTCAAAAAAGTTTGCAGAGTTAGAGCAGGGAGAAATGACTGTGTTGGAGTATGCTACAAGGTTTGAGGAACTGGCAAGGTATGGTTATGCCATAGTAGACACTGTGATTAAGAGGAACGAAAAGTTAATTAGGGGTTGAAGTCTGAGTTGGCAAAGGCTACATTGCTGCATATTAGAGACCCTTGTGATGTTGTAGTTGAGATGGCTTTGAGGAATGAGGAGATGTTTGCTTTTTAGGGAGAAATAAGGCAAAAGAAGTCCTGGTGGGGCAGAGTCAGAAGAGAAAGTTTTTCCATAAGAAAGGAGCTCAAAAAGGTGGAGCTACTAATAAAGGAAAGGTAGAAGTGATCTGTTACAAGTGACAAGAAGGGACACTATGTCCATGGGTGTCGGACGTGTTAGGAGATCAAATCTACGGTTTCGATGACAACAACTATACAATGTAAATCGAATATGCATATATATATATATATACACACACAGGTACTTGCTAGAGTAACATCACTAGAAAGACAAGAACAAGGCTCAAAGAACATTGCAAGAGACTACAAGTCCATAGGATCAAAGAAGCAACACGAAAGATGCACAAAGCAGACATGCACAGCTTTTAGACATCAAGGTGCACTAGCCAGACGTCTGGAAAAACCCTTTGGAACAACAAAACAGATAGGATCAGACGTCTGGTAGATGCACTTAGACGTTTGAAAGCCTACAATGTACAAAAAAATATAGTGTCAGACGTCTGATACAAATACCAGACATCTGATTTTGAACTCGGAATTTATATTTAAAATTCAACCGACACATTTGAAAAGACATCTTCGCTTCTCTTCACTGCAACTCTTCATCATCAACATAAGCAACTGTAGAAGCACTTGTTAATGGATGTAACTACACAAGGAACCTCTCTACAACTATATATCATCATCAAGAATCAAAGAGAATATTTACCTGACTTACTTGTGCTCTTTGCTCACATATTCTATTATATTCTTGATCTCTAGAAATCTATACTTATACTTCACTCTTCCACATATTCAGTTCTTCACAATCAATACTCTCTAAATATATATTGGAAGCATTTGTACTTATTAGTCAATATCCGTGTTATATAACACATACTTGAAAAGAAAACGCTATTGTAACCAAGCTTATTCCTCCGGGCGAAGTGAGGGTGTTTGATAGTCAAATATCGAAGGGGAGCTTCGGGACTGGATGTAGGACGGGAGGCCTAAACCAGTATAAAATCTTGGTGTGCTTATTCTACATTTACCTATATTAGTATTGTATTAGTTACATCATATATTTTTGTCACATATACTTGCATATACATTACACGATCCACCCTGTAGACTTTCGATTGGTATCAGAGCAAGTTAGATCAAAATACAGTAACACGTTTTTGAATCACTAAAATATAGCAAGTATTTTTCAAGAAGGTCAATCCACAGCACGACCCTCACTTTTTTTCTAACTATGCATGTTGGTCAACACGTATGAGAATTTTTATGGAAGCTAATGGATTAGAAATTTGGTCAACCATTCAAAATAAATATGAAGCACCTGACACTGCTATGAACACATGGACCAATGCACAAAAAACCATAGCTTCTAATAATGCCAAAGCTATGAACGTTCTATTTTGTTCACTTGATAAAAATGAATTTTCACGTGTCATGTTATGTAACAATGCATTTGATATTTGGCGTACCTTACAATTTACACACGAAGGCATAAACAAAGTTAAACATACTAAGATTTCAATTTTACAAAATCAATTTTCATCTTTTAAAATGAAACAAAACGAATCTATAGTAGACATATACTCGAGATTTCAAACTATTCAACACGATTTAATGGCACTTGGAGTCAAATTCACAAACTTTGATTTAGTATCTAAATACTCAATTCCTTAACTCTAGAGTGGTAAAGAAAAGTATTAGCTATCGGAGAAGCTAATGATCTCTCAGCACTCTTAGTTGAAGAGTTGATAGGAAATTTAATGTTCTATGAAGCTAATTTGTAGGCATGAAAAGAACTAAATTCGGAAAATAAGAACATAGCATTCCCACCTACAAATGAAGACTCCGACTTAGACGAAGAAGAAATTGTATTTATTGTCAAAAACTACAACAAATTCAAGAAGTTTAGAAAAATGACTAAATTTCAGAAAGGAGGGAAATCAATCTCAACAAATCAAACATCAATTAAATTCTATGAATGTGATCAATTGGACATATGAAGAAAGACTCTCCCAAGTTCAATAATGATAAAAAGAAGAATAAATTTGAAAATTTCAAAACGAAGAAGGCTTTCAAAGTAACATGGGATGACTCAGATTCTTCATCATCATCAGATAGTAATAGCGATAGTGACGGAGAACAAGCTAATGTGTGCTTTATGGCACAAGCTGATGAGGTATGTCTGAACTTAGTTATGATGAATTATTAGAACTTAGCATGGAATTAGATGATAAATTTAGACAAATTAAAAAATTGAACAAAGAACATATAGCCAAAATAAATAGATTAGAACTTGAAGTAGGAATGTTAAAGGACGTAAAAATTATTTTAGAAGAGGAATTAGAAATATCTCAAGAAAAAATTAAAAATAATTTGGTCAAAAATGAGGCTATTGCTATTGATTTTGATAAAACTAAATTGGAAAAGGATAACTTGTTAAAAGAAAATGTCAACATGAAGAGTAATATTGAAATGTTGAAAATTGAAAATTTAGAATTAAAAGAGAAATTAGATAAAATTACAAATAATTTTTCAAAATTTAATAAAGGGAAACAAGATTTGGAAGATCATATCAAAACTTCAAACCATTAAGTAATAGAAATGGAATAGGATTTAAAAATATTCCTAAACACAGAAGGAATGATATTAAGAAATATAGTTGTATTTATAAAAAGACTAAAAGTTCACCTAAGTCTAATACGAATACCAGAAGTATAAAAATTTGGATTCCTAAGACAAATAATAATTTGATTAGACAAAACAAATTAACAATTTTTTAGAAAATGTTGTCTATAATAAGAATTATATTCATAAAGGTACCAAACCTTCTTGGGTATGACTGCTTACTTCTCCTAACATCTATAACCCTAACAAAGTATATGAGTACCAATTAAATTATTTTTTATTTTGCAGGTACCCAAAATAAAAAATAAGGAGAAATGGATACTAGATAGCGGATGCTCCAAGCATATGACCGAAAATTCAAAAATGTTATCAAATATAGCATACATCGATGGTGGAACGGTAACTTTTGGAGATAACTCAAAAGGATACGTCGTGGCCATTATAGAAGTCATCAACTCTTGTATTTCTAACTCTCGTATTATTACAAATGTTTTGTTTGTAGAAAATCTAAAACACAACCTACTAAGTATTAGTCAATTATGCGATAAAGGTTTTCAAATCAATTTCGAAAAAGATAGATGTGATATTTTTGATAATAATAAACAACTTATATTTGAGGGTTTTAAAAACAAAAATATTTATGTCTTAAACATGAATATAAATATAAATTCAAATGCGTGCTTAAACGCCAAACATGACGATCTGTGGTTGTGGCATAAACGATTTTATCATATTAACTATAAATATATTAATAAATTAGCAAAATATGAAGTAGTTAGAGGTTTACCTAAAATAAATTACAAAGTAGAAAATTTATGTGACGGCGGTCAAATTAGAAAACTAAAGAAAAACTCTTTTAAATCTAAAAATGATATTACTACAAAAAAATCATTAGAATTATTACATTTAGATTTATTTGGTCCAACGCAAGTACGATCTATAAATCACAACAAATAGATCAACAACGGGAATTACATTTTGAACAAAAAGTCACAGCGCGACGATTAAGTTTTCTGGAGCAAGTTGCGATGAAATTTTGTAATTCTCGGAAGAAGGATGGACATGAACCACTTTCGATTCCTTGCAGTTCTTTGGATCCCTCATCCTTGTATCATACACCTTTAGATCTTTCACCAAGGCGATTCTCTGGTTCCCCGAAAACCCACGAACGTGGAAATATATAGTCTCCACTCAAGCCATGGAGGGATGACAAGTTAGAAGATCACAAAACTCCATTGCCATCTAAATAGATTAAATTATTTTTATTGTATTTGTATCTATGTATATTTGTAATTCTATTTCAACAAAAATAATGCTACATTTTTTTTAAAAAATATAGAAGGTCTAAAAATAAGCAAAACCCTTCAAATTTAAGCTATTTTTAGAAAAATTGATCATTCCAGACGTCTGGACATTGCCCTCAGACGTTTGACACTCTTATATCACACAAATTTTAGACTATCGTGCATATGTTAGACGTTTGAAATAACCTTCCAGACATCTGAAAATTGTCTCTACTTACTTAAAAATAGATTCCAGACTATTTCAGATGTCTGAACTATGAACCAGACATTTGAATAAAGTCTCTATCACCTTATTATAAAAGTTCGATATATTTCAGACGTCTGATATTTAAACTGGACACCTGAGAAACCTATTTGTCATTTAGAAATGTCAATTCGATCTATTCCAAATGTTTGATAATACAAACCGACGTTTGAAAAATCTCTCTGACTATCAAATTTTACAACTCGACCAAATCCAGACGTCTACCAAAGCAAACCATACGTCTAAATCTATTTATTATCTTAAAATTAGGTTAAATCAAACGTCTGAATTACCTTCCAGACGTCTGAAATTCAGTCGACACTCTTATATGCGCATATAACGTCTATTTTTTACCCTTTCTTACTTCATTTTATTTAATTCTTCCTTCAATATCCGTTTTCTGCCAAAAAAAACTTTTTCTCTTTCAAACTCAAATGAATTTAATGGCTCCTAAAATAAAAAATTCTAAAATCTCCAACAGAAAACGAGACTAACCGACTTCCTCAAACCCTCAAGTTTGCTCAGATGATCAAATCGAATGATGGATGAATCACATTCACTCAAGAGATATGAGGATATTTAGAAGAAGAAACTCCACACAGGTCCATTTTATAACTTACTCAAGTTCCCAATGTACGATTTAGATGAAATGTGTGAGAATGCCAGTTTAGAAACTTTGATATCTTTCAATCCCAATAACATCCAAATTGATCAGTTGGCTATATTTCTTTTCTACGCTAATTTGGATAGCATGGCGGTTTGGAACATTGAAAACGAAGATGATTGGCTATGGTATAACGTTTATGGTAATACGATTCGGCTTACACCAGGAATCATAGGCAGTACTCTAGGATGTTCTGACATGGGTGAAGATTTATATAATAATCTTGATATGCATTTCAAAACAAGGGACAATATAACACATCAAATATAGGAGGATGAAATGCCTAAATTCGCATCCAAATATCTACCACCTAAGGCGAAACTTCTTACTCGAATAACCATCAACACTATCATCCCTTGCCTAGGTAATCATGAGCAGATAACAAAGTTAGAACACAAGGCACTATGTGCTCTATTTAGCGGAACAAGGGTAAATTGGGCTAAATTTATATTTGACGAGCTCAAACATTTTTGGACTTGATCACGACCTTTAATTATCTACCCACATACATCATGCGACTTCTACGTGTTCACAACATCCCCTCCTATTTATCCACTTTTGAAGAAATTTCTCCAAAATATGCTTCCATGAAGTTTTTCTCACTAATGCACCTACCGAAATATCCTCCGGAGTTTATATCTTTTGAAGAGTGACGCAACTCGTCATGCCAGACAAGTTGGGCCTCTACCTCAACCACACCATGAACCATCACAATAGGGGGAACAACATCGTGAGACTACTCCTCCTTCTCCTGCACCATTTTATTATACGAGCCACGATGAGATTTTGGAGACTCGAATAGAGACGAATCCAAATGAAAATATTCGAGATCTCACTCTTCGAAATCAACATATATTGTCTCGAAATCAAAAAATTTTGGCTAAGCGTATTGACAGCTTTGAAACATCTTTTGCCACACGCCTAGCCACAGTTCAAACATCACTTCAACTGTATTATCGGTTTTCAAAGAGGTTCTTCAAAGGGTCCGTGGCCTTATACCCCCTTCCGAAGATTGGCCAACCCCAGTGCCTTCTCCTCCTTCGAAACACTCCAAACTTTTTGAGGAGAACAAACCTGTAAAACAAGCTCCAACATATCCTACAAAGCAACCTAGCTCTTCTAAAAATAAAGATAAAGAGATGATCATGAAAAAGCTTCCCTGAAAGACTCATGGATTTTTAGGACTTCATCTTATGTATAATTGAAAAAACCTATGAATGTGCTCGATTATAATTATTAATGAAATTTTTTTTTGGTATGTTATCTCTGTATATATCTTTATACGATTGGTCGATATTTAATAATTTCTACATTTAAAGAGTAAGATATCATTTTTTGATAATGCCAAAGCGGGAGAAATAAAAATAATAATAAGCACATATTCAGGGGGAGATTTATAAAATTATATATAAGTACATTGTATAGTTGTCATCATCAAAAAGGGGGAGATTGTTAGGAAATAAAATCTACGGTTTCGATGACAATAACTATACAATGGAAATCGAATATGCATACATATATCTCTATATACAGGTACTTTCTAGATTAACACCACTAGAAAGACAAGAACAAGGCTCAAATAACATTACAAGAGACTACAAGTCGATAGGATCAAAGAAGCAACAGGAAAGATGCATAAAGCAGACATGCATAAATTTCAGACGTTTGGGTGCATTAGCCAGATGTCTGGAAAAACCCTCTGGAACATCAAAACTGACAGGATCAGACATTTGGTAGATGCATTCAGACGTCAGAAAGACTACTATATAGAAAAAATATATAGTGTCAGACGTCTGATACAAATACCAGACATCTGATTTTGAATTCAGAATTAATATTTAAAATTCAACTGTCACATTTGAAAAGACATCTTCTCTTATGTTCGCTGCTACTCTTCATCATCAATAAAAGCAACTATAGAAGCACTTGTTAACGGATGCAACTACTCAAGGAACCTCTCTACAACTATATATATCATCAAGAATCAAAGAGAACATTTACCTTACTTACTAGTGCTCTTTACTCACATACTCTATTATATTCTTGATCTCTATCAATCTATACTTGTATTTCACTCTTCCATATATTCAATTCTTCATAATTAATACTCTCTAGATATATATATATATATATTGGAAGCATTTGTACTTATTAGTTAATATCCATGTTATAGAACACATACTTGACAAGAACAAGCTATTGTAACCAAGCCTATTCCTCTGGGCGAAGTGAGAGTGTTTGATAGTCGAATTTCGAAGGGGAGCTTCGGGACTAGACGTAAGACGGGAGGTCCGAACAAGTATAAAATCCTGGTATGCTTATTATATATTTACCTATATTAGTATTGTTTTAGTTACATCATATATTTTTGTCACATATATTTGCATATACACTACACGATCCACCCTGTAGACTTTCAGGACGGGAAAAAGAAAGAGAGCTATAGAGAAGAAAGAGGTAAGGAGTTTCAACTGTGATCAAATACGTCATTACAAGAACTAGTGCAAAGACCTTACTAAGGATGGAAGGGGCAAAGTGTTTGCACTGGAGCTAGCTACCCAAAGGCCAACATCAGAGGAAAAAGGAAAAGCTATGTCAGGAGGTACACTTCTAATCTATGGTATGCCAGTTAGCATCTGTATGATATCGGTGCATCGCATTCTTTTGTATCTCATTGTTTGGTAGATAAGTTTAACTTAAAACCCTCATATTTAGTTACTTCCATAAGGGTTGCAAATCCGATAGGAGGGTATGCGACACTTGGGATGAAGTGTGACCACCTAGAGTTTGATTTGTTAGGTTATACCTTTGTTTGCAGTTTGTATGTGTTTGACTTCGTAGGGTTTGGAATTATTTTGGGAATGGATTGTTTAAGTAAGTATGATGCTAGGATATTTGCCATGATGGGAAAATATTCCACAGACATCCTTACTGCAGTGCTCGGATTGTATATACCGTAGAAAACCCTAGTTGTGAGGTGAATGCTTTGTTTGGTGTTGTGGAGGTAGAGGACAAGTTGAATCAAGTTTTCATGGTTAGAGAATTCGCGGATTTTTTTAACCTATAGTAGGGTTACCACCGAAATGAGCCATTGAGTTACGGATAGATTTAGTACCTAGAGTAGAACCATTAAGTAGACCGCCAAGCAGGATGACACCTACCGAGATATGGAAGTTGAAGGTGAAGTTGATGGAGTTAGATGGCAAGAATTTTATTAGGCCTAGTAGTTTGCCTTGTCGAGCAGCCAAAGTGTTTGCTAAGAAATCAGATGGATCACTGAGGTTTATGTATCGGTAATCGTAAGTTGAATGAGAAGAAGATAAAGAAATGATATCCGTTGCCTAGAATTGACAATTTGTTCGATCAGTTGAGTCGCGCCAAGGTATTTTATCACTTGGATTTAGCAACAAGTTTCCATCAGCTTAGTGTAGCAGAGGATATTATTCCTTTGATGACATTTAGAACTAGATATGGATCGTACGAATGGTTAGTGATGTCATTTGGACTAACTAACGCACCAGCATTCTTTGTTGATCGGATGAAACGAATTTTCCGAGATCACTTGGACAGGTTCTTATTGGTGTTCATAGATGATATTTTGATATACTCTAAGGGTGAAAGGGAGCATGAAGTTCATCTTAGAGTGGTGCTTGAGATGCTGAGATAGCACCGACTAAAGGTGAAGTTTTCAAAGTGTTATTTTTGGAAGAAGGAGTGAAGTTTCTTGGTCATGTAATCTCAGAGAACGGGTTTTCTATAAGTCCGACTAAGATCGAAGTAGTGAATAATTGGAAGAAACCCGACATAGTGACTACGATAAGAGTTTTCTTGGATTGGGCAGATATTATTGGAGGTTCATATAGGATTTTACACTAATAGCAGCGCCGATGACTAAGATAATGCGAAAGGATGTGAAGTTTGTTTGGATCGATAAGTGTTAGGAAGCATTTCAGAGCTTGAAACACTTATTGACTCATGCACCTTTACTAGTTGTTCCAGAAAGGAATTTGGATTTGGTACTATATACAGATGTGTGTGGAACTGGATTGGGAGCTGTGTTAATGTAGAGAGGTAAAGTGATTGCCTATGTTTCTCGACAGCTTAGACCGCATGAGGTTGGATATTCGACGCACAATTTGAAATTAGCTGCAGTGATTTTTGCATTGAAGGTGTGGAGACATTACCTTTTGAAGAAAGATTTGACTTGTATACGGATCATAAGTCATTGAAGTATTTATTCTTCCAGAAGGAGCTGAATATGAGACAGTAGAGATGGTTGGAATTTATAGCTGCTTATGATTTTGGTATCGAGTACACACCGACGAACGATGAAGGGCAATAAGGTTGCAGAAAAACTTAGTAGGAAACATCAAAATGCAGTGTTAGCAATGATAGCTGAGTGGAAGGATTTACATGAGTTGACGACATGTAGAATACAGTGGAGATCTAGAGCTAGGTCTAGTAAGGAAACTATTGTGTTGTCATGTTTAGAAGTTCGACCGGTGATTGTCGAAAAGATTGCTTCTAAATAGATGAAGAATCCAGCATTAGCTGAACGATCAAGAATATAAGGGATAGAACATAAAGCAATGGCCTGAAGTATTTTAACCTTTACCAAAACGGGTGGTTGAGAAAGAAAGGAAGATTGTGTGTTCTGAATGTGGGACACATTAGGAAGGACATTTTGGAGGAATGCTATCGTTCGAAGTTCACTATTCATCCAGGAGGAACGAAGATGTATCAGGATATGGAGGGGAGTTTCTTCTTGGAAGGTATAAATAAGGATGTAGGCTCATGAGTAAAGTAGTGTTTGAACTATCAATAGGTAAAAGCTGAACACTAGAAACCAAGCGGGTTACTTCAGCCTTTAGATATTCTAGTATGGAAGTAGGATTCTATTTATATGGATTTCATAGACGGGTTGCCAAGATCTAAGAGAGGAAATGAAAGTATATGGGTCATAGTGGACAGGTTGACCAAGAGTGCTCATTTCATTCCAGTTAAGTCAACTAGGATGGCACCTGCTTTAGCTAAGTTATTTATGAAAAATATAGTTAGACTTCATGAAATTCCTTGTAAATCGTAAGCGATAGAGATTCTTTGTTCACTAGTGAGTTCTGAAAAAATCTACAGGATACTTTAAGAACCAAGCTCAAGATGAGTATCGCTTACCATCCACAGACCGATGGGAAAACAGAAAGATTTAACATAGTCTTGGAAGGTTTGTTACGAGCTTGTGTGCTAGGTTTGGAGGATCGTGGGAAGACCATCTACACTTAGTCGAGTTGTCATATAACAACGTTTTCAAGCTAGCATAGTGATGGAACCATTTGAACCTTTATATATAAGGTCATGCAAATCACCAATTTGTTGGTCAGAGAACGGGGATAGGTTCGTTCTAGGTACAAATTTAGTTAGAAAAGCTGCAGAGAAGATTGATTTGAGCTAGAATGAAAGAAGCTCAGTCTAAGCAGAAGAGTTATGCTGATAGAAAACGAAAAGAATTGGAATTCTCAGTAGGAGATCATGTTTTCACTAAGGTAACATCGACGAAGGGTGTAATTCGATCTAGAAAATCAGGAAAATTGGCATCGAGATTCATAGGACCATTTCCTATTATAGAAAGGATAAGGAAACTCGGATATAAAGTAGAATTTCCGAACAGTTTGGTAGGAGTCAGCAATGTTTTCCATATTTATCATCTAAGAAAGTGTATTCGAGACCTGGAGACTAGTATAGCACCAACTGTGTTAGAGGACTTACTGGTAGAGCCGAATTTGACTATAGTTAGAAAGCCAGTTCACACAGTCGCGAGAGAAGAGAAGTGGTAAGAAACAAGACATTCAGATTAACTAAAATCTAGTGGAGCAACGATGAGAGAGACTATGCTTGGGAGATTGAGAATAGGATTAGAGATGCTTATCTTATTTGTTTAATGGTATGTTTTACCTTTTTGATTGATTTGTTGAGTGCCATATCGTAATTTTGAGGAAAAAATTCTTTAAGGAGGGGGAGTCTGTAATAACCCTAATTTTGAGTAACATTATTTAAGATATTTAATTAGTAAATAAAATAAAATAATGTAATGATTGGAGGATTGAGATTTGTGATTAATAGAAGGGTACCCTTGCCCATTAAACAAATAAACTAAAGGAATAAAAATGAATCAAGTTGGGGTAAGTAGACAAGGGCAATATAGGAATAAGTATATTCCTATACCTAAGCCCTTAAACCACATTTATTTTACATGTCCATAAACATAAATCGAACACTAAAGAGGTTGGCCACCATTAAGCAAGAACAAGAAGGAGATAAGCTAAAGGAAGAAGCAAAATCAACACTAGTCCAATCTCAAATTTCAACTCCTTAATCTCAAAGCTAAGGTGAATAATGACTACATGTCATGTTCTCAATTGTTTTCGGTTTTAAGTTGAATCCGGACTATTTTGCAAGGTTTTGCTATGTTTTGATCTTTAGAGATGAATATAAATGCTTGTTGATGACTTATGATGTTTCATATGGATTTTATGATGCGTCTTAATGTGAAAACACGATTAAATGACACCAAATGCCTTGTGATTTTAGATTTAGATCAAAAATGATAAATTAGAGATGGATTTCAATTTTCATAATATTCTAAATTAATGAGGATTTTATATTAATTTTCTAGTGAGAAAAATGGATATTTGGGTTTAAAATAATTTACTGCTAAATTATATATGTTTTGGGTCTGAAATTTATATATGTTAGAAAACATATTAAAAATTATTTATATGAATTTTTATAGAATTTTCCTAATTGTTTTAGTAGATATATAAAGTTATTTAAGGTATGTGAGTTAAATGTTTTATATATTTATAAAAGGAGAAGGGGTACTTTGTAAATAATTTAATTTGTTTAATTTAGAAATTTAGGCAGTACTTTTAGAAAAAATATTAGCATCCAATCATGTTTTGACAAACAAGGTTGGTTAGTTGAAAAGAATTACTTTTAAAGGTTAAAAGTCAGTTTAAACATGCTTCTTACATGTTGAGCCACTTTTGGCACCTATGTTTCAACCCAGTACTCCTACCTTCACCATCGAAACCAATGCACATGGCGTCAAAGGCTTGGTGCGCAGCGAATTCGATATAGGCGAAAGGTATGAAGTCGAAATAAGGGGTTCTGAAGGGGTTGAAGTTTTACTTTGCTTTTGCTTTAGACTTGGTTGGCTTTCGACTAGGTCAAAGTGTTTTAAAGGAAGGGTTTTGAAAGAGGTTGCGTCTTTTGTTCTAAGTAAATGTTTTCGAAGGGGGCGAAACCCATAGCTACGACATCTTACCTTTCGAAGCAATGCCTTCGAAAGGGTTTCTTTGTTTTAAAAACCAAGCACTTCTCCAATGATTTTGAAGGGTTGGTTTCGACACCATCACTTCTTTATTTAGGAAATAGCATTCGAAAGAGTGCTTTCGACTTATTTTTTTTGTAACCCTTTGTTTTGTTGAAGGTAAAACCCAATGGTTTCAAAAGAAAAGGTTTTTTAATGGTTTCGAAAGATTTCCGCATGTTCTACTTGAACCCAAATGCTTTCGAAAGGTTTGATGTTCACAAAGGATTATAATGCTTTCGAAAGGTCTAAATAAAGGTTTCGGACGGGTGGTTCCCCAAAGATTTCAAAAGGTTTAAAAGGAACGTTTCTAATGTTTTCGAAAGGCAATGTTATGTGTTTTAAAGATAGGATGTCTAAGGTTTTAAAGCTTTTGAAGGTGATGTTTTTCAATGGATTCGAAAGGGTATGTTTTGGCCTTTCGCCTAAGGTTATAAATCAAAGTGGTTTACTTGGTTTCGAAAGGAATACTTTCAATGGATTCGAATAAGGTACTTTCAAACGTCAAATGTTTTCATCAACAAAGCTTTTGTAAAGTATATATAGCATGGCAAGGTGATTTGAGCAAAGTATAAAGTATATTTTCCTTGTTAAAAGTATGATTTAAAGGATTAAATCATTTTGAAGGAAAAGGTTTTCAAGGAAAATTTATGGGTAGTTAACCCAAAGTAAAATGACTTATATATTAGAATACCAGATGGGACTGGTATAGGGTCGCACCCTATAAATTAGCTATTAGCCCCTAGCTAGTTTAGTCCAAAATTCCAGTGTGTAGGGCTTTGTCATAGATAAAACCAAAATGATGTTACACGCAGAAAGGAATATATACATATATAGAGATAGGTTATTGGTGAGCCTGTAAAACCATTAAGATCAGTTGATCGAAGAGATTTATAGGCAGACCATACAGAAGAGGAGAATTTGATAGAAGTTAGATTATTTGTGTGTTTTGTTTGGTAGGCCCGAGTTAGCCAAAGGTTAATAGTTAGCTAAAAAAAACTATATTGTTCGGATAGATAGTCCATTTGTTACCTAAGTTATATGCTTTCATGATATTGATATAATTGTTCAAACTAGTTTTGGTTGCAGGATTAAGATTTGCAAAAGATATGTTTTAGAAAGGATATTAGTGACGGGATACCCATTTCGCTAAGCAGCGTGGTCTCACTTAATATCAAATAACCAAGATGTACAGTCGCACCAGGCTTTTTATCTGACTCAAGGTTTATGTTTTTCCTTTTAAACTCTTGGGTGCTCAAAATTATTTATGTAGGCTGAGAGTTAAGGATTTATAGGTTTTAGTAGGTGGATGAATAAAGCTTCCGAAGAAGAACATGAGGCTGAAGTTAACTATTTAGGAGTTTTCTATTTGCTTTATTCCGTTGTGTTGTATTAAATTGGTTATGACTATTTAGTACTCTGGTCATCCAAGGGGCATCTTTGTATGTCGCTCTTGGCATATTTTGTAATAATTATTTTTGATCTAAACCTAGGAAACGTTTGGGATTATGTAACTTGGAATATGAAATGTTGTTTTGAGATGTAATCAGAAAAATGTTTTAATCTGCAATGATTTTATTTCATATTCAAGTGCGTCTGGTATTATAGATACTATTAACATTACCGTATTTGGTCACCAAAAGTTAACACAATGGATTACTGCAGCATCTGCAGCGCTTAGCTTCGAGCCTTTAAATAGGGGATGTTACCGTATATGATAAATGTTAGCGCAAAAATTGGTCACTAACACCCAAATCCAGATGAAGGCACCAAATACCAGTCACAGTTCACAGATAGAATATATGTAGAGAGTATGAATGTGAAGAATAGTAAAAATTTAAAGAGAAAGCCGTAAAGACACAGAATTTATAGTGGTTCGGCTGACTCCAGCCTACATCCACTCTAAAAATTTCCTTTTTATTGATGTTAGAATCAACTACAGTTACAAGCTGGCAGAGTAGCCTTAGCCTTAGAAAATAGAAAGTGAGGGAGCAAAAGGAAGATCCCCTATTCTGAAGCCCTACGTGCTGTATTTATAGGCAAAACTAGGTAGTTGGGCTTCTCAAGTGATATGGGCCCATTAAGACCTCCGCCGAGTTCACACCCTTCACTTCAACCGACCCCAAGTCCTCCATAGGCCGACTCGAAGTAACCACGATACTGACCCGTAGTGATATACTCAGCGACTCGAAGTAATATGACCAATAGCCTAGGCCGAGCCTAAGTTGAAGTAACCTTCACCCAAATGCCGAACCACCATTAAGGCCGAGCGACCCTCGATGCCAAGAAACCCTTGATGCCGAGCGACCCTTGATGCCGAGCGGCATAACCTCACCTCAATGCCGATCGGCATATCCTCACCACAATGTCGAGCGAAATAACCTCACCTCAATGCCGAGCGGCATATCCTCACCACAATGCCGAGAGCATAACCTCACCACAACGCCGAGCAGCATAACCTCACCTCAATGTCAAGCCTCAAATACAATATCCGAAGTTCATATCCCGTTCATAACCATACTAGTATATCCATGATCTCTCCGGGTTTAACCTTGAATCCGTGGACCTCACAGGGTCACATTATCCTGTTCCAGCCTCGACTTTCCCATCAAGGGCTTGCATGTTATCTGGGCTCGACTCTCCGGTCAAGGACTTTTTATATTCTCTGACCTCGACTCTCCGATCAGTGACTTTTTATATTCACTGGTCTCGGTTCTCTGGCCAAGGACTTTTTATATTCACTGGCCTCGGCTCTCCGGCCAAGGACTGATATTTACCGGCCTCGGCACTCCGTCCAAAGACTTTCATATTCACCGGCCTCTGCACCTTGGCCAAGGATTTTTATATTCACCGGCCACGGCACTCCGGCCAAGGACTTTCATATTCACTGGCCTTGGAATCCGGCCAAGGACTTCCATATTCACCAACCTCGGCACTCCGGCCAAGAAATTTTATTTACTGGCCTCGGCACTCCGGCCAAGGAATTTTATATTCATCAGCCTCGGCACTCAGGCCAAGGAATTTCATATTCACCGGCTTTGGCACTCCGGCCAAGGACTTTTATATCCACCGGCCTCGATACTCCGGCCAAGGACTTTTATATTCGCCGGCCTTGGCACTCCAGCCAAGGACTTTCATATTCACCGGCCTAGGCACCTCAGCTAAGGACTTTTATATTCTGTTCGAGTCCATTCCATCGCTCTCAGTAATGGGATTCATAACTTGCGATCACTGCCCGTCTCTCCGGTCGGGACAGTAATCGCAAAACCTGAACTGTTTATTACATTGATCCGAATCCAATCAGAAAACCATAAATCTATATAAAAAATCATACTCAAAATCAAAATCAAAAATCAAACATCCAAACCAAAATGGCAAACAAAAAAATCAATCAAACCGGGAGTTCAATCCAAACTCCAAAACCATACCAAAAAAAAGTAAATGTCCAAAGTACTAAAGAGGAAAACAGAATTTGCAGAAACATAGAAAGAAAATAGGATTTCATAGACCCAAGCAGTACGGTTTTTCATCATCTCAGAGTACGCCTAGGGACCGTCCTCGATCCCGTATGTGTGTAAGTGACCAAGCCGTATTAGTTTGGATACTATTACTTATTCAGAACCATAAAACCATTCGGTTTATAACAAGCCGGCGGTGACCAGATCCAGTGCCACCATCATTCGAGGTAGGCGGTGGCCGCTCCCGCCCTCCTACCACAGCTCGATTCCTTATGCACTGTTTCAGGTGATCATTCCTTACATGCCCGTCCATGATATCTTTCAAATTCCTATAGTCGTTTGTGTTGTGCCCATCCAGCTCATGGAATAGGCAATGCTTTCTCGATGCCCTCTCGTATTCAGAAGGTTCCCTTCTTGTCGACCTTCGGTATTGGAGGTGCCCTCGAGTATCCAAGTAAATCCTTTCTAGAGTCTCAGTTAAATCTGTGTAAGAAGAAAACTTTGACTCCCTCTGAGGCCTCTGCAAAGTGCCACCGTTGCCATTCATTTTCCTTTTTCCTCTATCGTCTTTGCTTGGATCCTCCCTAGACGGACCTCCACCCCTCACTACATAAGCTTTAGCATCTCTCCCTACTCTCTCAGCCTGCACGAACATTTCCACCTCATGGTAGAACTCCCCGAGATCCCTTGGTAGGTCTCGTTTCAATGGTATCTTGAAATCTGAAATTATCTGAAATTCCTGAGACTGCTGCCATCAAAACCATTGACGGATCAGGTCGATCCACTAAGGCTACTGCTGCATTGAATCTAGTTAAGAAATCCCTGAGCGACTCTCCCTTTCATTGCTTCATCGACGAATAGGTCATTACAATCTTGGGTATGACTATATGGACTCGAAATTGCCTCATAAACCTTTCAATTTGTTCAGTCCAAATGTCAATAGAACCACTCTCCAGCTGTCTGAACCACATAGCTGCAATATCCATTAAATACAAAGGGAAGCATCGAGCCATGACCTCATCTGATGCCCCCATTACCTCCATATGCCTCATGTACCTTGTCAGGTGAATGGTAGGATCCGTTCTCCCATCATACTTATCCAACATTGGTAGCTTAAGTCCAGTGGATTCCTAGCTTGCCTGATAGTAGGAGTAAAGGGACTCCTGTTCACATCCTCCAAGTCTTGTTTACCAATCCACCTCTTACAGCTCGTCTGACCATCTCTGCTAACCTATCGTTGTCCCCAAGCTGTAATCCTTGTCCGTTGCCTACGGTCTGCCCCCGAGTTCATGAGGGAATTCTGGCACATACTGCTCATCTCGTAGTCCTGCACTCCTGTTGGTGTCGGGTTGCATAGCGTCATCTGGTATCCCTCCACGGATTGGTCCATCATTCCTGGTAGTATGCCCTCGAGCCAAGATCCATCCGGATTGATAGTCGTCTGTTGATTGGGTGCTTACCCCTGTTGAGCCATTCCCTCTGCTTGCTGATTGAGCGCTTCTGATCCAGCTCCATAGATCTGAGCTCCTGCATTTCCTTCTTGTACAAATTGTTTGAGAAGAGCCTACATCATCTCCTTTTGTCTTTTCAGCATCGCTTCCATCTCATCACTGGTGATGTAGATGGATGCTTGACATGCTCCAGCTCCAGAGGAAGCCTCTTGACTTCCCTCTTGATTGCTTCTTTTTGTCACATGCTTTCTTGTTGATGGCCTAGCTATTGCTTCCTAGAATCCAAGTTCCTAGCTCCAAAATCCCTGAGTGCTTTCCCTCTCAGTGAAAGCACCAAAATGTTAGCGCCAAAATTGGTCACTAACACCCAAATCTAGATGAAGGCGCCAAATACCAATCACAGTTCATAGATAGAATATATGTAGAGAGTATAAATGTGAAGAATAGTAAAAATTTAAAGAGAAAGCAGTAAAGACACAGAATTTATAGTGGTTAGGCTGACTCCGGCCTACGTCCACTCCAAAAATTTCCTTTTTATTGATGTTAGAATAAATTACAATTACAAACTGGCAGAGTAGCCTTAGCCTTAGAAAATAAAAAGTGAGGAAGCGGAAGGAAGATCCATTTTCTGAAGCCCTATGTGTTGTATTTATAGGCAAAACCGGGCAGTTGGGCTTCTCAAGTGATACGGGCCTATTAAGACCTCTGCCGAGTTCACACCCTTCACTTTAACGACCCCAAGTCCTCCATAGGGCGACTCGAAGTAACCATGGTACTGATTCAAAGTGATATACTCAACGACTCGAAGTAACATGACCTATAGCCTAGGCCGAGCCTAAGATGAAGTAACCTTCACTCAAATGTCAAACCACCATTGATGCCGAGCGACCCTTGATGCTGAGGAGCAAAACCTCACCTCAATGCCGATCGGCATATCCTCACCTCAATGTCGAGTGGCATATCATCACCACAATGCGGAGCGACATAACCTCACCACAATGTCGAGCGACATATCCTCACCACAATGCCGAGCAGCATAACCTCACCTCAATGCCGAGCGGCATATCCTCACCACAATGCCGAGTGGCATAACCTCACCTCAATGTCGAGCGGCATAACCTCACCTCAATGCCGAGCGCCATATCCAGGTGAACTCTATCCCTCTAAACTGAATCCATCATATTTTAGCCTCGATAGTCGTGAAGTTATTTAGGTTGAATCCACCTGTTTGTGGCCTTGATAAAAGGCGGGTTAACAATAAAAAATTAAATATGGACAAAAAATATGTATATAAAGGAGCAAATGTGTCCTTTGCAGTGTAAATCCCAACATTTATACATGGACACATTAAACCATATACACATCTATATGTTGCACATACACTTTATATATTTGATTATTTGATACACATACACATTATATATTATATATAATAAAATCAAACCTATATATGTACTAATTAATTAAATAGAATAAATGTTTTATTTAAAATTATTTAGATAGGATCTAAATTAGTTAAAACTTCATAGGCCCAACAAGATCAAAAATGGATTTTTTTTAGTTTCACTCATTTAACCTGTTGTGTGTTGTCCCTGCTCTGACAAAGTTATCGGACCTAATAGCATATGCGGTCTAAATTTGCAGTATTAAGGCTAACTTATTAAGGCCTCCCCATTTAGTAGGCTGTCTGAAAAAGTAGTGTCGAAGGGTGGCTTTGGGCAATCAAGCACTCTGCCCTACTTGGCTACTGGCTTGACCCAAAAGATGAAGTAAGCCCAAAGGTTATCCTTAGCATGTAGGTCTAAATTGGATTTGGGCCTTTGGCTAAATTTCAAAATGTGTTTCGAAATTAAAATAAGATTTTTAGTTTAAAAGGTTAAATTTAGAATAGGTAATTTTTTTGTATAAAAGTTATAAAATAATATTCATATTATTTTAAGAATTAAATAGTTATTTTTGATAATTTATTAATAATTAATTAGATTAAATATATATATATATATATATATATATATATATTAACACATGTAAAATTATCTTAAAATGTTTGAGGAAATTTACATATAATAATTCTAGAAATTAACTATAGTTAATTAAAAAATTAATTAATGTTAATTAATAAATGGTACAAAATACATATTCAACATATATGTGTGTTACTACAAAAGTTATAGTTATGCCAATTAGTTATCACTCTTTTCTATTTTTTCTTTTCCAAGGCAGCTACTATCCCCCCATCCCTCTCTTTTTGAACTGTATAATCAAACCCTTCCTGTCCTTCCCTCTCCAACCATGTCCATTGACCAGCCGAACCCATCCCCTGTACCTCCTTCACCTCATATACCTCCTCTTTCCCTTTCTCTCCCTTTCTCCCAACCATCAATCCTTCCACACCCTCTGACCTTTTTCGACTTCTTTTGAATTCACCTTCTGTTTCTCCTCCTCCCTTTGCTACTGGTTGGTCTGTGATGAGCTACAAATCCTTACCCGTTAAATCGACAATAAACCACACATGTCCAATCCAAAAAGCACAGACCGACGGAAAGTCACGAGAAAGAAAAGAAGAGAGAAGAAGAGAAGAGAAGAAAGAGAGAAAAGATAACCAAACTGAACAATACAAAATCTCATATCACGGCGGAAAACATATAATATTATATCAATGATCTTTATAAAATAGAAATCGTATATGCATACATCAATCAGAGTTCAACAATCAATCACTAGTTATCATCCTGAACAATTATAATAACCAATCTTTACAATTGCTATTAATATAAACAACAGCTAAGCATCGGATAATAAACAGATATTTGTATACGAAAATGAAGATCTCCAGCTCGCCAGTTGAAGCTCCAAAAGCACCAAATCTGAACCTGTAAATATACTCGGTCTGACCCAAGCATTGAAAGGGAAGAACGCCCGGATCAGTCTGGTAAACCAGTGTGAGAACACACTCAACTGAATTTATTAAATTACCAAACTTTTCCTTTCAAAACAAAAATATCTCGTAAGATACGTCCACACATAAACACGGACATGCTTTTACCTTACGATAGACAAAACATTTCATATCAAATTTTCTTATATTATAATAGTGTCTAGTATACAAATAACATTAAAATAGCTGAAATTGTTACCATTATTAAATTCCAACATACTATGCTCTACCAAAAAACGGCAGGTGCGTAGTGGAGTTTGGATTTCCATACAAATGACCAAGTGAAGGGACTACCTTCCGGTGGTACATCTCTAGAGGAATGTACCGAGGAACATCATAAAGGAACCTCTACCAACACAAGACCGACCTATCTCTACAACTAGATAGTACCGAATATATCATCCTCCGGTCATTATCGACATTTCCAAGGTCCCTCATAGCATACAAACCACAATATTTACATCCCAAAAGTCATAGCGGGAAGAAATATATCTAGAAGAGGATGATCATATCCTAATTGGGAATGACCCACTTAGACTTGCTATATCTAACCCTGTTTCGATCATTTCCAGTTGATGAGGCCCGAGGTAACAATTACCTTCGCATATCACATATCACATCACTTTGAATGCCACACGACCATTTCCTTTGACTGCTAATTGCCTTTCACAAAAATACAACCCTTGAGCTTGTATGTCTCAAGGAGGGTGTTAAGCTAAAGAAGTTGACTTCTCGACAACTATTGATGTATAATTGTAAAAACCAATGTATGTAATCATAGAAATGTAATGTTAGACACTCGTCCATATAAGTTGTCCAGGAATATGACAAACCAAAGGTACTTTCCCACCACATTCTGTCGGAAAATCCCTACGATTAGCAGCAATAGTCCTTGTAAAGTATATTTCATAACGAAAAGACTACTGCTACTGGATGCATATTAGGATTTTAACCTCAAATGATCAATAAGTAGTCCTCCACTATAAAAATCTTGAATATCAATATCATCGATAACATGCACAATCGGATGCATAAATGTTGGTCCAAAGTGGTTTTTGGATAAACCGATCCTAGTCTCTTCGCACCAACAACGCAAAAGCGTTTCTCAACCTCACACAGAAACTAAGTCTCATAGACTTATCATGTCTCCAACTTTCAACTTGCTATCCTTTGGCCAAGAAGGAAGCTCGATGGATTAGAGCAATACTTGCACAATACGAATCGACATCCTTAGCACAAACGATAATTTAGCCTACATAGAAGGCTACGTACTAAGTATACGACTAAATAGTTCCCACATCAAGTCGAAGAGCTAAAATGGCCAAATTTGATAGTTGGTTATCTAACTGTCAAAGCAAACAAACAAATATCTGGCACCATAAGCAATCACTATGTCCTTTTAATTAATCTTTTAAAAATCACTTTCAAATATTCACTTCAAATTATCTTTAAAAAAGATATATTCTCAAAACCATTTCAATATTTCAATATTGGAAAACATTTCCATATACTTATTTAATAAGATTCACAAATCTCTTTATTTTCGACACTTAGAAAATATTACATATACTTAAATCAGGATTAAGTATACATTTATTCTTTTAAGGAAAACATACTCTTAAGCATACTTATTTGGGTCAAAAAGAATGTTGCGTAAAACATCATTACGACAAACCAAAATCACTAGTATAGGGATTCAATAATTAGATAGATATACAAATCCCATATACTACAAAAAAACATCTTCTTTCGAAATTCATTTACTATAACAACAGTGTTATAGTCCAACATTTCCTTACTTCTCGAAAACGTTTATTTCAACAATGAATGTTGAAATCTATTGTTTCTATATTTAACACATTTTAAAACATCTTCAAACCATTTAACTCTATTAAAAGAACACTTTACAAAACATTTATTTAACTTAAAAGATTATTCACTGTCCAAAATTGTGAATATAATTCTCTAACCAAATTCATTATTATTGCATATTTAAATTAAAAAGATAATTCACTGTCCAAACTCATGAATAAAATCCCTTTAATAAACTTCCTTATTTAACTTATTATATTCAATTGATTTTGGATTTATAAAACAATGTTTATAAATCACATTTATATTTTATAGAAACTTCCATTTATAAAATTCCTTTATTAACCAATTCCATTTATCTCATTTACGTGCCAAAATTCGATCCCAAGTTAATTCATTTATAAATATATTATTTACAAACTCATTCCTTTTATAACTTCATCAATTATAAATCTTATTCACTTATAAGATTCAATTATAACTTTATTTTAACACATAAAACTCCTTTACAATTCCATCATTTTTATTTACAAAATACCAATTTTATAAATCTTATACATATACCGTTTATAATAAATTCAAAAATCTTAATTTAAACTATTTACAAAATAGTTAACTCCATATGTCATAAATCACATTTTGATTATATATCACAAACATCATAATATTTATAACATAAAAGTTATAACTTTTATTTATTTAAAATAAATTCATTTCCTTAACAATTCAAAATTTAATAGAACATCTACTTTCAAAATCACTTTGAAATCCTTTCTAATTTGAAATCATCACTTTAATATTTTAAATTACCAAAAATGGGCTCAATGCTGCAACAACACTAAATACGTCAATCACGGCATCCAAAACATCATATATCATATGATAACAGCCTATAAATCAATATCTAAATAAAAATCAACACTACTGAGGAATCATATTGGATCCCTCCAACCTGTCACCTGCAATATATATATATATATATATATATATATATATATATATATATATATATATATATATTAAAATATGTGCACAATGTCCGCTTCGAGGCAGACGCTCGGATAAAAGGTCATCCGCTCATACACGGGAACGTATAGGGTCTCACCTGCTCCAACAGGCAGCAATATATTTGAATACGAATCGGTATATAGATAATATATCATACATCATCCAAACAATCATCAGTCAGTATGAAATAAATATATTCTCACTTATATAAAAATATCAATGAGTCAGAAAGAGTGAGTTGTACTCATTTTGGTTCTAGCGGTTGTAGTGTTTTATTCTGAATAAAATTGAACAGGCGTTTAATTTTACCCTAAACTTTTACAAGCTCCAATCAAGCTCTAAAATTTAATGCTCGTCAATACGAACCCAATGCAACTTGTTTCGTCAAAAACGAACCTCATATGAAGAAGTTATAGCATTTTAAACAACACACGAATTATTATATAAATTAATTTACAAATTTTATTTTTAAAAAAACCTTTAATCAGATCGCAACTGTTCATTCTATTTTCTCAAATCTAGGCCGATGTTTATCTTCTCCTACCCCCATCGTTTTGTTCATGCGAGAAAACCAATTAGACGACACTTGTCTTCGAATTTTTGCTCCCTCCACGATCGTCTATACGATGATCGAAGACTGCCTCATCGAAGCCTATCCCTAGGCACATCTCCACCTTGAAAACGGTCGCACTCGGTCACTCCTTTTGCATAGAAAAAGGCGCATTAAAGCTGGCCAAACGCGGCCACGTTTTGCCTTTTATCGACGACGATAACGAAAACTGACCGTTGGATGTGAAGTACTCATCGAGCTTGACATTTTTGCAGTTGGGATTTTTTGATGAAAGTCAACGGATTGGAAGAGATCGAAGGAAGAATGAGAGTGATTTTTAGTCATTCTAATGTTTAGTGGCAGCAGCTGTAACTAGATAGATTAGGGTTTTGCCAAATAGAAAAAAATGAAGTTCGTTTATAGAAAATTTCGCGACACTATTCATCCGAAAATATTTCGAACTCCAAACGAAGCGTGCCGCCTGGCGTTTATAATGTTTTACCCCTATTCCGAATATAATAGAATATATATTGGAGGTCAATTCGATCGTACTTGTAAGATAGGTTTATCGACTTATTTTAATTAAAATTCACTTAAACAAATTTCCACGCGTTTCAGCTTCGTACGACCAAACCGTAAATCCGATTGATACGAAAATTGATATCCTACAATAATATAACATTACAGATCCAATGAAACTAGTTTCGTCAAAACCCAAGACTGTATGAAAAATGACTATTTTTACACGTTGATTAAATATTGAAATATTCAATTTCTATAAATTAACTTTTAAGTCAAATTTAAAAGTTTACTTAACATCATTCTAATTCAAGAGAATTTAATTTAACTTTATAAATCATCTTTATTCTTATTAAATTCAAATTTCAATTGTTTCCATAATTTCAAATATTAAATTAACAATTTAATTTTTCAATTAAATCACTATATTCGAAATATAAGTTATTTAACTTATAAAACTTACTTTTGAATATTTAAAATAAATTAAATATCTCAATTTCAAATGACTAAAATTCTGGGTCGTTACATGGTCTAACCTTTTTAAGAACAAACCACGTAATGTTGGATGTTATTCTACTGCACATCTTGATTTAGTTTGCAAGGGAGAAGCCATTGTTCCATCATCTACTATTATTGATGCTGGCACAACTGTTTGGAAAGATTACTTGGTGGGCGTCTTCTTAGACAAGCCTTTGTCCTTCATTAATGTCGTGGAACGTTTAAAGAGGCTCTGGAAGTTTAAGGGAGCTGTAAAGGTAAATATCGATGGTGTTATCTTCTCATTCCAACTTTCCAATGCTGAAAATAAAATAAAAGTGTTGCGTGCTGATCCTATTATTATGAGGAACAAAGTTTTCATAATCCAAGAATGGTCTCCTGAATTTGGTAACATTCGAGGTAAAGTTAAATCGATTCTAGTTTGGATTCAGTTATCCAATATCCCTATCTATGCTTGGTCACACTTGGGTTTGAGCTGGCTAGCATTGAAATTGGAAAGCTTCTGTGTTTAGGTGAATCAACAGAAAGGCTTGAAAGTATTACATATGCAAAATGTATGGTAGAAGTAAAAACTGATCAAGAATTGGTGGACAAATTTCCAGTTAAACTGTTGGACGGTAGTGATAAGTATGTGCATGTGAACTACCTTTGGAAGCCTGATATTTGCTCGGATGTAAAGTATTTGATCATGTCATGGAAGAATGTGAACAATATGATTACTAGAAGGAAAAAATGAAACCCTTGAAAACATTGACTGATGAAAGCTTGGGCAATCATAATAAAGTTAGGAAGGTGCTGGTAAAAATCTTGGTAAAAAAAGCAGTGGAGAAAAGTAATAAGAAGGAAATCAATATTTAGAAAGAAAGGTATTGTAAATAATGGCACTGGAAGTCACAACTGTGTTAGCCGCAACAATGGCTCAAAGGAAAATGTCAATGAAGACAGTGAGAAGGTTGAAGAGAGAGAGAGAGATAAGGAAGGACAGTTATTGCATAGAGAATAGAGAGTCTGATAAACTTGAAAATTTATTGCATCTAATTGATAAAAATCCATTTGGTATTTTAAATGGGCTTGTATGTAATGGAGAAGATTGTACATGTCCTGGTTCTGTGTGAACTGATATGTGCCTACATGTACCAACCAACTATCCCAAACCAGTAAGCTCAAATGCAATCCCACAAGGCAAGCCTATTGAACCATGATATTTCCCCAAAGCAACATAACCAAAAGTCACCGTCTACTCCAAGAACATTACACTTCAACAAAACATCAATTCAAGTCAGTGAAAAACGCATGCAAAAACACTACCAATTCAGAACCACCCATAGTACCATCTCTAAGTAACATGGATGGCATCAACCCACCTTTATCTGATGATATTGTTCTTAATGTCCTTCCTCCATTACCTGGTCGGTATGATCATCTCCTACCACCACCAGATACCCTAACCATGAGACCACACTGAACTGTATTTAACAATCAAGTTCCACAACAACAAAGACATACAACAAGAACAATCACAACCCAAACAAGAATAATGTTAATTGTGCTTCCATCAGTAAAAATTTTATAAATAAGAAACATTTCAAAAGGATAAAAGATTTGAATGAGCCAAACAATTACCATCCACTGGTATCCTCCCAGAAATTGGTACCGTCCCTCTTCTGCAACCAGAAGCAAGCTAGGTAATCTACAACTGAACACTAGTTTGATCAAATGACAAACCACCTTGGTGTATGGAATATTCGGGGTGTGCACAAGGATATTAAGCTTAATAAAGCAGAGGACATAATCAACATTTATATACTCCATTTACTTGACATTCTAGAAACAAAGCTGGATCAAAGGCTCAACATCAGAGCTGCCAGAATCACTAAAGCCAGCTGAATTCTTCACCACAATCATCACGAATCACCTTATGGTAGAATTATGTTACTTTCATACCCCCAACATCTACACAGTCTCCACCATCCTCTCTTATAGACTATTTATTCACTCTCATCTCCTTTATATTCCAAGTTAAACTCGCATGTATCTTACCATCATTTATGCCGACAATTATTCTTCAAATAGACAACTTCTTCATGATTATCTCCCTCATTTTGCTCAAGAAACCCTTCCTTGGTTAGTCATTGGTGACTGCAACAGTCCTCTCTGCTCTAAAGACAGAATTGGTGGTAATCTTGTAACACTCAAAGCTATCTCTCCTCTGAAATCTGCCATTAATAATTCCAACTTGATACAAATACCCTACCGTGGTGCCAAATATTCATGGAATAACATGAGTAGTCTTGCAATAGAATATACAGCAAGATTGACCTCTCCTTTTGCAACTTTGCATCCTTCACCACCTGGCCAAACATCTCTTCTTACCTTCCCCCTTCTCTTCTCTCAGATCACTCTCCCCGGATCTTTAAGCTTGAAGTGGTTGCTATGGAAAGAACAGCCTCTTTTAAATTTTTAATGCATGGATCCTTGATCTTGAGTTTTTTAATATTGTTAAAATTGCTTGGACTTCTAATTTTTTTGGCACTTCTATGTTCTTTTTTCAGCAAAATCTTAAGAAGGTCAAATCATCTCTTGGAGCTTGGGCTAAGCTCAAATATGGTAAAGGTGATTTATTGTCAAAAACTCTAGAACCTGATCTTGCTAAAACCCACTCCAATCCATGGTAAGTCCAGGTGACACTGTGCTTGCTAGACTTGAGTATGATCTTCATGATCAATATAGAAGAGCTCTCAGCACTGAGGAGGACATGAGAAGACAAAAGTTGAGAATCAAATGGAATGTTCTTGGTGATAGAAATACTAGTTATTATCATGACAGCTTAAAGATCAAGCAAGCTGAGGCACATATCCACAGCATCAATGATCAATAGGGTTCTCCTGCTATTACCCTATATATGAATGAAAAAGCTTCTTGGACTACTTTTATAACATGCTTGGCGACTCCAATAGGTTTGTTCCTGATCTCTCTTTAATTGACGACATTGGCATGCCATCTTTGTCTTCAGACCAGGTGACCTGTCTATCATCTAAAGTAACAAAAGAAGAAATTAAAGCAAGCATCTTTAGTATGAACAAAAACTCATGTGGGGGACCTGATGGATGCAATGCCCAATTTTACACTTCCTACTGGGATATAATTCAACATGATCTAGGCAACGCTGTTCTTAGTTTCTTTGCTCACAGTAGAATGCTTTCTGGAGCTAATGCCACCAATCTAGCATTAATTCCTAAAAGTGATCAACCTCTTAGTGTTGCTGACTTTGGGCCAATTGCTTGCTGCAACATAACTTACAAGTGTATTGCCAAAATAATTGCTTCCAAATTAAAAATTGTTCTACCTTCCCTAATCTCTGAAAACCAAGTAGCCTTCATACCTCACAGAATCATCCTTGACAATGTACTATTAACCCATGAACTTCTTAAGGACTGTAAAAAATCAGCAGTGTCTCCTAGAGCTATGCTCAAATTAGATATTAGGAAGGCTTATGACATACTACAGTGGACTACCATCACTAAGGTTCTGTCTAGAATGAATGTCCCAGATCACTGTGCCTCATGGATATATACACGCCTTTGTACAGTTTATTTCTTCTTATGCTATAATGGTACTTCTGTAGGATACTTCAAGAGCAATCAAGGGATCAGAGAGGGAGATCTGATGTCTTCCTATCCGTTTATTATGGTCATGGAAGTGTTAACTAGGTTAATTGCTAAAGAAGTTGTGATTAAAAAAATCAGTGTGCATCCCAAGTGTCATGACCCACTAATCTCCACTTTATTGCTTGTTGATGATTTAATCGTTTATACCAAACCTAATGAAGTATCCATAATTATAATTTTCAAAACCCATGATACCTTCCATCATTTTTCTGAGTTGGATTTCAACTGTGATAAGTCCAATATCTTAGTTGCTGGTACATCTCTACAACATGCTAACACAATTAGACTGTTATTTGGCCTTCTAACTACTACTGACACTTCACCTTATCTTGGTATACCCCTGGTTTCTTCCAAGATAACCACTTGCCAGTGTATGAGACTATATGAAAAGATAACTACTGCGATGAATGGCTGATCCAACAAATTTATCTCAAGCTAGTAGATTAACTCTAGTCAAATATGTGTTAATCTCCTATACAACATATTAGTTCAGGACATTCATCTTCCCAAAGAAACTTATTCATATGACATGTAAAGTCATTTGCAATTTTTTATGGACTGGATGTGTTGCTTTGAACAAGCTGAAGCCTATTAGTTTCTATAAAACTGGATAGAGAAAAAAGTTTGGTGGGCTTGATGTTCTGAGCCGAAGTAACTGGAATAAGGCAGCTTTTAGCTCACATGTCAATAATCTCCGGATTAAAAAGAATAACATTTGGGTCAACTAGACTTTAAAGCACAACCTCAAAGGTAAAATATTTTGGACCATGGACATAACATAGGGATGTAGATGGACATGAAGGTCCATTCTTAAAATCAGTGACAATTTTTTACCTCACATAAGATTGCTAGCCTCTTAGGATGGGCAGGTGAACTTCTGGCATAACCCATGGTCTAGGCATGGCTTAATACTTGAAATTATTCTGTCATTCAACCAAAAAATCCAAATTGGCGTTCCATTTGATTCCAAGGCTACTGACTTCATTCATAATAGTACTATTTCTCTACCATATTCCAGCAATCGGACTATTAAGCAGTTATGTTTGAAATCATGAGGCAACATTATCCTATAGTGCAAAATGATATGGTCATGTGGTCTACTGATTTTCAGAATTACTCTGTGTCTCTAGTGTACAATAACATGAACATGTGGCATGAGAACAACCAGTTTTCTCGGAATAAAAGAGTAAGGAATCCATATTGTAAAGAGAATGACAACTTGCTCCTTTGGAAAGTGCTCAGAAATGCTCTCAACTCAAAAGATAAATTACTTACCTTGGGTATGCAGGTTGATCCTGCTTGTGTCTTCTTCCTTGATGGAAATGAATCAACTGTTCATTTGCTTTTTAACTGCAACTTTACTTATCCGCTCTGGCAAAAATTAATGTAATTGTCATTTGTCAGGTAGGGATAATATATCAAATGCTAGCAATATTGAATGGTGCAATCTATACAAGGTTGCCAAATGGAAAGATGACTTGGGCGTCTTGTTGCTGTTGATTCTTAGAACATTCATTAGGGTTATGTGGAGACAAAGGAATGACAGAATTTTCAATGCCAAGAGCAAGAGTGATGTGCATATATGGAACGAAATGAAGTAAGCAATAAAGCATGGCATATTATATAATTCTTACTATTTTAACAGCGGAACAATTTGCAATTGGATTTTGTTTGCTTGTTACAAACAAGATTTTTGATGTTTCTATTTTTTGTATTTTCTTTTATATCTTCTCTCACGTATTGTAGCCTGTTACGATGCTTTTATGCTTATTGTTTCTACAATAAACTGGTAGGGGCCCAGTTAACCCTGCTTAGCTTTGGTAAAAAAAAGTTATAGTTATGTATTCGATTTAAAATGAATAAAATTAATTAAATGTTCATTAATTAATTAATTAAGATTTAATTAATAATATCAACATAGGATTATATATAAGACTATTATATAAGTAAATTAAAATTATAAACTATTATACAAGAATTAAACTTATGTAATATGAATATACGTTAAAAGATGGAACTGAAAGAGACCAAAATTAGATTTAAGGAATAAATATATACGTATAATATGTATACCATGATTTCAGATGCATTTGACATTTGAATCACGAGGGTATTTTACAGGAAATACATTATTTTATAAGTTGATATCACTCAAGTAAATATATTAAAGATTGTGATCCTTTAATATAAGTATTATCCTCTACCATTTACATATTAATAAATTACTCACACGCTCTTTTGTTGTTAAGAAAACTCAAGCTAGAGATATTATGTGTATAATTATTAATATATTGATAGACATGTTAAGATATATATATATATATATATATATATGTATGTATGTATATATATATATATGTATGTATGTATGTATGTTTGTATGTATGTATGTATGTTTGTATGTATGTATGTGTTTGTTCACAAACTCAAAGTACATACATTTATACTTAGGCTGTCGTGAAATGATATGCACGAGTGAATATTCTCTTTCGATTTGTTAAGCAAACTCAAGATCAAAATAAGATAAGGAAAAAGGTCATGGTTTAGGTGTTATATAGGATACAATTGATAAAATGTTATCCATCGCCTGCCGGCCTATGATTTTCTGAGCGAACTCAAGGTTAGAATCCCAAAACAAGCTAGTCCCACCACTTGCTAGAGAAGTCGAAAGACTTCTATATTTCTGTTAGGGTTTTGAGAAATATAAAAGTCTAGTAGGAGCTTATTAATAATGAAAATAATGTTCAACCTTACTAATTTTATAATAACATCTACAATGAATTTAATATCCTAATCTACTAAATTAAATTTGAAGAAAAATTCCTAGGACAAAATATTTTTCTGAATCGAACTACATAGACAGGCTAAGAGCAGTTAAGATGGCACTCATGATGTGCACGTAAATGTGCATATTTTTACCACCATATTTACTCTACTTAAATTAAATAAATGACCATATTGGGTATTTTAACTTGTTTTAACCAAAATCCATATTAATTCCAAATTGTCACATATCCATCTTCATATAGGGGCAAAACGGTCATTTGTGTGCATATATTTCTTTGAGAAAAATTAATTGAAAATTTATATATATTTTTGTAGGAATTTGATCTCAAATAGGAGTGGTTTTATGAAGACACATGCATGCAAAATAAATACAAAGGAATGGAGATGGAAATTATTCAAAGTGAAGAACATGGAAGACCCCACCTACCCACCTACCTTAACGTACAAATTAGAGGCTAATGCACATGCTTATGGAATTAATGGTTTCATGTACACTTAAATGGTGATTAATAGAAGCTAATGATTACTTGGCCTCCACACTTTCTCAAGAGTATTTTGGGCATTCCCCAAAAATATGGATTAGGGTTTCATGCTTGTATAAATAACCCCTTATGTTTCGTGTAACATCCCCATCTTCTCTTAGTCTCTCTTAGGCTTCCTTCTCTTTAGTTTAGTTTAGATCAAAAATAAAATGAAAGCTCCTTTTTCTCTTTTCATGGCTACTTAGCCATTTTTATTTTATGTAATCTTTTTTTTATGCAATTTAATACATGCTCTTTCCTTTTCATGTTCATTTACTTTCATATTGTAGTGTAGATCTCTTCTCTTTTATGCAAGTAGAATAATTTTTGCTTTCATTTCGCTCTCTTTTTCCTCTTCTTTTTATTCAATGTTGCTTGCTACATTTGTTCATATGATGAAAAATATGAGAGGCTAAACCCCTTCAATTTAGGGGTAATGAAGCTCTCTAATTAATGTAGCTTCAACATTTTGTCAATTCATGCTCTCTTTTTGTGCTTAATGACAATGCTTGAAATGGTTTAATTTGTTGTCTTTGCTTTGAATTTGATAGTCTATATTGTTAACACCAAATAGGCTATGCTTAAACAATCACTAACACAAATGCCTCTTCGTGAATATATGATTATGGCATAAGAAAGTGATTTGAAATTAAAATTTGATGGTCTATGTTTCTAATCAATAGTTAATAGGCCATACTTAAAATAGATTTCATTTTCTTTGTCAAGTTTCATGAAAGTAAGTAAGTGTTTTAAGGGATGTGTTATAGTTTGATGGCTTATGTTGGCTAATCAATAGCTCAAATATGTCATACTTATGATAAACACATCAATTAAAACACTAATGACCATAAAAGAGAGATCATGATTTCATGTGTTGAACTACATGATCTAGAGAGTGGATTTATTCTCTAAATTGTCATTTAACTCTCATATTTGCATTTCTTTTCTTTTTGTTAGTTAGTTCATTTTCTAGCTTAAACACACTCTCGACTTTGGTATAATTTGATCGAGTAGAAAATTTAAATCAACAATTCTCTGTGGATCGACCCGTATTCGTCACGTGCTACATTCGTACACCGTGCGCTTGCGGCATAAATTTTATTTCAAAATTCGTTTGACGGTTTTCTAAACCGATAGAATTTCCGTCGACGAACAAGTTTTCTCATTTTCTCATTTTCAACTTGCATCGTTTCACAAACATCTCATTTGCACAACCAAAACCAGTCACATACCATCACAACTCCATTCAAACCCATACAAGTATCACTGCCATTATCACAACATCTCATCATCAAACAACCATTCACTCACAACAACACATCTCCACAAATTTACACATTCTCTACTACTATAACACCGTCCACCCATCTTCTCAACAGTTCACCTGACCACCTCTATCCTTCACCGTCTCCTTCTACAGCTACCAACATCTGCAACAACCTCTCCATCCTTGCTCGATACCATCAATTTCAATCACCCCTGCCACAACTGCCTTACACAACTACTACACATCCTTATTCATCCACACCCCAACCACTGTCTTTACTTCAAACATCCATACTTCCAAGACCATCAATCCATTCACCATAACCATCAACTCACCCTCCAATTCGACCAGCATATCAACAACAGCCACATACAAACTTCATATCTTACAAGCCTACCTCACTTACATCTTCCTCACCACAAATACCTTGCTCCACTGTTCCACATCACTCCCCTCTGTGCCACCATCACCACCGAGCACTGCAAACTGTAGTACACCACCCGTCGTCTAGCAAACACCCCTACTGCCTACAGACTTCTTACTACAGTCAACAGAACTTCCCCATCGAAAAAAAAGAAAAAAAAACTGCATATATCAAACCAATAAGCCACCAGCGACTTCATCCCAGTCCCCACAATCACCATCAATCGACAAACAACAATCAGCCATTTCAACCAATACCCTGTACGTCATCCCTCTGGACACTGCACACACCACTGTCTTCCTCCATCTTCATTTGCAACTGCTCCACCATTCATTTTCAAAACCCTCTGGCCACCTTCACCTGAAACTGCATCACCAATCCTTCATCAAACTGCCATCGCAAACTCAATTGACTGCAAGCAATCGCCTACAATCACCAACCCAGTGCCCACACTGCTCATCCCGCCAATCACCCTAAATTGCCTCGCCGCTCCTCTACAACTTCATCGCAACCTCCACAATCGCCGCTTCATTTCAATTGCCGACCAATACCTCTCCGAAGCCAAACTCAAGTCAAACCTCTTTAGAAACCACCCAAACTCACGAACCACCTCCAGCAATCGACCAAACATCCAATTCCCAATTCAATCTCTTCAATAAGAGCGGTCGAACCCATATAGTCGAACAAAAGCGAATTCGATTTGCTGGGATTTCAAAAGTTTTTTTTTATGGTAATTCGAGGGTGGAATAAATCGTTTGATAATAACCGGTTGAGTTTAAGAGGAATTGAAAAGCAGGATGAACCAGTTATTGGGTGGTAACATGTTACTGTGCCGGCAAGGCTTGAGTGCATTTTTTTTTAATTCGTTTGTTTTAATTTTTTCTTTTGTTTTTTTATTATTTTAGTTTCATCCAAGCAAAAAAAACGGAGGGATTTCAATTTGTTTGATAGTGGTTTGTTTTGCTTCTTCTTAAAAAAAAGGGTTTATTTAATTTGTTTTTCTTTCTTTGATTTTAGTTTTGTTTCACCCTTTTCTTTGAAAAAAAAGTTAAAGTTTTAAATTTGATTTGTTTTTTTTAAATTGTTTTAAGTGCCATCATACATTTTTTTCTTAAAATATATATATTGTACATATCTTGTTTTTATTTCAGGTTGCCAAAGAAGGAATTCGCCGAAAGTATAAGTGCTTGCCAAAAAAAATACTGTTTGCTTGCTTATAATTTTTTTTCTGTTTTAGTTGTCTTGCATTATTAGTTGCTTGCATTTTTACAAAAAAAAATTCAAAAAATAAAAATCCATTTGTAGTTGCATTGTTAATACACGTTTAATTTCAGTTTTTCATTTCATCTTAGTTTTTTATTAATAATAACGGTTAGACATCAATAACTTTTAATTGTATATTGACAAGTTGCCTTATTTGAACAATTTAATTTCTTAGTGTCTAGGCTACGGCAGAGTAATAACCATTTATAAATATTACGGTGATTCGTAAATATTATAGTGGTTGTTCCTCTGAAGGTATTTAAACATTCAGCTGCATAGCTACGGTGATTCGTGGTGCACCGATAAATCATGTCCGTTACCTGGCTGAGAACTATCTTGTTTATCTAAGACAATGTGTAATTATACAATTTTAGGTTAACTTAGGATAAATCATTTGTAATTAACCACTGCATTCATCTAGTTGCATTAGTTCATGCATATTTTAAAAAAAACAAAAAAACAAAAAAAATTCAAAATCCAAAACTAAAAAAAATTGTAAATATTTCATTTCCTTTTCCTTTGAAAATTTTTAAATCCTTTTTCCTTTGAAATTTCAAAAATCCAAAAAAGAAAAAAAAACTATAAAACCTTTTCAAAAACAAAGAAAAAATTTGAAAAAAAATAAAAATCAATTTCCCTTTTCGAAAAATAAATTTTATTTGTAAATTTTTTTCCTTTGTAAAAAAATCAAAAACATTTTTGAAAATGTCCGAACAAGATTTTGGCGAATATTACGATAGTTATGAAAATCAGTATAATCCATATGAGTTCACTCCATATTCGTATGGATATTTTAACAACAACTTTTGTTTAGACAATTCGAATTTTGAACCATAAAATTTCCAAAATAATGGTCAACCCTTAACTCTTGAACATAACATTTCGTGGTAACTTGAACTCTCTACGCAACAAAATCAAGAGATAAACGAGTTGTGCAATTCATATTTGTTCTATAACTCGAATCAAAGTTTTCAAAATAATCAAAGTTTGAATTCACTTCAAAATTCAAATGATTTCGAGTGTAACCCATGCCAATTCAATTTCGAGCTTCAAAATGAATTTCAAAATCAAGATGAAAATGTGAACCAATTTTCAAATAATTTTGGCAATAGGAATAGTTTTAATTATGATACGATTGAAAACTATGGTTATCAACAAATTCAAAATGAAAATGTTCGTATTAATAATCAAGAATTTGATTTTGTTGACCAAATGGAAAAAGGTAATGGGGATTTATTACTTGAAAAATACAAAACTTTTCGTGAAAATCATAATCAAATCTCAACTTGCAAAGAATCAAATAATAATCTACCGTTTATCGAAATTGTCAATTCTTGTTCTCAACAAGTCCAAATCAAAAAATTTCAAGTTAATAATTACAAATTTGATTTTGTTGAACAAATGAATGAAATTTACGATGATCACAAGGATTTTCTGTTTGAAACATATATGAAACAACGTGAAAAACAAAATCAAATTTCAACGTGTGACGAGTCAAGTGATAATCCATCTTTTACCACAATTGACGATTTTCAAATAACAACTTTTGAAACTAAAAATGACGATCCTAATGAAGTTGTTGAAAACACGGTAATTGAGTTAGATTTAAATTCTTTTGAGGGTGTGGAACCAAATTTAAAATTCGATCTTTCTTTTCTCGATTTTAAAAATTTAAAGACAGCAACTTTCAATTTTGAACTTGACATATGCAATAAAGTTGTTGATAATCCAACAAAAGAAGACGAATTTAACAAACACGAGTATTATGGACTTCTCGAAAATGAGTCATTAAATTCTGATGGGGAATATTTCGATCACCATTTTGACTTCGAAATTGATAATTTGGAAGAAGTTTTCAAAAACAAACTTGAATTTCAATTTGGTGAAAATAAATGTGAATTTCAACCAATTGTTTTATATACCCCAGAAAATAAAACAACTCGTATGATTTTCAATAAAACGACATTTGTTTTTCCAAATCAACACTTAACTTTGAAATCTTTGACGATTTGGTTTTTTGAGCTTAAGCTGTGTCTCACACATTTGACGAGACAAATGAATCGGACTTTAGAAGACCGTTTCATGTACTTTTTGACTGTATACTTTCTCGACTCTTGTAAATATAATCTTTCATGTAAATATTGGATTTTTATTTTATTTTTCTCCTTCCACTTGGGTTGACTGTGGGCACACAGTCAAAATCAAGTGTGGGGGGAGACTCATCTTCATTTTTTTTCATGGTTTATTTTTGCCTTTTTCTTTTAAAATCTAAAAAAAATCCCAAAAATAAATTTTCTTTTTATTTATTTTTAAAGAAACACTATAGGAAAAATATATGGTTTTGGTTTACTAAATTGAAATTTTTGAAAATTTATTCGTCTTAAAAAAAATAAAAAAGAAGTTTTATTACAAATAATAATGGTTTAGCTGGTATATAGGAAGATTCATACGTGTTAATTATGAAGTACATCGTAATTAAAAATCTTCGTTTTAAAAATGGTTGATTTAAAGTAAAGGATATAACATATTTTTTGTCTTCTAAGTTAAATGATACTAAGATGATTTTGCAAACCTCTCTCTCTTAAAAAATATATATAAAAAAATAAAAAAATAATAACATCCAAAGTATTCACTCTCATTTAAAAGTCCTCACGGTTATGCATGGGTGAATTACTTGAAATCTTTGATTATGTGCTTTCATACTCATTTAAAAGTCCTCACGGTTATGCATGTATGGAACACATGTAAAAAAAAGAATAGACTTAATAAAAACCACCTACGGTCGATAGGTGTATGCACGAAAGTGTGTAAACTCACCATGCTCTGTACTCCCCTCACATAAGCCCGAAAGGTAGTGCATGTGTGGTATATCTGGCCTCAGTTTACCTGAGCTAGGTGTGTAATTTTTCTTACAAATAACGAGAGAGCAAGGAATTGAAATCATAACACTATTTTTACTTATTTGATTTGAATTGTTATTGAAAAGAAATGAAAATACCACTTTGATAAACTTTGATAGACAACTACGGATCCATTTCATAGATACACTTTGTTATCAACTGAAACAACGAGTTAAACTATTGTCTATTTGTTATGATAACTTGATTTTTGTTGGAAATTTTGACGAGTAAATGACATAAATTTTCAAGATAATAACCAAAACCTATATTTAACTTATAAGTGTCGATTTAAAAGTAAATCCTTTATTTGTAAATATTTTCAAAAACTCGCATTCGTTTCTTTTAAATAAATCTTGCATTTTTGTAAATTTTCACTTTACATTTTTTATTTTGCATTTGGATTTTGTGGGTAGTATCCGCTGAAAACCCTCACGAGACTACACTCGTCCTACTGGGGACACCCAGAGGTTTAACGGCTTGTTGCATATGCTCAATGCAATCGTGCTCCCTACGAAAATGGATTTATCTTAGTTTTAGTTTATTCGAGGACGAATAAAAAGATAAGTGTGAGGGTATTTGATGTGCACGTAAATGTGCATATTTTTACCACCATATTTACTCTACTTAAATTAAATAAATGATCATATTGGGTATTTTAACTTGTTTTAACCAAAATCCATATTAATTCCAAATTGTCACATATCCATCTTCATATAGGGGCAAAACGGTCATTTGTGTGCATATATTTCTTTGAGAAAAATTAATTGAAAATTTATATATGTTTGTGTAGGAATTTGATCTCAAATAGGAGTGGTTTTATGAAGACACATGCATGCAAAATAAATACAAAGGAATGGAGATGGAAATAATTCAAAGTGAAGAACATGGAGGACCCCACCTACCCACCTACCTTAATGTATAAATTAGAGGCTAATGCACATGCTTATGAAATTAATGGCTTCATGTACACTTAAATGGTGATTAGTAGAAGCTAATGATTACTTGGCCTCCATACTTTCTCAAGGGTATTTTGGGCATTCCCCAAAAATATAGATTAGGGTTTCGTGCTTGTATAAATAACCCCTTATGTTTCATGTAACATCCCCATCTTCTCTTAGTCTCTCTTAGGCCTCCTTCTCTTTAGTTTAGTTTAGATGAAAAATAAAATGAAAGCTTCTCTTTCTATTTTCATGGCTACTTAGCCATTTTTATTTTATGTAATCTTTTTTTTATGCAATTTAATACATGCTCTTTCCTTTTCATGTTCATTTACTTTCATGTTGTAGTGTAGATCTCTTCTCTTTTATGCAGTAGAATAATTTTTCCTTTCATTTTGCTCTCTTTTTCCTCTTTTTTTTATTCAATGTTGTTTGCTACATTGTTTATATGATGACGAATATGAGAGGCTAAACCCCTTCAATTTAGGGGTAATGAAGCTCTCTAATTAATGTAGCTTCAACATTTTGCCAATTCATGCTCTCCTTTTGTGCTTAATGACAATGCTTGAAGTGGTTTAATTTGTTGTCTTTGCTTTGAATTTGATAGTCTATGTTGTTGACACCAAATAGGCTATGCTTAAACAATCACTAACACAAATGCCTCTTCATGAATATATGATCATGGCATAAGAAAGTGATTTGAAATTAAAATTTGATGGTCTATGTTTCTAATCAATAGTTAATAGGCCATACTTAAAATAGATTTCATTTTCATTTTCTTTATCAAGTTTCATGAAAGTTAGTAAGTGTTTTAAGGGATGTGTTATAGTTTGATGGCTTATGTTGGCTAATCAATAGCTCAAATATGTCATATTTATGATAAACACATCAATTAAAACACTAATGACCATAAAAGAGAGATCATGATTTCATGTGTTGAACTACATGATCTAGAGAGTGGATTTATTCTCTAAATTGTCATTTAACTCTCATATTTGCATTTCTTTTCTTTTTGTTAGTTAGTTCATTTTCTCATTTTCTAGCTTAAACACACTTTCGACTTTGGTATAATTTGATTGAGTAGGAAATTTAAATCAACAATTCTCTGTGGATCGACCTGTATTCGTCATGTGCTACATTCGTACACCGTGCGCTTGCGGTATAAATTTTATTTCAAAATTCGTTCGACGGTTTTCTAAACCGATAGAATTTCCGTCGACGAACAACTCATATGCAAATGCTTTTAGTCGTCGATAACCAAAACTCCAAGGGTTTGACCCATTGAAGAAGCGGACCCCAAACCTACAATTTCTCATTACAAATGGGTTGCGGACCTAAAAATCATCCATATTTATGTGCTGTCTGTTATCCCGCCTTTTGGCAAGGCCGTGACACCAAGGAGTTGAATGGAAATCAAAGATAGTTCATCCTAGAAAACGGTTATACACAGGTTCGCTATGGATACTGGTAAATTTTGTCCGAGTCCAGCTCGAGCTATAATTAACATGATACAACAGTCAAAGCTATGAAAGCCAACATTACAAATTTCAAGTCAATCCGAGTTCGTATGCTCAAGATATGATCGATGAAAACCAAGAAAATTAACTCATTCATATCCATCATTCTGCCTCCTTTGCATCGCTTTCATTTGTATCCATCCTGGGAACCTCGGTCGTATCCACCAAACATCCGTTAGTTCGAATCCATCAGGTAAGTAGTGTTTCGTATCCATCGGTTAAGCATTGGTTCGTATCCATCAATTAACAACACTTTCGTATCGATCTTGTCCATATGTATTTCGTACCGTTCTCACCATCAACTTAATTCGTACCGATCAACCATCGATCGATACGAAATATGCCTCTAAAGATGTCGATATGAAGGAAGTATGGAGTGATCAATAGGAAATTGCATCCAAGTTATCGATATGAAGCGGTTACCAACCATCGATACGAAAAGAAAATTCCAGATCGATGCGAACAAAGCATGTAAAAGTGGAAGACTCGGTCGATCGGCATGAAAGGTGGATCGATCCAAAAAGTTAATGCCACATCAACTAGCAAGCATGTGCCTGGAAGTGATGCGAATAGATCGATGCGAACAGAAGCGCTACCAATTCAGCAGCCTTCAACAAATCTAAACTTGCATTGATCAAAACTCAAAATCTACAAGTCCAAATGCCATGAAATTTTCATAGATGCTCGCGTACAACCTCAGGAATGTTCATGATCGATCACGACTTGATTTGGCTAAATCTTGATCGATACGAATTTCATTCGTATCGATCACGTTGAGTCTAAACGACCATGGATCGATCACGTGGGTCCACCCACGTGAGAGAAGAGGTCTTTCGAGATCTGAGCAAGATATTTGTTGCCCACGCCTATAAATAGCTGTCCAGGACCTATTGAAAAAGGACTTTTGGCTCTTCTATGTCCAGACTCTGCCAAAATTACTATTGTACTTGAATTCTACTATTGTAACTCATTGTAACCAGCGAACAAAGATCAATAAAAGTCAGCCATTTCACAGTGGACGTAGGCCATACGCCGAACCACTCTAAATTTGTGTGTTTTTGTGTGTTTTCTTGTTTATTTATTAGTGTGTTTATTAGATCTTCCTCATTTTACATTTACATTCTTCATTTTATCTCTTCAAACACATCCGAAGGGTGTTGTGCCCAATTTCGGTACAAACATTTTGGTGCTTTCATTGAGAAAATCCAATTTTCTCCTGCTTGTCGGATCTACTACCGATATTTGATTGTGAAAATCTAAGGAGAAGATCCAGATTTCAAGTCTAGAAGTTCTTCTATCCTATTCAGATTTGCATCAAGTCTAGGAGAGAGCTTCGCTATTCACTATAGTCAATATTAGGAATACTTCAATAACTGCAGATCCAGAAGGACGGGACATATAGAACCCCGTGCAACTTCCTCCTACCGATCGGAATGCTGCCGGACCTTCAGATCCGCAAGACCCTGTCACTAGGGAAGAGTTTAAACTGCTAAAGCAAGAGCTGACTCAAAGCCGCCAGCAGATTACTCTACAACTTTGTGCTAACGCGGAATTGACTAATCAACTGAATCAACAACGACGAAGTAGATACAGAAGGGATCAGGCTTCCTATTCATCCACCGAGAGTTCAGCGTCTTCTGACTAATATCATAGATCCATCTGCCCACGGCTGGACGGAAGCTATACACAAGCTACTGGATATCAACATACACAAAATCTTAGGAAGCCGAGAGTTGGCCCATCAACCAGCCATCAGATTGGACCCTCCTCCCGAGGAGGTACTGTTCCCTATCACACTACCGATAATTGTGCTGCCACTACCACTATTGAATTGGGAGCCGATGCTCGAAACCGAGCAGATCCGATCCTCCATCAACATGAATATACTCCAAAACCTTATGTTCCAGAGAACCTAGAATCAACGAAATGAGATATGGACCATCGACCATGACCTGCCCATCCTCGCATTGTGAAACCCGACCATACCTTGGCTCAACATGCCCAGAATGTCCAGATGCCGGACGTCCCGACTATGATCCATCAGATGATCTGAGAAAGACAAGGCCTCGCCAATGACGACTGGGGAATCTCTTGGATTCATACTCCTTTTACAGATGATATACTCTATGATGAACCGCCTTGGAGATTCAGAATGCCATCTCGGCCTGTTTATGATGGAAGAACTGATCCTAACCAGCACATTTTAAAGTACTAATGGTTGATGAATGCTGCACGAGCCGATGATGCAGTCGAGTGCCGAAGTTTCCCGATCTCCCTTGGGGGCATAGAAACTATGTGTTTTACTCGTTTACCAGTTGATCTATCTCATGTTCTGACCAGTTGGCAACAAAGTTTGTTGAATAATTTCGCATGCATGTCACAATGCTGAAAGATGTTAATACCATGTATAGTGTCACTCAAGCTCCTGGAGAGACACTCAGACGTTATCTGGAGAGGTTTCATGCTACATGCGTTGAGATTAGTAATCCCAATGACAACCCAATTCTGATGGCACTAACTAAGGGCATTGATCTCGATTTCGAATTCGATAACTGGTTTTCCAGAAAACCCCCTGTGTCATTGGACCGTTTCTATTCCAAGGCAGCTCAGTTTTTAAGAATGGAGGATGCGAAGTCTATGAAGAAGGATGACGCAGGGACTAGTGTGGAAGGAATCCAAAGCAATGTTGCTGTAAAACAAATTGGAGAGAATTCCAGAAAGGTGCAATTGAACATACAGAATAAACAGAATTAATAGAAAGGCAATGGAAGTCAAAACAGGAAATGAGATCAAAATCGTGGACTGCGACGTAGGGCTCCTATGTTTAACACTTATACTTCTTTGAATACATCACTGGAAAATGTGTACTTGCAGACATGCAATACTATTCAATATAAGAAACCTGCTTTGAAGCAATCATCAGAAAAACTGGTTCAAATGGGGAAGTTTTGTAGATTTCATGACAACTATGGCCATAATACGAATGAATGCCGTCATTTACAGGATATCATTGAGTAGTTGATACGAGAGAGAAAGTTGGTGCATTTTGTGTAGGCGTCGCAGTCGGGAGGTGCGGGACCATCGAATCAGAACCAAATACCAAATCAGGCAAGACCGGAGGAACCCGCTCGTACTGGCAGGAGGCTAGTGATTAATACTGTCGGTGGTGGTCCTCATATAGCAGATCGGAGCTAGAAGGAAATGGAGTTGTATGCCAGCTCTATTAGGCATGCGAGTTTCGAATGTTGTAGTAATTTGGAAGACGGGTCTCTGGCCAAATAGCAGAAAATGATGACAGATGACATCATAATTCGAGACAGGGACGCCGATAGAGTCGAAGCCCCAACCATTAATCCACTTGTCATATTAGCTCAGGTGGTTCCTACTTGGATTAAGAGGATCTTATTGGACATTGGGAGTTCACTAAATATACTGTTTAAGCGAGCTTATGATCAGATGAAGATGGAAACAAAGGATCTGAATCCTTGTCAGTCCCATATTCATAACTTCAATGGAAGTGCGACTATACCCATTGGGATGGTGGATCTACCAGTGGAGTTGGGATTAGAGAATGCTGGAGAGTCCGGATATTACAATTTGTTGTATTGGACATAGACCCACCATACAATGCTTTATTGGACCGATCGACCCTAGCTGAATTCAGGGCTGTTATTGCTCCTTGGTGTCTGACTTTAAAATTCCTTACGGACAATGGAGTTGGAGTCATTCAGGGAGATCAGGATGTTGGATGAGCCTGTTATGTTACTGAGCAGTGGGAGGCGCAGCGAAAGGAAAATAGGAAAGGGCATAGAGGAATCTCTTTACGTCCGCTTTGTTGAGAATTGACAGCTAACGCCTGGGCCATGTCCCGGGCACCCCATCCAATTCCTAAGGGATCTTGACCCGAGAGATACCGAAAATGAGGATGAAAGTAAAGATAGTCAAGCTTCTCGACCGAATTGACGATCGATGATAATGAAGACTCTAAAATGATAAAGATCATATTTGAGTTAAGCCAACAGATGCAGGAGGAATTGTTTGAATTTCTCTAGGCAAACCTCGATGTATTTTCCTGGACACATTCTGATATGTATGGAATATCCCCAGACATTGTGGGCCACACATTGAATATTGACCCCCTGTACGTCTCGGTCAAGCAAAAAGGCGTGGTATGGATCCAGAGAGATCTGCTGCCCTTATGGAAGAGGTAGATAAACTCAAGTCGAATGGGTTTATCCAAGATACGTTATATTTGAAATGGGTGTCCAATCCTTTACTTGTCCGAAAGCCCAACGAGAAATGGAGAACATGCACTGACTGCTCAGACTTGAATAAAGCTTGCTCTAAAGATAACTTTCCACTTCCCCGAATCGATCAACTAATAGACTCAATGGCTGGACATAAACTTTTATCCTTCATGGATGTGTATTCTGGCTGTAAACAGATACCCATGCACTTTCCCGACCAGGAGCTTAATAGCTTCATCATCGATCTGGGACTTTACTGCTGCAAAGTCATGCCATTTGGACTCAACAATGCTGGAGCAACCTACCAATGACTAGTTAATAAAATGTTTGCTAACCAGATCGAAAAAAACCATGGAGGTATATGTGGACGGCATGCCAGTGAAGTCGCGTTTCTCCATAAATCACATTAAAGACATGGAAACGATGTTCCACATCCTTCGAGAATACAGAATGAAACTCAACCCGTTGAAGTGTCACTTTGGGGTTGCATCCGGAAAATTCCTTGGATTTATTGTTAATGCTCGAGGAATCAAAGCCAATCCCAAGAAGATCTGGGCAATCAAGAATCTTGAGAATCCAAGAACTATAAAGCAAGTCCAGAGCCTCAACGGGAAGGTTGCAGCATTGAATAGGTTCATTTAAATATCCACTGACAAATGCATTCCTTTCTTCGACCTATTCAGAAAAGGGAGACAGAACTTTGAATGGACCACAGAATGTGAGGACGCATTCCGAGCACTCGTTCAACATTTGTCCACACCACCCATTCTGTCAAAGCCCATTGATCACGAGAGATTGTACATCTACTTGGCGGTGTTAGAAAATGCAATCAGTGCTGTCCTAATTCGGAAGGAAGATCGGATACAACGGTCGGTATATTATATTAGCAAGCGACTGACCGGAGCAGAAAGAAACTATTCGAAGCTGGAAAAATTGGCTTGTTGTCTTGTTCTTGCCTCGAGGAAGCTCCATCCATATTTTCAGGCTCATCCTATCACTGTCTACACCAACCAGCCGTTACGACAAGTCCTTATGCGGCCTGAGACGTCTAGTAGGTTACTCAAATGGAATATTGAGCTGAATCAGTTTGACATCACTTACACTCCAAAGCGATCTATCCAGGGACAAGTCCTGGCCGACATCATCACTAAATTCACTATCCTGGAGCACTTGCTCGAAACCAGTGAATATCCTAAATATGTCTGAAAACTGCATACTAATGGTGCATCGAATGACCGTTGTTTAGGCGTCGGAGTGGTACTTGAAACCTATGAAGGCCGATCCATATGCTATGCCTTAAACTTCGATCTCCATGCGACTAACAATGAGGCCAAATATGAAGCCCTGCTTGCTGGATTGAGACTCGCCAGAGGTTTGAGAATTATTGCTGTGGAGATTTACTATGATTCACAATTGGTAGTGTTCCAAGTTCGGAGGGACCAGGCCAAAGATCAAAGGCTGGCTACTTATCTTGCTTAGACACAGAAGATATTGAATCAGTTTGATTATTATGCCATCCATTGCATGCCCCTAGAACGCAACCAGAAAGCTGATTCTCTAACAAAGTTAGCCAGTATCGGTAAGGCGCATACTCGTTCTCGTAGAAACATTATCTTCTCTGAGCATCGATCAAATGGAAACAGACTGGGTATTTGAGGTCATTCTCGGTAAGAAGTCATGAACGACTCCGTTCAAAAACTATCCCAAGCATGGAACCCTCCCAGAGCGTCGAAATGAAAAAAGACAAGTTCTTCGAAAGGCTCTGCAGTTCACTATTCAGAATGGAGTCATGTATAGAAAGGGTACTATGTTCCTTTACTCCGGTGTATCACTCATGATGAAATCAAACGAGTATTGCATGATTTACACGAAGGAGAATCCGGCGATCACATCGAAAGGCAAGCTCTTGCTGAGAAAGTACTTCGATACAGATATCATTGGCCGAATGTAAATCACGATGCATCGAATTATGCCAGAAAATGTGACAGCTGTCAGAAGCATGCTCAAATTCCAAGAGTTCCGCCTACCGAAATAACTTAGATGGTCTTTCCATGGTCGTTTGTAATATAGGGCATTGGCACTATTGGTTCTCTACCTCTAGCCAAAGGTGGTGCGAAGTACACCATCATTGTAGTTGATTACTTTACCAAATGGGTGGAAGCAAAGCCCCTTGCTACTATCACGACGAAGAAAGTGATAAACTTTGTGGTATGCAACATTATCTGTCTGTTTAGTCTCCGACATACCATCATTACTGACAATGGAGTGCAGTTCGACAGTGTTGAATTTAAGAGTTTCTTTCAACGATTCCACATCCAAAAGAAGTTCTTTGCAGTTCCAAATCCTTAAGCGAATGGGCATGTTGAAGCTGATAAAGTTATAAAGTCCATTCTAAAGAAACGACTGGAAAAGGCCAGTGGCAAATGGGTCGATGAACTTCTAATGGCCCTATGGGCGTACCGAACAACCCACAAGTCCGCAACCGACCACACTCCATTTTTACTTTCCTATGGTTCAGAAGCCGTTGGAGGTACCTTCTCATCATGCGACCTATTATGATCCAAAGATAAAAGCTATATTACTTGCCGAATCTCTGGATTTATTGGATGAGAAGCGAGAAGAGGCTGATTTGAGAGCAGCGCATACCGAAGTCGAGTCATCTGATTGTACAATGCCAAGGTCCGACCCCGAACGTTTGGACTCGATGATCTCGTCCTTAAGAAAATTTACCAGGTTCCTTCACATATGAAGCCAACGTGGGATGGGTCATATGTTATTGAATGAAAACTTGGAGACGACACATTTAAATTATCAACCATTGACGGTCTCATTCTACCGAGTTCTTGGAACGGTGAGGGTCTTCGTCACTACTACATATAACAGGCTTTATTTGTTCATTCAGTCTACTTTACTTTGCAATTTGTTAATGCATTTTGAAATTTTGATTTGTAATAATGCAACCGACTTTGCATATTTTCTTTTTTCAACAATGAAATGCAATCTCTTCGAGCCAGAGCTGTGATTTTTGAAATGCGTCACAAGACCATCAAAATGCACGAAGTGCTAAGTTCCATCTCACAATGGAATTTATTCAAATAGGGAGTAGCTGTGATACAACTGGTCACTCGCTAAGTGAAACCTAAGCTCGGGAGCAAGCCATTACACTAAATCTAGAAAAGGATTGATACACGACAATCCTCTAACTAACTCCAGATTCCCATAGTGCGAACTAGAGTATAAACTTATAAGTACGATTTTGAGGAGGTGGATCCGTCCACCTAACGACTTCACCCGTATTCAAACCATGTTCGAGGAGGATGGACCCATCCATCTAACGACCTCACTTGTTAACTTAGGGTAAACGTGAATTGACCATTCATGATCCTGATAAATCCATCATTCCCGGAGTGTGAAAGAAATCTTAAAGCCTAAATAGATGTGACTGACCATCTGTAGGCCAACTCCAGATTCCCAGAGTACGATCTAAAGTTTAAACATAAACTAATTTCAGATTCCCAGAGTGTGAACTGAGTGTAAACATCGACTAACTCTAAATCCCCAGAGTGCAGATTGGAGTATAAACACAAATCGGGTATGAAACGACCACCCGTAAAACAACTCAGACACCCCAGAGTGCGAGCTGGAGTATAAATGCAAATCAGGTGTGACTAACCACCCGCGAATCAATCTATGTCCCTAGAGCGCGGACGAAACTCTAAATATCAAACGGGTGTAGCTGACCGCCCATAAAATAACACAAGTCCCCGGAGCGTGGACATGTCTCAAAACCTTAAGCGGGCTTTACCGACCTCTGACATACAAGTCCAATCCCCAGAGTGTGGATGCAGTCACCAATTGATGAGCGAGTTTGATCCGACCAACAGAACTCATCTTGTTTCAGCTTCGTTTCACAAGTTAAGATCGATGTATTAAAGGCGAAAAGCGATTGCTGACTAATCTTTTCAATTTATCCCTGGAACTGGGGAAAAACATGAATGCCAACTACTGATCGAGACAGTGCAACATTGGGACTCGACTTAACTTTCGGTCATGATCCGAAACTGTGACTCCAGGACTTAGTAACTAGATTCAGGTCCAATCCAAAGGCTAAAACTTCACAAGTATGTTGAATGGAAGTTTGAGCGCTGAAATACTTAAAAAAATAAACATAAAACTTTGTTGAAGACAAAAGGAATTTTATTTCAATCATTCTTTGAAAAAGAAGAATAAGTGCAAAATTATTCCAAAAAATCCCACTTGTAGGGACCAAACCCGCATCTATACATGGCCTACAACAAAGAAAAGGAAAATCCTATCTATCTACCAAAAATGAGGCAAGAAGACATGTCTACTATCTCGTCTTCTTCCTTGGTGTCAACCCACTGAAACTGCTGCTTGAATGTCTCTTTGATCCCTTGCTTTTTGGCGCTCGATCTCTAGTTGGGGGCATTATGTTAACCTCCTCCTCCAAGCTCACATGGATAGGATGCTTCTTGAAGGCAGAGTCAGAGAAATAGGATCGATGGTAGAAGGAAGAGGAGGCACACCGGTATCAACGATCGTGCCTCCAGGAGAAATCATTCGCAAAGGGATCGGACCAGGGGCTGCCATCCTACCTTCAAAGCTACTGGTCCGCGCAGCTACTTCCATCTCGGCGTTAATTTCATCTATTATTTCCTGTTCGTGGATTGTTTGGGCATCGCCGAGGATGCTAGCAGTTGGGCCCGAGGAGCTGCTCACGGGTGCGCCTTCACCCATAACAAATGGCAGATCATAAAAGAGGCACTGTGATGACCGAGGAGTTCCTCCATCATCTGTTCAACGAAAGTAAGCATGCTCAACTATGCTCCATCGGTTGGTGCAGTGGTCGTAGTGGTTGTCGCTTCTGTTGAGGGCATCCTGCTTATGATGTGGCTCTTGAGTTGTAGGGGGCACGGCCGATGTTGCTCCAATCACTGGATAGAAACAAAGAAAAAAACTGTCAGTGATTACTTCAAGTAATGCTTCTAACTTTGAGTAAGTGTGAGAAATGTTTAGAATACCTTCCTCAGATTGGCTTGCTGGAAGTGGAGCAGCTTTAGAGACTTGCTCGTGGGCTGGAGACAACTGCGACTGATCGAGATTATATGCAGGAACAGACTAAAGATCAACCGCAGATGTGGACTCAAGCAAGGTTGGCACAAGAGTTTCATAACCCACTTCATGGTGCTCAACACCAGAACCTTCTCCAGCCTTCGAGTGTTGAGTACCAGGTTTCTTCTTTTCATATGTGATCACGATGTCGTGAAGAACCTTCTCTCATCTTCGCTCAGCACCCGATTCTCCAGTTCAAATTCATCAACTGATTCAGCATGGTGTTCTGCCTTTTCATCTTCTACCAAGCAGCCCCAAGCATTATACAAGTGTATAGGATAATTATTGAGCCAGGTTAGGTTTACGTGCTTCAAAACATTGGCGTTGTATGTGATAAGAAGATCTTCGATATCGGCCTCTAACCCGGTCTCTGCCATTTTTACTTCATCCCCAACCCCGACCTCAGCTTCCTGGTTTTGAGCGTTGTCGCATCCCTCTCATTCCTAAACACCATGGCCTGCTCACATGCCTCCTAGGCAGTTTTGTTTGCACCGTCTTTTTCTTTAACGATTTCGGCAAAATTTGGCCTTAAGCTCCTCAAGTTCCTTCAGTGCAGTATCCCTTTCGGCCATAACAGTAGTGTTTCGATGGCCTATCTCCTCAACCAAGGCAAAGTGCGTTCGCATCATCTCTTCCATTCGTCGAGTGGCCTCATCAGCCCAAGTTTGGCCTCTATCTCTGAGTTTCTTGCGGACTCGCTCTCATTATGAAGCACCGGAATTATGCGGTCCTTTTGAGTGAGGTTGTGTAATTTCTTGATTGTTTTTGCCCGCTCAAAGGCCACCGCTAAAGCTTTGTCTGCGGTCTTCATCCACTCCGGGTATTGGCTACAAACGTCATGGATATAATCATGCAATGTTTGTTTAGCCTCAATTGGAATTCTCTTTAAATGCAGAGGAAAGATGAAGCCGTCAAAACAAATGTTTGGGAAATCTTTTTTCAGCTGGGCGATTCTGATTGCTCCTTCCCTAGTGGGCTCTATAACAGCTTGCTCGGTGACTGGGAGTTTCGATTTCAGCTCTTTGGCAATGTGGATCGGGCCTTGATATTTGGAAAGGCTATTTTTGGCGTAAAGGCTCCAAAGGTTGTTTACCATGACCGGAGGGTTTTGTAGGGGCTCGAGGTGACGGAGAGCATGATCGGGAGCGACGTCTATGTTCTCTATCTCTCTCCCTGTCTTTCTCTCTTTCATAACGCTCCTAGCTAGAATAACCACGATCATGGTCTCTATCAATCTCCTTTCTATGGGACTCATGATATGAACTATAAGAACATCGTGCCGAGCGAAGGCTACCAAGCATGGATCCCCGCCTTGACATCGTCTGTAAAATAAAAAGAGCAGCAGAGTTAATGATCTTCGGAAATGAATAACTTGTGAATGGAAATTGTATAGTTCTATGAAGTGTATGTATGCATGTGAAACCCCTCGACCAACCGGTTATGTCGGCTACACTCGTAGGAAGTGACTCGTTTAAATCTAAAGCGCTTTGAAGCACTTCCAACCCGGTGTCGTGTTGAAGAGACACATAATCCAAAATTGGAATAACGGTGAGTCCTTCGAAAGGATTCTCCATTTGTGAGGGAGGAGTCTCCGAAATTCTAACACCAAAGGCTGGCAAGGACATGGCTACGGATTTCCATCTCATAGACTTATGATGCTTACGAGCAACTTCCTTGTTTCCTCCTTCCTTCTAAATCTCGAGAACTATCTGGGGGCCTGGCTACTGGTTCGTCTTCGATGGGCGTATTTTCTTCATCGATCTCCATAGCTATTACGATCCTGGGAAATCTATGCTTAGCCCGTTTGGCCGGGGTGGCCCTAAGAGATCCCTCAAGCCTTATGCTCTTATCTTGATCAATTATCCCAACGATCCTTAAATTTTCATTCGTGAGCACCGAGTCAATCTCTCTCATCTCACCAGGCACTTCTTGAAGAATCCGCACTATTTCTTTAAGTTGGGTACCTTCGGGTCATGGAATTGCGGCTGTAAAAAAAGAAAGTATTAAATTCAACGTCGATTATAGCTGTCTCGTGAGTCACTAGAAAAATTGCGGTACTTACATCTAACTAACCACCGTCTGGCAAACCCTGGAGGGCATCGAACGTAGAACCACTCTGTCTTGAAGTAGTTAAGCCTGGTCCAGGATCCAGTCCCCACTTAACAATTTCTGACCGCCTCAAGAAATGTGAATGAGGGATTATCTCCCTGACTCTTGACATTGAACAAGAATCTGACTTCCTCCGGAGTCAGGGGTGCAAGAGATGCTACAATAAATAAACTGCTCAACAATTCATATACATTTGGATGCAAATGTGACAGAGCAATTCCAAAGTAAGATAACACCTCCCGGATGTATTGGTTAAATGGAGGGAGTGTTCTAGCTGTGCATGAATGTCTGTTAAAGGCAGTGAACCCTTTCGGAGGAGTATGCGGCCGATCATTCGGTCCTGGCAGCAGAACGTCATCCAACGATAACCCATGCCTCAGACAGATTCTTCCCAACATATCTTCAAAGACATTAGATTGTACAGAATCTTGTGGATTCCCAATAAAAATTGCTCTCGGTAACTCGTCCGGAACTGGACTGATAACTTTAGCCACAATGGCCAGCATCCGTACTATCAAAGAAGGCCGAATTTGAGCTACATGCTGCCGTGAACTTCCAAGTTCCATAACTAGTCAACTTATCAAAAACCATCATTAGATGATAATAAGCCCATGTGTTCCCTAGTGTGAAGTGCGTAAATGTGTTGTGCAGCGCAATACTACATAATACTTAAGAAATTCCATAGAATTTGAGAAAAATGTTCAAACGATAAGATCTCGAGATTTGACCAGAGCAATCTTCATTGCTGACCGTCACAACCGTGCCATTCGGACTTAGGAGATTGATCCAACTTAAAGTTCATAAAAATTGGTCTAGTTACAGTTCCATCGACGAGCTTCGTATGGCAGTCAAATATACGATGAAATGGTTATGTCCAACTGTGCAAGGCAGAAGCTCGTCAGAGTCAAATGTTCAAGTATGCATGAAATTTCGCATCCATCAAAGTCCAAACTTGGATTGTTCCTCGCAAAGGCCTTGACTTCATATCGATTAGGTAATCTTCATTTCGTATCGGTCCAAAGCATCACTTCATATCGATCAAAATCCGTAGGCTTTGTATCGATCAAGTCACATTGACTTCGCATCGATCGAGTTACAACAAAGTTCGTATTGGTCAAAAATTACTGGTTTCGTATCGATCCTAAACTGTGAAATTCGTATCGATCACCTGTAACAGGTTTCGTATCTGTTGTTGGATAATCGATTTCATATCGATCGTCTCCAATCGATAGAGCTATTATCACTCCGGATCGACACGAAGTTCGCTATTTCATCAATCAATTACTAACCAACAAAAATCTCATGCCTAGAGTCGATACGAAGCCAAGGCCTCTCTTTCCTTTCATCGATACGAAATTGAAGTTATGCATCCCTCCTCCCTCCTTCTTCCCCAAATGGCCTTAGCTTCATTTCCTCCGACCTTCCTCGACCACACTCCGGCCCATCTCAGGCCTCTTCCTCCCTAGAATCGGCCATGAATGTGGGTAGAATGGCACGTGGGATCAAGTCTCATCCTTTTTTATATGGATTTATTCATTAATTACCTAAATCGTAGTGTAGATTTGTAAGATTAAAGTGTCGCACTGATTTGGGGATGAAGGTAATTTCCAATTCTCGTTTCTTCTATTGATACGAAAGCAAGGCTGAAGGAAGAATGAGCAAGTGAAAAAATATTCTAAGTACAAAAGCCTATATACGGTTCGACCCAAAGGAAGTGCCGATTCACCTCCCAGTTAAAATGACTGGTCCAGAGTTGTCTATGATTAGCCAATGGGAAGAGATCTCTTCGAATCCTTCTACACCATCGATACCAAAACTTCCATCATATCCATTCACAGCCGATCTGAAATGATCACTTTGAATTCATCACTTTGAATCCCATGGAAATTCATATTCATCGATACGAACGAGACAACAGAGACTTGTTTGGACCATTCCAACCCATCAGCAATCCATCGATGCGAAATGGTAACTTCGTATTCATTGCTCTGGAATCCACAGAAACTCGTATTCATCGATACGAAATCTTCCAAAGAGCTATTACGTGTGTCGATGTCGTCGATACGAATATAATCTCCCAACTTTCAAAATCGATCCAGGAGAGGACCGATACGAAGAGAAACTCCAAAACAACTGTCAAGCTTGTTACAACTCGAATTTCACATCGATTCAGGAGAGGATTGATATGGAATTCGATATGAGAAAATTAACATTGACTTGTAAACGTATGAACGTTAACGGGAGTCAGGTTAACATCCGTACATGAATGACGAACTAACATCCAAGTTTCATAACTCACAAGGAGTTAAATGCTCACCTGATGACGATTACAACAACAAGCAGCAGTTTGCTATCATTCAATACTCAGTTACAACAGCGGACAGTACAGCAATTCATTATTTGTATTACTGAAGATCAATCAAAGGTTACATCTTTCGACGAAAAGACAACAACCGTTCAAACAAGTGAGATAGAACATTTCAGAATAAAGATTGCTACTTTTCAAAGTGCATCATTTTCTCACAAGACGTACTTTGGGGGGCAAATGTTATCCCGCCTATTGGCAAGGCCGTGATACCAAGGAGTTGAATGGAAATCAAAGAATGTTCATCTCGGAAAACGGTTATACACAAGTTCGCTATGGATATTAGTAAATATTTCCCTAATCCGGATCAAGCTACAATTAACATGACACGACAATCAAAGCTATGAAAGCCAACATTACAAATTTCAAGTCAATCCAAGTTCGTATGCTCAAGATATGATCGATGCAAACTAAGAAAATTAACTCATTCATATCCATCATTCCGCCTCCTTCGCATCGCTTTCATTCGTATCCATCCAGGGAACCTCGGACATATCCACCAAACATATGTTAGTTTGAATCCATCAGGTAAGCAGCATTTCGTAACCATCGGTTAGGCATTGGTTCGTATCCATTAATAAGCAACACTTTCATATTGATCTCATCCATTTGTATTTCGTATCGGTTTCACCATCAACACAATTCATATCGATCAGCCATCGATCGATACGACACACGCCTCTAAAGACATCGGTACGAAGGAAGTACCTAGTGATTGATACGAAATGGCATCCAAGTTACCGATAAGAAATACAAGAATTTGTATCGATGCGAAGCGGTTACCACCTAGCGATACGAAAAGAATACTCCAGATCGATAGGAACGAAGCATGTAAAAGCGAAAGACTCGGTCGCTCAACATGAAAAGTGGATCGATCCAAAAAGTCAGCATCACGTCAATTAGCAAGCACGTGCCCAGAAGCGATGCGAACTCAGCAGCCTTCAACAAATCCAAACTTGCATCGATCATAACTCAAAATCTATAAGTCCAAATGTCATAAAATTTTCACAGGAGCTTGCGTTCAACCTCAGGAATTTTCATGATCGATCTCGACTTGATTGGGCTAAATCTTGATTGATACGAATTTCATTCATATTGATTACGGATCGGGTCCAAACGACCAAGGATCGATCACGTGGGCCCACCCACGTGAGGGAAGAGGTCTCCTAAGATTTGAGCGAGATATTTGCTGCCTACGCCTATAAATAGCAGCCCAGGACCTATTGAAAAAGGACTTTTGGCTCTTCTACATTCAGACTCTGTCGAAATTACTATTATACTTGAATTCTACTGTTGTAAATCATTGTAACCAGTGAATAAAGATCAATAAAAGTCAGTCATTTCATAGTGGACGTAAGCCATTCGCCGAACCACTCTAAATCTGTGTATTTCTGTATGTTTTCTTGTTCATTGATTGGTGTGTTTGTTAGATCTTCCTCATTTTGCATTCACATTCTTCGTTTTATCTCTTCAAACACATCCATAGGGTGTTGTCCCCAAACACTGTCTACATTAGAAAAATCATTGCAAAAACAGCATAAAACTATGTATTTCTATCAAATTCGATAGCCTTAAAGCTTTGTTTGGGGAGTAACCTTGTTCCATAAGGTACAATATTACCAAGAAGTTGTTTAACACAATGACATCAAAGGGCATGAAAGCAGATAAGTATGTACCGATGATAAAGGTTATATTTATAGACTTGGTCAATTAGATGTGACGATAAGCAATGAGATGCAAGTGGAGATCATAGCCACTCCGCAGTTTGAGTCATTTATATTAAACTGTAATAAGAACCAGTTAATGTAAACCTCTTGGAGCAACTAATATGTTGACATCAATAGAGTTTACATCCGTGGATCAATGTGTAATGCTCATTGCTTATGGTAGAAGGGAAGTCATCATCTTCAAATGGTTCGAAGAAGATCAAACGGGCTAATAACATAAATAAGAAGAGAACTCCAAATGACAAGGGTGATCATCATTGTGGGTGATATGGTAATAACTACATGAACCACAAAATTAGAGTACACAGGCTCATACAGTTATTCAAATAGTAATAGAGTTAATACAATTGATAAACAAACTCAATGGATAAATTGTCTCTAATATTGTAAGTCAAACACTATCAAGGCTTCATAGTGTCACACAACGGAATATGCAATAATAAGCACAAAATATAAATATGAGGAAGTGTCACCTCCTGCTATTCCTTTTGCAGAACTCCATATGCCATTTACACATGCTATTTAGTCTACTCATTTAAGATTTTCCAAGGTAATAAGAAGCGAAGCATAAAACCTCGAGTCTGACAACAGTCTGGTGTGAGCGATAAACAATCTCAAATCACTATAAATGTCGATATAGTAAATGGAACAGAGGGTATGGTGAATCATACTTGATCTGTCCCTGTGTCTAAAGATTTAGCATGTAGCATCAATAATATGCTACTCTATGAACATCATAAAGGTGTACTCCATCCTAAGTACAATGTCATGGTGTCTAGGTATCCCAATTCACAATACCTACATCATGTGACATCCATAGAGTGATAGACTACATAAAACCAACCATGGAAAACATAGCATCCATCTAACAAACTTTACTTCCAATCAATGTGCTTTTGATATATGTAACTCATACGATCATTTCTCTGGCAAGGATTAATGGAAAAATCCTGGTTTTCCATGTACTCAATAATGGCCTGAAGCTAATACTAGACCCAGTCCACTGGTATAAGGTATACGGATACAAACAATCGATTCGGGGTAACCAAACAAAGTACCCATGGGCGTCCCCACCCTTGCTTTGAGTAGATCAAAAAAATACTCTGAGTATCAACGATCCCTTAGCATGGATATCCAAGTCCTTTCTTAGCTACATCTAGTTTCTATTATTCTCAAGGACCATTCCACATTCCTTCATTCCACGACAAAATCGATTGCTATTCTATCCATGGGTCACTCTTCCTAGAACCCATCCTTATGGAAAATATCACGGTTCTATCATTATTAAGCCATCGTCATTGGAACACAACTCCATCACCATCGAGTCATCGTCATCAAAGTCTTGAAGCCATTACGTCGAAGTTTCACATCATCACTTCACCATCAAAATCGCATGTCGTAGAGCAATGCATCAAGACCAAGAACCAACCACATGAACAAACCAACATGTCATACTCCTTGAATCGTCCTCATCTCCATGTCAAAGATTGGACAAATCATCCATCATCAATAGTGATTGGCGCCAACCACTCCATAGTGGTCAATACAGACCACTTTGGTCGTCTACTTAACCAAAATTGCTAAGTACAAACCAAATAAAAACGTTCGACGTTCATCCTGAAGTCGAAAGCCATCCAAGTCCATCATCTTTCGTCTTCCGTTCGGTCAACACACATCCCAGTAACTTATCCATCTGTTCGAGTTTCCATCATTTGTGTGTCCCATCGATATGCATGAAAATCTCTCATTATATGAGTTTCCATCATTTGTGCATTCGATCAATATGCACAAATTCCAATGTATACGATATATTCTAACGCTGGATCACCGAATGATCGACATTTTCAACCAAAACATGCAAACAAGCATACATGCAACCAACAAGCATACGTACATCCAAAATAGTATATACACAACATGTATAATGCATCCATATCAACCAATGTGAGATTTATATCAAAAATGGCCTAAAACTTGCCATTTCCTAGAAATAGTATGTCTATAATAATAGGTGTGAAATACAATTTAAAACATTTTTAAAACACTTTTAAATTCTTGTATAAAATCGGGTGTGGGTTTAATATATTAAAAATCATGTTCTAAAGTTGGAAATAAGTTAAAATGTCATTTTATACTATACTAACAATCAAGTATGGTGAGAGATAATATCACTCACCTCTACAAAAGCCAACAATCCTATGCCAAGTTGCAGAGCTCTCTATCATAAGTGCAATGCAAGAAACCACATAAAATCGAATCCCATACACAAAAGGTACGAATATTATAAGAAACGAGATAAATTCTACTAGTTAACTTAATTAATAATCAATTACCTTAATTATTTTAATAATTCCTTCTTCCCTAAATGAGCTTGTACATACCGTAAATCACTAAACCATACATGCACATACCTCTCCCCTTATCTCCACCTACACACCATGAAACATCAAGCGATCAGTTTCAACATGTTCCATGTCGCGTACACTTCGTCATCGACCCGAATATATGAGGCTTGGCCTCCCCTATCAAATTGAGACACCTCATACCCCATGCTTAGCTATAGATATTGCACTTCAGCAGATAAGACCTCGCCTTCCTATAAAGCTTCCATTCACTCGTCTTCGCACAAGAATCACAACACCACTCTCTGTTTCCTATCTTCTCCTCTAACTCCGTCAAAGCCAAACCCTAATCATCAACCTACGAAAGCGATGTTGCCAAGCAGTGCCGCACTCAATTTCAAGACTATGGAATTAAAGCCCTCACCCATATGAGTCTAACGGATCCAATGTAGTCAATTTTTGAGGACAAAAGCTCTAATTCATTGAAGAGGGCGGGCTATTATTTCATTTACAGGAAGTGGGAGGAGGAAAAACAAAAATCGAAAATAAGGTGGAGAGTTTGAGTGTATATTTATATTATATATATATAATTGATTTGATTTCTAAAAAAATCACCGTACGTTTCGAGCTTGTGTGATCACATAGGATATTTTTCTGGTCCTAATGGTATAAATTTTGTCACTATTTAAGACCACACTTCAGGATGACAATTCATGCATTTTGAGATCGTTTTGGCCATCGAATCACCGATTCCAAATATAACTATATTTGTATTTATTTCAATTCGCAATGTTGATTCAAACTCAACGAAAATGGTCTCGAGTCCTAATTCAGTCGTATGAAAAAATTCATTTGTTGAACCTTCAATTAATTAATGATTCAATATCTAAATCAATTATTTAAAATATCCTATCATAAAAATATGGATCGCTACATTCTCCTCTCCTTAAAAGAATTCCATCCTCGAAATTGCCAATTAAGGAAAAGGTCTCCTAACCCTTAAGCTTTCAAAGCTTCTTTTGTTTTGGAAAAATTCTACAGAACCTCCTTTGTATGGGTAGGTCCAGAAAAATTGCAAAACAACATAGATTTATACACGTCTCATTTTCAAGGCATTTCGTTTCAAGGACAAACAAGCATATATACCCAAATTTAAACTATAGATCTTACATACATCTATTATTCCAAGAACATACCATTTAGATGTGAATAAAAGTGGGTAACATCCAAATAGCCAACACTTTCTTCTATGCACCTGAAAAATTACTCAAAGAGGATTAAACACAATTGCCACATCATATCAAGTATTTAAGCATGTTAATCATACACCGCAATCATCCAAAGTAAATATGCTATGTCAAAGCATAACCCTCCTACATGCCTAATAACCATATAAGCATAGGTAATCGTATTAAATGCCAACAATCAACCATCAAATAAGAACATATAAGATCAAACATCAAAAAGTAACATCCATGCCTATCCTAGCATGCAAGATACTAAAATATGTAGTAAAAAGCATCAAATATGACATCCAATATGAAAGGTGATGAAAAATGGAAACCTTATGAAGTGAAGAGCTCCGAAAAAGTGGCCCTCGTGCACTTATTGGCCTCTCATATGCAATTGCCTTCGCCTTCACTCCACTAAACCTTTACTTCTTCACCATCTTCCTCCAAAAGCTGTTTCGTATCACGTCCTATGATATAAATAAGCCTATGAGGTCTTGAAGTCTCTAGTTCGGTCTTAATACCATCTAATCGATTCGTTGCCATATTTCCAATGCCTCTTGTAAGTTCTTCGAAAACCAACTAGTGAACAACAAGTTTTGGCCACTACAATGCTCTTCGACACATCGTGGAATTGCACAACCCACTTCATATACAACTCTGCTAATTTTTGGATGTCGTTCTACTAGAGTTTATGGGTATCAATCTAGCAATTTTCGTCAATCTATCAACAATGAGACAAATGCTATCATATCCTCCTCTAGTCCTTGGCATTCCATAACTAAGTTCCATTTATATCTATTCCCATTTCTACTCGGGAATAAACCATCTCTCGTCCTTGTGATGTCAACCATCTTGGCTGAGTCTACACTACATCGTGTCTACAAACTCTACTCATTTCTCTAACTTAGTCATGATCTCCGTTAGTCTAGCATTATGTCTCTGACTAGTACCGATCCACTAAATCAAAGTAGGTCTGATACTCAAACCAAACATCATCTTTGAACGTAGCTTACATCGAGTTCTGAAGCATAACCAATCATAGTAGGAAATGTCAAAGTCATAAGAGGCCAAGAACTCTAACCATCGCTACTGGCAGATGTTAAGATCCTTCTCGAAGAAGAGATAGTTCAATGATGTAGGGATTAATGTACAATTCAAACCTCTCCCCTAGTAGATGGTGCCTCAAAATTCTCAAAGCGAATATTGTCACTGCCAACTCCAATCATGAATCAGATACTTTTTCTCATGCGGTTTCAACTGTCGACTAGCATAAATGATAACCTTACTCTATACACCATTACCACACCTAATTCGGTATCACAAATGCCTGTGTATACAATCAACTCCTTATTCCCACTCAAAATGAGTAACATCGGTGCACTCTCTAACCTCTCTGACAAGCTCACAAATGTTTTCCTCCACCTTGCATCCCAAACAAGGTCTGATTCTTCACATCAAGTCATTTAATGATGTTGCTACCATAGAGAAGTCCTTGATAAAACGTCTACAATATCTCATTAATCCAAGAAAACTCCTCGTATTCATAGCACTCTTGGGTCTATTTCAATCCTAGAGCATCATAACTCACATGATCCATAGCAATGTCTTGATTCGAAATAACGTGACTCAAGCATCTCACATCCCATCTTCAGAAGTGATATTTCGTAATCTCACCATCAACCGGTGTTTTCTCAAAACCTCTAACATAATCATCAATCATGTCTTGTGATCCTCTTTCATCCATAAGTAAGAAAAAGTATCATAAATGAGCATAAGCCAAACTTACTCAAGCGATCCCTCGAAACATGATTCATGAGATCCACAAAGCACATCGATGCATTGATTAGCTCGAATGGAATAATCAACCAATCAAAAATCAAGGTAGCACACGAAATGCTCTAATCGGTGCACTCTCACTAACTACACTCAATTTATGAATCCCCATCACAAAGTCCAATTGAGAGAACCATTTTGTGCCATGGAGCTGTTTGAACAAGGCTCAATAAGCGGGAGTGGATACTTGTACATCATCTCATTCAGCTTATGGTAATCAACATCTAACCTCAAAGAGCTATCAGCCTTCGTGGCGAACACTATTGGTGCATCCCACTCAAATATGCTTATACGAATAAACCCTCACCCAAATGGGTCATTTGCTCACACCTCTAGTTTCCTGTTCTTTTTGGGCATCATATGCCTTAATGGCTAGACTAGTGGTCTACTACCTCTGACTAGATCAATAGGGAACTGTATCCCTATACAATGGTAATCTATCACCTCATCAAATATGTCAGGATACTCACTAGCGACAAACACAGATGGCAAGTTGTTATGTGGGATATCATGCGGATAAAGAAAGCTAACCATCACCTCTCATCATCCGATTGGCAGCCTAACACTACCCTCCACTCATCGTCGTCTTTATCATCACCAATGGCCTCTCACAATCCACCACTATTCCGTTCCTCTTTAGCTAGTCCATTCCTAGACTATAATACCAAACCCGACTAAACCCTAAACAAATCAACAATAAACAAAATAACATCTATGACTCAATAAGGCTAAGTCTCGACAAACCATGCATAGGCTAGCTGAGGCCCCCATAAGGTTTGTCATAATTTAAAGGTTGGTCAACAATTTCGAGTCTCAATTCCAATTATCTACAAATCATTTGATATAAAAAAGTGTGAAACCCTAATATCAAATAAAACACATATAAAACACCATAAATTTAAAGCATACCCTAGATAGTAAATCATTTTCCCTTCTCTTTTGTCGATGGATCAGTCGATGAAATCAGAATGACATTCCATGCATATGCCTTCGTGGTTTGTCAATACTTAGCAGGTTCAGGACAATACTTCTCCACTGGGTATAGGCTCTCACATCATAAATTCTTCTCAAAGCTCTCGTCTATATGATCAATAAATCGCTTCTTGAGATGATCACTCAACCTAATGATAAACTTTCATTCTTTTTGGCTAGAGCATTAATGAAAGATAAACCATACTTTGATAGCATATTGAATATGGACATATACTCTAACACAGATATATCACCTTAATTCAAGTCGATGAACTTCTTAAAGAACACCGGCTTTTGCAAATTTGAGATAATTTTTTCTCTTCGAACCGGACTATGAACTTAGCCTAAGTAAAATGATCCTCGAGAATCGTAGCTATAATGACATTCCACCAATTCCTTAGAGTTATATGGAGGCTAACTTCTACCTTATAGCATTATCTAACTCCAAGTCATCGAAGATTCTCTCGCAAGAATCCAACAGTCTTTTATCTCAATAACCGACTTCTTTTCAAGGAACAGTCTATCTCTTGGATTCATGTAGTCTTTATAAAGCTCGAAAAAGTAGACTCTTGATATTTGCACTTGAGCACCATAATCACTTGGGGCAACTTAGGCATTCTAAATAATGATTCACTCCACTTTAGCGAACTATTCTGTAAACCAGGGTCAGTGGCACCTGATTCTTCCCATTCCACAACTCCAGAGATGGAGTAAATACTTGCATTTCTCATATGTCAAATGACTCTTAATACATAATAAGAATGATCATTCTCTCATAAAGAAAAACTGCATTAGAAGTACTCGTGTGTGCAATATAACTTATATACTATATATACTAGCATATAGTTTTGAAAACCAAAATATATAAGAAATACGCACTATCTCGTATAGGCAAATTCTCGATCCATCTTAATATGGAAATTCCTACCATGTACTTACTAGATCATGGTATTAACTAAGGTTAATCATGTAACCTAATCTTTGATGCCAAATGTGACGACTGCCCTATGCCTCCGATGCTTATATAATTAAATAGTGCACTGCTGAAGCATCCGATAGATGTAGGACGATGGTCTAAGAATAGAAAAGAAGTAAAGAAGAGAAACAGAAGAGAAGAAAGAGAAAGAAAACATTATACAATCATAGAACCTATCATATATCTCATAGCGCATTGAATAAATATAATAGTTATCACAGATATAAAACAGGCGAGATAGTAAAAACTACATGACCACAGAATCAGAGTAAACAGGCTCATAAAGTTATACAAACTAGTAATAGAGCTTATACAACTGATAAATAAACTCAACTGATAAACTATCTTCAATAGTAGTAAGTCAAACACTGTCAAGGTTCCATAATGTCGCACAACAGAATGTGCAATAATAATAAGAAGAAAAATAAATACGAGAAAGCATCACCTACTGCTAGTGCATCTGAAGAACTCCATATGTCATTTATACCTCCTATTTCATTTACTCATTTAAGAGTATCCAAAGGTAATAAGAAGGAAAGCATAAAACCTCAAGTCTGACAAACAGTCTTATGTGAGTGATAAACAATCTTAAAATACTATAAAAGTCGATATAGTATATGGAACAGAGGGAATAAAGAATCACAACTGACCTATTCCTACATCCAAGGAGTTATCACATAACATTAATAATATGCTACTCTACATACATCATAAAGGCGTACTCCATCCGAAGTACAATGTTGAGGTGTTAAGGTATCCCTGTCCATAATACCTATATCATGTGAGATCCATAGAGTGACATACTACGTGAAAACAATCATGGAAAACATAACATCCATCAAACAAACTTTTCTGTAACGGCCGCGGTTTTCGACCCTCAAAAATCGACACTAATTCATCCTCGTGTTGCAAATCCAAGTGCCAGAAAGCCCAAATGTTAGGAAAAAGAAAATAAAGATAGAACAGAATCTCACATGATTGGAATAACATATATTATTTCAATAAAAAATCTCTATAGTGGAAAATTTTGAATGCAATATTAGTGTCTAACATAGATTCAGCCTGGACAGTTATAAATCTCTGTCCTTACAATTGTTGAAAAATAAAAACAAATACAATACATGCATCAGATAATAGAATATGTCCATACGTAGATGAAGATCTCCAGCTCTCCTCTAGAAACTCCAAGTGTCTTCAGCTAAACCTGAAACTACTCTGATCTGACCCAAGAATTAAAAATACCCAGATGGCTTAATAAACCAGCATGAGATACTCGAACCATAAGCATATGACGGAGTCATAGATGGGTACTGAACAAAACCTCTGAAAAGAATAGTATCTCGTAAGACCATATTGCATATAAACACCGACGGTTTTTATCTTACGGGAACCAAAATACTTTATACTGAATTATTTTTTTGATATTATCTTTAATGACATTGGCTTGAAAACGCTTTTCTAATATATATATATATATAACAAGTATCAACACCTGGACTAAGTCTATAGTAATATATTCGGACTAGGTCAACATAATATACCTGGATGGAATATATGATACCAAAGGGGTAGCTGAAAGGTTTGCAAAGAATTACAGATATTTTCGAAATACAATCAAAACTATAAAGCTCGTACTGGAATTGGATTTTCAACATGACAGGGAACTACTGGCATCTTCCTTTGATCCACGTACATCAAACTTAGTTCCCACGGTGCATTAATCGCTTTTCTCAAACAAGTCACTTGGAACTGCACTTGCTACACTACCAATATCTGGTAGCCTTATCGCTTTTCACAAGAAAGCCACTATATTAAAATAAATAGGGCAATAAATTCCTTGAGGAACATCTTTCCTCGATGGATCCAGATACTAAACGCCACCATATGTACATCAACCAAAATCCCGAATGCGTGTTCTTCAGAAAGCCTAGTATCATGTATCATCTCTGGGATGTGAGGCTTGTGAGGCTACGTTCAATTTCACAAAGCCATGCTTTGTTATTCACAAATCCATGCTTTGTTATTCACAAAGCCACGCTTCATTCTTCCATACAATACATTCCACCTAGAATGCACACTGCCATTCCTTCGATCACTATTGACTTCCATGAACATACAACCTCTGAGATCATACATCTTAGAGAAAGGGTTTAAGCTAAGAGAAGTTGCCTTCTCCGTTACCAAGTAGATGTATGTTTGTAAAGGTCAACGTTGATCTTAGAAATGCATGATCATACATTCATCCATACAAGTTCATTATGGGATTGAACAAAACCGAAGGCACTCCTCCTACTACCATTAGTAGCGAGTAGTCCTTACAAATCTAAATATTACAAAACACGAAAGGACCACGGCTATAAATGTCTCTATATTGAGAGTTATCCAGAGAATGTCATCAAGCAGTCCTTCATTAATGAAGATCTCAGTCTTCAATACAACGAGGATTTCAGAATGCAAATACCACTACGATATAAATATAATATGGGGTAAACCCTTGGCACTCGTTATAGCAATCCATACATTCTGAAGATCTTCGGTCTTCAATAATCATCATCTTCAACATGTCTTCACTTCCTAACATATACATTGGTTTGAAGTAGTTTTCGAAATGGAGTTACCCAAATCTGACCCCGGTTCCTTCGAACTAATCATTGATAAAAAGATGTTTAGTTCATATATGGATATCAATCATTAATCAATTACTTCATCTTTTATCAAATATCTTTCTTAGATATGTTCTTTTCAATTTACTCCATTTTCTTTTCAAGAGTATGCGGAATTATTATGTCTCGTTTATCAAATCATTTGGTTTGTGTAAACCTTTCTTAAATCTGGGAATAATTCCAAGTTATTTTCTCTACTACTTAGGAAAACATTTCAACATTATTTCTTTCATTTGAAACTCCTCTTTAACCTTGGGAAATACCAAGTCATCTTATTTAAAATCACATTTAAACCTTTAATAAAGATTTTCTATTTCCAAATCCTCATGTAAATGGGTTAAAAATGATGTTATATAAAACATAATTACAATAAACCTAAAACCATTTTATTCAAATCCTTGTTTAACTCTTGGAAAACTCTTCAATTTTTACTTTGGGAATACCTTTTTAGAGCATCCGGGCTTTCCTTTCAATTTGTTCCACTCCTCGTCTAAAAGAGAAAACAATGGCCAGGTAAGTTTAAGGCATTGGTTGCTCCATTCCTAATCTTAGTTACACACCTTTTTTTACCATTTAGATTCCATAAGCAGGACAAATGTACTAGTCGTTTTCGCATACTCAGTTTGTTATTACATTCAAGGAAATGATTTCTATTATTTTGTTTAAGTGTTATAATAACCATTTATTCAAACTCTTTCTAAAAGAATTATAAAACTTCTAATTTATAGCTATAATACCTAATTATTTATTTAAAAACATTTATAAATGATTCTAAAAAGAATCGTTAAGTTTAAATGTTTATTTCAAAAGTTATAGAAACTGCAGCAGAAAAGTGCTGCGAAAAGTGCTTAAAACAGCTTATTTGATTAAAACAATTTTTTATTGTTTGAAAATTCTTATTTTCCAATTCAAATATCTTTCAAACTACTTTAATATATTTATTAAATTTATTTCATATTTTCAATCGTTTAAAAATATCGTTTATAAAGAAATTCCTTCTTGGATTTCAAACTGCAAAATCACGATGTTTTTAGAAAATTGTTTTGGACATATTTAAAAATCTACTTAATAGAATCTTGATTCTCTTTCTTAGTTGGAAAACTATGGATATAATAGTCTGGAACATTCTTATCTCGAAGGATTCTGAGCTATATTCCACTTTGTACTTATTTAACTTTTATGGTGCAGAATCGCGAACTACCATTACGCGACACGGCTACTTTTGACTTATCTTTCAATTTCTTTTCAAACTTTTTGGGAACACATCTAAATGTTTATAAAACATTTCTAAATCATTTTAAACTCATTTTAAATAATATTTTTCATATTTCAAATCCATTTTCCATTTCATTTTATACTGTAATATTATATTATCATAATATCATTTCCAACCTTATAAGATATTTTAAAATCATTAAGAAGCTAAAGAAAAGCCATATACATATTATTTGAATCATTTCTAGTAATTAATCATTTTATTAGGATTTCTCATAATTTATCATAAACAAGTTATCAACCATATCAACATCCATGTTATCAACCATAAAATCAGTCAAGCTATCAACCATTCCTACAAATCATTAAGAGATTAGATGATCATATTATCATACTTAAAAATAATTATAGAGATCAATTATTATTTAATAAACATTGAGTACTCACCTTTAACTTAATCGATTCTTCCTACCAACATTCTTATGAATCCACATTTCACTTAAACTTCAACTAATCAATTTCTACTTTAATCCTTTTGCATTCTACTATCAACCTCTTTTTCCAAACACATGAAAATCCAGTAGAGCTTCCACATAACCTTGAATTTGCTCCTAGCTCCTCAAAATGAATTCGGTGGTACTTCTTTCTCTATTTCTTACTTCGAAGCTCTACGATCTTGCTCCTCTCTTCTTGGTAGGCTTGGCCTTGAGTGGTAGAGCTCGGGTTTGGGTTGGTTGAGGACATAAACCCTTGGAGGTGGGAGGGGAAACTATGGTCGAAGTGAGGGAGAGGAGGTGGTGGTTTGATGGAGTTTTGAGGTGGAATTTCTATATTTTTTATTTACTTTCTTTTTATATTATTTTTTCTATAAATTGAAGATAGAAGTCATTAAAGAAGCTTTAGAAAGCTTTAAGAAAGGAAGGAGAATGAAGGTAGAAAATGAAGAAGAAGAGAAGGGTTTGAGTTATGAGAAATGAAGTGGATTAGGGTGCTATTTATAGTTGTAGTTTAGGAAGTTAATTGCCTTATTACCTTTACTAATTTTGGACTTCTCGTTTACCTTTTTACCCTTGATCGAGAGGAGATGGTATTAAATACTCGAGAAGATAGGTATTAAAGGTGATGTGGTGCTAGATTTGATTTTACACCTTTATGTAATTATTGCTTCATTTTTTTAACAAAATGTTTAAAATGGAGATTTTGCTCCTTTTCCATATATGGCAAGACTTAAGGTACAAATGCATTTATGTGAAAGGATGTTGTAGTAATAACGAGATTTAAATAAAAAGATTTGGTTAGATTTTGCAAAAGTAAACTTTTTTCGTCCTTTTGCGCTTGATTTAAATTAATAAATCTATTTTATTAATTAATCTTTTCTTAATATAAGAGAGATGTTTATAACTTTGTTAATATATTAACATGATACTGTTCAAGTTGCAAAAAAATTTACACAACTTGTATCAAACAAAACGTTGATTTTTGACAAAATGTTTACGATCGTATTTAGATGTTTTTGTTAAACTATTTATTCTTGTAAACCAAACCTAAAAATAAATTCTTTATCATTTTTAATTAATTAAAACAAGTATATTAGACTTATAAAATAATGTAAAACAATATCAAAATCCATTTGTAGAAATACGACATTGACTTTGTCAATGCGCGATGAAATCTGTTAATCATTATAACATAAGTGTGTATGTGTGTATAATTATAAAACTTTTATCAACTATTTATTATCATCATATAATGATTTTAAAAGGAGTTATTTATCTTTTATAACAATTATTTGACGGTATATTCAATTTTATCCAAAACCGGCTTTTGTCAATTTTGTCGATGTTACGGTAAAAGTCCAAAATCTTTATTCAATTCTCAAAATAAGTTTACCGTTCTTATTTATTATATAAAACATGATTATTTAAGTTTGAAAATTCTATATTTGAATATTTAAATAAATTAAATATTTCCTTTTCAAAGTGGTAAAATTACGGATCGTTATATTTACTATCACCCAATGTGCTTTGGATATATGATAATTCGTATGACCATTCCTCTCCTAGGGATTAATGAAAAATCCAGGTTTTCTTTATACTCGATATACTGCCCAAAGCAGATACTAGACCCAATCCATCAGTGTAGGGTATACAGATCTAAACAACTGATCCGAGGTAACCAAACAAAGTACCCATAGTAGTCCTCACAATATCTTGGCTTTGAGTACATTAAAAAACCTTTCGAGTATCAACAATCCTTAGCATGCATATTCGAGCCCTTTCTAGGCTCCATCTAGTTTCCAATATTCTCACCATTCCACATTCCTTCATTCCACGTAGAACCAATTACCATTCTATCAATGTGTCACCCTTCCTAGAACCCGCCCTTGTGGAATGACTCCATAATTATCGAGCCATCATCACCAAAATTCAACTCCATCTCCATCGAGTCATCTTTATCAGAGTCCTAAATCCACCAGGTCGAAGCATTATATCATTGCTTCACCATTGAAATTGCTCATCCTAAAGTAATACATCAAGACCTTGATTTGATCGCACGAAAAAACCACCGCTGGATTCATAATAAATGAATGCAAATTTATGAAACAATGTCATGTTAATTTTGCAAAACTGTTTTTCAAAAATAGCGTTCAAAATATTATTAATAACTTTTGCTATTAAACTTTTCAAAAATAAAATGGTTAAATTTTGAAAACAAATGCTCTGATACCAAATATTTGTTTGCGTAATAAGGATCTTAAATCTAATTTAACAGAAGAGGGGGGACGAATAGTGTTTACTAAATTTTATGAATCTTTTTGAATTTGTTTAAGATTTTAGTTTAAGCAATGCAAATTGATGATTACAGATGCAAACACAGATAGATATAAATGCAGTAAAAGGAAAAAAAAGCAAAAAGAGTTGGAGAGATCACACCCAGATTTCTATGCTGGATCGAAGCAACCCTACAACTAATCCCATACAACTTCTTATATAGATTTCTTTTCGAATATCAAAGTTATATACAATATTGATTTCAAGGCTATGAGACACATCCTCAAGGTTTTCTGGGCTCTAGATACACTCACTGGATTCAGATGGAACTCCAACACACTGAATTGGATTCAAACAGAACACCAAGCACACCCACTTGATTCAGATGTGACATAAGCCCACCCACTTGATTTCAGGGATGCCAAGCACACCCAAGAGTAAAAGAATATGATTTGATAATGTTTACAAAATCAATTTATTGATCTTAAATACAAATAATCCTATAACCTCTTGGATAGCACTTTAATCTTGATTTGAGTGAGAAAGATGAGAGAGATTTGAGAGTAAACAGTAGAGAATCAAATCAATAAAGCTTGGATCTGATTCTGATTGAATTTGAGAAGATTTTGAGTAGAATTTCTTTTAGAATTCAAGAGAGTGAAAGAGGAGAGGAAATATGAGAAAGTAGTTAATCAAAATATGTTGAGTAGACGTCTATTTATAGAGAAACAACAGTCATGTTCATTCACAAAGAGATACGATGAAAAGACACTTTCATTCAAAATTTGAATTTTCGAAATATCGGACTAGACATACAAGTTCAAGGTATGTCAAGATTCTCTTTATAAATTTGAAAAACACATAATTAAAAATTGTTTTGAAAATATTAAGTTTCGTAAAATATTTTGATACTTTGTAAAACCATTTAAACATAGTTTACACATATTTTAATAATAATAAAAGTTAAGAAAACTTTATAAAATTATTTTAAAATATTTAAATATATGAAGGATTTCAATATGCATGTCTTTAAAAATAAAGTATAAGTGAATATATATTTAAAATCAAAATATAAATGTCAAAATAACTTTCAATGTCATAATCATTTAGAAAATATAAAACCAAAACTATAAATAATTTAAAGTATATATTAAAATATAAAATAATTAAAACCTATAATAATCTTGAAAATATTTAAAAGGTCAGAAATCAATTGAAAGCAATTTTGAAAGAATGTTTGAAAAATCATTTTGAAAATAGGACTATTCGAAAATCATTTTTGGAAAAATAGGATATTTGAAAATCATTAAAATTAAAGAATGGATTTTAAAAACCTTTTTAAAAAAATGAAGAGAGGTCAAAGAAGAGCTACTAGGTATTTAACAAAATAATTTATCACTCCATAACTTATCTTGATATCTTGAATCTTTGAAACTCATCACTAACTCTTGAATCTTTATATCAGCCTCTTAAATCTGCTCTTGATACTGTACAGTCTTCTTAATCAACACATGTCTAATATCCTGCACTATATACTATATATAACTTAATAAAAACATTAGTATATATATTTTATATAATGTCATATGGTTGTTGTCATCAAAATCAATTCCTAAGTTACTAATAGTCTCCCCATTTTTGATGATGACAAACATGCATATAAAATATGATATAACTCCTCCTGAGTTACAAAAATCCCCATTAATCTATGCATGTATATTTTATATATTTTTCCCCCTTTGTTATCAACGAAAATATATAACCAAAACTGCCTCTAACTAAAGTACTATATGATATATATATATATATATATATATATATATATAAGAGCAATATGTTGTTAAATAAGAAACACCAATATTACTAATTAAACCAATAGTGTACATACAAATCTAATTCAAACCAAATTAAAAACACACAAATAAAAACTCATGAAACCAAATCCAAATTCTAGGAAATCAAATTATAGCATACTAATCCTAAATCCTAAGGTTTTCTCTTGATAATGGGCAACCTGTGGATGAGATAGAAAGGATAGTAAAGATAGAAATTCTCTTCTTGTTCAATGAGATTTCCATCTTGATCGAAGCACACTTCACCAATGCATTTGACTTCATCATCCTCTTTCTCTTCCACTTCTTCCTCTTCGACTTCCACTTCTTTCTTTTCTTCCTCTTCTTCATCTGTATGAATAGATTCACCCTCTTCAATCATGATAGGATTTTTTGGATTACCCAATGTATATTTCTGAAGATTTCACAGAATTCGATCTTGTTTCTCTTGTTCCATCATCATTCCCGATTGAACGGCTTCCCTTTCAGAAAGCATATTGAGAGTATGCTTTAGATCACTCTCAATCTTAGTCACTTCAGCCACTGTAGAGGTTTGGAGATGGCCTGGTGTGGGAGGATTGAAGGAAAACAATGTGGATTTATGTCTTGGACGTTTGGAATTAGTAGATACATTAATTTTTTTTGTTGATTACCAAAAAGAAGAAGTCTGTGAAATGGATTTATTTTCAAAATAAAGTGGTTATATATAGCAATTTAAAGTTTTTATTAATGAGGGAAATTTGAATTCGGAAAATAACTGCATATGCCGACATATAGGATGTAGATATGTTGGCATATCTATTATAATTTTGATGATTTGTGTTTCTTTGTAGTTTCTAATTTTTATGCTATTATTTCTATATTTCTGAGAAAGAACATATTCCTAACTCTTTTCTTAGTTTAATAAACGATGTTTGATTTAATGGTTTTGTTAATATAACAACTATTTGATTTTCAATGTTTATAAATTCGAGTGAGATTATTCCTTTATTTATGTTATCTCTTAAAAAGTGATGTTGTATACCTATATGTTTAGTTCTTGCATGATGATTTAGATTTTTAAATAAATTAATCGCACTAGCATTGCTGTAGTATATTGGTGATTAAGCCAAAGTTAAACCAAAATCTTTTAATGTTTGTTGCATATAAACAACTGGAGGACTGCTAATGCTGCTAAAATATGTTCTTTTTTGTTACAGACAGAGATATATAATTTTCTTTTTTTCTAAGATAGGAAATTGGAGAGTGTCCTAAAAGTGACAAGTTTCACTTGTACTTTCTCGGTTTGATTTGCAACCAACGTAATCACCATCACTATATGAAATTAAATCAAAGGAAACCTCTTTTGGGTAGAAAAGTCCATAGTCTAGTGTGTTGTTTACATATCTTAATATTCATTTTACAGATTTAAGATGAGTTTCTTTAGGTTGAGATTGATATCTTGCATAGAGACAAACAGTATGTGTAACACCCCCTGCTTGGAAGCCCAAAACTAACGGCTACGGATGTTGCAGTCATCCATAGTTATTAATCCTCGACGACCAAATACGGCGATGTTAGGTGCATTGATATACAGATCACGAAAATATGAAAAAAATTAAAAACACATTCCCACATTCCAGTCAAAACATTTCTTGTTCATTACATAATCCCACAAACGTTAACCACGTTCTGAAAAATATAATTATTACACATATGCCAAGAGCGACATATGAAGATGCCCCCTCGGATGATCAGAGTATATAATGAGGCTAATAAGTCTACCTTTACATCCAAAATACACAACGAAAAAAAGATAACTCTAAATAACTAACTGCCTCCTATACGCCCCCAAAAGCTTTATCCGTCTAAGAAGAGAACCTGGAAACCCTAAACCTCAAACTACACAAAATCAATTCAGTATCTGAGAGTTTAAGGGGAAAAACATAAACTTGGAGTCAGACGTGAAGCCTGTTATGAATAATAATCGGCCATCTCAAATCATTTAGATATCTAGTGAGACCACGCTGCTTAGCAGAACGGGCTTTCCCTCACTAGAATGCTAAACCCTTTTATAAAACCATATATTGTGCTCCTGCATTCACAATGGTTAAAACATAATCATTTTAAAACATTACGATGATATGCAAACATATTGAATTCCCTATCCTCTGTTTAATTGACTCCCTGTCGTATTTTATAGTTACTAGGGTCACTATTAACCTATTAGTTTTCATGGGCTTACTAATAACCATTATATAATATATGGACACCGTGTCCTATTCCATAGTTTTCATGGGTGCACTATGAACATATTAGCTCCTTCCAATTAACTTAACTAATTCATGGGTTCCCCTGAACCTATTGGTAACCCCAATAACTTCTCTCTTATCCTAGTTTTCATGGGTTGTTTAGGAACCTAGTGACAAGTGCCAATAACTTAAATCGGATATAGTTTTCATGGGTGCACTACAAACCAATTGGCCTCTTGTTAACCACTCTTTATAACATAATTTTCATGGGATTACTATGAACCTATTAGTAACCCCAATAACTTCCTAGTTATAGTTTTCATAGGATCACTATGAACCCGTCCCCCTGACAACTTCCAAGTTGCACATCCTATATTCTGGTTTCCCCGACCTCTTGGATGCAAATCTATTCACCCAGGAGTTCACTTAATTTATATTCACTATTGGGTCAACCCAACCGGTTATTTTACCCTTCTCTAAAATATAGTTATGGGATTCAAAATAATGTGAATATATTTATATTAGAAGAAGTAACATGATAATTAAAATAATACCACTCCTATGGGTTTAAGGTAAAGCTTCTTCCAATTTACACACTTGAAATTTTTTCGAAACTCCTTTATTTATCCATTGGTTTTTCCATTAATTATGAGTTTGGATTTAAAAAGCCTTTTGACACATTCGAAATTCTTATCTTTAAAACATTAGGCTCCCGCCTTTCGAATACTCTAAAACATCCCTTTCGAAACCTTTCGACTGTGTTAAAGTATTATCATATAAGTATAGAAGCATAGCTTCGAAACCATTCAAAATACCCCTTTCAACACCATTGGAAGTAACCCTTCCGAAGTCATTGAAAGCAACCCTTTCGAAGGCATTGGGTTTATACTTAAAACATTATTTAGGTCAAGTGAATATTGGCGAAAGCATCTGTTTCAAAACCATCCTTTATTAAAAATATTGGGGAAACTTGATGGCGGCAGCACCATCTCTTTCGAAAGTATAAAACATTTGGGTAAAACATTACAAGGTTAGTGTCACAACCCCTTCCGAAACCATCACCTTCGAAGCCCCTAACCCTAATTGAAAGCTAAAGGAAGTGGCTATTATTTTATAAAACAAGCGGTACCTTTCGACAGCATTGATGACTTCAGTACCATCGAAAGGCATCAAGTCACAGAACGGTTTCGACTTGTTCAAAACTACCCCTTTCGAAAGCTTCAATTAAAAACTAAGTAACTCTTTCGGAAGCTACTATTTTAAAACAAAGGGGCGACTCTCCTTCGAAAGCTTCTTTTGAAATACCCTTTCAAAACCATTGGTTTCGACTACTTCGAATTTTTTATATAAATAGGCACGCAATTTTCTTTTAAAACAAAGGAACCAACCCCTTTGGAAGCTACGTTTCGACATCCTACCTTTCGTCTTTTTCCAATCAGCTACATACCAGCTAATTGATACCATGTGTATTGGTTTATTGGTTTCAACCTTGAAGGTTTCGACTAGGTTGGGCGCGGAAGCTCTGGGTTAAAAGGCCCTACTAAAAGAGGCGGAACCCACTTTTTTGAGCTAAAGGCTGCTTTACTAAATAAAGCAAAGTTTTTGTAACTAACTTGCCTACTTGTAAACACATGATTGGTTACATTAAACTTTAAAATTACCGTGTTGATAGTTGCCACAATTTTCTCAGATCTAAAACCAAGTAACATTTAACAAATAAGCCTTTCCCACTAACAAAGTAATTAAATCATTTAGATCCTCCTTTCAAAATAATTTAATTTCCATAATAATTCACTTAGCAAAAATCTCCAAAAATTCCAAAAATTCACTTTAATCATGTTGTCTAACACATCAAAATTTTAGACCCAAATTCTCAATATAATTGTCGAAATAAATTTATAAACCCAAATAACCATATTTTCCTTTGAAAATTCATAACTAATTCTCCACAACTTGGAAAATTATAAAAATTAAAACCCAACTCCAAAATCATGGTTTCCATAACATAAAATTTTCCTATGGCATTTAAACATCAATAAATATCGGTTTTTCCCTAAAACCATGCATATCCTCTTTTAAACCTTCTTGTTTGAATCATAAAAAATTTAAATCAAGCATATCATCATCCATTATATCATAAAAACGAATTTTCCCTTGAATCCAAAAACATATGATTCAAAAAAAATAGAGATGGAATTATTATTCAACTTAGATTGGATAAGGAAATTAAAGATTGATAGAGACTGATTTCTCTAGCTTGAACCTAAAATTTAGATTTGATTTTCCCTTCTTCTCTTCTTTCTAATGGTCGTCCTCTCTTCTTCTTATATTTAAACTTTTTGCTTAAGATAAATGAACGTGTATGGCTAAGGAATAATGGTATAAGTGTGAGAAAAATGGGCGGCTATTTACCCTAATGCCCTTGTGTTTAATTAGTTAGCACTTAACCATTTATAAGTTCATTCAATTGAATTAAGATGGTCGCCTATATTCTATTACCAATCCCCTTATCACTTACATTGTTCTATTTAATTTATTCTAATTAAATCTTTGAAATAATGTTACTAAAAATTAGGGGTGTTACAATATGCATCGTATCAGGTCTACTTGTAGTGATATAGAGTAAGGATCCTATCATACCTCTATAATGTTTTTTATCAACATTATTTGCGTAATCTTCTTTATTTAATTTTTCATTGGTTGCCATAGGAGCTGGTTTTCCTTTGGTATTAGACATACCAAATTTATAACTTAATTCTTTGGCATATTTTTCTTGACTTCTAAACATTTGATTATCTAATTGTCTTATTTGTTATCCTAAAAGGAAGGTTAGTTCTTCCATATGATTCATCTCAAATTATTTTGTATTATATTATAAAATTATTTGTTTAGTTGTTTATTTTTTGATCCAAAAATAATATCACCTACATATATTTGTATTAGTTGATTACATTATAACTTCTTTTAATAAATAATGTACTATATAACTTCCCAACTTCAAAGTTAGATTGTAATAAATATGATTTAAGTCTATCATACCATGCTCTAGGAGCTTGTTTTAAACCATATAGAGGTTTCTTTAATTAATAAACATGATTTGGAAAATTTTCATTTTCAAATAGAGGGGTTGTTCTTCATATATACCTTCTTTAATAAAACCATTGAAAAAAGCATTTTTAACATCTATTTGAAATAATTTAAAATTATTATGATTTGCAAAGGCAGGTAAGATTTTTATTTCTTCTAATCTAGCTATGAGTATAAAACTTTCATCAAAATCTATGTCTTCTTCATTACTATATCTTTGACCTACTGAATGGGCTTTATTTCTAACGACCTCTCCTTGTCCATTTACTTTATTTCTATATACCTATTTTATTCCGATTATAGATTTATTTTCTTGTCTAGGAACAAGTTCTTAAACATCATTTCTATTAAATTGATTCAGTTTTTCTTGCATAGTAAGAATCCATAAATCATCTAATGATGCTTCTTTTGGGTTCTTAAGATCATTAGCTGAGATGAATGCTATGATACTCGTTTAATTTAATTGATTTCTTGTTCTTACTACTGGTTCTATATTACTTTAGATACTTTCTATAGGATGATCTTCTAATATTTTGGCTCCCTTATTTGCATATACATTTTCAGTATTATTATCATTATTTGTTTCGTTATTTGTGACTTCATTATTTCCATTTTCTCCTTCATCACAATTGTTATTATTGATTTTAACATTCTCATCAAATGAAATATGTAGCGTCACTTCAATAATGTTAGTTCTAGTATTGAAAAATCTGTAAGTTTACTTTTGTTTGAATATCCATAAAAATACCTTTATCTACTTTAGCATCAAATTTGTCTAAATTTTCTTTAGTATTCAATATAAAGCATTTACTGTCAAAACTTTAAAATATAATTTTACGCTTTTTATTATAAAATAATTTGTATGGTGTTTTTTTAGTCAAAGGTTTTATTAAATATCTATTTAATATATAACATGTTGCACCAACTGCTTCAGCCTAAATGTTTATGGGTAAATTATTATCATCTAACATAGTTCTAGTGCACTCTTGAATCCTATTTTTATGTTCCGCTGCTCTATTTTGTTGATTTTCTCTTAGAAATGAAAATTTATGTGTAATACCTTTCTTAGTACAAAAAATTTCAAAATTTTCATTATCGAATTCTCCACCATGATCACTTCGAATTGTTTTTAATTTTAATTGACATTTGATTTTGTTTTCTTTTAACGAAAAATTTATACATTTTGAGAGCATCATTTTTGTAACGATCCCGAATTTTAATTTTTTTTTAATTGATAATTAAATTAAATATTGATTTAAAATGGTGAGATTTATTGATAAATTGATTTGAAACATTCAAAAAAAAAATGAAATATGAACAAATTTAATGTTTTTTTTTAGTTAATAACCTTTGAATGGAACTAAAATCAAAGTTTGTAATCACATAGTAATAAAATGTTAATAACTAAAACAAATTTTCTTTCATTTAGTAAAGTGACCACATAAGTGCATGTAAATTGTAAACAAGAAACAAAGTAAAACAAGACAAAGGTCATTTACAAAAGTATAAAAGAAATAACAAAACAAAACAAAGTGTTGCCAGTAAAAACAAAGAAAAGGAAGCAAGTGTAGGCAAGAAGATAATAATAATATGAATATGCAAGTAAATAAATATAAGTACTAAGCAAAAGTAGAGTTGCAGCCACCATTTTAAAACAAAACTGCATATAGTATTAAAATAGTATGAACTTGTAAATTGCAAAGTCAGTATAAAATATATGCAGGCAAAACAAAAGTGTAAGTTCATGCAAAGAAAAAAGTATAAGCTAACAAAGTACAAACACAAAAGGGAAATACAACCTGAAACAAGCAAAAGCAAAGTAAAGAAGTATAAGTAAGTATTCAACAAAAGACAACAGCATATTGAAATTTAATATAAATAACTATGTACAAACTTATGCATCCAATCCCATCATCTCAGCCGAGATGCAAAATATGGAGACAAGGTACCAAAACATTAAATGCATGTTAGCACAAAGGAAAATATGCAGCCGAGACAAAGCAAGTACAAACAAAATATATTCAAGTAAATATCTACAAAGCTTATAAAACAAGACCAACAGCAATAAATGTTAGCACACAATTTGTATATGTCAGCCACCATATATGTAAGAAAGAAAAAAATAAGTATGAAGGGTTGTACATGGTAATTAATGTTAGCATATCTTAATACCACTTCAGCCACCAAGATCAAAGAAAAATCTCTGCTCTTCATTGTACAAAATAATGTTTTTGTCCTGCTTTGTACAAAACAAATTTATAATCACCCTGTACAATATGATACCCTGTACAACACTGTCTTCTTCATACACACACACACACACCCATATTTCTCATTTCATTCGAAAAGAAAAAGAAACACAGCAAAGCTAGAGAAAGAAAAAAAAATAAACACCATTTCATACTGCAACAAACTTCAGTTTAAACATAATCAATTCAAACCAGAGGAGAGGATCAAATTGCAGGCTTCAACTTTCTACAACCTGTTCCAACACAAAAGAAGCTCTGTTATTTATCTTTGGAAAATCACTGTGAGTAACACTTTTATTAAAAAAAATTAACTTAAGTATAGATTAGTTATTTGTTTACTCTAGAATGAAGTGTGCTTGCATGAGAATTTACAAGTGCATTTCTGGAAAATATGTGAATATATGTACATTGAGTAAGCTGCTGTGATTTTTAATTGTTCTGTCATAATTCCCAGGCTTAAGAAATTGTTTGGAAATTTCTTTCCATTGAATCCAATTTGTGTAAAGATGTATGATTTAAACAATATATAGTTTATGTAAAAATAAGTTAAAGTTTTGATAAAATAAAAACTGTAATGCCTGGAAACAAAAGATAACAGAGAAAACTTTTAGTAAGTGAAAATTTAAATAGCCAGATGTGTTGATCCGGAGGTATAAATCGATTACTTAAACAAAAACTTGAATTTCAAAACTAAAATCAGGATTTTTAGTTTGAAATTAGAAGAGCATTTCTGGTTCATCTAGAAATGGTATTTTGGCATGTCACGGTCAATCTAGCAGGTCGGGGTGGCCATGGTTCTTCCTGGTGATGGAGTTTTGATCGTAGTTTATAGGAAAAATGGTAGTCGATGGGTTAAAGCATTGAGGCAGTGGGAATTTGTGATTAAAGTATTTAACCCTAGTTTTACTGATGCTTATATTTGTGATCGCCACGTCGTCGTCATAGCATCGAGTGTGGCCGTGTTTGGAGGGGAGGTGTTTGGGTCGTGGATGAGCATGTAGGCGAAGGGAGCGGTGATGCTGGAGGTCGTAGTTGTCAGGCCGAGGCATTTTTGTGAGTGGGGATGGGTTCGAAGTTATCGAGCTATGCTCGATTTTGATCGACAATGAAATTGGGGTGTTTGATGATTTGTGGTCAACGTTGAGGTGATTTGCGACTTGAAGGGGGTGTTCTCGATCGCCAGAGCCCCGGCGCCGCCGCGTACACGTGCACGTGCACGGTGGCATTTCGATGGTCAGGGTGGCGTCGCGATTTGTCGCTAGTGATGCACGAGGTTTTTGGGAAATTTCTTCGGGTTCCTGGTGCTTGCGCGCGTGAGTGTTAATACTGCAGTAATTTAATTTAAGTTTGAAAAAAAAAGAGGAAGAAGAAGATGCTGCAGGGGTTGTTCGCGAGATTTGTCTCGAGAAATTCCCGAGCAGATTTGTGTGGAGACTCGAAGTAATCTTCGAGTGTCTCTGGTAGAAAGGTTGCCCAGGTTCTATAACAGAACCTTCTATGTTTCTAAGTTTTAGAATTTAAATTTTTTTTTAACAAAGCTTAAACAAGTTTAAAACACAGAAGTTTAAATATAAATTTAAGTTAGTTTACAACATAGTTGGGCGTAAATAAGTTTTTACGTTTAAATTGTTTTAATAACAATTTAGGGTATATAAAAAAAAATTTGATTTGCAAAGAAAAGTTTTAAACAAAGTTGAAAACAAATATGAAATCTGGATTTGAACGTATATTTGAATTTCAGATTTTGAAATTAAAGAATGATTTATTTAATTCATAAATAATTTAGTTTAATTTATAATTAGAAACGATTAATAATGAATTAATCTAATTTCTTAAGAAAGAAATTAAAGAAATGCTATTAGTTAAAGAGGATAATTAATTATGAATTATCAAGTAACAAAATTAATGTGATAAATTTTGGTAACAAATTAGATTAATTAATTGAATCAATTGTAAATTGATAATTACTTCATGAAAGCAATTAAGGGGTTAATTACTAATAAGCAATTAAATTTGGATATTTTGATTAAATTAATGATAAAGATAAATTGGTAATTAACGATTTGTTATTATGAGATGATTGCTTAATGGTAAGTAATTAAAGAGTAAATTTCTTGAAATAATGAATTAAGAAGTTAATTAATTATATAATTGGTTCAAGAGTCAATTTAATTAATATGATTGATTAAGAATAATTTAATTAATTAAAGTGTTTGATAAATTAATTTATATCAAATGATTTGGAATTAATAAACCAGAATGGGATAATAAATTCGTAAGTAATTAAATTTATTTACTTGGAAATAAATTGAATTGATTAGGATTAAACGATTAATTGATCCTACTTATAAATGATTATTAAATGCTTAACCTTACTTATGGATGATTGTATAGTATGAAATGCTTTGAATTAATTGTCCTATCTGATCTGTGGTATCTTGTTTTGTGACTGTGTATAATTTATCCATTCATTTACATTGTTATATTATCTGTGAATCTGTGGATGGACGATAAGCGTTATAGTTTATATCGCTTATTAACTATATTCTGTGTTTTGATCTATGATTGAATGATGTTGCACTATTTGTGTTAAACCCCTGGACCACACTTATACACACACAAATATGGATTTCATGAGGAAATCGATTAAGTCACAAATTTTTGAAAAAAGTTTTGATTTTGAATTTTAAATTCAAATGGTTTGAAAATAAGATTGGGTTTTAAGTGAAAAGCTTTTGAAATGGAATTTCAAAGATGAAGCTTATTTTGAATAACTTGATAAAATTTGAAATTTAAATAATTTATTTAAATTTAAAATCAAAATTTGAAACTGAATACTATGATTTGAAACTAGGGATTAAAAATGTTATACCAGTTATATATGGGTTGAACCATTTTAAAATGTATTAATTTGGGAATATGAATATGAATTAAGAACTTTAATTTGTGCAAATATAATTGGATTTTTCTGAAACGAAAACTATTTGTTTTCAATTAATTAAAGCTTTCACAGAAGTAATGAACTTCCAATTTGTGTTAAAATGATTTCTAGTTTAAAATGAAAATGATTTCCAAGTTATAGAAACGGTTTGAAAGCAATAAGTTAAATCTTAGATTTAAAGATTTAACGAGTTAATCCTATCGAAATGAAATTATTTTGGAAATCTATGAATTGATCTTTGTGAAATAAATCTTTTTGTTTAAAGATTTGAAATGGTAATTTGTTTAAACCATTTGAAAGAAATGTTTGAATAATTAAGTTGTGACTTAATTGAAATCCCAATATCCATATGTTTTTAAATATTGCGCTCACTATTCGGTTTAGCCGGGAGAGGACCTTTGTGTCATATATCCCATTCCGAAAATGTGATACGTCGTTATGGATAGCATTTGAAGACCGGTGTTGAAGACCGGATATTTTCGAAAACGGAAGGACAACTCGTCGAATGTCTTTGCATCGACTGGTCCCCGGTATAGAGACTCCATATGTGATGGGAAGTCCGAACGTGATTAGTGAATATCTGGATTGCAAGGGCTTCTTTGGAAGTGCCTTCGGTTCTATTCGAACCCGGAACAGACTTGTATGGATTGTGTGTCTGACATTACACTTTGAGATATAAAGCAGATTCCTTTCAAATACATTTCTGTTGGTGGCGGAGAATTTATTCTCTTAGCTTAACACCCTTCTCTGAGACGTACGAGCTCAGAGGTTATGTAGTTGAAGGTTGTCAGCGATATATTCCCAATTTGGTAACGTGACATGCTAAGTGTTGCTGTGAAATGATCATTGTTTGATCATTTGTGATATGATCATTTGTTTGATCATTTATCTTTGTGATCATTACTTTGATCATTTGTTGACCCAAAGCATGGCTTTGTACCAAAGCGTGGCTTTGTGGACGAGACTTCGTCGAGCCTCACACCCCGGAATGGTCAAAACAGGAAAGATGCGGCAAGGTTATTAGGGGGTAGCGCCCCTTTAGGGTATGTTCATTTCCTTCTGGAAAGGGGTGGTATCATGGTATGGAGCCCAGATACTTACTCATGTGGAAAACACTCTATTTACTATAGTGTGATGTTGGTTATCGAGCGCTCGGTTAAAGGTCCTAAAGGACCGGGGGATGGCATATTCGTGTCAGTTGTTACCCAGTTAGGGGTAATCCGGCTTTGTGTTGGCAGAGATCCGGTTAGGTTCTCGGGGACGTCCTTCCAGAGGCGTTCTCATGTGGCAACGGGAAGTTCCTTGGCCTGACCATTTGTTGGAAATCCAAAGAAACAATACGAGCCTTGTACGGTTTTAGTTGTAGAACCTGCCAGTCACTTATGGTGGCGCCCCACTGTTTGGATGGTAGCTATAGTAGGCATAGTTCGAAATGTCTATGCTGGCTAAGATTTATATTCTACTTTCAAAATATTTTCTGCACCGTGCACTTATAATAATAATATCAAATAAATTTTCTGCGTAATAAGCATGTTTGACTATCATAAGAAGAAATCTCCTCCAAGTCTGCGTTTGCATTGTGTGTGTGGCGGGAGGTCTTATGGTAGTTTCATTTTCAAAAAGCATTGCGAATTTACTTTAAAATTCTTTTATTGATTGAATTAAAAGATAAACTGTTTTTGTTGTTCACACCAGTCCCATGACTGATCCGGAGTTTATTGTTCCTTTCCTAAACTCTGGGTGCTCATTATTTTCTACACGAGCAGTCTAGAGTTGAGTTTTTCAGATAGTTAGATATAGTGGATTATCTGGAGTTAGTTCAGTCTTTGGTTCGCACCAGTCTTGCTTATCTTTGTGCATCGTTATGGGAGTCCGAGCTATTGCTGGATTAGTTGTTGGAGATGGAGTTCAGATTTGGAGTTCTCCGTTGAAGACTATCTTGGAGATTTTCCGCTGCTAGTGTTATCTATTTTTTTTCCGCTGCTATTTGTTGTATCATATCTCTGATGTATATTGATATCATTGTATCATCTGTTGTATCAGATATTGTATCAATGCTGTATATCAATGTATTATTCTTTTATTCCGCTGTGATGTTTACTTAATTGTGTTATAAGCTCCGGCGAATCGGATTTGAACGATCGAATCTACGGCTTTCGAGTACGAATGAAGTATGGATGTCGATTTTCGAGCGGGCAAAATTCGTTATCGTTACATGTGGTATCAGAGCTAAGGTTGAAACTTTAGCTCAGGAGTATAACACATTAAGTAGCTCATTAGAGATAGGGTGAAGTAAACCCTAGAATGAGTAATCCCTAAGATATCCATTTGAATGCCTCAGTAAATTCTCTTACTATCCACTGATAGTGAGTATGAGTGCGAGAAGAGAACGAGATAGGGGACAGGGAAGTATCACTATAAATGGTCAATTTCCTGTAACAGTGGAAACAATCTTTTCTCTATCAATCTCTTTGTTCAGCATCTCTTTTCAATTCTTTGATAGTTCCTGGTAGATCCAGGAAGGAAATTCGAGATATTAATATGGGACATAAACTCCAATTTGGCCAAAATTGTTTGTTTGGATGAATTGGTTGCTTTGGTTGATATGGTTGATAGATATACTTTAGTTTTAAACTGAAAAAAATATTGAAATTGTTTCTCTATCTTTCATCTATCTTCATTATTTCTCTCTGGCGAATTTCGAGGACGAAATTCTTTTTAAGGGGGGAAGTCTGTAACGATCCCGAATTTTAATTTTTTTTAATTGATAATTAAATTAAATATTGATTTAAAATGGTGAGATTTATTGATAAATTGATTTGAAACATTCAAAAAAAAATGAAATATGAACAAATTTAATGTTTTTTTTAGTTAATAACCTTTGAATGGAACTAAAATCAAAGTTTGTAATCACATAGTAATAAAATGTTAATAACTAAAACAAATTTTCTTTCATTTAGTAAAGTGACCACATAAGTGCATGTAAATTGTAAACAAGAAACAAAGTAAAACAAGACAAAGGTCATTTACAAAAGTATAAAAGAAATAACAAAACAAAACAAAGTGTTGCCAGTAAAAACAAAGAAAAGCAAGCAAGTGTAGGCAAGAAGATAATAATAATATGAATATGCAAGTAAATAAATATAAGTACTAAGCAAAAGTAGAGTTGCAGCCACCATTTTAAAACAAAACTGCATATAGGATTAAAATAGTATGAACTTGTAAATTGCAAATTCAGTATAAAATATATGCAGGCAAAACAAAAGTGTAAGTTCATGCAAAGAAAAAAGTATAAGCTAACAAAGTACAAACATAAAAGGGAAATACAACCTGAAACAAGCAAAAGCAAAGTAAAGAAGTATAAGTAAGTATTCAACAAAAGACAACAGCATATTGAAATTTAATATAAATAACTATGTACAAACTTATGCATCCAATCCCATCATCTCAGCCGAGATGCAAAATATGGAGACAAGGTACCAAAACATTAAATGCATGTTAGCACAAAGGAAAATATGCAGCCGAGACAAAGCAAGTACAAACAAAATATATTCAAGTAAATATCTACAAAGCTTATAAAACAAGACCAATAGCAATAAATGTTAGCACACAATTTGTATATGTCAGCCACCATATATGTAAGAAAGAAAAAAATAAGTATGAAGGGTTGTACATGGTAATTAATGTTAGCATATCTTAATACCACTTCAGCCACCAAGAGCAAAGAAAAATCTCTGCTCTTCATTGTACAAAATAATGTTTTTGTCCTGCTTTGTACAAAACAAATTTATAATCACCCTGTACAATATGATACCCTGTACAACACTGTCTTCTTCATACACACACACACACACACCCATATTTCTCATTTCATTCGAAAAGAAAAAGAAACACAGAAAAGCTAGAGAAAGAAAAAAAAATAAACACCATTTCATACTGCAACAAACTTCAGTTTAAACATAATCAATTCAAACCAGAGGAGAGGATCAAATTGCAGGCTTCAACTTTCTACAACCTGTTCCAACACAAAAGAAGCTCTGTTATTTATCTTTGGAAAATCACTGTGAGTGACACTTTTATTAAAAAAAAAATTAACTTAAGTATAGATTAGTTATTTGTTTACTCTAGAATGAAGTGTGCTTGCATGAGAATTTACAAGTGCATTTCTGGAAAATATGTGAATATATGTACATTGAGTAAGCTGCTGTGATTTTTAATTGTTCTGTGCATAATTCCCAGGCTTAAGAAATTGTTTGGAAATTTCTTTCCATTGAATCCAATCTGTGTAAAGATGTATGATTTAAACAATATATAGTTTATGTAAAAATAAGTTAAAGTTTTGATAAAATAAAAACTGTAATGCCTGGAAACAAAAGATAACAGAGAAAACTTTTAATAAGTGAAAATTTAAATAGCAAGATGTGTTGATCCGGAGGTATAAATCGATTACTTAAACAAAAACTTGAATTTCAAAACTAAAATCAGGATTTTTAGTTTGAAATTGGAAGAGCATTTCTGGTTCATCTAGAAATGGTATTTTGGCATGTCACGGTCAATCTAGCAAGTCGGGGTGGCCATGGTTCTTCCTGGTGATGGAGTTTTGATCGTAGTTTATAGGAAAAATGGTAGTTGATGGATTAAAGCATTGAGGCAGTGGGAATTTGTGATTAAAGTATTTAACCCTAGTTTTACTGATGCTTATATTTGTGATCGCCACATCGTCGTCATAGCATCGAGTGCGGCCGCGTTTGGAGAGGAGGTGTTTGGGTCGTGGATGAGCATGTAGGCGAAGGGAGCGGTGATGCTGGAGGTCGTAGTTGTCAGGCCGAGGCATTTTTGTGAGTGGGGATGGGTTCGAAGTTATCGAGCTATGCTCGATTTTGATCGACAATGAAATTGGGGTGTTTGATGATTTGTGGTCAACGTTGAGGTGATTTGCGACTTGAAGGGGGTGTTCTCGATCGCCAGAGCCCCGGCGCCGCCGCGTACACGTGCACGTGCACGGTGGCATTTCGATGGTCAGGGTGGCGTCGCGATTTGTCGCGAGTGATGCACGAGGTTTTTGGGAAATTTCTTCGGGTTCCTGGTGCTTGCGCACGTGAGTGTTAATACTGCAGTAGTTTAATTTAAGCTTGAAAAAAAAAGAGGAAGAAGAAGAAGATGCTGCAGGGGTTGTTCGCGAGATTTGTCTCGAGAAATTCCCGAGCAGATTTGTGTGGAGACTCGAAGTAATCTTCAAGTGTCTCGGGTAGAAAGGTTGCCCAGGTTCTATAACAGAACCTGTTATGTTTCTAAGTTTTAGAATTTTTTTTTTAACAAAGCTTAAACACGTTTAAAACACAGAAGTTTAAATATAAATTTAAGTTAGTTTACAACATAGTTGGGCGTAAATAAGTTTTTACGTTTAAATTGTTTTAATAACAATTTAGGGTATATAAAAAAAAATTTGATTTGTAAAGAAAAGTTTTAAACAAAGTTGAAAACAAATATGAAATCTGGATTTGAACGTATATTTGAATTTCAGATTTTGAAATTAAAGAATGATTTATTTAATTCATAAATAATTTAGTTTAATTTATAATTAGAAACGATTAATAATGAATTAATCTAATTTCTTAAGAAAGAAATTAAAGAAATGCTATTAGTTAAAGAGGATAATTAATTATGAATTATCAAGTAACAAAATTAATGTGATTAATTTTGGTAACAAATTAGATTAATTAATTGAATCAATTGTAAATTGATAATTACTTCATGAAAGCAATTGAGGGGTTAATTACTAATAAGCAATTAAATTTGGATATTTTGATTAAATTAATGATAAAGATAAATTGGTAATTAATGATTTGTTATTATGAGATGATTGCTTTATGGTAAGTAATTAAAGAGTAAATTTCTTAAAATAATGAATTAAGAAGTTAATTAATTATATAATTGGTTCAAGAGTCAATTTAATTAATATGATTGATTAAGAATAATTTAATTAATTAAAGTGTTTGATAAATTAATTTATATCAAATGATTTGGAATTAATAAACCAGAATGGGATAATAAATTCACAAGTAATTAAATTTATTTACTTGGAAATAAATTGAATTGATTAGGATTAAACGATAAATTGATCCTACTTATAAATGATTATTAAATGCTTGACCTTACTTATGGATGATTGTATAGTATGAAATGCTTTGAATTGATTGTCCTATCTGATCTGTGGTATCTTGTTTTGTGACTGTGTATAATTTATCCATTCATTTACATTGTTATATTATCTGTGAATCTGTGGATGGACGATAAGCGTTATAGTTTATATCGCTTATCAACTATATTCTGTGTTTTGATCTATGATTGAATGATGTTGCACTATTTGTGTTAAACCCCTGGACCATACTTATACACACACAAATATGGATTTCACGAGGAAATCGATTAAGTCACAGATTTTTGAAAATAGTTTTGATTTTGAATTTTAAATTCAAATGGTTTGAAAATAAGATTGGGTTTTAAGTGAAAAGCTTTTGAAATGGAATTTCAAAGATGAAGCTTATTTTGAATAACTTGATAAAATTTGAAATTTAAATAATTTGATTTAAATTTAAATTCAAAATTTGAAACTGAATACTATGATTTGAAACTAGGGATTAAAAATGTTATACCAGTTTATGGGTTGAACCATTTTAAAATGTATTAATTTGGGAATATGAATATGAATTAAGAACTTTAATTTGTGCAAATATAATTGGATTTTTCTGAAACGAAAACTATTTGTTTTCAATTAATTAAAGCTTTCACAGAAGTAATGAACTTCCAATTTGTGTTAAAATGATTTCTAGTTTAAAATGAAAATGATTTCCAAGTTATAGAAACGGTTTGAAAGCTATAAGTTAAATCTTTGATTTAAAGATTTAACGAGTTAGTCCTATCGAAATGAAATTATTTTGGAAATCTATGAATTGATCTTTGTGAAATAAATATTTTTGTTTAAAGATTTGAAATGGTAATTTGTTTAAACCATTTGAAAGAAATGTTTGAATAATTAAGTTGTGACTTAATTGAAATCCCAATATCCATATGTTTTTAAATATTGCGCTCACTATTCGGTTTAGCCGGGAGAGGACCTTTGTGTCATATATCCCATTCCGAATATGTGATACGTCGTTATGGATAGCATTTGAAGACCGGTGTTGAAGACCGGATATTTTCGAAAACGGAAGGACAACTCGTCGAATGTCTTTGCATCGACTGGTCCCCGGTATAGAGACTCCATATGTGATGGGAAGTCCGAGCGTGATTAGTGAATATCCGGATTGCAAGGGCTTCTTTGGAAGTGCCTTCGGTTCTGTTCGAACCCGGAACAGACTTGTATGGATTGTGTGTCTGACATTACACTTTGAGATATAAAGCAGATTCCTTTCAAATACATTTCTGTTGGTGGCGGAGAATTTATTCTCTTAGCTTAACACCCTTCTCTGAGACGTACGAGCTCAGAGGTTATGTAGTTGAAGGTTATCAGCGATATATTCCCAATTTGGTAATGTGACATGCTAAGTGTTGCTGTGAAATGATCATTGTTTGATCATTTGTGATATGATCATTTGTTTGATCATTTATCTTTGTGATCATTACTTTGATCATTTGTTGACCCAAAGCATGGCTTTGTACCAAAGCGTGGCTTTGTGGACGAGACTTCGTCGAGCCTCACACCCCGGAATGGTCAAAACAGGAAAGATGCGGCAAGGTTATTAGGGGGTAGCGCCCCTTTAGGGTATGTTCATTTCCTTCTGGAAAGGGGTGGTATCATGGTATAGAGCCCAGATACTTACTCATGTGGAAAACACTCTATTTACTATAGTGTGATGTTGGTTATCGAGCGCTCGGTTAAAGGTCCTAAAGGACCGGGGGATGGCATATTCGTGTCAGTTGTTACCCAGTTAGGGGTAACCCGGCCTTGTGTTGGCAGGGATCCGGTTAGGTTCTCGGGGACGTCCTTCCAGAGGCATTATCATGTGGCAATGGGAAGTTCCTTGGCCTGACCATTTGTTGGAAATCCAAAGAAACAATACGAGCCTTGTACGGTTTTAGTTGTAGAACCTGCCATTCACTTATGGTGGCGCCCCACTGTTTGGATGGTAGCTATAGTAGGCATAGTTCGAAATGTCTATGCTGGCTAAGATTTATATTCTACTTTTGAAATATTTTCTGCACCATGCACTTATAATAATAATATCAAAGAAATTTTCTGCGTATTAAGCGTGTTTGACTATCATAAGAAGAAATCTCCTCCAAGTCTACGTTTGCATTGTGTGTGTGGCGGGAGGTCTTATGGTAGTTTCATTTTCAAAAAGCATTGCGAATTTACTTTAAAATTCTTTTATTGATTGAATTAAAAGATAAACTGTTTTTGTTGCTAACACCAGTCCCATGACTGATCCGGAGTTTATTGTTCCTTTCCTAAACTCTGGGTGCTCATTATTTTCTACACGAGCAGTCTAGAGTTGGGTTTTTCAGATAGTTAGATATAGTGGATTATCTGGAGTTAGTTCAGTCTTTGGTTTGCACCAGTCTTGCTTATCTTTGTGCATCGTTATGGGAGTCCGAGCTATTGCTGGATTAGTTGTTGGAGATGGAGTTCAGATTTGGAGTTCTCCGTTGAAGACTATCTTGGAGATTTTCCGCTGCTAGTGTTATCTATTTTTTTTTCCGCTGCTATTTGTTGTATCATATCTCTGATGTATATTGATATCATTGTATCATCTGTTGTATCAGATATTGTATCAATGCTGTATATCAATGTATTATTCTTTTATTCCGCTGTGATGTTTACTTAATTGTTATAAGCTCCGGCAAATCGGATTTGAACGATCGAATCTACGGCATTCGAGTACGAATGAAGTATGGATGTCGATTTTCGAGCGGGAAAAATTCGTTATCGTTACAATTTTTATGTTTTAGAAAAATCATTTACGTAAACCTTGAAAAATCTCTATAATTACAAAGACATGTCTATTATGATTATAGATTTTATTTGCAAAGGACCGAAAAGATCTAAATGAAGAAGTTCAAGGAGTTGAGAGGTAGAAATTATATCTTCTGATTTAAAGGAACATTTTTTATTGTTTTACTAATTGACATGCACCACGGAGATTATTAACATCAAAACTCATTTTAGGAAGAACCCTAACTAGACCAAATTTAGCAATCTTGATAGGCATTTGAAATGACCAAATCTTTTTTACTAAATCCAATAGTCGCCCTATTCAGCCAAAAGACATAAATTATTATTTGACACTTTCATACTTAATATATAGATCTTTCTTTTCCTAATGTCTTCAAAGATAATGTTTGAATCATTACCTTCAATTTGACACTTATCTTTTTCAAATTTAATTTTAAATCCCTTATCGCATAATTGACTAATGCCTAGCAGGTTATATTTTAAATTCCTAACAGACAATTCATTTGAAATAGTAGGAATTTAAAATTACCGATATCGTCGATGCCAATCACACATCCTTTAGGGTTCTCTCCATAATTGATTAATCCACCATCTTTGTAAACAAAATCCTTCAAGTTCTTCGGAATTTCAATCATGTGTCTTGAGCATTCACTATGCAATATCAACTTATCCTTTTTGATTTATAATGCGTGATCATCAAATATCTATTCATCAAAAGCCATGTAACATATTCGTTCCTCCAATTTACACATTTTCAAAAGATCAAGAGGTTTTTCATAATGAACGGATGCAAATTTATGAAAAAATATTATGTTGATTTTGCAAAACAATTTTCTAAAATAGTATTAAAAATATTATCAATAACTTTTGTCGTTAAAACATTTCAAAAATCAAATTATGAAATTTTGAAAACTAGTGCACCGATACCAAATACTAATTTGCGGAATAAGGACCTTAAGGCTAGTTTAACAATAGACGGGGTGTAAATAGTGTTTACTAAAATTTATAAATCCTTTTGAATTCTATTAAGATTATAGTTTAAATAATGCAAATTGACAATCATAGTTGCAAACAAAGATGGATATAAATGCAGTAAAGGCAAAAGGCAAAGTGTCAGAGAGATCACAACATGAATTTTATATCGGATCAAAGTTACCCTACATCAAGTCCCATACAATTTCTTATACGGATTTCTTTCCAAAAGTTAAAGTTTATACAATCTCAATTTCAAGGCTCTGAGACACATGTTTTAGATTTTTCGAGCTCTGGGTACACTCCCTAGATTCAGATGGGAAACTAGCATACCCACTTCGATTCAAACGGGACACCAAGCACATCCACTTGATTTAGAGGGGGCACAAGCACACCCATTTGGATTTCAAGAACACCGAGCACACCAAGAATATAAGAGTGCGATTTGATGAAGTTTACAAAATCAATTTCTTGACCTTGAATACAAGTGATCCTATAACCTCTTAAATAACACTTTGATCTTGATTTGAGTGAGAGAGATGAGAAAGATTTGGGAGTAAATGGTGGAGAATCAAATTAATGGAGTTTGGATTTGATTCGGATTCAATTTGAGAAGATTTTGGTAGAATTTCTTTTAGAATTCAAAAGAGTGAAAGAGGTGGAGAAAATATCCAAAATTCATTGAGATAAACCCTATTTATAAAGAAACAACGGTCACGTTCTTTCACGAAAAGATACAATGCAAAGACACGTCCATCCAAAATTTGAGTTTCAAAATATCGAACTATATGTCAACATATAGGTTCAATGTGTGTCGACATACTCTTTGTAAATTTGAAAAACACTTAACTAAAATTTATTTTGAAAATATTAGGTTTTGTAAAATATATTGATACTTGTAAAACCATTTAAATATAGTTTATACATATTTTAATCATTATAAAACTTAAGAAAACTTTATAAAATTATTTTGAAATATTTTTAACATATAAAGGATTTAAATATTTATTTCTACAAAAATAACGTAAAACTAAATCTATATTTAAAACAAAATATTAATAAATGTCAAAATATACCTTTGAAAGTTATAACCATTTAAAAACTATAAATAATTTAAAGGTATATATTAGAATATAAAATAACTAAAACTTATAATAGTCTTGTAAATATTTAAAAGGTCAAGAATCATTTGAAAGCTATTTGGTAAAGATGTTTGAAAAATCGTTTTGAAAGCAAGAATATTTGAAAATCATTACTGAAAATCTAAGATATTTGAAAATCATTAAAATCGGTGAACATATTTTAGAAGCCTTTTTGAAAAAATAAAAAAGGGATTAAAGAAGTGCTACCAAGGTTTTAACAAAATATGACTTTATAACTTACCTTGATATCTTGAATCATCAAAACTCATGAGTCTTCAACCTTTGACTCCTGAATCTCTATATCAGCCTCTTGAATCCGCTCTTGATACTGTAAGGTCTTCTTGATCAACATCAACCTAATATCCAGCACTATACACTGTATATAACATGATAAAAACGTTAGTATCGATATTTTATATAATATCATATGGTTATTGTTATTAAAACCAATGCCTAAGATACTAACAACATGCACATACCTCTCTCCTCCTATCCCCACCTACATAGCACAAAACATCGAATGGTCAGTTCATACATGCTCCATGTTGTGCACACTTCTTTATTGCCCCGAATATGTGAAGCTTGGCTTCCCCTGTCAAATCGTGATGCCCCATATCACACGTGTGGCTACATATGTTGCACTTTACCAGAGACAGCTGCACCTTTCCATAAAGCTTCTATCCACTCGTCTTCGCACGAGAATCGCAACGCCACTCTCTGTTTCGTCTATCTCCTCCTATAACTTCGGCAAACCTAAACGCTCGTCATCAGCCCTTAAAATTCGATATCACCAAGTAACACCGCACTCAACTTTGGGACCATGGACTTGAATCCCTCATCCATAGGAGTCCAACGCATCCAACGTCGTCAATTTTTATGGACCGAAGCTCTTGATTTAATTCATTGAAGTAGGTAGCTATTATTTCATTTATAGTAGGAGGGAGGAGAAAATAATGAAAAATGTAAAGAAGGAGAAGAGTCTGGCTGTATATTTAAATTATTATATATAATTTATCTTTTAAATAAATCACCGTACGTTTTGTGCTCATACGACCACACAGGATATCTGATCGCAACAAAACTCATCTATGCACATCATCTCATTTTTCCAACCGAATGGTATAAATTTATTTGCTATCTGAGGCAACACTCTAGGAAGAAAATTTCACGCATTTCGATATAGTTTTGGACATTAAATCACCCGATCCCAAAACATACATGTTGGAGCAGTCTATTCTCTTTGACGATCTTTAGGTAAACATGACAGTTCCATTTCTAGTGTCCCTTCTTGTGATAGTCATGACTATAATAACCCGTATTTTTGATAATAGGATATCTAAATACCAAATCATTAAATAGTTAAAGTTCCACAATATGGCTTTTTAGATACAATCGAATTAGGACTCGAGACCACTTCCATTGAGTTTGGATCAATGTTGCAAAATAACATGACTATAAATATCGCTTTTCAAAATTCTTTTGCAATCAATAAATTATCTTAGGTTTTAGATACCGAATCTAGAACTCATATCTGCTTGGTGCCTTATTTTTAGACGTATGACATCATGTTTGATGCCATCTTTTTGGGCATAAAACCACCTATTTGATACCATCAGTATAGACTTAAGATATCCTATTTGATGCCATCAGTTTCGACTTATGACGACCTATTTGATGCCATCAACTAAGACTTACAACAATGTGTTTGATGCCATTAGTTTACGCATATGACAACATGTTTGATGCTATCGAAGGCATACGACAACCTATTCGTTGCCATCAGTTTAGACTTATGATAACCCATTTGTCGCCATCTATTTCTGACTTACGACATTCTATACTATTGAAACCCTTAATCTTGATTTACATCTATGCAACCCTTGTAACTTTACAAAGCGGATCCCATGTTTTATAGAGGTGATATCTTATGTTTTAAATGTTATATAAAGTTGTTAGTGCTTTGGCATAAAATTTTGGCTAAGTAATGGGTGATGTTTTCCTTATTTTATAGAATTACTTTAAGTTATTTATCAACATTAAAGATAAATGGTTTTAAGGAAATAAAGGGTGTTTTGACCAATTTTGTCTACAATTTGCTAATGGAAAATATTACTAATTTTAAGTACTTTTATTATGTATGTGACTATTGATTGAACATATTTTACTAAATGATGTTATATGTTCTTGTTATCTATTGATTAGTTAAATTTAAATATTTTACCATTGTCATACTTACATTTCATTATCCAACACTACATTTGGAGATTTAGGGACATAATTACCAGTTTGGTTGTTCTAGTAGTGAGTATGGTTAGATTAAACTCCTGTGTGAGTAGAATTGCATCAAAGAGATTAGATAAATCAATTGCGTTAGGATGCCTAGAACTGATCAAAAAGTGATGACTCATAGATTTAAAACCAGATAAGATTTTATGTGAGACTAGTGTAGGGTTGCGCCCTATGCTTTAGCCGTTAGCCCCTGGTTGGTAAAGGTCCACGATTTCAATGCATAGGGCTTTGTCAGTAGTGAGACTAAAAGATTTATACACGCAGAAAGGAACTTGTAGCTCTATATGTTTACTATTTTGTTTAATTGGATTTTCTTCCTAACTGATTTGGAGATTTTGGGATATCTTGTTATGTTTTGGCTTAAGTTTGCCTTATAAGTTATTGATTGGCCTGCAAAACCATTAGGTTCATGGTGACCCTAGGTAAACTATGATTTGAGACAAGTAATCTATTTTTGGGAAAGGTAAACATTGGGTGTGCATAATTCTAGGATGACAGATTGTTCAGACTTACCCATGTCGCATGCATGCATGCATATGATCATGTTATGTTCTAACCATTGTGGTCGCAGGTGCATGGTTTATGATTGACATATTTGGATAAGATACTAATAAGGGGAAAAGCTGTTCCACTCAACGGCGTTATCTCACTAGATATCCTTTTGGTTCAAGATGGTATATCATTATTCAAACCGGACATTTTGTTTGATCTGAAGTTTTTATTTTTACCCTAAACCCTCAAGTACTTATCTCAATAGGTCGAGAGTGGGGATTTGTAGGTTAGACGAATAAGCTTTCACAGATGTGTAGGAGGAAAGCTAGCTAATATTAGGAATTTATTTTCTGTTATGTTATTTAAAGCTTCTATTTTTTTTAAATGGATGTAACGACAGGATTTATGACTGTCAAATATTTAAACTCTGATCACCAATAGGCATCTTTATATGTCGCTCTTGGAATATATTTGTACTTGTTATATTTTCTCAAAAAGCGTAATCGATGGGATTATGTAATGAATGTGAAAAATAATTAATGAAATGTGTATTCAATATTTTCATATTCATGTGCTCTTAATATTATAGATATAATTAATTGATCTCAGTTTGTTGTCGATAACACCATTGATGACTACAACATTGATAACGTTATTTTTGGACCTCAAATTAGGGGACGTTACAATTGTTATCCAATCATAGGTTCATGTAAAACTTAAACATATTTTGAAAACACAATCCAAATAAATCAAAGAATAAGATTGGGTATGGGATAATGCGATAGTAACATACTTGTATTTGCTATATATATATGTACGTTTTCTTTCTCTATTCACTACTCTATCTTGGACCATTCTTCCTTATGTCACTAAGGCTCATATGCAGATTACATGAAGGAAAGATATGGAAGCAGGAAATGGAAGAGTGAATCTAGGTGGAGGAAGCATCACAATTAATGAAAATGCTCGGCCCAATACTAGAAGGAACTCAGATTGATATGCAAATTCTAATCCAAATGCTAATTCTAATGTGAGTGTTGGAACCCCACCAGTAGATATAGGAACTATGTATCATTTTCTCATGAATATGATGCAACCTGAAGTTGCAGCTGGTTAGATTGGAGGAAATGTTGCTAATGCACGGGGAGCTAATTCTGAGTTATCGAATGGCAACAACTTTGCTAAGTTGAGTCGGGAATATATTAGTTTTGGAGAAAAGCCTTTTCTAGGAGTGGAGGATGCTATTGAAGTTGAGAATAACTGTTTCAGTATGAGAGAATCTTTGTTGATTTAGGTTTGAATGACGAGCATAAGAGAATGTTGACTTCTAGGCAGTTGCAAGGAGTTTCTCTGTACTAGTGGAGTGGTGTAATCATAGGTGTACCCGAGGAAGGATTGACTTGGGTTGAGTTTAGAAGAAGATTTGAGGAAAGGTTCTTGTTTAAGGTAGCCAAGTCAACCTTGCTTAGGAAGATTGTTGATTTGGAGCAATGTGAAATGTCGGTGCATGAGTATGTAATTAAGTTTGATGAGCTATCCAGATATGTCTATGCTCTTATAGATATGATAAAGAGGAATGGGAAGTGCATCTGAGGTTTGAAGTTGGAGATTCCCTGAGCAATAATGCCGCATCTCAGAGATCTTTGTAATGTAGTGATAGAAATAACAATAAGGAATAAGGATATGCTTTCAACTTTTGAAAGCAAAAGTCCGTGGAGACCCAAAGTTCTCAGGGTGAGAATAGAATGTTCTTTAAGAAGAAGGGAGCTCAGAAGAGTGGAGCTACTAAGAAAAGAAGGTTGATATTGTTTGTTATAGCTATTATAAGGAAAAGGCACTTTGTAAATGAGTGTCACTCTAGTAACAGAAAGATGGTCGTAGGAAAGAAGGTCGTAGGAAAGAAGAACGTGAAGTTCTATAACTGTAACCAAATGGGTAATACAAGAATGAATGTCTAGTACTGCCTAAGGCTGTAAAAGGGAACACTTTTGCTCTGGAACTGCCAGCTTCTAGACCAACCGTAGAAGAGAAAGGAAAGTCTATGATTGGAGGTAGGCTTTTGATTCATGGCATTCATGTTGAAGTATTATTTTATACTAGTGCATCACATTTTTATATCCCATAATGTTTGGTAGATAAGTTAAAGCTAGTACCACCGTACCTTATTACTTCCTTAAGGGTTATGAATCCAGTAGGAGGTTATGCAACTTTTGGGGTGAGATGTGGCCATTAAAAATATGAGCTTTTAAGTCATATATTTACCTGCAATTTGTATGTATTTGACTTTGTGGGTCTTGGAATTATTCTAGATATGGATTGGTTAAGCAGATATGATGTTAGGATATTTTTCCAAGATATGAATATATCACCAAAACACCCCAATAAACCTAATCGAATTATATACTCAGTAGGAAATTCGAGTTTAGATTCTTGTGCTTTATTGGATGCAATGGAAGTGGAGGGTGAAGTGAATTAGATTTTTGATGTAAGAGAGTGTGTACATGTTTTTTTGAGCAAGTTACAGGACTATCGCCAGCATGAGCTATTGAGTTTCGAATAGATCTTGTACCTGGAGCTGAACCCATAAATAGACAGCCAAGAAGAATGACACCTACTGAGGTGAAAGTGTTAAAGATGCAGCTGGTGGACTTAGAAGGAAATAATTTTATTAGATCAAGCAGTTCACCTTAGGGAGTAGCTGCAATGTTCGTGAAGAAATAGTAGGTTGTTGAGGGTGTGTATTGATTATTATAAGTTAAATCAAAAGACGATAAATATGGATGATATTCTGATATATTCTAAGAATGAACGAGATCATGAAATTCCTCTTAGAATGGTGCTAGAGTCAAAATGACAGCATCAACCAAAAGCGAAGTTTTCAAAATTTCATTTTTAGAAGAAGTGCAGTTCCTCGGTCATGTAGTTTTAGAAAATGGGTTATTCATAGATCCAACTAAGATTAAAGCTATTAATAACCAAAAAAGACCCGAGACTATGATCAAGATAAGAATTTTTCTGGGGTTCATTGGTTATTATCGGAGATTCTACAAAGATTTCTCTCATATAGTGGTACTTATGACTAAACTGACAAGGAAGGGTGTAAAGTATGTTTGGACCGATAAATATGAAGAAGCATTCTTAAAGCTAAAACATTTATTTACTAGTGCGCCCATGTTAGCTTTCCCAGATGGGAATCAAGATTTAAGGTTGTATGCTAATGCATATGGGGCAAGCTTAGGAGTTATGTTGATGCAAAGAGGTAAAGTGATCGCCTACACTTCTTGACAGCTTCGACCACGTCAAGTTAGATATCTGACTCATGATTTAGAGTTGACAGCAGTGATCTTTGCTTTAAAAATGTCTATCTTTTAGGAGAATGGTTCAAATTATTTATGGATTATAAGTCTTTTAAGTATTTATTTTATCAGAAGGTGTTGAATATGAGACAACAAAGGTGGCTAGAGTTTTTGGCGGCTTATGATTTTGATATCGAGTATGCGTTAGGGAAAGGAAGCAAAGTTGCAGATGCATTTAGCAGAAAACACCAAAGTGTGGTGTTGGCTATGTTAGCAGAATGTAGAGATTTGGAGGCATTGACTACTTGTGGTGTAAGGTTAAGATTGACGGCTAGTTCTAGTTAGAGTACCGCAATGTTTTAATGTTTGAAAGTTTGGCCAGTAATGATCAAACGGTTTGCTTCTAGGCAGAAAGATAACCTATTACTAGCTACATAGATTGGAAGAAGTAAAGAGGGAACTCAAATTGATAATTTAAAAGGTTTTAGTCTTGACTATAATGGATGGTTGAGGTAGTAGGGACAGTTTTTTGTTCCTAACGTTTGTAGTCTAAAAAAGGAAGTTCTTGGCGAATTTTGTCCATCAAAGTTTACTATTCATCCTAGAGGAACTAAAAATGTATTAAGATATGAAGAAACGTTTCTTCTGGGAAGGAATGAAAAGAGATGTAGACTTGTGGGTGAAATAATGTTTGAATTACCAGCAAGTAAAAGTCGAGCATCAGAAACCAAGTGGATTTCTTCAACTTTTGAAAGTGCCACTTTTGAAATGGGATTCCATATCCATGGATTTTATTGATGATTTTCCAAGGTCGAATTAGTGAAATGAAAGCATATGGATTGTGGTAGATAGACCGACCAAGAATGCACACTTTATTCCTGTTAAGTTGACAAGGATGACACTTACCTTAGAGAACTTGTTTATGAAGAATATTGTAAGACTTCATTGATATCCTAGTAGTATAGTCAGTGATAGAGATACTTTGTTCACTAGTGAATTCTGGAAGAGTCTGCAAGAAGTATTAGGTACCAAGCTAAAGATGGGTATTGCTTAGCATCGACAAATGGATTGGCAAACGGAAAGAGTTAACAAAGTTCTCGAATTATTTTTAAGGGCTTGTGTACTAGGCTTTGGAGGGTCATGGGATGATCATTTTCAGTTAAACGAGTTTTCCTATAATAATAGTTATCAGGCTAGTATAAGAATGATGCCTTTCGAAGCTTTTTATGGAAGGTCATGCAAATCAATAGCATGTTGGTTAGAGACCGGAGACGGATTGATTCTTGGTCCAAATATGGTGAGAGAAGCCATAGAAAAGATTGAGTAGATCCAAGAAAGGATGAAGGAAACTCGGTCTATGAAGAAAAATTACGCATATAAAATATGCAAGGATTTAGAGTTCTCGGTTGGAGACTATTTTTGGTTAAAATATCACCGATGACGGATGTGATATTATTTGGGAAGTAAGGAAAATTGGTACCGAGATATGTTCATCCATTTCCTATTACATAAAGGATCTAGAAACTTGCTTATCGGATAGAGTTATCATATAGTTTAGCTGGAGTCTATAATGTTTTTCATATTTTTCATCTTAGAAAGTGTATGCATGATCTAGAGACTACTATTGCACGGATTGCATTGAAAGATTTAGTAAAGGAACCATATATGCCTTTTGTGAAACAACCAGTTTTTATTGAAGCGAGAGATGAGAAGAGGTTAGGGAATAAGACAATCAACTTAGTGAAAGTCAGTTGAGTGACAACGAAAAAGACTGTATTTGGAAGATAGAGGACATGATTAGAGATACTTTACCCTGAGCTGTTTTGATGGTATGACCTAAATTTGTTATATAGTTGTTTAGCTAGTAGGATATACTAACATTTTTGTTATATGTTTGTTACATATGTTTACAAGATTAATATGTTTGTTGAGTTCTTTATCATACTTTCAAGGGGGAATTTCTTTAAGGAGGGGAACTATAACACCCCTCATTTTTGTTAGCGTTATTTAGAAGATTTTTTAAAATTAAATAGAATAACATGTGTGTGTGATGTGATAAGGAGAATGAGATTTGTAATTAATTTAAGGTATGCCTTAAGTAATCAATTAATAAGGATCTTTTGAACATAAAATAAAAAGAAATTAATGAGAATATTTTCTTTATTCATTCCCTATACCCTTCCTCTCTCATTCAGTACCATTTCATCATCAAAAACATCAAAATTAAACTTAAGAAAGGTCGGCTATTGTTTATAGGAAAAGGAATAAGAAAGCTAAGGAAATCAAGGGGAAAAGCTTAGGGAAACTAATCTACACCAAATCTCAATCTCTCTTATCAAGTTTAAGATGAATAATACTACATATCTCATTTGTTTATGTTTATTTTTGGATCTATGGATGATTTTCAATTTGGTTATGATAATATGTCATGTTTGATTAATTATATCATTATTTATTGCATGATAATTTATTGGAACTTTTATGGAATAATTCTCAAGGGCTATAAAGGTAAAAACCAAATTTTTGATCTTTAATTGACTTATAATTCAAATATGTTGTGTAAATTATTTTTTAGAGATGGGTTTTTAATTTCATAATTTTCCAAGTTCAATGAATATTTATGGATTTCTTAAGATGGAAAAAGTGTTTATTTCGGGTTTTAATTATTAAAAATAATAAAATTAATATTTTTGTCCCAAAATTTTTATATATGAAGGAAGATTGAAAATCAAATTTTTAGTGATTTTTGGGAACTTTTCCTAAGTGTTTATTATTTCCTACGAATTTTTGATGATAGAAAAGCTCTTAATTAATATTAATTAATGATATTAATTATAATAGTTTGCAAATTGTTATGGGGAAGTAAAGTGTGATCTTCCAACAAACTCTGAAAAGAATATGAAAAGAGAATTTGCTATCTAATAAAAATTTGACAAGAGGCAAGAGTTTGTGGAAAGTATTATCTTTAAAAGGAAATAATTCACTTTTCAAGCTATTATAGAAATGCCATTCCTTTGGCTGATGACTTAGGATATCTTTTTGGTTAATGAAAATCTATATACTTGGCTAGTGACTTACAATATCCTTTAACTAATGACTTACGGTATCCTTTGGTTGGTGACTTACAATATTCCTTTGGTTAATGGAACTCTATATCCTTTAGCAGATGACTTACGATATCCTTTTCCTAATGACTTACAATATACCTTTGGCTGATGAAACTCTATATCCTTTGGACTTACAATATCCCTTTGGTTGTTGAAACTCTATATCCTTTGGTTGATGACTTATGATATCCTCTGGCTATTGACTAACGATATCCTCTGGTTGATGAAACTCTATATCGTTTAGCTGATGACCTACGATATCCTGTGGCTGATGACTTATGGTATACCTTTAGCAGAAGAAACTCTATATCCTTTGGTTGATGACTTACGGTATCCCTTTGGCAGATGAAACTCATATCCTTTAGTCGATGACTTCCAATATCCGTTTGGCTGATGACTTATGACATCATGTTTGATACCATCTTTTTAGACCTATGACATCATATTTGATGCCACCATTTTAGAACTACAACATCATGGTTTATGCCATCGTTTTAGACCTATGATATCATGTATGATTCCATCTTTTTAGGCATACAACAACCTGTTTGATGCCATCATTTTAGGCATACGACAACCTGTTTGATCCCATCAATTTAGACTTACAAAAACCTGTTTGATGTCATTAGTGTAGACCTATGACAACCTTTTTGATGCCCTCATTTTAAACCTACGACAACCCATTTGATGCCATCGGTTTTGGCATCGACTGCTTCTTTGGAATCAGTTTAGGCATACAAAAAACTGTTTGATGCCATCAGTTTAGACTTACAACAACATGTTTGATGCCATCTGTTTTAGACTTACGACATCCTGTACTATTGAAACTCTTTATCCTATTTTAGAGTTATGAAACCCCGTAACTTTACAAAGTTGACATCCCATGTTTTATAGAGGTGGCATCTTATGTTTTAAATGTTGTGTAAAGTTGTTAGTGCTTTGACACAAGATTTTGGCTAAGTAATGGACGATGTTCTCCTTGTTTTAAAGAAAGATTTTAAGTGGTTTATCAATGTTAAAGATAAATGGTTTTAAGGAAATAAATGTTGTTTTAGCCCAACTTTGCATGTAGTTTGCCAATGGAAAATATTACTTGATTTTTAGTAATTTTATTATGTATGTGACTGTTGATTGAACATATTTTATTGAATGATGTTATATAATATAATTATCTATTAATCAGTTAAATATACATATTTTATCATTATCACACTCATATTCCATTACCCAACACTGCTTCTTGGGATTTAGGGAAAAAATTGCTAGTTAGTTTGTTCTGGTAGTGAGTAGGTAAGATTAAACTCCTATGTGAGTATAATTACATCGAGGAGATCAAATAGATCAATTATTTTAGGATGCCTAGAACCGATCAAAAAGATATGACTAATGGATTTAAATACAGATAAGATTTCATGTGGGACTGATGTAGGGTCGCGACCTATGGTTTAGCCGTTAACTTCTAGTTAGTAAAGGTTCATGATTTCAATGCGTGGGGGTTTATCAGTAGTGAGACTAAAAGACATGTACGTATAGAAAGAAACTCGTAGCTCTATATGCTCATTGTTTTGTTTAATTAGATTTTCCTCCTAAGTGTATTTGCAGATTTTGGGTTATCTTGCAGTGTTTTGGCCCGAGTCAGCCTGATAGGTTGTTGGTTGGCCTGCAAAACCATTAGGTTCATGGCGATCCTAGGAAAACTATGATTTGAGCCAGACTGTTTATTTTTGGGAAGGGTAAACCTTGGGTGTGCATAAATCTAGGATGACAGACTGGTTAGACTTACCCATGTTGCATGCATGCATATGATCATGTTATGTTTATTCCGCCCATTATGGTCGCAGGTGCATGATTTATGATTGGCATATTTAGATAAGATACCAAGGGGAAAACCCATTCCGCTAGGCGAGGTGGTCTCACCAGATATCTATTTTCGAGATGGTATATTATTATTTACACTAAACTTTTTGTCTGACCCAAAGTTTTTGTTTTTCCTCTAAACTTTGGGTACTCATCTGAGTAGGTCGAGAGTGGGGATTTTCAGATTAGACGAATAAGCTTCTCGAGACAAGCAAGAGGCAAGCTAACTAATATTAGAAGTTTATTTTCCGTTGTGTTATTTAAAGCTTCCACCTTGTTTACATGGATGGAATGATAGGATTTATAACTGTCAAGTATTTAAACTCTGATCACCCAAGGGGGCATCTTCATATGCCGCTCCTGGAATATATTTGTACTTATTATGTTTTCTTTGAGCGTATAATCGATGGGATTATGTAATGAATGTAAAATTTAATCAATGAAATGTGTTTTGAAAATTTTCATATTCATGTGCTCTTGATGTTATAGATATAATTAATTGATCTCAATTTGTCACGGAAAAGCAACACTATTGATGACTACAGCATTGATAGCGCTATTTTTAGGCCTCAAATTAGGGAACATTACAAGAGGAGGTGAGTATGTTATACAAAAGCTCCAAAAATACTAAAAAGACAATGGGATTTGCTCTTAGATTAGTCCATCCTATACTACACAATACAATAGTGTTTCGAAAAGAAGGAATCAAACCCAATAGATACGGCTCGTTTCATGATGAGTAAAATAGAGTTATTTCTTTTTGTTGAGAATATGCATTGGAAATCACAATGCATATATTAAATTTAATGCCTACAAAATTTGTGGCTAAGACACCATATGAGATGTGGTGTGGAAAGAAACCCCAACTTAAATATTTGAAAGCATGGGGTTGTCCAGCCTACATTAAGAACATTGGCCTCAATAAACTTTAGGCAAGATCGACACTACATAAATTTATAGGATATCCCAAGAATTCAATGAGATACAATTTCTACATATTAAGGTACAAAAGGTTATTGTTTCTCGGCATGATGTATTTTTAGAAAAGAAGTTTCTATCACAAGAAATTAACGGTGAAACTATAGACACTGATGAGATCCAAGAAGTTTATGCAGAGGATGAACTGGTGGATGAACCAAATCCATCAATATATGAAACATGCAACCTATTAGAAGGTCCAATAGGGAATTTCATGCGCCAGAGAGATACTATGGTTTTCTCATGGACGGCGAGGAAGAGGACTGCATCTTAGATGATGACACTCTTCTCTCATTCCAATAAGCATTACAGAGTAAGGACTCAATACTTTGGCTTGGAGCTATGAAATCTGAAATGGATTCCATATTTGAAAAAAAAAGTATGTACTTTGGCTGATATATCTAAGGCGATAAAAAACATCAGCCGTAAATGGAATTTTTTTAAAAAGATGAATGTGGATGGACAAGTACAGACTTGCAAAGCAGGCTAGTTATGAAAGGATTTCATCAAATTCAAGATGTTGATTATGACGAAATGTTTTTTTCGTACAATGCTTAAGCCCATTTGGATAATGTTGGTTATTGCTACATTTTATGTAACGAGTCGGGTTTTGCCCGCTCGAAAATCGACATCCATACTTCGATTCGAATGCCGATGTCGATTTTCGAGCGGGCAAAACCCGACTCGTTACATTTTATCATGATGAAATATAGAAAATGGATGTGAAAATAACATTTCTAAATGGCGATTTAGAAGAGAAAATTTATATGTCGGAGCTCGAGGGTTTCGAGGTCAGTAGGAGTGAGAGCAAAGCTTGCAAGTTGTTAATGTCCATTTATGTTCTTGAAAAAGATTCAAGAAGTTGGAATAAGTGTTTTGATAAAGTAATTAAAATGTTAGGTTTTTATCAAAATATAGAATAAGTGTGGGTATATCTAAAAGAACAAGGAAGTGCTACAGTGTTCTTAGTTCTATACATTGATGATTTGTTATTGATTGTCAATGAATTTGTGTTGTTGCAATCGTTAAGCTCGATTATCCAAGAACTTATCCATGAAGGATTAGAGAGAATCAGCCTATATTCTTTGTATAAAGACCTAAAGATGATGTAAGAGCCTAATGGATTGTCCCAATTCCTATACATAGATATCATACTGAAAAGGTTTGGTGTGGAGAATTTCAACTGTGGAAATGTTCTGATGTAATCTAAAATTGTCCTTTCTAAGAAGAATGCTTCTTATATTGATGAGGAGGAGGGTGTGAAGAGGATAAAGCAGGCATCGGCAATTGGTTCCATAATGTACGTCATGCTACGTACTATACCAAACGTGGCTTGTGAATTAGGATGCATAAGCCAATACTAGTCTAATCCTAGAGAAAAACATTGGGCTGCTATAAAATGTATAATAAAGTATTTAAGAAATATTGCAGACTTATTCCTTATACATGTGAATGGAGACCTCCTTATGATGGGGTATAGAGACTCTAGCTTTCACGGTGATATCAGCAATAGTAAGACTGTATCGGGTTACATTTTTACTTAAATGGTGGGGTTGTTAGTTAGAAAAATTTCAAACAAGAAATTGTACTTGATTCCATAATGGGAGCTGAGTATATTGCCCTCAATGAAGAGTTGAAGAAGCAGTCTTGATGTGCAGATTTATAAGTGGGCTAGGGGTGATTCCAAACACGGAAGGTTCAATGACATTATTTTCTGACAACAATGCTGCGACATAAATTGCAAAGGAACCTAGGGAACATAAGAAATCGAGACACATTCTTTGTAATAACCCATGAGATTTATGCTTATATTTTATTAGTAGGGGTAAAGTGGTAATTTTACAATCATTGAGATTAGGCGACGAAATTGTACCATTACATAGAGTTTGTTTTTCTTATTTGCGCGGTACATTGGTTTGTCTGGATCAGGGACCATACGAGGAAGGTATGTAGATTGTAAGTTGCCGGTTTTGGTTGACTTCGATAGGCCTAAGCCTATTATCTAAAGAGACGATTCAGAAAATTATATAACAGCTAAGTAGTTTTCAATTCATTCCTCACATAGTTTCTTAGTTTCTCTTCTCCATCTTCATCCTTTTCTCCGCAATCACTATTTCTCTTTCAGTTCTAAACCAAACACTAAATGTTTATATATCAAATCGACATGCGTGAAGTGGGCTATAAGAAGATATCAATTATTTATGGAATCAAAGAATTTAGAGGACAACAATTATGGACATCGAGTGACCAGATACAAATTTGGTGATTTTTAGGGCTTAGATTGGTTGAGTGTGCATCATTACTGGGTTATATAATGTTCACATGAAAGTAGTATTTTTTTTTAATTGCTAGTTTAGAGTAGTGGATGTTGAAATGGGTAAAGTGGATTAGGGAATTAATACCAAATTGATTGTGTGATTAAATGGCTTTAATGGTAAATGAACTAGGATTGAATAATTATTAGATTGTGTATTAAATTAAATTGGTATAAAATGATTGAGTTATGTTGATTAAGGTTTGAATTTGAATGTGTGGTTGAAATATGATATATGGGATGTTAGGGTAGTAGGAAGTGATGTTAAAGAAGAGTAGAGATATATCAAAAAAGTAAACGATGGAGGCAATTCAAAATAAGGGAGAAAACAGTTCACTTTTCTGTTTTCTGGCATTCGAAAGGTACACCGACCCACTGGTGGATGTTTAAATTTCCAAAATGAACCAGGACCAAGGCTGAAGCATTTTTACTTCAATTAGGCCTATACAATATGGAAGGTAAGCAATGTGTTGATTTCTCAACGATAGTAGGAAGTGTTTAACATTTACAAATGTGCTTCGATGATTGTGTTATGACGTTTGTGTTAAGCCGACTATAAGGAATTAGGCTGTGTTTACCTATCCTTTATGTATACTCGAGTTAGGCAATGTTTATCAAACTCATGCTCTTGTCTATGTTTTTGGGATCAGTCTATGTTTAGCAGTATCCTCGAATTAGTCTCTGTTTTACTTACTCTTGTATGTGTTAGGATTAGTATATGTTTAAATATGTCTTTTCCTCTCTTGTGTGTAGATGGGTTAGTCCATGTTCAACTAACGATATCATTCATTTTACATTGTAAATATATAATAGTGATCCCCGTATTATGTTTATTGCGATGGAGTAACTCTGTAGATGCGGATGAGACATGTTGAGTTCAAGTAGGTATTAGCTTTCATATGATGTCTATGAAATCAAGATAGAAGTATATACTTGGTAATATTTTTACTCACCAGACATACATGCCTTACCGCTTTCTCATACACCATAGGTTAACATAGAGATTTGGAGTGTATGATATTTGGAGATGGTGATATGAAGACACCTACATATTGTTATCTGGCCTTTTGGCTCGGCTATATTTAGACTGACGGGACAAGTTAGACTGGACGATCATTGAGGAAGATAGCCTGGAGAGATGAGTATTAGGCTTAGAGATCAATTGCAAGGAATGATACGAAGCGATGATCAACGGAGACAAAGAGATAGACTCTCCAAAATATTTTAAGTATGGAATAATGCCTCCCCTAAGAGGAGGATCAGTGCCTATCCCTTTCCCTAGGGGATCAGTAACTACCCTCAATTTTTATTCCAAACTAGGTGAGATCGATATGGAGTGACAAAGAAGGCCCGATGAGGCTACATTTCAAGTTTCAAGTCATTTGGAGTTCGTATGCTCAATCTGTGAGCAAATTACTTCACCTATAAAAAGGTATCAATATAATTTGCGATTGGTATAAAAAGGATCGTATAAAAGGGATCGGCAATATTTCAGCTTTCACTATATATTGCAATAATGATCGGTCAGTAACTCAAAATCTACAGATGGTATCAACATGAAACTTGGAGTATAAGCACATTACAACATGGAGGACACCCCCAGAGATTTCATCCCAATTAGAGGAGATTGGAAGAATCGCTCTCTATCCCTGTAGTGGGATCAACTGAAATTAGAATGCATGCAACACAACTTCACGAAAAATGCGATATCTTACTAATGGTAAGTCAGAATGACACGAAATTTAGAGGGCATGTAGCTAGCATCATTAGGGACACACCAGAGAGATCGCACCCCTATTCGGAAACCAAAATAAGGATCGGTACCGATACCTATGTGATCCTCAATGGGCCTCAAAATTCTTGTATGGCCTCGTCTTGGCCTGGAGGTTCTTCTACCAAAATTTCAGTCCGATCCATGCACATCTTCCCCTATAAATACAGCAAGCATTGCATCAAAAAAGGGACCCTTCTTTCTACTACAAAGGCTCTTCTATTTTTATTTTTCATTCTTGTACTAATTGATCTCAGTTGATTCAAACATTCTTGTAATCATAATCAAGTGCAAGGTCAATAAAAATATAAAGTGGACATAGGCCAAAATTGTCGAACCACTCTAAAAATCTGTATGTTCATTTATGATTTTTTCTCTATTTTAATTTCATTTTTCATTTAATCTCTTTTAGATTCTATTAGGTGTTGATGCCCATTTTTGGCATCAACCTTTTGGTGCTTTCACCGAGAATCGAATTCTCAACTTGATTGGATCTCATCTTCTACTTGTGGATTCCCATATTCGCCAGATAGATCCATTTATTTACCAACATACTTTCTATTCTACTTAGATTTGAAGGGAATGTAAAGGAAGCTGATAGCCATGGTTAGAGGAAATAGGTCTACTTTCCATGTTGGTGGAGGATTTGATGATGCTAGCATTTGACAAGGCAAGCATAATGCTCAACCGACATTCATGTTGATCAATTGCAAATTTCACATAGGGACTAGGATCTGTCAACGGTGTACTGGTGCATAGCATTGGCAATTCAAGTTTGATTCTAATCCATGTTCAAGGCAAAAGATCGTGTCTATCCATAAGCATGTATGTTTAAGTTTAAGGACTTCAATTTATGGCTCATTGTCAAGTTCAAGTTTGGATAAAAATGTTAAAGTCAATGGAGCTAGAAAGTGTTGAGTCTTCCTTAGCCAACATGGTCTTATGTGAATTCAACACCATCCCGTTGTAACCGACCCCTAAATACATATACATGCTCAATACTGATCCCTCCAAAGACGTCAATATCGATCCCTCAGAAACAACTATACTGATCCCTCTAGCATATATGTATACCGATCCATCTGCAAGGTGTATATACCGATCCATCTGCAAGGTATACATACTGATCCTTCTACAAGGTGTATATACCGATCCCTTTATAAGGTCAATATACCGATCCCTCCTTTGGCTCCATCATCTCCAACATGCTTCCGATCGAACCCTTCAAAACGCTACCAGTCCAATGAAGAAATAAAGGGGAGCAGATACACAAAAAATATGGATCGAGTATGATCGGGTGTGAACTCGTGCTGCAGTGCCCTCGCATTTTGGATTTGGAACTGAACTTAAAGACATTGCATTCTATCCACTTCCTTTACGTCTTGTGAATGACCAGGGCATAGAGGATTAAGCGACAATTATGGAATTGCAACCAAGGAATGGACAAAGAACCACTACTCAAACGGAACACCTAGAAGCAGGAGAACTAAGACGATATGACACAAATTAGGATCGGTTACTGGGTCAAGCTTCCACGGTAGATTGCGACTGCCCTCAACTTACCATCTTTCAAACACCTGACTTTGCAACTATAGTTCGACGGCTTGTAAGAGAGAGCCAAGACCAAACCAACGAATATCGGAGCATCTTCCCCAATTGGAATTCGTTCACTGAGGCTGTTATATGAGTAGAATGTCCAAGGATGCAATGTCACTACCCAACTTATTCCAAATGTCATGCAAGCCACTCAAAGAGTTCGTTCTTTCATGAATTCAACGTCATTGTTACTAAAGTGAGCACTCCTCGCATGGATATCAAACTGATGGTATTAATAAGTGGAATCGATCCTAAGTTGGGTTTCAGCAATTGGTTAGCTGGAAAGCTTCTTACAACCTTGAATTACTTCTATTACAAAGTTATTTAATGATTACCCAAGGAGGACGTGAGACTAATATTGATAGTAAATAATGCAGGCCTAATGGCCAAAGGGATTCGAAACAAGAGTAACGATGATGCCCTAAATGAGAACTCAAATTCTAGGAGACAACCTAGAGTCCTAAAATCCAACTCATATACTCCTTTGAACAATCTAATCAAAAACATATTTTGGGAGACTCACGACTCAAAGCAATTAATGGAAACCAGTTTCAAAAGAGTCCATCGAAACACAAAAGAAATCCGGGAAATGCAGTATATTTCAAGATATACATGGTCATAACACCGGTGATTGTAAACACCTCTGAGATGTGATCGAAAAGCTGATCTGGAAAGGAAAGCATTGACAATATGTGCAAGCCTGTAGATAGGCGGGCAGGGAACTTCTGATGCCTATCAATAAAGAACTTTAATCAACTGAACCACCTACGATTGACTTCCAACTAAGAAAGGCTGGAGAGATGTGGAATAGCAAGCATATGATACTGCTTCACTGATCAATAAGATTTATCTCAATTTTAGTTGTATTACAAACTACGAATTACTTGAACTAAACTACTTCCAAATGATGCAGGTGACCAAGTACTTAGAGTGGGGTGCCAACCAACCTCCATGGACCATGATCGGATCTTTGGAGGATCATCAAGACAAGCATGATTCAACCGCTCATCAGCTATATATTCCCCTAACTTGGGGGCAAGGACTCGGAATGAGAAGTGTGTGTGACTTGACCATCCACTTCCTACTTCGTGCTTCAATTCTGACAGAACATCTATGCCTTACTCAAAGCTCGACAAGATCACAATCAAATATAAAGTGGACATGACTAACTGTACACTTATCAACCTCCACGATTGACTTGAAGAACAAAGAAGGATCATAGTGGATGTTATGCGACCATACACTCCCCTGTATGCACTTGAAGTTCGCCAAAATACATATGCCTCTCCCAAAGCTTAGTGATGCTGGGATCCAACTAAAGTGGATGTGATTTGATCGTCTACACATCGGCTCCTGCCCTGGACACAGGGGGTAGTTCAGAAGCTCGACTTAAAGTAGGTGTGACTGACTTCCTACTCATCAACCACCGCCTTCAACACGTGGACATAACTGCAGCTTGAGGTGGATGTGACTTTATCATTCACTCGATAACTCTCTTCCTCAACTTGTTGGGAGGAGTACTAAGAAAATTGGATGACACCTAACCGTCCAATACAAGCATGGATGTAATCAAGCCATCCATCAATTACTTCCTTCCTTGACTTGATTAGAGGAGCTACAATCACCAAGTGGAAGTGAATTGACTGTCCATTTGTCAAGTTTTGTCCTTGATGCTGGGGGCAAAATTCCATTCCATGGATGAACATGGTTCAACCGTTCATACGAAAACTCTTACCTTAACTTGACAATTGGAGTACAAATCAAAAATGGGTGCAACTGACCACCTATTGACTAACTCTGGTCCCCAGAGTGTGGACCAGAGTATAAAAACCAAAAAGATAGATGTGGTATGACCGTCCATCGACCAACTCTAGTCCCTAGAGCACAGACTAGAATATAAACACCAAATGGGTGCGACTGATCACTCATTGACCAACTCTAGTCCCATAGTGCGGACTGGATATAAACACCAGATAGGTGTGCCTGACCACCCATCGACCAACTCTGGTCCCCAGAGTGTAAACTGGAGTATAAACACTAAATGGGCGTGACTGACCACCCATCGACTAAATCTGGTCCTCAGAGCGTAGACTGGAGTATAAACACCAAATGAGTGTGACTAACAACCCATCGGCAAACTTAGTTCCCAGACCGTGAACTGGAGTATAAACTCTTAACAGGGGCCACTACGCCATAAATGGCCTTCTGCAACACAAAAAAAATGTTGGCTTAGGCCCGAAAAATGTTGCCATAGGTCTATGGCAACACTTTTAGGGTGATGCAATTTTTGCCGTTGCCTTAGACCTCAAAGGCAACATTTTGACTATCTAAGGCAACATAAGTAATATTGTTGCAATAGAACCCTATTTGGGTCTACGGCAACACCCATAGGTATCTGTAGCAACATTCCAAAAATGTTTCTATAGATATTAACTTTCCGAAGTTGTGGGGCCCACATCTTGTGGGGCCCACAATGTGGGCCCACGACCCAACTGGGTCCATCCCTATGGCAACACCTTGAATGACTATTGCAACATTATTTTAAGCAACATTTATAACCCGGTGGCAACACTATTACGAAGCTACCGCAACACTATTCTAAAGCTACTGTAACACTATTCTGAAGCTACTGCAACACTGTACTGAAGCTACTGCAACACTATACTGAAGAGACACTAAGAGCACATAGAACAATACAATATCACATAGAACACTTGCATAATACACAGTACAATATCACATAAAACACTTGCATAATACACAACATAATACACAGTACAGATAACAATTCATACAGCAGTACACATCACAATTCATGTCAGTTAACCCAAAATATCCAGTTACCCCAAAATACTACAAAGCTACCCCAAAATATCCGGTACACATAACAATTCATAAATGAGACTTAAGAGCTGGTGCCTCTAGTCAGATTATCTGTCTCACTGGACATGATTTACCTTGGATTCTAGCCGTGCTTCCATTTCTTCGACAAGCCTTTGCCTTAAGTCATTTACGTAAGCATTTGTTAGACATAAACAATGTGCAGGACATGAGCATACATGCACATGAGCAAGACATAAACAATGTGCAGCATGTGCAAAACATAACAAAATTATTACAAAACAGAATTATTACTTACAAGTTTGTAATTCATCACTTGAGGATTAGACACGTACTCACGTCCATCTGTTCTCTTACGACTTTTAAGAAAAAGTGCTGCATCGGATGGTGTCTCCTGATACAAGTTCAATAGATAGTTTAGCATACACTCTCTTCAGTCAAAAATGTAAAGTATCACATGCCATCCTAGTGTATTCAAATTAGCTAATATGATTAAGTTAAAATCATTTTTAAACTCAATTCTTTGAAAGATAGCTTATAGACTTGCTGAAACTCTTTGGGGGCATAATATAGAGCTTGTAAGTTGAATGATCACCAAACAAACAATTTTTCATTTATGCATGACTACTCTAATCCGGACAAAACCATTTTATTATAATATATTAACACATGAAATCGATGTACGAGAAAAGCAGGCAATAACCTGGTCTACTAGATGTGAAATTCCATAAAGTCATGATCCTGATAAACAGATAAGGTTAGAAGATCCTAATGGAGAGGTGCGGTCTCTAACCAATCACCGCTTCAACTAATAGACATTTGTTTACGAAGCTAAAACTAGCTGACCATGGAAACAACAACAATAAAACTTAAATATCTTCTAACACGATAAATTGAAATTAATACCACATATGAAGAACCGAACAATGATGTTTTAATCATAAATAAATGATAGTGAAATTTAGTTTGAAAAGAAATGTCAGTTTTGTACAAGGGGCATTGATAACTGACTTAAGTCATGCATAATGAATCACCTTATCCTAAAATTTCCAGATCGTTGAAATCATTGAAATGATTATTCTTACTAGCATAATTATTTATTTTGTATGTGTGTTTCAATGCCTCTCAAAATTTATCATCGAACTAAATTGATGTCTAGCCCATTTTAATCTCTCCATTCGGTTACATAAATGTTAAAAATTATAAAGCTCGTGTATCAAAACAAGTTGTCAATGTACAAGCAGTGTGAAACTAAAATCAGTCTTTTTAAGGTAATTTGTACTTGTTAGTTCATAATTAATCATACCAACGATATAATCGTAGTAACAATCATACCTAATGCTACAGTGGTGCTCATAGCATAAATCATTCCCACATCTCCATATTTGTTTCTCATTTCAGAGCCTACTTCTGGTGCATGCGTTCAACTCCTCAGCCCAGTTTCATAGTTGTCCAACTTTCTGTGCTCATCAGGAGAATGGATATGGCTGATGTGTACTTTAATGAATCTGCATGCATTTATGGAAAAACATTCACATACATTTTAATATATAGTATACATTCATATGCATTTATGGATATGGATGATGTGTACTTTAACTGGCCAATATGGCTGATGTGTACTTATCCATCAGGTTACAACAGGTCAGGTAACTTCAAAATGTTATAAATGTATATATGGAAAATATTGAAACCTGTTTGAAATACAGAAACTAATAAATCATTAGAAGTTCCTTTTCGATTCTCACAGGTTTCTAAAAATGATTTTGGACTGGCAAAAGCTGGCCCTAAAGGCAATAAAAATTGTCAGATTTTCTTGCCTTCAATTTTCTATATGCACTTTTTTTCTCATTTCTCTTACTTTTGAAATGTGTTAACAAGCCTTCTTTCAAATTTCTCGCATCCTAGCTAATATTTATATCCAAAAATAGAATCTTCCATCTCCTATCAATTTTTTAAATGGAATCTATAAGCTCTGCCACTTCTGCTTCTGTGGATCATTCTGATCATGAATGCATATAAGATTGCAAAAGAGAAGAAAAGTGTGAGAATTTAGTAAACAATCCACTTTACTTTAATTTCTTTGGTAAATTGTAGTTGTTAGTTTGTATATTTTGTATGGTGGTAGCTGGTAATTGTTGAATCATGTTTTGCCTGATTTTGGTGTGTCCTAGCTTAGTTAATGTAAATGTGTTGAAGTTTCATTGCTTTTTTATGTTTGTTACTTTGGTTTGTTCAGGTTTTAAGTAATTTGGTAAGCAACTCAACTCTATTAGTTTCATTATGAAATTCTACTAACATTATATTGTTGCTCGACTTTTACCCTCTCGCTCAACTCTTCATGTACTATGTTTACCTGCGGCCTTTTTGAATCATCCGTTCAGATCCTGGCTAATCAATTTCTTTACTGAACTTTTGTTAGCACACCTTTTCCCAACCAATAATGTAATTCCAATCTGACATTATTTTCATACTTTACGGCCTTTGCAGAATAATCTTTCCCAACTTTATTTTGGATATGATGCCATAAACAGTATCACTATCAAGAACATAACTTTGGCACATAAATAAATTTCGGTGTTTTACACTAAACCGATTTAGGTCCCCTCTTAAATATGATATGGTTGTACGCCCTTGGTTATTATGTTCTAAATGGAAAATATAATAACTCTGATTATGTTTTACCCGTTACCACAACCTCATGTCGAATTAAAATCATTAATATTCAGCTAGTAGTCAATAATTCTTTCAAAAAACTGATTGATGATATGCAGAACTACCTGCACATATTTAGAGACTTAATTTTAGATCATTTTGTCACTTTTTTTTATCATCAGCCTATGCTACACATCGTACCATCTGAACATTTACATGTAAGCTATATGTATTTCTGCCACCTTCATCAAATTTGACATACATATTTAATATTTTAATCAACTTTCGAATGTAATAAGAGTGTACTAGTAGCAGAAGGTTTTATTAAATAAATAAGAGTGTACTAGTAACAAAAGGGAAAAGGAGAAAAAGGTCTTTATCCCCAAAATCAAACCTGTTACCCTCTCTTGTTCAACCCTATCTCACCTCATTTAAATCAAACTAACCTTCACTTAGCCACTTAATGCAATTGTACGCAAAATAAGTTGAATCTCAACCTTAACAACTCTGAGACCCAAACTCTTATCATGCTGCTTAGCAACCCAAATTCTGTTCCTATATAATTAGACTTGATTAGAAATTTCTAATTGAATAGATAATGTTTTTTTATTATGTATCTAATTTTAAGTTTCTTTGTAAAGAAAATCAGATAGTTATCAAGTTTACGTGAATTCACATCCTTATTTTATACAACAAATTTTCTTTTACTACATTATTTTAAACAACAAATTTTCTGGATATGAAATAACCTAATTATTTAAAGGTACATCAATCCATCCATCCATCCATGCTAGTATTTTAACACGGTAAACTAATAAGTAATGGATCTTTTAAAAATAACCTATAATGCAATTGCCAGCAGAAATCCATGGAATGCAATACCTAAATTAAAATTGAGAATCAACATGTAAACTAAAATAAAAGTAGAGTATTATCTGAAATTTTATCCGGTATTAAGCGCAAGTATTGAGGAGAAGGAAAAAAATGCAAAGCACATTAAGAAACCAAGGCAGTAAGTAAAATACCTAAATCGCGATTGAAGTTGTGTATGGAAGCAATAGCGCCTAAAAATATATTGTTAATGGAGACGATCAAAGCTTGAGATGTTGGATCTGGATTCGCTAGATCAGGAATCGATCGATAATCACTGGATAACCGCTGTTTCGGGCATTCAGGTATTAGAGTGAAGTAACCTATTTTGTGTGAACGAAGGAGATGAAATCAATTTACGAAATTCTGCAGCGATGAAGGAATGAGAGCTAGGGTTTTTTGTTTTGTGAAGTAGTAAATGGAGTGGGAAAGGTGCGAAGGGAATTGTGTTCGGATTGATGAGGTGTCACGTTCTCCAACGTAGGATTTGCCTTGGTAGATTGGCACGGATCGGTGCGAAAGATATGCAAAGGTCTGCTATAGCAACACTATAAAAAAATGTTGCATCAATTACACTTGTTTAGCTAGAGCAATACATTATTATGGTTAAGGCAACACCAAAAATTCAACGTTGCAGTAGGACCAAAATTGTATAGCTATCACAACATTTTACCTGGCAACACCTTGCAAAAATGTTGCAGAAGGCCATCTATGGCGTAGTGTGCTATCTGACCACCCGTCAACAAATGCAATTCCGCTATAATAGACCAGTGTATAAGAACCAAAATCAGATGCGACCCGACCATTCGATATAAAGCGGACATGACGAGATCGTTCATTCGCCATTTCCAATCTATTCCATGATAGATGGATTATAAATTTACCAAGTGGACACAGTTCGACCATCCGCTCACTATCTCTCACTCTCGGTCCGACGGAGGGAACATATGTTAAAACACTGTACACGGTTCGACTTTCCGTCGATAACTCTAGCTCCCAGGGTGTGAGTTGAAGTATAAACACCCAATTGGCATGACAAACTACCTATTTATAGAACTATGGTCCCTGAAGCGTGGCCCAGACTATAAACATAAATAGATGAATGTGGTTCAACCATTTACTCCTCAACTCTTTCCCTTGACTTGGAGGCAAGCACACAACTCAAAGTGGATGTGGTTTGACCATTTCCTCCTCTGCTCGAGCTCAAAGTTCTTCAGAACACTCTTCTTATCCCAAGGCTTAGCAGAAACATGATCCAGATGAAATTGGACGTGGTTCGACTGTCCACACTTTGACTCCTGCCCTAGATGCAGGGGCAATTTGAAAGCCTAAGCCTAAATTGAATGTAGTTTGACCATCCAATCCAAATAGGATGTAATAAGTCCATCCTAACTTGTTTGCGCCCTGAGGTACGACGAACAATCCAAGCCTTGCCCGAAAATTGGCTTTAAATCCAAACTAAGATACGGACGCGGTTTGACCGTCCAGTAAATAACTTTGGTCCTCCTAGTACGGATTGGAGTATAAACACAAATTGGGTGCGGTTCGACCACCCATTAATAAACTCTTGTCCCAGAGTGCGGATATGATATAAAAAAATAGACGAGTGCAGTTCAACCACTCAACATTACATAAAATTTGACATGAAATCAAAAGTAGGAGTATAAACTTACTAAGGATGGAATTCTACCGTCCATAAACTATTTCTGCTAACCCAAGAATGGGAATAAGAGTATGAACTCCTACAAGTTGAGTAGGACATGTCACTATAGCTCCGACTTGGTAATCTTTAAACTGGAGGCAACGACTGCAAGGAGGCCTCAATACAAAACCAATCAAAACAATGTCCAAAGTATGGGCAACCAACTATATCGCATCATCGGGACGACAGGCAATGCCGATCCAAGGTTCCCATATTGTCTCGCTGAGTCGATGGCCAATACCGATACACACCAAACATAAACGGATGTGACATGGATGTCCTTTGAAAAATTTCAATCACCAGCATGTGGATAGGAAAATAAACCATGAACGAGTATGAATTGATCATTAATTCTCCAGCACCCTCCTTCGATCCGTCAATAGGATTATGACATCGGAAGAGCATGACCCGACTGCATCTAAGCCAACTCTATCCCTAGATCTGGCTAGATAATATGAATTAAAATGAACATAACTGACCGTCCAGCTCTGAATCTATGCGACACGACTGTTCATTCGTTGACTCTTACCATGATCCAACTAGAAGAGCAATATGATACGGACATGACTCGACCGTCCGCACACCGATCCTTGCCTTTGATTTGGCAAGGAAAGTATCAATCACTGATTGGACATGATTGGCCTTCCTACTTATCAATGTATGCCCTATATTTGAGGGCGCATGCGAGAAATAAGATGAACGTAAACCAACCATTCGTTGATCAAATCTAAGTCCTTGGAGCTTATGTGGGAGTATAAAGACGACTAGGACAAGACTCGACCATCCTGTAGTACATTTATCAACCTGAGATAGGGGAAGAAGTATGATCATCCAAAGATCGATTGCGATCACTCAACACCATGCTCATACCTGGTGTTTATGATGACTTGAGGCTATGACCGAAAGGATGCCTAAAGATAGAATTATCAAATCGATGCCCAAGCTCATTGGAAACTGTCCATCACTCCAACCCGAACGATGAGTAATAGACCACACATTGAATGGAAAGCACATTACTCAAATACACAAGACTAAGCTCTGTTTGGTGTTTTTCAATGCTCCTTTATGCCCGATCTTCAATCATCATAGATAAACACAAAAAGCATCTAAAACCCATCACCATCAGACTCAACAACTCATGAAAAGACTTAGTGATTTGACTTGAGTGACCGTCGTCATTGACCGTCCCAACTAGATTTCATGTTGATTATTACACGAAATGGTTAAGTTTGAACTCAAGGATCTACTATCGGCATATAGGAATCTGACATTAATATTCAAGTTCACTCAAGGCATATGTTACAATCCATACAAGTACAAATATGCCAATCTATTCAAGTCTATAGTGGTCAACATCTGGTTTAAGGTTACATGCTAGTTCAAGTATGCAAGTATTATATGGCATATCCCATTGTTCGATTTCAAGTTCATATGGTCTAATATGTTCATGTCAAACCAAAAACTGCTTTTACCATTAATACAAGGGATCAAAACCAATCCCATTGCTTGGGAAAATCCACTTAAGCATTTTTCAACTCACAACATAAGGCCAATATCAAGAAACAACGCCACAGTCAGTTCAATAAAGACATAGACAGGAGAGATGAAGAAGAGGAGCCCAAAGAATCCAAGGCTACACTCATTAAACTAATGATTGACATTACGGTCAGTCACGATGACTCATTATAGGTTCGAAAGATCGGATTGCAGCTCAGTGCAACGATGATGAAGGAATTAGCCGGCTTTACTTGATGTGGAATCTTGTTGTTTTCACTTAGACCCATTCTGACATGTGTGGGATCTCGCCGTTTATCACGAGCCATACATTGAATATTGACCTAAGGCATGTCCCAGTGAAACAAAAGCGACGCGGCATGGATCTGAAGAGATCTGGTGCACTTAAAGAGAAGGTGGATAAAATAAAAAATAATGGGTTTATCGGCGACGGCCTCTACCTGAAATGGGTATCAAATCTAATTCTTGTGAGAAAAGCTAATGGAAAATGGCGGACATGCATCGACTACTCAGATCTGAACAACGCATGCCAAAAAGATAGCTTTGCACTTCTGAGGATCAACCAGCTAGTAGACTCAACCGCTAGATATAAACTACTTTCATTTATGGATATGTACTCTAGAAACAACCAGATCCTGATGCACATCCTCGACTAGGAACACACCAACTTCATTACCAATCTTGAGCTATATCATTGTGTTCTGATGCCGTTTGGACTAAAGAATGCTAGAGCTACTTACCAAAAACTAGTCAACTGGATGTTTAAAGACCAGATCAGGTGATGAATGGAGGTATATGGGGATAATATGTTCGTAAAGTCACAGAAATCAAACAAGCACTTCGATGACTTGGTAGAAATATTCATTTTTATCCAAGGATATGGAATGAAACTCAGTCCCTAGTAATGCCCTTTACGGCATTGCATCAAGGAAGTTCCTATGTTTAGTGCTCAACTCTTTAGGAATTGAAGCCAATCCCAATAGGATTCAGGAAATCTAAGACATCTAAGTGCCGAAGATGATCAAGCAGGAATAAAGCATAAATGGGAAGGTTATCGCCATAAGTCGATTCATCCCCAAGGTCACCAACAAGTGTACTCTTTTCTTGGATCTAATCATGAAATGGAAAAGAAATTTTAAATGGACGCAGGATTGCGTTGACGCATTTCAAGATCTGGTAGATCATTTATAGAGACCTCTCATCCTACCAAGCCGCCAAATCATAAATATTTACACATCTATTTAGCCATGTTGGTACACACCATAGGCATCGTAACGCTATTCGAAAGCAAGTGATTGACAGGCTCACCCTATTAACATCTATGCCAACCAGCCGTTACGACGGATCTTACAATGACCTGATATGCCTAGAAGACTACTCAAATGGAACATTGAATTAAGCCAATTTAGCATCACTTATCTCCCTCAGAGAGCTATCCGGGGACATACATAAGCGGACTTCATTGTTGAATTTACTACACCGGACGAGACTCCAGGGAGCAATGTAGAACCAACCATTTGGTAGGAGATGTACCCGAATGGAGCATCCAATGACTAATATTCTAGCACTGGAGTTGTGTTAGCGACTCTTGAGGAACGATCGATCTGATATGCCCCGAAACTTGATATCCCCGTGACAACTAATAAAGCTCAATATGAAGCCTTGGATGCCAAGCTCAAGCTTGCTAAAGAACTTGGAGTAAAAACCTTGTAGATCTTTTGTGATTCCTAGTTAGTAGTATGCTAGTCCAGGGAATGCGCAGTAAATGGGCTTAGTCCCAGTCAAAGTACTTAATGCTCCCAACATTGACTAGATGGAGATCGACGGATCTTGGAGATGGAGCTGGACAAGGAGTCATGGATGACTCCTATAAGAGATTATCTACAATAGGGAATCTTTCTCGAAAGGAGGAATGAAAAATGACAAATCCTCCATAAGGCTTCATGCTACTTCATCTGAGAAGGAATCATGTACAAGAAGAGTTTATCTGTTCCCCTACTTCAGTGATCTGCCCACGACAAAATCAAATGAATATTGAGAGAAGTCCTATACTCAAGATAATTTTTGAAGCAACACCATTCCTCTTTCTGTCAATATCCAAGCCCAACCATGCCTGTAATTGATTGAAACCGCCCCTCATTTCATCTCCTATATGATCAAATGCAGCAAGCCACATTCAACCTCAAGACCAACCCATATGCTTCAAACCCATGATCATTTGTCATCGACGATTTCTTCAACATCAACTTCTCCAATCCCTTTATCTTATATTCACAAAGATTTGGAGCGACAAGGATCAATGGACAAAAATTTGCAGATGACTGAATTGCATTCCATCAAATTTGCAAAGACTTACGAGTGTATGGACACATTAGGGAGCCAACAACAAAAGCGTGTACTTGAACGTTCCCATGTACATCTTTAAAATTTGATTTCTTGAAATTGACAGAAATTGGGTTCTCACATGGGGATATCAGAGAAAGAATTGGATCAGATAACCAAGGCATACTAACTCGACTAATCAGCTTAATGGAACTGAGTGCAAACAATTACCAACAGATTCTACTCCAGAATTTACATCGTTCGGACGAATATAGAGAGATTTGACTCTCCACAAAGTAGCTTAATAACAACAGAAGGATAATAGTCATTCGAGACACTAAGTGGAATCCTCTATGATGACCCTAGCTTGACATCATCAAAGCACGTCATGTATGCAACAAGACGTACTGTAAGGGGAAAATGTTATTCAGCCTTTTGGCCCAGCTATATTTAGACTGACTGGAAAAGTTAGACTGGACGATCATTGAGGAAGATAGCCAGGAGAGATAAGTATTAAGCTCAAAGATCAAGTGCAGGGAATGATACGAAACCACGATCAACAGAGAACAAGAGATAGATTCTCCAGAATATTCAATGCATGGAATAATGCCTCCCCTAGGTGGGGGATCAGTGCTTGTCCCTTTACCCTATGGATCAGTACATATCCTTAATTTTTGTCCCAAACTGGGTGAGATAGATATGGAGTGACAAGGAAGACCCCATATATAACACACCATTTTTTAATAACATTATTTATGATATTTAATTAGTTAAATAAAATAAAATAATGGAATATGATTGATGGATTGAGATTTGTGATTAAACAAGAGGTAATCGTGCCATGTTAATTCATAATTCAAAACGAGATAACATGAAATAAAATAGACAAAAGAGAATAAAAAGGGTTAGGAAATAGGCAGGGCAAAAATAGGAACCAGGCAAATCCTTATACCTTAAACCCTTAACTCCTTAACACTCACGTTCACTTCGTTTTTCACAAATCGAAAATATAGTGCTAAGGCCGACCACCATTAGGAAGAGCAAAGAATAAGAATTCCAAAGGAAGAATAAAATCACTTAATCAAGATCAAATTTCACATCTTTAATCACAAAGCTAAGGTGAATAATGACTACATCTCATTTTTCTAGTGGTTGATTTCAAGATACATTCGAAGCGTTTGCAAGATTATGCCATGTTTTTGAATGATTCAATGTTTATATATGATTGTTGACGATTTATGCTTGTTCATATAGAATTTATGGTATGTTTTGATGTAAAAATCAAATTAAATTGCATCCAAATGCCTCGTGGTTTTAGATTTACATTAGAAATGATATTTTAGAGACAGGTTTAAATTTTATAATTTCCGAATTAATGTGGATTCTATATTAATTTTCTAGTGGAGAAAATGATTATTTGGGTCATAAATTATTTACGAAAAAATAGTTAATATTTTGGATCTAAAATTAATATATGTTAGAAAACATATTAAATTTGATTTACTGAAATTTTTATAGAATTTTTCTAAGTGTTTTAATAGATATATAAAATTATTTAAGGTTTGGGACTTAAATGTTGTATATATTTATAAAAAGAGAAGGGTATTTTGTAAATTAAGTAAATTGTTTATTTCTGCAATCTTGGCAGCACTTTTAGAAAAGAAAACTAGCAACCAATAATAATTTGACAAACGTAGCAGGTCAGTTGTCAAGTAATTATCTTTTGAGTTAAAAAGAAATATTACATGCTTTTGGCATGTTTCGCCTCTTTCAGCACAGAGATTTCGACCAAGTACTTCCACCACCATGTTATCGAAACCAATGCGCATAGTATCATAACTTGGTACGTAGTGAATTGGATAAACGCGGAAGTAATTGGATCGAACCCATAGGTTCTGATAGGGTCAAAGCGTGTCTTTGTTTTTAAAGGAAAATACGCGTGCTTTGCTTTCGAAGGGTTTGCTTTTGACTTATTTGGCTTTTGACCTGGTCAAATTATTTTAAAGAAATGGTTTCAAATGGATTGCGCTTTTGTTTTAAGTAAATGCTTCAAAGGGGTCAAAACCCCTAGCTGTCGCTTCTCTTACCTTTCAAATCAATGGTTTCGGTAGGCAAACTTTGTTTTGAAAAGTTGGCCACTTCTCCAATGCTTTAGGAAGGATGGTTTGGACACTTTCATTTCTTTGCTTAGGAATAGCTTTCGAAATGAATGCTTTTGACTTAAATGGGTTTTTGACCCTTTTGCTCTACTTGAAGGTATAACCCAAATGGTTTTGATAGAAATAGTTTTCAAAGGTTTCGAAGAAGTAAATTATGAATGGTCTCGGAAGGTTTTCACATATTTTAATTAAACCCAAAAGCTTTCGAAAGGTCTAATGCTTTAATGCTTTCGAAAGGGTTTTAAATGAAAGTTTCGAAGGGTGGTTCCCTAATGATTTCAAAAGATTTTGAAGGAAGGTTTCCAATGGTTTAGAAAGGTCTAAGAGGAAAGGTTTTTCCAATGTTTTCGAAAGATAGTTTTAAGGTGTTTTAAAAGAAAGATTTTTAAGGTTTAAAGCTTTCGAAGGGAATGGTTTTCAAGGTTCCGAAAGGAAGATTAAGGATAGTTTTGAAAGGAATGTTTTGGTCTTTCGGCCTAGGTTATTAAGGGTTTTACTTGGTTTCGAGGGGTATTTTTGATGGATTCGAAAGGGGTACTTTCAAAGGTTTAAATGTCTTCGTCAACAAAGATTTGGGTAAAGTATATATATAACATGCTAAGGTGATTTTAGAGTAAAGCATAGAGTATATTTATTTTCCTTGTGTAAATTTGATTTAAAGGTTCTTAATCAGTTTAAGAAGAAAAGGTTTTCAAGGAAAACTTAAGGGAAGATCACCCTACGTAAAATGACTCAGATATTAGAATACCAGATGAGACTGGTATATGATTGCGCTTTATACATTAGCTATTAGCCTCAACTAATTTAGTCCAAAATTCCAGTGTGTAAGCTTTGTCACAAGTAAGACTAAAATTATGATTTCACATAGAAGGGAACATAATTGTATACAGATAGGTTATCGGTACCCCTGCAAAACCATTGGGATCAGGTGACATGGAGATGTTAATTTAGGAATAGACCATCCAGAAGAGGAGTATTTAACAGATAGTTAAGGGCAGGCCGTCCAAAAGAGGAGTGTCTAACATATGTTAAATTATTTTGTTTATATTGTCTAGTGGGTCCGAGTCAGCCAAATGTTAGTAGTTAGCCAAACAAAACTATAATGTTCGGATAGATAATTCATTTATTATCTAATATATATATTTACATGATAATGCTTTACAGTTTTAACCAGTTTATGGTTACAAGAAAAGGTTTGCAAAAATATGCTTTAAAAGGATATTAGTAAAGGGAAACCCATTCCACTAAGAGGCGTGGTCTCACTTAATATCAAGTAACCAAGATGTATAGCATTATTCACACCAGGTTTTATGTCTGACTCCAAAATTTATGTTTTCCACCTTAAATTCTCGGGTGCTCAAAATTAATTTGAGTAGGCTGAGGGTTTAGGTTTACAGGTTATTAGTAGGTTGGCAAATAAAGCTTACAAAGATGAGCAAGGTGGATGACGGATAACTATTTAGGAGTTGCTATTTTATTTTGTTTAATTAAGCCGTGTGTAATAAGTCAGTTATGACAATATATTATGATGGTCAACCAAGGGGGAATCATCATATGTCGCTCTTGGTGTACTTTGTAATAATTATATTTGATCTTTACCTAGGAAATAATTATGGGATTATGTAATGGAGCACGAAACTTGTTTTGTGAAATGTAATCAGAAAAGTTATTTTTGAAATCTGTGATTTTGTTTCATGTTCATATGCTTCTGATATCATGGACACCATTAACATTACCGTATTTACTCACTAGAAGTTAATACTATGTTGACTAGAGCATCTGTAGCGCTTAGCTTTGGGCCTTCAGATAGAGGATTTTACAACTTGGTATCAGAGCATAGGTTTATGAAAAAATTTAACAAAAATGAATTTTATAAACATAATCCAAAGGAATTAGAGTAAGATCAGGGTATGGGATAAGTCTATAGTAACGTACTTGAATTTGCTATATATAAGTATATGTTATATTTCTAATATCCTATCCCTCTTATGTTATTCTTCGGTATCTCACGAGGCTTGAATACGGATATGGATGTTAGAAAAGGAAGAGTTAACCCAAGAGGGGACAATATCACCACAAATGGAAATGCCCAACCAAATACGATAAGGAACCAAGGCCAGGATCAAGCTTAAAATGTTGGTGTTGGAGTCCCATAAGTGGATATGGGAGCTATTTTTCAGTTTTTCGTGAACATGATGCAAGCTGGAATTACGGCAGGAGTGGTTGGAGGAAATGCTGGAGTAGGAGTTCAGGAAGCTCCGGTGGTCAAATGTTATGCTAATTTGAGTAGAGACTATGCTAGGTTTGAAGGGAAGCAATTTATTGGGACTGAAGATGATATTGAGGTGGAGAACTAGTTGTTGTATTACGAAAGTATATTTGTCGACTTGGGTTTCAGTGATGAGCAAAAGAGGAGGATTGCTTCAAGGAGCAGTTTTATTTTGGTGGAATAGCGTGACGGTTGGTGTGGATGAGGAAACAATGAGATGGGTAGAGTTTAAGAGGAGATTCTCGGAAAGGTTCATGCCTGTGATGTATGTTTTGGTAGAAAGTTTGCTGAGCTAGAGCATGGAGAGATGTGAGTTTTGGAATATGCTAGTAGGTTTGAAGAGTTAGCGAGGTAGGGCATGCTACTGTGGACACGGTGATGAAGAGAAATGAGAAATTCATAAGGAGATTGAAATCTGAGTTAGCAAGGGCAACATTCCGCATTTTAAGGATCCTTGTGATGTTACAGTGGAAATGGCATTAAGACAAGAGGAAATGCTTGCTTCTCTAGAGAAGAATAAGGCTAAGGAGTTCCGGGTGGGGCAGAGCCAAAAGTGGAAGTTCTTTTATAAGAAGGGTGCTCAGAAGGGTAAAGCAGCGAAGAAAGGGAAGTCTGAGGTGGTGTCTTTAAGTGCGGTAAGAAGGGGCATTTTCTAATGAGTGTCATACTGGAAAGTCGAAGGAAGTGATCGGGAATAAGAATATCATGTGCTATAACTGCGATCAAATTGGTCACTATAAAAACCAAAGCAAATAGCCTGCTAAGGACGGAAGGGGTAAAGTTTTTGCATTAGAGCCTATTACCTTGAAGCCAATAGCGCATGAGAAGGAAAGGCAGTGTTGGGAGGTACGCTTAAAATCCATGCTATGTTTGCTAGCATTCTGTTCGATACCGATGCATCGTATTCTTTTATATCTCAATATTTGGTGGATAAGCTTAAACTAGAACCCTCGTATTTAGTTACTTCTTTAAAGGTTGCAAATCCAATCGGAGGGTATGCGACACTTGGGATGAAGTGTAACCCCTTAAAGTTTGATTTGTCAGGTCATACCTTTGTTTGCAGTTTGCATGTGTTTGATTTTGTAGCGTTCAAAATTATTTTGGGTATGGATTGGTTAAGTAAGTATGATGCTATGATATTTTGCCATGATAGGAAGATATCACTTAGACACCCGGACTGCAGTGATCAGATAGTTTATACCATAGAAAACCCTAGCTTTGATGTGAATGCTTTATTGGGTTTTGTGGAGTTAGAGGACGAGTTGAATCACATTTTCACAGTTAGAGAATTCGTAGATGTTTTTGAGCCGGTAGTTGAATTGTTGCCGGAACGAGCCGTTGATTTTCAAATAGACTTAGTACTTGGAGCATAACCTATTAGGTTTACCAAGTAGGATGACACCTATCGAGATGATGGAGTTAAAGGTGCATTTGGTGGATTTGGAAGGCAAGAGTTTTATCAGATCAAGTAGTTCATCTTAGGGAGCAGTCGACTTGTTTGCCAAGAAGTCGGATGGATCGTTGAGGTTATGTATCGATTATCGTAATTGAAAGAGAAGACGATAAAGAATTGATATATGTTGCCTAGAATTAACGATTTATTCAATCAGCTAAGTGGAGCCAAGGTATTTTCTCAGTTGAATTTAGCAACAGGTTTCCATCAGCTTAGAGTAGCAGAGGATAGTATCCTTTGATGACATTTAGAACTAGATATGGATCGTATGAATGGTTAGTTATGATGTTCGGACTAACTAATGCACCGACATTCTTTGTGGATTTGATTGACCAAATTTTCCACGAGCACTTGGACGGGTTCATACTGGTTTTCATAGATGACATATTAATATACTCTAAGGATGAGAAAGAGCATGAAGTTAATCTTAGAGTATCGCTTGAGACGTTGAGACAGAATCAGTTAAAGGTGAAGTTTTTGAAGTGCCATTTCTGGAAAAGGAAAGTGAAATTTCTTGGTCATGTAGTCTCAGAGAAAGGGTTTTCTGTAGATCCGACTAAGATTGAAGCAGTGAATAATCAGAGGAGACCCGAGATAGGGACTGAGATGAAAAGTTTTCTTGGATTGGCCGGATATTATAGGAGATTTATTAAGGATTTATCGACGATAGCAGCACCGATGACCAAGCTAACACGAAAGAATGTGAAGTTTGTGTGGACCAATAAGCGTAAGAAAGCATTTCAGAGCTTGAAACACTTATTAACATATGCACCTATGTTACTTGTTCCTGAGGGGAATCAGGACTTGGTAGTTTATACAGATGCGTGTGGAACTAGATTAGGAGCTGTGTTGATGCAGAAAGGTAAAACGATTGCCTATGCCTCTAGATAGCTTAGACCACATAAGGTTAGGTTTCCAACGCATGACTTGGAGCTAGCTGCAATGATATTTTCATTGAAGGTGTGGAGACATTACCTTTTGGAAGAGAGGTTTGAGCTATATGCGGATCATAAGTCGTTGAAGTACTTGTTCTCTTAGAAGGAGCTAAACGTGAGACAGCAGAGATGGTTAGAATTTATTGCTGCTTATTATTTTGGGATTGAGTACACACCAAGGAAGGTAGTAAGGTTGCAGACGCGCTTAGCAGAAAGCTCTAGAATGCAGTGTTGGCAATGGTAGCAGAATGGAAAGATTTGGAAGCGTTGTCGACTTGATGAGTGCAATGGAGATCTAAAGTTGGGTCTACTAGAGGATCTGTTGCGTTGTCTTGTTCAGTGGTTCGATTGGCATTGAATGAAAAGATTGCTTCTAAATAGGGGGAGGATACAGTATTAGTTGATCGAATCAGGAAGTTAAGAGATGGAATCGAGAACGATGACTTGAGGGATTTTAGTTTTGACCAGAATGGATGGTTGAGAAAGAAAGGTAGGTTATGTGGTCCGAATATGGGAAACTTAAGGAAGGAAGTTTTGGAGGAATGTCATCGTTCGAAGTTCACTATTCATCTAGAAGGAACAAAGATGTATCAAGACATGAAGAGAAGTTTTTCCTAGGAAGACATGAAGAGGGATGTTGGCTTATGGGTGAAGCAGTGTTTGAACTGTCAACAAGTAAAGGCTGAGCATCTGAAGCCAAGTGGTTGCTTCAACCATTAAATATTCAGGTTTGGAAATGAGACTCTATTTCTATGGATTTCATAAGCGGGTTGCTAAGATCTAGTAGAGAAAATGAAAGTATATGGGTCGTGGTGGACAGATTAACCAAGAGTGCCCATTTCATTCTTGTTAAGCCAACTAGGTTGACATCTGTTTTAGCTAAGTTGTTATTGAAGAATACAGTTAGACTTGACGGAATTCCTAGTGGTATTGTTAGTGATAGGGATTCCTTGTTCACTAGTGAGTTTTGGAAAAGTCTATAGGAGATTTTAGGAACCAAGTTCAAGATGAGTACTGCTTACCATCCACAGACCGATGGGCAAACAGAAAGAGTTAACATAGTCTTAGAGGGTCTATTGCGAGCTTGTGTGCTAGATTTTAAGAGATCACGGGAAGAGCATCTACATCTAGTTGAATATTCATATAACAATAGTTATCAGGCTAGCATAGGAATGACACCATTTGAAGCTTTATATGGAAGGCCATACAAAGCCTCAGTTTGTTGATTAGAGACCATAGATAGGTTGGTTCTTGGTCCGGATTTTGTTAGAGAAGCTGCAGAAAAGGTTGCGTTAATTCGAGCCAGAATGAAGGAAGCTCAATCTAAGCAGAAGAGTTATGCGGACAAAAGACAGAAAAAAAAAAATAGATTTTTCTATCGGGGAGCATGTTTTTATTAAGGTGTCACCGATGAAGGGAGCGGTTTTATTTGGAAAATCAGGGAAGTTGGCACCAAGATTCATAGGACCATTTCTTATTGTAGAGAGGATCAGGAAACTCGCATATGAGTAAAGTTACCGAACAGGTTGGCAGGAGTCCACGATGTTTTCCATGTTTCTCATATGAGAGTGTGTGTTAGAGACCTGGAGATTACTACAGCACCGACTATGTTACAAGACTTAGTAGTAGAGCCGGACTTTACAATAGTTAGAAAGCCGATTCATATAGTTGCGAGAGATGAGAAGAGGCTATGGAACAAGATAGTCAGATTAGTGAAAGTCCAGTGGAGCGACAATGAAAGAGATTATACTTGGAAGATTGAGAATAGGATGGGAGATGCTTATTCTGATTTGTTTGATGGTATGTTTTACCTTTGATTGTCTAGTTATGTACCTTATCGTAATTTCAAGGATGAAATTCATTAAAGAGGGGAGTCTGTAACACCCTATATTTTTAGTAACATTATTTAGGATATTTAATTTTCTAAATTAAATGAAATAATGCAAGATGATTGCTGAATTGAGATCTGTGATTAAATAAGAGGTAGTCATGCCATGTTAATGAGTAAATCAAAATGAGATCAAAATGAGATAAGATGAAATAAAATAGACAAAAGGGAATAAAAGGGTTAGGAAATAAGAGGGGGAATAATAGGAACAAGGAAAATCCTGTACCCTAAACCCTTAACCCCTAAACACGCATGTTCACTTCATTTTTCAAAAATAAAAAATATAAAGCTATGTTCGGCCACCATTAAGAAGAGCAAAGAAGAAGAATTCAAGAGGAAGTATCAAATCACTTAATCAAGATCAAACCTCACATATTTAGTCACAAAGCTAAGGTGAATAATGACTATACATCATTCGTCTAATTATTTTTGGTTTTAGACGAATCTGAAGTGTTTTGTAAGATTATGCCATGTATTTGAATGATTAAACGTTTATATATGCTTGTTGATGATTTATGCTTGTTCATATAGATTTTATGGTATGTTTTGATGTAAAAAACCCTATTAAACAACATCCAAATGCCTTGCAATTTGACATTTAGATCGGAAATGATTTTTTAGAGATAGGTTTCAAGTTTTATAATTTTATGAATTAATGTGGATTTTATATCAATTTTCTAGTGGAGAAAATGATTGTTTGGGTCACAAATTACTTACAGATAAATAATTAATATTTTGGATCTGAAATTAATATATGTTAGAAAACATATTAAATTTGATTTACTGGAATTTTTGTAGAATTTTCAAGTGTATTAATAGACATATAAAATTATTTAAGGTATGGGACTTAAATGTCTTATATATTTAAAAAGGAGAAGGGGAATTTTGTAAATTAAATAAATTGTTTATTTCTGAAATCTTGGCAGCACTTTAAGAAAAGAAAACTAGCAACCAATATTAATTTGACAAACATAGCAGGTTAGTTGAAAACTAATTCTCTTCTGAGTTAAAAATAAATTCTACGTGCTTTAGGCACGTTTTGCCTCTTTCAACATAGGATTCCGACCAAGTACTGCCACCATGATGCTATCGAAACAAATGCACGTAATATCTATAACTTGGTTTATAGTGAATTGGATAAAGGCAAAAGTAATTGAATCAAAACTATTGGTTTCGATAGGGTCGAAGCGTGTCTTTGTTTTTAAAGGAAAACGTGACTGCTTTGCTTTTGAAGGGTTTGCTTTCGACTTAGTTCACCTTCGACCTGGTCAAATTATTTTAAAGAAATGGTTTCGAATGGTTTGCATTTTTTGTTTTAAGTAAATACAAAGGGGTCGAAACCCTAGCTGCTGCTTCTCTTTCTTTTCGAAGTCAATGGTTTGAAAAGGAATACTTTGTTTTAAAAACTTGGCCACTTCTCCAATGCTTTCAGAAGGATAGTTTCAACAATATCACTTCTTTACGTAGGAATAGCTTTCGAAAGGAATTCTTTCGACTTAAATGGGTTTTTGACCCTTTTGCTCTACTTGAAGGTATAACCCAAATGGTTTCGAATGAAACAAATTTCAAAGGATTCGAAGGAGTAAATTTTGAATGGTTTTGAAAGGTTTCCACATGTTTTAATTGAACATAAAGGCTTTCGAAAGGTTTAATGTTTTATTGCTTTCAAAAGGGTTTTAAATGAAGGTTTCGAATGGGTGGTTCGCTAATGATTTCGAAAGGTTTTGTAGGAAGATTTCCAATGGTTTCTAAATGTCTAAGAGGAAAGGTTTTTCCAACTTTTTTGAAAGGCGGTTTTAAGGTGTTTTAAAAGAAAGACGTCTAAGGTTTTAAAGCTTCCGAAGGGTATGTTTTTCAAGGTTAGGAAAGGAAGATTATGGGTGGTTTCGAAAGGAATGTTTTGGTCTTTTGAAATAGGTTATTAAGTGTTTTACTTGGTTTCGAAAGGGATGCTTTCAATGGATTCGAAAGGGGTACTTTTAAATGTTTAAATGCCTTCATCAACAAAGATTTGGGTAAAGTATATTTATAACATGGCAAGGCGATTTTCAGTAAAGCATAGAGTATATGTATTTTCCCTGTTTAAGTTTGATTAAAGGTTTTAAATCATTTTAACAAGAAAAGGTTTTCAAGGAAAATTTAAGAGAAGATTACCCTAAGTAAAATGACTCAGATATTAGAATACCAAATGGGACTGTATAAGGTCATACCCTATACATTATCTATTAGATCCAGCTAATTTAGTCCAAAATTCCAGTGTACAGGGCTTTGTCATGGGTAAGACTATAATTATAATTGCACACCGAAGAGAATATAAATGTATACAGATAGGTTATTGGGGAGCCTATAAAATCATTAGGATCAGGTGACCTTAGGAGATGTTAAGTTAGGGACAGACCATCCGGAAGAGGAGTATTTAACAGATAGTTAAGAACATACCATCTAGAAGAGGAGTGTCTAAGAGATGTTAGATTAGTATTTTATATTGTTTAGCGGGCGCGAGTCAGCCAAAGGTTGGTAGTTAGCCAAATAAAACTATAATGTTTGGACAGATAATTCATTTATTACCTGATCTGTATGCTTATATGACAATGCTTTACAGTTTTAACCAGTTTTGGGTTGCAAGAAAAGGTTTGCGAAAGATATGTTTTAAAAGGATATTAGTGAGGAAAAACCCGTTGCTATGTGGCGTTGTCTCACTTAATATCATGCAACCGAGATGTATAGTATTATTCATACCAGGCTTTATGTCTGACTCAAAGTTTATGTTTTCCCCCTTAAACTCTCGGGTGCTCAAAATTAATTTGAGTAGGCTGAGGGTTGAGGTTTACAGGTTATTAGTAGGTTGGCGAATAAAGCTTTCGAAGACGAGCAGGTGGATGACAGATATCTATTTAGGAGTTGCTTTTTTATTTTGTTTGATTCCGCTGTGTAATAAGTCTGTTATGACTATATGTTGCTCTTGGAGTACTTTATAATAATCATATTTGATCTTTACTTGCAAAATGATTGTGGGATTATGTAACGGAATATGAAACTTGATTTTTGAAATGTAATCGGAAAAGTTTTTTTTTTGAAATCCGTGATTTGTTTCATATTCATGTGCTTCTGATATTACGGATACCATTAATATTACCGCATTTGGTCATGGAAGTTAATACTTTGAATGATTGCAATATCTATAGTGCTTAGCTTTGGGCCTCCAGATATGGGATGTTACACCATGATGCTATATTTCAAGTATCAAATCGTTTGGTGTTCGTATTCCCAAGTTATGGCCAAATTACTTCATCTATAAAAAGAGATCGGTATAAAAGGGATCGTATAAAAGGGATCGGTATAAAAGGGATCGACCATATTCAGCTTTCACTACATATTGCAACAATGATCGACCAATAACTCAAAATATACAGATGCTATCGACATGAAACTTGGAGTATAAGCACATTACAACATGGAGAACACCCCTAGGGCTCACATCCTAATCAAAGGAGATTGGAGGGCAAAAAGCTAACATCATCGGAGGGATCTTACCTCATTTGAACACCAAAATATGGATCGGTACCAATCCCTATTGTGGGCTCCAATGGGCCTCAAAATTCTTGTGTGGCCTCATTTTGGCCTAGAGTTTACTCTTTCGAAATTTCAACCCGATCCATGCACGTCTTCCGCTATAAATACAGCAAGCATGTGGTTAGAAAAGGGACCCTTCTTTCTGCTACAAAGGCTCTTCCATTTTTATTCTTCATTCTTATACTAATGGATCGTAGCCAATCCAAACATTCTTTTAATTATATTCAAGTGCAAGATCGATAAAAATATAAAGTGGACGTAGTCTAAGATTGCCGAACCACTATAAAAATCCGTTTGTTCATTTAAGATTTGTGCTATGTTATAATTTCTTTCTTCATGAATCTCTATTATATTATATTAGGTGTTGATGCCCATTTTTGGCATCAATATTTTGGTGCTTTCACTAAGAATCGAATTCTCAGCCTGATTGGCGCTCATCATCTACTTTTGGATTCTCATATTGGTGAGGTAGATCCGTTTATTACCGACAAACTTCGTATTCTACTCAGGTTTGAAGGAAATCTAAAGGAAGTTGACAGCCATGGTTAGAGGAACTAAGTCTTCTCGTGTTGTTAGAGGATCTAATGATGCTAGTGTTTGAAGAGGCAAGCAAAATGCACAACTGACATTAACGTCGATCGATTACAAATTTCAGAGTCTAAATTTCTTAGTACTTACACATGCATGGCTTAATCTTTGAGACAAGCATATGACTACTGGTAGGATCAACTAGGTAGCCATCAAACAAACTATTTGTTCCTCAATATCTCACATATGTTTAGCCGAGTATGTTTTCCGTTTATTTATATTTATTGTGTATATAGCGTGAAAGTGTGTATTATGAAGACTATATATGACTAATAATGTATATCGATGGAATTTGTTTATTTTAGCATACTTTATTTAATCCATTCTGTTGTAAGTTCTGAAAAATCTAGTTAGTTAGCTTAGCTCTCTGTTTACTAGTTTGTTTAAAACAATCCATCGTTTTATTCTACGACATTATATTATCATGGAAAGTCGAATTATTACTTTCTTTAAAAGTTAATAGAAGATCCACTCATGACAATCTTGGCTCGGTCAGTTTCTGGAAAACTGATCAAAGGAATGAGACCGAGATTTCATAATTAGCCCTAGTGCAAGTTGGAGATTGGTAGATAGGGGTACGCTCTAAGGAAAATTTAGTAATTTATTGTAAATTACTAACTTGTGATAAAATCTTATTCGAAATAAAAAGTGCTATTCTACCTTATACACTTATCATAATATGTTATATTAATTATTTATTAATTTAAGTATATAATAGAAAATCAGTAAATGATATGTCATGCAGTAATAATTACAATTGTTGTAATCATGAGAAATATACCACAACAAAAATTGCATATTGTTTTAATATTCCTAGTCAAAATGTTTCAAGGCGGCATATCGATTCATCTTTTGTGATTAGAATATGCAATCCTTTCCAAATGTTGGGTCATGTCTTACTTATGGCAGTTAATGGCACCAACTTGTTACGTACTGATAGTTATTGGATAACCATGTAAGGACTCACTCGATATTTTTCCTTTGGTTAATATAACTAAGGTCAAGTAGAGAATATCGAAGTGATAGTTTTTCATAGTTCTCTTGACTTTATTATACCGTTAAACTTTAATGTGGACACACCACTTTAATTATAATTAAATCATGGCAAGACATTTATTGAATGACTGTAGTTAGGTCTGAGTGGAAAAATTGGAAGTGAAGCACTATTGAATAGAGAATTCATCTCTTTGGTTATATGAGGTTAGTATCATAGCCAACTATAGCCAACTCAACATTAAAGTCTCTAGCTAGAGCAATTCCATTAATAATAATTTTCATTATTGAACTTTTTTTTTTGGATTATACAATTTGAATATTGACGATATTGGAATTTTGACCAAAACCAAATTCCATGTCGTAATGTGATATGGTTATGATGAAGAGAATTTGTATAAATGACCATCACTACTAAGGACCGCTTTAAAGTAAGAAAATTGGATTTTATCAAAATAGTATAATTATTAATTCGACCAAACTATCATAACAATTAGGTGATGTGTGAACCACTGACTGAATATACACCCATGAGTCGCACAACCAAAATGTGAATACCCCAAAATACCACACGATTTAATTAAATTATACTTGCTATAAATTATTTAACATTTGTGAAGTTTTAATGATAAAATTTTATTTTATTTATTTGAATCAATATTTCATAAAGAGTGTATATAAATGTTATCTATGTGCATATAAATATAGATATCGATAAACCTTTAAAGTAGGTTTAAAATGTGTAAATATTGATTGTGTATGTAAATGTATACGAGGCCATATGCCCATCTAATCCGACAATTTATGGAGGGAATGGGTTGTGATGTTTATTTGAAATATGGGTTCTGAATTGGTACGGAGAAGAGGTAAACAAGAAGATCTAAATCCCCTATTTTTTGCTTCATTCTCTTACCTATATAAACCTACCATCCCCTTACTTTTAGACTTTACTTTAGCTTACTCCACCATTAGTATTAAATAATTAATAAAAATATTTAAAACATTTTTAGATCGTTATATTAAATAAAATTATATAAATACATTTAGATATTTTGTGAATAAAATCCTTACTGGTTTTAAAGTAAAAAATATATATTTTTATACAAAATCCGCATAGATTTTATATTTAAAAAGTATATATTAAAGTGTTACAAATCCATAAAGATTTGCAATATTTATTTTACTTAATTGGCTTCAACCAAAAAAATTAAAATTTTATTTTTTAAACATAATTTGTTTATATTTATAAATTAATATTTTATAATAATTTTTAAATTATACACACTAATATTTGAAAGATATATGTGTGTGTGTGTATTTGAATTTTATATATGAAATAGATTTTTATTCGATATCTGGTTTTGAATTTAAATTTATCTTTAGATATTTTAGCTATTAATTTGAATTATTTTGAATTAGCCAAATAACTTAAATAAATACTATAATATATATATATATATATATATATATATATATATATATATATATATTATATGTTAATGTGTTTATCCCCATGCGTATGTGTGTGTCTAATAATAAACTAAATATGGATAGAAAATATGTATATAAAAGGCCAAGTGTATCCATCGTGACATAAATCCCAACACTTATATACAGGCACATTAAACCTTAAACATATCTATATGTTGCATGCACACCTTACATGTATCTATGTATACGATAAATGTATATATTATATGCTATAATGCCCTAATTTTTTTATATAGCTTAAATAATAATAGATAAATTTGAAACTTAATTGGAGGGTATTTTGGTAAATTTCAGTTAGAGGGAGAAAATGGTTATTTTTACACACAGTTGAATTTTCTTATAGGAGTCCCACCTTTGTTTAGCTTTTGTTTATCTGGCCGAGATGGAGTGCTTATTTGTTTTAATTGAACATCATATGAGTGAGATGTCATTGATTAAATGAAGTGGGTTGGATTCGTGTGCGGGCAGTGGGCCGGGTGGGGCTGAATTTTGGCCGGGTTTTAAATTCAAATTCAAATGTTAAAACACATTTTAGATTTTTCATCCAAATCCCATAAAAAAGTTCGTACATTTCTTTCTCATTTCTAAATCATGTTGTAACCATCTTCTTCTACTTCTCTCATCTCAACACAAAATCTTCGTTTCTCAACGTAATTCGACGAGATGAAGTGCATTAGAATGATAGCAAGGCTCTCTATCATCTTGAGTAGGAATTAGAAGCTGATTCAGAGATTTTGATTTTTGGAAACATGGGGCATCGAAGGAAATACGAGTTCTTTGGCTTGATTTTGGTGAGTGTGGCCTCTCTAATCTTGTAATATGCTTCCATAATAGTGTATGATGATTTGAGGCTATTTTAGGATACAAGTGTAATGTATAACTATTAAAACAATGAAATTTTGAAATTGTGAAACTAAAAGTACGTGTTCTATTTATAAGAAACTATCAATAACCATATTTATCACTAACTAGAAATCAAACTATGTAGAAATTAAATTGAGGTTTATTAATATGTTATGACCCTATAATCATGTTTGATAATGTAAGTATATGATAAGGAACCCTTTAGAAATAGGAAACGAAGTAAACGATTGAAACTTGTAATTAAAACACATAAAATGAAAAATGAATCCCATATCTAGGAAGTGCACTGGTGCACCGGTGTGTGCGAACACCATTCCACCAATGGACGATCCAGATTCGGGTATTTCAGGCTTCTAAATGCCTGGATCAATGTACATGTTTCGATCTTCAATATGGTGTTCTCTAGCAACTCTATACTGATAGCTAGACATGTATGGCTACTATTTGGATGTGTAGTTTAATGATGGTGATAAACTATGGATGCCAAAAGTGTTTCTTTGGAATGATAGCGAATACTCGGATCATATATGGATGTGTAGCTTGATAAGGACGATGTATGGATATAGTGTATTTAGGTTTGGACAAAAAGAGGCATAAGCAGAATCTTGACCATAATGGTGAGATATGAATGTAGTATGTGTGGCATTGGAATTCGTAGTTTGAAATGTAATGTACATAGTTTTAGGCGATGAACGAATGCTCGAATCATGTAGTGCACGTGGCGGGTCCTTGATTCATGGTATTGACAAATGTTCTCCTATAGAGTAACGTGGTTGGTCCAGCAATTTTTATGTGGACAAAAGCCAACCTACAGCATAGGTAACAGGACTAGGCATGGGTCCAGTACGTATATTATCCTTTCCCATAGGTGGCGAGACGGATAGTGATTATAAACGTGTAATCCTTTGCCGTAAGCGATGAGATCGGATTACGTATAGGGGATCCTTTAACTTAAGTGTTCAGGACTGGATCAATTTTAGACAGAACAATATTATTCTATAGCATCCGAGATAAGACCATAAAGCATTATATTATAAACCTAAATCATGTTATATCACTATCACAGTAGTATACCAATATTATATTGGCTTCACCGATTCAGACGTATGTCTGACCCACTCCTATATTTTTCTATCTATATTGTTCAAGTTAACGGATTCTGGAGACATGATGTACTGTGAGCAAGATTTGTGTGTATACAAAAATTGTATAAATAACCTGCATCTTAAAGACATGATGTGATAATATGTGGAATTTATTTGGTTTGGCTTGTACAACTTATGTTGTGGTATCAGATATGTAATTAAACAAATATGTATTTGTGTAATATGATATTTTGTGTGACCATTCGCCATAAGATTGTAAAAGTTAATAATTAGTATAGTTTTGTCTAAACTCTCTTTTCATATCAATATGTATCATCATCCTAATGACTCGCCATTTCTACACTACGTTGTATATTTACGAGATTTTGGAAGAGTGGGGTAGTTATGTTAGGCATCAGAACATATTTTGTAGGATTACAAACATATTAAGAAAGCGTACTTATATATTTTATAAGATATATAATATAATATATAAGATTCGAATTAAATATGTATGTGAATGCACCATATATTGTTCTAGTCTCTGATTATCTAGTTATCTATTGAAGAATCGCTAATGAATCTCAGTTATAGATAACTAAAGTATGAATAATCTAGAGGAAACTAGAACGGGGACCAATATCAGTTTAGTTCAATACCAGAGCGGGTGTGAGTACCCGAGTGAATGTCCTTGATATTATGGGCATGAATATACAGTAATTAAGACATGGCTAATAAACTGTGAGAAGTTATTTGGCTTATTGGGATTAAGTAATGCAACTAAGAGGCAGCCAGCAGTTTGGCATCTACATGAAGAGGCATAAAATTGGTAGGAGATTGTCATAGTTAAGACAAAAGAGAACACAATTACTTAGGATATTTTCAAAAGGAAGTTTGAGATGAAATTCTTTTGCGGAGCTGAGTGGAGGATGTCGTTAGAGGAGTTTATTCAGCTTAAGTATGAAAACATGACTATTAATGAGTATGTGAACCAACTTAACGAGTTAGCGAAGTTTGGATTTGAATTGATAAATACTCAAGAGAAGAAAGTTATGAAATGTGCTAAGGGATTGAATTCACCATAGAGGGAGTTAGCTTTAAGTCAGGCACAATTTGGAGTGACCTTTAAGGGTCAGTCAAGGTTGCTTTGTTGAATGCCTTTTGAGCGGAGACTTAAGTAAGGAGCGTGGGTCTGGTGGAGATCAAGGTAAGCGCAAGAATGAAGTACCATAAGGTAGTCCGAAGAAGAAGATTATTGTATGTAGGAAGTGTAATAAGACGGGACACATTGCTAAAACCCATAGGTGAACCTATAGAAGGGAACAAAATGTTATTAGTGCGGTAAAATAGGACATTTGGCGAGGGACTATTGGTCGAAACCGTCAAGACAAAAATACAGTCAGAAAACAGGGACAGTTGAAAGGGGTTAAGCGCGACAATTGCGACCAGATGGGACACTATAAAAGAGAGTGTCCAGCTTTACAGAAGGAAGGCCAGATTGTTAAGGTTATGCATTAGAAGTTGTACCCACTACCGGATATGCACTAACGACCCAGACGAAGGGGAAGTTAGATATAGAAAGTGTGTAACTACTTTTTGATTTGTCTACCAGAGTTTTGTTTGGTACCGGTGCATCGTATTCATATGCATTGGTGGAGAGATTAGGAATAACTTCAGACATTGCGCATGAGATTATTATTGTGTCGAATCGTGTTAGGGGATCGACGCATTTGTCTACGATCTTAAATTTGCCATAAACGATGTGGAGTTAAGTTGTGATGCCTATATTCTTAACTTTGCAGGATATAGATTGATCTTGGGAATAAATTGGATGGCCCAATATGGTGTGATTTTGGATTGTGATAGGAGGGATGTTTGTTTGAGTTGTATTCATTTGGATTGTGATGTGTATGTTATTAACAAGGTTTGATAGTTCTTTGTAAGCCCGAAATTTCCATGATGAAGTCGTATTTGTATTCGTTAGACCTATCACACGATGAATAGGTGTTTATCCCTATAGTTAAAGATTTTTCAGGCATATTCGCTATGTTTTTCAGATTTTCGCCACAAAGAGAAATTGAGTTTAGGATCGAAAGATGTAACAACCCGCATATTTTACGATTGACTATTTAAACATTTTATATAAATATTTTATCGTTAGTCGGACTTTAGTGCGAAAAGTTACTTTTTGCATACAGTCGAATTAGGACTCGGAACCACTTCCATTGGGTCCAAAACGCCATTTGCCATCTTTTTGAGTATAAACTTTGATATGTTTGGAGTTAGTGGAATTTTGCCATTTTTTCACTTTGGGCTTTGGGTTTAGTTTAGCCCATTAGCCTAAACTATTAATTCTAGCTCAACCCCCTTCCCTTCATAACTTCACTTTCATTTCCTAACACTCAAGCTTCATCAAAAAAGGAGGAACGAATGGGAAATTAAAACTCCAAGCCCTAGTTCATTTGCAAATCCAACATCTAACTCCAAATTCAAAGAGAAACCATTGGTTCCTACTTTGCTTTCAAGCTTCTTCTTCATTGATTTTGTGTAAAGGCGAGATTTTTATCTCACATCTTAGTCTATAACTATCATTGATTGTTGGGTATGAATTCCTAGCACTTTTTCATATGCATTTGCTCTTGGTTTGGATTGAATTGGTTGAAATCCCAATTTTTAGTGTTTTGGGTTCAATCTTTAAAAATCCTAACTTTGATGATTGAACACGTTTTTGGTGATGCATCGAGGAGCCAATAGGACCGGGTAGCCGATGGGCATAATCCTCTAGCGTCCGTGCTCGATTGGTTGCAAATTGAGAGAGTTTTGCACTTCAATCCCCTAGGTCGTTCGGCCTGCACAATTCGAATTGCTCGACCTGCATATAGGTCGCGCCTTGCTTAGGTCATGCCAACTTCGGTCGCTCGGCCATTAGGTCGTTCCACCCCTAGGTTGCTTGCCCTCTTAGGTCCCGCCAATTGTCTATCACGCAACCCCTTAAGTCGCGACAAGTTAGGTCGTTCGCTCGGCCATATTTTTAAGCCGCACCCCTTTGGTCGCACCTCCTTAACTTCCCCCTTTAGGTCGTTGACCTTTAGGTCGCACCACATAGGTCGCTCCCTTAAGTCGCGTGTGCATATAGGTCGCAACCCCATAGGCCGCTTGCCTTATTGTTAGGTCGGTCTGCCTTAGGTCGCTCGGCCTGCTTGCACTGTTAGGTCGCACATGCTTTGGGTCGTGTCATTCCTTAGATCCGTTGCAGTTAGGTCGCGCCACCCTTTAAGTCGCACCATTTCCTAAGCCACTCGGCCTGCGTTTCAACTTAGGTCGTTTTTGGTCCTTAGGCCGTTTGCATCTTAGGTCGTTCTCGACCCTTAAGTCACCTCCAATTTAGGTCGCTCGGCCTGCTTGGTCGCGCCATGTTTAGTCACAAGGGTATTTCCACTTTGATGGATTTGGAATTGAATTCTTTGGATTTTATTCACGTCTTCGAATATGATTTTTTGTGATTATTGTTTCTACAATCATTTTTGTGATTTATCACTTTAAAAATATAAAGGTTTTCTATACTAGTAGTAAATATTTTCTTAAACCATTTTCCAATCTACTAGTATATACAAACCTTCACCTCACTCGTACTAGAAATCTGATTAAATGGCTTAGTAAAACAAGTGGTATGAAACGCTTGCTTTTGCTTCGCCGGTTAATTCTTGGATTTGTTCAACTGAATCTCTTGTGACAATTTTCTAGTGGAAACTTACAATTTGTTCGTAAATATTTAAGTTAAGCTAGTGATTATGGGACATGAGGCTAAGCTTTTATATTTACTAGCTTACTGTAATTGACACTTCTTGATGATCATTGTTGATCATTTTTGTGATTTAGACTAGCAAATGTGCGATGTCTCTTTGTCTACGAGGGAGACTAAACCCCGTTTCTGTGGTGCTTCGGCTCAATTTGGTGGGGTAGCGACCCATGGCCTTCAGGCCGTTTTGTGGAGCTTCGGCTCAAAATAAATGGTTAGCAACCATGGAATAGCGTTTCATTTTGTGGTACACGTGTAGGTGAGTTTTCATGCTCCCGTTTTGTGATTTCTGGATTTCCATTGATGATTTCTAGAATTTGTGTTTCACCAATTTTCGTGATTTGCATTGATATGTTTTATCAATATTTGTGCATTGATGAATTTGTGTGTCATTAACTTTTTGTGAATAAAAATATAGAATATGACATTCCTTTTTATCTTTGAGAAGATTCTTGTGATATGGATTAATCTCTTGTTGATTTTCAATTACATACTTATCACAGTATGACTTTATGGTTATCATATGTTTGTGTCATATCTCTTATCCTATATCATGTTAACTGATATTTATAGCTGGACTGATCCGTTTATTATTTTTTTATTAAATAATACTCGGGTCAGACCGAGATGTTACAGGTGCTTCTGCTTGACTTCACATCTGGGATTATCACCCTGACTTTTGGCTAACTACTTAGATTAGTAGTTTTTGTTGTATACATTTGAGATATAGACTCATTGTTGTATCCCTATTCTTTTGTCTATCACTTGTAGCTATTCTTTTGTGATATTGTGGATCTTGTTTGACCACTACTCTATTATACACTTTCATGTGTTATATATTCATATCTATTTCCGCCTTTGGGATATGGATGTCTGTGACTGATTTGTGTTATGCTTATTTCTATATTTGTTTCCGAAGAATATGCATAGCCACTATGTAGTAGCTTTGAGTTTGTTTCGGTATGTCGGATTTCTCCTGAAACCAAATGCATGTTGTACTATCTGACATATTGGTGCTCGCACAAAGCAAATTACATGGATGGTCGCTCCTCAACAGCCTTATTCTCCATTAAAGTTGAGGCATTACACCTAGTGTTCTTGGCTAGAGTGGGTATAGAGGTGGGGCATCACAGTTTGGTATCAGAGCCAATCTTCAGAACAATGTAGGATAATCTAGCAAGGATCATCGTCCTAAGCCCATCTTAGGACTCGTGCTTTAGGATTTAATTCGAGTCTTCGTACCGATTCATCCTATTTTCTTTATGATTCCTTGTTTATCTATCAAGAATGCTTGATATTCATTTGGTAAATAACCTTATCCTTCTTCTTTCTTTCCTTCTTTCTAAAGGAAGAGAAATGGTTAGACATGGCCGTTCCAACGCCGGTCAATCTCGTGCTACTCCCCAAGATGGAGTATTAATGTCTGCTCAACAGCTTCTTGATATAGTAATGAATTCTCAAGAAGCCGGATCTAATCCGGAGTCTACTCACCCTAAGTATGGATTTGCACGTTTGTGCAACGATTATACCAATTTGGGTGGGAAGCCATTCAAAGGTTCTGAAACTATTATTGAAGTCCAGGCTTGGCTGAGAACGTGCGATCGAATCTTTTCTCGCATGAATCTTATTGATCTTCACCATGTTCAGGTGGCCTCTAGTATGCTCCAAAAAAGAGCATTAGATTGGTATGAGCTTCTGATTTCTGAAATAAATGAAGCGGATCTTACTTGGGAGAAATTCCGAGAACGCTTCGAGTTAAAATTTGTGCCAGAAGCTGAGAAGTTGACTTTGGCTCATTGACCTTGTTCAAGGTGAATCTTCCGTGGCAGACTATGTCGCATCCTTCGAGTCACTTTCTAAATATGGGGTGGAGTACATAAACACCCCATTGAAGAAGAACCAAAGATTTTTCTATGGCTTGAACAAAAATCTTAAGAAGCCATTACTTCTAAAGTTAGAAGTTTCTTTTGATCAACTCGTTGATATCGCTCTTCGTCTTGAAAAGACAGATAGGGAGAGCGATGTTAAGGTTGGGTGTGCTAAACCGAACTTCAACAATAAGAAAATGCCTAATAGGTTCAAAGGTCCTTATACCAACAAGAAAGGGAAGCAAGCAACTTCGATGGCAAATACTTCTACCTCTGGTAGTGTGCAATGCTACAATTGTGGTTCTAGAGACCATTATGCGAACAAGTGTTCAAAGCCTCGTGCTTGTCGCTATTGCAAAAGCCCGGACCATTATATATCTTCGTGTCCCAAACTTCAAAACAGGAAGGAGGGAAAACTTAATGTTGCTCAAGCTCCTGGCAACACATCTTGTGGTCAAGGTATTTCTCATTCTATCCTTGATGGCATTATTTTATTTCGTGATCATCCTATTCGAGTTCTTTTTGATACGGGTGCGTCCCACTCTTTTATTTCAAAAGAACTTGTTGATACTTTTTCTTTGGATGTTTTGTGTTTAATGACTTCTTTGAGAATTACGAATCCTTGGTGGATCCGCATTAATCAGTTTATTGTGTAAAGATGTTGAGATTATTTTGTGTGATTTTTCTTTCCGAGCCGACTTGCATGTTATGCAATACTTAGGCTTTGGAATGATTTTGGGAATAGATTGGCTTAACCGCTATGAAGCCCAAATCCTATGTCCTGAGCGGACTATTCATCTTCGACTTCATCAATCTGTTAAGCAGATTTCTATTAACCTTAAAGATTCGGATTCCAGCTTGGTTGCATCTGTATATTCTTTAAATCCTCATGATGACAATAATTATGATGAGGAAGATATTATTTCTCTTATTCACGTTGTTCGTGAATTCTCTGACATATTTGAGCCCGTTTTAGGATTGCCACCTAAGCGAGCAGTTGAGTTCAGAATTAATCTCATTCCTGGAGCTCAACCTATCACTCGTCCTCCTTATCGTATGTCCAATAACGAAAATGAGGAGATGCGTAAACAATTATCCGAATTAGATACGAAGCAATTTATTTGCTCTAGTTCCTCGCCTTGAGGAGCTTCGGCCATTTTCGTGAAGAAATCCGATGGTACACTTAGGTTTTGCATTGACGACCGCAAGCTTAATGTCTTACTATCAAGAATAAGTATCCTTTACCTCGGATTGATGATCTATTCGATCAACTTAGTGGTGCTAGAGTCTTTCACAATTAGACTTAGCTACCGGTTTTCATCATCTTCGTATTGCAGAGGATAGTATTCCTTTGACATCGTTCCGTACTCGTTATGGATCTTATGAGTGGCTTGTTATGCCATTTGGTTTAACGAATGCTCCGGCTTATTTCGTTGACCTCATGAATAGAGTTTTCAAAGACTTCCTTGATCTGTTTGTTCTCGTCTTTATTGATGATATTCTTGTGTATTCTAAAACCGAGGAGGAGCATGAAAAACATCTTCAGATTGTGTTGGAAACTCTTAAGAGCAATCAATTGAAAGAAATTTTTTCTAAATGCCACTTTTGGCAATCTCGTGTGAAGTTTCTCGGTCACATTATTTTTGAATCCGTAATTTCCGTGGATCCTTCAAAGATTGAAGCGATTCAAAATTGGAAGAGACCGGAGAGTGTGACGGAGATCCGTAGTTTTCTTGGATTGGCAGGTTATTACCGCCGTTTCATAAAGGACTTTTCCAAAATTTCCGTGCCTCTTACTAGTTTGACAAAGAAGGGAGTTAAATACATTTGGTCGGACAAATGTGAAGCTTCTTTTCAGAAATTAAAAGAACTCCTTTTCGATGCTCCTATTCTTGTGATTCCTGAGGGAAATCAAGATTTTGTTGTTTATACCGATGCTAGTCGCGTTGGTTTGGGTGCCGTTCTTATGCAAAGAGAACGTGTTATTGCTTATGCTTCTAGGCAATTAAAGCCAGCCGAGACTAGATATGCCACTCATGATTTAGAGCTCGCGGCTATTGTTTTCGCCCTTCGTATTTAGCGTCTTATCTTTTGGGAGAGAAATTTGTTCTCTATACCGATCATAAATCTTTGAAGTATCTATTTTCCCAAAAGGAACTTAATCTGCATCAACAACGTTGGCTCGAGTTTCATGCACCTTATGATCTTGATATTCTTTATACTCCCGAAAAGGGAAATCGGGTTGTTGATGCACTTAGTCGTAAGCAACAAGCGGTTGTCTCTATGATGATATCCGAATGGAATGATCTCGGAATTTTATCCACTTGTGAGATTCGGGATCATGTTTCCGATTTATGTTCATCTCTTGTTTTATGTAGCCTTGAGTCTCATCCTTCTCTTTTAGATCGCATTATTGAAGCTCAAAGGCTAGATCCCGAATTGGCTCTTCTTAGCCAAAATTTTAGGGATAAAATTGATATTGAAAGTTTGAAGGACTTTGATATTGATCCTCGTGGCGGTATTCGAAAATTTGGTAGACTTATCGTGCCAAATATCAGTGGTCTTCGTAAAGACATTTTAGAAGATTCTCATTGTTCTAAATTTACCATTCATCCCAGTAGTAGTAAAATGTACGCGGACATGAAGCGACTTTATTATTGGGAGGGAATGAAATCTGATATTGCTAACTTTGTCAAGTGTTGCATGACTTGCCAACTTGTCAAGGCCGAACACCAAAGGCCCGGTGGGTTATTGCAACCTTTAGAAATTCCAATTTGGAAGTGGGATCAAATTTCCATGGATTTTATAGACGGCCTTCCCCGTTCTCGTTCGGGTCATGATAGGTTATGGGTGATAGTTGATAGACTTACTAAATCCGCCCATTTCATTCCCGTTCGGTCTAATCGAACCGTGCCTCTTTTGGCCAAACTCTTTATTGTAAAATTGCATGGAGTTCCTACTTCTATTGTTAGTGATTGTGATCCATTATTTATTAGTGGATTTTAGAAGAGTCTTCAAAAAGCTTTGGGAACGAAGCTTAATTTTATCACCGCTTATCATCCTCAGTCCGATGGACAAACCGAGCGTGTGAATCAAACTCTTGAAGATCTCCTTCGTGCATGTGTTCTTGATTTTGGTGGAAGTTGGGAAGATCATATTTCTCTTGTTGAGTTTTCCTATAATAATAGCTTCCAATCTAGTATTGGTATGGCACCTTTCGAGGCACTCTATGGAAGACCATGCCGATCTCCTTCTTGTTGGCTTGAGGCCGGTGAGAGGCTGGTTTTAGGCCCAGATTTTATTCGGGATTCCACAGAGAAAATTGACCTTATTCATCATAGGATGAAAGAAGCCCAAAGTAGACAAAAATCCTATGTCGATAACCGGAGAAGGAAATTATAATTTTCTGTGGGAGATCTTGTGTTTATTCGTGTTTCACCTATGAAGGGTGCTGTACGTTTCAATCGATCGGGAAAGTTAGCACCTCGATATATTGGTCCAATTCCCATCACCGAACGTATTAGTTCCGTGGCTTATCGCCTTTTATTACCGGCTCAGTTTTTTGCTATTCATGACGTGTTTCACGTTTCTCAATTACGGAAATGCCTTCGAGATTCCGATTCTATCCTTGAGCCCGGTGTTGTGGAAGAAATTGAAGTTTCGCCTGATTTAACTTATGAGAAACATCCTATTCGTATTATTGCTTCGGAGGTCAAGCACCTTTGAAATAAAGATGTTTCGCTTGTTAAAGTTCAATGGTCCTCAAATCCTAAGGATTTCTCTTGGGAATCTAGAGAGTTCATCGAGCGAACACATCCGGACTTACATTCCCGTGCTCTATGAGGTGAATTTCTTATTTCAAATTTCTTTTGTGTTGATATGCTTTCATGGTTGTTACCTTACATTTTCTTCTTTAATATTGCGAGGACGCAATTTCTTTAAGGAGGGGAGTCTGTAACAACCCGCATATTTTACGATTGACTATTTAAACATTTTATTTAAATATTTTATCGTTAGTCGGATTTTAGTCCGAAAAGTTGCTTTTTGCATACGGTCGAATTAGGACTCGGAACCACTTCCATTGGGTCCAAAACACCGTTTGCGATCTTTTTGAGTACAAACTTTGATATGTTTGGAGTTAGTGGAATTTTGCCACCTTTTCACTTTGGGCTTTGGGTTTGGTATAGCCCATTAGCCTAAACTATTAATTCTAGCTCAACCCCCTTCCCTTCATAAATTCACTTTCATTTTCTAACACTCAAGCTTCATCAAAAATGGAGGAAGGAATGGGAAATTAAAACTCCAAGCCCTAGTTCATTTGCAAATCCAACATCTAACTCCAAATTCAAAGAGAAGCCATTGATTCCTCCTTTTCTTTCAAGCTTCTTCTTCATTGATTTTGTGTAAATGTGAGATTTTTGTCTCATATCTTAGTCTATAACTACCATTGATTGTTGGGTATGAATTCCTAACACTTTTTCATATGCATTTTCTCTTGGTTTGGATTGAATTGGTGAAAATTCCAATTTTTAGTGTTTTGGGTTCAAATCTTTAAAAATCCTAACTTTGATAATTGAACACGTTTTTGGTGATGCATCAAGGATCCAATAGGACTGGGTAGCCGATGGGCATAATCCTCTAGCATCCGTGCTCGATTAGTTGCAAATTGAGAGAGTTTTGCACTTCAATCCCCTAGGTCGTTCGGCCTACACAATTCGAATTGCTTGGCCTGCATATAGGTCGCGCCTTGCTTAGGTCGCGCCAACTTTGGTCGCTCGGCCATTAGGTCGTTCCATCCCTAGGTCGCTTGCCCTCTTAGGTCACGCCAATTGTCTATCACGCAACCCCTTAGGTTGCGACAAGTTAGGTCGTTCGCTCGGCCATATTTTAAGCGCACCCCTTTGGTCGCACCTCCTTAACTGCCCCCTTTAGGTCAGTGACCTAAGGTCGCACCACATAGGTCGCTCCCTTAAGTCGTGCGTGCATATAGGTCGCAACCCCATAGGCCGCTTGCCTTACTGTTAGGTCGGCCTGCCTTAGGTCGCATGGCCTGCTTGCACTGTTAGGTCGCACATGCTTTGGGTCGCGCCATACCTTAGATCGGTTGCAGTTAGGTCACGCCGCCCTTTAAGTCGCACCATTTCCTAAGCCACTCGGCCTGCGTTTCAACTTAGGTCGTTTTTGTTCCTTAGGCTGTTTGCATCTTAGGTCATTCTCGACCCTTAAGTCACCTCCAATTTAGGTCGCCCGGCCTGCTTGATCGCGCCATGTTTAGTCGCAAGGGTATTTCCACTTTGATGGATTTGGAATTGAATTCTTTGGATTTTATTCGCGTCTTCGAATGTGAGTTGTTTCTACAATCATATTTGTGATTTGTCACTTTAAAAATATAAAGGTTTTCTATACTAGTATTAAATATTTTCTTAAACCATTTTCCAATCTACTAGTATATACAAACCTTTACCTCACTCGTACGAGAAATCTGATTAAACGGCTTAGTAAAACAAGTGGTATGAAACGCTTGCATTTACTTTGCCGGTTAATTCTTGGACTTGTTTGATTGAATCTCTTGTGACAATTTTCTAGTGGAAACTTACACTTTGTTCGTAAATATTTAAGTTAAGCTAGTGGTTATGGGACATGAGGCTAAGCTTTTATATTTACTAGCTTACTGTAATTGACACTTCTTGATGATCGTTGTTGATCATTTTTGTGATTTAGACTAGCAAATGTGCGATGTCTCTTTGTCTACGAGGGAGACTAAACCCCGTTTCTGTGGAGCTTCGGCTCAATTTGGTGGGGTAGCGACCCATGGTCTTCGGGCCGTTTTGTGGAGCTTCGGCTCAAAATAAATGGTTAGCAACCATGGAATAAAGTTCCATTTTATGGTACACGTGCATGTGAGTTTTCATGCTCCCGTTTTGTGATAGGCCTCCCCCTTTTTGTGATTTCTGGATTTCCATTGATGATTTCTAGAATTTGTGTTTCACCAATTTTTGTGATTTACATTGATATGTTCTATCAATATTTGTGCATTGGTGAATTTGTGTGTCATTAACTTTTTGTGAATAAAAATATAGAATATGACATTCCTTTTTATCTTTGAGAAGATTCTTGTGATATTGATTAATCTCTTGTTGATTTTCAATTACATACTTACCACAATATGGCTTTATGGTTATCATATGTTTATGTCATATCTCTTATGCTATATCATTTTAACTGATATTTATAGCTAAACTGATCCATTTATTATTTTCTTATTAAATAATACTCGGGTCAGACCAAGATGTTACAGGTGCTTCTGCTTGACTTCACATCTGGGATTATCACCCTGACTTTTGGCTAACTACTTAGATTAGTAGTTTTTGTTGTATACATTTGAGATATAGACCCATTGTTGTATCCATATTCTTTTGTCTAGCACTAGTAGCTATTCTTTTGTGATATTGTGGATCTTGTTTGGCCACTACTCTATTATACACTTTCATGTGTTATATATTCATATCTATTTCCGTCTTTGGGATATGGATGTCTGTGACTGATCTGTGTTATGCTTATTTCTATATTTGTTTCTAAAGAATACGTATAGCCACTGTGTAGTAGCTTTGAATTTGTATCAGTATGTCGGATTTCTCCTGAAACCAAATGCATGTTGTACTATCTGACATATTGGTGCTCGCAAAAAGCAAATTACACGGATGGTCGCTCCTCAACAGCCTTATTCTCCGTTCTAGTTGACGGGATTACACCGTAGCGTTCTTGGCTAGAGTGGGTATAGAGGTGGGGTGTCACAAAAGAGCTAGGCCTATGATGATGCCTTTGAGACATATGGCTCCGAAAGAGTGGAGAGGGTTGGATAAATAAGTTTAAGAATTTTTATAAAAAGAATTTATTAGGCAAAGTATTTCTAAGTGGGAAGCGGTTGTCATTTTTGCTACCAAGGCAAACGGCTTCCTAAGGCTTTGCATCAATTATCAAGAGTTAAATAAGTAACAAAGAAAAACCATTATCCATCGCCTCGCATTGACGACCTCTTCAATAACTTGCTAAGGCTAAGGTCTTCTCGTAGCTTGAGATGCAGATGACAGCATTCCGAAGACTAATTTTCGTACTCCGGATGGAATATGGGTTGTGACATCTTTTGGGCTGACTAGTGCCCCACTAATTTTTTGAACTTGATTAGTATGCTCTTCTAGAAGCAGTTGACTAAGTTTATGGTTGTATTTATTAATGATATCTTGATGTTTTCTAGAGATGAGAAGGAGCAAGAGTTGCATTTGAGGGAACTACAAAATGTCATGAGAGGTGATCAATTGAGGGCTAAATTTTCAAACTGCCACTTTTAGAGGAGTGAGGTCTGATTTTTAGGGCATGTTGCATCTGGTAATGGGTTGGCCGTAGACCCTGGAAAAGTGGCAGCAGTTAAGGATTGGAAAATTTTAAAGAATGCTTCAGTGGTATGTAGTTTCATGGAATTAGTCGGTTTCCATTGGAAATTTATAAAGGACTTTACAAAGATATCTCCACCACTGACGAAGCTTATGAAAAATAATTTGCAATGGTAATAGAGACATTTGTCAAGTTGAAGTAAATGTTAATGAGCCACCTATTTTGGTTGTCCTTGATGGTACCAAAGCATTTACCGCCTACATAGATGCTTGCGATACTGATATTGGTGTTGTCTTCTTATAGGAAGATAGGGTTATTATAACAACCCACACTTTAATGGGTCTGAATTTTGACTAAATCAAAACCTAAGTCCACTAGGGTATGGATTGTTAGTGTTGGTAACCTGAAATAAACATAAGTATATTAGAGGGCTATCTACATTACTCATAGTGGAATAGAAATATATAACAGAACATATATACCGACTAAGGATACTACCTTGGAATTAATATTATTCCTTGGATATCTAGTTGCCATGTTAGTGTCGAACATGAATGAGAAGACTTCTCCGCCTACCTTTTCCATCTTGCACCAGTAGCTTGTCCCTCTAAATTTAGCTTGTCCCTCTAAATCTATCCTATGAATTGTAATGAGAATGGGGGTCAGAATAGCGTTCTGGTGACTAGAATATTACATACTTTATCCTTAATACTAATTTATGCCGATTGATTTCCATTTAAGTGTTATGTCTATAATTCACGACTTGTTTGTCTAATTCCATATGCGTGTACAGTTTATCCAATCTTCTTCGAGCTATAACTACATATATATAAGGAGCGCTCAATGGAACCCCTATAGCCCTTGTTTTCCATCACACAATCCAAAAATATAGCTAGTAGGAAGAGAGATAAAGCTATATCATTTAATTTGGATTTTGTGGTAGAAATGGAGAGGCTACAGGGGTGCTCCACTATTTGAAGTGCCATTGAACGCTCATATGTATATGTATGTATATATGTATATACATATATAAATGTTGTACTACCCAAAATAAAACCCTGGCCACTTAATTCTTCTTAAATTGGGAGGAGGTCGACCCAATAGTCATTTACTACCTCAACTCTAAAGCAGGCCCTTCATAACGTTATCGCTAGTCAATCGGCCCAAGACATGAAGGATGATGAGCCTTATATATGGCTTTATAATTTAATTTGATGTATTACTAGTGCATCTCAAAGACTTATCTATGGGTTAGCTAGCCCATCTCCAACAAACAAACAATTAATTGAACTTTGAGGTCTTTGCGTATCCAATACATACACAAGTAGGAAGCGAAATCTATCAGGGCATAACCCAAGTCTTTGCTAACGACCGCTCGGGACTATTGGAGCCAAAGCCTATATGCCAGCTCTACTTATAAATATTGGTCTATAAAAATATAGACATAGCCCGTTGACCTCCCACAGACGAAATCTTGTTTATACTTGCCTAATACAAGTCAAGGAAAATGCACATTCCAATTACTTAATACCTCTAATTCAGAAATGAAGCGGACACCATTTCCCAATTAGGCACTGTCATAGGTTATTTAAGAATTTTCAAATAGGGAGGAGATAGAACCAATGGTCATTTAATACCTTCCACTTCGAAGCAAACCCCTTGACATCCCAAAAGATACCGAGCCATTTAATACTTCAAATACAAGGCGAACCCTTGGTATATTTGTCCACACCTATATGCGAACGTATATCCCTTCCCTACGGGTCATATGGTTGGAGATATCCGACATAAGTAGTACGTATACACAACCTCTGGTTGCCTCTAGATGAGAACCCCTTGACATCCCAAAAGATACCGAGCCATTTAATACTTCAAATACAAGGCGAACCCTTGGTATATTTGTCCACACCTATATGCGAACGTATATCCCTTCCCTACGGGTCATATGGTTGGAGATATCCGACATAAGTAGTACGTATACACAACCGTCGGTTGCCTCTAGATGAGGGGCATACTTTTGTGTAACTCTACCGACCTCGCATCCCAACCCATACTAAAAAAAACCATTTATCCTAAACCTAAATATTAAGCTAGACCCACTAATTAATGATCATACTAAATGTATTGTTGTGGCTATATAGTTTCCATTATGGAAATTATATTTCTACCTGAGTACATATATTAGTATTTATTTATTTATTTACTATGAATCTATTAATGCGCTTATTTCCAATATTCTTCATTTCTTATTTATGCTACCTAAATGTCATTTATTTCTTCACATCCACTTAATTGTCTTAATAAATGGTCATTATTATTTAAATTGGGTAATCATAAATGACATTTATTCATTCATTTCAAATCAAACTTATTATGGATATTTTGCTTCCTCCATAAATGTCATGTTAAATTCTGTAATCAATCCTATTAAACATATTTATATCCCCATTTAATTTCTGTAGTTCCCTATTAACTATGCCTTTATTGCCCACTAATATTGCAATCAATATTCATAAATGTTGGAGTAACCACCTTTTTTCCATTGGAACCTCCTAATCTTATGATTTACTATGTTGTTAACATCAAATCATCCTGATCGTAACTAATACAATATCGACATATATTTATTTATTATGTTGTTTTCATTACCATATGTATATTATATTATTAATTAGTAAGCGTTGTTACATGGTGTGTGTACATGTGTGTGTATTTCTGTTTTTAACTCACTACTTCCTATGCTAAGAAATATCAGAATGTACGACTATGTGTAAATTCTACAAAGAATGTTTATTTCCATATTTTCATATATTGGAGCTATCCATTTCCAGTGAAAGAAATTATCATCGTTATGACTATCCTTGAACTACCTAAAGTGAGACTTTTGCTCTGTTGAAATTACAAAGAATTATCTCTTTTTATTTCTATTGGAATAGATAGTGCAAACTACGGAGAAGAAAATCGGTACTTTGCACATCTCCTTCATTTAGGTATATTCCTTATTTTTCCCAACGATGCACTTTTATACATAATGTGAAGTTAGACAGTCTATGAAAATTGACATGGAAATAGATCTAACTAAATTATACCTTCAACGCTCCCGTTTGAAACATAGAAATTTACATTCTAAATCAAATTAGGTCTTTCTAAATGATTGCCAAACAATTTACAACCTAATTAACGTAAATCTGTAATAAACTTCACAACTTTACAAATGTCATACTTCAAAATTTTAGAGGAATAATTTTCAAAATTTCCATATTAGGGTATGTATGTCATTCCATCATAGTTACATAACTTATAGAATACGTTGGAAATTTTTTAATTAAATATATTTACTTTAAGCCTACAATTCAGTTGATCTTCCATAGGCAAAATAATCAAATAAAATTCAAAGTATATATTTCAATGTTATACATAAATATATAATTTCTCACTCACCTTAAAGCTTTCCAAATCTCCCAAATCCAAATTCATCCTTTTAATTGACTCTTTTTTCTTTTCCAGTATAAAAATATGTATAATAAGACATATACATACCCCTTAGAATTACATATCTGAGAGGAGAAATGAGTTAAGTGGAATATAGATTTATAGTTATAGAATTTACCTTTTTCGTGGAATTGATTCACTCCTTCTCTTCTTTTCTTTTATTTTCCCCCTTCTCTGATATATATACAATAGTTTATGATTTTTAGAAATAGTGGAGAAGGAAAAATGGCAGAGCTTCACTACTCTATTTAGGAAATATGAGAAGAAAAGTGAGGGACTATGCCTTTATTTATAGGCTTTTTAATAAATTCTATCCGTTTAACTTATATTTATTAAATTTGGGTCATTAGGCCGAGGTTCAACCCTAGCTGCTAGAACTTGAACCAGCCGATGGATCCCCTATTGGCGATCGACTGCTTGTGGTCGATCGGTCAAAGAAGAGGGTTGACTGGTGGGGTCCAGACATTAATTATTATTTATTTCCTTAACTCTTTTTTAATTGTTTCAATCCAAAAACTTCAAACGCTTATAACTTCTTCATTTGAACTTCAATAAAAAAAAATATATAAGAAAGTCACTCGGAAAACTGCCACAAATGCAATGGTGCAAGTTTTGTGGTCAAATTCCAAAATTTGCTCAAACTCCATTTTTGAGCCTTATTAATTAATTATTAATGATTTTTAAATAATTAATAATGTTCATTTCATAGGGTGTTACATCAACCCTCCTTAAAAGAATTTGTGTCCCTAAAATTCCCCAAGGGTTAAAGCATGTAACATAGCAAACAACCATTCCAAACTATTCAACCAATTTGTCTACCGCTAATATTGCAACCAATCGTGTACAAGAGCATGGTGTATCATAATATATATGATATGTATGCTAACTAATTCAAAATCAGTGCTTCTTATACGAATGCATTTTTTTAACTTTTTTTGAAAATATGATGCAAATGACATATATATACACTAGCAGTTCTATACGTATGCAGGTTTCCAAAATTAGAAATCCTTATTTTCACACAACAAATTCTGCACTTCTACAAATAGAAGTATGTTCAACCAATTTTGCATCTAATTCCTATCTCCAATACCCAACACGCCATTTCCAACATCCAAAATTTTAAAAATCCAGTTTTCCTAAATCTATGTCCTTATGTCGAAAATGGAATTTAAAAGAAGATTTTTACATTCCCATCCTTATTTTGGAATCCAATTCCATTATACCTTGGAATCTTATCTTTTGACTCCAAATCTTTTTCGAATTTTTCAATTATAATTTGCATAATTAGTTTTTTTTTTAGATTTTAAAATGGAATTATTTTAAAAATAAGTTTTCTTCACTATCAACAAAGGATGGAAATAGAAATTCCAAAGCTAGAATAGGTTTTCTTTTATCATTCTCTATGTTTTGTATACTGTCGTCCTTATTAAACAATAAAATTCATATCCACTAACACGCCGACCCTCCCTATTCTAAGTATGTGGTACTTGAAAACGGGAATTTTCTCATTTTCTGTTAAAAGTCTTTGCCTTTTTCTATGAAATTAAAAAATAGTTTGAAAATTAAAATTTTCAAAAGCATTTAAACACAGCATTTCAAAAGCTTTTAAACATGATTTTTCAAAAGCATTTTCATTTTCATGTTTTAAAGTAAATCAAGCCACATCTTAAAGTAATCAAGATTCAGTCAATGAGTTAATGTATATGATTGAACCTAATATTGTGCAATTAATCTTAAATTTTGATAACCGTTCCTTTTATTTCAAAACAACAAACAACACGCAAGCATATTTATAAATTTTAGCTTTTAATGTATATGGATAGTGACTCGTGGTTTCGCAACAACCTTTCCCTATCCTTCGCTTGCTAAAATTTATTTTGTCTAAAATTCTAATTTTTTGGGATTAAAGCATTCTTTATGTCTATTTACTAATTTAATTTCCTAATTTATTTTATAAACTTTCAACTTTAATTACATTCATCGCTAGTTAAGTGACCTCATGTGATTTCTTTATTTACGTTGTTCCCAATATATATAGCGATCAAAACTCATTGAAAAATCAAAAGTAATAAAATAGGAACATATCTCATATCATATCGCATGCTTTTTTTCATTTTTTGAATAGAGACAACTAGCGATTACAACTCAAATATCCTAAAAGAAATAATTGCAGCAAGCTTCCCTTTTAACATCAACTGCTACTAATGATGTTACGGCCTTATCACATCTTACTCAACTAAGATGAACACTACTACTATGTCATCTACTATGACCACATATCTTAACTTACATCCTTGGATTCTAATAAATAAGATTCATCCTTTATTTCAATTATTACACCCAATTATGCGACAAATTATGCCTTCCCGCACTACAGTGGGTAAGTTTAGAATAACTCATCGAAAAAAATTGGCTTGGTGCAATCCTACCACCTATCTTGCCTTCATTAACCTTGAGTTATTCAACATCCTTTATGTGTGTTTTGAATCTCATTACCCTCTTTTCCAACATTATCACTATCTTCTTTCTATTAAAATCTCTTGATAGTATTCTCAAACTTTGGTATTTACTTTCTTTATCCTTGATCTTTCATGCGAGCATACCCAAGGACTTGTAAAATGTACTTTGATACAAATCTTCATTCCTTTCAGGGTTCTTCTTATGGATTTTACACATGTCTAATCAAACCTAGGTTCATAACAATATCCTTACATTCAATGGAGATTCCTTATTGCTACCTACGAGCATTCATATTTATTTTATTCATACCCTTGACCATTACTCCATCTAAGGAAGTCATCCCTGTCTACTTCATATCAAAATTAGTTTGTGAAAGTGCAATATGGATCGTGTAATATGGATATATGATAATACTGAGTATAACGATGATAGAATACTATAAATAGTGTGGAATGTAAAAGCATATAGTAAAATGACACCAGATATTTTTATACTGGTTCGGAGCACCGTCCTACGTCCAGTCCCAGACTCCTTCTAGAATTTCACTAAAACAACAACCCTCACTTAACCCAGAGGAACAGGTTTATACACCCCTGAGCAGCCGAATGGGGACATGAGCAGCAGAACAGGATTTCGCCTATCCAGCCGAAGAGGACTTCACTCGCCTGAGTAGTAGAACAGGACTTCAACAAATACAGAAAATAGTTTTGACATTGTGTGTTATAATAACACGGATTTGTCACTTGTAGTACACCCTTCCTATAATCTTCTCCTTGAGTGTGTGTGTGTATATATATATATATATATATATATATATATATATATATATATTTGAAGTGTATGAAGAATAGAAAGGTATAGTATTGCTTTAATGCAGAAAATTGAAAGTATCAAAGCAAATATATTTCAGAAAGTTAGATCAGAGAGTAAGGGAAATCGACTGTGATTAAGTGATTGGAAATGAAGTTAGGGTTTGTATTTATAAAGGTTAGAAAGTAGCAACTGTTGGTGAAGAGTTTTGATCGAAGTGTTGCGTCTGAATCTTTTCGTCAAAGGTTCGCAACTCTTCACAAAAGTCGTGTCCTTTCAAAAAAATAGCTGTTATAGAAATTCAGTCGACCAAGATACATAGTCAGTCGACTAAATATTCAAAAGTAATTTGAAATTTTAATTTGTATACATTTATGTAACTATACATGCTGCACAAAAATTTCAGTGTCAGTCGACTGGTTCCGTTGGTCAGTCGACTGACCTGAACATTTTTGTACAGTTTGCATAATTTACATATATATATTTATTTATAGAACTTTATATTACTTAAATAATTTAAATGTGTGCTTATATATATATAAGATTTAGTAAATATAATGATTAAATATATAAGCTAGTGTAGACATAATCGAGGAGAGATTTTAACAAAAATTGACCTAAGAGTTAAAAACAAAATACCATAGTTGATGCACCGGTTTTAAAGTCTTGTCTCCTTGTCTCTTTTTGTCATAGTAGTCGTCAAATCTGTATGTTGTAGTGATAGCTTCGTGTCATGAATCAAAACCAAGTCTCAACATTCTCCCCCTTTTTGATTGATGATAACCTGTAAATAGATATATATTTCGACTGTATATATATAACATAAATACTTACTCCCCTGAATTTTTGACGCTCTATATCCTGCATTCTTATTAGTAGCAATAATATTTCTCCCCTTTGTCATCGATAAAAAGGAATAAATAATATAAAAGTATGAAGCATTGATAGATATTATGAAGGAACTGATCATTCATACATTAAAATACCATAAACAAGAGTCTTGAATAATATAGAACAAAATAAATGCTACTTCATTGTAAGGTATCAGAAAACTAATTAACATTTAAAGCATGCGATACCCAAGATTCTTATAATTTCCTAATTTTTAGGAAGCCATACCCATTTTAGTGTGGTTGAACCTTTATAAATATAATTTTCATTATTAACTACCATATCAAATTAATCATCAATGTATTTTTCTCTATTTTTCCAATTAACAGGAACCCAAATACTTAGATAATTTTTATTCATGTTTCCCGTCAATGATTTTTTACTTCTAGAGAAATTATAAACATTATTGGTCATAACGGTATTTGAATTTCTATAAAAATTGGATTTTGACTTTACTCGAAATTTAGTAGTAGCACTAACATTTTTACTATACATAAAAGCGTATCTAGTGCTATTTTTACATTTAGTTTTATTATACCCTAAACCATTTTTATCATGTAAAGGTCTAGAACTAGATAAAATCATATTTAAATCGTTTTGACCTTTATTAAATTTTGTGACTTCAGTGTTAAGTTTATCAAATTTAGCTTTAAAGTCAGAATTATTAATTTCAAAAGAAATATTACTGTTTTTCAAAATATCAATTTGCTTGTTTAATTAATAATTTTCCTTTTTTAACGTATAGATCTCATTTTTGAGAAGAAAAATTCGAGATTCTGAATCATCTAAAGATGATTGTAATAAATCATTTTGTATTTTCAAATCAAAAATTTCTTTTGAAAATTTCTCTCTCTCTCTTTTTCAAATATGGTGTTTTGTTTATCTTGAGAATCTTTAATAGTTATAAAATTATTCTTTAAAACACCAAGTTGATTTTCTAAATCCAACTTCTCATTTTTCAATTTCTTATTTTCACGTTCTACAGATTTCGTCTTTTCTAAAATAATAAAATTAAGTTTTGAAATCTTATCGCTAATACTAACTAATTCATTATTATCTTTCACTGAAATTAGTAAATCAGAAAGTACCTTTTTGTAGTCCTCGTTGGTGGCTTTGACAGGGATTTTGCTCGTTGTATTTCGATTAGATCGTTTTCTGGCCATTATCCTATGATGTTGTGACGAACGATAGAATTCTAGGTTATTAGATTATCATATAAATGTGTTACGGTTATATGATGACCTTGCTCTGATACCAAATGAAAGTGCGCTATGGATCATGTAATATGGATTTATGATAATACAGAGTATAGTGGTGACAGAATACTGTAAATAGTGCAGAATATAAAAGCAGTATAGTAAAATGACACTAGAGATTTTTATATTGGTTCGGAGCATCGTCCTACGTCCAGTCCCCTCAGACTCCTTCTGGAATTTCACTAAAACAACAACCCTCACTTAACCCGGAGAAACGGGTTTGTACACCCCTGAGCAACCGAATGGGGACCTGAGTAGTAGAACATGATTTTGCCTCAACAGCCAAAGAGGACATCACTCTCCTGAGCAGCAGAACATGACTTCAACAAATACATAAAATAGTTTTGACTTTTGTGTGTTCTAATAACACAGATTTGTCACTTGTAGTACACCCTTCCTATAATTTTCTCTTCAAGTATAAATATGTATATTTGAAGTGTATGAAGAATAGAAAGGTATAGTATTGCTTTAATGCAGAAAATTGAAAGTATGATAGCAAATAGATTTCAAAAAGTTAGATCAGAGAGCAAGAGAAATCGATAGTGATTAAGTGATTTGAAATGAAGTTGGAGTTTGTATTTATAAAGGTTAGAAATCAGCAACTATTGGTGAAGAGTTTTAGTCGAAGTGTTGCAACCGAATCTTTTCGTCAAAGGTTCGCAACTCTTCATAGAAGCCGTATCCTTTCAAAAAATAGCTGTTATAGAAATTCAGTCGACTGAGCTACATAGTCAATCGACTGAAGATTCAAAAGTAATTTGAAATTTAAATTCATATATATATTCATGTAACTGTGCATGCTGCACAAAAATTTCAGTGTCAATCAACTGGTTCCGTAGGTCAGTCGACCGACCTAAACATTTTTGTGCTGTTCGCACAATTTACACACACACACACACACACATATATATATATATATCTAGAACTTTATATTACTTTAATAATTTAAATGTGTTCTGATATATGTATAAAATATTTAGTAAATATAATGATTAAATATATAAGCTAGTGTAGACATAATCGAGGAGGGATTTTAACAAAAATTGACCTAAGACTTAAAAACAAAATACCATAGTTGATGCACCGGTTTTTAAAGTCTCGTCTCCTTGTCTCTTTTTGTCGTAGTAGTCGTCAAATCTGTATGTTGTAGTGATAGCTTCGTGTCATGAATCAAAACCAAGTCTCAACAGTTTGGTTTTCACTACTCTTTATAATATTAAAACTTCACAGTCATGAAGTACTCAATCATAAACCTTTATCTTTGAAAATATAACTTAGACACATTTTTCCTAAATTCAAAAAATTCTTGGTTTCCCAAAAAGGGCCATGAAAATTTCTCATTCTAACCAACTTTCCCTTTCTAAGGACTTTATACAACAGAGACTTACTTCCTTAAAAGTAGGATTTTTAACTCAAAACATTTATTTACGTTCAAAAAATCAATCTTTTTATCAAACCATTTTTCAAAAACATATTCCATAACTTTAAACAATGAAAACTGGAGTTAATAGTGCTAACTTCCATTCTATTATTTTCCTACTAGTCGATATTTCTGCTTTTAACCTTAGTGAAGATTCTAATAGCCTCTATGGGGACTTCTGAAAAGATATGCGCAACTACTGCACGTACTATTGAAATTATCCATTTTCCTTTTGTTTTTCCCCAATTATTTCTAATTAGATTACTAGCCCTATTTTGAAATAAATTCCTAACATTGTTTCTATTTATTTTTTCTTATACTGCTACTATTTATATTTTTTTTCTACCTAAACGCCTTTTACTTATATAGCTTTTTTCCTCTTTTATTATTTTCCTCATTGACTCATTGTGTGTTTGCCTACTGCTTTAGCCATTGAGCTTTCTTTCGTTAACCTGAAAAGGGATATGTACAAATCTATTCCAGTTGTTTTCCTCAGTATTTTCCTTATATGGGAATATTTTTCATATCTTCATTATCCAGCATTCTTACCCATCAATTCTCTTTGTCCCATTTAAATCAAGTACCATTTCCATTTATTCATTCTTAATAAAAGAATTTAAAGAAACTTTTAAATTTGTAAAAATAAGAAAAATTATCAGGCCAAGTATATACTCTCTTTTCCATTCATTTCAAAAAGGAATAATCCTATTCAAAAAACCTTTAAATTGAAAATTTTCAACCCAACCGGTATTGAACACTTCTTTGATATAAAGGATACATGATCTAAAGATCATACAACCATTATATATATATATATATATATATATAGTAATAATAATAGAGGTACAAGATTCCTAGATAGCACACCCACAACACACAAAAAACTGCCAATATGCTTTGCCAGTAGCAGGATAACGACAAGTATACATAGATGAACTAGCTAGGTACAACCAAAGTAGCATAATAGTATACACAATAATAAGTGATAGAAATGTAGGAAATGACTAGGATGAAATCCAACTAGATCCCAGCACATCTACGGAACAAGCTAATAAGCTCAGAGCAATATCCTGGACTGCGAGGGGAGAAGATGTATAAGGGATCCTTTACCGTTGTTGTTTGGGACTGAATAAATTTTAGATACTATAATATTATTCTATAGCATGCGACGTGGGACCATAAAGTATTATACTATATTCCTAAATCATGTTATCACTATCACAGTAGTATACCTACAATATATTGGCTTCACTCATTCAAACGTATGTGAGAACCACTCCTATATTTTTCTATTGATATCGGTCAAGTTAACGGAATTTGGAGACATGAAGCACTATGAGCGATATTTGCATATATATATATATATTGTATATATTATATGTAAAATTATATAAATAACCTGTATCTTAAAGACATGATGCGACAGTGTGTGGACTTGAGTGTTGTACAAATTTATGTTATGTTATCAGATATGTAATTAAAAAATATGTATTTATGTAATATGATATTTTGTGTGACCATTCTCTATGAGACTCTAAATGCTAATTGTTAATATAGTTTTGTCTTATGCTCTCTCTGTATATCAATATGTATCATCACCCTAACGACTCGCCATTTCAGAACTTCATTTTACGGCTACAGGATTCTAAAATGGTAGGTCATTACATATATCGTTTATAAAATAAAATCAAACCGCTATATATTAATAAACTAAATTAAATTAGTATTTATTTGATATTATTTTGGTAAGATCTAAATTATTTTAGGCTTCATGGGTCGAATAAGATTTGAGGTTTTATCTTAAATTTTCTCATGTTTGCGCTAAAAATGGTCACAAATTCCCTGTTGTATGTGAAAGAACCAATATCCAATATTAGATCCAAATAGAGAAGTATGGATTCACAGATCACAGAATAGATTGCAGAAAAGTAAATGAACAAGTAATTTTTATAGTGGTTCGGCAAATTTTGGCCTATGTCCTCTCCAATAATCTTTTATTTATGTTGTAAGAATACAAGTACAGTTGTTTTTTTTTTCCTTAGAAAAATAATGAAGGAAGAGATAGGTAGTGATGAAGGAGAGCCCCTAAAAATGTCCCCTATAATGAGCCAAGTCCACTGTATTTATAGGGAGAGATGAAAATATATTTTGCTAAGATTTTGGCAAAAGGTTCTCTAGGTCCATAGGGGCCCACCATAACGATCGGCAAACCTAACTCGGTGATTTCGAATGATTGACCAAAGTTTAGCCAATCGTTATCTTCGCCTCAAATTTACATGCGATCATTTCTAAAGGGTCTCATATGCCTCTTGAATATATCACCTCATATACTAGGATTGAATTGTGGGATATGGATCAATCTTTGCTGAAATTAGATTATGTACTGGAAGACACTGATCGCTTTTAGGACTTGGCCAAAACGATCGGCCAATAACGATTGGCTAAATCCTGAATGCAACTTTAAGACTAGTGATCATTTATGGGTGGTCCAATATGTCTCTTGATACTTATTTTGGAATATGGAATCATTCTGACTTTTAACATAGGAGATATGGATTGATCTTCGCTGAAATTGGATCGTTCATTGAGACATATTGATCGTTGTTAAGGATCGACGAAAACGATCGGCCTAAAATGATCGGCCATCCTTGAATTTCAATATTTTGACCCGCGATCGTTTTTGTAAGCTCCACTCTTCATTTTACTGATGCTTTGAAAGTTTCAAGTGAATTGGTCTTGTGGATCTTATGATATTAATCGATCTTGGTCGATTTATACTGTTCTATGGATCATTCTAAATCGATCCATATAAATTCTTGATTTGTACATAGCTCGAGCATAAAAACTCTGATTAACTTGAAATTTGAAATGTGCCTCATGGGGCCTTCTTTGTCACTTCATGCTGATTACACCTTGATTGGGTACTTAGCCAATTTTTAAGCGTTCCCTATCCGAATCCATTTAACTATCGTCTCTGGTTCCATCTGTAATCGATTTCTGATCCATCCACTTTAGCCAAATCATTGATATCCCGGCAAAACGAAAAGGCAGGATAACATATCCCCCCTAAAACATGTCTTTGCAGTAGGAAGGTGTGTTTTGAGTTGCTATAAATCCAAAATTTGTAGTCCATGTTCCGTTGATAGCCGTATAATCCAATCCGTTGTCAATCCAATTCCTTGATCTCTCCAGGTCATTAGCGAAATACATGATTGCTCTGAGTTGATATCCAGTTCCAAATACATTCTAAATTCATTTCCAAATTCATGATCTCTTGGGATCGTTTTATCCAAATCCAGGACCGCTTCAGATCTATATCCAAACCCATGGACCTCTCCGGGTCGTTTTATCCAAATCCGGGATAACTCCGTGTCCATATCCAAATCCATAGACCTCTCTAGGTTATTAGCCTTACCAAAATCCTTGATCTCACTAGATCCTTGCCTACCCCTTGCCATTCATAGTCCATCTTCGATGACCTTAATCTCTTCGGATCCTTGCCAAACACAATCCATACTCGACGACCTATTGGGTTTTATTCTCTGGCCTTGACTCTCCGGTCGAGGGCTTAATCCATGGGGTATCCTTCTTCGGCCTTGATGCCAAGTCGAGGACTTAATCCATAAGGTATCCTTCTCCAGCCTCGATCTGTAGTCAAGGACTTAATTCGTAGGGTATCCAACTCCGGCCTCAATCCCCAATCGAGGACTTAATCCATGTGCGAATCCATCATGTCATTCTTCGACGAAGGGACTCGCACCTTGCGGGTATTACCCCATCTCTCCAGTCGGGGCCACAACCACAACTTGTGTTATTTATTACATTAGTCTAGATTTAACCATTCTAGAGTCCATTTGGGAAAATGTAAAATAAGATTTCATACAACCAAAAAACTTATAAACCAAAATATCAGAAAAACCAAAGTTCGAAGTAAATAAGAAAAAACAAAATTTCACAAACTTGAGCACTACAGTTCATTGTCATCTCAAAGCATTCCTAATGACCATCCTCGATCCCGTACATGTGTAAGTGACTTCTCTGTATTACTGTGGAGTTTATTACTTTTTCCATTTTATCCCAATCAATTCATGACAAGTTGATGATGATGCCGTGATCCAGTGCCATTTTTATTCGAGGTGGATGATGGTTGCTCTTATTCCACAGCCGCTCCCTGTGTCCTCACGTATTGTTGCAACTGACCAGTCCTTACATATTCCTCAGTTATATCTTTTAAAATCCTATAGTCATTTGTATTATGCCAATCTAGCTCATGGAATAGGATATACTTTCTTGATGCCCGCTCATGTTAAGAGAGTTCCCTCCTTGCTGGACTTCGGTACTGAAGGCGTCCTCGAGTATCCAAAAAAATCCTTTCTAGGGATTCAGTTAGATTCATGTGAGAAGAGAATTTTGGTTTTCTCCATTGCCTCTTTGACACAGTATTGACATCATCCATTTTTTGTTTGCCTTTATCATTCTTGTTTACATCTCCTGATGATCTTCCATTTTGCACAGCATTCACCTCTGGTTTGTTGGCTCATGCTTCTTCCTACCATAGGAACCTTTCAACTTTATGATAAAACATCCCGAGATCCATAGGTGGATTCCGTGCCAGTGAATCCTTAAACTCCATGCCGTCAGCAATTCCAGATACAGCTACCAAAAAAACCATGGATGGATCTGGACCTGTGCAGTTAAAGCGCTTGGCAGATTCAAAGCGGTGGAGGTGCAAAAAGTCATAGTGGGGATACAGCGAGGATATGGCGGGATATTGCGAATGGCTCTAAAATAGCATATAAAACTCGTACTTAATGTTTTTACAAATATATAAATGGTAATTAAATAAAAAATTATCATTCAATTGAATTATAATTTATACATAAATAATTTTAAACAAAAAACATGTGCGGATATACTTTAAATAAACGTAAAACTGTTATATAACATAATTGAATTTAGTAGAATATTAGAGTATTTTCATTTCTGAAAATATATTAAAAGTTAAATCAAATAAATTAGTTTCATAATTTTTATAATGTATAAATGCAATTTTTTAATTCATTTTATTAAAGAAGATATGATATAGCGGGAATAACGGGATATAGTGGAAATAGCGAGGATTAAAGCGGAAAGCCTATATTTTGGGGCTATATGGAAAAGTCGTAGGGTAGAAACCCACTATAAGATATAGCGGGATTATAGCGGGGTAATAGTGGGGCATTAACTACATAGATCTGGACAATCCACCGATGCTGCGCGGCATTAAACCATGTTAGGAAACTCCTCAGGGACTCTCCCATCCTCTGTGTTAGTGTTACCAAACTCATCACATTTTTGGGTCTCGATATGTGAACCCTAAACTGCCTCATAAATCTTTCGATCAATTCCATCCACGTGCTAATAGAACCGCTTTCCAATTGTCTGAACCATAGTGCAGCTATATCTGTTAAGTAAAAAGGGAAGCACCATGCCATGACTTCCTTTGATGCCCACAATATTCCATATGTCTTACATACCTTGTCAAATGAACAACGGGATCCTTTTTTCCATCATTTGTCTCAAGCGTTGGTAGTTTGAACTCCGGTGGATTCTAAGCTTGCCAATATTTAGAGCGAAAGGACTTCTATTTACATCCTCCAAATCACTGTTTACTAATCATTCATGCATAGCTTGTCTTATCATCTTCGCAAACTTGTCATTGTCTTCCAATGCCTATCATTATGCCCAAGCTGCCCCTTAAGTCTACGAGGGAATTTCGGAATGTACTCCTCCGAACAAGCATCCAAATTCTGATTCGATCCAAGCTCCATAGGATCGATCGTAGGTCCTCTGACATCACAATCAAATAGACCCGAGGGCATGCCCCTCGGCTTTGGGGATCGGTACCGATCCCTCTGGAAGGATCAGTTCCGATCGCTCTAGGTTGGTAGGAGATTGCCTTCGGCTACTCTATCCTATTCCATTGTCTATTGGCACCATTTTCATGTTCTCAGTTCTGATTTCTAGCAATCGTTACTGCTTCAACTCCTTGATTCTATGCTCCAGCTTGTCTAATCTATTGGAGTGAATTCTGCATCATCTCCTCCTGTCTTTTCAACATCCTCTCCTACATGCATCCATCATCATTTCCATTTTATCCTCGGTGATGTAGATAGATGATTGATAGCTCCATCTTTTGAGGAAGCCTCTTGACTCCCTCTATGGTGGCTCCTTTCTGGTAGCACTCTCCTTGTTGATCGCCTAGTCATTGCTTTATAGATCCAAATTCCAAGCTTCTAAATCTAAGATCCTAGCTTCCAAATCAGCGGGTGCAAGTTTTCTCGGTGAAAGCAACTCATTCAACCCATTGCATGATGGCTCAATTCCAATAGAATGGGCTTCCTCTAAAGCTCCACGGTTCCTCTAATTGAGGCCTCTTGGAGACTCCCTCTCCAAGCTCTTGTTTGATCCAGCCGAGCACATGGAATCTGCCAATGGTGTCTTCTGATATGTAAGAGCGGTAATGGGGAAGACATACGCTACCCAAAGTGGCATGGCTGAGGCATTGGGATAGTTTATTGTGATGATGTTGGTTGTGATGTCCTCCTAGAGCTAGCTATATCCATTAGCTATGTGATGTTTAAATGAACCGCTGCAAAGAAAATAAGAGGGGTTAACAACACTTAAAAGAAAGCAAAGACAATGCTACACAAATTAAAGCTATTATCAGATCTATCCCTCAGCTGCCTCCTAATCAAAGGTGGACAAGAGGACTATATGGTGCAACTGCTAGAATGTGCCCCACCTAAAGTTAGTTTATCAGGAGGACAGTGTGTATTACTTGAACCGAATACCCATAGGCATTAGATTCTTAGAGGATGAGCTCGTGCTCTATGGCGTGTCTGGCTCTTATGTCCACCTTCCTATCCTCTTAATCTCGGGCGCCTCAAGCATGCCGTAATGGCTTGAAGACCATATGATGATGCAGTATAGGACCACCATCTTCTCCAGAAGTGCTAGATGATAAGCCTCCCATTCACTATAATGACCTAGGTTCAATTAGGTAGCCCCTGCATCCTCACTATTCGCCATCGAACCTAGAACCGGCTCACTAGTTACAACACTAACAAGCCTATTTGTCTGCGTGGTAGTGGCCCAAGCCATTATTTCCCCTCGTGTCATGGTTTGGATGACCTAAACAGTCCTACCTAATTGAGGTTCTCATATGTCAGTATCAGGGCTAGATTCCTGGCATCATTAGGTGTCTCCTTTATCCAACAAAGATGTTCATCATAAACTGTCATGTCTAAGCCAACTCTTGTAAGTGTCGCTGTAACAAAGTACAAGTTACAATCAATGATAAACAAGTTTGGAAAGGAGACCCAAGGAAGAACATGTCTGGGTTTGGAAGACTTACTTAATGGACGACACAAGAAGAAGTGATCATGGTACCCCATTCTCAAGAGGTAGAAAAAGGGCATGTCAATCCTTTGGAGGCGATAGTGATGGCTAACAGGGATTTGGCCTGCTTGTACAGTCTGAAAACCAACCTAACAAGGGTTGGGGCTGACTCGTGGACGCCTAGGTCATGATACATAATGAATTGTTTGGGCAGAAGGCTATAACTATTAAGGAAGCACTATGCATGCAGCAGGTGGTGCGCATTGAGAAAATGAATGAAGGAGTTATGGAGGGAGAATCGCCCCACCCTGCATGTATGCAAGTGACCAAGTGAAGTAACCTACCGGAGGGTTGGTTGGTTCTATTGGCATTCAAAGGATAAAGGGGCTTTATCCCATGTAACCATACCAAGAAAAGAGCCAGCAAGATCAACATGGTTCTTTATGACCATGGACGAACCCATATTAAAAGCCTGGCCGCTTGTGGAAGCTGCGTCATCCGTCTGTAAACAACAAGCAACCTTATTCCTAAACCACCCCAACTGAATAGGAGTTACCCAAACCAGGGGCAAGCCACTAAAATAAATTTTAACCCTATCTACTTCAAATGGGTCATATGGCCTGTATCTACTATATGCTCATTGCTTGAATCATATTTGTCGATCGAGTCCCAATAGACCGTCTTCCTGTTCTAATGAATGTTAATTCAGTAATATGACACTTGTGTGAGTTTTTTAGGTGTTCAAGAAAGTAAGCAATGTCAATTAATCGATCAATGTTAATTTATCAATGACAATCATTAACGTCGTACTTCGTAAAAGTTCATCGAAACCACGGTGATATTCGGACCAACATAAAAAAAAGGAAATGAAATAGGTAAACCAACGAAGAAAAACTGCTCTACATCTACTTCAAATTGAAATTCAACATGACATCAAAATAAGAAATGAAATCTGAATTAGAAGGATAGATAGTCACTATTTAAAGCATGAAGTTACTGATTGAAGACAAAAAGCTAAATTGGTTAAAACTCTCTTAAATGGAAGAAGTGTGACAGCTTAATAAAGAATGAAAATGAAGGGAAGAAAGGACTATTTATAGAGAACGATGTTTGATCTGGGCCGTTAGATTTGATAGGCGGGAGACGAACTGGGCAATCTGCCTTTCATCCATTAATCTATCAAATCAACTAATGAATCATTTTTTGCTTTGTCTTAAGAAAGTAACTGCCACCACCAATTGTATAGAATCACGTGTTTATAGCATTAAATGTGTGAAAGACAAGTAGGTCACTTCTTTGTGTGCACGAATTTGGGGAAAGAATGTTGCTCAATTTTCTTGCAAATAATATGGACCAACAGCATCTTGGCCCGCATCTCGGTTCGCATGGTTCCCACTATTAGCATCATGGCATGCACCTCGTTTCATCAATTACATTGGGTTGGCATCGAGCACAAAGCACAAGGCCCTTAGAACAGACAAACTCACCAAACATTATGGTAAATGCACAAGCCAGATGGAGCCACCGTTGTCATCAACAGATCAGGACAAATAGTGGCTTGACATATGAACAATAATCCATAGGCAAGCAACCCAGTCAACATGCCTCACCCATACTTTGATCATCCCAACTTGTGCCATCCTTCTTTCAACAAGGTCCTCCGCTAGTCTTCCACCTCAACTGCCCACAACTTCTGAAGCACTCTTATCTTAATGTAGCCAGCTTTAACTATAGGCATCCGACCACCCCAATATAAAGAAGCTTCACATGCATTGTTTCTTTGAAGGGACTAACACTTAAAGCATTATATGGCTGACAAAAGTGGCACCGTGATATCCACTCCTTGTCCTTTGCTACTACCCTGGCAAAGTTCCTCTTCACAACCATTATGTATACCATTATTGAAGGGATTGGAACTTAAAACATTCAATGTGTATACCATTATTGTACTAAAATAATTAAAAATGAATTTTATTATTATTTCTATATGATATATATAGTTAAATGAAATATTAATTACCACTTTGGTTGTACAATAATGGTATACATATCGAATATTTCTTAAATATTTTAGTTAGCCGAATTTATTTATATAGTTTAAAGTAGATATATTGACTTGACTAAAAAATATTATGACGTAATTAATGAATTATTCATAATAATTTTATAATCTTTAAAATATCTATACCAAAATGGGAATGATAGGAGAGAACTGGTAAAAATGTGTAAAGTGGGATTTAAAAATTAAATGTCAAGAGAGAAAAGTAGAATAGAAAAAATTCCTATAATTGATAGAATGCCATAACTTTGTTGTGCAATGTATGATAAAATCGATGAAATAATTGAATACAATATAAAATTATCATTACTATTTGCATATAGTATGTGTTATGTAGCTTATATAACTTTGAGTAAAAAATGATTTTATTATTTTTGTTTGTTTGAATATGGTATACATATTGAAAATGATATATTTTAATGAATTATTAAATGAATTAAAAATATTATTTAACTAAATTTTTTAACATGCTAAATTAAAAATCACGTGATTAGTGTAAATAAATATAATCTTAAATGTAAATGGCAGAAAAGAATTGAGAAAGGTTTTGTGAATTTTTTTTAATTTTTCATAATTCTTAGTCATTTGAAGCTAAAATCAGAATTATTAATGCAACGTATGATAAATTTCTACATTTAATGAATTATAATTAATTTACAAATTAAATTTGTAATTATTTTTCATGTACATAATGTATGTTTTGTAATCAATATATATTTATCGTTTGATAAACAATTTTACCATATTTTGTTTATATGAGTGCATGTGTATGCATAATAAAATTGGCACATATTATTAGTAATTAGATAATTAGACCAACTATTTATTGAGATTATATAAACAGTTCAAATTTGCAATTCTGTAAGTACTTTAAATATATTCCAATGTTAAATATTAGGAAGGAATTGTGAAAGGTTGTAAATAAGTGCAAAAATATTAAAATATTGGTATTTGAAGCTAAAAATAGAATTTCACAGTGCGATGTATGACATTTTTTATTGAGACAAATTAGTAATAAAGTAAATTTGTTAGTATTATTTATGTATATTATTTATGTTATGCAACTTATATATCTTTATATTTGAATGAAAAGGTAATTTTACCACTTTTGTTGATATGAATGTATATACTTGTTTAAGTCATCATATTTAGGATTTATTCGGTGAAGTAATGAATATTTGATAATTGATTTTATGCAAAATAGTTTAGATTCAAGATCACATGGTTATTTTGAATATATTGACTCATATGTACATTATTAGGTGATACCGACGAGGGTTCTGTAAATAACTATTAAAAATATAGGTATTTGATGTTACAAAAAGAATTTTACAATGCAGTGCATGGTAAATAAATTAATATAAATGGATTATAACTTAAATTTGTAATTATTATTTATGTATGTAATTATGTTATGTGATTGATTTATTTGGAAATTTAAACAATTTATTTACCGTTTTGTTAATATAAGTATGTTACATATATTTTCATCAAAAAATTATGGTATAAATATCGATATTTTCATATTTTTATGGCTTATTAGACAAATCAATTAATAATAATTTTATGAATTAATTTGAGTAATTTTGGGATTACGTAGTTAATTCCTATATATGGACTTAAAATATTAGAAGGGAATAAAGAGTTTTGTAAATGATTACAGGAAATTTAAAATGTAGCATTTGAAGTAAATAAACGTTATTTTTATTGCATTATATGGTAAATTTAATGAGGCAAAACATAAACTGAATTTGTCATATTGTTTGTATATATACTTTATGGTATGTGAATTGTCTATCTTTACATTGATACATAAATAATTTTGCTAATTTGGTAAATATAAATATAATGTACATATTGAAATTTTCATATTTTCATAAATTCCTAAATAAATTGACAAATATTAGTTAATTAGATTTATCTAAGTAGTTTAAAGTTAAGATTGCAAAATTAATTTAAGCATATAAAATATAATGTAAAATATTACGAGAAAAGTGAGGTACGTACTGTAAATAGTTGTGGTAATTTTAAATGTAGGTATTTGAAGTTAAAATTAGAATTTATTTAGACAAATGAACTACAAATTAAATTTTCCATTACTGTTTTATGTGATTATATATCTTTATAGTTTAATGGAAAATTAACTTAACCATTTTGTTTTTTACCATAGTAATATACATATTGAAATTGTCAACCTTCAATATTTATAAGAAATTATTATACCCAATTTTATTGAATCAAAACAAAGGATATCATGTAAGTAGGGCTATAGCATGTTTAATATTAACGAGCTGTCGCAAGTCTAAAGAAGGGCTATCAGATGTCTAAGATTGATGAACTACTGCAAGTCTAAAGAAGGGCTACCGTATGTCAGCTTGATGAGCTATCATGGGACTAAAGAAAGGCAATCACATGTCTTAAGAAGGGCAATCACATGCCTACGTTAAAAGAGCCATTACATCTAAGATTGATGAGCTATCATAAGTCCAAAGAAGGATTATCGCATGTCTAAAATAAAGGAGCTATCACATATCTAAAGAAGGGCTATCACATGTCTGAAATTAAAGAGCCATCATATGTAAGAAAATGAAGAGCAATCGCATGGTTAAAATAGAGGAGCTATCATATGTTTAAAGTCAAGGAGGTATCACATGTTTAAGTTAAAGGGGTTATCACATGTCTATGATAGATGTTATCGCATGTTTAAAGCAAAGCATGCTATTGCATAATTAAAACAAAGGAGCTATTGCATGACTAAAGCAAATGAGCTATTGCATGTCTAAGTTGGGAAGGTATCACATGTCTAAGATGGAGGGGCTATCACATGTCTAATATAAATGCTATCACATATCTAAAGAAAAAAATGCTATTGCATGCATAGAATTAAAGAGCTATTGCATAAGTAAAGTTAAAGAGCTATCGCAATTATTAGTTGAAGTGCGATAACGTAATATGCCAAAGTGCTATCACAAATCTATTGATGAATGGCTATTGTATGTTTAAACGTACTATTGAACATTTAGAAATACCATGGAAATCAATCATGTAGTTGCTTTTTATCAGTCTAGCCATGCTACATTATCATGGTAAGAAGGAAAAGGGACACGTGCCATATGTCATTTTGACAATGTGTCGCATCATCAATTAGCTGAAAGATCGCAGTCATCTAAAGATATATCTGACATACTAAGGATGTAATGATGTAATTTTCCTATAAAAAGGCATGTCCCCCTCACTTAAAAGGGGAGAATTCTTGAGTTCTCCTTTCCCTCATTGTCATTTTACTCAAAGCATAAATAAAGAACTCAAATTGGGACTTTAATATCCAATTAGGTCATACTATAATTGAACATTCGTGACAAAGGGCTTTCATATTTGCATATTTGCTTACTTACCCAAGAGACGACTCTCTTACCCAAGTAATATAAAACACTCCAGCATAGGTACTTGAGTTAGGTTGAATTTAGGCTTAACATTTTGGTGCTTTCACTAAGAGCTGAACTTAGGGAAAAAGAATACGTTCACCCTTTATTTTGAAATCTAAGACTATGCCTTTGACTCAGCAAATTTCCTCGGACCTAACGAATTCTTATTTTCTCAAGTGACTTATCGAATAGTAGACCTAACTAAGAATAAAGGAAAGCAATATTCCTAAAATAGTGTAGAAAGGTAATGAACCTTAAGAACTTGGCTCTCTAGACTATGGTACAGAAAAGGAGAATTGCATAATACGTCCTAAACAGATGGAACTTGAAACCCTTACATACTGGGGAAAATCGATCTTTGCCTTTGCATCATATTAGAAGATGAAAAAATTATGCAGAGGAATAAAAGAACTAGAATGATAAAAGCTAACCCCATTGCTCAAATGAGAACGATAATACAAAAACAAGCCAAGGAACTATTTTTAGGGAAGGAATGTCTAACAATCCAAGACAACTACTTCTAGAAAGAAAAAGCACATTGACATTCTAAAAGAAACAAAGATTGAGGAACAAGGAAATAGCTACATATTTTAAAAGGACTATGAATAACCAAAAGAACCACTTATTTAAAGGTTATAAATGAAAATTGAATATCTCCTTTCGAATGTCAAGAAGAAGTTTATCTTTCCACAAGGCTAGAGTATAATATTGGCATTCGAAAAAGAAGACCAATGGAAAAGAGGAAAACATAAGGGGAGAATATTGCAAGTATCACAGACTAAATGGACATGAAACAAACAACTATCAAGCCATGTCAGAAATAATTGAAAGACATGGAGAATTTGAAAATTCATCAGGAGGAACTAGTAAAGGAATATAAAGTTGAAGAGAAGGTAAGGTAATGACTTGAACCAAGGAAAATGCATTATTTTTAGGTAGAAAGGAGAAATATTTCTTTATGACTTCGTCTCCAAACAATATTTTTTTAACTTTTAATAGAACCATTTTCAAGTAATCCTCTTATTTCTTAAAGTTTGTACCAAGGTAACAACATTGATCCATTACAAGGAAGGGCTAATTTGAAAGCCATATAAAAACCTTCCTTAACAATTTCATTGAGAGCCGTAAAAAGAACTTTTCCTCAAATAAAAATAAATTATAGAAGCCTTTAATGAGTATAAATAATGAGGAGACCCATAGTTCAAGATGCATTGTGCTTACTAAAGCTTCCAGCCGGACGAGGTCGGTATGATTCTTTAAGCAATAACACACCTTGCACGCAACAATGTTAAAGTCCCTTAACTAAGTTCCAAGGCACCTAACAAGAGAGTGGGGGAAAAAGTCATTGGTCCCTTCACTTGTGCCTAACCAAAGAAACCATCCAGAAGAGAAAATACAGATGGTCAAACATAATAGTTAGTGATATGTCCTGTGGGAAATTATGTAATTTGTTACATATATCTAACTTTGTAATGAATCATGTTCATAATTAAGGTGTTTAATGTTATTATATTATTTTGTCATATAGTGACATAATTAATTAAGTAATTAATCTAAAGTTTATAAATAGAAAATCCTTAAATATTATGTTATATGATATAAATAGCTGCAAACATGAGAAAGTTATCACAACATAGAATATTATATTGTTTTTAATATGTTAGATCTTGCCTTTTATGTTTCAATGAGATAACTATATATTTCTTTATACAGACACACATGGTCATTCAATATGTAGGAATATATAAGAAGATATGACATCAAAATTTAGTTGGAATTAGAGAAAACAAACCAATTTTATATTTTATTTTTTGTCCGTCTAAATTTTATGTACAATCTCCAATTTGATAATTATACACACACAAATATTTTGGTAATTATCTTTGCAAAATAACGATTTTATAATACATGTTTTTCAATGAAAAATTCAAAATATTATTTTATAAAGAAAATATAGTATTTCAACAAAATGAACAAAACAGTTCAATATCAGACGTCTAGAAATTTTACCATAGACGTTTGTGTATGTTCATCTAAAATACGGTAAAAATATAACAAAATTTTGACACCTCGCCGCTATACTCACACTAGCCAAGGACTCTACGGGGTAATGTCGTCGACTAGCATGAAGAATAAGGCTGTTGAGGAGTGACCATCTGTGTAATTGCTTTGTGCAAGTACCAATATGCTAGATAGAAGATCATGCATTTCATTTCAAGAGGAAATTCGACACATCGAATACAAAATCAAAGCTACTACACAGTGGCTATGTGGCCTTCGGAAACAAATATAAAATAAGCATAACACAAAATCAGTCACAGATATTCATATCAGTAGGGTGGAAACAGATATGAATATAACACATAGAAGTGTACATCAAAGTAGCGGTCATACAAGATCCACAACATCACAAAAGAATAAGTACACATCAAGGAGTCTCTATCTCGAATGTATAAAAACAAAGACTACTAAGAAAAAGTAGTTAGCCAAAATTCAGAAGCTAATCCCAGCTAAGAAGTCAAGTGGAAGCATCTGAAATACCTCGGTCTGACCTGAGTATTATTTAAGAAGAAAAATTACAAACGGATCAGCCTAGCTATAAATATCATACAAGATGAGATAGGATAAGAGATATGACAAAAATATATGATAAAAATAATGCCATCCTTTGACAAGTATATATTTGATAACAATGAAAATCATATAATATCTCGAATCTCCTCAAATATCCAAAAAGAATATCATATTCTTTAGCTTATTCACCAAACCTCAAATATTAACAAAACATGTCAATGCAAATCGTAAAAAATTGGTGAAACGCAAATTCTAGAAATCAATAATTAGAAATCCAGAAAACACAAAGAGGGAGGCCTATAACAAACGGGAGCATGAAAACTCACCAACACGTGGATCACAAACGGGCCACTATCCTATGGGTCACTAACCCATAAAAAAGGGGTATAGTCCCCCCTTGGGGACGAATGAGCCGAACATCGATGCACCTAAAAAGATGCGCCCCATGCACAGCCGAACATCGATGTACCTAAAAAGATACACCCCATGCACAAACTTATTGAGCGGAACATCGACGCACGTAAAAAGATACGCCCCATGCACGACTTATTTAGCCAATTGCTCCACGAGTGGGCAAAAGACCATGGGTCGCTACCCCACCAAATTGAGCCTAAACTCCACATAATGATTATCATAGATCAATAAGTGTAAATTACACCAAGTTAGTAAGTAAATGAGTTTAGCTACGTTTCCCCTAACCACTGGCTTAACTTAAACTTTTACGAAAATTGTAGATTTCCACTTAAAAAATGTCATGAGATTTCAATCGAACAAGTCCAAGAATTAACCAACAATATAAATGCAAGCGTTTCATACCACTTGTTTTGCTAAGTCGTTTAATTAGATTTCTCATACGAGTGAGGTAAAGGTTTGTATATACTAATAAATTGGAAAATAATTTTAAAAACGAGCTTTGTATTAAAAGTAATGTTGAAATCATTTTTTGTGAAAGAGTTTGAGTATTTACTACTAATATAAAAACCTTTGTATTTTAAAGTGAAAAAACACAGAAATGATTGTAACAATCTATCATTAAAATCCACATTTGACGACGTGAATTAAAACCATAAAAATTGATATCAAACGGATATTTCCAAAAATCCAGAAAAAGTCATCAAAGTCAATAATAAATGATAACAACTAACCAGATCAACAAAATTGATAAAAATTGGAACTCTACTCAAAATAGGCAAACAGGCAAAATTTCACTGGACCAGAGTTTGGTTGGTATGGCCAGACGTATGACCCGGAGTTTTGAAAATTTATATTTCTTTTCCCCTTTTTCTTTTTATTTCCTGAAGCCTACCAGACGTCTGGTTGGCTTTAACTAGATGTCTGGTCTTAGGCTCTGGATTTTATTTTTTCTGTCGTTTCTTTATTTTCTTCTAGTGCCATATCCAGACATCTGGATTTTTCAACCAGACGTCCGGTTGCCTATACCGGGCAACAATTTGCCTAGGCCATTGATGGCCAAATCAATTCGAAAGCGATCAGATGAGCGATGGAGGCCAGGGATTTATGCCAAGCAATAACCCAGCCCTATAGGCTCTTCAATACACCCCAAATAACATGTCCAAACATGCAAGGTAGGATCTTTAAAGATTTTGACTTTAAAACACCAAAATTGGAAAATTCACCAAATCAAAAGCAAATGAACATGTAATAGATGTTATAAATTCATACCTAACAACAATGAAAGCTATACACATTATTGTGAGTTCAAGAACTCACCTTTAAATTCAAAACAAACAATGAGAAGTTCTAAAACAAGGAAGATCAATTCCTCTTCAACTACACCTCTAGAATCTTCGATCTGTTACCACATGCAAAGATTTCCTAAGTTAGATTATAAGAAATTCTGAAAATTGAAGAGAGATTGAGATGGAGAAGATGAAGAGGATGCTTATCTAAGCTTCTCTTTGATTATAACTTGAATTTGAATTCCTAAGAAAATCTAGGGCTTAGGAATTTTAATTTCCTCTTCCCACCATTCTTCCTAGGGCTTGAGTGTCAGAAATTTAGATAATAGAATGAATGAATGAATGAAGAGGAGTGGAGTGGGATGTATTTGGTAGAAGGTTTGGGTTCTCTTATTGGGTTGGTGGGCTAGAACCAAACCCAAAGCCCAAATGAAAATACCAAAATCCTAATCAACTTCAAACATATCGATGTTTATACTAAAACAAGTTATAAATGTCATTTTAAACTCAATAGAAGTGGTCTCGAGTCTAAATTCGATCGTTTACAAAAAGTCACATTTTGGACTTTAATTCAACTAACGATGTTATATTTAAATAAAACATTTAAATATATAATTCGTAAAATATGCGAGTTGTTACAAAAATAGTTTATTCCTAGGCGTCTGCAACTTTTATCATAGACTTCTGCCTAACTTCAATTTAAAACCACATTTTTGTTTAATTCTAGGCGTTCGAACTTTTCATACTAGAAGTCTAAATTAAATCTAGACGTTTGGTACAAAAACTCCAGACGTCTGATTACTTGTATTTTGTTCCTGTGCTTTCTACAATTTTTTATATTTGTCTAGACATCTGTGTACTTTTTTCAGACTTCTGACCTGACGAATAGAGGCACCTCTTCATAGAAATTCAAAATTTAAAGAGTCATCTTCCTTCACAAGAGTTGCAATTATTCAAATGATTGCAAATACTGATTTAGAACCTTTCAAAACTATAAATAGAGTTGAGATTTCACTTTATAATTAACTAATATACTTTCTATCTTTCTGATCTAAATTTACTTGTGATTTACAAATATTCTTAACTATTTACTTCCTACAATTACGCGTTCAAATCATCATCTCAAAGAGATTACAGGAAGAGCGTACTTAAGTAGACTTATCCATATTGTCTAGAACACAATCAGTCAAGAAATTTAATACCATTTGTAGTCGAAGTCCTATTGAAGTTATTACCGAAAAGAAAACCTTTTCGGCAGCTCAGACGGTTTATGATACCTGTTCTTCCGGGTTAAGCGAGGATGTTTGTTAATTCCAGAAGGAGTCTAATACCGAACATAGAACAGGAAGTTCGAACTAGTATAAAAATCTCTGGTGCACTTCACTTATCACAATTTTTATACTACAGGTTTTATATAAATTTTATTTAGTAGTAATAATCATATTACTTGATTAATATAGACTTTCATTAGTATCAGAGCAATTTTATCATTTAATGTAATGCTTTTTTATATTAAAGTAACATGGATAATAATTATGCATCAAGTTTTGTTGAAGGTCATCTGCAGCACGGCCCCGACTATTTAAAGAACTAAATTACAATTATTGGTCAACTAGAATGAGAATTTATATGCAAGTAAATCGGTATGGCACTTGGAATATCACTTAACAAGAATACACTATACCTACCACTGCTTATGCACAATGATCAAACACACAAAAATTAGATGTTGTTGTGAATGCTAAAGCTATGAATATGTGGTTTTGTTCTTTAGATAAAAATTGAGGTTTATAGTGTTAGTATGTGCACATCAGCATATGGAATTTGGAATATTCTTAAAATTATTCATGAAGGTACAAACAAGTTCAAACAAAGCAAAATTTCAATGCTTAAAAATCAATTTCAAAATTTTAGAATGAAGCAAGATGAAACTATAAATGATACGTACTTTAGGTTTCAAGACATATGTCACTTACCTTTAACACTAGTAGAAAAATACACTGATTTTGATATAGTGTCAAAAAACCTAAACTCTTTAACGGATGAGTGGAACGTAAGGTCTTAGCTATTGAAGAAGCTAATGACATTTCAACCATTAAACCAGAAAAGTTAATAGGAAATCTCATGTCATATGAATTAAATTTGCAAGAAAAATGAGTGAAAGCTCAAGATAGAAAAACAAAGATGCCAATGAAGAAGACATTGCATTTTGGCAAAAAAATTCAAAAATTTTCTGAAATTCAAAAAGTATAAGGTTTAGCAACAACATAAACATCCACAACAATCTGTCAACTTCCTCACTTAAATGCAATGAATGTGACAAGATGGGTCATATAAAAAGAGGTTGTCTAAAACGAAAGAAGAATAACGTCAAAAATAAGAACGAAAAATTTTATAAGAAGAAAAAGTAGGCGTCCTCGGTAACTTAGGATGATTCAGACTCCTCTCATCATCAGTAGTGACAGTGATTCCGAACAAGCAAATGTATGTTTCGTGGCTACAAATAACGATGTAAGCGAACTTTCATTCGATGATCTAGCTGAGATAAATATCGAGTTATTGGATAAGCTAAAAGATTTGAATAGAAAATATAAAGATACATTAGCCAAATTAAATAGAATGAATTAGAAATTGACATGCTAAAAGATGAGAAGAAATTACTAGAAGAAGAATTAGTTAAATCACAGGATTCTTGTAGTAATATATCAACACAGTTTACTATGTTAAGTGATGAAATCGAAACTCAAAAAAATTAAAATGATATATTGACAGAAAATAATTACAATTTAAGCTCTAGTAATAAAATATTTGAATTAGAAATAGATGGTCTTAAAGCCAAATTAGAAAACACCACTAAGAATGTTTCTAATTTTAATAAAGGCAGAGAGAATTTGTTTAAAATTATAGAAAATTCACAATCTACTTCAAGTAAAAGGGGATTAGGATATAACAAACCTGAGAAACAATTTAAAACTAAAAGCTATTGTTCACTCTATACTAATTTTTATAGGGATGATGGTAAAAGTAAACAATCAAATAAACAATCAAATAAGTCTAAGACTATAAAATTTTGGGTTCCAGAGGCAAATAGTTATTTGGTATGAAATAAGTATATAGATAATTTTATTGCAAATGTTTATAAAAGTTCAAATTTCATTTATAAAGGGAATTCTAAACCTTATTGGGTTTGGCGTCCTAAGACCTAACTCTTAGGACCCTAGTAGGGATAGTAGGTACCAATATCATTTTAATTTTTTTATGGGTACCCGGTAAAAAGAGATGAAAATGGATACTTGATAGTGGTTGCTCCAAGCATATGACAGGGAATAAAGACATGTTAACAAATATTATCTACTTAGATGAAGATTTCATTACTTTTGGAGATAACTCTAAAGGACACGTCACCAGAAAAGGAGACGTGAGCAACAAAGGTTATCTAATTCACCTTTTATTACTAATGTTTTATTAGTAAAAAATTTAAAAAATAATTTATTAAGTATTAGTCAATTATGTGATAAAGGATTTAATATATCATTCTTAAAAAAATAAATGTGAGATTTTCGATCAAAATAAAAATATGATTTTCAAAGGAATTAGAGAAAGAAATACTTATATTTTAAATATGAAGATCAATCACAATATAGATATGTGTTTAATAGCCAAAGATAATGATCCATGGCTATGGCATAAAAGATTTTTTCATATTAATTATAAAGCTTTTAGTAAGTCATCTAAAAACAATCTGGTAAAAGATCTTCCAAAAATGAATTACAGTGTAAATAATATTTGTGATACTTTTCAATTAAAAAAAACTAATTAAAACATCTTTTAAATCCAAAAAGATCATTTCTACATTACAAGCTCTTGGACTACTACATTTGGATCTATTTGGTCCCACTTAAGTTCAATCTATAAATCATAATAAATATGTTTTCGTAATTGTAGACGATTTTCAGGATATACATGGATATTATTTCTGAAAAACAAAAGTGATACTTTTAACTCTTTTAAAATTTTTACTAAAAGAATTCAAAACTTAAATATTTTAAAAATTAAAAATATTAGAAGTGATCATGGTGGCGAACTTGAAACCGATCTCTTTGAAAAAAATTGTAATGAAAAAGGTTTTAGTCTTAATTTCTTATTTCCTAGAACTCCATAACAAAATAGAGTAATAGAAAGAAAAAATTGGACATTACAAGATTGTGCTAGGACTCTAATTAGTGGTAGTCAACTGCCAAAACATTTCAAGGCAGAAGTCGTGTCTACTACATGTTATGTCTTAAATCGTGTCACAATTCGACCTTTAACTAAACATAACCATATGAACTTTTCAATGGTAGAAAACCTAATATATCATATTTACGAATTTTTGGATCAAAATGCTTTATATTAAACTAGTGCGAATCGATGCTACTTACACAGATTGCTACTATATTTTTTGCAAATCTGGTTAAGTATATGTCAGGACCCGATTCTTCGTCTTCCGAAAATTCAACATCGATACTCACTTTATCGACTGCCGAGCAATCGAACGACGGAAAACCGAACACTGAGGGTTTAAGAAGAAGAAAAAGACAAAAGAAGAGAGGAAAGGTAGAAGATAGAGAGGAAAGAAAATAACAGAACAAAAAGAAAATAGAACATAGAACAGAACAGAACATAGCAGAACAATAACAGAATCTCACAATTCGCAGCGGAACAACATATAATAAATAAATGAATAATCTTTAAACAAAGAACTATATCAGTTATTACATTACATCACATTTCATTACATCATATCATCAGAGTGTACAACAACAACAACAAATAGTGGAAAAGAAATACTATATAACTAGTAATACGCCATGCCATCCAGCTTGCCTCCTGCAACTCCAGAATATCTAGAATATCCTGATAAACCTTAACTCTTGACTGCCCGTGTGGAAATTGGTGGGCACCCAGAGTTTAGGAAGGAAAACAATAAACTCCGAGTCAGTCATGTGACTGGTGTGAGAACTCAAAAACAGTTTATTTATCTTTAAAAATCAAAATAGATAAATATTTTTAAAGTCAATTCGCAATGCTTTTAAAAATGAGACTACCATAAGGCCTCCCGTACACACATACAATGCAAACGCAGAATCGGAGGAGATTTCTCCTTATGATAGTCAAAGATGCTTGATACGCATTTAAAATAACATTTGATATTATTACTAGTGCCTAGTGTAGAAAAAATTCATTTCGAAAGTAGAATATAAATCTTAGCCAACGTAGACATTTCGAACTATGCCTACTATAGCTACCATCTAAACAGTGGTGACCACCATAAGTAAATGGCAGGTTCTACAACTAATACCGTACAAGTTTCGTATTGGGAATTGGATTTCCAACGAATGATCAGGCCAAGGAACTTCCCATTGCCACATGAGAATGCCTCTGGATGGACATCCCCGAGAACCAAACCGGATCTCTACCAACACAAGGCCGGGTTACCCCTAACTGAGTAACAACTGACCAAATATGCCATCCCCCGGTCCTTTGGGACCTTTCAACCGAGCGCTCGCAATCAATTCACACAATCATAAAGTGTTTTCAACATGAGTAAGTATCTGGGCTCCATACCATGATACCACCCTTTTCCAGAAGGAAATGCACATATCCTAAAGGGCGCTACCCCTCATAACCTTGCCGCATCTTTCCTTTTTTGACCATTCACGGGGTGTGAGGCTCGACGAAGTCACGTCCACAAAAACATACTTTATACAAAAGCCATGCTTTGGGTCAACAAATGATCATAGAAATGATCACAAAGATAGACGATCAAATAAATGATCCTATCACAAATAATCAACACAATGATCATTTACAGCAACACTCAGCATGTCACATTACCAAATTGGGAATATATCGCTGATAACATTCAACTACATAACCTCTGAGCTCGTACGTCTCAGAGAAGGGTGTTAAGCTAAAAGAATAAATTCTCCGCCACCAACAGAAATATATTTGAATGAAATCGGCTTTATATCTCAATTTGTAATGTCAGGCATACAATCCATACAAGTCTGTTCCGGGATCGAACAAAACCGAAGGCACTTCTCACGAAGCCCTTGCAATCCGGATATTCACAATCCTGATCGAATTTCCCATCACATATGGAGAACTCAATACCGGAGAAACTCGGTGCAGAGTCAATCGACAGGTCATCCTATCGCTCTCGCAAATACCCGGTCTTCAACACCGATCTTCAAATGCAATTCATAACGACGTATCACATATTCGGAATGGGTTATACGACCCCATGGTCCTTTCCCGGTTAACCCAAATAGTGAGCGCTTATTCAAAAATAAGTGTGGCATTCTAATTCAAACAAATCACATCAATTACCCATTCAAAGGGAAATATTGATAGTCGGTTATTGAACTATCAATGGATATGCACACATCACCAGTTTCCAAATAATTTTCCAAATTATTTATTTTCCAAAATATTTTTACAAGATATATAATTTCAATACCTCAAAAATAAATCAATATTTATTTTTAAACAACTTCCCTTTTTATTCATAAATTCCATAGTGAATTTATATTCCAAAATATCTATGAATATTCGATTTCAATTATTCATTTCAATTTATCTTCAAAAAGATAAATTCTCTAATATTCACTTTATATCGGAAAACAATTCCATACTTATTAAATAAGTAATTCACAAATCTATTTATTTTCAACACTTAGAAAATATTCAATATACTTAAATCGAGCTTAAGTATATATTTCATTCTTTAAGGAAATCATTCTCATAAACATATTTATTTGGGCCAAAACGAATGTTGCGTAAAACATCGTCACGACAACCCAAAATCACTAGTATAGGGATTCGAAATTAAAATAGATATATAAATCCCAATACTATACAAAACATTTCCTTTCGGAAATCATTTACTATAACAACAGTGTTATAGTCCACCATTTCCTTTTATTTCTCGAAAACGTCTACTTCAACAATAAATGTTGAAATCTATGGTTTCGAATCTCAACCCAATTAAAAACATCGTTAGATCGTTTTAATTCTGTTTAAAACATCATATTCAAAACAGTTTCTTTAACATATTATTCACTATTCAAAAACGTGAATATACTACGTTAACGAATTTCATCCTTTTATACATTTCATTTTAAAGGATTTATTCACAGTCAAAAATGTGAATATAACTCCATTAATAGGTTTCAACAATTTACTTATCAAAATAAGTCATTGCGAATTTATAAAACAACGTTTATAAATTCCATTTCTATTTATTTTATAACAACTTCCTTTATAAATTCCTTTATTAACCTATTCAATTTATAACTCAATTATATACTAAAATTCATATTATAAGTTAAACACTTATAATTTATTTGTTTGCAACATCGTTCCTTTGAACTTCATAATTATAAATCTTATAACTTATAAGATTCGTTTATTTATCCAAACCTATTCTTTTAATAACTTTATGAATTTTTATAAACCTACTGCTTATAAAGTTCCATTTATAACTTCACCGTTTATAATTCTATAAATTTCATTCATTTATGAAATTCATTCACATTTCATTCTAACACTTATAAAAACTCGTTTTATAGTTCAAATATTTTAATTTATAAATATCAATTTATAAATCCTTTTATATAAATCAATTTATATTATTATTCTTTTAAAACATCTTTAATCTCCTTTATTATTTCACCATTTTGATTCATAAAATAATTAAATTTTATAAATCCTATATTTCAACTTTTCATAATAATTTCAAAAATCTTGATTTTACTATTTTATAAAATCATTAACCCGTATTTTCAAAAATCAATCTTTTAACCATATTTCTCAAAAATCATAATTTTTATAACATTAAAAATTATATCGTTTATTTATTTAAAATGGATCAATTCCAAACATATTTTATAAACGTTTTCTTTTAAAAAAAATCACTTTAAAAATCATTTTAAAATTCCAAATTTGGTCCAATGATGCTACATACCAAATAGTCAATCACGACAACAACGATATCATATATCGATATGATAATCCATCAAATATCAAAATATCTGAATTCAAATAAAAACTGTTGAGGAATCCAGTTGGATCCCTCCAACCTGTTTCCTGCATCCACAAACATTAGCACAATACCAATTTCGCTCCAGTACGAAATTATCGCGGTATATGGGATTTAAAATATTATCCGCTTAATAGACGGCGCAATAGGGTCTCATCCGCTAAATAAATGCGGGAAATCAATAACTCCAATATATACATATGCCAATATATACATATTGCTATTATATATAATACCAATTTCACTGTTTATGAAATATTCGCGGTATATGTTTTTAATAAATAACATCCGCTTACTAACGGCGTATAATGTCTATTTTAACAATCAATAGATAACAATCATCATTCAAACATGCATTCAAATATTTTAAATCTAACTATTTAAAATAAAATCGAAACTGATTCGATTGAGAGAGAAGTTCTCACCTTGGTTTTATTTCCGTTTCAGCGATTTATTTCGAATAAAATTAAACGGACGTTTAATTTTACCCAAAATTCTCACTAACTCCAAATGACTCCAATCCAATTCCATCGCGTAGTGCTCGTCCATACGATTCCAACGCAACTGGTTTCGCGCGTTTTCGACCTCGTATGAAAAAGTTGTGATTTTTCAAAGTTACACGATTTTTATAATTATAATTTACAACATAATAAAATTTAATTAAACCCTACACAATCATCACCGTGAGATCCATGCCCCCCCCCCAAATCAAGACCGCACGTTCTATTTCTTCCCCCTCTCACGTTCATTCTTCCAGTACATGAAACCCATCTTCACGCGCATGAACTCCTCTAGGTCGCGACGAATACGAATGGTTTCAAGTCGATCAGGATACGCCGTATCGAAGGCCTTGGAGCAAGCTACCTTCGGCTGGAAGCTAGTGAAGCTCGGCCTCTCCATTGCTGGGAAAACGCGCACGCAACGTGATGGCTTTGGTCGCGATTCGCCGCCAATCCATCGCATGATTTTCGATCTCCGCCGTTGGATCTGTAGAGCTCGAGAAGCTCTACACTTCTCTAGTTGGAAGTTTGTTGAATCGTTGAGTGGATGAAGAGATAAGAGGAGAAGAAGAAGATGATTTTTCTGGCTGTTCATACTATAGGAGGCGGCTGCAGTTTTCATTAGGGTTTTAGATATATTTTTTTTTTTATTTTCTTGTGAGAGAGGGGCTATTTATAGAGAATCGAACGAACACTATTCATTCCGGAAATTCCGAACTTCGATTTACGCGCCGTAACCAGCGTTTCTAGGGTTTACCCCACGTTCCGGACACAATGGAATAGGTTTCGAAAGCTAATTCGGACATCTGTGCGAGATATGGCAACAAACGATCGATTTAAATTAAACCGATTTAAGCGATTTTCTAGGCGTTTTAATTTGTACCGGACAAACGGTAAATCCAATTGACATGAAATTTAAAACCATACAATAATATCACATTACGGATCCGATGAAACTGGATTCGTCGAAATCCGAGACTTTTTGAAAAATGGCTATTTTAACTCGCCAAATTAATATTAAAAATAATTCGATGCGTTTCGAGCTGCCACGATCAAACGATAACTCCGATTGACACGAAAATTAAAATCCGGTAATAACTAACTATTACGGATCCAATGGAACTAGTTTCGTCCAATTCTAAGACTGTTCAAAAATTGACTATTTTCACTAGTCGATTTAATATTAAAATATTCAATTTTCACAAATTAACTTTTAATTCGATTTTAAAAGTTCTAAAATATCATTCTTACTTCAATATGATAAAATAAAATTTTACAAATCATTTTCAATCATATTTAACTCAATTTTCAATTATTTTCATAATTTAACATATTAAATTATTGATTTAATTATTCAATTAAATCCAATTATTCAAATAAAAATTTATTCGACTTATAAATTCACTTATTAATATTTAAATTTAATTAAATATTCAAATTTTAATTACTAAAAATTCTGGGTCGTTACAGTATATATTTATGATTAACTCAAGTAAAACCATTATGTCCAAGATATATTTTACATCTAAATATTCTTTATGTTTTGAATATTCAAAATTATTTATCCATAAAACACATTTGTATGTCATTGTGTACATCTATACAACTACATTTATACACCATACAAAAGAAGATTAAAGTAATTACGTAGTACATACATACATACATATATAATTATGCAGATGCACATATCAAATTTAAATTTTAAGCTGTAAAAATAAAATATTGATTCAAGTGATCATTATTAATAAAAATAACTCATACACAATGGCTTAATTCAAGTAACTACGTGCATATATAAAAAACATAAAAATAAATTGCATCATGCATACGCTGTCATTATATAATAAAGAATTCTTTTATAAATTAGTCCATGTGTTAGAAGTAAAAGAAATAATGTCAAACACTAAAAAAATTGAGCTATACAAAAAATTAAAAACCTTAGGAGTATCTAATGATAATACATAATTATCTGGTTACCCTTCCAAGCATTGTTATGAATCCCAAAATTTAGATTGCTAAGGAAACTAATATTGCTAGTCACTAAGATAAAACAACAATGCAAAGACTGAAATTACAATATAAAGTGTTGGAAACAATAGAATATGAAAGAACAAATTAAATGAGAAATATTGACACTGGAACTTCTCAAATCCTTGAGTTGATCATTCTCTCATTTCTTCTTTACTACACCTTGTCTTGATTAGTATCAAGTAAAAAACAAAAGAATTATAAATAACTATTACTGGATCTAAAAAGTTATTCAATATTCGAAATTTATAAAATTCATCCTAATCTTATGTGAAAGTCTAAAAACAAACGGTAAGTAATAGACTTGGAGTATATGAGTTTGTGAGGAATGTCCATGTCTAGCTAAGGCTTAACATAGCTAAAATGTAGAATATAATCTGGAATTTATGTTTTTATTTGGAGGTTTAATTTTTATAAGATTGTGTACTTAAAATAAATTCCATTAGGTAAGTAAGATATTATTTAAATTTGTTATTATTTTTAGAAAGCTTTTATTCGTTACATAAATGTTATCATGTTATTGTTCAATTTGAATTTAAAATTATTAATTTCACTAAATTAAATATAAATTTCGATAAATTTCAAGTTTCCTAGTTTTGCATAAAAATGTGTTTGGATAAATGAATGACACATTTGTAGTTGAAATATTCTTATTCAAGTTCTTAAAGTTTTAAATTTGTAAACACTTAACTGAAAATATCTATAATATTTTGAAGTGATTGGATAAAAATTCAGAATATGAAGAATTTAGTATAAAATAATTATGAGTGCACCAAGAAAACATGCAAAAAATTGGAAATATAGACAATGTAAATGAAAATATTATGAGAGAATTAAAAGGAGAAGAGTAAGTTATTTTAATTGACAATTATATAATATGATTTGAGTATAAAAGTCACTTTGAACACATGTTTACATATCCCAAAACATAAAAACAAAATCATGTAATATTTGAGTTTTATATATCTTATATATATCCACTGTGTGAAAGGTAAGTTAAGAAGAAATAAATTAGTTTTTCTTAGCATTATGCAAATCAAGGTCATTGAACCAACATGAATATATATTTTACCAAGTATTATTCATTTTTTACACATATAAAGTTTTTGTCTTTTCCTTATTTTATTTTGTTTATTCTAAATACTTTGTAAAAGGTCAAGTTAAATTAAAATAAATGGAGAAGTAACTCATTTTGACATTAATTACCTTATTAATCGTTATATTAACTACATTTATTAATGAATTTAGCAATTGCATTTATGCCATAAATTTAGTTTGATTGAATTTAAGTTAGTAACAACTCATGTTAAATCAATTTAGTTCAAGTATGAAAGATTATACTTAATTTTCTAAAATAATAATCCTATTTTCATTAGATAATCCTTATACAATCATCTACTAAAAAATTAATATTATCAAAATTAAATAAGAATAAAATATAGATCATTTTCTTTTTATTCTTAGAAAAAATAGCTACCAATTATTTCATTAGCTATATTACCAAATCAATTTCTTTTGACATATTATCCTATAAAAAAAGAAGTCATTTTTATATAAAGTTATAATTCTTTATATCAATAATATCCCTCAACCATTTCAAAATCTTATACCTTAATTTGATATTCAATCAAAACTAAAATACAAAAATTTCTTAAAAGCATAATTAGAATCTTGAATAAATGGAAAGAAATTAATATCCATGTTATTTTTTCTATTATAGATTTTAATGAAGATTGAGAAAATTAAGATTAAGATTGTAACAACCCATAATTTTGTAAATATTTTATTTAAATTTTTATTTGAAAACTTTGATTGTTTAAATCATTTAAAAGTGAATTTTTAGAATTTTCCAATGTAAGTTTGGAATTTGTTTGTAATTTATTTTCCAAATACAATAAAATGAATTTTTTTTAAAATTATATATTTTGGTCAACTTTGGTCAAACTTTGACTTTCATTTGAAAATTTTAAATTTTAATTTTAGTTTTAAATCTTTTTCTTTGAAGCAGAATATAATTCTAATATTTGTTCTACTTTTCGTTTCGTCAAATTCCGTTTTGTACTCTTTGAATTTGATAACAGTGTTTTACATGCAATTATTTTCTGTGTTTTATTTTCTATTTTTCCTATGTTCATTTCTCTATTTTATTTTTCTATTTTATTTTGTTTAGACCTTGATTTTATTTATTAGATTTTGATTTTTTTATCTTGGTAAATGGCTTGGAAATTCAAAGAGACTTGAGTTACGTGATTTAACTTATGCCTTTTCCTTTTCCTAGCCTTTTACTTTCTTCGCCGTCCACTTTACTCCTCCTAGCCATGCATTTCACTTCCCAAATCATGTACAAACATCACACTTCTCATCTTCTTTCATTTCTCATTTCCTAACAAGAATATACAATAAGTTTCATGGCTTCTCCTTTCCTCTTTTTCCCTTTTTTCACTTTTCTTTGTTTGCCTCAAGCTATGCTCGGCCTCCACCTTCACGATGCTTTAGCCGGCCTCACCACCACCCATGACCGACCACATCACCTTCTCCTCGCCACTAAACAAAGGCCTTGACCCATAGATGAAAAACTCCATCACCACTCCATGATTTAAACCAAACCGAGCCTATGTATTCATCCCCCTCGTCCTATTTGTTTGCTCGGCCATAAAAAAAAAACCACACCATCTCCACCCCTAGCCATGACCATCTTCTCTTCCTCTAGCTGTGAATTGATGTGCCTAGACATAATGCACCACTTGACCAAGCCACACAAGCCATGGCCAAACCCATATGTACTCTTGAGCTTTCATATGCATGCCTTTTTGCCGTCCATCACTTGTAACTTGCCACTCCACTTCATTCCATTTCTAGCCGTTCCTTTTTTCCTACCCATAGCCGAGTCTACTTGCATCAAATCAAGCCATGGCCGAGCACAAGTGATGATGGCCGAGCCTACTTGCCTTAGTAAAGCAATCTTTGCTTTATGTTGACCTGTTTTGTGCATTTGTTTTGATGTATATTCCTTGATAATTATACACTTATATATGTTATTTAATTGTTTGATTTCAAGTTTGGACATTGATTCATCGTCCACTCGAATCTAGTCGTCCACTCGAATCTAATCGTGCCTTTTCGTGCTTCGTGGAGTTTGGATTTGGGTTTTGAATTTGATCTCTAGCTTTAGAAGATGAGTTATTCACTCTTGACATTCGTACTTATATAATTGTGAAACGATGACAAGTGGATGTGTAATAATTGATATGCTATGTTGAAATATTCATACATGCCTGTGATATGATTATATGATGATATTACCTAATTATATACCTGTTGCATTACCTGACATCATAAGATATGTTTTACTGTTTATTTATTTTCTGCTTATTACACTGCAAGTTTCCTTTTCACTATGGGTTGAAATGATACATACTCGAATGGACATTAGAATAAGGAAAAATCATTATGAGCTGAAATGATAGGCTCGAGTGATTTTTATTATATTTTATTCGACTTGGGATTGCGGGTTTGAAATGATAGAACTCGGATTTTTCTTTTTAAATTACGGATTGAAATGATACATATCTGTATCACTTGTCCTAGGTTAGAAAATATTATACAGACCCATGGTTAAATTTTAAATAATATTTTCCCAAAAATTATTAAGATTTTGAGTTTTAAGATATACGAAATTTTAACTTAAAAGTTAATTTAATGATTTAAAATATAAAGAGATATTGGTTTCCTATGAGTTAAGATTTTAAAAGTCAATTTATTGGTTTTGAGTTGAATTTAAAGATTTTATTCATGAGAAATAACTTAATAATCAATTTGATTTGATGTGGAATTTCAAATCTAACCTTATAGTTGTACTCAATTTTTATTTATGAAATGGATATGTTTTGTATAATAAGCTTTGTAGTGATTTTCTATAACCAAAAAGGTATAAGTAAAAATGTATAAAATGTAACTTAAATATGACTTAACTTGATAATTGAAAATTTAGTTTTCAAATGGAAATTCAAGTTAATTTGGTGATAAGAATTTTTTGTTTATGAAATGGGTATTTTAAAATAAAGTGTTAATTTTTGTTAAAATAAAAAGTTAAGTAAAATAGTGTAATTTGACTTAATAAAGGAATTATAGTTAGTTTGGATATTTTATTTAAAAAAATTTATTTTATTTAACCATAATTTAAATGATATCCAAATAAATTTTTTGGAAAAGTGGGATATGTTTTTATAAGTTAAAAATGGTTAAAATCGAGAATTTGATGTTTCTGAAATGTTATAATAAAGCTGGAATTTGTTTTGGTAGCGTGTAACATTCCAGAATTTAGTTAATTTAAATTCGATAAATTATTTGAACTTTGGAATTCAATTAGTGAAATTCAACCTAAATTTAATATTGTTGAAATTGATATTACAGGTTGGATGGAATTAAATAAATTTTGATAATAAAGTTTAAATAAATAATAAAAATAATAACAATAATAATTAAAGAAAACAACAGTTATCAACTAAATCTTGTTTACATCAATAAAATAAAATACGAACAAATGAAATGTTTTCAGTTAAAAACTTTAGTAGAACTAAATCAAATTTTGTAATAGAAATCATATAGTTATTAAATAACAATAACTAAAACAAAACACTTTTATTTTATAAAGTAAACTAGGAAATAAGTTAACCAAAGAAAATAAGATATGCAAGATCTGCCAAACAATAATAATTAAAACAAACACCTTTATTTAGAAGTAAAATAAGAAATTGTTTTAAAACCATTAAATGAAATATGGGTTATAAATTAATAATTGATAGTTTGAGTTTTAAATAAATAATGAATAAATTATGTAACAAACAAGAATTTGTAATTAACAATAAAATAAAAAGTATGTATAAACAAAAACCTTGGTGCAAGTATATTTATATGTAAACAAAATTTTATGTAAAAATGTACTTATAATAATCAAATGGAGCATAACAATGCTGTAAACATAACAATGCTGTAAGTATTCAAGACATAGGAATACACATAAGATTTTAAACAAAAATGTAAACCAGGTAACAAGGCAAACAAGAAATATATATATATATATATATATATATATATATATATAAAGTAAGATTGATGTAAGTATACAGGGGAGCAAAGGAGCATTGCATAAATGCTTCCATTTAATGCCCTTTACTCTAGTAACCTCAAGCAAGACATCAACTGTAAATACATGCTTCATTAAATGCTCTCAAATACACCCATATACAAGTACAACTAAAAAGAAAAAAAATATTGCCTCAGCACAACACAAGGAGCCTGCACATCTACTTATATAAGAGTGTAGCCTCCAAATTTGTTTAAAACTGTTTACTGAAGAAAGAAAGAAAAATAAATAAGCAAAGAACAGAAAATAAACTTAGAAAAATATATACAAGTTCAAAACAAATTGTTGGAGAAAGAAGAACAGAGGAAGGTTCAACCCGCAGTTCAAAAAATCAATAAACTCTCTGTGTCTATATTTGCCATGTGAGTAAACTTAATTTTTGAACAGTTTTAAAATTCATTTGAAAATAGTTCAAACTTCATCTATTAATTGTTTTGAATATGCTTCAGTTTGCATATGATGTTGGATGTTCAGTGTTTCTCAAAATTTTATACAGGATGTATATTTGTTTAAAACCCAAAAGTCATTTGTTGTTAAACATTTCAAGCTTTGGTTTTTCAGTTTAGTCAAGATGTTTTAATCCTTAAAACAAGATTTTTGCAAAGCTTATCTAAATATGCAGAGGATTACCATCACTGTAACTTTGGTTTACAGGTATTCCACAAATATTGACAAAAAATAAATTGTTGTAAAATATTGATTCAAGTATATTTATTGAATCTATACTGCAAGACGTGAATTTTAAAACAAAAATTTAGATTTTTAGTTTAGTATTCACAGAGTAGTTAGTTTTTGAACAAAAATCACATTTTTTTGAATTTCCAGTGATTGAGTTAATGATAAATGTTAAAATTTGAATTGAAGCTAGTTTGAACTTCTATGATTACGAGAAAAATACAAAAAAAATATTCAAATGTATGAATTTGCCGTTCGAACCATTTTTAGGGTTTTAAATTAAGTTTAAATCTTGTCTGTAAAGGTATCGAGTCTATCACCAATAAACAATCGAGTGGTACGAGCTTTTGGAGGTTGATGGTTTAACGCGTCGTCGTATGGGCGAAGTTGTGGCTTTTCTGGTGACCTGAGACGTGGCGGCGAGACGATTCTCTGAAGGTGGTTAAGAGAAATTTTTCGAACGAACTACAAAAATTTCGATTTCGTCCTTTTTGTGAAGATCTGGGTTTTGATTTCAAACGAGGGGATGATTCGTGGTTTGCTGGAGGTCGCGGTGGCCAGAGAAGCGGCGGCGCGGTGGCGTGCACGTGCACAGGAAAGGTCTCATGACAGTGAATTTGGATTGGGAGGAGAACTCGAAGAAACGTTCGAGTAGATTGGTCTGTTTACTCGGGTTGTCTTGAGCTCGAGAAATGTGGTTTAAGCAGTGGTTTCAGTTTAAAGCTTAAAACTGAGCAGAGAAAAAATAGGGGAAGAAGAGGTACGAGAGGAGGCTCGGGGAAGTGACGAGAATAACCCGAGTTTGGCTCGAGTCAAGTACCCCGTTTACTCGGGTATATTTTAAAAATGGGTTTAACCCAAATTTATCAAGTGTAAAATGTTAAATTGAACCATGTTGAAAAATTTTAAGTTGAAAATCTGTTTAAGTTATTGACTAAGTAAATAATATACATCAATGCTTATAAAACCTTAATTAATATTTAAATTAAGTAATTTAATTTAAAATAAGAACTGAAGTTAATTTACCTTAAAATTTCAAATGCAAAATAAATTGATTTTGAAGATATAAAGAAGATTTAAAACGATAATTAAGGTAAATGATTATTTTTATTAATTTATAAATTTAAAAAGAAATTAAAAATTGATATACAATTTGAAATTTAATTAAGTGTTCAATTTAATTGTAATTGAGAATTTGTTATTCAAACTAATTTAAGTTGATAATCAAGAAAATTAGTAGTTAATTTAAATAACTAATTTTGAAACAATAAATCGAGTTAATTAAGATTAAATTTATTTATCCAAATTTTTATCATTGATTTAAAATAATTATATGGTAAATTTATTTAAACCACATTTGAAAATGATTAACTATCGCTGTGCACTATATTGATATTTCTGTTCTGAGTGTGATACTATGTGATATAAATTGCCATGTACTGTACTGTGATTGTGATTCGTTCTGTGTTGATGTGAAAACCCTGTTGCCCGTAAAACGACATTTAAACTTCGATGCAACAGGGAATCGGATTTCAGTTGGTTATCCGAAACCCACATCGAACCTGTGAATATTTGTGAATGACATCCACATGTTTTAAAAATTTGACACTCACTATTTGTTTAGCCGGGAAAGGACCTTTGTGTCGCATAACCCATTTCGAATATGTGATTCGACGTTATGGATAGCATTTGAAGACCGGTGTTGAAGACCGGGTATTTGCGAGAGCGGTAGGATGACCTATCGATTGACTCTGCACCGAGTTGCTCCGGTATAGAGTTCTCCATATGTGATGGGGAATCCGATCGGGATTGTGGATATCCGAATTGCAAGGACTTCTTTGGAAGTGCCATCGGTTCTATTCGAACCCAGAACGGACTTGTATGGATTGTATGTCTAACATTACAAATTGAGATAAATAGCAGATTTCTTTCAAATATATTTCCATTGGTGGCGGAGAATTTATTCTCTTAGATTAACACCCTTAGAGGTTATGTAGTTGAAGGTTATCAGCGATATATTCCCAATTTGGTAATTTGGCATGCTGAGTGTTGCTGATCATTTGTTGATCGAAGCATGGCTTTGTGAAAAGCATAGCTTTGTGGACGAGACTTCGTCAAGCCTCACCCGGAATGGTCGAAACAGGAAAGATGCAACAAGGTTATTGGGGGTAGCACCCCTTAGGGTATGTGCATTTCCTTCTGGATAGAAGTGGTATCATGGTATGGAGCCCAGATACTTAACTTATGTTGATATCGCAGATATATATATATATATATATATATATATATATATATATATATATATGTGTGTACTATTTTGTGATTTGTTGCTGGGGACCCGGTTAAAGGTTGGTTACAACCGGGAGATGGCATACTCGTGTCAGTAGTTACCCAGTTAGGGGTAACCCGGCCTTGTGTTGGCAGAGATTCGGTTTGGTTCTCGGGAACGTCCTTCCAGAGGCATTCTCATGTGGCAATGGGAAGTTCCTTGGCCTGACCATTTGTTGGAAATCCAATTTCCAATACGAAACCCTGTACGGTTTTATTTGTAGAACCTGCCATTTACTTATGGTGGTCACCACTATTTAGATGGTAGCTATAGTAGGCATAGTTCGAAATGTCTATGCTGGCTAAGATTAATATTCTATTTTCGAAATATTTTCTACACTATGCACTAGAAATATTATCAAAGAATTTCTTTCCTCGTACCAAGCATATTTAACTATCATAAGAAGAAATCTCCTCCAATTCTGCGTTTGCATTGTGTGTGTGGAGGGAGGTCTTATGGTAGTTCCATTTTTAAAAGCATACCAAAAATTCTTTTATCAATCTAGTTCTTTGAAAGTAACTGTTGTTTTTGTTTACTCATACCAGTCCCATGACTGATCTGGAGTTTATTGTTTTCTTTCCTAAACTCTGGGTGCCCATTATTTCCACACGGGCAGCCTAGTAGCAGGTTTCTGTATTTTGGAGGAGCAGTATTTTTTGAGCTCTTATCTTGGAGATATCTTAGGAGCTTTTGGAGATTTTCAGGTGTTTAGCTTTTGGGAGTTCGTTATCATCTCTCTCGTTTGAGAACTTTTGGATATATGATCACTGTTGTATTATCATGATGTTGTATTTGGAGTTGTGGTGTATGCATTATATACTCTGTTGTAATATGGATATTATGTTAATGTTGTAACTATGATGATATTTATGATATTGATTCTATTCCGCTGTTTTATATACATCAAATTGTTGTTATAAGCTCCGGCGATGCGAATTTGATGTCGTTTATCGGACATCGAGTTTGGGTCGTCACAAGTGGTATCAGAGCTGTTGGTTGAGTAAGAACTTTAGCTACGGAGTATAACACATTAGATGGCTCATTAGAGATAGGGTGAAGTATACCCTAGAATGAGTATAACCGAGACCGAAACTCTAAATTTATTAGTCTATTTCTTTTACTGCTGATATTCCTTAAGATATTTTGTTCGTGTATTTAAATCAACTTTCTTACTAATTTCAAATACTAAGAAATGAGCGGACGAAGGGGAAGAGTTAGGGGTCAAGGAGGTGCCACAGCACCTGATCAAGGTCCCCCAACGGCTATAGCGGCAACTCAGCAACAGCCGAATCTGGCTGATTTACTTAAAAGTTTCTCGAGGCTTGGTGGTAAGCCGTTCAACGGCAAAAAGTCGATTGTTGAGGCTCAAGCCTGGATAAGATCGTGTGAGAAAATCTTCAAAGGGCTAAAATTGGAGGACGATCAGAAGCGACTCATAGCTTCTTGGCAACTGCAAGATGAAGCTTCAGCTTGGTGGGAGATAATCATGGTAGATAAGCCAGAAGACGAGTTTTCTTGGGAAAATTTCAAAGAAGTGTTTGAGAAGCGATATTTGCCATCAGCCGGAATTTCTCGAATGTATCAGGAATTCATGGACCTGAAGCAGGGAAGTTTATCATTTGAAGAGTATCTGAACAGATTTAATGAATTGTCTCGTTTTGGTCCCGAATTGGTGAATATGCCTTTAAAGATGAACGAAATATTCATTCGCGGGATGAATAAGAAATTTCATGAAAGAATGACGGGCCACGTTAAGGAATCTTTTTCAGATTTAGTTGATATGGGTTACAGATACGCTACCCTTGATATAAAAGAAGCCCCGGTAGGGAAAGGAAATTCGGGCAATCAAAATTGGAAAAAGTGGAAATTTAGAGGCAAGAAACCTTGGCAAGGCAATGAAGAAGAAGAGCATTCAGGGAAACGCGGCAGAAAATGTCACTTGTTACAACTGCAAAGAGAAGGGCCATAATTCAAATAACTGCCCAAAACCGAAGAAGCAAGTTAAAGAATGCTACAATTGTCACAAACCGGGACATTTTGTTAAAGATTGCCCTGTGATGAAGCCAGCGCAGGTGGCAAAAGTTTATACGATAAAGAAGGACCCCTCATCTTCAAAAGCTGATAAAGGGAAAAGTATTTTGGAAGGTAACCTTACTATTTATAATAGAACTGTTAGAGTTTTATTTGACACAGGAGCTTCACATAGCTTTATCTCTCAACAAACCGTAAATGAATTAGGACTTAAAACTAAATTTGTTGACGATCCTGTTTGCGTGAAAAAACCGGTTGGAGGTCCCGCAAATCTTTGTTCATATTGTAAGAGAGTTCCTATTTCATATGCTAGCTATCGATTTCCTATCAACCTTTTTGTCCTCGAATTTAATGAATTTGAAATCTTACTCGGTATGAACTGGTTATCGAGATACGAAGCTATATTGGATTGTAATAATCGAACAGTTTTAGTCCAAACAAACCTTGGAAATTTTATTGAAATCTCTTGTGAGGATCCAAGTCCAAGGAGAGATAGGTTGATGTATACTTTGGGATATCTTGAACCCACTTTGCAGTCTATACCTGTTGTTCGGGAATTTTCCGACATATTTGAAGAAGTGAAATCTTTACCTCCTCACCGAGAAATAGAATTCCGAATTGATCTTGTACCCAATGCTCGTCCTGTTGTTCACGCAAGTCGCAGTATGGCACCCAGGGAAAAGATTGAATTGGTTCATCAAACTGATGAACTACGAGCAAAAGGATTAATTCGACCCTGTGTTTCTGAATGGGGATCAGCCGTCGTATTTGTTGCCAAATCAGACGGATCTTTGAGATTGTGTGTAGATTACCGCAATCTAAATAAACAAACTCTCAAGAACAAATTCCCTCTACCAAGAATTGACGATCAGTTCGACCAACTTCATGGCGCTCGTTTCTTTTCAAAAATGGATCTAGCCCAAGGATTCCATCAACTACGAATCGCCGAAGATTGTGTTCGTTTAACTGCCTTTAGAGGTCCTGATATGTTCTAGGAATGGTTAGTTATGCCTTTCGGGCTAACCAATGCTCCAGCATACTTCGTAGATCTTATGACTCGTGTGTTTCGGGAAGTTTTTAATAAATTTGTGCTTGTATTCATTGATGATATTTTGATCTATTCTAAGACTAAAGAAGATCATGCCGAACATCTTAAAATCATATTGGAAATATTGAGGAGAAATGTTCTATATGCAAAAATTTCCAAATGCCACTTCTGGGTCAATGAAGTCAAATTCCTTGGCCATATTGTTAATGAAGAAGGAATTTCGGTAGATCCTAGCAAAATTTCCGCTATTCTTGATTGGAAACAACCCATTACTCCAAAAGAAGTTCGAAGCGTTTTGGGTTTAGCAGGCTATTACCGGAAATTCATTCAAGATTTTTCTAAGTTGGCGAGCCCATTGACTAAGCTAACAATGAAAAATGCAAAGTTCATCTGGACTTCAGAATGTGAAGAAGTTTTTCAGGAGTTGAAAAAGAGATTGACCACTGCTCCTGTTCTCACTATTGTTAACAGGAACCAAGGCTTATCTGTCTATACTGATGCATGTGGTGAAGGGGTAGGTGAAGTATTAATGCAAAATGGAAAGGTAGTTGCCTACGCGAGTAGACAATTACGTCCGCATGAGAAAAACTACCCGACGCACGATTTGGAACTTTTGGCTGTTGTTTTCGCCTTAAAAATCTGGCGACATTATCTTCTGGGTAAGAATCTTTTCAGTTTTCTTAACAATTTATGAAATTAACTTAACTAAAGAAATATACCTAATAGACTCTCTTTGTTTTAGGTGAAATATTCGAATTATTCACCGACCATAAATCCTTGAAATATCTTTTCACCCAGAAGGATCTGAATTTGCGACAACAACGTTGGTTGGAATTTCTGGCATCTTACGACTTAGATATTTTGTATACGCCGGGAAAGGCCAATGTAGTTGCAGACGCCTTATGTAGAAAACATGTTATTCTTGCTCATCTTGTTATCACTCCTACTCTTCTCAAAAGGATTGCGAGACAGCAGAAAGAAGATGAGTTTCTTCGAGGAATCCATAAAAGAATATACCAGGGTGAAGATACTAGTTTTGAGATAGATAATAGAGAAGTTATAAGGATGAAGGGCAGAATTTGTGTCCCTGACATTCCAGAACTGAAACGTGAAGTATTGGCCGAATGCCATAAGTTCAAACTCAGTATCCATCCAGGAGTTAACAAAATGTATAGAGATATTAAAAGAACATTCTGGTGGAAGACGATGAAGAGAGACATATCTATTTATGTGAGTCGTTGTGCTACTTGTCAGCAAATTAAAAGCAACCAAATGAAAGTGGCCGGTTTACTTCAACCTTTGGAAGTGCCAAAATGGAAGTGGGATCAGGTATCGATGGATTTCATTGATGGGTTGCCTCGTACTCGGAAAGGCAATTAAGCGATTTGGGTTATTGTGGATCGTCTAACCAAAACGGCTCACTTCATTCCAGTTAAATCCACAGGGACTGCGGCAAGCTTGGCAGGTGTATATATATAAAGGAAATTGTTCGCCTCCATGGTATTTCCAGCAGTATAGTGAGTGATCGTGATCCGATCTTCACTAGTAGATTTTGGGAGGCATTCCAGGACGCATTGGGAATGAAATTAAATTTCAGTACTGCTTATCACCCACAATCTGATGGGCAGACTAAGAGGGTCAACCGAATTTTAGAAGACCTACTGCGTGCTTGTGTTCATGATTTTGATGGTTCTTGGGAGGACCATTTGCATCTGGTTGAATTCTCATATAATAACAGTTATCAGGCCAGTATAGAAATGGCTCCTTTCGAAGCTTTATATGGTCGTCCGTGTCAATCACCTACATGCTGGATCGAATCAGGTGACAGACTTGTTCTTGGACCAGATATGATAAAGGAAGCCACTGAGAGGGTAGACTTTATCCGAAAGAAGTTATTAACTGCCCAAAGCCGTCAGAAGAGCTATTATGACCGCCAAAGAAGAAATTTGGAATTTCAAGTTGGAGATTCTGTATTTCTGAAAGTATCTCCAATGCGGGGTGTATTGAGATTCGGGAAAACTGAAAAGCTAGCACCGCGTTATATTGGTCCTTTTCCTATTCTGGAAAGGATTGGTCCTCTAGCATATCGAGTGCAGTTACCCAGCTGGTTGTCTGGCGTGCATGATGTGTTCCACATTTCTAATCTTCGAAAATATGTGCACGATCCAGATAATATTATTGAAGAAGCTTCTCAGCAGGATCTAGAGATCACTCCTAACTTGGCAGTTAAAAGGGAGCCGATAAAAATTATAGATCGTGATGAGAAGCGATTAAGAAACAAGATTGTGAAGCTGGTCAAAGTTCAATGGAGTGGTGATCCAAAGGACTGTACTTAGGAGACTGAAGATAATATGAAGAAATCATATCCCAATTGCAGAGTAGACATCTCGTCTTAATCTGTAAGTCATTTCCTTGTTTTTCTAAATTCGTCTATTCTTTGTTTGCATTTCTCTCTTTTTCAATTTCGAGGACGAAATTTTCTTAAGAAGGGGATATTATAGCATTCTAGAATTTAGTTAATTTAAATTCGATAAATTATTTGAATTTTGGAATTCAATTAGTGAGATTCAACCTAAATTTAATATTGTTGAAATTGATATTACAGGTTGGATGGAATTAAATAAATTTTGATAATAAAGTTTAAATAAATAATAAAAATAATAACAATAATAATTAAAGAAAACAACACTTATCAACAAAATCTTGTTTACATCAATAAAATAAAATACGAACAAATGAAATGTTTTCAGTTAAAACCTTTAATAGAACTAAATCAAATTTTGTAATAGAAATCATATAGTTATTAAATAACAAACAAAATACTTTTATTTTATAAAGTAAACTAGGATATAAGTTAACCAAAGCAAATAAGATATGCAAGATCTGCCAAACAATAATAATTAAAACAAACACCTTTATTTAGAAGTAAAATAAGAAATTGTTTTAAAACCATTAAATGAAATATGGGTTATAAATTAATAATTGATAGTTTGAGTTTTAAATAAATAATGAATAAATTATGTAACAAACAAGAATTTGTAATTAACAATAAAACAAAAAGTGTGTATAAACAAAAACCTTGTTATAAGTATATTTATATGTAAACAAAATTTTATGTAAAAATGTACTTATAATAATCAAATGGAACATAACAATGCTGTAAACATAACAATGCTGTAAGTATTCAAGACATAGGAATACACATAAGATTTTAAACAAAAATGTAAACCAGGTAACAAGGCAAACAAGAAATAATATATATATATATATATATAAAGTAAGATTGATGTAAGTATACAGGGGAGCAAAGGATCATTGCATACATGCTTCCATTTAATGCTATCATTTAATGCCCTTTACTCTAGTAACCTCAAGCAAGACATCAACTGTAAATACATGCTTCATTAAATGCTCTCAAATACACCCATACACAAGTTACAACTAAAAAGAAAAAAATATTGCCTCGGCACAACACAGGCCTGCACATCTACTTATATAAGAGTGTAGCCTCCAAATTTGTTTAAAACTGTTTACTGAAGAAAGAAAAAAAATAAGCAAAGAACAGAAAATAAACTTAGAAAAATATATACAAGTTCAAAACAAATTGTTGGAGAAAGAAGAACAGAGGAAGATTCAACCCGCAGTTCAAAAAATCAATAAACTCTCTGTGTCTATATTTGCCATGTGAGTAAACTTAATTTTTGAACAGTTTTAAAATTCATTTGAAAACAGTTCAAACTTCATCTATTAATTGTTTTGAATATGCTTCAGTTTGCATATGATGTTGGATGTTCAGTGTTTCTCAAAATTTTATACAGGATGTATATTTGTTTAAAACCCAAAAGTCATTTGTTGTTAAACATTTCAAGCTTTGGTTTTTCAGTTTAGTCAAGATGTTTTAATCCTTAAAACAAGATTTTTGCACAGCTTATCTAAATATACAGAGGATTATCATCACTGTAACTTTGGTTTACAGGTATTCCACAAATATTGACAAAAAATAAATTGTTGTAAAATATTGATTCAAGGATATTTATTGAATTTATACTGCAAGACGTGAATTTTAAAACAAAAATTTAGATTTTTAGTTTAGTATTCACATAGTAGTTAGTTTTTGAACAAAAATCACATTTTTTTGAATTTCCAGTGATTGAGTTAATGATAAATGTTAAAATTTGAATTGAAGCTAGTTTGAACTTCTATGATGACGAGAAAAATGCTAAAAAAAATTCGAATGTATGAATTTGCCGTTCGAACCATTTTTAGGGTTTTAAATTAAGTTTAAATCTTGTCTGTAAAGGTATCGAGTCCATCACCAATAAACGATCGAGTGGTACGAGCTTTTGGAGGTTGATGGTTTAACGCATCGTCGTCGTATGGGCGAAGTTGTGGCTTTTCTGGTGACCTGAGACGTGGCGGCGAGACGATTCTCTGAAGGTGGTTAAGAGCAGTTTTTCGAACGAACTACAAAAATTTCGATTTCGTCCTTTTTGTGAAGATCTGGGTTTTGATTTCAAACGAGGGGATGATTCGTGGTTTGCTGGAGGTCGCGGTGGCCAGAGAAGCGGTGGTGCGGTGGCATGCACGTGCACAGGAAAGGTCTCGTGACAGTGAATTTGGGTTGGGAGGAGAACTCGAAGAAACGTTTGAGTAGATTGGTCTGTTTACTCGGGTTGTCTTGAGCTCGAGAAATGTGGTTTAAGTAGTGGTTTCAGTTTAAAGCTTAAAACCGAGCAGAGAAAAAATGGGGGAAGAAGAAGTACGAGAGGAGGCTCGGGGAAGTGACGAGAATAACCCGAGTTTGGCTTGAGTCAAGTACCCTGTTTACTCGGGTATATTTTAAAAATGGGTTTAACCCAAATTTATCAAGTGTAAAATGTTAAATTGAACCATGTTGAAAAATTTTAAGTTGAAAATCTGTTGAAGTTATTGACTAAGTAAATAATATATATCAATGCTTATAAAACCTTAATTAGTATTTAAATTACGTAATTTAATTTAAAATAAGAATTGAAGTTAATTTACCTTAAAATTTCAAATGCAAAATAAATTGATTTTGAAGATATAAAGAAGATTTAAAACGATAATTAAGGTAAATGATTATTTTTATTAATTTATAAATTTGAAAAGAAATTAAAAATTGATATACAATTTGAAATTTAATTAAGTGTTCAAATTTAATTGTAATTGAGAATTTGTTATTCAAATTAATTTAAGTTGATTAATCAAGAAAATTAGTAGTTAATTTAAATAACTAATTTTGAAACAATAAATCGAGTTAATTAAGATTAAATTTATATATCCAAATTTTTATCATTGATTTAAAATAATTATATGGTAAATTTATTTAAACCACACTTGAAAATGATTAACTATCGTTGTGCACTATATTGTAATTTCTGTTCTGAGTGTGATACTGTGTGATATAAATTGCCATGTACTGTACTGTGATTGTGATTCGTTATGTATTGATGTGAAAACCCTGTTGCCCGCAAAACGGCATTTAAACTTCGATGCAACAGGGTATCGGATTTCAGTTGGTTATCCGAAACCCACATCGAACCTGTGAATATTTGTGAATGACGTCCACATGTTTTAAAAATTTGACACTCACTATTCGGTTTAGCCGGGAAAGGACCTTTGTGTTGTATAACCCATTTCGAATATGTGATTCGACGTTATGGTAGCATTTGAAGACCGGTGTTGAAGACTGGGTATTTGCGAGAGCGATTGGATGACCTATCGATTGACTCTGCACCGAGTTGCTCCGGTATAGAGTTCTCCATATGTGATGGGGAATCCGATCGGGATTGTGGATATCCGGATTGCAAGGACTTCTTTGGAAGTGCCTTCGGTTCTGTTCGAACCCAGAACAGACTTGTATGGATTGTATGTATGACATTACAAATTGAGATATATAGCAGATTTCTTTCAAATATATTTCCGTTGGTGGCGGAGAATTTATTCTCTTAGCTTAACACCCTTAGAGGTTATGTAGTTGAAGGTTATCAGCGATATATTCCCAATTTGGTAATGTGGCATGCTGAGTGTTGCTGATCATTTGTTGATCGAAGCATGGCTTTGTGAAAAGCATAGCTTTGTGGACGATACTTCGTCAAGCCTCACACCCCGGAATGGTTGAAACAGGAAAGATGCAGTAAGGTTATTGGGGGTAGCACCCCTTAGGGTATGTGCATTTCCTTCTGGATAGAAGTGGTATCATGGTATGGAGCCCAGATACTTAACTTATGTTGATATCGCAGATATATATATATGTATTACTTTGAGATTTGTTGCTGGGGCCCCGGTAAAAGGTTGGTTACAACCGGGAGATGGCATACTCGTGTCAGTAGTTACCAGTTCGGGGTAACCCAGCCTTGTGTTGGCAGAGATCCGGTTTGGTTCTTGGGAACGTCCTTCCAGAGGCGTTCTCATGTGGCAATGGGAAGTTCCTTGGCCTGACCATTTGTTGGAAATCTAATTCCCAATATGAAACCCTGTACGGTTTTAGTTGTAGAACCTACCATTTACTTATGGTGGTCACCACTGTTTAGATGGTAACTATAGTAGGCATAGATCAAAATGTCTATGCTGGCTAAGATTAATATTCTATTTTCGAAATATTTTCTACACTATGCACTAGAAATATTATCAAAGAATTTCTTTCCTCGTACCAAGCATATTTAACTATCATAAGAAGAAATCTCCTCCAATTCTGCGTTTGCATTGTGTGTGTGGCGAGAGGTCTTATGGTAGTTCCATTTTTAAAAGCATACCGAAAATTCTTTTATCAATCTAATTCTTTGAAAGTAACTGTTGTTTTTTTTACTCATACCAGTCCCATGACTGATCTGGAGTTTATTGTTTTCTTTCCTAAACTCTGGGTGCCCATTATTTCCACACGGGCAGCCTAGTAGCAGGTTCCTGTATTTTGGAGGAGCAATATTTTGGAGCTCTTATCTTGGAGATATCTTAGGAGCTTTTGGAGATTTTCAGGTGCTTAGCTTTTGGGAGTTCGTTATCATATCTCTCATTTGAGAAATTTTAGATATATGATCACTGTTGTATTATCATGATGTTGTATTTGGAGTTGTGGTGTATGCATTATATACTCTGTTGTAATATGGATATTATGTTGATGTTGTAACTGTGATGATATTTATGATATTGATTCTATTCCACTGTTTTATATACATCTAATTGTTGTTATAAGCTCCGGCGATGCGAATTTGATGTCGTTTATCGGACATCGAGTTTGGGTCGTCACATAGCATTTCCAAAATGGAGTGGTTTTAAGGTAGCGTTTGCTAAGTGCTACCATTTCTGAAATATAACTATGTTCTGGAATACTAAATATACCTACAGTAGCATTTTTAAAAGCTGCAGTTTCTGAATTTGAACTGTTTGAATATACCAATATATCTACAGTAGCATTTTTGAAATGCTGTGGTTTTTGAAATTAAATTGGTTTTGAAATAACAACATGTATACCATAGAAATTTAAAGTGCTGTTGTTTCTGAAAATGACAATGTTTTGAAATATTGTTTTATCTGCCGTGACATTTTATAAGAGCTTCTATTTTTGAAAATGATATAAGTGCTGCTATTTTTGAAAATGACAATGTTTTTAAATATTGCTACATTTACCGTAACATTCTATAAGTGCTGTTGTTTCTAAAAATGACAATGTTTTGAAATATTGCTATATCTACTGTAACATTTTATAAGTGTCGTTGTTACTGAAAAATACAGTGTTTTGAAAATTGTATAACTGAACGAATGAACTTTGGAAATGAATATTATTTTGGAAGATTTTGACATTGAATTTAAATGGTTTAAATGAATATGTCTGAGTGTTGTGATTTTTTAAGTATTATAATTTCCAAATGATAATATTTCAAAGTGTTATAACTTTGAAATTACTCCAGTTTTGGAAATGAACTTATTTGAAATGGTATTTAATTAAGAATTATCTTGAAATATGTCGATTTGAACTTATTGAAATTGAAGATTTAAGAATATGACGTTATAACATGGTTTGGTTTAATATGATTTAAAGGAATATTTCAAATTTTAAAAAAAATAAAGGAAATATTCAGTGATTCGGATATTTGGGTTTTTAAATGATATCATATTGATTTGGTTTTGAAATGGAAATGATATCATATTTTGTTGGGTGTTGAAATGGAAATGATATCGTGTTGAAATGGTTTTGAAATGGATATGATATTTTGGGTTTGAAAGTATATGTTATTTTGAAATAAATATCCATGGGTTATAATAACGGTTGGTTGTTAAAGAGACCGGGATCGGATAGGGCATACTCTCTATCGATACCGAAAACCACTTCAACAACCGTGTATGCGGTGGAGATTCCAGAATGAAGTAGGATGGTGGCGACGTTCTATTGAGGTAATATGTAGAGCCGAATCCCATGAGGTGGCAATAGGTGGCTAAACCAGGAGTGATTCTCGGGCCAATTAGGTAGCTCCTCTGATCGGACACACTTCTTCGTATTCCATTCTATTACTTTGTGATTGATATGGTGCGCACCTTTGTTTTTTTGGGAGTGCGGCTCCAGGTGGGCGGTAGCTGCGGCTATGCGTTACCACCAGCCCGGCTGCGTAATTGGTTTATCTACCCTGGCATTGCCTCGTTGTGCCGTGTCACCTACCCTAGTTTTTTACCGTAGCCTGTGGAGTATCCTCTGGTGGCTTCCCGATCAGGAGGGACTACGATACTGGATAGACTACTGGGGCTATTATGTGTTGAGGGAGATATTGGGTAACTCCTTAACTCTATTTTCAAGTAAATTTACTTTATTGTAGACATTATTATAATAGCATATATTACTACATAGTAAATAGTTTAACGGATCCTTAGAGGATGGGTGGTCCCAAGCATCCTTTAAGTTACTTGTACATTTACATTACAGTTCACTTGAGTTGGTTAACATTGTATAAGTATGTATGTCCTGACTCGAGTGTTTTGTGTTTTGCTTTACGCTCGGGTCAGACTGAGTGATACAGCATTTGAGACTCACCTTCGGAGTTGAAGCTTTGCTTGAAGATCCAGCTATCTATTTCGCTTTCAGTTATCCAGTTTATTCCAGTTATCCGATTGATTCCAGTGATGTATTCTGATTTACACTTGATTGTCATATTGAGACTTCTGCTATGTCTTGTTACTTCTGTTGTAGCTTGTTTAACTCTGATGTATATATATAATAGCTTCATGACCTACTATCTCTTTGCTTCCACTGCATTATTATATTACTCTGTGTCTGTGATCTGTGATTTATTTATTTACTATATATTCTAAGTTTGCCAAATTTAAATTAACAATTCGGTATTTTGAGCTATTCAAGTCAGACATGTGTGATTTTATTATCGATTTGAATTGTCTAAAATAGCGAGTTATTACATGTGGTATCAGAGCTTTGGCTCTAGGAAAACTTAGCATATATGGTAAATTTATTTACAGAATCACTTTCATTCGAACCTACATCTCTTTCTCTTTGACTCGGTTTCCTTTGAATTTTGGAATGTCCCCTCAGTTCCGAAATCCATTCTTGTCCCTCAATATTTATCTTCTTTTAATTCTAGAGTATTCCATAACTCCACTTCAAACAAGCTTTATAATGAGTCGGCAGTCTCGCCAATCTCAAATGGATTTGAAGAGGGGGAAACTTCTTTACAATAGGCATTGATTCACCGGAGATTTCTATATATCCTCGGTTAGATGCTAGTATCTCTTTGTTATCCCGCCTTTTGGCAAGGCCGTGATTCCAAAAGATTGATCGAAGAACCAAAGATAGTTCGTCTCAAAGACTGGTTATAAATTGATTCACCATGGATATCGATGAATTTTTTTCGAGCCCGGATCAGGCTACGACTGATAGGACATGACAAGCAAGATCAAAAAAGCCAGTGCTTCAAATTTCAGGTTAATCGGAGTTCGTATGAACGAGATATGATCGATGCAAGTTAGCTAAAGTACGTTGTTCGTATCCATCGAATTATTGAGGAGATGCCCATTTCGAATCCATCGGATTCGAATCCATCAATGTTTGTTTTGTTCGAATCCATCAGGTTCCACATACTTCGAATCGATCGAGTTCGAATCGATCAATAACATGATATCGGTCAGTTCGAATCGATCGGTTTCGAATCGATCAAATGGGCATCGCCTCAGCATGTTCGTATCCAGTGAGTTTAGAGCAGTTCGAATCCATCGTTCGTACCCATCGAGAATTCATGCATTGGTCTATTCGAATCCATCAGACTCGTATCCACCAGGTTCGAATCGATGACGTTCGCATCGATCAACCCACACCGCTTTGCATCCATCGGTGTACCCTACTTCAAGTCGATCGGTTTCGTAGCACTGCTTCGTATCGATCGTCCTCGCATCCATCAACAGTGATAAGTCACTATTTCGTATCCATGAAATCTGCCCTGTTCGTATCCACACGGTTCGTCTCGATCCCGTTCGTGTCGATCAATAATTCGTATCCATCGATGCAAACTGGGTCGTGGCACTTGATACGAACAAAGCGAAATTCGTGGATACGAAGCGGTCAACTCGGAGAAAAAATAGGATCGATGCGAGGAGTGCGTGCCACGTCATTACAGTACCACGTGCTCCATCGAGTCGAAAGGGATGGATATGATGGCATGGATTCGAAGACAGCAGAAAACGAAAATCACCATCTCGTATCGATCATATCTCACGATCTACTGGTCCAAATGCAACGAAATTTTCACAGAAGCTTCCATACAAGGTAAAGATTGTACCTGCCAAGTTTCAGCTCGATTGGATGAATTTTTGATGGATACGAAATCATTTCGTATCGATCACAGATCGAGTCGAAACTTGGTGGGGTCGGTCGTGTGGGCCCACTCACGTGCCAGAAAAAGTCTCCCAAAGTTTGAGCGAGATCTGAGCCTCCTGCGCCTATAAATAGCACCCTGAAGCCTACAGAAAGGGGATCTTTTGGCCATTGAACGTCCAGACTCTGCCGGATTCAACTCTACATCCTTCTATCACCATTGTATTCAAAAGTCAGAGATATAGCTTACTATAATCTGCTGTAACAGATTGAGATCATTAAGTGAACCAATAAAATCATAAGCTTCGGAGTGGATGTAGGCAAGATCGCCGAACCACTATAAAAATTGTGTTGTTTACTGCATTTCTGTGAATTTTCTGAGTGATTTTCACACATATTTGTTATCTGTGATCTGTGATTGCGAACGGGTGCTTTCAACGACTATCGGGTGTTTGTGACCAATTTTGGCTCAAACATTTTGGTGCTTTCACTGAGAAGGCTGACTCAAGGATTCTACCGTTTGGAAGTTGATTTTAAAGACTTAAGAACTCGGATCTAAGAAGCTATGACAAGACAAACAAGTAAAAGACAAAGGCCAGAGAGAAGTGAACATGAAGGAAGTCAAGAGGCTTCTTCAGAAGCGAATCAGGCAACGATCCTGCATGGGGGAACCACACTTGGAGCATGTTGATCCAATCCCAGAGAGAGAGACAAGGGTATCTGAGCAACCTGGTGGTAGTAGAGGAATGAACGCTCAGCCAGGGGGCAGGTAAAACTCCCTCCTGAACTCTGGGGGTAGGTCGAAAGCGATGAACAAGTCGCAAACCTCTCACTAACACGGTTAAATCATTTACACATGTAAGCGATCGCGCACGATCCATAGGCATGCTCTGAATGACTAGTAACCGCACCATAGTAAGAGTTTATGCTTTGACATCCTCGTCTTTCTCTTGCTTTGATTTTGATTTGAACATTCATGTTGTGGAATTCGTATGATCATTGCTTTGATATCTGCAATCCTGTGAAAGAATTTAATTGTATGCCCGTTAGATCGCGAACGATCCACGAGCACCTCCTGCATGGCAATGAACTGCCAAAGTCTTTGATTCGGAAACTCCCCCGAACATGAACTCCGGCATCGATAATGCTAAGTCGCCCCCAGGCACACATAATTCGCCTTGGAAGGCACACGACCTAGAACGGTCACAATCCGCCTTGAACGGCATACGATCGTGAACGATCACAATCCGCCTCGAACGATCACAATTTCCCTCGAACGGCATCCGACCGCGAACGGTCACGATTCACTTATTATGACATCCGACCTCGAACGGTCACAATCCGCCTTGAACGGCACTCGATCGCGAATGATCAACATTTGCCATGAACGACATCCGACCGCGAACGGTCCCATTTCATCTTTTGCCACGAACGGCATCCGACCGCGAACGGTCTCATTCCACGATTCGCCTCGAACGGCACCCGACCGCGAACGGTCATGATTCACCTTATATGACATACGATCGCGAACGATCACACCCGGCCTCGAACGGTCACAATTCGCCTTGAACGGCACCTGATCGCGAACGATCACCATTTGCCACGAACAGCATCCAACCACGAACGATCCCATTGCATCATCCGCCACGAACGGCATCCGACCGCGAACGATCCCGTATCGCCATTTGCCACGAACGGCATCGATCGTGAACGGTCCCATTCCATCCTTTGTCGTGAACGGCATCGACCGCGAACGGTCCCGATTCACCTCAAATGGCATACGATCCCGAACGATCGTCATTCGAGGTCATGTTGAACTATCGAGTTTTTACAAGTTGTCGACAGGATATGAACATCCAACTTATGGCATTACAAAACACACCTTCCTATCACAAGACATATTTTGGGGGCAAATGTTATCCCGCCTTTTGGCAAGGCCGTGATACCAAAAGATTGATCAAAGAACCAAAGATAGTTCGTCTCAAAGACTGGTTATACATTGTTTCACCATGGATATCGATGAATTTTGTCCGAGCCTGGATCAGGCTACAAATGATAGGACATGACAAGCAAGATCATAAAAGCCAGTGTTTCAAATTTCAGGTTAATCGGAGTTCGTATGAACGAGATATGATCGATGCAAGTTAGCCAAAGTACGCTGTTCGTATCCATCGAATTATTGAGGAGATGCCCATTTCGAATCCATCGGATTCGAATCCATCAATGTTTTTTTGTTCGAATCCATCAAGTTCCACATATTTTGAATTGATCAATAACATGATATCGGTTAGTTCGAATCGATCGGTTTGGATTCGATCAATTGGGCATCGCCTCAGCATGTCCGTATCCAGTGAGTTTAGAGAAGTTCGAACCCATCGTTCGTATCCATCGGGAAGTCATGCATTGGTCTATTCGAATCCATCAGATTCGTATCCACCAGGTTTGAATCGATGACGTTCGCATCGATCAACCCACACCGCTTCGCATCCATCGGTGTACCCTACTTCGAGTCGATCGGTTTCGTAGCACTGCTTCGTATCGATCGTCCACGCATCCATCAACAGTGATAAGTCACTATTTCGTATCCATGAAATCTGCCCTGTTCGTATCCACACGGTTCGTCTCAATCCCGTTCGTGTCGATCAATGATTCGTATCCATCGATGCAAACTGGGTTGTGGCACTTGATACGAACAAGGCAAAATTCATGGATACGAAGCGGTCAACTCGGAGCAAAAATAGGATCGATGCGAGGAGTGCGCGCCACGTCATTACAGTACCACGTGCTCCATCGAGTCGAACGGGATGGATACAATGGCATGGATTCGAAGACAGCAAGAAACAAAAATCACCATCTTGTATCGATCATATCTCACGATCCACTGGTCCAAATGTAACGAAATTTTCACAGAAGCTTCCATACAAGGTAAAGATTGTACCCGCCAAGTTTCAGCTTGATTGGATGAATTTTTGATGGATATGAAATCATTTCGTATCAATCACAGATCTAGTCGAAACTTGGTGGGGTCGGTCGCGTGGGCCCACTCACGTGCCAGAAAATGTCTACCGAAGTTTGAGTGAGATCTGAGCCTCCTACGCCTATAAATAGCACGCTGAAGCCTACAGAAAGGTGATCTTTTGGCCATTGAACGTCCAGACACTCCCAGATTCAACTCTACATCCTTCTATCACCATTGTATTCAAATGTCAGAGATATAGCTTACTGTAATCTACTATAACAGATTGAAATCATCAAGTGAATCAATAAAATCATAAGCTTCGGAGTGAACGTAGGCAAGATCGCCGAACCATTATAAAAATTGTTTTGTTTTACTGCATTTCTGTGAATTTTCTGACTGATTTTCATACATATTTGTTTAATGTGATCTGTGATTGTGAACGGGTGCTTTCAACGACTATCGGGTGTTCATGACTAACTTTGGCTCAAACACTCTTGTCGTCTCGAATTCTACCTCTTGAGATCGAATGTAGATTTGCCTTAGAATTCCACATCGATCTAATTCTTAAAGTCACGGTTGACCTGGTTAAGGTTGCCCGCAATTTATATAAGCTTATCCATTTCCTTATTCGTTTAGTTAATCATCTTATCTTTTGTTCCAACTTATCCTGAAAGCAACATTTTCTTTGATTTGGGTTAATCAAATTTGAATCTCTATCCTTGCTTTGAAAATCTATTCCTGTACAGTGTATTTGTAATTCTATATTTGAAATGTTTTATATATTGTGCGGTTTGAGTTGCAGAGGTTGATTTGGATTTTTGATCGATTCGTTTGATCAACGCTATCGATAGGATCTCCAAAACACTTGAACAGAGCAAACTGACACTATATAGTTTTCAAATTTAGTAAATGAAATAAGTTTTGTATAATTATATTGTATATGTATATAAGTATAATTTTCTGAATTTGATAGTTAATTGAATTGTACGTTGAGAAATAATATTGACTCTGTATATGTAGTTTGTAACCATTAGCTCTTGTTTCATATATAAATAATTGAACTATAAAACATGGCCATAAATTAATTTGGAAATTTAAATGAATTTAAAATAAGAAACTAAGAATTTAATATCCGATGGTTTCAAACTTTGTGTTTAAAGTTTTGAAGGGTGTATTATTTAAAGTATATCAAGTAGAAATTGTTTCAAAGAATTTTTAATTTGTAAATCAATACTCTTTTCGTTGTCGCTAGAAAATAATTTCGATGACGACTGCAGCATCATCGACATTCATTTTTGGGTTTCGAAGTGAAGAGACCATTCTGTAATTTTGCTACAGTTTTTCTTTGGAGAATATAATTGATTTGGATTTCTAAAATATGACTTGATTTATAATATATATGATATATGATTTAAAATTTGATTTGATATATATTATGTATATTTATTTATCTCTAAATTAGTTTGAAGTTAATCGGAAATTTAATTCTTAAATTTTTTCTTGAAGGATAATTTCAATTATAAAAGGAAATCAAATATTTGAATGAATATTTAAGCTTGAGATAATTGAATTAGAAAGTTTTATTTGTATAATACTCAATTGCATCCCAATATAACTTACCTGAATTATTAGAAGTTAACTATGTAATTGAATAATTTACAATATAAAATGATATTAATGGAATTTATAAATAAATTGGAATAGTTATAGTAGGAGTAAATATGCCTTATATATGTGATTGGATATATTAAGTGGAAAATTTAATAATAATTTAGAATAAAGTAGAATTAAATTTATTGAAAAAAATATATTATGAGTATAATAAATGATTTTCAAATTCGTGATTTTAGAAATTGTTAATTTAAGATAATTGGATGATAAGATAATGAAACTAGAAATAGTTAAGATTTATTTAACTTGGGTGAAATCAAATGGATGAAATAAATTATTAATTCAATTTGAAATTTTCATGGTTTGAAAATTTATTATCTTATTTGTTTTCCAATTTATTTTCTTTCGGGTTATTCCTATTCCCCTGCATCCTAAGCAAGAAATTGAATTCTGAATTAGTCTAATTCCAAAAGTTCGATCTGTAGTTCTTTCTCCCAGAAGAACATATTTTTACCTTTCAGTTTGAAAACTTTTCAGGAACCTTTGGTACTCATTTGAATCTCAGCACTGTTTACCATCCACAGACCGACGATAAAATGGAAAGAATGAATCAGATTCTAGAGGATCTTCTTCGTGCTTGTGTTCTTTATTTTGGAGGATCTTGGGAAGATCATCTCTATCTTTTTGAATTCACCTATAACAATAGTTATCAGGTATAATTTCAATTTTCTCTTCATCTTGTCTTAATCCTATCCCATTCTATCTTGTTTCTTGGTTTTCGTGTCTCGTTCCTTTTCGAGGATGAAAAGTTTTGAGTGGGGGAGTGTAACAACCCATAATTTTGTAAATATTTTAATTAAATTTTTATTCGAAAACTTTGATATTTTAAATCATTTAAAAGTGAATTTTTAGAATTTTCCAATGTAAGTTTGGAATTTGTTTGTAATTTATTTTCCAGATATAACAAAATAAACAATTTCTGAAAATTTTATATTTTGGTCAACGTTGGTCAAACTTCTTTGAAGCAAAATATAATTCTAATGTTCATTCTACTTTTTGTTTCGTCAAATTTCGTTTTGTACTCTTTAAATTTTATAAAATTTAGTATTTTACACACAATTATTTTCTATATTTTATTTTCTATTTTTCCTATGTTCATTTCTCTATTTTATTTGTCTATTTTATTTTGTTTAGACCTTGATTTTATTTATTGGATTTTGATTCGTTTATTTTGGTAAATGGCTTGGAAATTCAAAGAGACTTGAGTTACATGTTTTAACTTATGCTTTTTCCTTTTCCTAGCCTTTCACTTTCTTAGTCGTCCACTTTACTCCTCCTAGAGATGCATTTCACTTCCCAAATCACATACAAACATCTCACTTCTCATCTCCTTTCATTTCTCATTTCCTAACAAGAATATACAGTAAGTTTCATGGATTTTCCTTTCCTCTTTTTCCATTTTTTTTCTCTTTTCTTTGTTTGCCTCAAGCTATGCTCGACCTCGACCTTCACCATGCTTTAGCCGGCCTCACCACCACTCCACCACCACTCATGACCGACCACATCACCCCCTCCTCACCACCAAACCAAGGCCATAACCCATAGATGAAAAACCCCATCACCACTCCATGATTTAAACCAAACCGAGCCTATGTATTCATCCACCTCCTCCTATTTGTTTGCTCGAACACAACACGAAAACCACATCATCTACACCCCTAGCCATGACCATCACCTCTTCCTCTAGTCGTGAATTGATGTGCCTAGACCTAATGCACCACTTGACCAAGCCACACAAGCCATGGTCGAACCCATATGTACTCTTGACCTTTCATGTGCATGCCTTTTTGCCTTCCATCACTTGTAACCTGCCACTCCTCTTCATCCCATTGCTAGCCGTGCCTTTTTGCCTACCCATAGCCAAGTCTACTTGCATCGAATCAAGCCATGACCGAGCACAAGTGATGACGGTCGAGCCCGTCATAGATGTAGCCGAGCCTACTTGCCTTGGTAAAGCCATCTTTGCTTTATGTTGACTTGTTTTGTGCATTTGTTTTGATTTATATTCCTTGATAATTATACATTTATATATGTTATTTAATTGTTTGATTTCAAGTTTGGATATTGACTCATCATCCACTCGAATCTAGTCTGCCTTTTCATGCTTTGCGGAGTTTGGATTTGGGTTTTGAATTTGATCTCTAGCTTTAGAAAGTAAGTTATTCACTCTTGACATTCGTAGTTATATAATTATGAAACGATGACAAGTGGATATGTAATAATTGATATAATATGCTGAAATATTCATACATGCTTGTGATATGATTATATGATGATATTACCTGATTATATACCTGTTGCATCACCTGACATCATATGATATGTTTTACTGTTTATTTATTTTCTATTTATCACACTGCAAGTTCCCTTTTCACTATGGGTTGAAATGAAACATTCCCGAATGGACATTAGAATAAGGAAAAATCGTTATGAGCTGAAATGATAGGCTCGAGCGATTTTTATTTTATTTTATTTGACTTGGGATTCTGGGTTTGAAATGATAGAACCCGGATATTTATTTTTAAATTACGGATTGAAATGATACATATCTGTATCACTTGTCTTAGGTTAGAAAATATTATACAGACCCATGGTTAAATTTTAAATAATATTTTTCCTAAAAATTATTAAGATTTTTGAGTTTTAAGATATATGAAATTTCAACTTAAAAGTTTATTTAATGATTTAAAATATAAAGAGATATTTGTTTCCTATGAGTTAAGATTTTATAAGTCAATTATTGGTTTTGAGTTGAATTTAAAGATTTTACTAGTGTGAACCCGTGCTTCGCACACGGGCAGGTGAAAGAAAAGAAGTTTAAGGGATTGGTTCAGCAAACAATAAGCAACATCCAACTTTGAGCAGCAATGTAGCGTTGTCGCGAATTACCACATCAAGCCTATAAAATAAGTGTGTGTTAATAGTTGCAATTTGTCGGCACAGAACAGCTTAGGTTTCATTACATATAAGAGAAATGCTGCATGCTCTAACAGATCACTGTAGTAATGTATAGAACGTCTGTAGGATAGCCATGTAATGTAATGAGGAGTTTAAAATTGTAAATCGAGGTAGTAAACTCATTATTTATAGTGATAGAAGTGGATAACCAAATTATTTTTTTACCACAGTAGCTCAATCGTACATCATGAAGTATAACAACACGCAGCAAAATTCAATTTTGATTAATAATTGGACAATATGAATTCAGCCATAAAATCCTATAAACCAACAGCAATTAAAATATCTATGATAGAACTTGTATTTTAATATGTATAATGCAAAACACAAATTTTCAAGTTCAACATATTGATCTTGGAATCTAATAGATAGCCGATCCTGCTTCAGAGTCTGAAGTAACTAAATTTTACAGCATTGTCCTCAATACAGTTTTATCCAAAATGACATTTCCTTATCCGTGGAAAAAAAAAGAATCACACATCAACAACAGCGTAATATTGAAGTAATCATCTAAGTTAAATACATAAAGTAAACGAAGGTTGGGTTAAATGACAGACTAAATTATCATAATATTTCTCGAAAATTGTAGTGAAAAATGTAACAATCCCGATATCTTGCTCCACATATTGTTTTCGAATATCCAACATGGCTCAAAAATTCATAATTAATATAAGCTAAGAAAATTGAATGAAAAATTAAGTTGAATAAATAACCATGCTTGTGCAAATTCAGTCTTACATTTTCTTTGTCTTTTTTGTGCAAAATTCTTGTTCCTTGAGGATCAAAATCCAAATTTTTGCTTAAGAACCTTTTCAACACGGCAACTCAGGAATTTTTTTTCTTTGATCTGAAAAAGGCATCGAAACTATATTTATATTTTAATTCGAGGAAGACATAAAATTAGATAATGGTGAAAAACATTTCTACTTTCAATCTTAGGTACGGTCTATAAATGAAGTAGCCAAATGATCTCATACCTACCATGTCTGTGTTTGTCCATGGTTCCTAGGTGCAGCTCTATTTATGTTGGATTATTAAAGTGGTAACATGTTCATCCATGAACAATGTAAATCTGGATAATGTATAATAATGATAATGTATAATATATTCTGAATTAGTGAACCAACCGTAAAAATATGTTAATGGATATTTGCCATATCCTGTAGTAATAACCAGTAAAATGAGCTAATATTATATCCAAATTATTAACAAAGATTGTTTAAAAACTTGAATAAATCATTAATTAATTACTTAACTGTCTCACTTAACTATACAAAATGTATGGGCAATCAAACTCATGAGTTCTGTACCTTCTTGTTCGTGAATCAAATAATTTTTATTGATAAATTTAATAAAAGAAATCTATTAAATAAGTAGCTCAATAAATACATAAGAAAAATTGAACTAAAAAGTGGTAAAGACCTTAGCTTTCAAGATATAAGTAATAGTTTCTCCTCCCACACAGAACATACTTTCTATTTTTCTATTGTTTTCTTCCCATTCTCCAAAGTAAAAAAGGAAATGATACTGTTAAATTAATATTGGATAAACTAGCTCAGCAAGAACTCATATTTAATATGGAAAACAAAGATTTCACAGAAAACAAATGAGATGTATTATAGGAAGTACACAAAAAAGATTGAAGGTTAAAGTGAAGCATAAAACAACATAAGAACATCCCTAAATGTAGAGATATCTAAACATCTTCAAATTTTGAACCATCAGAGGATTGAAGAACATCAGACATACTAATAATTTATGTACATTTATTTTTGAAGTGTATGTTGAGCATTTCAGCATCATATGTGCTGGTTCATCCAGAAAAGGTTCGTCAAATCAGCAGTGGAAGACAATGAGGAAAGTACTTGAACTAATGGTCTATTTGGCCATTATTCACCTACCACTTAATTGATCTTAGTTGATTTAGCAGCAATTGAAAGGGTTTTCAGGGTAATATCATTCAACGATTTTATCAAATTTCTAGTATTCAGGTGTATATTGGCCATCACTACATATAGTGTTAAGGAGTTTATAGTAAGCGAAGAAAAAGGAAGACAGTAAGAAAAATGAAAATAAGGAAACAATGGTTTAATATTTTCCTGTATAAATGTACTTAGCTTCTAATTCCACAATTAGGAAGGCCAAAGTCAGCATAAATTCTAATAATAAAGCATGTTGTTTGAGACGGGATAAGGTGTTAGTTAGCAGATGGACATGTATATTTAGAAATCATTGATAGGAAGAAGATTAAAAATGGGTGAGAAAGTTGTGTATTGGATGGGAGAATTAAAACTGAAGAGTCGGTTGGATATGATTAATCAAAGAACCGTGTGAATGAACAGAGGAAAAGATGCTGACCTCTTCAGTAGATCGGATCCCTCGGTAATATACAAATCTATGTAAATGAATGTTGTAGTAGTTGAGCTCAAGCTTGGCTTACTTGTAAGTAATGACAGAGTTAATGTTTGCTAATAACAGATGTAATGGTAGGATATGTATATATAGGAAACATACCTCGGTAATTCTTCACAGTCATTGATGCAAGGATAATTGTTTTAGTGTTGTCATCGATAGCTGATTTATCTATCAAGGATGCTTTGTTACCCCCACATTGTAGCGGCAAGGTAAGGATAAGTAAAAAAGCCATCACAAATTAACTTCTGATCAAGATAAAGACAAATGTTAACAAAAAATCCATTTCAAATCTTTTATCGCTAAAGGTTAGAATGGAAAATATGCACCAACCTAAGAAGGTTCCCTCCTTAGGTTATTGCCTACATGATATGTTTACTTCTTCTGGTAGCTGTATAAAGCATTGATTGAATTGAAAATGAGGAAGTAATTTCAAAATCACACGTTGGTGTTAATTAACTAATCATAATAAATATAAACTGAAATACATAAATTCCATCATGGTTGCCCAAAGCCTCAAACTGTAAACTATTTGTCTTCCTTAAGTGATAGCGGAGAAAATATAAAGTGCACAAAAATTTAATGACATATTCAAAAAATAAATGATGGATAAGAGTTGATTTATAAAATGTCTTATATAACAAATCAAAATGATACATGTTATGAAAGCAGAAATTATTACAATCATATACTTAAATATCATATACTTGAATTTTTGCCAGGCAAAGAAACTAATTTATTATCATCCTTGGTGAACTTCTTCATGTTTATTTTATCTATTTGAGATTACTGACACTGTCCAAATCCATTAAAGTAGCAAGTTGCTGAATAGGAAAAAGTGAAAGAAATCAAAATAGCATATCAAAGTATGTTTAATATATTGCTAAAATTTTCTTCTTATGTAAATTTCAAGATCAGTAACCCAAACAAAAAATTCATATTATGTGGTAAGAATCCATTTAGCAACTGAAAAAATTATTATTGTTATAATGAAAAATTGAAAAATTAGGATTACCTAGTATGTAAAGAATAAGGAATAGAAGCAATGAGATAGGTGAGAAGGAAATGAAATGTACAGGGTTGTAAGGGACGTTCATATGCGGCAGAGAAAGACAAAATTCCACTGGAAAAGGAAACCAGAGAAACAACACATAAAATGCATTGGTAATAAGCTGAATTTGGTGCGTCTGTTTGGAGAGTGAAGTGCCACACAAAAAGAAAAGGTTGGTTCATATCTTTCAATACATGGGAGTAAAAGGGAGACATAATAAAGGATCAAATGAAAGGAGGAAGTCCAAAACATGCAGATACAAAAAGTTAACAAGGGAGCTTTGTGAAAAAAAAATTCTACCCCATGCATGTATGGGTAAATATGCAAACATGGACACACATATATGTTTAAATTTGTTGCCGTCACTGCAAAACTAATTTATTTTTTTTCTAAATGAATAACTAAGAAGAACAGTACATTTAGTTACCTATATTCATAGTGAAAATATTTTGTAACCATGCATTTTACAAATTGAAAAAACTGCTATGTTACGGAGAATTTTGTATAAAGATATATATTTTAAAACATTAAATGAAATTCATTACCATTTTGCATAATTAAACATCAATACGAAGATGTAATAATTACATGTATAAAATTATTGGAAAACGGAAAAGGTTTATTAACCGATAAAATTTATACCTAAGAAGTATTGTAATATCCAACCAAAAATTATAGTTTCAACCAAAAATGATTTGGTTTACCATTTATAATAAATTTACAATATTTCAGGTCTAAGGCCACCAGTATAAGTACTTTCCTGCTGGCATCGAAACATTCAGAAATGATACTAACACAAACTTGAATACAAATGAAAAGCGATGTAACAAATAATATCCTGAATTGCCATAAGTTATAGTGAAAGGACTTTAAATAATTGCATACCATATCAACATATGTTATCCAAAATTTATGAAAATAATATAAAAAAACTGAATGGTCAACAACATCGGCAACATGTACGATCTTCAATAGCAGGATTCATGTTTATTATCTACTAAAAATTATAGTAGGTGTTCTAATATGAAATGCTAATATGAAATGAATAAATAAATAATATTCAAAGTTTTGTTGAAGTTTACCTTACAAATGACGACTTTATGACTAAGTGATCCTAAGAAAACAAAAATTGTTTAAAATAAAACTATTTCATTAGCATATGATGTCGATTTAGGATTTAAAGTGATAACCTGAAATATAGCAAAGAGGATTAGCTTATTATAATAGAAACTGAATGGTTATAAACATTGATAAATGTACAATCTTTAATACTAGAACTCATATTTATTATTTACAAAAATTTATAATAAGTGTTTTAATGTGAAGTAAATTGATAAATAAATATAAATTTTTTGATCGAAATCATACCTTGTAAATGATGAGTCCATGACCAAGTGATTCTAAGGAAACCAAAATCGTTTAATTGGAGTTAGGACTTACTGTAGTGACCTGAAATATAAAAAAGAAGATTAACACTATGTATATTTAAGTGAAATGGTTTCAGTAGCGATTTCATCTACAGAACAAAGTAAATATCCTAACCTTTTTTATTGGTGACGTCAAAAGTTTACTCTATGCAGCAGCGTATCTCTTCACGTGGCAAAATAGAATAAAAACAATGTTTGGTTAGTTAACAGAAACTTCTTGTCCATGAACTTTTTCAAATACCTAAGTGCAATTTCCAGTAATTATCAAAAAATAAATTTCAAATAGGTCATATCAGCAAAACCAAATCAAAGCAATCATATGTATTAAGGGTAAAGTACAATACAATAAATCAATTACCTCCTAAATACCTACATCAATAGAACCTGATGAATAACCTTGAAAAGAGATACCTAGTAGTGGTACTGGTACCTGAAATACAGAGGATGAAAGATGCACGATGCAACACTGATAGAGTAAATGATTAAGCAATTAAATCAGGATCGGTTAAAGTAGGAAACAAATATATATGAAAATCGAATAAATCAAGCAATTAAATAAGTAATAGTTCTATAAATCCAAAATAACGGAGCCAAAAGTCTGAAAATTACCTCAATCGGTAGGAGAATGGAGGAGAATCGTGGAAAAGTATAAATAATAGAGGAAGACTTAATATACAGGACGAAAGAGATGAGCGGTTTTTGATTTCCATGCCGGTGGGACTCTATTTGGCCTCAGAAAATAGATAAAAGTCTCAACAAAAGAAGGCTTCATACCTAAATTGGACTTTATTTGGCTGGCGACGTTGGTGGGAGGGGTGGACGACGATGGCAGAGCGAAAAACACACAAATTGAGGGGGGCTTATAATTTAGGGTTGGAAAAAAGAAGGAAAGGGAGAGGCATGATAGAGGAAGGAAAAATCACGGCCTTTGAGTTTGAAATTCAAAGCAGGCTTCTGCATTGTTGAAATAATAATATAATAGAATAGATAGATAACATGGGGACTGTTCAGTTGCTAAAATTCAAGGAGGCCTGTGTGCTCTTGAAATCCAACTGACTAATAATATAATATTGTAGATTATGATAAATAACTTAATAATCAAATTCGATTTGATGTGGAATTTTAATTCTAACCTAGTAATTGTAATCAATTTTTATTTATGAAATGGATATATTTTGAAGTGATTTTCTATAAATAAAAGGTATAAGTAAAAAGGTATAAAATGTAACTTAAATATGACTTAACTTGATAATTGAAAATTTAGTTTTCAAATGGAAATTAAAGTTAATTTGTTGATAAGAATATTTTGTTGATGAAATGGGTATTTTAAAATAAAATGTTAAGTTTTGTTAAAATAAAAAGTTAAGTAAAATAGTGTAATTTGACTTAATAAAGGAATTATAGTTAATTTGGATATTTTATTTAAAAAATTTATTTTATTTAACCATAAGTTAAAAGATATCCAAATAAATATTTTAGAAAAGTGAGATATGTTTTTATAAGTTAAAAATGGCTAAAATTGAGAATTTAATGTTTATGAATTGTTATAATAAAGCTAGAATTGGTTTTGGTAACATTTCCAAAATGCTGTGGTTTTAGGGTAGCATTTGCTAAGTGCTACCATTTGTGAAATATAACTATGTTCTGGAATACTAAATATACCTACAGTAGCATTTTTAAAGTGCTACTAGTTTCTGAAATTGAATTGTTTTTGAAATACTAACATGTCTACCATAGCACTTTAAAGTGCTGCTATTTCTGAAAATGACAATGTTTTGAAATATTGTTATATCTACCGTAACACTTTGTAAGTGCTGCTGTTTCCGGAAATGACAATGTTTTTGAAATATTGCTACATCTACCGCAACATTTTATATGTGATGTTGTTTCTGAAAATGACAATGTTTTGAAATATTGCTATATCTACCGTAACATTTTATAAGTGCTGTTGTTTCTGAAAATGAGAAATATTGCTATATCTACTGTAACATTTTATACGTGCTGCTATTGCTGAAAAATACAGTGTTTTGAAAATTGTATAATTGAGTGAATGAACTTTGAAAATGAATATTATTTTGGAATATTTTGACATTAGATTTAAATGGTTTAAATGAATACGTTTGAGTGTTGTGATTTTCTAAGTATTATAATTTCCAAATGATAATATTTCAAAGTGTTATGATTTAAAAGTATTATGGTTCCAAAGTGTTTTGGTTTTAGAATTGTTATAACTTTGAAATTACTCCGGTTTTGGAAATGAATTTATTTGAAATGGTATTTAATTAAGAATTACCTTGAAATATATCGATTCGAACTTATTGAAATTAAAGATTTAAGAATATAACTTTATAACATGGTTTTGGTTTAATATGATTTAAAGGAATATTTCAAGTTTAAAAAATTAAAGGAAATATTGGAAATTTGGGTTTTTAAATGATATTATATTGATTTGGTTTTGAAATGGAAACGACATCATATTTTTTTGGGTTTTGAAATGGAAATGATATCGTGTTGAAATGGTTTTGAAATGGATATGATATTTTGGGTTTGAAAGTATATTCTATTTTGAAATAAATATCCATGGGTTATAATAATGATTGGTTGTTAAAGAGAACTGGATCGGATAGGGAATACACTCTGTCGATACCGAAAACCACTTTAACAACCGTGTACGCGGTGGAGATTCCAAAATGAAGTATGATGGTGGTGACGTTCTATTGAGGCATATACGTGGACCCGACTCCCGTGAGTTGGCATAAGGTGGTTAAAACAGGAGTGATTCTCGGGCCAATGAGGTAGCTCCTCTGATCGGACACACTTCTTCGTATGTCATTCTATTACTTTGTAATTGATACGGCGCGCACCTTCGATTTTTTTGGGAGTGCGGCTCGAGGTGGACGGTAGTTGTGGCTATGTGTTACCACCATCCCGAATGCGTAATTGGTATGTCTACCCTGGCATTTCCTCGTTGTGCCGTGTCACCTAGCTTAGCACGCCTTGTACGATTTTGGTTTTGTGCCGTAACCTGTGGAGCATCCTCTGGTGGCTTCCCGGTCAGGAGGGACTAAGATACTTGTAACGACCCAGAATTTTAATTAATTAAAATTTTAATATTTAATTAATTTTAAATATTAATAAGTGAAATTTATAATTCGAATAAATTTTATTTCGAATAATTGGATTTAATTGAATAATTAAATCAATAATTTAATATGTGAAAATACTGAAATAATTGAAAATTGGGTAAAATATGATTGAAAATGATTTGTAAAATTTTATTTTATCATATTGGAGTTAGAATGATGTTATAGAACTTTTAAAATCAAATTAAAAGCTAATTTGTGAAAATTGAATATTTTAATATTTAATCGACTAGTGAAATTAGCCATTTTTCGAACAGTCTCAGAATTGGACGAAACCGGTTCCATTGGATCCGTAATAGATAGTTATTACCGAATTTCAATTTTCGTAGCAATCGGAGTTATCGTTTGATCGTGGCAGCTCGAAACGCATCGAAATTGTTTTAATATTAATTTGGCGAGTTAAAATAGTCATTTTTCAAAAAGTCTCGGATTTCAACGAAACCAGTTTCATCGGATCCGTAATGTGATATTATTGTATGGTTTAAAATTTCATGTCAATCGGATTTATCGTTTGTCCGGTGCAAGCTAAAACGCCTAGAAAATCGTTTAATCGGTTTAATTTTAAATCGAACGTTTATTGCCATAACTCGCACAGATGACCGAATTAGCTTTCGAAACCTATTCCATTGTGTCTGGAACGCGGGATAAGCCCTAGAAACGCTGGTCACCGTGCGTAAATCGGAGTTCGGAAAATCCAGGATGAATAGTGTCGTTCAAACTTCTATAAATAGACCCTTGCCTCTTCACAAATTAAAAAAAAAAAAAAACCTTAAACCTAACAGCAGCCGCCACCCCTCAAACCAACGGCCGAAAATTTGTAATTTCTTCCATTAATCTCTCTCAATCCATAAGTTTTTAGGAGATTCGTTCAACTACAAACTTGAAGATCTCATCGAGACCTTCGATTCTATAAGGTGATGATGGGGGGGTGCGTTCGGCTGCGTTTAGGAACGAAAATCAAGGGCTACAGAAAGCCGAGCTCTATGAGATTGAAGCCGAACGTGGCTCTTGCGAAGGGGGTCGGGATGGTGGTACTTGATCGAGGTAGAAGCTAGTGATTTGGTTGCAAAATTAAAACCTAATTTAGAGCTAATGGGTTACGTGTTACGGCTAGTATCTGTAGATGGAGACGCACGTTTGGGAAGAAAGGGCGTGCGGCTATGATGAAGGGTTGGGGATCTACGACCTGGATTTAGTGTAGGGTTTAAAATCTAAAATTATGTTGTAATTTATGAATAAAAAAATCGTGTAACTTCTAAAATCCATATCTTTTTCATACGAGGTCGAAAACGCGCGAAACCAGTTGCATTGGAATCGTATGGACGAGCACTACGCTATGCAATTGGATTGGAGTCGTTTGGAGTTAGTGAGAATTTCGGATAAAATTAAACGTCCGTTTAATTTTATTCGAAATAAATCGCTAAAACGAAATTGAAATCAAGGTGAGAACTTCTCACTCAATCGAATCAGTTTCGATTTAATTTTAAATAGTTAGATTTAAAATTGTTGAATGTATGTTTGAATGATGATTGTTATCTATTGATTGTTAAAATAGACATTATGCGCCGTTAGTAAGCGGATGTTATTTATTAAAAACATATACCGCGAATATTTCATAAACAGTGAAATTGGTATTATATATAATAGCAATATATATATATATTGGCATATGTATATATTGCAGTTGTTGATTTCCCGCATTGTATAGAGGATGAGACCCTGTTACGCCGTCTATTAAGCGGATAATATTTTAAATCCCATATACCGCGATAATTTCGTACTGGAGCGGAATTGGTATTGTGCTAATGTTTGTAGATGCAGGAAAACAGGTTGGAGGGATCCAACTGGATTCCTCAACAGTATTTATTTGATTATGGATATTTTGATATTCGTTGATTATCATATCGATATATGATGTCGTTGTAGTCGTGATTGACTATTTGGTGTGTAGCATCATTGGACCAAATTCTGGAATTTTAAAAATGATTTTTAAAGTGATTTTTGAAAATATACTATATTTTTGGAATTGATCCACTATAAATAAACAACGTTATAATTTTTAATGTTATAAAATTATGATTTTTGAGAAATATAGTAAAAAAACTGATTTTTGAAAATATGGGGTTAATGATTTTGTAAAATAGTTTAAATTGAATTTCTGAATTTATTGTGAAAAGTTTAAAAATAGGATTTATGAAATTTGATTATTTTATAAATCAAAATGATGAAATTATAAAGGAGTTGAAGACGTTTTAAAAGAATAATATAAATTGATTTATATAAAAGAATTATGGAATGGATATTTGTAAATTAAAAATATTTGAATTGTAAAACGAGCTTTCATAAGTGTTAGAATGAATTGTGAATGAATTTCATAAATGAATGAAATTTATAGAATTATAAACGGTGAGGTTATAAATGGAATTTTATAAGCAGTAGGTTTATAAAATTTGTAAAGTTATTTGAAGAATAGATTTGGTTAAATAAATGAATCTTATAAGTTATAAGATTTATAATTTGGAAAGTCTTTAAAAGAACGATTTTGTAAAATAATCGTTTTATAAGCATTTAACTTATAATATGGACTTTCGGTTTATAATTGAGTTATGAATTGAATAGGTTAATAAAGGAGGATTATAAAAGGAAGTTGTTATAAAATAAATAGAAATTGAATTTATAAACATCGTTTTATAAATTCGCAAACGACTTATTTTGATAAGTAAATTGTTATAACTTATTTATGGAGTTATATTCACATTTTAGATAGTGAATAATCCTTTGAAATAAAATGAATAGAAATGATGAAATTGGTTAACGTAGTATATTCACGTTTTTGAATAGTGAATAATATATTAAAGAAAATGTTTTGGATGTGATATTTGAAATAGAATTAAACGATCTAACGATGTTTTAAAATGTGTTGAGATTCGAAACCATAGATTTCAACATTCATTGTTGAAATAGACATTTTCGAGAAATAGAAAGAAATGGTGGACTATAACACTGTTGTTATAGTAAATGATTTCCGAAAGGAAATGTTTTGTATAGTATTGGGATTTATATATCTATTTTAATTTCGAATCCCTATACTAGTGATTTTGGGACGTCGTAATGATGTTTTACGTAACATGCGTTTTGGCCCAAATAAATACGTTTAAGAGAATGATTTCCTTAAAGAATGAAATATATACTTAATTTCGATTTAAGTATATTGAATATTTTCCAAGTATAGAAAATAAAAAGACTTGTGAATTACTTATAAATAAATAAGCATGGAAATGTTTTTCCAATGTGAAATGAAAAGTCTAGAGAATTTATCTTTTTGAAGATAAATTGAAATGAATAATTGAAATCGTATATGCATAGATATTTTAGAATATAAATTCACTATTGAATTTATAAAAGAAAGGGGAATCTGTTTAAAAATAAATATTGATTTATTTTTGAAGTGTGAAAATTATATATCTAGTAAAGATATTTTTGGGAAATAAATAATTTGGAAAATTATTTGGAATCTGGTGATGTCGTGCATATCCATTGATAGTTCAATAACTGACTATCAATATTTACCTTTGAAAGGTAGTTGTTGTGATTTGCTGAATTTGAATGCCACACTTATTTTTAAATTATTGCGCTCATTATTCGGATTACCCATTCCGAATAGTGATACGACGTAATGGATAGCATTGATGACCGGTGTTGAAGACCGGATATTTGCGAGAGCGATAGGATGACTTGTCAATTGACTATGCACCGAGTTGCTCCGGTATAGAGTTCTCCATATGTGATGGGGAATCCGATCAGGATTGTGGATATCCGGATTGCAAGGACTTCTTTGTAAGTGCCTTCGGTTCTGTTCGAGCCCGGAACAGACTTGTATGGATTGTATGTCTGACATTAAAAATTGAAATATAAAGCAGATTTCTTTCAAATATATTTCTGTTGGTGGCGGAGAATTTATTCTTTTAGCTTAACACCCTTCTCTGAGACGTACGAGCTCAAAGGTTATGTAGTTGAAGGTTATCAGCAATATATTCCCAATTTGGTAATGTGACATGCTGAGTGTTGCTGTGAAATGATCATTTGTTTGATCGTTTATCTTTGTGATCATTTCTATGATCATTTGTTGACCCAAAGCATGACTTTGTATAAAGAGTGGCTTTGTGGACGTGACTTCGTCGAGCCTCACACCTCGGAATGGTCAAAACAGGAAAGATGCGGCAAGGTTATGAGGGGTAGCTCCCTTTAGGGTATGTGCATTTCCTTCTGGAAAAGGGTGGTATCATGGTATGGAGCCCAGATGCTTACTCATGTTGAAACACTTATTATTTGGTGTGATGTTGATTACGAGCGCTCGGATAAAGGTCCCAAAGGACCGGGGGATGGCATACTCGTGTCAGTTGTTACCCAGTTAGGGGTAACCCGGCCTTGTGTTGGCAGAGATCCGGTTTGGTTCTCGGGGACGTCCTTCCAGAGGCGTTCTCATGTGGCAATGGGAAGTTCCTTAGCCTGACCATTCGTTGGAAATCCAATTCCCAATACGAAACCCTGTACGGTTTTAGTTGTAGAACCTGCCATTTACTTATGGTGGTCACCACTGTTTAGATGGTAGCTATAGTAGGCATAGTTCGAAATGTCTATGCTGGCTAAGATTTATATTCTACTTTCGAAATATTTCCTACACTATGCACTAGTAATAATATCAAATGTCTTTTTAATGCGTATCAAGCATCTTTGACTATCATAAGGAGAAATCTCCTCTGATTCTGCGTTTGCATGTGTGTGTGCGGGAGGCCTTATGGTAGTCTCATTTTTAAAAGCATTGCGAATTGACTTTAAAAATATTCCTCTATTTTGTTTTCAAAGATAAATAAACTGTTTTGGGTTCTCACACCAGTCACATGACTGACTCGGAGTTTATTGTTTTCCTTCCTAAACTCTGGGTGCCCACCAAATTTCCACACGGGCAGTCAAGAGTTAAGGTTTATCAGGATATTCTAGAATTCTGGAGTTGCTGGAGGCAAGATGGATGGCATGGCGTATTATTAGTATATAGTATTTCTTTTCTGCTGTTTGATGTTGTTTGTTGTTGTACACTCTGATGTAATGAAATGAAATGAAATGTAATGTAATAACTGATATAGTTCTTTGTTTAAAGATTATTCATTTATCTATTATATGTTGTTCCGCTGCGATTGTGAGATTCTGATGTTGTTCTATTGTTTTCTTTCTGTTTCGTTCTATTTTCTTTTCTCTCTATTTTCTATCTTTTTCTCTCTTCTTCTGTCTTTTTCTTTTTCTTAAAAATTGATAATTCGTATTTCTGTTCATCTTGAGTTAATCTATGGAGATTAGTGTATATTCAAGGAGTACGGATTTGCGGGTCATCACAGGTGGTATCAGAGCATATGGTTAAGCGACAACCATGGCTCTGTTGGGTATTACTCATTAGAGATGGAGTCAGTAGTACTCTAGATTGAGTTTGAGTGTAATAATAGCTATGAGAGCGTATTTGTTAGTGAATATATAAAATTGTTTTATATTGTGATGATTGGTTTATTGAGTGGCATATGAACTTTCGTCAGCACGGTCTGCAAAACTACGCCGAAGGGGTTTATAAACACTTGAATAGAACAATTCGACACGATATTGTTTTAAATTGGGTAAATGAAATAATTTTACCTTGAGTATATTTTATATATGAAGAAATAATTTTTCAGAATTATTAAAGTGTATATAAGTTGATTGTTTAGTTGTTTGAATAATCTAAATAAAAGAATAATTGTATAAGCAAAAGAATTATAAGAATTGAATTATAATTAAAGTGATTTAAAATTGTGAAATAAACTAATTGAAAATGAATGTTAGTAAAAACATCCACTGTTAATGAATCAAATGTGATTTAAATTGAAAACCTATTTCATTGAATATTAATGAGAATATGAATGAATATTTATTGGTTATGAATTTGTTGGATGATATTGGTTGATGCTTGAATATATATTGCTTTTACTGCATTTGCTAGGTTGACATATATAGTTATTATGTTGCTATATGTTGTATATCGATACTATTGTCTATATACATGTTCTCATGTTGTTTGTTGAGTGCTTAGTAGGTGCGGATCGCGTTTGCTTCGCATTTGGAGCTCGCTTTCGCGCTATATTAGTCGTATATGCTTGCTAATAAAATATAAGGTACATATCTCGAATTAGATATCGTACTTTTACACTTTTCCCTACGGGATGCCTCATTACTTGATGAGATGTATATTTGTGATATATATACTGTCATTTTTTTTTCGGATCGAGCCGCGCAAAGGAGACTATGGCGAATTTTTCCGAAAATTTAGGGCGTTAGAATATTTTTGAGAAAAATTGGAAAATTGTGAAAACTAAACGTTGATTTGGAGTTGAAAGTTAAACAATAGTAGTTTGGTTTGAAAAGATAACAAAGTATGATTTGAAAATTTAGTAAAGTTATTGTAAGAAGTTTAACTATGAATTTTGGGAAAGTTAATAGATTCTTTAACTTTTCTTACTTGGTAATTTCGAGGACGAAATTTTTTTAAGGGGGGAAGTATGTAACGACCCAGAATTTTAATTAATTAAAATTTGAATATTTTTTAATTTTAAATATTAATAAGTGAAATTTATAAGTCGAATAAATTTTATTTCGAATAATTGGATTTAACTGAATAATTAAATCAATAATTTAATATGTGAAAATACTGAAATAATTGAAAATTGGGTAAAATATGATTGAAAATGATTTGTAAAATTTTATTTTATCATATTGGAGTTAGAATGATGTTATAGAACTTTTAAAATCAAATTAAAAGTTAATTTGTGAAAATTGAATATTTTAATATTTAATCGACTAGTGAAATTAGCCATTTTTCGAACAGTCTCAGAATTGGACGAAACCAGTTCCATTGGATCCGTAATAGTTAGTTATTACCGGATTTCAATTTTCGTAGCAATCGGAGTTATCGTTTGATCGTGGCAGCTCGAAACGCATCGAAATTGTTTTAATATTAATTTGGCGAGTTAAAATAGTCATTTTTCAAAAAGTCTCGAATTTTGAAGAAACTAGTTTCATCGGATCCGTAATGTGGTATTATTGTATGTTTTAAAATTTCATGTCAATTGGATTTATTGTTTGTCCGGTGCAAGCTAAAACGCCTAGAAAATCATTTAATCGGTTTAATTTTAAATCGAACGTTTATTGCCATAACTCGCACAGATGACCGAATTAGCTTTCGAAACCTGTTCCATTGTGTCCGGAATGCGGGATAAACCCTAGAAACGCTGGTCACCGCACGTAAATCGGAGTTCAGAAAATCCGGGATGAATAGTGTCGTTTAAACTTCTATAAATAGACCCTTGCCTCTTCACAAATTAAAAAAAACCCCTAAACCTAACAGCAGCCGCCACCCCTCAAACCAACGGCCGAAAATTTGTAATTTCTTCCATTAATCTCTCTCAATCCATAAGTTTTTAGGAGATTCGTTCAACTACAAACTTGAAGATCTCATCGAGACCTTCGATTCTATAAGGTGATGATCGGATTTGGGGCGTTGTGGTGGTCACTGGGGGGGTGCGTTCGGCTGCGTTTAGGCACGAAAATCAAGGGCTACAGGGAGCCGAGCTCTATGAGATTGAAGCCGAACGTGGCTCTTGCGAAGGGGGTCGAGATGGTTGTACTTGATCGAGGTAGAAGCTAGTGATTTGGTTGCAAAATTAAAACCTAATTTAGAGCTAATGGGTTATGTGTTACGGCTAGTATCTGTAGATGGCGACGCGCATTTGGGAAGAAAGGGCGTGCGGCTATGATGAAGGGTTGGGGATCTACGGCCTGGATTTAGTGTAGGGTTTAAAATCTAAAATTATGTTGTAATTTATGAATAAAAAAATCGTGTAACTTCTAAAATCCATATTTTTTCATACGAGGTCAAAAACGCGCGAAACCAGTTGCGTTGGAATCGTATAGACGAGCACTACGCTATGGAATTGGATTGGAGTCGTTTGGAGTTAGTGAGAATTTCGGGTAAAATTAAACGTCCGTTTAATTTTATTCGAAATAAATCGCTAAAACGAAATTGAAATCAAGGTGAGAACTTCTCACTCAATCGAATCAGTTTCGATTTTAATTTTAAATAGTTAGATTTAAAATTGTTGAATGTATGTTTGAATGATGATTGTTATCTATTGATTGTTAAAATAGACATTATGCGCCGCTAGTAAGCGGATGTTATTTATTAAAAACATATACCGCGAATATTTCATAAACAGTGAAATTGGTATTATATATAATAGCAATATATATATATTGGCATATGTATATATTGCAGTTGTTGATTTCCCGCATTGTATAGCGGATGAGACCCTATTGCGCCGTCTATTAAGCGGATAATATTTTAAATCCCATATACCGCGATAATTTCGTACTGGAGCAGAATTGGTATTGTGCTAATGTTTGTGGATGCAGGAAAACAGGTTGGAGGGATCCAACTGGATTCCTCAACAGTATTTATTTGATTATGGATATTTTGATATTCGTTGATTATCATATCGATATATGATGTCGTTGTAGTCGTGATTGACTATTTGGTGTGTAGCATCATTGGACCAAATTCTGGAATTTTAAAAATGATTTTTAAAGTGATTTTTGAAAATATACTATATTTTTGGAATTGATCCATTATAAATAAACAACGTTATAATTTTTAATGTTATAAAATTATGATTTTTGAGAAATATAGTAAAAAAACTGATTTTTGAAAATATGGGGTTAATGATTTTGTAAAATAGTTTAAATTGAATTTCTGAATTTATTGTGAAAAATTTAAAAATAGGATTTATGAAATTTGATTATTTTATAAATCAAAATGATGAAATTATAAAGGAGTTGAAGACGTTTTAAAAGAATAATATAAATTGATTTATATAAAAGAATTATGGAATGGATATTTGTAAATTAAAAATATTTGAATTGTAAAAAGAGCTTTTATAAGTGCTAGAATGAATTGTGAATGAATTTCATAAATGAATGAAATTTATAGAATTATAAACGGTGAGGTTATAAATGGAATTTTATAAGCAGTAGGTTTATAAAATTTGTAAAGTTATTTGAAGAATAGATTTGGTTAAATAAATGAATCTTATAAGTTATAAGATTTATAATTTGGAAAGTCTTTAAAAGAACGATTTTATAAAATAATCGTTTTATAAGCATTTAACTTATAATATGGACTTTCGGTTTATAATTGAGTTATGAATTGAATAGGTTAATAAAGGAGGATTATAAAAGGAAGTTGTTATAAAATAAATAGAAATTGAATTTATAAACATCGTTTTATAAATTCGCAAACGACTTATTTTGATAAGTAAATTGTTACAACTTATTTATGGAGTTATATTCACATTTTAGATAGTGAATAATCCTTTGAAATAAAATGAATAGAAATGATGAAATTGGTTAACGTAGTATATTCACGTTTTTGAATAGTGAATAATATGTTAAAGAAAATGTTTTGGATGTGATATTTGAAATAGAATTAAAACGATCTAACGATGTTTTAAAATGTGTTGAGATTCGAAACCATAGATTTCAACATTCATTGTTGAAATAGACGTTTTCGAGAAATAGAAGGAAATGGTGGACTATAACACTGTTGTTATAGTAAATGATTCCGAAAGGAAATGTTTTGTATAGTATTGGGATTTATATATCTATTTTAATTTCGAATCCCTATACTAGTGATTTTGGGACGTCGTAACGATGTTTTACGTAACATGCGTTTTGGCCCAAATAAATACGTTTAAGAGAATGATTTCCTTAAAGAATGAAATATATACTTAATTTCGATTTAAGTATACTGAATATTTTCCAAGTATAGAAAATAAAAAGACTTGTGAATTACTTATAAATAAATAAGCATGGAAATGTTTTTCCAATGTGAAATGAAAAGTCTAGAGAATTTATCTTTTTGAAGATAAATTGAAATGAATAATTGAAATCGTATATGCATAGATATTTTAGAATATAAATTCACTATGGAATTTATAAAAGAATGGGGAATATGTTTAAAAATAAATATTGATTTATTTTTGAAGTGTGAAAATTATATATCTAGTAAAGATATTTTTGGGAAATAAATAATTTGAAAAATTATTTGGAATCTGGTGATGTCGTGCATATCCATTGATAGTTCAATAACCGACTATCAATATTTACCTTTGAAAGGTAGTTGTTGTGATTTGCTGAATTTGAATGCCACACTTATTTTTAAATTATTGCGCTCGTTATACGGATTACCCATTCCGAATAGTGATACGACGTAATGGATAACATTGATGACCGGTGTTGAAGACCGGATATTTGCGAGAGCGATAGGATGACCTGTCGATTGACTCTGCACCGAGTTGCTCCGGTATAGAGTTCTCCATATGTGATGGGGAATCCGATCAGGATTGTGGATATCCGAATTGCAAGGACTTCTTTGTAAGTGCCTTCGGTTCTGTTCGAGCCCGGAACAGACTTGTATGGATTGTATGTCTGACATTACAAATTGAGATATAAATCAGATTTCTTTCAAATATATTTCTGTTGGTGGCGGAGAATTTATTCTTTTAGCTTAACACCCTTCTCTGAGACATACGAGCTCAGAGGTTATGTAGTTGAAGGTTATCAGCAATATATTCCCAATTTGGTAATGTGACATGCTGAGTGTTGCTGTGAAATGATCATTTATTTGATCGTTTATCTTTGTGATCATTTCTATGATCATTTGTTGACCCAAAGCATGACTTTGTATAAAGCGTGGCTTTGTGGACGTGACTTCGTCGAGCCTCACACCTCGGAATGGTCAAAACAGGAAAGATGCGGCAAGGTTATGAGGGGTAACTCCCTTTAGGGTATGTGCATTTCCTTCTGGAAAAGGGTGGTATCATGGTATGGAGCCCAGATGCTTACTCATGTTGAAACACTTATTATTTGGTGTGATGTTGATTACGAGCGCTCGGATAAAGTCCCAAAGGACTGGGGGATGGCATACTCATGTCAGTTGTTACCCAGTTAGGGGTAACCCGGCCTTGTGTTGGCAGAGATCCGGTTTGGTTCTCGGGGACGTCCTTCCAGAGGCGTTCTCATGTGGCAATGGGAAGTTCCTTGGCCTGACCATTCGTTGCAAATCCAATTCCCAATACGAACCCTGTACGGTTTTAGTTGTAGAACCTGCCATTTACTTATGGTGGTCACCACTGTTTAGATGGTAGCTATAGTAGGCATAGTTCGAAATGTCTATGCTGGCTAAGATTTATATTCTACTTTCAAAATATTTCCTACACTATGCACTAGTAATAATATCAAATGTCTTTTTAATGCGTATCAAGCATCTTTGACTATCATAAGGAGAAATCTCCTCTGATTCTGCGTTTGCATGTGTGTGTGTGCGGGAGGCCTTATGGTAGTCTCATTTTTAAAAGCATTGCGAATTGACTTTAAAAATATTCCTCTATTTTGTTTTCAAAGATAAATAAACTGTTTTGAGTTCTCACACCAGTCACATGACTGACTCGGAGTTTATTGTTTTCCTTCCTAAACTCTGGGTGCCCACCAAATTTCCACACGGGCAGTCAAGAGTTAAGGTTTATCAGGATATTCTGGAATTCAGGAGTTGCTGGAGGCAAGATGGATGGCATGGCGTATTATTAGTATATAGTATTTCTTTTCAGCTGTTTGATGTTGTTTGTTGTTGTACACTCTGATGTAATGAAATGAAATGTAATGTAATGTAATAACTGATATAGTTCTTTGTTTAAAGATTATTCATTTATCTATTATATGTTGTTCCGCTGCGATTGTGAGATTCTGATGTTGTTCTATTGTTTTCTTTCTGTTTCGTTCTATTTTCTTTTCTCTCTATTTTCTATCTTTTTCTCTCTTCTTCTGTCTTTTTCTTTTTCTTAAAAATTGATAATTCGTATTTCTGTTCATCTTGAGTTAATCTATGGAGATTAGTGTATATTCAAGGAGTACGGATTTGCGGGTCATCACAATACTGGATAAACTACTGGGACTATTTATGTGTTAAGGGAGATATTGGGTAACTCCTTAACGCTATTTTCAAGTAAGTTTACTTTACTGTAGACATTATTATAATAGCATATATTACAACATAGTAAATAGTTTAACGGATCCTTAGAGGATGGGCGGTCCCAAGCATCCTTTAAGTTACTTGTATATTTGTATTACAGTTCACTTGAGTTGGTTTACATTGTATAAGTATGTATGTCCTGACTCGAGTGTTTTGTTTTTTGCTTTAAGCTCAGGTCAGACTGAGTGATACTGCATTTGAGACTCACCTTCGGAGTTGGAGATTTGGTTGAAGATCCAGCTATCTGTTTCGCTTTCAGTTATCCAGTTGATTCCAATTTTCCGATTGATTCCAATGATGTATTCTGATTTATATTTGATTATCATATTGAGACTTCTATTGTGTCTTGTTACTTCTGTTGTATCTTGTTTAACTCTGATGTGTATATATAGTAGCTTCATGAACTACTATCTCTTTTCTTCCGCTGCATTATTATATTGCTTTATGTCTACGATCTGTGTTTTATTTATTTACTGTATATTCTGAGTTTGCCAAATTTAAATTAACTATTCAATATTTTGAGCTATTCAAGTCATACATGTGTGGTTTTATTGTCGATTTGAATGGTCTAAAATAGCGTGTCGTTACAAAGATTGAGATAAGTTTTCCTCCATAGTCATAAATAAATATTTTGGGTTTAGGGTTTGAAGATAAAATGACAAATTTTTTGATGCAATAATGTATATAAATTGGAAACTAGGAAGAAAGAGAAAGATAGATTATAGAAATGACAATTTAGTACTTTATTAAGATTTTATAAGAGGAGAATATTTTGTTTGATTATTCCCTCAATAAAACCTTTTTAATTTAAAATTTGACCTTTTCCATTCCCCTTAGTCAAAATGATTCACCATTTAACAATTGGCTATAAATAATTATTGCTCTTTCTATCAATATAAGGAATTATTACCGTTATTAATCTTATGTAGTAAAATTACAATTCACTCAACTCATAAATAAAAAGTGGGGTAGAAATCAATATATACTACTAATTATGCATTCAATTTTTTACCATTAGCACAACATTCAACCACCATGGATATTTTTGAAATCCAATGCCTTAAAAGATGGAGAGAGAGAGAAGCAGTTTTTTAACAACAACTAAAATGCTTTAGTATAATTAGAATAAGTTACACCACCCACTAAACCATGCTCATAAGATTTGTACCTTTTGTGCAACATTGAACCACCATGGGTAGCCTTGAAATTAAATACCCTGAAAGAAGGAGAAAAAAGATTGAACCACCATGGGCAATTAATATATAGTTACGAAAAAAAATTATAAAATAATATAAGATTCAAACTTATGAAACAGAAAAGTAAATTTTTATCGTAATGTAGAAACATACTCATAAGAAATAATATTGCAATATTTGTAGGACCACTGAAGATATTATGTAACATCGGGGTATTTTCAACCATTTGCATCCGCACATTTCGGACTTGAATGCTCAAAATATCAGATTGTTAATTTATATTTGGCAAAACTCAACATATAAAGTAAATGAATAAATCACAGAATCACAGACACAGAGTAATGTAACAATAAGCAGCGGAAATAAATGAATAGTAGTTCATGAAGCTACTGTATATATACAACAGAGTTAAACAAGGTACAATAGAAGTCTTGACTACATAGAAGTCTCAATACAACAGTCAAATAAAAAAATCTGAATATGTCAGCAGAGTCAACTGAATAACTGGAAACCGAATAGATATAGATGGATCTCCAAGCGAAGCTCCAAACTCCAAAGGTGAGTCTCGAATGCTGTGATACTCAGTCTGACCCGAGCGTAAAGCAAAACACAAAAAACTCGAGTCAGGATTAACATTCTTATAACAACAAATCCAACTCAAGTGAAATATCAACTGAAATACAAGTAACTCAAAGGATGTTTGGGATAACCATCCTCTAAGGTCCGTGAAACTATCTACAATGTAGTAATATACGCTATTATAATAATGAAGTAAACTATTAAAATAGCGTTAAGGCGGTACACATATCCCCCTTAACACATTTTATAGTGCCATAGTCTATATAGTACCGTAATACCTTCTGATCGGGAGGCTACCAGATGATACACCAGAGGTATGACACAAAACAAACTCGTAGTGGTCATGATAGAGTTGATGACGCGGTACAACTAGGTAATGCCAGGGTATATATACTAATTACACTTCCGGGCCGGTGGTAATGCATAGCCGCAGCTACCGCCCACCTCGAAACGCAATCCCAAATCAAAATCAAGGGTGGCCACTAAATCAATCATAAAGTTAGAATATAGTATCGAAGGAGTATGCCTGATTGGAGGAATGACCTCACTTGGCCCGTCGATAGCTCCTATTTTAGCCACCTTAAGCTAACTCATGAGAGTCAAGTCCATAAATATACCTCATATAGGATCGTCGCTACCATCCTACTTCACTCTGGAATCTCCACCGCGTACACAGTTGTTAAAGTGCTTTTCGGTATTGGCAGAGAGTATGACAATAACCGATCCCAGTCTTTTTAACAACCAATCGTTATTATAACACCGCGGTTATTTCAAAATAGTTTATACTTCAAAACCAAAATATCATTTCCATTTCAGAAACCATATCAATACGGTATCATTTCCATTTCGAAACCAAATCAATACGATATCATTTCCGTTTCAAAACAAAATCAATATAATATCATTTCCATCTCAAAACCAAATCAATACGATATCATTTCCATTTCAAAAACCAAATCAACACGATATCATTTCTATTTCAAATATATTCACTTCCAAAATCATAGTACTTTCAAAGTTATAACACTTTCGAAACCAAAACACTTGAATTTATAACACTTTGGAAATCACAATATTTTGAAATCATAGCACTTTGGAAATCATAATATTTTGAAATCGTAACACTTTGGAAATCATAACACTTTGAAATCATAATGTTTCCTTTAAACCTTTAGATATTAATAACAGTATATATAATAAAATAGTTTATATAAAAATAGTTATAAGTTAAAATAGTTTATAATAAAATAGTTAGTTTATTAAAATAGTTTATCTTAAAAATAATTTATATTAAAATAGTTTATATCAAAATAATTTATATTAAAATATATTAATAGTTTTAAATGTAATTTTAAAAATACTTTATATAACAAAATAGCTTCCTCAAATTTCACCAATAGATTCAAATCAACTTGACTTTCAAAATTCAACTTTAATTCAATCTTAATTCATCGATTTCATTCAATTCAGTTCCTAAATAAACCATTTCAAATTGTATCAATTTTCAAATATACATTTGAACCACAAAATAAACCATTTCAATTTCAATATATTTCAAAGTTTTAAATATTCTACAATTTCAAAACTAAATATGATAATTTCATATATATCTTAATTTAAATTCATTATTATTTAGTTTTGAAATATTCACTTGATAAATCCACTATCACTTAAATAAAACCCCTAATTTCAAATAACTAAATATTTCCTTCAATTTATTTAAACTTGAAATATTCATTTAATCACCTTAAACCAAAAGTCAAGTTATAAAATCATATCTTTTAAAAATCTCAAATTCAATATGTTTCAAATCGATTTAATTAAATACAATTCTTAATTAAATACCATTTCAAATCAATTTCAAATCTATCTTCCAAACCTTAATTTATTAAAAATTATTATAACTATATTTGAAAATATAATTTAAAAAATACTAAAACATGTTATATATAAATTAAATCAAACTTTATTAAATTAAATCTTATTATCAAACTTATTTTATAATAAAACTAATTTATACATATTTTAAAATAGTAAAATTATAAGTAAATTCTTAAAATTTATAATTTCAAAACTAACTTATAATTTTAAAATTTTCAAAACATATAATTTTAAAATGAAGAATTTAAACTTTATAAAATACATTTATATATAATATCTTGAAATCAATATTTATTAAACTATATATTTCTTTTCAAAACCATAAAAATCATTTCAATGTATATATATATATATATATATATACCAACGGTGTCTGTGCATAATTTCTTATCGTATGGTCAAGTGATACGGATTTATATCATTTCAATCTGCAATTTAAACATATATACGAGTATATATCTTTTCAACCTGCAATCCCAAATTCAATCCAAATGAAAATCGGTTGGGTTTATCATTTCAACCCATAACAATTTTCTCCCATTCTACTGATCGTTCGAGTATCATTTCAACCCATAGGGAATTCTATACTAACAGAGAACTTACAGAGTGATAACAGATATGACAATAACATGCATATATCATCAATATGAATAAAAAAACTAGTGTCAGATGTCACAGGTGAACAGGTAAAGATAACAGCATATATATATATATATATATATATATATATATATCAATGTAAATAACTTACAGCAGCATATTTCATTTGTCGTTTCAATTGAAATCAAATTTAAAAAATATAAGTACGTTAATCGTGAGTGATTTCTCGCCTTTCGAGGCTAGAGAAAATAGACAATGAACTGAGTTGCGAATCCAGGCATGAATGCCAAAATAAAGCAAGATTGACACGAATTTGACGAGCACGGCTGATAGCTCGGAATTGACGGAACCAAATCAAACTGGATTGATGAAGATCACTGGTATAAGTAAACTTATATATATATATATAACATATTCTAAATTCAAACACATTTTTAAATTAAATTATATATACATTTCAAACTCATTGTTTTAAATTAAACACATATAATATATTTTAAAATCAAACTCAGGTGTACATATCTGTAGTAGACATATATATAATACTAAAATTTTGTACAACAGATAATATACAATACTAATATGGCTTGTACATACATATCACGAAAAATTAACAACATGTAATATAATACAATTATAAGCTTGTGTATATATATACAAGATCATATATAGTTTATAAACCTTTATGTAACAGATAATATAATTATAAAAGTACCTTTATGTATGTTAATACCTATATATTTTAAACTGTATGAACCGTATAACTTTTAGATATATATACCGATGTCGAAACATGTAGATACATATAAATATACAAACATATATATAAACCTATTGTATAAACTTTCATTGGTAATATATGCGGCTGAGGCAGGGAATATATGCACCCATCAAAACTTATATATTGTCTTTGAAAAATCAAAACAATATATTACTGTAAATATATAACGGTATAACATATATATGGCACTTCCTTTAAAATACAATGTTCAGCAAACATATAATTTCTTTTATACCGTTCGTACTATAAGTATATATATAACAAATCATAATGATATATATGTATATACTAATATATAAACTAATGTTTATGAACATATATACAAACTGAAAAATAATAAACTAAAAGATAAGCACTTATGCAGACTAATTATATATATATGTAGACTCTTAACTATACCTTCCTTTAACAAAACATAATATATATTTAAACTTTTACAAACACCTAAAACATGAACAAAACTATTATAATTTACAAAAGACTCAACATATCACAAATCTATAGGCTAATATATATACAATACCTTATGTGTAAATAATTCATGTTATATTCCCAAATCTGAGAAAGAAAAAATATATAAATTGTATATATACTACAACTAATATAACTTGATATATGCTAATATATAAAACTGCAACATTTATATAGAACCAACAAACAAGTGTGTATATATATGAATAGAACAACAAAACTATATATATAAATTTTTATAAAACTAACCTATATACGTGAACCACTAAAAAAAGAGGAGGAAGGCTCGGTGGAATGGTGGGCTTTGGCGTGGGCATAGGCTGTGCGCGGACAGCAAGGAGGAGACGAGGCTAGGTGAGGGGTGAGCACGACACTGGTGATGGTCAGTTGCCGGAGGGGGATCGGTGTTTGCAGTGGTGGTGAGGATGCAACGGGTTGAGGAGATGGATGTGAGGCAAGGTGTTATTGTGGCTTCGGGAAGTGGTGGTCGAAGTGTTACACTTTGCTGCGGCAGTGAATGAATGGGAAGGCGCTCGGTATTGCACGCATGGTAATGGTGGAAGGTGGATTAGGAGCATGTTCACAAACGCGTTGAAGTTTTTATAATTTTTTCAATTGAATAGAAGAAGTAAGCACAGAGAAGAGGATGGGTTAGAAAATATGAAGCAGGCTTGAGTGCAAAACAAATAATATAATTATATTTATATATTGAAACAATTGAACAGACCGAAAAGCAGAGAAAACGGACCACCATATAGTAAATTAAAATGATGGAGATGAAACAGCTGACCATTGAATTCTACAACTATTTGTAACTAGTGGCCGTTTATCTCAACCGTTTGGAATTTGAATAGACACAACTATCAAACGTGCAAAAGTGGCACTGATACAATTAACCATTTTCACGGGTTTCACCACATACCAAACTTCAAAATACAGAATTGAATATATCGCAGAGATCAACACGACGAGATGATCAAAACGGTATACAGATATTATGTAACGACCCGTAAATTTTCGATAATTAAAATAGCTAATTTAATAAGATTTCGTGATTTGGTGTTAGAAAAAATTTGTAAGTCGTTTGGAATAATAATAACTAGAATGAAATGCAACAAATTTATCTCGTTAATTATTTATGAATTGAATGAAATCTCAAATCAATTGAAATAATATGTAGTCAAAGGTAATTGATTCGAAGTAATATAGTAAACCGACTGATAATGAAATTTTATTTAAAATTCCAATATTGAAATCCGTCAAATATTAAACAATTAAATTGTTAAAATTTAATATTTGGAACTTATTGAATAACGGGTTTAATATGATATAAAAGGGATTTGTAAAATTTTATTTTATCATATTAAAGTTAGAATGATGCTGTAGAACTTTTAAAATCGAATTAAAAGTAAATTTGTGAAAATTGAATATTTTAATATTTAATTATCGACTGAAAAATAGCCAAATTTTGAACAGTCTCAGAATTGGACGAAACTAGTTCCATTGGATCCGTAATAGTTAGTTATTATCGGGTTTCAATTTTCGTAGCAATCGGAGTTGTCGTTTGACCGTGGCAGCTCGAAACGCGTTGAAATTGTTTTAATATTAATTTGGCGAGTTAAAATAGTCATTTTTCAAACGGTCTCGGATTTCAACGAAACGAGTTTCATCGTGTCAATCGGATTTACCGTTTGTCCGGGGCAAGCCAAAACGCATAGAAATTAGTTGAATCGGTTTAATTTAAATTTGATCGTTTATTGTCGTAACTCGCGCATATGATCGAATTAGCCTCCGAAACCTATTCCATTGTGTCCGGAACGCGGGGTAAACCCTAGAAACGCCAGTCGGCACGCTTCGTTTGGAGTTCGGAAAATTTCGATGAATAGTAAATTGGAAAATTTTTCTATAAAAGGACCTTCACCCTTTCACTTTGCAAACCCTAATTTACTTCAGCCCTAGCCGCCATTTACTGAATCAATGGCCACGAAAATTCGAAACTTCTTCCTCATTTTCCTCTCAATCCATCAACAATTAGCAAAAACTCTCAACTGCAAAGTTGTAGAGGACATCAAGATCTAGCTATCCAACGGTGGAGATCGGAAACGGAGCCACGGATCGACGGCAAATCGAGATTGGACCTGCTGCGTTTTTCACGCAAATCGAGGCAGAGGGGGTGGCTGAGCTTCAGGCTATTGATGGTGAAGGTGGAGTAAGGCAGTGGCTTCGAAGTGGTGTAACCTGATCGTCTTCAAGTTGCTCGGTTTGGTCGTGAAAAATCGATGAAGATGGCGGCTGATGGGTTTGTTTCTTACGTTCAAACCTGGGCATTCAACGTGAAGAGGAAGAAGATGCAGCAACGGCTCAGATCTGAAGATGCAAAAATCGATGGCCAGGATGCAATTGAGGGTTTGATATTTAAAATAAAAGCTGAAATTGTATATTTAAATTCGTATAAACTTTAAAATAGCATAACTTTTTCATACGAGGTCGAAAACGCACGAAACTTTTTGCGTTGGAATCGTTTTGTCGAGCACTACACAATGGAGCTGGATTGGAATCATTTGGGGATAGTGAAAATTTCGGGTAAAATTAAACGTTCGTTTAATTTTATTCGAAATAAAGCGCTGGAACTACATTGAAATCAAGGTGAGTGTTTTATAACGCTCACACCGTACTAAATATCTTTATGCTAGTTAAATTTGATATTATGAAGTGTTATGATTTTATTTGTCGTTGTTTGGTAAAAATTTAATTGTCATATAGCTTGTCATTTGCATTAACCGTTGAAAAATTAAATTGACAGTAAAATTGAAATTAAAATTTAATTGCGATTAAATTACCTGACATTGATAACTATGAAACTGCCATGAATTGTATTGTTTATTGGATGATGTATTTTGATGGATGCTATTGGTTGATAATTGAATGTTTGGATATTTATTTGCTTATATAGATCCTGTTATGCATACATATGATACTGAGATTTAATTTAAGTAATGTATACTCATCCTTGACATTTAATTGAAATAAATAATTACTTGGCCATAGGATAGAAAATTATATACGGACATCGAATTGGCTAAATTAATAATTTTTGAAATCGTCGATTTGAAATTTATTTAAATGTTTCGATTTAAAAGTGATAAATAGAAATCAATTTATAGAAATCGAATTTATCATAAAAATTGAGTTTGAAATGTTGAAATAAAATTTTGGTTAAAAGAAATTGTTGAATAAATTTAAGTGGAGACTTTGAGATTTAAAATTTGGATATGATTGAATTTCGAAAAATTATTTGTTTTAAAGATTGAACATTAAATTTGAGCTTTGAATATTACTAAGTAAGTGACATAAAAATGATATTTTGAAATGAGCTTGGAATTGAATCATATTTGAAATTTGGATTTAAATTTGAATATTGAAGGATAATTTTGTTAAGTGTTATAAATTGATATTTTGAAAAATCCAGCTCTAAATCGATATAAATTGAAATTGAATTAATTGAAAGTGAATAAAAATTTGAATAAATTTGAAGTCAAAGTTGACATTGGTTTGAATTGAAATCGAAATTGAATCGGTAGAATGGAAATTGGAATTGATTTGAATTGGGAAGTTATAATTGAAATGGATTGATTTTGAAGCTGTTTTAATTTGTTTTCCAAATTACTCTGTTATATAAACCATTTTGAATACTTAAACTATTTTAATCTATTTTAAATCTACTTAACCCAATTTAAATTATTTTAAACTAATTTATCTATTTTAAATCCATTTTAAAGATTTTAAGTATTTTAACTATTTTAATTATTTAAACTACTTTTAAACTACTTAAAACTATTTTTCTAAAATCCTAAGCTGGTCAATAAGGTGAAATGTTTATATTTAAATCTTGAATTTAAATACGAATTGAGTTAAATGAAGTTGCAACCTAAATTGAAATTCGAAATGATTTTGAAGTCGAAATGAGATATTGATGCGAAAATTGATTTTGAAATGGAATCTGATATTTTGAAAGATACGATGATATTTGAAATGGATTTGATTTTTGAAGCGAATATGATATTTTGATATCAATTATGAATCGATTTGAAATATAAAGAGCCAAAGGTGTAATAATACGTAGTTATTAAAGAGACCGGGATCGGATATGGACATACTCTCTGTCGATACCGAAAACCACTTTAATAACTATTATACGCGGAGTGATGATCCAGAATGAAGCGGATGGTTTGGTGAACGCGTTGACTGAAGAAAGAGAACGATTATTGGATGACCCCTGACATGACTAAAACAGGAGCCGCGCCGGGCCATTGAGGTTCGCCACCTCTAGCGGACACACTTCTTCGATACCATATCTATTACATTTGTGATGCGATTTGGGTGCACCCCTTGATTTCGGAGTGTTGTTTCGCGGTGTTGGGGTAGCTGCTGGCTATGCCCAACATCAGTCCGGATCACGCAACTACTAGTATCCTAGTTGGTATCGCCTCATGTACCTTGTCATACTAATTATCCTATTCGCGACCACTACGTTTTGATTTGTACCTTGAGTATATGGATTGCCCTCTGGTGACTTCCGGTTTTGGGGAAACTACGGTCTTGTATATGCTTTTGGGAATATAAAATGTGTTAAGGGGGATTATGGTAACGCCTTAACGCTATTTTGATACTTTATATTACTGATAGACATTATCTACTTAGCGTACATTACTATATAGTAGATAGTTTCACGGATCCTTGAGAGATGGAAAATCCCGTAACATCTCTTGAGTTATTGCACGCACGTTGACATAGGATAGGAGATGTCAAACCCCGTAAACATCTCTGACGCCGTTACACTCATATTTATTTACGATTGATTTCACTTTCATAAGGATATTTAGTCCTGACTCGAGTGTTTGTCTTTTCATTACGCTCGGGTCAGTCCTGAGTTTTCAGTTTAGGTTGAAGATCATTTCCTTGGAGGACGGAGACGAAGATTTGGTATATTATCTACTACTATTATATTCATTCCATTCCGCTGCATTGTTGTATGATATTTGCTGTGTATGTAACTCTGATAAATGTTGTATAATAATAATCAAATGTATTCATTTCAAATGTATTCATTTAATTAACAGCTTCATGAACTGTTATTTTATTATTATACTTTAGCCTTCCGCTGTGAGATTCTGTGTTGTTTCATTTCCTTTATTTCCCTTCCTTTTCTTTTCTTAATTACCCCAATAACTATTTGCCCTTTTAATGGTTTGGAATCGACATGTGTATTTGATCGTCGGTTTAAACTGTCCAAAAAGGCGGGTCGTTACAGTTGGTATCAGAGCTTTGGTTTAGCGATAAACCTTGGCTCTAGTGGGGAATAACTCGTTGAAATAGAGGTAAACTATATGAATGAGTTGAGTGTATATGAGAGAGCGTACTTGTTATTTGATATAAAATGGTTTTATATTGTGTTAATTTGTTCCGTTGAGTATTTATGAATTCTGGTCGATACTTGGGACGCCAAGGCGTCGATAGGAATTTCTAAACACTCGAATAGGACAAACCAACACAATATCATTTTGGAATATATTTTATATAAAAGAATTATTTGAATATTTATTCATTTTGATTGAATTGATTGTTAGGAGATGATAATATTAGATTATTATCGTTATTGTTTGATCAGTCAATATTTACAACAATTGATTAAATAACAATGGATTTAGGAAAATGAAATCTTGTAAACACAATTGATAATGAATATAAATGAATTTTAACTTGGATTTGGGAATTTAAATTCCGGTGTTTGAGATTGACTTAGAAGAATTTGAAAAATATAATATGAGCATTATATGATAGTATAATTGAGTTGAAATTGTTTTCGAAGGATTTTTTTTATGATAAGTGTTATATTCCCTTCTCTTGACGCTAGAAAATGATTTCGATGATGTGTGCACGCATCATTGGCGTTTATTTTCGAGAGTCCGAGTGGGGGAGACCACTTAATAGCTTGTCTAAACCTTGTTTTGACTCAAATTTTATTTTGTTTTGCATTCTCTATAGTATGATTTGATATATAAATTATATAAGTATATATTATTTCAAACCTTGATTTGAAATGAAACAGGGATTGGAATTCTTAAGTTCTTTAATAATTAATGATTTATTTTTTATGATTGAAATGAATTTAGACTTGAATCATTAAGGAACTTCTGAATTGTGAAATGAGAAATGAACCTAAGAGCTAAGTGAAAATATCAATTGAAGTAGAAATCCTTAGAATTAGAAAATTATGAACTTAAAATAAAATTGAAACTGTAAAACTCGCATAGTATTAAATTTCATTCTATAGCTTAGATATAACTTACCAAAATACTTAAGAAGTTCAAAAATGTTATATGAACTGTTAATTGGATAATATACAAGTATAGGTTTGAATAATGAAATATGCATTTAATTAATGGTTTGCAAATATAAATAAAATTGTTAGTAAATAATTGGAATTTAAATTAACATTTAAAGGTGATTCACAATTATGTTAATATAAAATGAAAATACTATATGTGAATGTAAATGTGAAATTAAATTATAGTGAAATTTAAGTAATGACTTAAGAATTGATAAATTGAAAATTCAACTTTAAATGAAAAGAAGTTGTATGTTGTTTAACTACATTCTATTTGCATAACTATAACTTACCAAATACTTAAAGGGTTTAAAATGCTAATAAGGATAAGTAGAGAAATAATATACCAGCGTGAGAGTGAAAAATAAAATGTAAAGATCTATTGATAGTTGTAAATATAAAAGAAATTTAAGCTGTAAAATGAATGATACATGTATAAGTGAATGAATAAAATTTAAACTTAATGAAATATAAAATTGGTAAATGGAAACTAATTAAATTTGAATATAACTAAATGCCAATAAACTTGGAAGTGTATGAAATTAAAATTGACTTGTAAATGTATAATTGATTTAGTGTAGATTTTGGATGGATGTTAATGTTTGATATGCATTGGTTGTTAGATGGATGATAATTGATTAAGTAGAATTCATTAGTGTTAATGGAATTGAATAAACGGAATAAAATTTTAAATAATTAAATTCAAATTGGGAGCAAATTGACTTGAATTAAAAATGTGAATGAAACAAACTCGAATAAATCGGAAACAAATTGAATGTAAACCTATTGCATGGATGAATAAGAAAATAGATGACTTTGTGTTTATGATTGTTCTTTAGAAAATTTGAAGTTTTGATGGTTTGCACTTTGAAATAATAAAAGCAAATTTTTGGGAAAATCCAAATTTGTCCAATATATGCTGAAACGAAAACAACCATAACTTTTAAATGGCTGAACGGAATTCAACGATCTTGGACTTTTCGAAAAGCTTAGAAACTATAGCACAACTTTTGTTTTGATAACTTGAGAAAATTCCTTCGTCTGCTTGGTTAAAAACTTGAATGTTACTCGCTGTCCTGTGTAAAAATAAGTAAAATCAGTAGTATACACCCTTAGTATTTTCGCCATATCTTTTGACTGGTTTATCGGATTTTGATGAACTTGCACTTTATGGAAAGCTAAGAACTTAAGATAAAACTTTTGTTTTAAGTGTTTTGTGTTTTGATATCGTTTAGAAGGTCGAAAACGTGAGTGAACGTCGCTGACCTGCGCAATTCATTGCCTAGGCTGAAGCGTATCCCCTAAGTAAAACGGCCATAACTTTTGAGCGGATGATCCGAATTCGATGATTTTGGACATTCCGGAAAGCCTGAAATGAATGCAACAACTTTTGTTTATATTCTATTGTCAAATTTTACCGTTTAGGTGACCTAAAACTAAGATTTGTTTGCTGTCCAGAAATTGAAATCTCAGTTTTGAAGATAAATGTGTTATATATATGTTGTGTAGGCTAAGTATAGCGGTCTATCTTTATATGCATGGTTCTAACTTAGTTATTGAGCATTTTAGTAGGTAGCAAAGGGGTTGCGCTTCGTTGTAGAGCTCGCTTCTGTGCTAAATACAAAATGTAAGTAAACTGCTAATAAATGCTAAATAAAAGGTACGCTTACGGTTTTATATGATATTGGTGATATTTATATGTTGTTTCCCCACATATGGGATGCCTCATCATTGAGATGAGATGTATATTTGTGATATATATGCTATTATATTTTTTCCGATCGAGCCGCGCAAAGGAGACTCTGTCGAATTTTTCCGTAAATCCGGGTGTTAGAAAATTTTTCAAGTTTTAAAAAAAAAATTTATAACTTGTTGTGATTACTAACTTTTAAGGTTAGGGGGCCATTTGAAGTAACTTAGTGGAAGTCTAGTAACGATTTATAAATGAAATTTCATTGTTTTATAAGTTGGTAACTTTGAATAAAAATATCAAATGTTGAATTCTATACTTAGTTCATTTTCCCTTCTTTTCCCTTTTCGGGGACGAAAAGTTTTGAGTGGGGGAGAGTGTAACGACCCGTAAATTTCCGATAATTAAAATAGCTAATTTAATAAGATTTCGTGATTTGGTGTTAGAAAAAATTTGTAAGTCGTTTGGAATAATAATAACTAGAATGAAATGCAACAAATTTATCTCGTTAATTATTTATGAATTGAATGAAATCTCAAATCAATTGAAATAATATGTAGTCAAAGGTAATTGATTCGAAGTAATATAGTAAACCGACTAATAATGAAATTTTATTTAAAATTCCAATATTGAAATCCGTCAAATATTAAACAATTAAATTGTTAAAATTTAATATTTGGAACTTATTGAATAACGGGTTTAATATGATATAAAAGGGATTTGTAAAATTTTATTTTATCATATTAAAGTTAGAATGATGCTGTAGAACTTTTAAAATCGAATTAAAAGTAAATTTGTGAAAATTGAATATTTTAATATTTAATTATCGACTGAAAAATAGCCAAATTTTGAACAGTCTCAGAATTGGACGAAACTAGTTCCATTGGATCCGTAATAGTTAGTTATTATCGGATTTCAATTTTCGTAGCAATCGGAGTTGTCGTTTGACCGTGGCAGCTCGAAACGCGTTGAAATTGTTTTAATATTAATTTGGCGAGTTAATATAGTCATTTTTCAAACGGTCTCGGATTTCAACGAAACTAGTTTCATCGGATCCGTAATGTGATATTATTGTAAGGTTTCAATTTCGTGTCAATCGGATTTACCGTTTGTCCGGGGCAAGCCAAAACGCATAGAAATTAGTTGAATCGGTTTAATTTAAATTTGATCATTTATTGTCGTAACTCGCGCATATGATCGAATTAGCCTCCGAAACCTATTCCATTGTGTCCGGAACGCGGGGTAAACCCTAGAAACGCCAGTCGGCACGCTTCGTTTGGAGTTCGGAAAATTTCGATGAATAGTAAATTGGAAAATTTTTCTATAAAAGGACCTTCACCCTTTCACTTTGCAAACCCTAATTTACTTCAGCCCTAGCCGCCATTTGCTGAATCAATGGCCACGAAAATTCGAAACTTCTTCCTCATTTTCCTCTCAATCCATCAACAATTAGCAAAAACTCTCAACTGCAAAGTTGTAGAGGACATCAAGATCTAGCTATCCAACGGTGGAGATCGGAAACGGAGCCACGGATCGACGGCAAATCGAGATTGGACCTGCTACGTTTTTCACGCAAATCGAGGCAGAGGGGGTGGCCGAGCTTCAGGCTATTGACGGTGAAGGTGGAGTAAGGCGGTGGCTTCGAAGTGGTGTAACCTGATCGTCTTCAAGTTGCTCGGTTTGGTCGTGAAAAATCGATGAAGATGGCGGCTGATGGGTTTGTTTCTTACGTTCAAACCTGGGCATTCAACGTGAAGAGGAAGAAGATGCAGCAACGGCTCGGATCTGAAGATGCAGAAATCGATGGCCAGGATGCAGTTGAGGGTTTGATATTTAAAATAAAAGCTGAAATTGTATATTTAAATTCGTATAAACTTTAAAATAGCATAACTTTTTCATACGAGGTCGAAAACGCACGAAACTTTTTGCGTTGGAATCGTTTTGTCGAGCACTACGCAATGGAGCTGGATTGGAATCATTTGGGGATAGTGAAAATTTTGGGTAAAATTAAACGTTCGTTTAATTTTATTCGAAATAAAGCGCTGGAACTACATTGAAATCAAGGTGAGTGTTTTATAACGCTCACACCGTACTAAATATCTTTATGCTAGTTAAATTTGATATTATGAAGTGTTATGATTTTATTTGTCGTTGTTTGGTAAAAATTTAATTGTCATATAGCTTGTCATTTGCATTAACCGTTGAAAAATTAAATTGACAGTAAAATTGAAATTAAAATTTAATTGCGATTAAATTACCTAACATTGATAACTATGAAACTGCCATGAATTGTATTGTTTATTGGATGATGTATTTTGATGGATGCTATTGGTTGATAATTGAATGTTTGGATGTTTATTTGCTTATATAGATCCTGTTATGCATACATATGATACTGAGATTTAATTTAAGTAATGTATACTCATCCCTGACATTTAATTGAAATAAATAATTACTTGGCCATAGGATAGAAAATTATATACGGACATCGAATTGGCTAAATTAATAATTTTTGAAATCGTCGATTTGAAATTTATTTAAATGTTTCGATTTAAAAGTGATAAATAGAAATCAATTTATAGAAATCGAATTTATCATAAAAATTGAGTTTGAAATGTTGAAATAAAATTTTGGTTAAAAGAAATTGTTGAATAAATTTAAGTGGAGACTTTGAGATTTAAAATTTGGATATGATTGAATTTCGAAAATTTATTTGTTTTAAAGATTGAACATTAAATTTGAGCTTTGAATATTACTAAGTAAGTGACATAAAAATGATATTTTGAAATGAGCTTGGAATTGAATCATATTTGAAATTTGGATTTAAATTTGAATATTGAAGGATAATTTTATTAAGTGTTATAAATTGATATTTTGAAAAATCCAGCTCTAAATCGATATAAATTGAAATTGAATTAATTGAAAGTGAATAAAAATTTGAATAAATTTGAAGTCAAAGTTGACATTGGTTTGAATTGAAATCGAAATTGAATCGGTAGAATGGAAATTGGAATTGATTTGAATTGGGAAGTTATAATTGAAATGGATTGATTTTGAAGCTGTTTTAATTTGTTTTCCAAATTACTCTGTTATATAAACCATTTTGAATACTTAAACTATTTTAATCTATTTTAAATCTACTTAACCCAATTTAAATTATTTTAAACTAATTTATCTATTTTAAATCCATTTTAAAGATTTTAAGTATTTTAACTATTTTAATTATTTAAACTACTTTTAAACTACTTAAAACTATTTTTCTAAAATCCTAAGCTGGTCAATAAGGTGAAATGTTTATATTTAAATCTTGAATTTAAATACGAATTGAGTTAAATGAAGTTGCAACCTAAATTGAAATTCGAAATGATTTTGAAGTCGAAATGAGATATTGATGCGAAAATTGATTTTGAAATGGAATCTGATATTTTGAAAGATACGATGATATTTGAAATGGATTTGATTTTTGAAGCGAATATGATATTTTGATATCAATTATGAATCGATTTGAAATATAAAGAGCCAAAGGTGTAATAATACGTAGTTATTAAAGAGACCGGGATCGGATATGGACATACTCTCTGTCGATACCGAAAACCACTTTAATAACTATTATACGCGGAGTGATGATCCAGAATGAAGCGGATGGTTTGGTGAACGCGTTGACTGAAGAAAGAGAACGATTATTGGATGACCCCTGACATGACTAAAACAGGAGCCGCGCCGGGCCATTGAGGTTCGCCACCTCTAGTGGACACACTTCTTCGATACCATATCTATTACATTTGTGATGCGATTTGGGTGCACCCCTTGATTTCGGAGTGTTGTTTCGCGGTGTTGGGGTAGCTGCTGGCTATGCCCAACATCAGTCCGGATCACGCAACTACTAGTATCCTAGTTGGTATCGCCTCATGTACCTTGTCATACTGATTATCCTATTCGCGACTACTACGTTTTGATTTGTACCATGAGTATATGGATTGCCCTCTGGTGACTTCCGGTTTTGGGGAAACTACGGTCTTGTATATGCTTTTGGGAATATAAAATGTGTTAAGGGGGATTATGGTAACGCCTTAACGCTATTTTGATACTTTATATTACTGATAGACATTATCTACTTAGCGTACATTACTATATAGTAGATAGTTTCACGGATCCTTGAGAGATGGAAAATCCCGTAACATCTCTTGAGTTATTGCACGCACGTTGACACAGGATAGGAGATGTCAAACCCCGTAAACATCTCTGACGCCGTTACACTCATATTTATTTACGATTGATTTCACTTTCATAAGGATATTTAGTCCTGACTCGAGTGTTTGTCTTTTCATTACGCTCGGGTCAGTCCTGAGTTTTCAGTTTAGGTTGAAGATCATTTCCTTGGAGGACGGAGACGAAGATTTGGTATATTATCTACTACTATTATATTCATTCCATTCCGCTGCATTGTTGTATGATATTTGCTGTGTATGTAACTCTGATAAATGTTGTATAATAATAATCAAATGTATTCATTTCAAATGTATTCATTTAATTAACAGCTTCATGAACTGTTATTTTATTATTATACTTTAGCCTTCCGCTGTGAGATTCTGTGTTGTTTCATTTCCTTTATTTCCCTTCCTTTTCTTTTCTTAATTACCCCAATAACTATTTGCCCTTTTAATGGTTTGGAATCGACATGTGTATTTGATCGTCGGTTTAAACTATCCAAAAAGGCGGGTCGTTACATATTAGTGATACGATCATTGGGTCCAAAGTCGATAATCGGTACCGAAAACGCTGCTAACTTGCCGAAAATAAGAATAACGGAGCAATAGTAGTCCAAGTTTGACCAAACGAAATATGACGTCTCACTCAGAAGATGATTTACAAATTTATTGTATAAAAATATTCAGCTTTGGAAAATATTTTATTATCATCAAATATTAACTAATTTAACTTTAAATAAAATTACACAACAAAATAAACTTCCATATTATCTAATGAAAATTTACCATTTTCTATGTTTAAATAGACGTATTTCAAATATCAAATTTTTATTTCCAAATTCATTTATTTAAAATTTCACAAAATTTCAGTTAATTACGTTATTTAAAACCATTAAAATCTACGGGTCATTACACTCTCCCCCACTCAAAACTTTTCGTCCCCGAAAAGGAACGATGTAGAAGAATAGAAACAACTAGAAAGAATAAAATAGATCTGAAATATAAAATAAAAAAAATAACTTAAACCATATAAATTTAAATTTAACAAATTAATATTTAACAAATTTGGTATAATCCATTTGATTTCACTTAAGTTAATTCAATCTTAACTATTTCTAAATTCATTATCTTATTATCCAATTATCCTCAATTAACAATATCTAAATCATACATTTGAATAGCTATTTATTATAATCATATTTTATTCAACAAATTTAATTGTTCTTTATTTCAAATTATTACTAAATTTATTCCACTTAATATATCTTATCACATATATTAAGTATATTTACACTTATCATAACCACTTAAATTTTCTATAAACTCCAATGACATCATTTATACTGTATATTATTCAATTACATATTTAACTTCTAAGTAATTTAGGTAAGTTATATATACTGAAATGCAATTGAATATTATAAAAGTAAAATTTCCAAATTCAATTATTTCAAGTTTTAATATTTATTCAAAATTTTGGCTTCATTTAAAACTGAAGTCATCCTTTAACAAGATTTAAGAATTAAATTTCCAATTAACTCCAACCAATCTAGAGATAAATGTATATGTATATATTATACATATCAAATCTAATCTATAAACATATACCTACATATGAAATACAACAAGTCATTTTTAAGAAATTCAAAAAAAGTTCATTTTTTCCCAAACAAATGTGTAGCAAAGCTACTAGGTGATCTCTCCACTTTGAAACTCAAAAAAGAATGTCAATAATGCTGCAGTCATCACCAAAATTATTTTCCAGCGATAAAAGAGGAGAGTACCGATTTAAAACTTTTAAAATTCATTGGAAACGATTTCTATTAGAAAATACTTTAAATGATATACATTCTAAAATTTTAAAACCAAAAATTCTTCCAAAATACCGGAAGCTTAATTCACAAATTCTTAATTTAAAGTTATTTAAATTCGTAATCAGTTTATTACAATGTCTATATTTCATTTATAGAAAAATAATTGAAAATCAAATATTATCATTTCTAACAACCAATTTAATTAACTTCTTTAATTTCAAGAAAATTATACTTATATATATAATATAATCATAAAAATTATTCTATTTACCAAATTTGAAAACAATACTATGTCGATTTGCTCTGTTCAAGTGTTTTGAAGTTCCTATCGATAACATCGATCAAACGAATCGATCGAAACCCAAATCAGCATTAACAACTCAAATAATACAAAATATAAAACATTTTAATATTAATTTCAAATACACTGCCTCAGTCGATGTTTCCAAAATAGATTTCAAACAAAAATAGAGATCCAAATTCAGAGGAACCCTGATCAAACAAAATTCTCACTAGAAAGATAAGCTTGAATGAGTGATAAAATAATTAAATTTCAAAATAGAAAGATGCATAGACTTATATAAATCGTGGACGACCTTAACCGGGTCAACCATGACTTCAAGAATAAGATCGATGCGGACTTGTAAGGCTAATCGATATTCGATCTCAAGAGATAGAACTCAGACATAGCAAGAGATAGCAGCATCGTAAACCAAGGATACAGAGACCTTTGGTGAATCAATGCCTGTTGTATAGGAGTTTCACCCATTTACAAATCATACAGTGGGGCATGGGATACTCCAGAATTAAGAAAAGCATGATTAGGGAGAGACAGGAATGGATTTCAAAACAAGGAATATTCTAAAATTCAAAGGACGCCTGAATCAAAGAAGAAGAGATTCAAGCTCGAACGAAAGTGATTCTGTAACTAAATTTTCTCTATATGCTGAGTTTTACCTAAACCAAAGCTCTGATACCAACTATAACATCCTGGTATTTTCAACCATTCGCATCTGGACATGTCGGACTTGAATGCTCAAAATATCATATTGTTAAATTGTATTTGGCAAAACTTAACATATAAAGTAAATAAATAAATCACAGAATCACAGACACGGAGTAATGTAACAATAAGCAGCGGAAACAAATGAGTAGTAGTTCATGAAGCTACTATATATATACAACAGAGTTAAACAAGATACAATAGAAGTCTCGACTACATAGAAGTCTCAATACAATAGTCAAATAACAAAATTTGAATATATCACTGGAGTCGACTGAATAACTGGAAACCAAATAGATATAGATGGATCTCCAAGCGAAGCTCCAAACTTCAAAGGTGAGTCTCGAATGTTGTGACACTTTGTCTGACCTGAGCATAAAGCAAAACATAAAACACTCGAGTCAGGATTAACATTCTTATATCAATAAATCCCACTCAAGTGAAATATCAACCGAAATACAAGTAACTCAAAGGAGGTTTGGGATACCATCCTCTAAGGGTCGATGAAACTATCTACTATGTAGTATTATACGCCATTATAATAATGTCTATATTAAAGTAAACTATTAAAATAGCGTTAAGGCGTTACCCATATCCCCCTTAACACATTTTATAGTGCCATATTTTATACAGTACCTAATACCTCCCGATCGGGAGGCTACCAGAGGATACTCCATAGGTACGACACAAAACAAACTCATAGTGGTCTCGATAGGGTAGGTGACACGGTATAACTAGGCAATACTATGGTAGATATAGGGTACGTGACACAGCTACCGTCCACCCTGAAACACACTCCCAAATCGAAATCAAGGGTGACCACCAAATCAATCACAAAGTCAGAATATAGTATCAAAGGAATGTGCCTGATCGGAGGAATGATCTCGCTTGGCCCGTCGATTTCTCCTGGTTTAGCCACCTTAAGCTAACTCATGGGAGTCAGGTCCACGTATATACCTCATATGGGATCGTCGCCACCGTCCTACTTCATTCTGGAATCTCCACCATGTACACAGTTGTTAAAGTGGTTTTCGGTATTGGCAAAGAGTATGACAAAATACGATCCCTGCCTCTTTAACAAAAAATCGTTATTATAACACTGCGGTCATTTCAAAATAGTTTATACTTCAAAACCAAAATATCATTTCCATTTCAAAAACCATATCAATACAATATCATTTCCATTTCAAAACCAAATCAATACGATAACATTTCCATTTCAAAACCAAATCAACGATATCATTTCCATTTCAAACCAAATCAATACGATATCATTTCCATTTCAAAACCAAATCAATAATGATATCATTTCTATTTCAAATATATTCACTTTCAAAATCATAGTACTTTCAAAGTTATAACACTTTCGCACTTGAATTTATTACACTTTGGAAATCACAACATTTTGAAATCTTAGCACTTTGGAAATCATTACATTTTGAAATCATAGCACTTTGGAAATCATAACATTTCCTTTAAACCATTTAGATATTAATAATAGTATATATAATAGAATAGTTTATGAAATAAAATAGCTTATATAAAAATAGCTATAATTTAAAATAGTTATAATAAAATAGTTAGTATATTAAAATAGTTTATATTAAAAATGATTTATATTAAAATAGTTTATATCAAAATAGTTTATATTAAAATATATAAATAGTTTTAAATATAATCTGAAAAATACTTTATATAACAAAATAGCTTCCTCAAATTCCACAAATCGATGAAAATCAACCTGACTTCCAAAATTCAACTTTAATTCAATCTCAATTCATCAATTTCAATTTAATTCAGTTCCTCAATAAACCATTTCAAATTGTATCTATTTTCAAATACAGATTTGAACCATAAAATAAACCATTTCAATTTCGATATATTTCAAAGCTTTAAATATTCCACAATTTCAAAACTAAATTTGATAATTTCATATAAAACTTAATTCAACTTCATTATTATTTAGTTTTGAAATATTCACTTGATAAATCCACTATCAATTAAATAACCCTAAATTTCAAATCGGTAAATATTTCATTCAATTTATTTACACTTAAAATATTCATTTAATCACCTTAAACCAAAAGTCAAGTTATAAAATCATATCCTTTAAAAATCTCAGATTCAGTATGTTTCAAATCGATTTAATTAAATACAATTCTTAATTAAATACCATTTCAAATCAATTTCAAATATATCTTCCTAACCTTAATTTATTAAAATTATTAGAAAATCTATATTTGAAAATATAATTTTAAACAAATACTTAAACGTATTATATATAAATTAAATCAAACTTTATTAAATTAAATCTTATTATCAAACTTATTTTATAATAAAATTAATTTATACATATTTTAAAATAGTAAAATTATAAGTAAATTCTTAAACATTATAATTCCAAAACTAACTTATAATTTTAAAATTTTCAAAACATATAATTTTAAAATCAAGAATTTAAACTTTATAAAGTACATTTATATATAATATCTTGAAATCAGTATTTATTAAACCATATATTTCTTTTCAAAACCATAGAAATCATTTCAAAATATACAAAAATATGCACACACCAACGGTGTTTGTATATAATTTTCTATCCTACAGTCTATATATATCATTTTAATCCACAATTTAAACATATATACGGGTATATATCTTTCCAACCCGCAATCCCAAATTCAATCCAAATGAAAATCACTTGGGTTTATCATTCAACTCATAACGATTTTCTCCTATTCTACAGATCGTTCAAGTATCATTTCAACCCATAAGGAATTCTATACTAACAAGGAACTTGCAGAGTGATAACAGATATGATAATAACATAACATGCATATATCATCAATATAAATAATAGAAACTGGTGTCAGATGTCACAAGTGAACAGATACAAATAATAGCATATATATATATATATATATATATATATATATATATATCTCAATGTATAACTAACACCAGCATATTTCAATTGTCGTTTCAATTGAAACCAAATTTAATAAATATAAGAACGTTAATCGTGAGTGATTGCTCACCTTTCGAGGCTAGAGAAAGTGGATAATGAACTGAGTTACGAATCCAGGCATGAATGCCAAAACAAAGCAAGATTGGCACGAATTTGATAAGCACAGCTGATAGCTCGGAATTGACGAAATCAAATCAAACTGGATTGATGAAGTTCAATGGTATAAGTGAACTTATATATATATATATATATATATATATATATATATATCTTGTCTTGACTAATAATACAAATTCTCCACTTTGGTGAAGCTTTTGGACTTCCAAATCAGCCCCTATACAAGTAACTTCTGAACCCCATTGAAGAGGGCATATCAGTCAAATGGAAACTCACGTTTTACTCCCCCACTTCTTTCGCCAGTTGTTCAAGACTTCTTCACGTTTTAGCTCCCCCACTTTCTTCTACCCATGTTTTCTCCTAACCTCCTTCCCTTCTCCTTTCCCGCCTCGCCTACCTTTTCCAACCTACACCTTCTTCCAATCCCTCTGCAACCGCCAATTTCAGGCGCCCCTTCTTCCTCCTCCTCATGTTGGTTTCCTCCCCAGTTTCTCAATTCCACGTTAAAATCGACCATCGACCGACCTACTGTTTTACCTCCATTATCTGTGTTGCCATTTTCCGCTTCATCCATATATGAAGTCTGATTTCATTTCGTTTCCGATGTGGTTGACGAATTCAGTTGCATGCTCCGCTCAAAGCCTTCGTTTACCGACGGCGGGGTGGAGGTTGGTCTATTTGTGATGACGTGCCAGCCGTGCGACCTTTTGAATAAGTATTGTATACTACGCTTCTGTTTCTAAATTAAGTATATATATACATTTCAAACTCATTGTTTTAAATCAAACATATGTATATAATATATTTTAAAATCAAACTCAAGTGTACATATGTGTAGTAGACATATATATGATACTAAAATTTTATACAAACAGATAATATACAATACTAATATGGCTTGTACATACATATCACGAAAAATTAACAACAGATAATATAATACAATTATAAGCTTGTATATATGTATACAAGATCATATATAGTTTATAAACCTTTATGTAACAGATAATATAATTATAAAATTACCTTTATGTATGTTAAGACCCATATATTTTAAACTGTATAAACTGTATAACTTTAAGATATATATACCAATGTTGAAACATATAGATACATACAAATATACAAACATATATATAAACCTACTGTATAAACTTTCATTGGTATATATGTGGCTGAGGTAGGGAATATATACGCACCCAACAAAACTTATATATTGTCTTTGAAAAATCAAAATTATATACTACTGTAAATATATATCAGTATAACATATATATATAGCACTTCCTTTAAAATATAATGTTCAGTAAACATATAATTTCTTTTATACTGTTCGTACTATAAGTATATATATAATAGATCATAACGATATATATATTTATTCACCAATATATAAACTAATGTTTATGAACATATATACAAACTGAAAAATATAAACTAACAGATAAGTACTTATGCAGACTAATTGTATATATATATACATATATACATATACATACATACATATATATATATATATATGTATATGCAGACTCTTAACTATACCTTCCTTTAACAAAACATAATATATATTTAGACTTTTACAAACACCTAAAACATGAAAAAAACTTTTATAATTTACAAAAGACTCAACAGATCACAAATCTATAGGCTAATATATATATATACACAATACCTTATATATAAATAATTCATGTTATATTCCCAAATCTAAGAAAAAAAATATAAATTGTATATATACTACAACTAATATAACTTGATATATGCTAATATATAAAACTACAACATTTTTATAGAACCAACAAACAAGTGTGTGTGTGTGTACACGAATAGAACAACATAAATATATATATATATATAAAACTAACCTATATATGTGAACCACTAAAACAAGAGGAAGAAGACTCGGTGGAATGGTGGGCTTTGGCGTGGGCATAGGCTGTGCGCGGACGGCAAGGAGGAACGAGGCCAGGTGAGGGGTGAGCACGACACTGGGTGATGGTCAGTTACCGGAGGGGGAACGGCGTTTTCAGTGGTGGTGAGGATGCGACAGGTGGAGGAGACGGATGCGAGGCAAGGTTTATTATGGCTTCGGGCAGTGGTGGTCGAAGTGTTGCACTCGGCTGTGGCTGTGAATGTGAATGAAGGGGAAGGCGCTCGGTATTGCAGGCATGGTAATGGTGGAAGGTGGATGAGGAGCAGGTTCACAAATAAGTTGAAGCAGACATCCTATATGTTTATAATTTTTTCAATTGAATAGAAAGGAGTAAGCACAAAGAAGAGGATGAGTTAGAAAAAATGAAGCAGGCTTGAGTGCAAAACAAATAATATAATTATATTTATATATTGGAACAATTGAAAGAACCGAAAAGTAGAGAAAACAGACCACCATATAGTAAACTGAAATGATGGAGATCTAACAGCTGACCGTTGAATTCTGCAGCTATTTATGACTACTGGTCGTTTATCTCAACAGTTTGAAATTTGAATAGACACAACTATCAAAAGTGCAAAAGTGGTACCAATACAGTTAACCGTTCAGTTAACCGTTTTCACGAGTTTCACCGCATACCGAATTTCAAAACATAGAATTGAATATATGAGAGGATCAAAACAGTATACAGATATCAGTGGTATGATCATCGTATCAAAAGTTGATAATCAATACGGAAAATGCTGCTAATTTGCAGAAAATAAGACAACCGGAGCAATAGCAGTCCAAATTTGACGAAACGAAATATGAGTCTCACTCAGAAAATGGTTTACAAATTTATTGTATAAAAATAATTAGCTTTGGAAAATATTTTATTACCATCAAATATTAACTGATTTAACTTTAAATAAAATTACAAAACAAAATAAACTTCCATATTATCTGATGAAAATTTACCATTTGCTATGTTTATATAGGCGTATTCAAATATCAAATTTTTATTCCTGAATTCAATTATTTAAAATTTCACAAACTTTCAGTTCATTACATTATTTAAAACCATTAAAATTTACGGGTTGTTACATATTATTAAGGTGTCTAAATAGATTTTAAGCAATCAACAACATAAGTAGAATAAATCCTTCATCGTAATTATATATTGGATAAATAAATTAGCTGGTAATAAAGTCAGTTAAATAAGGTATGAATTAAAGTTTGGATTAACATAAAGAAGGATTTTATAGTAACGGAGAATGAAGATGAATAGGGAATATATGAAATTAAAATAATGGAGAAATGGATTTGAAAGGGTGTAAAAGGAATATTTAGTGTAATAAAATGACGTTAATTCAAAAAGTAAAGAAGAATAAAAAGAAGGATGAATATGAAAAGGTTAAATGTACTTTCAATAATATGTAATAAAAACATATTAGGAAAGTGAGGAATATAAAACGAAGTGAGTAGATTACAAAGTAAATATAAATGTGGTAGTTAATGTAAGGATAGGAATTATGTAAAAAAAAAAATTAATTGCCAATATAACTTTCTAACTTACGAGAAAAAGGAAGAAGAGTGATTAAAAATTAAATGGCTTATATTATAGGATATACGGTTAGATACTATTTGCGATCAGTTCCTCCTTTCTAGTTTTCCCCTAGTCGCATCCTTTCCCACTGCTAAATATCTCTATTTGTGATTCATATGTCTTCATCCAGCCTCCCACCTTCAGAACCACCTCCGCCCTCACCGATCCACCCACCGGGATTCGAACCCACCGACATAACGGTGAACGTTGCCGCCACCGATGACGGTTTTACGCCAGTGATGTCGCGAAAATGGAAGAGGCATCTCAAACCTCCTCCCAGTAATCACCAAACTAAGCCCTCGAACCCGACTACTCGATCCACCTCCCCTGTCCAAGTTGATCGATCCAAAGTTCATAGCACCAACCTAAACCCTAACGATTCTGTCTCTCAATCTCGCCGTTTAATTAATAAACACGCAACGCCGACTTGGAATTTCACTTCCCAAACGAGCAAAGCATGGAACGAGGTTGTTAAAGGTAACAATATTCCAAGCCCTGTTCCACTGAAATTTTACCAACCTCGTGAAGTCAACTCTATAAAATGTGCAAAAATGTCTGCTGAGGTTATCATGGATGCTAGAAAACAATGGAGCAACGCCATTGTAGTCTATGTTGTAGGCCCCAAACCGTACTACCCATATTTCAAAGAATATATAATCCGAGTTTGGAAACCAGTTGAAAAATTTTCTATTTTCTCAATGGAAAATGGATTTTATGTGATCAAATTTAACAAAGAACAAGACTGTCTTAATGTTCTAGAAGGAGGTCCATATTATTATAACAAGAAACTGATGATGATGAAAAGATGGCACCCTGGAATGCAACTTAATAAAGAGCTACTCAATTCAATTCCAATTTGGATCCGGTTTCCAAACCTTCCTCTTGATTTCTGGACTGAAGAAGGGATTAGCCGCATTGCCTCTGTTCTTGGCACTCCTATCAAACTGGATAAATTCATGGAAGGAATAATCAAAATCGCATTCGCTAGAGTTCTCATCGAAGTTGATAACAAATTTAAGTTCCCTAGCGAAATTCCTATTCTGAATGAAAAAGACGAGATAAAGTGGCAAGAAGTGGTGTACGAATGGAAACTTATTGCGTGTCCTACTTGCTTGAGCTTTGGCCACACTGAAACCCAATGTCAATTCACTAAAGCATGGGTTCCTAAAACAAATCATACCTCCACTAAAGATAACCCTGAAATGTTAATCGACCCCATAGAAACCACCCTGAACAAATTTGTTGCAATTGACGAAAATCACAAACAGGGAAATAATTTGGATTTCAACAGTCAAGATAACTATCAAATGGACATTGAATCAGTTCAAAATCACCATTCCATCCCAAACTCAAAAATAGATAATACAGATTCACTTCAAATTTCACAGGCCATCACTCTTACAGTCCAGTCAAGAGAACAAAACATAAAATCTCTTTCTACAGAAGATCACATTAGGAGTGATATTGCGACTACATTGACTGTTGACAATCATACAGAAAGCCTCAATTTAAAATCAGACAAAAATCCTATGATTTCTTCTATATCAATAAATCCCGATCACACTGAAGATTCCCCATCCTCTGTTCATCAAGCAATATCCAGTATTTCAGAACCAACATCCAGCATCAGATCAAAACCATCACGCAAAATGAGATCAGACGAAATACCATTTGAATTCAAAGCTTCGTCGAATCCTAATGTGCTGGAGAATCCTGCATGGGCAAATCTTGTTAGCCAATTGAAAAATAAAAATAAAAAATCTAAGAAAACAAAGACAGTGGGGAAAGCTACTCCCCTGAAAGAAAGTAGCGAAACCATTAAAGACTGTTAATGGAGTTCCTAATTTGGAACATAAGGGGGATGAATGCTTCCTCCAAACAATTGGAAATATTCAATATTATAAATTCGAATAAAATTTCTTTTATTGGCATTCTGGAAACCAAGCTTACGGCTAATTCCACTGAGAAATTTATGAACAAACTCAATAACAAATGGAAAATGACTCATAACAGTACTGACTCTCGCAAAAGTAGAACTTTTATCATTTGGGATTCCGCAGTGTGGACTACTATCATCCTTCATTCTACTGATCAGTACATAACCACTATTCTTCATGCTGAGAATGAATTGAGTATTGTTTGCACCACTGTTTATGCGCATAACGAGGATGATAACCGTAAATCTCTATGGGAAGACATTATCTCTTTTTCAAACAAAGTTAATTTACCATGGATTGTTGCAGGGGATTTTAACACTATTCTACACAACGATGAAAGAATGAACAACGGCACATTTAACTCTAGTGGAGATCTAAACTTTTTGGAATGTATAACACTATCAAGGCTTGTGGAACCACAATTTTCAGGTAATTTCTTTACTTGGCAAGGAGGTAAGTCATTTTCTATTCATAGTAAGATAGATAGAGTCTTTGTTAACTCTCTTTGGTTAGATAAGTTTGAGAACTTTGGCATTAATTTTGGTAATCACTCTCTGAGTGATCACACCCCTATTTCTATCAAACTCCAAACCCAAGACATCATAAAAAGGAAAATACCTTTCAAGTACAAAAACTCTTGGCATACTTCACCTGAATACTTCACAATTGTGGCCGAGACATGGGTTGACAATCCATCTGGCAGCCCTCTATATAAACTACTCTGCAAGTTGAAAAACATAAAAAGTAAGTTGAAGAAATGGGAGAGTAGCAAGATGAACCTGCAACTTCAAATTGACAATCTGAAAAATGTTAATAACAACATTTACAATCAATTAATTAGTAATCCAATGGATGTCAACCTCCAGTAGAGCTATGCCACTAGCTATGACACATTACAAGACATGATGAGGAAACTGGCCACTGATAATGATCAAAAAATGAAAAACAATTGGCTTTTAAAAGGGGATAGGCCTACATCTTTCTTTTATAGCAAAATAACTGATTTCATAGCAGGAAAAAAGAACAATCTTACTATTAATGAAAATGGTAAATGGGTATCAGCATCAGAAAAAATAGCTCAAGAAGCTTGTTCCTATTTCTCTGATCTTTTTCATTTGCCACAAGCCTCAAGACAATTTCCAACCATTATTTGTAAGAAAATTCTTTCAGAAAATGCGAAAATTAATTTGTGTAAACCTTTTTCGATGGAAGAAATTAAGGAGGCAATATTTCAGATTAATGATAATAGTTCACCAGGACCAGATGGCTTCAACTCTAAATTTTATAAAATACATTGGGACAGTGTTAAATTGGATATTTGGGAAGCTATGAACGGGATTCTTCAAACTGGAAAAATTATTAGAGAAATTAATCATACTTTCATTTGTCTTATTCCTAAATCTCCAGATGCTAAGAATATGACTGACTTTCGTCCTATTTCCCTATGCAATGTCACGTACAAAATTCTTGCCAATTTACTATGCAATAGAATGAAAGAATATATGGATGATTTAATTTCGATCAATCAAAATGCATTCATTCCTAACAGAGCCATTTCTGAAAATTCACTTCTTGCTTATGAAATGGTCAGGAGTTTTAATAGGAAAAATTCAAGTAATATTTGCTTGAAAATTGATTTACATAAGGCTTATGATAAGATCAATAGAGAATTTATCCATCATATGCTGATATCTTTGAATTTCCCAAGCAGTTTTGCTAAACTCATATATGAATGTATTTCTACCCCATCGTTCTCTATTCTTATAGACGGTTCCCCATATGGCTTCATCAATAGCACTAGAGGAATAAGACAAGGGGACCCTCTTTCCCCCTATTTATTTTCCATTGCCATGGAATTTCTCACATTAAATTTGGCCATGGAACTTATTAAGGGCAATATCACTCCCATTTATCATATAGAGCCGATGATCACTCACCTACTCTATGCTGATGACATTTTAATAATGACAAAAGCTACCACAGAAAATGCAGAAACCATCCATAAAATTCTGCAAAATATGAAAACTAGCTCTGGTCTAGAATTGAACTCAGAAAAATCCAGGATTTTCTTCAGTAAAGGTGCCAAATATAAACATGAAATTTCTGACATTGTCAAATTCAAAATAGATAGTTTGCCAATTATATATTTGGGAATTCCACTGTCTAATAATTCTCTGAAAGTCAGAGATTTTGGTTGGCTCATTGACAAAATAAATAAAAAGTTCAATAATTGGCAAACCAGACTTCTTAATATAAGTGGTAGAGCTGAGATTATCAAGACAGTCATTCAACCAATACTGATTTTCTGGCTACAAGTCTCCCAAATGCCTGCATCAGTCATACAAAAAATTAACTCATTATGTGCAAACTTCTTGTGGAAGTCTAAATCACATAAACTAAGCTGGAATGAAGTTTGCACAACTAAAAGTGAAGGAGGATTGGGAATCAGAAGAATAGAGGACATAGAAGTAGCTGCAACTACTAAACATTTATGGAATTACATCAATGGTAATTCTTTATGGGCTAGGTGGATCCATAATAGATATTGCAAAAAAAAACAATTTTTGGAATATCAGAATGGACAACAACGCTTCTCACACTTGGAAATCTATTCTTCGTGCTAGACAATGGTGTAAAGGTTACATAGACAGGAAAATTGTGGATGGAGACAACACAGATATGTGGTTTGACCCATGGTTACAGGGTTCATCTTTAATTGACAAACATGGTGGAATTGCATGAGATTACTTAATGGTTGCCACAAAAAAGTTTCAATGCTCATATCAGACAAAAACTGGAAACAACATCTCAATTACATTCCCATACAATCTCAAAGTGAAATAAGGAAAACACAAATTCATCATCACAAGGAACAAGACTATTGGTGGTGGATTCCTAACAAACAAGGCCAATTTTCATTAAAATCGGCCTGGAATATTTTCAGAAACAAATATGTTGAATTTGACTGGACCAAAATTGTTTGGGATAAAGGGTGTGCCCCGAAAATGTCTATATGTTCTCTGCTTGCCATTAAAAACAAACTAAATACCAGAGACAGAATTAGCAGATGGTCTCCCAATATAGATCTACAATGTGTGTTATGTGCTAATCACAATGACGACAGAGACCATCTCTTCTTCCAATGCACATATGCGAAAAGAATAGTGATGTATATTTTGCCCAAACTTAATATCCAAATAAACTCAAATTATGATATTAATTCAGTTCTTACTGCTATCCAAAATGTTCAAGTTCCAAACAGAATTGTTAACACTAATATTAGCAGCATCGTCTTCACGAATATTATATGGAACATATGGTGCGAATGGAACAATCGAATTTTTAGTGGTATAGAACAACCAGCTGAGATGAGAATTAAGCATATTCAACTAGACAGCAGACAACTTATTCAACAAAGAGCTCAATTGCACGATCTAAGTGTAGAAGAAAGACTTATCTTGGTAAAACTAGATTTGGGGCCAGATCTGCATGTATCCTTTCGACCCCCTTAATCAATAGATGCTTGGTAATTCTTGATAGAGGTAGGGGACTACCCTCGCAATCAGAATCTGTCGCCAATCTACTACTTTTTTTTGGGAGAAGTGGGATTCGATCGAAAATTAGCTGTTAGCTGTTTCTTCTCCCCACTTCGATTTCCTTTGTTGTGGATACGAACCGGGTTTTAATTTGGCAGAGATGATGTTTTCCCTCCCACTGTTTTTTTTCTAGTGTTGTTTATTAGGTTGACATGCAGTATGTGTTAATACTGGAACCAACTGTTCGTACGGATGTTTTTGAGAGTGTTGCTTGTATTTTATCTCCTCCATCTGTTTGACAGTTTAGTCCAGTTCTCAGATTGTTGTATTGTTAAGATATGGAATTGATATGTACTCTTTTTCCTTGCAAGGTACCCATATAGGTTAGGGGGGTTGTAAGGTTTTAATGAGGCATATCAAGAAAATATATACTTTTTGGTCTATTCAATAAAGTACCTTTTCCAAAAAATATATATATATAAATTTGGTAGGTGCATATATAATGTGCCATACATTATATTTGATTGATACTAACAATTATAAGAATCAAAACTATTATAATTTCTTTTAAAACAGACAGTGTTTTAATGTACTATTTCATTGAAAGTGGATATTCTTATTACCAATTGCAATGAATTTTCTAACAAAACTATGTATAATTGTTACCAACAAAAGGAATAATATCATCAAACAACAAACCAATATGATCAATTTTGTTTAGAAATTTACCTTTGCACATACCATCATATTATCAATTAACTTCCTCTCTATACTCGTGTGCCTTAATAGATTAACGTCCTACCAATAAAATATCCTAGAGTTGCGTAAACTCAAACATCAACTACGCATTATACAACTTTAATATTCCAACTGCATATTCTAAAACGTGCAAATAATACAAGTATGGATCACACAACAAGATATAATAAAGGTGTATAAAAAATGTAATTATGTAAAATTAGAAAGAAATCTTAAGGTATCACAAAATCAAAAGTAATTTGAACTTATATGGTCGATTTTTCCACCAATGAAATTAATTTAACTGTAATTAATTCTCTGATTATTTAAATTCAAACTAAATGAAATTGATAACTATTTATTCTTTTTTTCAGTTGCATGGTAAGATCATTTGACATGAAACTTTATATTCAAATTAGTTTAGTTATAAATGTCGTTCTTATCTGCATTTTCAATCCAATATTTTCTGTAATAAACTTAAGTAAAATTTAAAATAGCATAACTTCAAACTAACTATGTAGAAAATAATAAATAATTATCTCACCTATAAGATCGTTAAGAACTGAATAAAGATCAACCTTGCATCAAATAGTATATACAAAGTTGAGGATTATTTGATCTCCATGACTCCATGTAGTGATAAACCAGTTATAACATACAAAACAAACATAGGAAACAAAGTTCATATTCTTACTCAACAAAGGAAAATAAAATGAAATTTGATAGTACAAAATAGTTCAACTTTACCTATAATAGATTTTGGAAATGATAAAAGATTTTATAGTGTCCACTTATTTATAAATCAAGTAACCTCCTATAAAATAAATGAAGGAAACAAACTCATAATCTTACGAAATGAAAAAAAACCAGAAGAAGACACAATTTGATGCAAAAGACTCTAAGCAAAGATATGAAACTAGTAATTCAAAATAAAAGGCACAAATTCAACATCGAATGAAATGAAAGAAATATAGCTAAATAAAAGTCTAATTCTTTAATCAATCTCAATAGAATCAAATGAAACAACAAATTGAACACTGAACTAAATGAAAAGACAAATACAAAAATTAAAATTACGAATCGGTCTCAATTGAATTAGAGTTCTTTTTGAAGGTCGTTAATAACGTTTGCATAAAAATAATAACATTGAAAGTAAGGTAGAAACACCATCATTATAAATATGTATTATTCACAAATAATTTAAGATAAAGGCAAAGTGAAAAACTATTAGTGATTAAATTGAATTCTAATCAAAATAAAAGAAATAAATGTCGATCAAAGGTTTTTGAAAAGACCCTTGTATTGAAACTATTGAACATAAGAAATATATGATAAAATACAAAAAAATTCTTATATTTAAAATGAAGAGAAGATGAAAAGAAATATTGTTATAATATAAAGGAAAAATAATTGCAGGATTATTGTTCGTGGAAATAAAAACGTTACAAAGGTAAATATATGAAATAAAGAGATGTATGCTATAAACATAAGATTTTATTCTGAAAATGGCATTTATAAATCAAGTAACCTACTACAAGTAAATAACCAAAGTCATAATCCTATAATTGAAAACAAAAATCGTAAGGAGATATAATTTTGGGCATAAAACTCAAAGAAAAGATGCAATTTTGAATAAAAAATAATAAATTAAACGTCAAATTAAATAAAAATGAAAATAATAAATTATAGTTCAAACTAAGATATTTTGGGCTTCTTTCGATCCAATCAGCTAAGATTTTTTGTGGTTCTTTCGATCAGTAACATTGAAAATAAGGTAGAAATACAATGTAATACATCAATAAAATCATAAATAATTTAAGATGATTGCAAAGTTAAGAACTGTTGGTGAATTAAATCAAATTTAGTTAGAATACAAAGTTCAAAGGACAATCAGAACTTGTGTATCGAATTTACCATAGAAATAAAATCGAAACCTTTTATCTGCAATGAAAGAAATATGATTGAAGTAAGTTTTTAGAGGAACAATTTTGATTAACCATTTCTTACAGATTAAGTAATATTTTATTTAACATATTAATATGCAACATCAAGCCACTTTAATTTATATTAATCAACATAAAATGAAGTAAAAAGATATAACATACCCAAAAGCATGAAGTATCTCTTAAAACGTGGAAGAGGAAATCTATGACTACAACCAAATGAGTAAATTTTCCACTAGGATCTAAAGGGAAAAAACATAGGATATGATAGTATTTACAAATTTATTTTAGATAGGAAGTTGAGAAAAGGAAAGTGATAAGAGAAAATGAGCGTTGAATATTTATGAATAGTTGAAATAGAAAATGATTTATTTTAAGTAAGAAGTTGAGACAATGAGCATGGAGTATTACTAAATAACTGAAATAGAAAATGAAAGGGCATATTCTCTTATTAATATATAGTGGAAATTTAATTTAGAACTTGGAATGGTAAGTATTTAGTAGAGGGGTAAGTGAAACATTTTCTCTCAAATCAACCAGAGAAGTAAGAATTAATGAGAAGCAAGGATATAAATGGTCACATACTAAACTTTATATATAATACAATAGATACAAAGGATGACTTAGGAAAATTCGATCTAAATTCTGATGAAGGAATATTTATTGGATATTCAAAATGAAGCAAAGCATATAGAATATAAAATAAATAAACATAAACTATAGAAGTAACATTACATGTATCGTTTGATGAAAAGTTCAAAAATGATAAAAATGATGAAGAAGATGTTATAGAGAAAAAAGTTACACAAAACTCACCTTAAAATATTGCACCCCAAAATGAAGAACAAGTCACAGAATATCCTATCGAAAATGAACTTAGAACTCCACCATAGATTTTAAAAGATCATCCAATTCAAAATATTATTGGTGAAGTAAATACAAATGTCAAAACTAGACATCAATTAAATCAAATGGGTCATATTGCTTTTATATTGAATATAGAACCTAAAAATCCTAAAGAAACTTCAACAGATGGATATTGGATTTTAGTTATGCAAGAAAATTAAATCAGTATGAACGAAATGATGTTTGGAAATTGGTTCCAAGGTCAAATGATCAAACGGTCATAGGTACAAAATGGGTTTACAAAAATAAGGCTGATGGAAATGGAAATATAACTCGAAATAAGGCCAGATTAGTTGCACAAGGATTTAATCAAAGAAGAGGGCATAGACTATGCAGAAACTTTTGCTATGGCTGTAAGGCTTGAAGCAATACAAATCTTTTTAGCTTACTCATGTATCATAACTTTAAACTTTATCAAATGGACATAAAAAGTGCATTTTTAAACATTTCTATTAAAGAAAATGTTTTTGTATAACAAACATCTCTTTACAAACATGAAAATTTTAATTATCATGTCTATAACCATAATAAAGCACTTTACCGTTTAGAACAAGCACCCCATGCTTGGTATGAACGACTAAAAGGCTATCTAGTTTTTGAATTTGAAATTGGAAAAGTTGATCAAACATTATTTATTAAAAGAGATAAGGAAGATATATTAATTATACAAATCTATGTAGACGACAGTATATTCGAATCTACAAATGAAAAATTATGCAATAAGTTTTCCAAAATAATGACTAATGAATTCGATATGCCTCACATGGGTGTGCTCTCATATTTTCTTGGTTTACAAATAAAACAACCATGCAATGGTATTTTTATTAATCAAGAAAAATGTTTTGCCAATTTTATAAAATGTTTTGGAATGGAAAATACATCTAGTAAACCACCACCTTTGAGCACTACAGTTCATCTTGGTAAAGATAAAAATGGCAAAAATATGGATCAAAAATTATATCTACGATTGGATCTTTACTATATTTAATCACTAGTCATCCTGATATCATGATGAGTGTCTGTCTGTGTCCACGGTTTCAAGCAAATCTTAAAGATTGACATTTTCGAGTCGTGAAACAAATTTTATGGTACTTAAGAAACACTAGAGACTATAGCCTCTTCTATTTGAAAGAATGTTCTTTCGAGCTCGTGTCATCCAGCGACACTAATTTTGGAGGACGTTGAATGGATAGGAAGAGTACGAGCAGTACTTGCCACTACATCAGACAGTCTTTAGTATCGTGGTTTAGTAAAAAGAGAAATTATGTTTCACTATCGACGTGTGAAGTGGAATACATATTTACTATTTTGGCATGTGCGCAAGTAATATACATGCAACAAACTCTTCATGACTATGGGATATACATTAATAAATATTCAATATACTGTGATAATACAAGTGCTATTAACTATCGGTAAACCCAATAAACCACTGTCGTACCAAACGTGTTGATATTCGTCATCACTTCCTACGTGATAACATAGAAAAAGACATATATCGCATGAATTTACTTCTTCTGAAAATCAAATCACAGACATTTTCACCAAACCACTAAATGAAAATTCATTTATTAAACTAAGACGTGAACTTGCTATTGTATCACTACATGAGTTATAATAAGTTTTTCGACATATTAAAAATTTGTAACCACTTCCACAAGTCTAATGACCATTAAAAGTTTGAATGGGCATTAACTCAAATATGTACTATCTAGGAAACTAAAATTTCTTCCTACAAAATAGGAAATATTCTCAGCCTATAATTTACAAATCAAATTTAACAAATTCATATTGTATATAAAAAACAGTTTCTTTTTAACCAAACACATATAACATATCATAAACAATTTTTCAAATGGATTATGGCTATGATTGAACTTACTCCGCAATCGGTTATAGTTCACCATCTTCTAAAAGTAATTATTCAAGTCCAAATGAAAAAGCTCCATCATCAAATAAATCATCTTCGGTTAATAACATTCCATCACCTTCGTATCACATTGGCTACTCAATGGGTAAGAAAGTCAAACGGGCAATCAACCTTGAATCATCATCTTCCAATACCAAAATTGATGAGATTTTGCACATCAACAAGAAATGAGGGAAGTATTGAAGGAGATTTATTATGAGAAAAAAAGACAAGGCGCACATCTAAATTTTCTGAAAAGATGTGTTCTGGTTATTTGCGGACATTCCCCAACAAAAATTAGTATATGGAAAAATTCCCCTCGACTAACGGAAACACCAATAAATAAATACAATTCACCTCCAAGAAATTCATGGTAATATTGGACCATCAAACAACGACTGGAATCACACTCTAATTCATACAAACATATGGTGTCCACTCAAACCTTTGAAAAAGCACATAAAGATTGAACCTAGTTCATGGGAACGCTTTCTTACCTATGAATCTGAACCAAACAAAAAGAAATAAAAAATTTCCTTTATAAATCTTTTATCTTATATATATATATATATATAATTTATTGTAATAATATAATAATAATTTATCAAATCGGTGAAATTATTTACACTGTGTCAGTAAGAATCAAATATAGAAAAAGAAAAATTGATTTTTTGCACTTAATTGTGCATATCAGAAAATTGCAGCATGTCAGAAGCTTGGATAAAGGTTCTAGACTTCTAGAATGTTGTAGATACTAAAATGTTCTAATTTTTTTTCTCAAACAGACGTTCAGATCAATACTATCAAATGCTTCAAAATAGTTCAAATCGTTCCACCGTTCTCTGTTTTGAAATTTGCCTCTAATCGACGTCTGATTATTTTAGTCCAGATGTTTGAAAGGTTGTTCAAATTTTTAAAAATATACATTCAAACCTATTTTTTCATCTACTCCACAAATTATCTTATCTCTTCGTTATAAACTGTAACAACCCGCATATTTATCGAGTTTGTATTTAAATATTTTATTTAAATATTAACTCGTTAATCGGATTTTGGTCCGAAAAGCTACTTTTTGCAAACGGTCAAATTAGGACTCGAGACCACTTCCATTGAGTTCGAAATATCGTTTACAATTTTTTTAAGTATAAACATCGATAGGTTTGGAGTTAGTAAAATTTCACTAACTTTTCCCGCTTTGGACTTTGGGTTAGTTTAGCCTATTAAGCCCAAGTTCCAACCCCCTTTTCCTCACTCTTCATAAATTTCCTAACTAACTCAAGCTTGGGCATTAATGGTGAAAAGAATGGGAAATTAAAACTCCAAGCACAAATTCAATTGTAAATCCAACATTCAACTCCAAATTCAAGTAGAAGATATTGGATTCAAGCTTTGGATTGCTTCTCCTTGCTTTCAAGCTTCATCTTCATAAACTTTAGTGCAAAGGTGAGATTTTTATCTCACAAATCTAGTTTATATCTATCTTGGACTGTTGGGAATGATTCCCTATCATGTTTGCACGCACATTTGCATTTGGTTTGGATTGGATTGGCGAAAAACTCCACTTTTTAGTGTTTTTGGTGAAAAACTGCCTCTAGGTCGTTTTGCCTTTGTTAGGTCGTTCTGTGTGAAAAGTCGCACTGGAGTTAGGTCGTTTCCGACCTTAAAATGGCCTATACCTTTAGGTCGCTCGGAGTTATCTCATTAGGTCGTAGGTCGTATGGACCTTAGGTCGTAGGTCGTTCTGGCCATTTCTAACGTCTTCGGAGTTAGGTCGTATGACCTTAGGTCGTAGGTCATATGGACCTTAGGTCGTAGGTCGTTCTGGCCATTTCTAACGTCTTCGGAGTTAGGTCGTATGACCTTAGGTCGTAGGTTGTATGGACCTTAGGTCGCTAGGTCGTATGGACCTTAGGTCGCTAGGTCGTATGACCTTAGGTCGCTAGGTCGCATGACCTTTATATTTTTAGGTCGCGCCTCTTTTAGGTCGCGTCTCCTTTAGGTCGCGCATAATTTAGGTCGCGTCTCCTTTAGGTCGCGCCTCTTTTAGGTCGCGTCTCCTTTAGGTCGCTCTCCACTGGAACCCTTAAGTCGTTTGGCCTTAGGTCGTTGCACCGTTAGGTCGCTCAACCGTTTATATCGTTAGGTCGCAAACCCACTTAGGTCGCTTAACCTTGTTTTCCCTCTAGGTCGCGTGGCCTTTAGACCCTTAGGTCGCGAGCAGTTAGGTCGTTAGACCTAGGTTGCCTTTTCTCCGTTAGGTCGTGAACCTTGTTAGGTCGCTCATCCTTAGCCCGCGAACTTTCTTAGGTCGCGTACCTTTAGGTCGCGTGTCCCCTCTACCTCGTTAGGTCGCAAAGAACATTAGGTCGCTCGACCTCCTTACCTACCAGGTCGCGCACTTAGTTAGGTCGCTCAGCCATTGTGTTAGGTCGCGTGAACCTTTTAGGTCGTTAGACCTCATTTTGTCTTCACTAAGTCGTACCGTTTTGGACGGGGCGCTGCCCCGCACCCCGCCGGGGGCGCTGCCCCCTGGACCCCCGCGACCTGACCGGGCAGGTCGAACCCCGTAAGCGGTGGCGTTGCCCCCGCACCCCCACCTTGGGAGGTTGCCACCCCCCTGGACCCCCCCTCCGTAGGGGATCCTATCTGAAAAATATTCAACAGAACTTGCTGAGCTGATTTCCTTGGATTTTTATCACATCTTCGAATGTGACCTTCGTGATTGATTGTTTCTACAATCGCTTCTGTGATTTGTCACTTTAAAATATAAAGGTTTCAAAACTAGTAGTAAATATCAAAACTCTTTCAACAAAATGATTTCAACTCTATTTTTAATAACGAAGCTCTTTTCTTAAACCGTTTTCCAATCTATTAGTATATACAAGCCTTTACCTCACTCGGATGAGAAATCTAATTAAACGACTTAGTAAAACAAGTGGTATGAAACGCTTGCATTCACTTCGTCGGTTAATTCTTGGACTTGTTCGATTGAACCTCTTGTGACAATTTTATTAGTGAAGATTTACAGTTTGTTCGTAAATATTTAAGTTAAGCAAGTGGTTATGGGACATGAAGCTAAACTTCTATATTTACTAGCTTAGTGTAATTGACACTTCTCGTTGATCTTGATGATCGCTTTATGAATTAGACTAGCAATTGCGCGATGTCTCTTTCATTGCAAGGTTTGACTAGACACCACTTGTGTGATTCCATTCACACATACCTTTCTGCTTTTTGGTTAGTCTTGACCTCAATCTGTGTGATTCCATTCACACATGTGGGGTAGCTCCCCATGGTCTTCGGACCGTCATGTGATAGGCCTCTTTCCCTTTTTATGATTTCTGGATTTCTTGTGTTGATTTCTGGAATTTATCTCTTTGACTTGTCATGAGTACAAGTTTAGGGTATGATGCCCTCTTTGGATCTTTGAGAAAATTCTTGTGATATTGATTTATCTCTTATCGGTTGATCTCCTGTTGATCATTATTTGCATACTTATAGTAGTATGTCAGTATGGATATTTTATGTTTATGCCATATCTTTTATTTTATATCATGTCATCTGATATTTATAGCTAGACTGATCCGTTTATTATTTTCTTATAAATAATACTCGGGTCAGACCGAGATGTTACAGGTGCTACTGCCTGACTCCTCCCCCAGTGATTCACTACTCAGACTTTTGGCTACTTGTTTAGATTAGCAGCTTTTATTGTTTACACTTGAGATATAGACTCATAGTTGTATTCTTTTGTATAGCACGCGTTGCTATTCTTTTGTATTATCGTGGATCTTTTTAGACCACTACTCTGATGTACACTTATATGTGATATATATTCATATCTCTTTCCGCCTTTGTGATATGGATATCTGTGATTGATTCGCATGTTATGCTTACTTCTATATTTGTTTCCGAAGATTATTTTATAGCCACCGTGTGATAAGAAATTACATGGATGGTCGCTCCTCAACAGCCTTATTCTCCGCGCTAGTTGACAGCACTACACCGTAGTGTTCTTGGCTAGCGTGGGTATAGAGGTGGGGCGTCACATAAACTGCCATCTCTTCAAATTATTTTCATGGTTTACCCCTTTTATCAAACCCTAGTTTTCAAAATCAAAATTCCCAATCTAATTTCTAAACAAAAATGCCTCCTAAAACAACAAAAAGAAAGAGCAAGAATGTTGAATCTTCACATGCTCCTTCTCCAAATAGATCTCCAACTGAAGATCAACTAGAAACTTGGTTATATCATGAAAAAAGGCTATGGCTACATTCAAGCATCTATCACAATTGAAGGCTTATTATGGCTTCCCATGGTATTTTTCATGATCTCCATAGATATTCTCAATGTAATCTGTTAGCTTTTATATATCAAGCTCAAATAACTAGTTTGATAGATTATGGAGATAATTAAGTTCAAATTTTTGACTTTAGTGTCCTTCTTTCCTTAGCCAACATAAATAATCTGGTTATTATATTACGTCAAGATAAAGGCGTTCTTTGGACTAATGTTTTTGGAACCTTTCTTACTATTAAAATTAGCAAGAGAGCTCGAATTCTTAAGTATTTTCATGATGGCATTGATTTAGATGATGTAGAGTTCGTAAAAATTCATGATCCAATTTCACATCACTTATGGGAAGATGATAAAACTGAATTCAAATCCATCAACCTTCTCCCTAGACCTAGGACCCTCTTTTAAATGTTGGTAAAAACCATATTTCTAATACACAGTATCCACGAAGTTATCTATGATAATGAATTTAATGATTACATGCTATTTTTGGCAACATCAAAATAAATTGGGCTTAATTTATTTAGGATGAGAAATGAACGTATTTCGATATTAAGAAACATACCTTGGTCTACGCTCCATATATCACTAGAATATTAAATGCCTGCAACATCCAAGGTCATAGAACCGATCGTAGCACAATTCAACTTGCCGGAAATAGATCCTTTAGCTCAATGCACCTCTCGGACACTGCTCCTAAATATCCCTCTTTGGAGCTATATAACCAATAATGAAAAGAAAAGGTCCTTTGATCGAAGAAATTAGGGAAATTGAGCATGATGCGAAAGATGTTGTTGAAGAAGAATATACAGACGCGTAAGAAGAAAGTGATAACGGATCCGTGAAAATTATCAAGGGTGATTACCAGTCCTACATAAAAAAAAGATAAGGTTCAATCGGATATCACTTTCTCCAAAAATCAAAAGAAACTTGAATGACAAACTTCCAAAGGCTTTTCCCAAGTCAACTCTCGTTTTAATCATATTAAAACAAGTATCGGTCGAAACGAAAATGAGATCAAAAATGTTAAAACCATTCTCAAAAAGATGTAGAAGAGCGGAAGATCACGACCACCATCACCAACTTGGGGGTTGTAACGACCCAGAATTTTTATTAATTAAAATTTAAATATTTAATTAATTTTAAATATTAATAAGTGAATTTATAAGTCGAATAAATTTTTATTTGAATTATTGGATTTAATTGGATAATTAAATCGATAATTTAATATGTTAAATTATGAAAATAATTAAAATTGAGTTAAATATGATTGAAAATGATTTTTAAAATTTTATTTTATCATATTGAAGTTAGAATGATATTTTAGAACTTTTAAAATCGAATTAAAAGTTAATTTGTGAAAATTGAATATTTTAATATTTAAATCGACTAGTGAAAATAGTCAATTTTTGAACAGTCTCAGAATTGAACGAAACTAGTTCCATTGGGTCCGTAATAGTTAGTTATTACCGGATTTCAATTTTCGTGTCAATCGGAGCTATCGTTTGATCGTGGCAGCTCGAAACGCATCGATTTATTTTTTAATATTAATTTGGCGAGTTAAAATAGCCATTTTTCAAAAAGTCTCGGATTTCGACAAAACCAGTTTCATCGGATCCGTAATGTGATATTATTGTAAGGTTTCAAATTTCGTGTCAATTGGATTTACCGTTTGTCCGGTACAAATTAAAACGCCTAGAAAATCGTTTAAATCGGTTTAATTTAAATTGAACGTTTATTGCCATAACTCGCACAGATGTCCGAATTAGCTTTCGAAACCTGTTCCATTGTGTCCGGAACGCGGGGTAAACCCTAGAAACGCTTGTTACGGCACGTAAATCGGAGTTCGGAATTTCCGGATGAATAGTGTTCGATTTTTTTCCTATAAATACACCTAAATTCACAAAAAAAATAAGAAAAAAACTTAAAACCCTAATTTCAACGTGTAGCCGCCAGTCAACAGACCAATGGCCGAAATGTTCTTGTCTTCTCCCTCAATTTACTCTTCATCCACCAATAATTACAAGAAACGTTCAACTGCAATGTTGTAGAGGGGAGTGTGCTCTACAAGATCAACGGTTAAGATGTGGATTGGAGCTATAAATTGGGAGATATGGGGGGCCGTTTGTGGCAACTTGCGCACGCATTTCAATGAAGAGGAGGGGGCCGAGCTTCAGGGCATTTAGGGCGAGTGTGGAGGTGGCTGAGGCGGTTCAAATGGCGGTGGTGTGATCGAGTATAGTCGTCGTTTGAGGGTGTGAATTTAAACCCTAATCTATGAATATGGGTTCAATGGTGCACGGCCTGGAGAAAATTACGTGAAGAAGATGAAGCTAACGTGCGGCTATGATGGCATGATGAAGGATCCAAGGGTGATGAGGGGTAGTGGGTTTATAAAATTTAATTTAAGTTGTAAATTTTTATATAAAAACTCGTGTAACTTCAAATATTTGTAACTTTTTCATACGAGGTCGAAAATGCGCGAAACCAGTTGCGTTGGAATCGTATGGACGAGCACTACGCGATGGAGTTGGATTGGAGTCGTTTGGAGTTAGTGAGAATTTTGGGTAAAATTAAACGTCCGTTTAATTTTATTCGAAATAAATCGCTAAAACGAAATTGAAATCAAGGTGAGAACTTCTCACTCAATCGAATCAGTTTCGATTTTATTTTAAATAGTTAGATTTAAAATATTTGAATGCAAGTTTGAATGATGATTGTTATCTATTGATTGTTAAAATAGACATTATACGCCGTTAGTAAGCGGATGTTATTTATTAAAAACATATACCGCGAATATTTCATAAACAGTGAAATTGGTATTATATATAATAGCAATATATATATTGGCATATGTATATATTGGAGTTATTGATTTCCCGCATTTTTTGTTTAGCGGATGAGACCCTATTGCGCCGTCTATTAAGCGGATAATATTTAAATCCCATATACCGTGATAATTTCGTACTGGAGCGAAATTGGTATTGTGCTAATGTTTGTGGATGCAGGAAAACAGGTTGGAGGGATCCAACTGGATTCCTCAACAGTTTTTATTTGATTTCAGATATTTTGATATTTGATGGATTATCATATCGTCGTGATTGACTATTTGGTATGTAGCATCATTGGACCAAATTTTGGAATTTTAAAATGATTTTAAAGTGATTTTTGAAAGTATACGTTTATAAAATATTTTTGGAATTAATTCATTTTAAATAAATAAACGTTATAATTTTTAATGTTATAAAGATTATGAATTTTTGAGGAATATAGTAAAAGGTTGGTTTTTCAAAATATGGGACTAATGATTTTATAAAATAGTTAAAATCGGAATTTTTGAATTTATTATAAATTGATTTTTTAAAGGATTTATAAAAATTTGATTATTTTATAAATCAAAATGATGAAGTTTTTAAAGGAGTTTAAAAACGTTTTAAAGATTAATATGAATTGATTTATATAAGAGATTTATAAATGGATATTTATAAATTGAAATATTGACATTATAAAACGAGTTTTTATAAGTGTTGGAATGAGGTGAAAATGAATTTCATAAATGAATGAAATTTATAAAATTATAAACGGTGAAGTTATAAATGGAATTTTATAAGCAATAGGTTTATAAAATTTATAAAGTTATAGAAAGAATGAATTTTGGATAAATAAACAATCTTATAAGTTATAAGATTTATAATTTGGGAAGTTAAAAGAACGATTTTGTAAAATAATCGTTTTATAAGTGTTTGACTTATAATGTGAACCTTTGGTATATAATTGAGTTATAAATCGAATAGATTAATAAAGGAATTTATAAAAGGAAGTTGTTATAAATAATTAGAAATGGAATTTATAAACGTTGTTTTATAAATTCGCAAACGACTTATTTTGATAAGTAAAATTGTTATAACTTACTTTTGGAGTTATATTCACGTTTTTGAATAGTAAATAATATGTTAAAGAAATTGTTTTGAATGTGATAATTTAAACAGAATTAAAACGATCTAATGATGTTTTAAATGCATTGAGATTCGAAACCATAGATTTCAACATTTATTGTTGAAATAGACGTTTTCGAGAAATAGAAGGAAATAGTGGACTATAACACTGTTGTTATAGTAAATGATTTCCGAAAGGAAATGTTTTGCATAGTATTGGGATTTATATATCTATTTTAATTTCGAATCCTTATACTAGTGATTTTGGGTTGTCGTAACAATGTTTTACGCAACATTCGTTTTGGCCCAAATAAATATGTTTAAGAGAATGATTTCCTTAAAAGAATGAGATATATACTAAATTTTGATTTAAGTATATTGAATATTTTCCAAGTGTTGAAAATAAAAGATTTGTGAATTACTTATTAAATAAGTATGGAATCGTTTTCCAATATGAAGTGATATTTAGAATTTATCTTTTTGAAGATAAATTGAAAATGAATAATTGAAATCGTATATTCATAGATATTTTGAAATATAAATTCACTATGGAATTTATAAAAGAAAGTGGAATTTGATTAAAAATAAATATTGATTTATTTTTGAAGTATTGAAAATAATATATCTTGTAAAGATATTTTGGAAAAGAAATAATTTGGAAAAATTATTTGGAAACTGGTGATGTGTGCATATCCATTGATAGTTCAATAACCGACTATCAATATTTCCCTTTGAATGGGTATTTATTGTGATTTGCTTGAATTTGAATGCCACACTTATTTTTGAATAAGCGCTCACTATTCGGGTTAACCGGGAAAGGACCATGGGGTCGTATAACCCATTCCGAATATGTGATATGTCGTTGTGAATTGCATTGATGATCGGTGTTGAAGACCGAGTATTTGCGAAAGCGATAGGATGACCTATCGATTGTCTCTGCACTGGGTAGCTCCTGGTATAGAGATCTCCTAAGTGATGGGAAATTCGATCGGGATTGTGAATACCCGGATTGCAAGGGCTTCGTGAGAAGTGCCTTCGGTTTTGTTCGAGCCCGGAACAGACTTGTATGGATTGTATGTCTGACATTACAAATTGAGATATAAAGCAGATTTCATTCAAATATATTTCTGTTGGTGGCGAAGAATTTATTCTTTTAGCTAAACACCCTTCTCTGAGACGTACGAGCTTAGAGGTTATGTAGTTGAATGTTATCAGCGATATATTCCCAATTTGGTAATGTGACATGCTGAGTGTTGCTGTAAATGATCATTGTGTTGATTATTTGTGATAGGATCGTTTATTTGATCGTCTATCTTGGTGATCATTTCTATGATCATTTGTTGACCCAAAGCATGGCTTTTGTATAAAGTATGTTTTTGTGGACGTGACTTCGTCGAGCCTCACACCCCGTGAATGGTCAAAACAGGAAAGAAGCAGCAAGGTTATGAGGGGTAGCGCCCTTTAGGATATGTGCATTTCCTTCTGGAAAAGGGTGGTATCATGGTATGGAGCCAAGATACTTACTCATGTTGAAAACACTTTGTTATGATTGTGTGAATTGATTACGAGCGCTCGGTGAAAAGGTCCCAAAGGACCGGGGGATGGCATATTCGATCAGTTGTTACTCAGTTAGGGGTAACCCGGCCTTGTGTTGGTAGAGATCCGGTTTGGTTCTCGGGGATGTCCATCCAGAGGCATTCTCATGTGGCAATGGAAAGTTCCTTAGCCTGACCATTCGTTGGAAATCCAAAGAAATAATACGAGACTTGTACGGTTTTAGTTGTAGAACCTGCTTCCTCAGGAAGTAGCTATAGTAGGCATAATATAATGGTACCTATGCTGGCTAAGATTTATATTCTACTTTCGAAATGAATTTTACCTACACTATGCACTAATAATAATATCAAATGTTTCTTTTTAATGCGTATCAAGCATCTTTGACTATCATAAGGAGAAATCTCCTCCAAGTCTGCGTTTGCATTGTGTGTGTGGTGGGAGGTCTTATGGTAGTCTCATTTTTAAAAGCATTGCGAATTGAATTTAAAAATATTCCTCTATTTTGTTTTCAAAGATAAATAAACTATTTTGAGTTCTCACACCAGTCACATGACTGACTCGGAGTTTATTGTTTTCCTTCCTAAACTCTGGGTGCCCACCAATTTTCACACGGGCAGTCAAGAGTTAAGGTTTATCAGGATATTCTGGATATTCTGGAGTTGCTGGAGGCAAGCTGGATGGCATGGCGTATTACTTATATAGTATTTCTTTTTCCGCTGCATTGTATGTTGTTGTTGTTGTACACTTTGATGATATGATGTAATGAAATGTAATGTATAAAATGTAATAACTGATATAGTTCTTTGTTTAAAGATTATTCATTTATCTATTATATGTTGTTCCGCTGCGAATTGTGAGATTCTGTTGTTGTTCTGTTGTTTTCTATTCCGTTCTATTTTATATTCTCTGTTTTCTTTTCCCTATCTTTTCCATCTTCTTCTCTTCTTTTCTACGTTTTCTTTTTCTTAAACCCTCAGTGTTCGGTTTTCCGGCCTTCGATTTCTCGGCAGTCGATAAAGTGAGTGTCGATGTTGAATTTTCGGAAGACGAAGAATCGGGTCCTGACAATGTGGTATCAGAGCTTATGGTTAAGCGACAACCATGGTTCTGTTGGGTATTACTCATTAGAGATAGAGTCAGTAGTGCTCTAGAATGAGTTTGAGTGTAATAATAGCTATGAGAGCATATTTGTTAGTGAATATATAAAATTGTTTTATATTGTGATGATTGGTTTGTTGAGCGGCATATGAACTTTCGTCAGCGTGGTCCGCAAGACTATGCCGAAGGGGTTTCTAAACACTTGAATAGAACAATTCGGCACAATATTGATTTTAAAATTGGGTAAATAAAATAATTTTACCTTGATTATATTTTTATATATAAAGAAATAATTTTTCAAAATTATTAAAGTGTATGTAAGTTGATTGTTTAGTTGTTTGAATAATCTAAATAAAAGAATAATTGTATAAGCAAAAGAATTATAAGAATTGAATTAATGGATTGAATGTTAATCAATTGAATGTAAATAAATTGGAATGAAATAATGAATGTAAGTGATAATTCATTAAAATCTAATGTCATTGGAAGTTGAATAGTTGAATGAAAATCAATTTAGTTAAACCAAAATGAATGTCAGTGAAGCAAAGGAATTTGGTTGCAATTAATATACATTGGTTGTTATATGATTGTTAGTTGATTGATTGTATATAATTCATTAAGTGTTAATGAAATTGGAAGTTAAAGTAATTGGAAATTCAATTTGAAGTTAAGTGAATCTTAAATAGAATTGAATTTGATTTGGAAGTGAACCAACTTGAATATGAATTGGTGAATATAAACTAATTGAAAATGAATGTTAGCAAAAACATCCACTGTTAATGAATCAAATGTGATTAAATTGAAAGAAAACCCAATTCATTGAATATTAATGAGAATATAAATGAATATTGATTTGGTTATGGACGATAGTTGGTTGATGTTTGCATTTGTTGTTTTGTTTACATTTGCTATGTTGGCATATATAGTTATTATGTTGCTATATGTTGTATATTGATACTATTGTCTACATGCATGATTCTCATGTTGTTTATCGAGTGTTTAGTAGGTGCGGATCGCGTTTGCTTCGCATTTGGAGCTCGCTTTCGCGCTATATTAGCCGTATAGGCTTGCTAATAAAATATAAGGTACATATCTCGGATTACATACCGTACTTTTATACTTTTTCCCTGCGGGATGCCTCATTACTTGATGAGATGTATATTTGTGATATATATACTGTCATTTTTTTTCGGATCGAGCCGCGCAAAGGAGACTATGGAAAAATTTTCCGAAAATTTAAGGCGTTAGAAAAAAATTTGGGAAAAATTGGAAAATTTTGAAAACTATAACTTTGATTTGGAATTGAAAGTTAAACAACAGTAATTGTTTTTGACAAGATAACTAAGTGTGATTTGAGAACTTAGTAAAGTATTATAAGAAATTTAACTATGAATTTTGGAAAGTTAATAAATTCTATAACTTTTCTTACTTAATAATTTCGAGGACGAAATTCTTTTAAGGGGGGAAGATTGTAACGACCCAGAATTTTTATTAATTAAAATTTGAATATTTAATTAATTTTAAATATTAATAAGTGAATTTATAAGTCGAATAAATTTTTATTTGAATTATTGGATTTAATTGGATAATTAAATCGATAATTTAATATGTTAAATTATGAAAATAATTAAAATTGAGTTAAATATGACTGAAAATGATTTGTAAAATTTTATTTTATCATATTGAAGTTAGAATGATATTTTAGAACTTTTAAAATCGAATTAAAAGTTAATTTGTGAAAATTGAATATTTTAATATTTAAATCGACTAGTGAAAATAGTCAATTTTTGAACAGTCTCAGAATTGAACGAAACTAGTTCCATTGGGTCCGTAATAGTTAGTTATTACCGGATTTCAATTTTCGTGTCAATCGGAGCTATCGTTTGATCGTGGCAGCTCGAAACGCATCGATTTATTTTTTAATATTAATTTGGCGAGTTAAAATAGCCATTTTTCAAAAAGTCTCGGATTTCGACGAAACTAGTTTCATCGGATCCGTAATGTGATATTATTGTAAGGTTTCAAATTTCGTGTCAATTGGATTTACCGTTTGTCCGGTACAAATTAAAACGCCTAGAAACTCGTTTAAATCGGTTTAATTTAAATTGAACGTTTATTGCCATAACTCGCACAGATGTCCGAATTAGTTTTCGAAACCTGTTCCATTGTGTCCGGAACGCGGGGTAAACCCTAGAAACGCTGGTTACGGCGCGTAAATCGGAGTTCGGAATTTCCGGATGAATAGCGTTCGATTTTTTTCCTATAAATACACCTAAATTCACAAAAAAAATAAGAAAAAAACTTAAAACCCTAATTTCAACGTGTAGCCGCCAGTCAACAGACCAATGGCCGAAATGTTCTTGTCTTCTCCCTCAATTTACTCTTCATCCACCAATAATTACAAGAAACGTTCAACTGCAATGTTGTAGAGGGGAGTGTGCTCTACAAGATCAACGGTTAAGATGTGGATTGGAGCTATAAATTGGGAGATATGGGGGGCCGTTTGTGGCAACTTGCGCACGCATTTCAATGAAGAGGAGGGGGCCGAGCTTCAGGGCATTTGGGGCGAGTGTGGAGGTGGCTGAGGCGGTTCAAATGGCGGTGGTGTGATCGAGTATAGTCGTCGTTTGAGGGTGTGAATTTAAACCCTAATCTATGAATATGGGTTCAATGGTGCACGGCCTGGAGAAAATTACGTGAAGAAGATGAAGCTAACGTGCGGCTATGATGGCATGATGAAGGATCCAAGGGTGATGAGGGGTAGTGGGTTTATAAAATTTAATTTAAGTTGTAAATTTTTATATAAAAACTCGTGTAACTTCAAATATTTGTAACTTTTTCATACGAGGTCGAAAACGCGCGAAACCAGTTGCGTTGGAATCGTATGGACGAGCACTACGCGATGGAGTTGGATTGGAGTCGTTTGGAGTTAGTGAGAATTTTGGGTAAAATTAAACGTCCGTTTAATTTTATTCGAAATAAATCGCTAAAACGAAATTGAAATCAAGGTGAGAACTTCTCACTCAATCGAATCAGTTTCGATTTTATTTTAAATAGTTAGATTTAAAATATTTGAATGCAAGTTTGAATGATGAATGTTATCTATTGATTGTTAAAATAGACATTATACGCCGTTAGTAAGCGGATGTTATTTATTAAAAACATATACCACGAATATTTCATAAACAGTGAAATTGGTATTATATATAATAGCAATATATATATATTGGCATATGTATATATTGGAGTTATTGATTTCCCGCATTTTTTGTTTAGCGGATGAGACCCTATTGCGCCGTCTATTAAGCGGATAATATTTAAATCCCATATACCGCGATAATTTCGTACTGGAGCGAAATTGGTATTGTGCTAATGTTTGTGGATGCAGGAAAACAGGTTGGAGGGATCCAACTGGATTCCTCAACAGTTTTTATTTGATTTCAGATATTTTGATATTTGATGGATTATCATATCGTCGTGATTGACTATTTGGTATGTAGCATCATTGGACCAAATTTTGGAATTTTAAAATGATTTTAAAGTGATTTTTGAAAGTATACGTTTATAAAATATTTTTGGAATTAGTTCATTTTAAATAAATAAACGTTATAATTTTTAATGTTATAAAGATTATGAATTTTTGAGGAATATAGTAAAAGGTTGATTTTTCAAAATATGGGACTAATGATTTTATAAAATAGTTAAAATCGGAATTTTTGAATTTATTATAAATTGATTTTTTAAAGGATTTATAAAAATTTGATTATTTTATAAATCAAAATGATGAAGTTTTTAAAGGAGTTTAAAAACGTTTTAAAGATTAATATGAATTGATTTATATAAGAGATTTATAAATGGATATTTATAAATTGAAATATTGACATTATAAAACGAGTTTTTATAAGTGTTGGAATGAGGTGAAAATGAATTTCATAAATGAATGAAATTTATAAAATTATAAACGGTGAAGTTATAAATGGAATTTTATAAGCAATAGGTTTATAAAATTTATAAAGTTATAGAAAGAATGAATTTTGGATAAATAAACAATCTTATAAGTTATAAGATTTATAATTTGGGAAGTTAAAAGAACGATTTTGTAAAATAATCGTTTTATAAGTGTTTGACTTATAATGTGAACCTTTGGTATATAATTGAGTTATAAATCGAATAGATTAATAAAGGAATTTATAAAAGGAAGTTGTTATAAATAATTAGAAATGGAATTTATAAACGTTGTTTTATAAATTCGCAAACGACTTATTTTGATAAGTAAAATTGTTATAACTTACTTTTGGAGTTATATTCACGTTTTTGAATAGTAAATAATATGTTAAAGAAATTGTTTTGAATGTGATAATTTAAACAGAATTAAAACGATCTAATGATGTTTTAAATGCATTGAGATTCGAAACCATAGATTTCAACATTTATTGTTGAAATAGACGTTTTCGAGAAATAGAAGGAAATAGTGGACTATAACACTGTTGTTATAGTAAATGATTTCCGAAAGGAAATGTTTTGCATAGTATTGGGATTTATATATCTATTTTAATTTCGAATCCTTATACTAGTGATTTTGGGTTGTCGTAACAATGTTTTACGCAACATTCGTTTTGGCCCAAATAAATATGTTTAAGAGAATGATTTCCTTAAAAGAATGAGATATATACTAAATTTTGATTTAAGTATATTGAATATTTTCCAAATGTTGAAAATAAAAGATTTGTGAATTACTTATTAAATAAGTATGGAATCGTTTTCCAATATGAAGTGATATTTAGAATTTATCTTTTTGAAGATAAATTGAAAATGAATAATTGAAATCGTATATTCATAGATATTTTGAAATATAAATTCACTATGGAATTTATAAAAGAAAGTGGAATTTGATTAAAAATAAATATTGATTTATTTTTGAAGTATTGAAAATAATATATCTTGTAAAGATATTTTGGAAAAGAAATAATTTGGAAAAATTATTTGGAAACTGGTGATGTGTGCATATCCATTGATAGTTCAATAACCGACTATCAATATTTCCCTTTGAATGGGTATTTATTGTGATTTGCTTGAATTTGAATGCCACACTTATTTTTGAATAAGCGCTTACTATTCGGGTTAACCGGGAAAGGACCATGGGGTCGTATAACCCATTCCGAATATGTGATACGTCGTTGTGAATTGCATTGATGATCGGTGTTGAAGACCGAGTATTTGCGAAAGCGATAGGATGACCTATCGATTGTCTCTGCACTGGGTAGCTCCTGGTATAGAGATCTCCTAAGTGATGGGAAATTCGATCGGGATTGTGAATACCCGGATTGCAAGGGCTTCGTGAGAAGTGCCTTCGGTTTTGTTCGAGCCCGGAACAGACTTGTATGGATTGTATGTCTGACATTACAAATTGAGATATAAAGCAGATTTCATTCAAATATATTTCTGTTGGTGGCGAAGAATTTATTCTTTTAGCTTAACACCCTTCTCTGAGACGTACGAGCTTAGAGGTTATGTAGTTGAATGTTATCAGCGATATATTCCCAATTTGGTAATGTGACATGCTGAGTGTTGCTGTAAATGATCATTGTGTTGATTATTTGTGATAGGATCGTTTATTTGATCGTCTATCTTGGTGATCATTTCTATGATCATTTGTTGACCCAAAGCATGGCTTTTGTATAAAGTATGTTTTTGTGGACGTGACTTCGTCGAGCCTCACACCCCGTGAATGGTCAAAACAGGAAAGAAGCAGCAAGGTTATGCGGGGTAGCGCCCTTTAGGATATGTGCATTTCCTTCTGGAAAAGGGTGGTATCATGGTATGGAGCCCAGATACTTACTCATGTTGAAAACACTTTGTTATGATTGTGTGAATTGATTACGAGCGCTCGGTGAAAAGGTCCCAAAGGACCGGGGGATGGCATATTCGGTCAGTTGTTACTCAGTTAGGGGTAACCCGGCCTTGTGTTGGTAGAGATCCGGTTTGGTTCTCGGGGATGTCCATCCAGAGGCATTCTCATGTGGCAATGGGAAGTTCCTTGGCCTGACCATTCGTTGGAAATCCAAAGAAACAATACGAGACTTGTACGGTTCTAGTTGTAGAACCTGCTTCCTTAGGAAGTAGCTATAGTAGGCATAATATAATGGTACCTATGCTGGCTAAGATTTATATTCTACTTTCGAAATGAATTTTACCTACACTATGCACTAATAATAATATCAAATGTTTCTTTTTAATGCGTATCAAGCATCTTTGACTATCATAAGGAGAAATCTCCTCCAAGTTTGCGTTTGCATTGTGTGTGTGGTGGGAGGTCTTATGGTAGTCTCATTTTTAAAAGCATTGCGAATTGAATTTAAAAATATTCCTCTATTTTGTTTTCAAAGATAAATAAACTGTTTTGAGTTCTCACACCAGTCACATGACTGACTCGGAGTTTATTGTTTTCCTTCCTAAACTCTGGGTGTCCACCAATTTTCACACGGGAAGTCAAGAGTTAAGGTTTATCAGGATATTCTGGATATTCTGGAGTTGCTGGAGGCAAGCTGGATGGCATGGCGTATTACTTATATAGTATTTCTTTTTCCGCTGCATTGTATGTTGTTGTTGTTGTGCACTCTGATGATATGATGTAATGAAATGTAATGTATAAAATGTAATAACTGATATAGTTCTTTGTTTAAAGATTATTCATTTATCTATTATATGTTGTTCTGCTGCGAATTGTGAGATTCTGTTGTTGTTCTGTTGTTTTCTATTCCGTTCTACTTTATATTCTCTGTTTTCTTTTCCCTATCTTTTCCATCTTCTTTTCTACTTTTTCTTTTTCTTAAACCCTCAGTGTTCGGTTTTCCGGCCTTCGATTTCTCGGCAGTCGATAAAGTGAGTGTCGATGTTGAATTTTCGGAAGACGAAGAATCGGGTCCTGACAGGGGTGATTAGTAAGGTAAGATTCTAAAATTGCTATTCATCCTTCCTTTAGCACTTTATGAACACATATTACTCATACTCAAACATTCGTTTTATTTAACTTTCATGGAAACCAGGCTTTTATTTCATGGATGGGTTCTATGATGTATCTTGGACATACTGCATTGTCAAGTTTTCTTTTTGCTTCTCATGTGTTTATGTTAATTTTTTTATGTTTCTGTTATCATTTGCAAGTGTTACGGTTGTAATGTTTTCAAGACCAGTTTAGAAACTTGATTATGTTTGTATCTAATGTGATGGATGTGTTCTACTTCTGAGTAAGTTTATTTTATCATTGTTATGTAATCACATATGCATCATATCATAATTTCATGTGATATAAAGTTTTAGTTATAAACAAAGGGGGATATCATTCCTTTTTGTTAATAAAAAAGGAGGAGAAAATCAAAGCATATTGATGGAGGGAGTAATATTTACTTTGCATTTTTTAAATTGAAATATATAGTTGTCATCATCAAAAAGGGGAGAATGTTAGATTCTGTTTTTCAGTTTCAACCAGACAACATATATTTCCGTATATATATAATCATTATATATGTAAGAATATATAAGGAGACATGACGATCGACATCAAAATCGAGTAGAAATTAAAGAAAACAAATCAGTTTTATATCTTATTTTTTACGGGTCTAAATTTTATATGCAATCTCCAATTTGATGATTACACACACGAATATTATTTGGAAATTATCTATGCAACATAACTGTTTTATAATACACGTTTTTCAAAGAAAAAAAATCAAAATATCATTTTGTAAAGAAAACATAGCATTTCAACAAAAAATGAACAAAAAAGTTCAATATTAGACGTTTGGAAATTTTACTCTATACGCCTGTGTATGTTCATCTAAATTGCACTAAAAATAAAACAAAATAGTTCATTCCCAGACATCTACAACTTTTGTCACGGATGTTTGTCTAACTTCAATTTAAAAGAACATTTCAGTTCAGTTCTAGATGTCTGAACTTTTCATACTAGACGTCTAGAAAAAACTAGACGTCTGAATGACTTGCTTTTTGTTCCTGTGCCTGCAATTTTTATATTCGTCCAGACATCAGGCAGTTTTACTCAGACTTCTGGACCTGACGAACAGAGACAAACTTTTGCAGAAATTCAAATTTTAAAGAGTCGTCTTTCTTCACAAGAGATGCAATTATTCAAATGATTGTGAAAGCTGATTTAGAACATTTCAAACTATAAATAGAGTTGAGATTTCACTTTATAATTAACTGATGTGCTTTGTATCTTCTTATCTATATGTACATGTGATTTATAAATATTCTCAACTATTTACTTGCTACGATTACATATTCAAAACATCATTTCAAGGAGATTATAGGAAGGGTCTACTCAAATAGACTTATCCATGTTGTCTAGAACATAATCAGTCAAGAAATTTATACCATTTATAGTCGAAGTCCTATTGAAGTTGTTACAGGCACGAAGTCCTATTCGGTGGCTCAAGCAGTTTGTGATACCTGTTCCTCCAGGTTAAGTAAGGATGTTTGTAAGTTAATTCTAGAAGGAGTCTGGGACCGGAGGTAGAAAGGGAAGTTCGAACGTGTATTAAAATCACTGGTGCACTTTACTTATCACAATTTTTATAATGCAAGTTTTATATAAAATTTATTTAGTAGTTATAATCATATTACTCAATTTATATAAACTTCCCTAATATTCTTGGTTAAGATGTTCTGAGGAAGGATATTGATACATCCATTGAGACCAGAATACGTAACACTCTCCAAATATTAGGTAGTGTTTTACTCATGGCTGCTGCGAGCACGAAGGGGATACGTATTCGTAATTATTGAATAGTTATGGAATACTCACTTGAGAGTTTCTTGTTGGTTAATAACAACTATGTTAAATAGAAAAACTCCAATAGATGATGTTACATAGTTCTCACGACTTGAGAGCATTATTGAACTTCTTTTTGGATACTCCATAACGAGTGCAGTTAAATCACGGCATGGCGACCATTGAGGAACTATAGTTGGGTCTGAGTAGAGGCATAGGAAGTGAAACAATATTTAATAGAGAATTCATCTCCTTAGTTGTATGAGGTTAGTATCATGGTCAACTATAGTCAACTCAAAATCAAATTCTCTTGCCAAAGTAGAACGATTACTAATAAATAATAGTATTTAACTACGTTCTTTGTTTATCGACTAACCAAGTTGAATATGGATAATATTGAAATTTTGAAAGGAAAAAAAATCAAATTCCATAAATCCTAAAGTGATATAGTGTTGACGAACAGAATGTCCATAAATAATCTTCACTAAAAGGTACAACTTAAATTGTAAAATTGAATTTTATCAATGAAGATGTATAAGTAATAAATTCTATCAAATTGTTACACCACTAGCTAAGGTGATGTATGAATGATAGTATTTGAATTGTTTGATATTATTCACGGATTGAATTTACACATATAAGTTGCACAACTATATAGCTTAATTCTCCTAAATACCACACAATTTAATTAGTTTATAAATTGTTATAAATTATGTAATATTTATGAAATATTATTTATTTAATGCAATGGCGATTGGGTGCATATAGAAAAGTTATATATGTACGAATCGATATACGATATCGATACACATTTAAATACGATTTAAATCATATTAATTCGCTGACTATTTGGCCTGCCATAGAAGCATGGGAGTTGGTTTGAATTCAGATCCAGATCTAATTAAATGATAAATGGAGAAATGGTAAAACTAGTAGAAATTATCTCCTACACTCTTTCTATTTGAACCATAGTCTATCATCAATTTTCATTCTTGATGCTCCTTCATCATTAATCGAACTCAATCCCCATTCACCCATAAATAGCCAACACCCATAGGTGAAAACACATCAAAATAAAATAAGAAGTGGTACACTAGATCGTTGCGAGGTCTAATGGTTGATTCAAGCAGAATTTAGGAGATCTCACAAATCAAGATGCATTTAGGAAAGTTCTTTGAGATATGATTTCTATTTTTCATTTTACATCTTGTGTGTCATATAATCAACTATAGAACAATATTATAGAAAACCCGAACATTTTAAAGGAATATTCTAACTCAAAATTCATAAGTGATATTAAGCATAGTATGTCAATCCTAAATTAATATTCAAACCTTAGTTAAGAAGCTTTAAATTGGAAATGTTCCAAACATCAAGGTTGTGGCTGATTCAGTCAAAAGGCTAAGTATATCATCTTGAATATCACCACATCAAAAGCTGCATATATTTATATATATATATATATATATATATATATATATATAGTGTGTGTGTGTGTGTGTATGTATGTATGTATGCATGTATGTATGTATAATGCTTAAATTTATAACTAAGTTAGGGGTTATTCCAAGTGTTGAGAATCTCATAACATTGTTACGTGATAACAATGCCATGATATAGATCGCGAAAGAACTAAATGCTTAGTAGAAGTTAATAAACATACTCCAAAAAGTTTCACATGATAAAGGTAGTTTACCAATGTTGAAGAGAGTTGACTAACAGAGTAGATAATTAAGACAATATAGCATATACATTCATTAAGGGACCAGCTCAATCGTTTTGAGAAAATGGATCAAAGAAATGAGATTAAGATTCGATAATTAACCCCAAGTGCAAGTTGAAGATTGCGAAAGTTGGTGATATGCCCTAGGGGTAATTATGTAATTTCTTACATACATCTAACTTTGTAATCAATCTTGCTCATAATTAAGATGTTTAATTTCTATTATATACTTAGTTATATAGTTATATGATCAATTGAGCAATTTAGCTAAAGCTTATAAATAGAAAATCCGTAAATAATATGTTATGTGATAATAGTTATAAATAGTTGTAATCATGAGAAAATTACTAGAACATAGAATAACATATTGTTTTAAATATCATGTTCAAGATGTTCCGAAAAAGGATATTGATACATTCGTTGAGACCGGAGTACGTAACACTTCCTAAATGTTAAACTATGTTTTATTCATGGCAGCCCGGGGAACTAAGGAGTTACGTTCTTGTAATTATTAGGAATGACTCACCCTAGAGTTTCTGTTGGTTCATAACAACTTAGTTAAACAGGAAATCTCGAAGTGACGATATCACACAATTCTCTCTATTTGAGAATACTATTGAACTTCTACGTGGATATTCCACTTTAACTACAGTTAAATCATGGCATACCGACCATCCAGCGACTATAGTTTGGTCTGAGTAGAAGCATAGGAAATGGAACATTAGTCAATAGAGAATTTTCCTCCTCAATTGTATAAGGTTATTTAATTGTAATCAACTCAAAGTCAAAATCTATGACCAGAATAGAATGATTAATAATCATATTGAATCAAAGACTTCGTTTATGGGCTAATATTCTTTTCTAGAGTAGAATGGTTAATACTAATATCCACTCAAAGTAAAAATCTCTAACCATGGTAGAACAGTTAATTATAATATTAAATCAAAGTCCATATCTCCTTTTCCACATCATAGTCCATTCCTATACGGTTGCTTCTATAGGTTGATCGTCTAATTCTGTTAAGAAATGAAGGAGATATGCCGATTTGAAGTTTGATGTTGAATGCTGCAACTTGTGTACGGGAATTTCACTATGGCCTCTTACTATCCGTCTTGCTGCGCCCATTTCATCTCCAGTTTTTCCCACAAACTTATATGTACGCGTATTACTCATGTATGCTTCAATTTTTCGCTATTTTCACTTGATTTGGGTGAGAAATGAGCAAGATATGACATTTGGAATATTTTGTCTATAAGAGGGAAAAGAGAAAAAGAGAGGAAGAAGAAGAAGACATTTGTTTCTGGAATTGAAATTGTATGCGATTTGGTTTTAAATATAAGGAGGGAAACAACTATCAATTCAAAATCTCAAAGCTCAGTTAGCTCTGAAACTTGTTTTGCTCGTCTCTCCTTTATATGACTTCCAAACTGAACAAATAAATATACTACGCAAATAGGAAAAATGAGTTGGTTGCAATGACGTTGGTTTCATCACCAAATTCTAAAGTCTAAAAAAAGGCCAATTTTTCCCATTATTATTTTTAATTTATTTTATTAACACATTAATTTAGTTATTTTCATATCATTATATTATTAACATTTAATTATAATATTTACCAATTTATTTTGAGTATTACATTCTGCTTCCCTTAAAAGATTATCATTCTCGAAATTCCCAAATGACAAGGAATGTTTTACACTCTTGAGGTGCATGTAAATATGCATATTTTAACCACCATACTTATTCTTTTTAAATTAAATAAATGATCATATTGGGTATTTTAACTTGTTTAAACCAAAATTCATATTATTTGAAATTGTCACATATTCATCTTCATCCAGGGGCAAAATGGTCATTTTTGTGCATATATTAATTTGAGAACATTTAATTGGAAACTTTTATATTATTTTGTAGGAAATTACACTTAATTACAAGTGAGTTCATGAAGGAATATGCGTGCACAAAATGAATACAAAGGAATGAAGATGGAAATAATTCAAAGTGAAGAACATGGAGGACCCCACCTACCCACTACCTAATGTACAAATTAAAGGCTAATGCACATGCTAAAAGACATTTAAAGCTTCATGTACATTTAAGTGAGGGATTATTAAAGCTAATGATGACTTGGCCACCAAACTTCCTCCAAGGGCATTTTGGGTACTCCCCAAAAATATGCATTAGGGTTTCTAACTTGTATAAATACCCCTTATGTTTCATGTAGCCATCTTCCTCTTAGTTAGTCAGTTTTAGTTTAGAAAATAAATCAAAGTTCTCTTTCTTTCCATGGCTACTTAGCCATTTTATTTCATGTAATTTTCTTTTCTTTTATGCAATGTTAATTCTCTTTTATTTACATGCTTCTTCTCTTCTTATGTAATAGTGTAGATTTACCTTTATGCAATTAGATTAGTTGTCTTTTCCATTAGCTTTCATTTTCCTTTCTTTTTTGCTTTCATGTTGCTTTCTACATTTGTTGATTTGATAACAAATATGAGAGCTTAATCCCTACAATTTAGGGGTAATGAATCTCTCTAGTATGTAGATGCAACATTTTGATGTTTATACCCTCTTTTTGTGCTTTAATAGAAACACTTGAAGTGGTTTAATGATGTTGTTTAGCTTTGAATTTGATAGTCTATGTTGTTCATAACAAATAGGCTATGCTTAAACAAACATAACACAAATTGCCACTTCACCTAAATATGATTATGGCAAAGAAGTGAATGTTGAAATTGAAATTTGATAGCCTATATTTCTAAACAATAGTTAATAGGCTATGCTTAAAATAGATTTTTATTTCAACTTTGTTGTCATATATCATGAGAGTTAAATGTGTATTAGTGGTTGTGTTATAGTTTGATGGTTTATATTAGGCTAATTAATATCACAAATATATCATACTTATGATAAGCACATCAACTAATTACGCTAATGAAAAGAAAAGAGATATCATAACTTCATTTTGTTAATTTATATGATCTAGAAAGTGGATTTATCTCTAAATTATCCCCAAACTCTCATATTTTTATCAATTTTCTTTTAGTTAGTTAGTTAATTTTCTAGCTTTAACTTTCACTCGACTTTGGTTTAATTTGATTGAGTAGGAAATTTAAATCAATCAATTCCCTACGGATCGACCCGTATTCGCCACGTGCTACATTCGTACACCGTGCGCTTGCGGTTATTTTTATTTCAAATTTCGTTCGACGGTTTTCTAAACCGATAGAATTTCGGTCGTCCGAACAAGTTTTTGACGCCGTTGCCGGGGAGTTGTTTTGATTTTAAATTTTTATTCTTCGGATTATTCTTCTTTGTTTGATTTTTGTGTGCTTTTTATTTTGTGTGAGTTTACATTTTCCTTGTAAAGAAAAATTTGTGTGTTTGTGTGTGTTGTTCTTGTTTTCTTTTCATTTGCATATTAAAAAAAAAACAAGATCACAATTCAAAAAAAAAAAAAAAAAACTGCTCATTGCATTTCTGTTTTCTGCTACAATTTCTGTTACAATTTTCAAAACAACTTCTGTTTTCTATTACAAATTCTGTTTTTTTTTTCCTCCTCTCTGTTCCTCTGTTTTGCACATCTGTGCACATACCAGTGCAGACAGCAGCTACCACACCTTCTTGCAACCATCATCTTGCTTCAACACTTCACTGTCACACCTTCACAACTCCCCTTCACCATCCATTCATCTACAGTCCACATCCCGACCTTCGACCAACCCCAAACTGCTTGCTTCAACCACTGCTGTTCCCTTCTACCATCCACACTTCACCACATCTTCACATTCCCTCTAACCTGACATATACTCCTACCTGCACAGTGCCATCACCAGTTACAACCACTGTAACTCCAACAATTTCAGCTGCCTCACCTCACCAATACCTTCCATTCATCACCAACATACAAAACTCCAACATCACTTCCAATTGCCATCAACTCATCAACACAAACTGCACAACATACTTCATCACTTCCTGACATCAAACCTCTTCCACCATTCACTTCCATACAACCCCACAGTCACAAACATACCATCAACCTCCCTTACTGCTACATCAGTTCAAACAACGGATTTCACTTTCCTGTCACGACAACATTACTGCCCCTCAGTCCACTTACCAGTTCAACCACCTCGCCCGATTTCCCTCCTCTACTGCATACAAACCCCACCATCCTTCAAATAGCCTCTGTTCCAACCTCTACTTCATCACGCAACATTGCATTTGCATCTGCTACTGTCAACTTCACTTACCTTCTCCCTGTCACATTCCTCTTTGACCACAAACTGTAACAGTCCAATCCAATACAATCATCACTGTGCTGACCATCTCAACATCACCATATAACCACCCTGTTCATTCATACCACAGCCACCTCCTCATTCAACATACCACGACAACTCCATCAATAGTCAACCACCAGAACCACTTCAATACCTCCATCCTTGCAAACATACAACAAAACGTTCCACTGAAGCTACACCTTCACTGCTTCACCTTGACAACCCGCAACGACCACGCACAATTTCGTACAAACGCCACCCTTCAACATACTATCAACAACCACCAAATCCACCATCCTCTCCTTGTTAATACCTGTGCACATCAACTTGCACAGCAACCACAGTTAACCTCCTGCCTTGTGCATTACTGTCGGCAATTCACCACCAATCTTCCCTCCCCGTAATCTCACAACAACAATCATTTCCTCCTCTACAAAACAACGCATCCTCTTCCATCCCGACTTCCTCTACAAAATTGCCACTCCATCCAGTTTTGCCACATACCCAGTCACCCCACCCCTGATCATCATTGTACAACCATCCTAACCCAAACACAGCACCACACATTGCTGCTGCATTTCAACAATACTTATATCACTTCTTTCACTTTGCCTCCGCATCCCAAACAACCATCAACGTCGCTTCAACCAACCCACTGCAGAGACCACCTCCAACCTGACTACCAATACCACATCTCTGATACAACTGCAAACAATTCACAACATTACACTATACTTCAGCCACCAAAACATCTAACTACAACATTACCTTACCACTGAACCACTGTCACCTCTGCAGTTTCATCACTACAACACTCCCCCAACAACCAGTAAACACATCTCCACCTTCAATTTCAACCGTCATCTACCAGTTATCACTGCACGAACATAATTCTAGCAGTAATCATCTTCCACTATACAAACCACCCCTTACTTCAATAGTCAATCTTCCCCAAATCACCACTCAACAGCCTCGCCTCCATTACCGTTCACGACCGCTCCTCCTCGAGCCATCACCTGACTGCGAACTCCGTTCCTCCAACATTCAAACCACAATCACGAGCAAACGGCAGCGACCAAAAACACGACCTCGAATTCAAACCGCCTCCTCAACAATAGCCATCGCAACCCATCTCGAACCCAGCTTTAATCGCGAGCAGCTGTGCACAGTTTTGCAACCTTCGAACATAAGCAATTTTGAATTTGTTTTGTGAATTGGATTTTTTTTTTTTGTGATTTGAGAGTGATTTCTGTTTTGAACTGTGAATGTGAATTGCGGTAGTCTTTTATTTGGGCCGGGTGTGTGTATTCAGTTTGGGCCGAGTTAAAAAAATTGGTGGGTTTGTTTTCATTTTTTTTTTACTTTTTGTTTATCTAGTTTTAAGTTTAAAGTTTTTTTTCCTTCTTCTTCTTATTTTTTTTAATCCCTTCTTTTAACCTAAAAAAACGAAATGTTTTAGGTTTCATTTGTGTAGTGAATTTGGCTTTGTCAAGTGAATTTGGTATTTCAATTGTTTTAGTTTTTCTTTAACATATATATAAAATATATATTAAAAAAAATACTTGTATATATATCTTGTTTTAGTTTCAGGTTGCCAAAGCAGATTGGAAAATTGCTTGCTTTGCTGAGCTTGCCAAAAAAATAACTGCTTGCTTATTTACAATTTTTTTTTAATTTGCCATGCATTGTTGTTTGCTTGCATATATTTAAAAAAAATCAAACATCCAAAAAAAACACAAAATCCATTCGTAGTTGCATTGTTAATACACGTTTATTTCTGCTTTGCATTTTATCTTAGAATTTGTTAAAATAACGGATAGACATCGATAACACTTAATTGTATATTGACAAGTTGTCTTCTTTGAACAATTTAATTTCTTGGTGTCTAGGCTACGACAGAGTAATAACCATTTATAAATATTACGGTGATTCGTAAATATTATAGTGGTTGTTCCTCCGAAGGTACTTAAACCTTCGGCTGCATTGCTACGGTGATTCGTGGTGCACCGATAAATCCTGTCCGTTACCTGGCTGAGAACTATCTTGTTTATTTAAGACAGCGTGTGACTATACAATTTTGGGTTAACTTAGGATAAATCATTTGTAATTAACCCTTACATTCATTTAGTTGCATTATTTCGTGCATATTTAAAAAAAAACAAAAAAATTCAAAATCCGAAACTAAAAATATTGTAAATATTCCTTTTATTTTTCTTTGAAATCTTTAAATCCTTTTCCTTTGAAATTTCAAAAATCCAAAAAATTTAGAAAAACAAAAGTCCAAAAAAATATATAAAACTTTTTCTTAAAAAAAAATTGAAAATCAAAAAACAAAACAAAAATCTATTTTCCATTTTGAAAAATAAATTCCACTTGTAAATATTTTTCTTTATAAAAAAAAACAACAAAAAAAATCTTGAAAATGTCCGAGTTTCCTCTCTCTTACTCACTTGAATTTAATTGTGAAAATCAATATAATCCATATGAGTTCACTCCAAATTCGTATGGATATTTTAACAACAACTTTTGTGTAAATAATTCAAATTTCAAACAACAAAATTTTCAAAATGATGACCAACCTTCGACTCTTGAAAATAGCATTGAAATGATTTCATCTTTACTCGAACTTTCTACACGACAAAATCAAGAGATAAATGATTTATGTAATTCTTATTTGTGTAATAACTCGAGTCAAGGATTTCAAAATTTGAATTCAATTCCAAATTCAAACGATTATGATTATAACCCATGCCAATTTAATTTCGAACTCCAAAATGAATTTCAAACTCAACATGAAAATAGGAACAACTTTTCAAACGAATTTGGCAATGGGAATAATCTTAACCATGTTACAAGTGAAAATTTTTGTTCTCAACATATCCAAATTGAAAATTCTCAATTTAATAACTATAAATTGGATTTCGTTGAACAAATGAATGAAATTTATGATGATCACATGGATTTGTTGTTTGAAACATATACGAAACAACGTGAAAAACAAAATCAAATCCCAACGTGTGAGGAGTCAAATAATAATCCATCTTTTACCACAATTGATGATTTTCAAATAACAACTTTTGAAACTGAAAATGATGATCTTAATGAAGTTGTTGAAAACATGGTAATTGAGTTGGATTTCAATTCTTTTGAGGGTGTGGAACCAAATTTAAAATTCAATCTTCCTTTTCTCGATTTCGAAAATTTGAATACAACAGCTTTGGATTTTGAACTTGAGATACACAATGAAGTTGTTGATAATCCAACAAAGGAAGACGAATCTAACGAACACGATTTCTTTGGACTTTTTGAATATGAGTTGTTGGATTCCAAGGGGACGATTTACATCACCATTTTGAAATCGATAATTTTGAAGAAGTTTTCAATGATAAGTTTGAATTTCAATTTGGTGAAAATAAACTTGAATTTTAATCAACTGTTTTATCAACTTTAAAACTCATCGAAAACAAAACAACTCATTCAATTTTCAATAAAACGACATTCATTTTTCCAAATCAACATTCAACTTCGAAATTTTTTACGGTTTGGTTTTTCGTGCTTAAGCCGTGTCTCACACATTTGACGAGACAAATGAATCGGTCTTTAGAAGACCGTTTCATTTACTTTCTGACTGTATACTTTCTCATCTCTTGTAAATAATAATCTTTCTTGTAAATATTGGATTTTTATTTTATTTTTCTCCTTACACTTGGGTTAACTGTGGGGACACAGTCAAAATCAAGTGTGGGGGGAGACTCATCTTCTTCTTGATTTTTCAGGATTAATTTTTCATTTTTCTTTTTCATTTTTCTTCCAAAAACTCAAAAAAAAAAAAATCCAAAAACAAAAGAAGAATTTTTTTTGAGCGTTTTTGATTTATTTTTAAAGAAACACCATAGGATAAATATATGGTTTTGGTTTATTAAATTGAAATTATTGAAAATTTATTTGTCTTAACAAAAATAAAAATGAAGTTGTATTATAAATAACAATGGTTTAACTAGTATATAGGAAGATTCATACGTGTTAATTATGAAATACATCCCAATTGAAAATCTTTGTTTTAAAAGTGGTGAATTTAAAGTAAAGGATATAACATTTTTTTGTCTTCTAAGTTAAATGGTGCTAAGATGATTTTGCAAAACTCTCTCTCTCTCTTAAAAAATAAAAATAAAATAAAAAAAATAACATCCAAGGTATTCGCTCTCATTTAAAAGTCCTCACGGTTATGCATGGGTGAATTACTTGGAATCTTTGATAAAGATTTTGTGTTTTCATACTCATTTAAAAGTCCTCACGGTTATGCATGTATGTAACACATGTAAAAAAAATAGACTTAATAAAAACCACCTACGGTCGATAGGTGTATGCACGAAAGTGTGTGCACTCGCCATACTCTGTACTCCCCTCACATAAGTCCGAAAGGCAGTGCATGGGTGGTATATCTGGCCTCAGTTTACCTGAGCTAGGTGCGTAATTTTTCTTGCAAATAATGAGAGAGCAAGCAATTGAAATCCTAGCACTATTTTTACTTATTTGATTTGATTTGTTATTGAAAAGAAATGAAAATACCACTTTGATAAACTTTAATAATCAACTAAGGATCCATTTTATAATTACACTTTGTTATCAACCGAAACAACAAATTAAACTATTGTCTATTCGTTATGATAACTTGATTTTTGTTGAAAATTTTGACGAGTAAATGACATAAATTTTCAAGATAATAACCAAAACCTATATTTAACTTATTTGTGTCAATTTAAAAATAAATCCTTCATTTGTAAATATTTTCAAAAATTTGCATTCATCTCTTTGTAAATAAATCTTGCATTTTGTAAATATTTTCATCATGCATTTCGATTTTGTGGGTAGTATTCGCTGAAAACCCTCACGAGACAACACTCGTCCTACTGGGGACACCCAGAGGTTTAACGGCTTATTGCATACGCTCAGTGCAATCGTGCTCCCTACGAAAACGGATTTACCTTAGTTTTAGTTTATTCGAGGACGAATAAAAAGATAAGTATGGGGTTATTTGATGTGCATGTAAATATGCATATTTTAACCACCATACTTATTCTTTTTAAATTAAATAAATGATCATATTGGGTGTTTTAACTTGTTTAAACCAAAATTCATATTATTTGAAATTGTCACATATTCATCTTCATCCAGGGGCAAAATGGTCATTTTTGTGCATATATTAATTTGAGAACATTTAATTGGAAATTTTTATATTATTTTGTAGGAAATTACACTCAATTACAAGTGGGTTCATGAAGGAATATGCATGCACAAAATGAATACAAAGGAATGAAGATGGAAATAATTCAAAGTGAAGAACATGGAGGACCCCACCTACCCACTACCTAATGTACAAATTAAAGGCTAATGCACATGCTAAAAGACATTTAAAGCTTCATGTACATTTAAGTGGGGGATTATTAAAGCTAATGATGACTTGGCCACCACACTTCCTCCAAGGGCATTTTGGGTGCTCCCTAAAAATATGCATTAGGGTTTCTAACTTGTATAACTACCCCTTATGTTTCATGTAGCCATCTTCCTCTTAGTTAGTCAATTTTAGTTTAGAAAATAAATCAAAGTTCTCTTTCTTTCCATGGCTACTTAGCCATTTTACTTCATGTAATTTTCTTTTCTTTTATGCAATGTTAATTCTCTTTTATTTACATGCTTCTTCTCTTCTTATATAATAGTGTAGATTTACCTTTATGCAATTAGATTAGTTGTCTTTTCCATTAGCTTTCATTTTCCTTTCTTTTTGCTTTCATGTTGCTTTCTACATTTGTTGATTTGATAACAAATATGAGAGCATAATCCCTACAATTTAGGGGTAATGAAGCTCTCTAGTATGTAGATGCAATATTTTGATGTTTATACTCGCTTTTTGTGCTTTAATGGAAACACTTGAAGTGGTTTAATGATGTTGTTTAGCTTTGAATTTGATAGTCTATGTTGTTCATAACAAATAGGCTATGCTTAAACAAACATAACACAAATTGCCTCTTCATCTAAATATGATTATGGCAAAGAAGTGAATGTTGAAATTGAAATTTGATAGCCTATATTTCTAAACAATAGTTAATAGGCTATGCTTAAAATAGATTTTTATTTCAACTTTGTTGTCATATATCATGAGAGTTAAATGTGTATTAGTGGTTGTGTTATAGTTTGATCGTTTATATTGGGATAATTAATAGCACAAATATATCATACTTATGATAAGCACATCAACTAATTACACTAATGAAAAGAAAAGAGAGATCATAACTTCATTTTGTTGATTTATATGACCTAGAGAGTAGATTTATCTCTAAATTATCCCCAAACTCTCATATTTTTATCAATTTTCTTTTAGTTAGTTAGTTAATTTTCTAGCTTTAACTTTCACTCGACTTTGGTTTAATTTGATTGAGTAGGAAATTTAAATCAATCAATTCCCTGCGAATCGACCCGTATTCGCCACGTGCTACATTCGTACACCGTGTGCTTGCGGTTATTTTTATTTCAAAATTCGTTCGACGGTTTTCTAAACCAATAGAATTTCCGTCGACGAACAACTCTCTCTTGTCACACAAATATATAATAAACATACAAATCCAACCATTCATCTAACCAAATCATCCATATAACAAAGAAATAAATTAAACTAAGCATCCATGCATAATATACAAAATCAAAAATTAAATTTCTTCAAATACTAATTAGCTGGGATACCGTTTGCTTGCATAAACGCCATGGGGGCCTGGGCATCCCTAACCTCAGTGCCCTCAACATTGCCCTTTTAACTAAATGGCTCTGGAAATGTCTCTGCCCAGATCACTACATTTGGAAAGATTTGGTCCTTTCGCAATACTATCGCTCCAAAACCCACCTTATCCTTCACTATCCTCCAAACATAAAACCCTCACCTTTTTGGGCGGGAGTGATTCAATGCCTACCTCGTGTCAAATCTCTATTCCACATAACCGTTGGCAATGGTGAAAACAGCTCCTTCTGGTTTGACACGTGGCTTGATCAGCTCCCCCTCGCCAAAGTCTTACATAATCTCTTCCTCCACTCGACCGATCCTTCGATTACAGTCAGTGATTGTGTTCACCTTGGCCCTGACTCTCTTTGCCCTTCCTCTCTTTTCAGCCCTGCCACCTTCTCCGACCTCATCTCTGCCTCCATCATCCTTCGATCTACTCTCCTCTCCCCCCATCCTGACCGTGTCATCTGGGCGCTTGCATCCTCCAAAGGATTCACTGTAGCCTCATGCTACGCCTTTCTGACCAACCCCGGTTGCTCCTTCGGTTTCTCCAGACTCTGGAAATGCCCAATTCAGCCCCGAGTCATTTTCTATCAATGGTGTCTCTCTCACAACCGCGTCAACACTAAAGATCGTCTCACTCGTTTTCTTACCCAAATCAATCCACTTTGTGTCTTCTGCTCGGAACATAATGAAAGCATCCACCACCTGTTTAGTCAGTGTGACACCACCTACTCGGTTTGGGCCGCCTCTAGCGCCCATACACTTGGTTTTGTTCCTGACAGGCCCATCATTTTCGATCACTGGCAGAACAACTCGCATGATCCCAATCTCGACATACTCATTTCTATCTTCTGTTGGTGTATTTGGAAAGAGAGAAATGCTCGGGTGTTTGGTAAACCTACATCACATCTTGATGGCCTATGCAGGCGTATTTCTCACCTATTCAATCAATATACAGGTTGCAGCCACTCAGCGCCTTTCAGGCTTCGCTTACCCTATCGCAATCCGTCGCCGGCTAGCTCGCAATGCAGTAGTACAGATTTCCCTCCTGGAGGTGCTTGATAGCAGAAGACTTTAACTCCCTAACAGCTTGCTGTTTTGTTTTGTTGTTCTGGTTCTTTTGCTAGTTCGTAATATGACTTTGGGGTTTTGTAGTAGTTTTTATTTTGCTGATGGTGCTACCGATCAAGCATGTTGATCGGATATTATACTGCTTTTTATATATATAATTATATTTCTAACCGGCTATGTAGTCTCGCGCTACATACCCGTCTTTCTCCACAAAAAAAAAATTCTTCAAATAGGTGCGCATGTTCTATTAGCACATATATACCTACGTGGCGAAAATACAACCAACAATATGACATCATGATATATATACAGATAACATATGAAATTATATATAAAACATCTAACATTTGGGCCCTCCTATATGAATGAGATAATATGACATACAAAGTATGATGTAAGAATTCTAGGGTGATCATATAAATTCTGTATGTATGCACAACCAATAACACTAGCATATCACATGGTGAACATATATATACCTATAAATCATGAAATCACATCATAAAAAACATATCAAGAAAATAAGAAAATCCCTAAAATAAATAGAACAACAATGAATTCAAGCAATAACTCAACCAAACCTAGATATTAATTAAACTAATAATCGATCAAATGGAAAAGACTTTGGAAAGAAATCAAATTGAAAAGATGTAATAGTCCGCAAATCCGTATTCCTTGAATAGACACTAATCTCCATCGATTAACTCAAGATGAACGGAAATACGAATAATTAGGGTTAAAGAAAAAGAAAGAGGTAGAAGAAGAAAGAAAAAGATAGAACAGAACAATATCAGAATCTCACAATTCGCAGCGGAACAACATATAATAGATAAATGAATATTCATTAAAACAAAAAGAACTGTATTTTTATATATTACATCGCATTACATTCATTATCAGAGTTTACAACAACAAACTGCGGAAAAGAAATACTATACTTAGTAATATGCTACGCCATCCAGCTTGCCTCCAGATTCTGTAGCAACTCCCGAATCCAGAATGACCTGATAACCTTAACTCTAGACGGCCCGTGTGGAAATTGGTGGGCACCCAGAGTTTAGGAAGGGAAACAATAAACTCTAGGTCAGTCATGTGACTGGTGTGAGAACTTAAAACAGTTATGTATCTTTGAAACAAGAACAGGAGAAATTTAAAGATCAATTCGCAATGTTTTTTTGAAAATGTAACTACCATAAGACCTCCCACCACACACACAATGCAAACGCAGACTTGGAGGAGATTTCTTCTTATGTTAGTCAAAGATGCTTACTACGCAAAATCAAATCATTTTTGATATTATTATTAGTGCATAGTGTAGAAAACATTTCGAAAATAGAATATAAATCTTAGCCAGCATAGGTACCATTATATTATGCCTACTATAGCTACCATATTAGATGGCAGGTTCTACAACTAAAACCGTACAAGGTTCGTATTGTTTCTTTGGAATTCCAACAAATGGTCAGGCCAAGGAACTTCCCATTGCCACATGGAAACGCCTCTGGAAAGATGCCCCGAGAACCTAACCGGATCTTTGCCAACACAAGGTCGGGTTACACCTAACTGGGTAACTACTGACATGAATATGTCATTCCCCGATCGTAACCGATCTATATCCGAGGATCCTTGATTTCCAACAACCACAAAGCAATAAATTTGCAGCAACAACATAGGTTAAGTATCTGGGCTCCATACCATGATACCACCTCTATCCAGAAGGAATGGCATACACTAAAGGGGCGCTACCCCCTAATAACCTTGTCGCATCCTTCCTGTTTTGACCATTTTCGGGGTGTGAGGTCCGACGAAGTCTCGTCCACAAAGCCACGCTTTATACAAAAGCTGTGCTTTGATCTTCAAATGCTCAACAGCACTTCGTATGCCACATTACAAATTTGGGAATGTATCACTAGTAACCATCAACTATATAACCTCTAAGGGTGTTAAGCTAAGAGAATAAATTCTCCGTCGCCAACGGAAATATATTTGATAGAAACCAGCTTTACATCTCAAATTGTAACGTCAGACACACCTCCATACAAGTCCGTTCCGGGATCGAACGGAACCGAAGGCACTTACAAAGAAGTCCTTGCAATCCGGATATTCAATAATCACGACCGGACTTCCCATCACAAAGGGTAATAAATTTCTATATTGGGGATCAGCCGATGCAGAAACATTCGATGGTAATCCTTCCATTTTCACAAATATCCGGTCTTCAACACCGGTCATCAATGTTATCTATTACGACGTATCACATATTCGGAATGGGTTATACGACCCCAAGGTCCTTTCCCGGCTAACCCGAATATTGACCAGTTATTTTTAAAAATAAGTGTAGCATTCAAATTCAAGCAATCACAACAAATACCTATTTAAAAGTAAATATTGATAGTCGGTTATTTAACAATCAACAAGTATGCACAACATCACCAGATTCCAAATAATTTTCCAAATTATTTATCTTCCAAAAATATCTTTACAAGATATATATATATATAAATAATTTCCATACTTCAAAAATAAATCGATATTTATTTTTAAACCAATTTTCCCAATTTCATTTATAAATTCCATATTGAATTTACATTTCCTAAATATCTGTGAATATACGATTTTCAAATCGATTTCAAATATTCACTTTCAATTTATCTTTAAAAAGATAATTCTCAAAACGTTCATTCCATATTGGAAAACATTTCCCTACTTATTAAATAATAAGTAATTCACAAATCTATTTATTTTCAACGCTTGGAAAATATTCAATACACTTAAGTTAATATTAAGTATATATTTCATTTCTTAAGGAAAACATCCTATTAAACCCATTATTTGGGTCAAAACAAATGTTACGTAAAACATCGTTACGACAACCCAAAATCACTAGTATAAGGATTCGAATTTAAGATAGATATATAAATCCCAATACTATATGAAACATTTCCTTTCGGAAATCATCTACTATAACAACAGTGTTATAGTCTACTATTTCCTTCTATTTCTCGAAAACATCTTTTTCAACAATGAATGTTGAAATCTATGGTTTCGATAGTTAATACATTTTAAAACAACTTTTAAAACAATTAACTTTATTTTAAAATTTCACTTCTCCAAATCATACCCGTTTTATTCAATAATATATTCACTGTCCAATATCGTGAATATACTTTATTTTCCCAATTCAATGTTTCTACACATTTATCAAAGATTTTCCATAGTCCAAAATCGTGGATATAATTCCTTTAATAATTTCTATGTTTGCTTATCAAATTTATTTGATTACGGATTTATAAAACAACGTTTATAAATTTCATCTCTATTTCATAACTACTTTGATTTATAAATCTCCTTTAATAACCAATTCTATTTATATTTCGTTTACATGTCGAATCCAACTTATAAGTAAATTACTTATAATCCATTTATTCACAAATCCATTCTTTTATATCATCATTAATTTATAAATCTAAAACTCTAATTTACTTATAAAACTAGGTACAACTTTATTTTAACACTTATAAAAGCTCGTTTGATAATTCCAATATCTTTAACTTATAAAATATCAATATTATAAATCTTTTATATAAACCGTTTAAAATAATTCAAAAATCCCAATTTAAACTATTTATAAATTTGTCAGCTGCTTATTTCAAAAATCATGCTTTGGTTATATTTCACAAAAATCCAAATTTTTATAACATAAAAACTATAACGTTTTAATTATTTAAAATGAATCAATTCGAAAATTTAATAAACGTATAATCTCAAAAATCACTTTAAAAATCCCTTAAAAATCAAAATCGTTATTTTTAAACTTCAAAAATAGATCTGATGATGCAACATACCAAATAATCAATCACGGCATCCAAACATCATATATCATCATATGATAATCAACAAATATCACACTATATGTAAATAAATAAATACGGTTGAGGAATCCAGTTGGATCCCTCCAACCTATTTTCCCTGCATCCACAGATGTTAGCACAATACCAATCCCGTTTCAAGACGGGATATCGCGGTATATGGGATTTATAAAATATTATCCGCTTAATAGGAGGCGCAATAGGGTCTCATCCGCTATATAATGCGGGAAATCAACAACTCCAATATATACATTTGCCAATATATATATATATATATATATATATATATATATTGCTATATATAGATATATCCTATTATATCTAATATCACAACCAAACAGCAATCAATAACTGCAATCCAAATTTTCAATTTGAGTGAGAAGATCTCACCTTTGATTTTATTTTGCAATCCATTTCCATCTTGACTCGATTTTTCTTGATTTATACCTTGTATAAATATTATGCAAATAAATTAACATTCGAACCAATCAAATAATCAATTTTCGTTTTGATAGTTTTAATTAACCAATTTCTCCTTTTATAATTTTATTTAACTACAATGTAATTTTTTTAAAACTAAATTTCCTTTTATAATTTATTTTTTTAATGCCAAAAATTAAATGAACCATTTATACAAATTAATTCCGCTAGTCGAAAATAAATTTCCATTTCTATTTAATTTTAACTAATTCCTTTTAATAAATTTATTTAACTAATATTCAAAATATAAATCAACCCTTAATTACCATTTTATAATTCGATTAAATTTTTGAACTAACTTACCTTTATTAAATCTTTTAGTAACAAAAATAGTTTAGATAGGTAAATTTACACACTTTAATTTCCATAATACCTCATTATAAAATAAATTAGTTAAGTTATACTTATTTAATTTATGAACTGTATATTTGTAAAATAATCTATATAGGCTTCATAAAAAAAATCTATTTCATATAATACATTTATATTTTATTTTCTGTAAATAAATAAATAGTAATACCAATCTTCTATTTTTTTACTGTAAAAATTATACATATATTTTCTGCATGTATATATAAATTTTAAAACTGCATACGCATATATTTCAATTGTATATATTTATGTATATATATATATTTCTTAAACCTAAACAGAAACTCTTTTTTTTTCTTACTGTATTTAAATTAAATTTTAAAAAACAAAATTTAAAAAAAAAATTACCTCACTGCAAACGATGTCGAACCCAGCTCACATCGAGGCCGACGTCATCGCCATAATCGCGAAACCCATCGACCATTGCTTGCCTCGCCACAGCCTCGAGCGTGCGCGCACCACCAGTTTTCATGGAAACCCTAGCCCTTGCTCTCGCCATTGCCAAATTGCGACGTCGCTTCAATCCCATTGTGACTTCGCCGAGCCATAGCCGTTGACGAGATCTCCCAAGCCCTAACTCGAGCATTGTCGAGCGCCTTGCCGAAATCGCCGCCATCATCCATACGCGTGCGCGCCTACGTGCGCGACCTTCCCCCTTGAATCGCGTCGCGACCCCAGTAGCTGTCCAGATCTCGTGGCCCCTTTCTTTTATTTATTTATTTTTAATTGTGAATTTGAAGAGGGGAAGTTCGGCCATTAGAAACGAAAAGAAGATTTCTTTTTTTTTTTGATTTCTGGCTTCGGCCATTATTTTAGCTGAGAGAAAAGGGAATTCGATTTGGGGAGAGGTTGGGTTTCCTTTTTTTCGAACGTATGAATTAGGGGAGCGGCCATTGATATATTTTACTGTGTTCGATTTGGAACAAAGGAGGGAGAGGAATATTTAAAATTGAAAGGGGCGTGGTTGCACGATTTTCTCCCGTGATCTTCTACGCGTTTTTAGGCGTAATTCAAGCGCGCGATTAAAGGAGATAACGTGATGTTTGTTGACCAATTTAAATTTAAATTTAAATTGAATCTGTTTTAATTTCAATGCGTTTACTCCCCGTGTGCTCACATAACAACTCCGAAAAATACGAAATTTGAAATCCGGTAATAATTCAATATTCCGGATCCAATGAAACTGGTTTCGTCGAATTCCGAGATTGTGTGAGAAATGACTATTTTTAAATATCGATTCAAACGATGTAATTTCAAAACTGATCAAATCACTTCCTAATTTATTTCTGAAGCTTCTATTATCTTCAGTATTATCTATATGAATTTTACAAGCCTTTGAAATATTTTAATCGGCTTAAAATTGAAGATTTAAATTTTTATTCAACTTTCAATAGATTAAATTTTATAATTTAATTGCCAAATTAATTCTAATAATTTGAAATTTAAATCAAGCCATCATTCAAATATTTAAAATTAATTAAATATTTTATTTTCAAATGTTCAAAAATTCTGGGTCGTTACAAAAGATTGGAACTACTCCACTTTCCAAGTGTCCTTATCCAAATCATTCTCCCAACTAAATCTAGAAAAATTTGCTACTGGTATAATCTCTTTCCTAAACATCAACTACAAACGTACATGCATGTCTACAACTTCTGCAATCTCTACTACCACCTCAAACAATGCATAACAAATTGCAACCTTAGCACAAACATGCCCACAAAAATTTGCAGTCTCTCACATCATTACTAACTGCACATACTTAACACCTAAATCACCCAGTAGTGATTTCTTCAATCCATCTTTCGGATTGCTATGGTAAGGCAACTCAAAAGTGGATGGTCTACTGGAACAAATCCAGAAGACTTAAATCACCAACTATTCCTTCTTTCTCTTAAATACATTCAAAATAATCGATGTCTTATCTTAGTGAACATAGCATCCTATCCAAATCTCAAATATAACTTGAGTGTTATCATTACGCTTATGGTATCACTTCCCCTAACGTCCAACAAGCTTGATATTCAAAGTATAGTCTTCTTAATTATCCAAACACTTCATCCTAAATTCTATACCTTACAGCTAAAAAAACATCCAAACAAGGTAATCCTATTCTACTTAACCAATGCAACCATAGTAATCAAATTCCTAAATATAAGTGGAGGTTTTTCCTAAGAAAAATGCTAACCTAAAATAGAGATAGAGTCAAAAGAATCGACTATATAATATATTGTTTACATACACCTCATATGCAATGTAAACTCTGTACGTTTAAGTTAATATTCCAAAAGAATTTCTTTGAATATATGGTCTCTCCTTAATTCGAGGGAAGATTGAAAAGAATCTATTGCTCCTTACTCAAAATCATATCCAAACTTCCAAATTCCATTTTTCATAAAACCGCCTCAGCATCTTCTATGTGTACAAACCATACACCTTCTAATCAGTCTTTCAGATAAATTTTTCTTCAATTACCATATAATACTTGAATTCATACCACTCTGTGGTACTTCTTTTATTACCTAGTATCTATTCAATTTAGCACACCTTTTCTTCAATTCCTCAAATCAGGTCAATCCTTTTAGTTCAAATTTTTTATCGAAATCCCTTATCTACACCAATCCAAAATACTTTTCATAATATTCTCATTACCAATCCAAATTGGTTTATAAATTTTGTACGAAATTACAACTCTATACCATTTCATTATTCTCCAAATCACATCTGTGTATAAAATTCCAAGTATTTCATCATGTTTATAGATAACACGAACTCATATGATCTTAACATCCATCCATATTTGAGTACTTTTATAAACTTATCTAATATACTAGAATAATTATCCTCATATAGTTATATACCAAATATAATCTAGAATTTCCTTTAAAATCGAGAATTCACGCTCAATATCCTTCACAACCAAAATCCAAGTTCAAATTATTTTCTAATAATAACCACCTAATATTTTCTTTCCCGTATATCATTTTACTGACTTATTATCTTCGTATCATGAAGGAGACAACACAACAGGGATGGTGCCTCTCCGTATATTTCAAATCAATATAGTACTCAATAATCATAATAACACCCTATGCCACAACATATCTAGGAACATCAGAAGAAGGAATAATGTCCTAGCATATTGAACATACCCACTAGCTCATGCCACATCCAATCCAATCCAAATAATATACTTGTAATAATATCTATTACTCAAATATTGAAAATTTATAACTATCGCCGCAAACATATACATCAAGTCAATAATCGCTTGCTTGGAGAACAACATCCATCCAAGCCATATAATATAAATAGTGTAATGTTACCCTCAACATCAAGTCAATGACATCCATCCTCAAATAACCTACATTTATGATATTATCAGACAATAACACATCCTAAATATCATTCACTTCCATTTTCGAACATAACCACAATGACATAGAAATAAAGAATGCGAATGTCAAATAATTCAAATTTCTGCACTATGGACTGATCACCGGTTCAGATCACATATAGCATCATTAGGTCACGGGGACCTTATCCTATAAAAAATCTAGGCCCTTAAAAAAAGTCATTATACAATTCTCCAAAATATTTCTATCAATTAGTTAACAGAATCCGATCAATTGAAATTCCAATATTCCTTATGCCTCTTTATACGGGACAAGCTTTCTTTTGTTAAATTGGAAATTATCTCATCAACCTTCTGATTCTCTTTTAGAGTCATGTGCCTAAGTGGTATGTCCATATATCTTGTTAATGCTTACTTCTTTAGGAAGGAAGTTTAGAATCTTCTTTAACAACATACAAATTTCTATGCCCATCTAATTCCATACGATTATCGGGATCATGACTTATGACAATGTTGTCTCAGTCTGCTAATCCTTATCCAAGTCATTTTCTTATCTTTATCCTTATTATCCCAAAACTAGTCATTCAATCTATTCCAAAGTAAATCAGTACATGTACCATGTTAGACTTACACTTGAACGACTTACCGTCACAGTCCTTATCCAAAATCATAACTCGTCTCTAATCAAAATCCACTTTGCCTTCTTTATAGCAGATGGTGGTTTATTTTCACTTCGGGCCATTTCCATTGCATAACCGTCCTCTTGCTTGTGTAATTGATAACCTATCAAGCAATTCTTTATTTGACCATTCAAAATTTCTTTTACTTTAAAAATAATAGTAAAACATTTTACGACCAGGTACTCATTACAACGTTAAAATTAAAACTTATTTTTTCGTTTTAAAATACATCATCACTTGTTAGAGTTTTGGTTTACAAAACAACTCATTTACTTAAAAGCCATTTGATAATTCTTTCATCAACGTTTCATTTTTTTATTTTTAACTTCAACAAATTAATATTAAAAATTAAAAATATATTTGAATTTTAAATAAATTATGGTTATTTCAAAAATACTCTTGCTTCTTTCCAAAATACCAGTTTCAATTAATTTATAATCATATTTTCACACACATATATATACATACATATATATACATATATACGTATGTATATATATAAAAGCTTGAATCAATTTATTTAACAAATACAAATTTTCAACCCTTTTAAATAACATATCCTATGTATATGAAAATATAATTTTAAAAATTCATTTTAGTTACTCACCATATTTTTATCAATTTAGAAAACCATTTTTGCGATCTCAAACCATGTATCTTTACTATACATGTGTCCAAAAATTTCATTTCATAAATACATCAATTTTCTATTTAAAAATGAATATATATATATATATATATATATATATATAAATACATCAAAATTTTACTTACTTTGATTTTAGTCTTTAAAACTCTTTCTCGAAAATCATCCAAATAATTATTATCTTATATAAATACAATATTAATTCATAAATTTTGCTATAAATGAAATTTATAATTCCAACTTTCAAAACTAATTTTCTTTTCACAATTTCTTTATATTTTTGATCTTAAAAATATTTTACTTTCGAAACTCAATCATTTTACCATCCTCACAAGCTTCATGTTTGGTATTTACTTCAAAGCAAATCAAATCGATCATATACAGTTTGATAAAGCTTTTCCGTATCTCCATTACAATTTAAGGTACAACTCTGACATGATACAAAGAACTACTCCTGATACACCAAACGCAAGCACTGGGGTTTTGACTCATTGCATACAGATATCGGTGGAAACTGACGGGATGTTCACACCACAATGTCCCTAACATTGACTCTAATACCATTCCAGTTTTGTTCCTTGCCCCAATAATATTTATGTCTGTTCTAGTTTCCATCTTTGCTAACTTAGTCATCCTCCGCTTTCCGTAATTGGGATTCGTTAGGGATTCCCTAGTGATAAAAAGCTCAACTGGAATAAGGACAAATATATTCAATTCATATATATATAGAAAATATCTAATAGAAAATACAAATATGCTCTCTTAGTATGTTCCTACCTTATGCTCCGATACGAAATGTAATAACCTGACCTTTTGACCTTAGGTTCGATGCCGGCAACCTAAGAACCGACAGGACGAGTCGTTAGGGTTTGAGATAAAATAAACATATACAGACATAGATAAAATATCAGAAATAGTTCAAACTAACACTATCTACATTAACAGTCTCACAAAGAAAGGAAATAAGTATAATACATAAATAAATTCCATAGTCATATCACCATATCTTTGTCCACAATCTCAAATACATATGTCTGAATAATAAAAATACAACCTAATCCACATACATAGTCGACTTCAGGTCATAACAACTATGTACATCATATACACAATATACGAATGGATCTTTGCTCTTGATACCATCTCATCTCCAAACTCCATCAACCTATATAATATGTATACACGAAAATAAGAGGGGCCAGATATAAGTTTGGTGAGTGAGCCATACTCTACTCCACATATACTACAAAAATAATACTATCGCATGATATGAGTCTATCGCTCGGCCACCACATGTTCCATCACCACGTCATATATAACCAGCATATACATCTAGCCATATCGTATCGTATCTATGTGGACTCACTTCCCTAGCCTCACCTCATGCACTATAGGGACACTTATTATCCGTCGTCATGCCAATGCATACAGGACTTACGTCATAGATTTGCCTCATGCCCTATAGAGTCGCCTATCATCCTCATGCTACCTAATTGGATGGACTCCCTGGACTAGTCTCACTCCATACAGGGTCGCTTGTCGTCCACTCTCCACCTGGTCCTCTGAAGTAATAAAAGGGAGCAAATCACCATGCCTAGACCATCTACTAAGTGTCAAAGGACCACATTAATATCACATACACTCTTTGGGTCATTTACCTACGTCCTAGACTCGTCCACATCCATCTCAATCATCGTATCACATCTTGCATCCTAGACTCATCACATTTACCTCCATCGTCATATCGCATCCCTACATCGTAATCCATAAACATATCACTTTGAACAACAACTAAACCATTCCACACATTTGTTCATTCCATAACACCATCATTTATCTCATCACACCACAAATCATCTTCCAGAACACAAGAGTGAATAAGAATCAAAGCAATTGCTAATTATTTATATAAGCCTTTATGGTCGAGATTCAGACTGATAGATTTATAGTGCATCGGTGAACCATTTGGAACGACCGGTGCAACGATGTACATGTTTCATGTAGATTTTAGTTTCAGGATTTCCATCTTTTCATCATCATTTCCACCTCTAGCCACAATTGCTTCGCCTCTGATCATCGGAGAACATGCCTATATCCTAGCCTTGAGTTCATAATTCAGATTTGATCATTTATTTCATAAAATTTGATATATAATCACCAAGTTACCATATTACTGTTAACCTAGTTTCTAAATGTTATTATCATTTAAATCCCTATCAATTCCCCATTAATTCCAAACGAAAATTATTTATACATGATTATCTACACTACTGCAACCTTCAAATCATCTTATGTTATACAAGGAGGGGAGCATACGTCACTCATCGAAACTCCAATGTTGCCCCTACCTTCGCCATTTCTCCATTTCTAGCCAAAAACCATCATTTTTCACCCAAAAATCTTTCCTAGATCGTATTCCTTGTCCATATACTCATTTCTATATGTGGATCATAAAATTCCATTTAGAAATGAAGGAGATATATCGATTTGAAGTCTGACGTTGAATGTTGAAAACTGTATATAGGAATTTCATTACTGCATCTTGTTGTCCACCCCACTGCATCCATTCCTCCGTTAATTAAGCCCTTATGCTCATATGTATGCGTAGTACTCATTGTATGCCTAGATTTGTCATTGGTTTCACTTGATTTTGTTGAAAAATGAGCAAGATATGACATTTTTAATCTTTTGTCTATAAGAGGGAAAAGAGCAAACGAGAGGAAAACGAAGACATTGGTTTCTAGAAATTGAAACCGTTTGTATTTGGTTTTATGTAGAAGGAGGGAAACGACCATCAATTCAAAATTCAAATTCAAAAGCCCAAATTCAAAATTCCAATTCAAATGCAAAGGAGAAAACGAATTGAAGAAATTAGTGGTATTGCATGTGGAATTTTAACATTTTCCCATTGTTTATGTAACTTTTAAAAAATTAAGCAAGTAATTTATGAGGTTATATTGAGAGGTGGGTTTTACCTATTACAAAACTTTTCACACATGTTTCCCTAATTTTGTAATATGTGAAGCAATACAACCATACTCAGTTACATACATACATATGCATACGCATATCAATTAGTTCCTTAAACCACAAGCAATGACTCTCTTATTTCAAAGATTCACAAATAAGTTGTACCAACTTGCATAATGCAGGTGGTCTTTGTCTTTTGTACACAATAGTTTATGCCTTTAATACTGCGGAACAAAGATCAAGTTTGTGGCACTATCTAATTGATCCGTCAAATATTGTCAATCTTCCGTGGATAGCTTTCGGGGACTATAATGCAATCTTGTCAAGCCAAGAAAAGGTGAATCAGGGTTTGTATAATTCTTTGGGTGGCACCGATTTTATCAACTGCATAAATGCTAAAAATTTAATCGAACCAGATTTCTCAAGGAATATTTGCACTCAGAGAGGTGGATTAACATTACTATTCACAGAAAAATTAGCACGGATTTTGTCAATCATTGGTAGGTAGAAAATTTTCCTTAATATGGAATTCACTTTGGAATCATTCTGTAAGTGATCATACAATTACTTCAATCAAAACTTCTACAGTCAATTTTATGCCCACCAGAATTCCTTTTAGATATAATAACTCATATGCCTCTACAATGATTAAATGACATAATGCAAAACTCTCTAAACTTTATGTACTTGGAAGCGCACTTTTCATTCTGATAAGCAAGCTAAAAAACTAAGTTAGCACTCAAATTTAGCAAAAAACAAAGGCAACGTTCATGAACTTACGAAATAAATTGGAGTGGAAGTAGTGACTCGTATAATCAATTAGTTAAAAATCCTTCAGACGCTGATCTAGCACTATAATATACAAAAAGTTGTAGCATCTTTCAAACATAGTAAGAAAATTGCATTAGAAAATAACCCGAGGATGAAATTAAAATGGTTGACATGAGGTGATAAGACATCAAAATTCTTCCATAATAAAATGTCTATCCCTAAAACAAGCAAGAGGGAAAAAATACATTCTTGATGGATATGGAAACTTCATATCAACATCATAAAAAGTAGCTCAAGAAGCCATTGAGTATTTTTATGGATTGTTTAATATAACAGTGGCTGCTAACCAATTTTCAAGCATCACTTGCAAAAGGATATTAATTAAAAATGCAGGAAATAAATTGTTTAAACCATTTCAAATTGACGAAATAAAAGCTACACTAAAATGCAGGAAATAAATTATTGAAACCATTTCAAATTAACGAAATAAAAATTACAATATTTCAAATAAATGAAGACAGTACTCCAGTACCCGATGGCATAAATTCAAAATTTTCAAAATCCATTGGGAGCAGTTGAAAATGGATCTTTGGAGAGCAATATTTGGTTCAAGAATGAGGTAATATTTTTAGAGAAATCAATCATACTTTTGTTAGTCTAATTCCAGAAAGAATCTCATCCAGCCTCGATAATAAACTACAAACCTATATCTTTATGTAATATTACATATAAGATTCTTACAAATCTTCTATGCAATAGAATGAAGATCTACTCGAATAGTTTAATTTCACTAGTCATCCCAGGCGGAGTTGTTATCACTTATGGGATGTGAAATGATAAGTGGCTTTAACATAAAAAACTCAAGCAATTTACGCTTGAAAATTGATCTACACAAAGCCTATGATAAGATAAGTACAGAATTTATTCATCATATGTTGATATGTATGGGATTTCCGTTTGAGTTTGCTAACCTTATTTATGAATGTATTTCTAACCCCCTCGTTCTCTATACTAGGGAATGGTTCGCCCTTGGTTTCTTTGAGAGTAATAGGGTTTGAGACATGGGGACCCCCTTTCTCGCTACTTATTCTCGATTTACATGGAATTTCTCACCATTAATTAGATGTGGAATCACTAAAAGGTAATCTAACCCCAATTTATAAAGTAGAACCCACTATTTCCCACCTTTTATATGCAGATGACATTTAATAATGCAAAAGCCATTGAAAACAATGCAATAGTCATCCAAAAATTGATGCAAGAGATGCACGACACCACTAGTTTGGTTATGAATGAAAATATATCTAACATATCCTTTAGCAAAGGTGCCATAAAAAGACACATCATCTTAGATATACATACGGTAAATATTGGCAACTTGCCAACCATTTATTTAGGTATCCTTTTATCTTATAATAAATTAAAAGCTATGGACTTTGGCCAATAAACAAGAAATGAAACCACTATAGTGGTAAGAAATTAAACATAGGAGGTAGAGTTGAGCTAATCAAATATGTTATTTATCTAATGGTCAGTTTCTGGATGTAATTTATTCAAATTCCAACAAGCATAATTCGCAAAATATATTTCATGTGGAAATCAATAGCACATAGAATGATTTGGGATGATGTTTGTAAAACCAAACTAGAAGGTAGTTTCGGTTTAAGAAGGTTAGATGACATTGCTAAGGCAGTTGAAATAAAACTGGTATGGAAATTCTTTCAAGGGGATTTTCTTTGGGCTCACTGGATGCATAACAAATATTGTAAAACTAGAAATTTCTAGATTATTCAATTAGATAATAATGCATCACATACTTAGAAAACTCTTTTAAAAGCAAGGCATTAGTGCAAGGGTCTTATTTATAACAAAAATTGTTAATGAAGAAACTACATATATGTGATATGACCCTTGGATTTGTGGCTCTTCATTAATAGACAAACTGGGATGGAAATTCCTTTCTACGGTAGGTGGCCCCAAAAAGAAAGTCTCCTTCCTCCTCTCTGAAAATGAGTGGAGTGGAAACTTAGCTTGTTTTCCTACCTCTATATGCCAAGATATTACCAATATACAAATTCATCACCAAAATACCCAGGACAACTGGTTCTGGCCACCAAACCGCAATAGTCTATTCGATTTTGCCTCGGCTTGGAATCAAGTGAATTGAAAATACCCAAACTTAAATTGGTGCAAAATGATATGGAACAACAAATATGCTCACAAATATGTCAGTTTGTGCACTTTAAGTAAGACCGAATAAGCTTAAAACTAAAGACAAATTAAGCAAATAGAATGTCAATGTTGATCAAACTTGCAGCTTATGTCCAATGCAGCTTATGTCCAATGCATCAAGAAAATAAGAACTGCTTATTTTTTGACCTTCATACTCTAAATAGATGTGGAATAATGTGAAGTCCAAACTACGCATCTCTAATATTAATGCAGATAACATTATCCAAATATTTGAACAAATTTCTTGCATGAACCAAGGGCCACCATATATAAAAACCTTACACATGTTATTGTTACATCCCTGAATTGGCATATCTAGTGTGAAAGGAATGCTATATTTTTTTTCAAAGGGTCTAATTACCAATTAAAGTCAGAACCACCTAATTGTACAAGACTACAAAGATCTAATTTCACGTCCTGAAATTAATCTTCAGACGTTAAAATCAAAGAACTTATCATGGTGGAATTTTGTATTAGTATTGACCAAAATTCCATAGGAAAAAGCTCTCCCTAAACTCTACCTTATCCTTTAACTGATCTTAAGATACAAAGTATATCATCCTTTATTATCCAAACTTTTGGCAAGATTGTGTTGCCATAGATTTGGTTATTAACGGTTAGTTACCAGCCTTGAGAATCGGTTATATACAGTATTATGGACAATGTCGAACATATTTGGACCGGGTCCCAATCAAGGTGTAATCAATATGAAGTGACAAGGAAGGGCCTATGAGGCTACCTTTCATATTTTAAGTCAATCAGAGTTCATACGCTCGAGTTATGGACAAATGAAGAATTTATATGGATCGATCTAGAACGATCTATAAAACAACGTAAACCTACGAAGATCGATCAATATCTCAAAATTTACAAAGCCAATGCTGTTGAAACTTCCAAAGCATCAATATATTGAAGAGTGGAGACCATAAAAATGGTCGCATGACAAAACTTCCAAATCTTGGTAAAAGAGGTCGATCGTTATTGGAATGATTGTACGAATCACCAAAAGTATCCATATTCAACGAAGGTTGGATGATATCTCACAAATGATACATCATAATTGCGCAAAATTTAGAGAACAAAGAACTTACATCATGAAGAGCCTACATTATGAATCACACAATAAAAATAAAAATAAAAACATAAAAAGACACCGTTCGTTATTGGACGATCAACATAATGATCAGTGTTCTACAAAGAATGGGCAATATCTAGAAAATTAAATGTCAAAATGACACCATATTTTAAGAGCAAGGCATGGAGGCCTATGGGAACACCCTGATCACATATTGATTGGAGCAAAAAATAAGATCGGCCTTGATCATTATTTTTGTAAATTGCACTGATCGTTCTGGTGGGCCCTTACGGATGTAGAGATTCTTCTAGCGAATATTTAACCCAATCAATGCACATATTCCCCTATAAATACAGCAACCATTCTCCATAAAAAGGATTCTTCTTTCTACTACTCGGGCTCTGCCATTTTTATTCTTCACTCTTGTGCTGATGGATCCTAGCTGATCCAAGCATTATTGTAATAATAATCAAGTGCAAGATCAATAAAAATATGCAGTGGAGTAGGCCAAGATTGCTGAACCATTATAAAAATCTATGTGTATATTTATTGCCGTGCTCTGTTTTAATTTCATTCATCAATCTTCATAAGATTTTATTAGGTGTTGATTCCCATTTTTGGCATCGACGGCCTTGATGTGGTCTGCCCATAAAGAAAACTTTATAATGTCCATCCCCCTGTGGAAATCCTTTTTCTCTATGGTTAATCAAGCTTGTTTAGCCAGAATTGAAGATATTTAAATTTCTAATTTGGGAAAGTTATGGAAAGTTGAGAATAAAATTTTAGCTTTGACTGACTCCGTGAAGTGTAGAATGACCGACAGGTGTGATTAGAGGGAGTAATGGTCAGTTACATTGAAGTAGTTTTATTTAACGCTAGTTAATGTGCTGCTCTTTTCTTTATTACTAGTTGTATTTGATGTTTTTTTTCATTGGTCCAGTAATTCATACATACGGTTTTGAGTAGTCCCTAGTTTTATAACTCCTCCATCCATTCAAAAGCTGGACCAATTGTAACCTTTTGTAATGTTAATATATGAAAATAATATGCATACTTTTTCCTTATAAGGCACCCATTTGGTTAAGGGGCTATAAGGTTTTGATGAGGCATATTATGGCGTATATGAAGCTATTACTAATAAAGTACCTTATATATACACATACATGTACATACATGTATATGTATATGTATATGTATATGTATATAAATATATGTAAAATCACCGAATGAATATAATATTTAATGTTACGATAAAGATACCGTATACTCATCAAATCGACCATTAGGGAGGTTTGCCTACTATAAGGGAGCCAAAATCAAATGGTCTGAAGCTAATTATTTTTGGATACAAAAATATAACATTCATTGCGCAATGCTCTCGTCATTCTCTTTACCCTAGTTCCTCTCTTTTTTTCCTCACCACTTTATCAAATTCATATCTCCATATTTCTACATTTGTATCTCCTTCAGTGTGACTAAGTCTCATCTCCTTATTCCTTGATATTACATTTCTTATTCCCTTCCCAAAACTACATCACATGACAAGAAATTTCTCCTTGATTTTTTTGTCGATCTTATGATTATTTCTAAATTCTTTTCCTACGTTTTTGGTTTAAATTCCTTGGATTTTTCATGAATAAACATCAGTTAGATCTAATTTTTTCTCACTAACTTACAATCATGAACCACATCAAGTTGTTACCTTCTTAAGTTGATGCTGCCTAAGTTGTCATTGCTTTTGATATGATGTTAAGGAGTGTACAGTAGAGGAAGAAGAATAGTTAATGAGGAGAGAAGAAGACTTGCAGAGGAGAAGAAATTTAGAAATTACTCATTGCCTTTAACAGTTTTGGTGCATACATTTATAACCAATTCTCTAACAGCCTTACCTACGTGGCCCTCATGGACCATTTCCTATAACTCTCTTGCAGCAAAAAGTAGCAAATGGCAGTAAAGGTGATAACCGAAATAACAAAAAAAGAAAAATAAAAAAAGAAATACATCATTTCCCTAACAACTTGCAGGCTACACTTATACTGCCTTCACTCCAGAAATCTTCTTGGTGGACGTATCATTCTCTTAGGCCGTGTATTAGTGGTTGCACTATCTTTTAGTGTTGCTGGTGTACTAGTGTGCACATCAATGCTTACCCCTTCAAAATTGACCTTGTCCTCAAGGCTGTGGTTGATGAAAGTTGTTGGAAGTGGTTGAGGTGTTGTGGTGCTTGGGTTTGGACACAATTTGAAGAGTGATACATGGAATACGGGATGGATGCGAGATTCTTGTGGTAGGAGAAGCTTATAAGCTACGGGCTCGATACGTTCAATGATTTGGAAAGGTCCATAATACTTCTTGGAGAGTTTATTGTGACAGTTACGAAGAGTGATTTAACGGTAAGGTTGAAGCTTGATGAGTACCCATGAGTCAATATCGAATTCTTTGTCGCTACGGTGTTGGTCGGCTTGACTTTTCATTCGTGCTTGAGCTCTTCGAAGGTTGATTTGATGAGGTGTAGGAGTTTATCACAAGAAGAAGCCCGTTGCTCGAGCTCTGGGGTAGGAGTGGTGCCTAAAATGTAGTTAGAAATTATTGGAGGAGGTCGGCTATACACAACTTGAAATAGAGATACGCCAAGTGATGAGTGTGTATTAGTATTATACCACCATTCTGCCCAAGGGAGACATTTTGTCCATTTCGTGGGAATGTCTCCTACTATTGCACGTAAATATGTTTCGAGGCAACGATTTACTACTTTCGATTGGCCATCGGATTGAGGATGATATGCACTACTGATTCGCAACTTTGTGCCATGGAGGCGAAACAACTCTTTCCAAAATTGGCTAGTGAATAGGCGATCTCGGTCCGTTACGGGGAAAACCATGCAAACGGACGCATTCTTGAAGAAAATAAGATGCTAATTGACTGGCCGAGACAGTGGTGGGTACGATGCAAAAATGGGCATGCTTGGAGAGTTTATCCACAATTACCCAAATTGGGGTTTTATGGTGGAAGGGGGGAGGTGTGTGATGAAGTCCATTGCAATATCTTCCTAAATTTGCCCTGGAATGGCAAGTGGTTGTAGGAGTCCTTTGTAGGGAGAATTGTCTGGTTTAGTTTGAAGGAAGATAGAACACTGCTTCACATACTTCTATACTGTAGTGGAAAGACCAGGCCAATAGAAATTGCCAGCAACTCTTGCTATTGTTGCCTTAATACCCGAATGTCCTTCGATTTTGGAATCGTGAAACTCGGTAATAATTTTTGTATGCAGCTCAATGATGCCAGGTCCATAAATACGAATGTCCTAAAATAACAAATTATTACGTTTTTGGAGATGAGTGTTAGCGTTCATACCTAACTATAGTGTCGTGATAAGTTCTAGCGTTTTGGTGTCCTTGCATTGCGCTGCCTTGATTTCATTCAACAATGGAAATTGGGCCCCGAGATTGCGTTCATTGTCGCCTCGCCAATGAAGCGTGATAATCCATCAGTTATTAAGTTCTCTCGTCCAGGCTTATAATGAATGGTGAAATCAAACCCCAGCAGCTTCGTTGACCACTTTTGCTATTCCAGTGCTACGAGGTAAGCTCACGCAAGCTCTTGTGGTCAGTGTAAATTTGGAACGGCCTGTCGAGGAGATAATAATGCCATTTCTTGACGGTAGAGGTGATGGCGAACATTTCTCTAGAGTAGATCGGTCCTCTTTGGAGATGGCGTGGAAGCTTGAGGCTAAAATAGGCGATAGGATGTTGTGCTTCGGAAAGGACTGCTTCTATTGCGGTGGCTGAAGCATCAGTAGTTATGGTGAATGGTTAGGAGAAATTGGGAAGAGAGAGGGTAGGTGTGTGAGTAACAGCCCATTTAAGTTTAGTGAATGCATTTGGGCCTGCGTGGACCATGAGAAATTGTTGGTTTTGAGTAAATATGACAATGGAGCGGCTATGGCAGGATAATGTCTGATAAATCGACCATAGTAGCCAGTGAGGCCAAGGAACACTCGGAGATTAGTGATGGACTTCGGTGCCGGCCATTGAAGCATGGCATCGATTTTTGATGGGTCTACTTTGACACCCTCATTTGAAATTATATGACCTAAGTATGATAGCTTAGTAAGCCTAAAATTACATTTGGTTAAATTGGCAAAAAATTGTGATGCGCCAAAATTTCCTAGGTGATTTGGAGATGATTTAAATGCGATGACCAAGAAGAGCTATAGATAAGGATATCACCAAGAAAACGAGCACAAATTTTCTTAAGTGTGGTCGAAAAATGTTGTTCATAGTAGCTTGAAAGGTGGAAGGGGAATTTGTTAACCCGAATTACATGACCAAAATTCATAGTGTCCTTCATGAGTACGAAAAGCTGTCTTCGGAATATCGGGATGGTACACACGAATTTTAAAATACCCACTTCTAAGATCAAGTTTTGAAAAATAACTCGTGCCATAAAGTTCGTCTAAGAGTTCATCGACGGTGGGTAATGGAAATTGGTCTTTGATTGTTATGCCATTAAGGGCTCTATAGTCGACACAAAAACGCCATGAACCATCTTTTTTTAACTAAGAGGACCGGTGATGAAAAGGGACTTATGGATGGTTGAATGAGTTTAGGGTGGAGCATTTCTTGAACTTGTCGTTCAATCTCGTTTTTTTGAAAATAGGGGTAACGGTATGGTTTGGTGTTAACGGGTTATGAGTTCGGAATAAGGTTAATGTGGTGGTTGAAGGTCCAGTTCGGTGGAAGGTTGGTGGGCTTGGAAAAAATAGAGGCTTAAGTAGATAGTAATTGTTGGAGTTGCGGATCTTGATTGGTAGGTGGAGTTGGGTCAGGAATATAGGTAGGTGATTGCAATTGCAAATAAAGATAACTGGAGATGGATGAGGTTGTGTCTAGGCATTTCAATTGCTGGACTGAAATAGGAAAAGGTTGGGCAACTTGACCCAGCCCATTAAGAGTGACAGATGTCCCATTGAATGAAAAATCCATGGTCAGCTTCTTATGATCTACTGTAATCGGCCCAAACTTCTCTAGCCATTGTATCCAAAGTACTGCATCGGATCCCATGATGTCGAGCAAATGAAAATCGACGATGAAATTGTGGCCTTGCATTTCAACACCGATGCCTATGCAGGAGCTGGAGCTGCGTAGTTGTTCTCCATTGCCAACTTGACCATAAAAGAGGTGCTCATATCCAATTCGAGAGCTAGAAATTTTGCTACCTTCTGGTGGAGATAATTGTGCGTTGAGCCGGTGTCAACCAAGATGGAGATTGTTTTGTAATTGATGGTTGCTGGTAGGCGAAACAAGCGAGGGTGTTTGAACCGGTTAGAACATGGAAGGATATTTCTTGGACTGGCTGTTGCAATTTGTTTAGGTCGGTGTCGGTGGTGGTAATGGCGGTTGGCTGTAGTTTGGGTCATTTTCAAGAATGTTGTCATCCGGGATGAGTTCAGGAAGGATCACTAAGATGTGGGTGGGTTTGTAACGATGGCCGAAGTAGTATTTCTCACCGCAATTGAAACATATACCTTGTTGTTTACGTGCATGTATCTCTGACTGGGAAGGTTGTTTGATAGGAATGCTGGGTTTGGAGGTTTGCATGAAAGGTGTTTGTGGAAATGTTTGAGAGTTTTGCTGGTTGTTTGTTGGTTTATGGAAGTGGGGATTGGTATTTTTAGAGAATGGAAATTTGGTTTGGTCATTGCATTTTTTCAATAAGCTTGGCAGCGTCAATTGCTTCGGAGATGTGGTTGGTTTGATAAGGTGGAGTTCATTTTGTATGTGGGGTTTGAGGCTGGAAATGAAGCATTAGAGGATGGAGTCAGGGGGTAGTGTGGTGATAGGTTGCAAAGTGTTTCAAAGGTGGATTGATAGCTTTCGACAGTGGTGATTTGTTTAAGTTTGAATATGGTAGCTTGTGGGTTGAGGAAAGTGGGTGGTCCAAAGCATTGTTCGATTGATCTCGTCAAACCCGTCCATGATAGGAGTTTCTTGTTTCGATGTATTCATTGGAACCATGATAGTGCTTGGCCATGCATATGGAAGTTTGCAAGATCTACACGTTGATCTTCTGGTGTAGAGTAATAAGCGAAAAACCGATCGGCTTGAAATATCCAATCTTGTGGGTTGGATCCATCAAATGAAGATAGGGTGCATTTGGGTGTTCGAGTAGGTGTTAGGGTTGATAGTATAGGCAGTTGTCGATTGTTGGACGATGGATGATATGTGGTTGATGTTTAGTTATTTGGAGAAGGAGGTGGTTGGTTGTCTAATTTTCTGGTGAGGTCGGATATGGATTTGGTGAGGTTTGGAGTGTTGCTTTAATGTCGATGATATCGGCGTGTTGATTTTCCAGCATGGAGTTGTGGATTGTCTGAGTGGTTTGGATGGTGGTGATGGCATCTTAATGGGTGGTGAGTTGTTGGATGGCTTCATCTAATCGGGTCATGCTGGTAGGAATAGTTTGAATACTTTGGGAGGAGGAGAGGGGAGATTAGGTGGTGAAAGCACCAAAATGATATGATGCTAAGGAGTGTACAATAGAGGAAGAAGAATAGTTAATGAGGAGAGAAGAAGACTTGCAAAGGAGAAGAAATTTAGAAATTACTCATTGCCTTCAACAGTTTTGGTGCATACATTTATAACCAACTCTCTAACAGCCTTGCCTACGTGGCCCTCATGGACCATTTACTATAACCGTATTGCAGCAAAAAGCGGCAAATGGTAGTAAAGGTTATAACCGAAATAACAACAAAAGTAAAATAAGAAAAGAAATACATCATTTCCCTAACAACTTGCAGCCTACACTTGTACTGACTTCACTCTAGAAATCTTCTTGGTGGACGTATCATTCTCTTAGGCCGTGTATTAGTAGCTGCGTGGTCTTTTAGTGCTGCTGGTGTACTAGTATGCACATCAGCTTTCTACTTGTCTCATGCCTCTCATTTGACATCCTGATGTTCATTTGAGTCTTTGAACTAGAAAAAATGAGTGTAAGTTTCAATTCTTCTTTTATTTGATCTAAGGATATTTGGAGTTTGTTTGATCTATAAATTAGCAGTATAGCCTAATGTTATATCAAATAGATTGCTTAATTTAACCAAATAAGTTAAATTTCATACTTGGAATCATTTTATTTAACGAATTTTGCTTTCGCTCAATTTTTATATGTAGTTTTCATCAATACTATTATAAGGTTTTATGATTTTATGATATCAATACTCAAATATGAACTTAAAATACAATCATCTTCTATTACTGCTAATTGAAAAACTATAGCTATGGCAATTTGCAAGTCTGATTGTAGATTGTTTTAATGCTTTTAGGCAAACACAAGGGAAAAGTTAAAGCGGTGCAAGCTTGATATGAAGTGGGATCAATTGCATTGTGGTATTATGAACTCAAAATACAATCATCCTCTACAAGTATTACATAAGTAATAATGTAGTGTTTTTATGTTTTTGTGTGTTGTTGTATTAGCATTGGGGCATGTATCATCTCTTGTTATTTAGTACATTTTTATCTAACTAAAGTTTTGCACTATTGTAACTAAGGAAATAATATATACATAAAAATTTCCCATATGTTTCATAGTACACCATTGATATGAAACTCAGGAATGATTTGACATGTTTGAAGAAAATAAAGTTTTACTACATATTTCTAAGCTTTACAAGTTTATGAATTTCATATCTACCTTTGTAGGTTTTCATATTGCTTCCCTTATTATTATTCTGACATAAACTCATGCAAAGTTATGTTGTCATGCGGTAACAGTTTTCTTTTTCTTATAGAATAAATTCCAAATTTTAGATAATGAATCATGTAACTTTCATTTCTAATTAAAGTTAGCCAAATTGAACATATAACATTTTCAATATCAATTTGCTCAACTACTTCCTAATCAATATACAGATCTTCTTCACATAACATAAATGTGAAGTATTTGTAGTTGGAGTTCAAGCTATAGTTATAAATTAGTTTTTCAAATCAATAATGGTTATCAAATCAATGTATTTATATCGGATTCAAATTCATTCATGAAATTGAATTTACGTGCACTGGTTTACTAAAATTAGATTATATACTTGTAGACTAGGATTTAGATTCCCTCTACTTATTACCCATAGACCAGTTTATATTGTCCATGTTTTCGATAATTTCCAAATTTGGATCTATATGAAGTTTATTATTTGAGATAAACCATTATAATTTGTTCCTGATTCATTTTTGTGAAAAAATTTAGTTTAGTTTAATCAAGGTTATATTGTTTTTGACAAATGATTTAAGCACACATAAATTCCTATATATATTGTTAATGCTAGTCGTATTGGGCCAGAAGGATTTTTGGAGCAGAGCCCAGATGAAGGCCCGAAAGAGTATGTGAAGTCGTGAACTCACCTGAATTAACTACACATGTCGGTACCGACCTCTCATGTTGGTGTCGACATCTGTAGTTAACTCCAAGTGAGTCAACTTCTTTTGTACACTTCATGCTACTTGATTTTGGGTTGATCCATAATGTTTTCATGGTTAGTTGGTTGATATTGGTAATAGTTCCTTCATTACTTAGTTTATTCTGCTGTTCTGACTGCTAACTTTTCAACTCTTACATTAGGTTGTTCAAAACCCTTGGAAATCTCTGGGGCAAGCATAGAAAAGGCAGAGAAACGCTTTTGCAAAGTTTGAGTGGAAAACATGGAGCTATGTTTGGTATTCTCCTTCTATCAAACATTAGAGATTGGTGCCGACTTCTGTTGTTTGCTCCATTTTGGTTCAGTTTTCTTTGAGATGTTTCTATCCCTTATCTAAGTGTGCCTCTAAGATTTTAAGCCATTTCCTCTTCGTTTTGGCATCCAAACTCCTAATAATTTCTGCTTGGTTAAAATCCCAGTTAACGTTTTCCCCACAGAGTATGCTCTCATTTAAAACAGTATGCTCTAGAGCAAGACAAGTCTTGGACTTCTATCTTATGAATTCCAATTGATTACTAGAGTGCCATCTCGAGATGCTATTTTTACTTGGCTCCAATTAATTAATTTCTGTTCATTGTTTATTTTAACCTGAATTAAAACTTTTCTTCTTGAGGTTGTCAATATGATTTACATTCCATAGTTTAAAGGCATCTTCATGTTGTTGGATAGCCCTACTGTGATGAACTTAGACGAAATTGAAAGTGATGGGACATGTCGGTACCAACTTGATCATATCGGTACCGATATATGTACTTTGGAAATTCTCCAATTCTTGCTATAAGTTAACATCGGATACTTTTTCTTTTTTTACTTGTTTACATACTTTCAATGTTTTTGAGTTGTTTAAACCCTCTACCGAGTTCTCCAATCGCCGAGTTAACTTCTCCATCAACTACAGCCGCCTTCGACCTGATTCCTCCTCACCATCAACTGCCGCGATTCCTTGGACGACTCGCCATCATCCAGCACCATACCTACTGTCGAATCTAAAGCCCTCTAACCTCGGTCCAAACCTTTTCGAAACCCTAGGCCAAGTCCTGTCTTAATTTGATTCGTAGGTAATTGCTTGTGAATGCATGGCGATGGTAGGGATGAAGGTGATTTTGTCATGGCCAACTCTAACTTGATAGGAAGCGATTAAATTCTTACATATTTGGTTGGGGATGAAACTAGATTCGTTATTGATTCTCAATCGATAACGGATAAGTTCTAAAAGAGATAATCTCTAAATACGATGCGACTTGTTTTCCTAGCACGAGTGAGCTATCCACACGGGATGGTTTATTCGCAGTATTTGGGACACTGGACTTACCTCACATAGATAACACATTACCCTACCTTCGGTCAACACTCAGAATTTGATCAGTCGACATTCGTCAATTCCTTTTGGATTTTGAGTATCGGTCACACGAGTATTCCTATCCTAAGTTAAATATACCTAACCATGTTGAATGTCAAGTTCTCCTATTTAGAATGACTCGGCGGTCATCTAGCCTAAAACCTAAGGAATGATCATCTACACCTTCTGAAGCTACATCCACTAATGCTTCGGTTTCACTGTCCATTCTGGTCAGAACCAACCAACCTATGAATTCTAAGCCTAAGGGTCATATAGTATCGATTGATCACGTTCCATATATGTTTCCTGTGGGGTCAATTATAAATGATCCGCTAGTATGAGGGCTTCTGTCTTGATAGAAAAAGTTCTTAGGAACACTCGTTTGCAACACGGCATTCCCAAAGAAGACGTTCATCTGTCGAAAGGAAATGAATTTGCTCATCATCCTTTGCCTGGTCTCACAACCTATAGCCACTATATGTGTCTTAGCGGTGTTGTACTATCCTTTAATCCTTTCTTGAGGAGTTTTGTAGGAGAGATTAGGTTTGCGTCGTTCCAAGTTCACCCAAATGGACATGCTTTATTGACCTTATTATATGTCATATTTATGCGAACATTTGGCCAACCTCCACGAATCAACAAGCTTATATTTCTTATCAACTTCAAAAGGAGACAGGAATGCCCATCTTTCGTGATTATTGAAGCTTGGACAAGGTGCAAGGTTATCGGTAATCTCCATAACAAGCATTCCCAATTCAGAAACGAATATTTCTTCGTACGTTGTCCAGAAGGATTCAATCGCTTTTGGTTAAAAGGAATCTATCAATCTCTCCCATATCGGAATCACTAAGTTCCTAACTTAACATATGTTCTTCATAGGTATTCCAAAGCGGGATAAGAAACCAGAGCATAAGAGAATGCTCGAAGACTTAAAGGCTGTTGGAGCGAACCAACGTACCGTCAAATTCCTTTTGACGAACGAAAATTTATAGGAGTATGCATTTCTCCAACCGGGAAGAATAGCCGACACGAAATCCCCAACATGGAGATGTTCTAGATCATGCATCCATTCCACTGACCCTACTTGTGGCTTTGATGAGGTTCCCCAAGACGAAGAGGAAGAAAGTGGATCAGGCGATAAAAATCAAGCGAGGACTACTGATATAGAGGCTAATGAGCTTGCGAGGGATGATGAGGAAGAAGCTGTAAAAATAGGGGCTGCGAAGTCTATGGGAGATGATGCTTCTGGTAATGAATGTGATGGAGTTAGAATTCCCATGACCCTGGATGAGGATGTAGGATCTGTAAGGAGGTTAGGAAAAGAATCGGCGGTAGGTGAAGAGCAGTATGAGTCTAATGATGATGACAACGATTACCATGCTAGTGAGAAAGGGGAGGAGTAATTCGGCGAGTCACCAGCAATGAGCCCAACTCTCCTTCATTTACCTTCTCCCTAATTGCTAATTACTGAGGAGCTGAGTCCCAAGCTTCCCATTTCTTCTCAAGAACAAATAACCACTGAAATTCCTTAATCGAATAGAGGTTTAGCTACTGAAACATTTGTTGCAGAAATGTCATGTTTCGATTTTCTAAGAGACATCCCCCATTCGCATGAATGAATTCAGAGATTTCTCGATTAGTGAAATGATAGGTGAGATTGGCTTGCATATCGATATATCTTCTAGTTCCTTTATAAGAAAAGGTGGCAGGACTATAACTTTGAAACCATATCGATACGATTTGTAGAGTATATAAAGGTTCATCGGCACTACAAACTCTACTTTAGGATCATGGATACACATTTCTGCATCAAGTCTTAGAATTCGAAAGCTAACTTAAATTTTATTTTCATCTTAGGTTCCATGGGTCGTGGACTATACCATCAACTGCATCAAAATACTAGCTCTTATAAGGATCAAACTCCGGATCTATCCCGTCGCTCCTACAGCGAAACTGAATGAGAGGAGGAAGAGAAAAGATGTTGAGACCTGCCACTTGGAGAGAGAACATGAGAGGGGAGAAAATATAAAAAGGGACTATGAAAGAGGTGCACCCAATGATATGCACAAGCACCACAGGCCCGAGACCTCATTTTCAAGTGCTCCTTCCCACACCAAGGCTTAGAGTGTCGTGATATAGGAAATTCCACCCTCTCAGGCCATAACTATTGTAGCTACTCCTACTTCTTCTATTCAGGGCAAGAAGTTCACACTTTCACTGGGTCCGCCCCAGCTTCAAGCTGCTTTACCGCATCTCTTCTTGTGCGGGGTTAAATTTGATAACATAAAGCCCACCAATAGAGCTACTCTCCTTTGGAATCTCAAAGCGGTCCATGAGGACTTGAAGGTTGGATTCGAGTGGCACAGTCTCGTATGAGCCCTTTTTGACGTCAACCATATTAACTACCAAGAGATTCTTTCATTCGCGACAGAAAGGGATGCTCACAATAGAGTAATTAAGAATCACGACAATGAGATAGCTTAGTTAAAAATTGAGAGAGGCGACCTTGAAAGGAAAAACTGCCAGTGACCTTCTAACTAAAGCAAGCCGGTCCCAGGACAGAGCACTTCTCGTGATCAATGATCAGCTCAAAGAAACTCATAGGGAGTATGGTAAATTGAAAGAGCAAGTCACTGAAAGAGAGCAGACTATCAAGGCCTGGGACGAAACTATTGCTAAACTAGCTGCAACCACTACTGAGTAGGTAGTCAAACTCGCTTGACTCCACGAGGAGAACGAAAGACTAGCCAAGGAGAAAGAACAGATCGCACCCAATAAACGGGCGGCCAAGATTGACCATTTGGCAGCTTATCTCAATTCTTAGCACATAGACTTCCTAGCAGCTGGCATAGAGATTCTATGAAAAATAGAAGGAAGGACACCACTGAAGTCACCGTTAAAGCTCCTTCTAGCCCAAGCTCTTCGGTTAAGAGTTAAAATCTGCTTTTAAGTCTCAAGGGAAGTAATAACCATTTTTGCATCCACAACTATCAATTATGATGCCGCCCATATGCATCCATCTTATGAAGCTCTACATGAGCCATACTTTCTTCTAACCGTCGAGCGACTCATCGAAATAGGGACTGAAGCAAGGGATATTGAAGTTCAAGTTCACGAACAAACTCTTGATTCAAGTATTTCACTCATTTCTCAAGTGCTCCAAAAGCTCTAATTCACTTTGAAGTCCTTTACTAAACTATATAACTGTGTTACCCAACTTGTAAGTCAACCATCTCTCCCACCTTCTCCAGCTACATAAGGCTCAAGAGCCCCTGCCATATTTACCGCATCCACTTACAATTCCTACCTCAATCTTTGGGCCTGGGCCTAACTCTGAAAACGGTGACACATCAGAACTTGGATGACATCTACGTTTCTCTAAAAGAAGAAGTGGTAGTGACTGGTAAGTCAGACCCAACCGACAAGGAGATAATGGCAAGGAGACTTGAGAACGAGACGAAGGGGCTACTAGCGAAGAAGGAGAAGGAAGAAGCAAAGTGCAAGACTTTGACTACAATCAAGTTCCCGATGTCAAAGGATGGGAATGGCGCTATAGGAGGTTCTGAGGGGTCCGGTCCTACCATAGGAGGAAAGTCCGCATCCATGGAGGGTGTGATTGCCTTGACAAGGAGTGCAAGACGAAGAATATTCTGACTTATCCTGGCAAGGATGGTAAAGGTGGCCATGGTGGGACGAAATGATGTAACCGAGTTCCAGTAGAGAGGAGCATTTATGGTTTTTGTATATTTCCTGAGTTGATCGAGTCTGTACAAGTAAAGAGTCTGTGCTTTCTATTTTGCTTAGTTTTTTGTTGTGCGATGTCTGAAACTGGCCAGCGTTGGTCGGGAATGGCCCTCATTATTTGTTGAGTCTGTACATAAAATGGTATTAGTAATGAAATATTGTCATCTCTATTATAATCTGCCCTATTTGCTTTTCCTGCATTCTACATAGTGTGCTTATTTATAAATATCTACTTGTGTATATAATACGATTGCATGTATTACAATTCCTATATCATATACTTCCGTGTTTGTGCCATATCTCTGTTTACCACAACTTTTTGCATGTAAATGGTATTTCTGCAGTTATTTAGCATATTATATTACTTAGCTCCGTTATGATTTGCTAAAATAATCTGTTCGACATAATAGAACTGCGGTGTATCTCGGTTTAGCCTGTGCCAACCATGCATTGGTGTATGTGTGCCCTCTACCTCATAGAACTGGTTAGTCTCAAGGTTCAAGAAATTAATTAGAGATCGGTTGTTCTGGGCAACTCCTTCGATTGTCTATAGACTACGTCGTGCAGTAGGCTCCTATCTCTGAGAACCGATGGTCCTGATGCTCGATTCCTAGCATTTCTTTCCTGGAATTTGATCAGATTCTTTCAAGTTCAGTGTTGAATTCCTGTTTACACATCATTTTCTATCTCTAGAAACTTTTGAAAAAATTCAAGCACTTGGACTTTCCTTCGGTATTGCCGTTGATCCAGCGATCTGGACTTTCAAGATATTGGTAGAGCAATGCTGATTTCTGTTAGTCCTTGAGACGATGGTTTTGATGACAACAACCTTAGGACTTGTTATAAAATATAAATACTAACATTATAGTTTAGATATATATATATATATATGCAGAATATAAACATGCAAGTACCAAGAATGAAGACCGTACGCGTATAGAGATTCAAGACTGAAGATATCGAGATTGAAGACGCATGAGTATCAAGATATCAAGAGTTTAAGATTTCAAGAGTACAAGATAAGTATTGAGTCTAGAATTATGTTAAAACTTCTTAAAAGCACTTACATCTTGATTCAAAATTTATTCGTGGAATGGAATCCACTTCGAGCCTTTTAACGGGATGGAACCCTAGTGGGATGGAACCCACGACAATATCTAGTGGAACTTATAGTGGTCCTATTTTGATATCTACTAATTTTATAAAAATGCCTTTCAAAAATATATCTCTTGTTTTTAAAAATTGTTTTCAAAAACTTTCTTTTCAAAAAGACATATCTCTTGGTTTTAAATATTTTAGCCTCAAAACTATTTTTATCAATTTTAGTATTTCGGTTTCAAAATTGTCCTTGTTTATAAACCACATCTTGTTTTAAATATTTAGCTTTAAAATATTTATATACTCGGATTTTAAATCACTTTAAAGATTAAGATTATATATATTAAAAATTACTTTTTAAACTCTTTTATATGTTTAAACTATATTCAAATATATTTACAAAGTTTAGAAATTGTTTTCACAAATTATAGAAACCAATTTTAATAAGAAAATCAAAACAAAAATTTTGCCTTGAGCATGTCGACATCCCTCAACTCCCTATGTCGACATGGTGTCCGTTATTTTCAAATTTCAATTTTCAAAAGAAGTGTCTATTCGTCATATCCTTTCATGAATAGATATGGTTGTTGCTCTACTATAAATATCAGTAAGTTCTTAACGAATTTTTTACCAGATTTCATTTATTTTCTCTCCTCTTCATCTTCCACATTTATTCTAAAGAATCCTAAATTATACTCTACCGAAATACCAAGTGAATCAAACTTGATTATCTCTTGTTTGATTCTCTACCACTCTCTCCATAAGATCTCAGTGCTATTCAGAGTTATAGAATCTTTTGTAAATCAAAGTAAAAGGTGTGGTTGAGCCTTGAAATCAATTAGGTGTGGTTGTAACCCTAGAAATCAATTTGGTGATCTTGTAGCCTGTTAAATCAAGAGAGTTTGCTCTGGACTCGAATACATGAGGGTGTACCTCGTATCCTTGAAACCAAGGGTGTAATCTGGGAGATTATTTTGATAAGATAGGGTAACTCCAAACAAGTACAAAGTCCTAGTGTGTTCTTTCCTTTACTGCTTTTATTTAGTATTTGCATCTGTTTCTGATTCTGTGATTATATCCGTGTCTTTGAATTGCATTTGTTGGTGATTAAATTACGTAAGTTTTAAAAAGATTTAGAAAATCCACAAAACACTATTCATCCTCCTTCTAGTGTTATTCCAGCCTTAAGATATGTAATCCGCATTTCTCACATTTGGTATCAGAGCATTGGTTTTCAAAGTTTTCATAATCTGAATTTTGAAAAAGTTTTTTAAATGGCTATTTTGGGGATTTTGTTAACACTAGTTTAAAACTGTTCAAATCATCATTGTCTCATAAGTCTGCATATAGTTATTATAGAAAATCAAGTTATGTACCGAGTTTGTATTCTGTGCAGAAAGAAAAATGTTATATGGCCTTTGAAGAATCAACACTCAACGGATAAATTGTGCAAATCAAGAAGAATAAGGGGATACTTGATAGTTGATGTTCAAGACACATGACTGGTAATCCAGATATGTTGAATGATATCATCTATAAAGATGGTGGATTGGTTAATTTTGGAGACAACTCAAAAGGATATGTGATTAGCATCGGCAATGTCGGTAACTCTAAAACTCCTATTATTTCTAATGTTTTATTAGTTAAGAATCCGAAACACGATCTGCTTAGCATTAGTCAACTTCGCGATAAAGGACACGAAATTAAATTTAAAAAAGATAAGTGTCACATCAAAGATAATAATTCAAATATTATATTTTAAGGAACTAGGAAGAAAAATATTCATATTCTTAGTATGAAAATCTCAAATGATAATCAATGTCTTTTGGCTAATACAAGTGACCCTTAGATTTGGCATAAAAGATTTGAGCATTTGAATTTTAAATTCTTATCTAGACTTTCTAAACTTGATCTAATAAGAGGTCTTCGCAGAATGAATTTTAAAATAGATAGTATATGTGATGCTTGTCAATTAGGAAAACTTAGGAAGAGTTCTTTCAAATTAAAAGATAAGATTTCAACTTCAAAACCTCTTAAGTTACTTTATCTAGATTTGTTTGGTCCATCTCAAATTCAATCAATAAATCACAATAAATATGTCTTTGTAATTGTAGATGATTATTCTAGGTTTACACGGACAATTTATATGAAACATAAAAGTGATACTTTTGATTCATTAAATTTTTTTACAAAAAGACTTCCAAACCAACTTTCTTTAAAAATTATAACTATTCGTAGTGATTACGATGGGGAATTTGAAAATGAAAATTTTGAGAGATTCTGCAATAAAAAGGGAATAACTCATAATTTCTCTTTTCCAAGAACTCCACAACAAAACGGAGTGGTAGAATGTAAAAATAGGACGATTCAAGAGTGTGCTAGAACAATGCTTTCAGATAGTAATTTACCAAAACATTTTTGGGCCGAAGTAGTCGCTACAGCTTGCTACATTTTGAATAGAATATTAATTAGACCATTAACTGATAAAACACCTTATGAACTTCTTTACAAGAAGAAACCAAAGGTATCTTATTTTAGAATCTTTGGAAGTAAATGTTTTATTCTAAATACAAAAGACAATTCGGATAAATTTGATCCTAAATACGATAAAGGAATCTTTATCGGATATTCTAATAAAAGTAAAGCATATAGAGTTTTCAATTTAAGAATAAATACCATTGAAGAAACAATGCATGTTTCGTTTGATGAAAATTTCAAAGATGTTGAACAAATTAATGATGAAGAAGATTTTGCTACCCTAAATAATGAATCAATTGAAACAAATAATGAACTTATTCATCCAAATAAAAAGGTTAAGCTTTTAAAAGATCATCCTATAGAAAATATACTGGGAGATATTGAATCTGCTGTTAGAACTAGAAATCAACTAAATAACATGAGTAATGTAGCTTTTATATCATCTATTGAACCTAAAAATCCAGAGGAAGCATCATCTGATGATTCATGGATTCTGGGTATGCAAGAAGAACTGAATCAATTCACCAGAAATGATGTTTGGAAACTTGCTCCTAGAACCGAGGATAAAACTATAATAGGAACTAAATGGGTTTATAAAAATAAAATGAATAAACTAGGTGAGGTCGTTAGAAATAAAGCTCGATTAGTCGCACAAGGTTATTGTCAAGAAGAAGGAATAGATTTTGATGAAACCTTCGCACCCGTAGCAAGATTAGAAGCCATTAGAATTCTACTTGCCTTTGAAAACTATATTAATTTTAAATTATTTCAAGTGGATGTTAAAAGTGTTTTTCCAAATGGATTTGTTAAAGAGGAAGTTTATGTTAAACAACCTCCACTCTTTGAAGATGAAAATTTTCCAAACCATGTTTTCAAACTTAAGAAAACTCTATATGGTTTGAAACAAGCTCCTAGAGCATGGTATGACAGACTAAGATCTTTTTTATTATAATCAAAATTTGAAGTTAGTAAAGTAGATAATACTCTTTTCATTAAAAGAAATAAAAATGATGTCCAACCAGTACAAGTTTATGTAGATGATATTATTTTTAGTTTAACTAGTCATGAAATTAGTAAAGAATTTTTTGAAATAATGACAAAAGAGATTGAGATGAGTCATATGGGTGAACTTACTTTCTACTTAGGTTTATAAATAAAACAATTAGATAATGGTATTTTTATCAGTCAAGAAAAATATGTTAGGGATCTAGTTAGCAAAATTTGGTATGACTACTGCGAGTGGAAATCCCACTTCCATGGCAACTAGTGAAGCTTTAAATAAAGAAAATCTTTCAAAAAATGTAAATCAAAAACTATATAGGGCAATGATTGGATCACTACTCTATATCACTGCGAGTAGACCTGATATCATGCATAGTGTTTGTCTCTGTGCAAGATACCAATCTCAATCCAAAGAGACTCACTTAAAAGCTGTGAAACTTATCATAAGATATGTTAAACATACTTTATAATATGGTTTATTTTACCCTAAAAATGATTCATTTGATTTAATCTCTTATTGTGATGCTGACTATGCTGGTTGCAAATCTGACCGAAAAAGTACAAGTGGAACTTGTCACTTTTTGGGGCATTCTCTAGTTTCATGGTTTAATAAAAAGAAAAACACTGTTTTTTTTGTCAACAACTGAAGTAGAATATATCTCTGCTGCTTTGACTTGCTCTCAAGTCATTTATATGCAACAAACCCTAAAAGATTTTGGATTAACAATTTCAAAATCACCAATTTATTGTGATAATACTAGTGCAATAAATTTATCTAAAAATCCTACTCATCATGCTAGGACTAACATATTCATATCAGACATCATTTTCTCAGAGATAATATAAGTAAAGAGATTATTTCTCTTGAATTTATCAACTCAGAGAATCATATTGCTGATATTTTAACCAAACCCTTAAATCAACCTATATTTAGTAAGTTAAGAAGAGAACTACGCATTTGTTGAATAACTAAGATATTGAATATAGATATAGTAACATATATTTTTAATAAACAGAAATATACAAGAAAGCCAAATTTTTCATAGTGATGTCGACATACCCTTACCACCCATGTCGACATACAACGGTAAAATTTAAAATTTTGATTTTTCCTCTAAAATCAATTTGGTAGTTATATAAACCTATGTATTTCGAATTTTTCTATCTTCTCACTTCTCTTTCTCTGTAATAAACTTCTGAAAATTAAAATTAATGGCCTCCTCCACTAAATCAAACCAAAATGACACCGTTTCTTTCCCTTCTCGTCATTTTGGTCCATTCCAACGCACTACACTGGAACGTGTGCTAAAGATCGAAGAATCTACGAAGGATGTCATGAAAATGTTGACTGAACATCAAGTTGTACAAATAAGGATGGCAAAAGAACAAGAAAAGCAAGGAAAAATTCTTCGGAATTTGCAAAAATTCCTAATGGATAATCAGGCAAATCCTGTTGTGATTAAAGAAGATTCTCCCAACATTCATGTGCATAACCCCTTAGAGCACAGCGAAGAGGAAGAAGATGAAGAGGAAGAAGAGGAAGAAGCATCCATGGAAGAAGATGACAACGTGGTCTGCGTAGGCGAAGTCTGTTTTGACAAAGATGACAATTTGGTCGAACAACTTGAAAATTTTTATTTTCATTATCCAAATTGTTCGACTCACAAATCTCCAATTGTCAAAAACTCTCGTTAGTAATGTTATTCTATAATTTATGTGCTTGAATATATTTGTGTGTTTATGTTCCATGTATATATATGTGTGTGTGTGTGTGTGTGTGTGTGTGTGTGTAAATATAACATCGTATATAATAAAAAATTTGTTTCGCTTATTATACTTCCTTATTAGTATTTAGTTTGGATAGTATTAGATTAAGGGGGCTATATATAAGTTTAGAATTAGTTTCTGTTGATGATAAAGGGGGATAAGAATAAAATAGAGTAGTTAGAATAGGTAGGCTTAGATTAAGGGGGAGTTATTAGTTTTAGGGGGAGTTATAGTGAAGGTGAAGTATATTTTATAAACATAGATTGTCATCATCAAAAGTGGGGAGATTATTAGTCCTTGAGATGATGATTTTGATGACAACAACCTTAGGACTTGTTATAAAATATAAATACTAACATTATAGTTTAGATACATATGTATATGTAGGATATAAATATGTAGATACCAAGAATGAAGACTGTACAGTATAGGGATTCAAGACTGAAGATATCAAGATTGAAGACACATGAATATCAAGATACCAAGATTTCAATAGTACAAGATAAGTATTGAGTCTAAAATTATGTTAAAACTTCTTGAAAGCACTTACACCTTTATTCGAAATTTATTCGTGGAATGGAATCCACTTTGAGCCTGTTAAAGGGATGAAACCCTAGTGGGATGGAACCCACGACAATATCTAGTGGAACATATAATGGTCCTATTTTGATATCCACTAATTTTATAAAAATGTTTTTCAAAAATATATCTCTTGTTTTTAAAAAATGTTTTCAAAAACTTTCTTTTCAAAAAGAATCTCTCTTGGTTTTAAATATTTTAGCCTCAAAACTATTTTTATCATTTTTAATATTTTGATTTCAAAATTGTCCTTGTTTTTAAACCATCTCTTGTTTTAAATATTTAGCTTTAAAATATTTATATACTCAAATTTTAAATCACTTTATAGATTAAGATTATATATATTAAAAATTACTATCTAAACTCTTTTACATGTTTAAACTATATTCAAATATATTTACGAAGTTTAGAAATTGTTTTGACAAATTATAGAAACCAATTTTAATAAGAAAATCAAAACATCAATTTTGCCTTGAGCATGTCGACATCCCTCAAACCCCATGTCGACATGGTGTCCGTTATTTTCAAATTTCAATTTTCAAAAGAAGTGTCTATTCATTGTATTCTTTCACGAATAGATATGGCTATTGCTCTACTATAAATACGAGTAAGTTCTAAATGAATTTTTTACCAGATTTCATTTATTTTCTCTCCTCTTCATCTTCCACATTTATTCTAAAGAATCCTAAACTATACTCTGTCAATATACCAAATGAATCAAACTTGATTATCTCTTGTTTGATTCTCTGCCACTCTCTCCATAAGATCTCAGTGCTATTCAAAGTTATAGAATTTTTTTAAATCAAACTGTTAAGTAAAAGGTGTGGTTGAGCCTTGAAATCAATTGGATATGATTGTAGCCCTGGAAATCAATTAGGTGAACTTGTAGCCCCGGAAATCAATTAAGTGATCTTGTAGCTCGGTTAAATCAAGAGAGTTTGCCTAGGACTCGAATATAGGAGGGTGTACCTCGTAGCCTTGAAACAGATGGTGTAATCTACGAGATAATTTTGACAAGAAATTTGTACGATTGTACGGGTCTAGATATAGGGTAACTCCGAACCAGTATAAAATCCTGGTATGTTCTTTCCTTTACTGCTTTTATTTAGGATTTGCATCTATATTTGATTTTGTGATTATATCTGTGTCTGTGAATTGCATTTGTTGGTGATTAAATTACATAAGTTTCAAAGAGATTTAGAAAATCCACAAAACACTATTCACCCCCTTCCCTCTAGTGTTATTCCAGCCTTAAGATCCGTAATCCGCATTTCTCACAATTTCCACCAATCCTGTGATAGGAAACTTTTCCAACACTGTTAGAGCAATATTGGTATTTAGAAAGTGTGGATGAGCTCTAGGAGTTACAAGGGTAACAAGAGAATAAGAATATTTCCTAGTGTTGTCGAGGTATCATTGGTACTTAGGAAATTTCAAATCGATTTATCCATCGATCCGACTCGTTGAGGATCTATACTCCCCATTCGGAGATTGGGAAGTATTTCCTCAGTCGTATAGGACATATGTTTGCTTGCAGGATTGCAGTTTCATCGATTCTAGAAGTGATGTGTGGCCTATTGATGGTAACAAGGTGTATTGCATACTTGAATATAGTTATATCGGTTCAAGCAACGTCGTGCGGCTTATTGGTGGCACACAGGGATTATTGCATACTTGAACATAGTTTCATCGATTCAACCACTCTTCGTGATGTTTAATTATTTATCCATTCTTCACGTTTGGATGTCGATTCATGTGTGGGCAAACCCATTCCGTGTTCAGCGGCATGGTCTCATATTTTTGTGTTTAATTACATACCTTCGTTTAAGGTTTTACTTATACCAGACAAATCATCTGACCCGAATTGTTTGTTTTCATGAACTCTAGGGTACTCATTTTATTTTAGTAGTCCGAGAGCAGCAGGTCTTTGTAGGCTCTTTGAAGACGGCATCTTAGTAGGAGGCTTTTCATCTTCCTATTCCGGTGTACTATGTAGTTTGTGCAAGTGTATTTTGTTTCAGCATTTTTGAAGGCGGGACGTTAGAACTGCCTAGGCTGATTTGTAGTATTTTTGTGTAACTCTGATAACCCCATATTAAGGAGTAACTTGATGTACTATTTCTGTTATGTTTATTTAGCGGTTTCGTTGTAAGGTTTTTATTCTATTCTTTTTTCACCCCATGATGATTCATCTTTCCGACGCTCAAGCAACGGCACACGAACACCGGGGATATGTTAAGGTCGTTCTTAAGGGTCAGAAATGTGGGTCGTTAAAATCGACCATATCAAAAGTTCGGGCACAAACGCACCTGCATTTCTTAGCAATGACGAGAATAGGGATGACCATTTCATACTCTTATTAGGCGCTTTTTGATGCGGGGGAACCAATTCAGCAGTTTTTCGCTGCAAATTAGGAATAAGGGAAACCACATAACCCACCACTTCCAAAATAGGAGAAAAAACATCTACATTAAAAGTTAATGAGGGGGAACCCAAATTCATTTCTATCTGCACAATCTTGCACCAGGCTGGAGTGAACAATATCACAAATCGAAGATTCTTTCCAGTAGTTAACAGTCGAGGCTTCTTTTAGCATAGATTGTAAAGGGTACATACCATCTGTTTGCAGCAGATTCACATGACAAGGAGCAGCTGAAGGCAAGGAGTTCATATCCCTGACAAGGCCAAGGAGAGGATTTCCAACAGGAAGCTCACTCAGAACATTGACAGTAGGGATCGAAAGAGCTATTGATGTTTCCAAGCAAGCAGCAGACATGAGACCAGCACTCGATAGCGACGACGACGACAAATCAGCAGCAGGCGACGTCATAGCAGACTTTGAGAGAGCAGCCCAAGAAACATCCTTCAACTGAACGGCACCAACATCTTTAACTGAAGAGGTCGCGAGAGCTTGAGAAAGGGGCACAGGCGTGACAGCAAATGGCCTGTCGCTCCGAGCGGAAGAGCTACCAAGATCAAAAAGACGAATGAAACGTGACTTCCTATGTTTGGCCATCCAAAACCGAATCAGAAAAGAGACGCAAAACCTAGAAAAGTGATTTGAGGGGAACGCAAACTAGGTCTCTCTTTTGTTTTACCACTACCTAAAATGTTCTTATTTTCTTATTCACTCTTTTAGTTAATTATTATTGAAGTAACCGACTGAAGAAGCGTTCGATTGGAGAAGACATTTTGAGGAGCAGAGAGTCTAAGGTTTCCATTTGAATTGATCCACCATAGCTATTTCAGTACTTGAGAACAAGCCATGTCAATATTTCAGACCTAAATACATAATTTCTTAGAAATTAAGCCATGTAATTTTTTATTTCAATAACCATAGTTTTGTAATAATTAAAATATGCCTTTTGTGTCTCCAATCTTAATTAACTTAAATATATGAGGAAGGTTCAATAACAGTCATCTTTTAAAGCATCATTTTAGCACATCTACTATTACTTAAATACTAACTTGTGATGGAAAGTAGATATGCTATAAAAGAGGAATGTCATTGAATACACATACAATTTCTTACTTTTTGGGATCTTTAGAATCCTACCTCTATGTTTTTCCTAGATCTTACATTAATTTTTTTTTCTCAAGAACATAAAAATGAGCAAGTCTAAAACTACTTGATTTCAATAATTTTAAAATCAATTGATGATGAAAACGCTTCCATAATGTTTATAACACATGTTGAAATTTTTAAGCCTATTTGGATGTAGAGCATTTGTCTTTAAAAACTAAATTATTTGCACTAAGTACGAATAGCGGCAACTTCGGAAACATGAGCTAGTAAATTCCTTCTCGCTTACATAAAGTCATTTTATTTTGTATGTGTGGATACTATAAAATATGGATTTTCTATTCATTTACTTTTGTAATTCTTTTGAATCTTGAATCCACTAATGATTACTAATTATGATAAAGTACATTATGTGATCTTCAAAATTGATACAAATTCAATTGATTGGATGAAATGATGGACCAACTCATCTAAATTAGCACAAGCCATATATCTTTATTTCCCTAGGTTTAGAAAATAAACTAACCTGGATATCATAACCCAATAGATATAGATATAATACTGTGATATTTTTAGTTTGATCCTAAAGTTGCTATAGTTTCAACATATTATTTCCATGTGAGTTATACCAGTAACCATGAAACATCGATTTCTTTATTTTGAACACCTTTTGTAATATTTATTCATGAACATATTTTATTTTTATAGGTATGACCTCACATGTTTTACCTCAAAATCTCGTTTGTGTCGAGATTTAGTACTATGATAGCTTAGTAACTTTTTATATCAAAATCTTATTTGTAGTATCTTAACCTTTTTTAACGTGAATCAAAATACATTTTTGCTGGCTAAGTATAATAAGCTATCTATGTAGATTTTAGGTGTTAATTGTGTTAGACAATGTTGATATGTAGAAGCAACATTTTATGGATGTGATTTATTCGTTGAACAAAATCAGCACATAAATTGATCATGTCAAATATTACCGATTTTATGTTACAAACAATGTTATACACATACACACACAAATACATATTCTCTTTGTTTTTTTAGAAATAGGTACTTTATTAACAAAAAGGAAACATACATTTCCATGATATGCCTCGTTAAAACCTTGCAATCCCCCTAACCTGAATAGGTGCCTTGCAAGAAAAAAAGAGTACATATCATTTCTATATATTAACAGTGCAAGACCACAACTACAAAACCAAGCTGTTAAAAAGATAGAGGAGTAAACAAACATAACACGCACTCAAAACCATCCATAATAACAAATTGGACATTTAGGCAAATAAAAACCACAAATACAATTCATAAGCCAAAAATAAAAATCCAAAGCCAAACTACACATGGAAAACTGACAAAGCCTCCAGCAAAACAATGACTCATCGAACGCGGATGAGAAACATCATCAAGAGGAGAGAGACAGAAAAGAAGTTCTCTTAAAAGTAGATCTAAGAATTGAATGGCGAAGAAACTCTAAAGTCCAAATTCGAAGACACCGCTTGCAGGCAAGAAATTGGACATCTTTGCTAAAGAATCGAAGACCAGATAGATTGGAATTCAAGGAGGTCGATGATGGTCAAGAGGATCCATGAAGATATTAAAGTTTTCAAAGATAAGTTTCATCTCTACATTTATCGCTTGATTAGTTAATCTATACTGCATAAGTATCTTGACATCTTGAATGATTAGGTTGAGTCTAACGGATGCTGGCATTTCAATTCCTCTGAAGACTCTGTTGTTCCTCTCGCACCAGATGTCCCAAATCAGAGAAGTGAAAGTTATGTTGGTAATTTGGTTTATTAAAGAGTGATTCCTCTGTCTTTTACATAGGCAATCCAAAATTTAATTTATAATGCAGTTAGTATTGAAATCGATGTTGACTTTCTACATAGTACTGTCCAATAAACTTCTCGAATATGTGAAAGGGAGTGCGATTAAGGATCTTAAGGCTAATTTAACACTAGAGGGGGGGTGAATAGTATTTAATGGATTCTAAGACTTATATGGATTAATTTAAAAATTATGATATAAACAAATGCAAAACTTAATCACAGAATCAAACACAGATGCAGAAAGTAAATAAAAAGCAATAAAAGGAAAGAACACACCGAATTTTATACTGGTTCGGAGTTACCCTACATCCAGTCCTGTACCAAGGCAAACACCTCATACATATTTTTATTATACCAATGTCGAGATTACAATCCTCAATTTCTAAAGGCCTTGAGGTACGCTCCTGTTTTCGAGTCCGGGGCAAACTCTCTTGATTTACAAGACACAAGACACCCAATTGATTTGCAGGCACAACCACACCTTATAGAGAGACTCGATAAACTTTTGATTACAAATTGTTCCTATAACTCTGAATAGCACTTTGATCTTCGAGAGAGGGTAGAGAATCAAACAAGAATGAGATTCTAATTTGATTTACTTGAGAATTTTGCAGAATTTCGGCACGATGTTAAAAATATGAAAATGTTAGAATATGGACTTGTGGAGAAGAAGAGTGAAGAAAATAAAAAATAGTTGGTTAAAAAAATTCGTTTGTTAAGGCTATTTATAGAGCAGTAACGGTCATAACCATTCATGAAGAGATTTAAAACGAATAGACACTTATTTTGAAAATTAAAACTTTTGAATTCAACGACCACCATGTCAACATGGGGTATCCCACGATGTCGACATCCCTTAGTTAAATATAATGTAAAATTTGTTTGAAAATGTTATTGAACGGAAAACAAGATGAAAAGATTTTGGAGTAAAATAGACTAATTTTCCTATGTTTTAAAATAAAGAAGAGTAGAAAAATATATTTTTAGAATGTATATATAAATTTGATTTTACATCTCAAGTATATATATATATATATATATATATATTATAAAGGATATTAAAAATCAGAAGATAGTTTTAAAAAGAAACGAACTATAAAACTAGTTTATTTAAAAACAAAAACAAAGAATATTTTAAGGCTAAAACATCTTTTCGAAAATCATTTGAAAAGATAACTTTTAAGGCTAAAACATTTTGAAAAGCAGTTTTGAAAATCATTTTGAAAAACCATTTTGAAGTAGTTTTGTAAGCTTCTTCCTACAGAATATCTCATCACATCAGGACTCGAGAACTCGTACAAAACCAGGATGTTTGTGGGTTTGTAAGCCACTTTTCGTAGGTTTGTAAGTTACTTATTGTGGATTTGTAAGCCAATAAGAAGGTAGAAATGGGTTCCATCCCAAATGAAATTTGGAATGAAGATTTCCGTGCTATTATGAAGTTTTAACAAAATCTAGACACTTATCTTGAAATCTTGATCTTGATACTCAAGAGTCTTCAAACTTGATTTCTTCATTCTTGATCTTTATATATTGTACAATCTTCACTAATCAGCACCTGCCTTATATATATCCTGCATAATAACATTCATATATATCTAGACAATAGTTTTAGTATATAAGTTATAATAAAATAAGTTACAAAGGTTGTTGTCATCAGAACCACTATATCCAGTTCCTAACAATCTTCCCCTTTTTGATGATGACAACCTTATAAAATATACTTACCACCTCGATCATAACATAACCTCCCCTTACACTAACAACTCCCCCTTGCTCCAAGCCTACTGTTTTACATAACTTCTCCCCCTTTGTCATAAACAAAAACTTCTTACTAATAAATTCCTTGATCTTAATATAATATAATCAACCATAATACAATAAAGTAATCCATATATAAGTGTAATAAGTGCTAAATGTGATCAAACGTATGAAATGTGAACATAAATGTGATTATGAGTGTGATCATAAGTGTAATCCAGAAGTAAATTTATCATCAATCATATTTACAGTAATTATTCATTCCAATCATATATACAAACCACACCAAATATTTTAAATAAGTCAATCAAGTTTAAAACACAACAATCAAATCAAACAAATAACATACAGAATGACTAGACATTCCTTGGTACTTCCATCCATCCATCTTCTCTAAAGATAGGATCTGCTTTGATGGCACCCCATTCTTCTTTATCTTTGTCGAAAGTGACTGATGGATTTCCTTCGAGATCGTCCTTGTTAGGGGCTGAGATCATCCAACGAAGGGCGTTGAAATGTCTCTCTTGCTCCTTGATCATTTGCATTTGACTCAATTCTAAGTGGCGCTGATTACGAAGTATAAATGTAAGGATATTTTTGAAGGAAGTGAGAGTTTCCTCAAGATTATCACTTAGATTTTTAATCAGAGAAGCCATGATTCAAGAAATAAGAAAAAATACGAAAGAGAGCGATTAGAAATGAAGTTTGATAATTTATTCTGGAAGAAACAGGTATAAACAGGGGTAGAAAGTCGATTAAAATGAATAAGCACAAGTTAGTTACATGAAATTAAAATTTGAAAGTGCAACTACTTTATGCCCGTTGCATGTCGACATGGGGGGTGGGGGATGTCAACACGCCTCTGCCTAAAGTGATAGTTTGCTTTGTTTTTGATATTATGAACAAATCTATGCAACTAAAATTTGTATAATATAAAAACAAGCAATTACAGAGACAAGTGAATTTGAATAACAGAAAATAAAAGATTTCATTGATGATTTTTGTCAACATTACATGAAATAATATAATATTAACTAAAACAAAGAAAAATACGTGGATAGAACTTGAAGTAAACAAGATAACATGAACTAAAACTAATTAGATGAAGATGAAGAAGATGATAGTCCAAGCTTTCTACTAATTTTTCCGAAGAACTTGTCGATTTTAGTGGAAATCTTATCCATTTTCTTACTCATTGATCTTTTAAGCGTCTTTTGATTTTCCACTATAATTTTTTGATTATTGAGAATGGTCTTATTGGATGGAATAACGGAATTAGTAGGATATTCAATATTGTCTAAGGAAGTTTCTTTATCTTCCTCTTCCTCCTCTTTAATTTCCATTCCTTCCTCTTCTTCTTCTTCTTCCTCCATTTCTTCCATCTCTTCATGAGCAAGCATTTCTTCCTTTTCCGTAAGTGTTTCATATGGTTGAAACACTAATGGAATTAGCATAAAGGAAATGTTTCCATGGTTGAACACGTTTCTAGTTATAAATTCTTCCCTTTTGAAATCAACTCCAAAGTAATTAAAAATCTGAGTGAGATAAACTCCATGATATAATGTGTTTTCACCCATAGTAAAATTCTTGGGTCTTAACTCATCCAAAATAACTTGACCCACTTAATATCATAATTTTCAAAAATTGCAAAAAGTGCTTTGCAAACTTTCAAAGTCGGGTTGTTGTAGTTTTTCGATCTTGGTATAAGAGTGTGTTGAATAAGAAGGTTAACAATTCTTGCTTTTGGATGAAAATATCAATTTTTGAATTCAAAATTGTCGTCCCCTTCAAAGAATATGATGAAACGTCTTTCGATCATTTTCATTTATTTGAAATTCCAAAATATTCATTCTGGTATATTTGCATCCCAAAATATTTCCTAAAATTTCACAATCTAAAACTATGTGTGTTCCTTTAACACTACTTAAAATTTGTCCATCTTGCCTATCATAAAAACCACGATTCAAATTCGCATAAAACATCTTAACAAGATTTGGATAACATACAAAATCATTTTGTTTGTTATCTACTACACTGAGAATAGAACATTGTTAAAAAATATTTTCAATTTCATAAAAGGGAAAATCCTCAAAAATAGCAAATTTACCCGTATGAATTTTACCAAAGTTTACACCGTTGATGTAAGCTTTGATAGCTTCCGGGTCATTAAAAAAAATTGATAGCTTTTGGAAGCCTAATGGTGTTAGGGGTGCTTGAAGAGGCCATTGAAGAAGTTTGAGAGGAGTTGGAGATAATGAAGATAAATTTGAAATTAGAAATAAAAGTGAAAAATGATGATAATGATAGTGAATTAAATAGAGATTCTAATGTTATGTTCTCTGGTCAAAAGGCATCTTTCCAGAACATTGAAGTTGGTGAAAAAGTTGAGGGAAATTCAAAAGTTTGAATTCAAATTTTAAAATCAAATTTCTGAAGGGCATGTCGACACGGGGTATCCTGGTATGTCGACATGTGCCTATTGAATCAATGGAAAAGTGTCTATTCCTAATTTCTAATAAATGTATATATTATATCCTATATTCTAATTATATAATTCCTGTGATAACATTAAGTATAATAATGCTTAAATATTAATAATTTAATATTTAAAATATTATTAAAATAATATTATTTTTGAATTTAGAATTCAAATTTCAAGGGATAAATTTGAATTTTAAGTTCAAGGAATTTTTAAAAAAAAATCAAACAAACAAACAAGCATCCATTCAAATAAAAAAAAAATTAAAAAATAATGTAATTGTGTATCTATTTTTAGATCCATACTCCCATCGTCATCTGATTCATGAATATAGTGAAACATAGATTTGAATTATCCATCTTCTTTTCATCGTCACTGGATGATGAGTCTGAGTCATCGAGAGTTGCTATCTATGCTTTCTTTCTTTTCCTTGATGAATCATTGTTTGGAGGGAATAACTGTTTATCTGGATACGGACAATCTTTCCTATAATGCCCGACTTTATTGCAATTGTAGCATCTATCATTGTTGACGTTCTCCGTATTATTTTTCAAATTCCTTTAATCATTTCTTTTGTAATTATTTATTTTTCTATACTTTAGGAATTTCCGGAAGTTTCTTGTCATGAAAGCAATCCCCTTATCACTGTCTAGTTTCGAATCTTCAATTGTTGCATTGAATGCTAATGACTTCTTTTCTACAGCCTTGTTTTCTCTTTTTCCTTGCAGTTGAACTTCATAAGACATCAAATTCTAAATCAATTCTTCTATTTTCATTAAGCTGATATCGTTTGCTTCTCCGATTGCAAGTATCTTTTGATCCCATTCTGGAGTGAGTGAATTTAGAATTTTTTTGACTTGGTCTTCCTCTGAAAAGCTTTTTTCCAGTGCAATTAGTGAATGAACAATATCTTGAAATCGACAATACATGTCGGAAATGGACTCATTTGCATGCATTTAAACAATTGAAACTGATTAGTTAATATGGAAATTTTAGTCTGTTTAACTTTTCTTGTTCCTTCATGAGTAACTTGCAAAGTTTTTCAAATTTCAAATGCAGACTTATAAACAGACACTCTATCAAAATCATTCCTATCTAGTGAACAAAATAATATATTCATGGCTTTTGAGTTATTTTGTGCAACACCCTTTTGTTCAACAATCCACTGGGCAAAATCGGTAGTTGGTTATACATACTCGGTTTGTGTGATATTACAAGTGTCTAATCCTACTGATTGTAAATAAATTTTCATTCTACAAGCTCAATATCCATAATTACTGCCATTGAAAAATGGTGGACTGACAGTAAACTGACCTTCTACAAATGAACTAATGCTAATGTTAACAGAACTAGAGCCAGAGTTGACATTACCAGTGTTGGTAGACATTGAAGACAATTTTCAAGTTTCAGATTATGAAAACTATGAAAACCTATGCTTTGACACCAATTGAAAGGGAGTGCGGATTAAGGATCTTAAGGCTAATTTAACACTAGAGGGAGGAGTGAATAGTGTTTAATGGATTCTAAGACTTATATGGATTAATTTAAAAACTATGATATAAACAAATACAGAACTTAATCATAGAACAATCACAGAATCAAACACAAATGCAGACAGTAAATAAAAAGCAGTAAAAGGAAAGAACACATCGGATTTTATACTGGTTCGGAGGTACCCTACATCCAGTCTTGTACCAAGGCAAACACCTCATACAGATTTTTGTTATACCAATGTCGAGATTATAATCCTCAATTTCTAAAGGCCTTGAGGTACCCATCTGTCTTCGCGTCCGAGGAAAACTCTTTTGATTTATGGGACACAAGATCACCCAATTGATTTGCAGGAAAAACCATACCTTATAGAGAGATTCGACAAAATTTTGATTACAAATTGATCATACAACTCTGAATAGCACTTTGATCTTTGAGAGAGGGCAAAGAATCAAACAAGAATGAGATTCTAATTTGATTCACTTGAGAATTCGGTAGAATTTTGGCACGATGTTAAGAATATGAAAGTGTTAGAATATGGATTTTGGAGGAGAAGGAGTGAAGAAAACAAAACAATAGTTGGTTAAAAAATTCGTTTGTAAAGGCTATTTATAGAGCAGTAACGTTCAGAACCATTCATGAAGAGATTTAAACGAATAGACACTTCTTTTGAAAATTGAAACTTTTGAATTCAACGGCCACCATGTCGACATGGGGTATCTCATGATGTCGACATGCCTTAGTTAAAAATAATGTAAAATTTGTTTTGAAATGTTATTGAAAGGAAAATACGATGAAATGATTCTGGAGAAAAATAAACTAATTTTCCTATGTTTTAAAATAAAGTAGAGTACAAAAATATATTTTTAGAATGTATATATAAAATTGATTTTAAATCTCAAGTGTGTGTATATATATTATAAAGGATATTAAAAATCAGAAGATGGTTTTAAAAACAAACAAAGTTTAAAACAAGAGTTTATTTAAAAACAAAAACAAAGAATATTTTAAGGCTAAAACATCTTTTTGAAAACCATTTGAAAAGATAAATTTTAAGGCTAAAACATTTTGAAAAACCATTTGAATAGTTTTGCACGCTTCTTCCTGCAGAATATCTCATCACATCAGGACTCGAGAACTTGTACAAAACCAAGATGTTTATGGGTTTGTAAACTACTTCTCGTAGGTTTGTAAGCTACTTATCATGGGTTTGTAAGCCACTAAGAAGGTAGAAATGGGTTCCATCCCAAATGAAATTCGGAATAAAGATTTCCGTGCTATTATGAATTTTTAAAAAAAGTAGACACTTATCTTGAAATCTTGATCTTGATACTCATGAGTCTTCAAACCTGATTTCTTCATTCTTGATCTTTATACTGTACAGTCTTCAATAATCAGTACCTGCCTTTTATATATTTTGCATAATAACATTCATATATGTCTAAACAATAGTGTTAGTATATAAGTTATAATAAAATAAGTTACAAAGGTTATTGTCATCAAAACCACTATCTTCGGTTCCTAACAATATGGACATTTAAAAAAGAGATGATTTTGTCTTCTAATTGGTTTGAACACAGAGTACACTTTTGATCAATATTTGTGTTCCATCTACTAATGTGATCCTTTGTGTTCAATTTGTTTAATTTGGTCATAAGAGCACAAATTGACATCTTAGGCGCACACCCTTTGTCCCAGATAATCTTTGTCCAAATATGGACTACATGCTTGTTTCTGAAATGGTCCCATGCTGATTTCATTATAAATTGTCCATTGATACTAGGAATCCAATTCCAGTAATCCTTTTCCTTTTGAGAATGAACGTTTACATTTTGAATAAATTGATGGTACTGAGTAGGCACATAGTCTATGTTTTGTTTCCAATTGTTATTAGAAATTAACAGAGATAGTTTCTTGTTATAGCCACCTATAACAGACATAGCATTCCAATCTGCTTTATCTATTAAAGAAGATCCATTAATCCATGGATCGAACCATAAATTAGTGATGTCCCCATTAACAATATTCCTATTTATGAGTCCTTTGCACCACTATCTTGCTCCGAGTAAAGTTTTCCAAGTACAAGAGGCAATGGTATCCATGGGGGTAGTCCAAAAGCTAACTTTTTTACAGTACTTATTTTGTATCCATTTAGCCTAGAGATAATCACCATGAATATATTTCCACAACAGATTAGCTGCCACTGCTTTAGATACTTCTTTACTTTTTCTTATACCAAAGCCACCTTCATTTTTTGTTTTACACAAATCTTCCCAGCTCATTTTATGAGCCTTAGATTTCCACAAAAAGTTAGCACACAAGGAATTGATTCTTTGAATTACTGATAATGGGAATTGTGTGAACTGAAGCCAAAACTACAACAAAGGATGTATGACGGTTTTTATTAATTCAGCCCTACCACTGATATTTTGCATCTTATTGTGCCAATGACTAATTTTTTTATTAATTTTGTCTATAAGCCATCCAATATCCCTTGCTCTTAATTTATTATTAGATAAAGGAATGCCCAAATATATAATTGGCAGACTTCCAATGCTGAAATTTAGAATGTCAGCTATTTGATGTTTGTTTGTGGCACCTTTACTAAAAAATAGCATGGTTTTTCTGTTGTTTAATTCCAGCCCTGTTATATTATTCAAATCTTGAAAAATATGCTTGATGCATTTGGCATTCTCAATGGTAGCTTTGGTTAAGATTAAAATATCATCTGCATATATCAAATGCGTAATCATAGGTTCTGATTGGTATATGGGAATGATATTACCATTGAAGTAGTCCATATCTAGATATATAGTCAGGATTTCCATAGCAATGGCAAATAAATATGGCGAGAGGGCCTCACCTTGTCTTCATCCTCTTGAGCTATCAATGAGACCATAGGGTGAGCCTTCTATTAAAATCAAAAACGAGGGAGTAGAAATACATTCATATATAAGATCCACAAATGGTAGAGGAAAGCCCATCGATATCAGCATACGATGAATAAATTCTCTATTAATTTTATCATAAGCTTTATGCAGATCAATTTTCAGGCATAAATTGTTAGATTTTTTTTCCTATTGAATCCTCTAACCATTTCATAAGCTAGTAGGAAGTTTTCTATGATTACTCTACCAGGAATGAAAGCATTTTGATTATATGAGATAAGATCATTCATGTATTGTTTCATTCAATTACAGAGAAGATTTGCTAGTATTTTTTATGAAACATTGCAAAGTGAAATCGGTCTAAAATCAGTCATATCAATTGCATTCGGCTTTTTTGGGACGAGGCATATAAACGTATGATTGAATTCTCTCATAATTTTCCCAGATTGAAGTACACCATTCATAGCATTCCAGATGTCATATTTAATTTCGCTCCCAATAGATTTTATAAAATTTTGAATTGATGCCATCTGGTCCAGGGGAGCTATTGTCATTTATGTGGAAAATAGCATTTTTAACTTCCTCTAGTAGAAAAGGTTTACAAATATTAATTTTTGCATTTTCCGATAGGATTTTCTTGCAAGTTATGTCAGGAAATTGGTATGTGTCTCTTGACAATGAGAAAAGATCTGAAAAGTATTTTATAGCCGAGTGAACAATTTTTTCTGAAGCAGATGACCAAGAACCATTGTCATTAAGAATGTAACTACTCCCACTAGTAGGTTTAAGAACATTGATTTTGGAGAAGAAAAATTCTGTTGGTTTATCTCCTTTTGTCAACCAGTTAATCTTCATTCTTTGCTCATTTTCAATCGCAATATTCCTCATTTTAACATGAATCTGGTCATATTTCATATTGTACTGTTCCATAAGATTATTGTTTAAAGGATCTTGTACTAATTGCTTGTAAATATCGTTAGCATCGTCCTTTAATTTACCCAGTTCTGAATATATATTGGTTTTATTTAAAGCCTAGGATTTCAAAGCAGCCTTCACATTCTTTTAATTACAGAGAAATTTATAAAGAGCGTTACCTGTGAATTCTTGCTCCAGAGCATGCTGCAAGGTAGTCTGGTATCCTCTTTGTAGGTGCCACAAATTATTGTACTTGAAAGGTATGCAACTTCTCCTTTTATTTTGAGTTGAGAGATTAATCATGATAGGAGTGTGATCACTTAAGGAGTGATTGCCAAAATATATGCCATATTGGCTGAACTTGTCAGACCAAAAGTTATTTACAAAAACCCGATCTATTTTACTATGTATAGAGAAGTGAAGCCCCCCTCTCCATGTATAGTAATTTCCAGTGAATTCTGGTTCAAGAAGTTTAGAATAAGATATACAATCTAAAAATTCTTGATCACCCGAAATATTATAGATATCATTATTCATTCTATCAATAGGAGATAAAATAGTGTTAAAATCGTCCGCCACAATACGTGGAAGCTTAGTACTCATAGATTGATCTATAATATACTTCCATAGCTCTTTTCACCTCGTTCCCCCATTAAAGGCATAAACCGTGGTACATAACACACTTAGTCCACAAGAATTATGCAAGATACAAGAAATGTACTGCTCATTCGTGTGTAGTATAATATTAGACCAATGTGTAGAGTCCCAAAATATAAGAATACAACTTTTCTGATCATCTAGAATATTATGTGAGAATTTCCATTTTGAATGAATTTTTGCCATAAATTTATCGATATTATCTAAGGATAGCTTATTTTCAAGAATGCAAATAAAAGAGAACCTATTGCATTGCAATAATCTAATTATTTCCAATTGTTTGGCTGAGGCATTCATGCCCCTAATGTTCCAGAATTGGAACTCCATTGATTAATTGTTTTCAGGGTTGCTACTGGCTTCCAGGGGAGTAGCAGTCCCCAATAATTTGGTTTTTTTTTTGTTCTTGCCTTCCAGTTGATTAACAAGGATGTTCCATGCAGGGTTGTCAACGACATCAGAATTGGCTGTGGGTTTAAATTCGAAGGGGGCTTCATCTGACCTGATTTTACGTGTATTACTAGGTCTGGCAGTTCTTAGAGAATCAAAGTTTTGCTCCATGGTATCAAACTTTGTATCCACTTCAGAAGGATCTTATGACATTTCACTTGAGTCACAATTGAACTCCTCTGTGTCTTTATGTTTGTATTGTAAAAATTTTTGTAATTCTAAATTCATAGCTTTGTGAACCGAGGTTGTAATTATAGTCAAACTGAATGTGTTCGGCTGGACATTTTGACTTTCATCAGGTTGATTTTGAACAGAAACAATGTTATACCTTTTGAGTATTAATATCTTGTGATTTCTCCTTATCTAAAATGCCTGAAGTCGTTTGAGCATCAGTACAAGTTGATATAGTAACCCGAATATTATCTGCTTGATTTTCTATATTATTCCCACTGTTATCGATTATCATATCAGAGTTGTCTGCATTTTGTGACAAATTACTCATTTTCGGCATCCAAACTTTATTAAATTGACAATTACTATTGGCATGACCAAAACTTGAGCAGTTCGCACATATCGATGGTTTCCATTCATAAACCACTTCTTGCCAAATCATTTTGTCATCTTCAGTTAATATAGGAATTCTACTTGGGAATTTAAAGGAATTATTAACTTCAATTAACACTCTAGCATAAGCAATTTTAATGATACCTTCAGTAAATTTATCCAATCTACTTGGGGAACCAAGAACTGATGCGATACGACTAATCCCTTTTTCTGTCCAATAATTAAGGGGAAGATTAGGGATCGTATCCAAATCGGAATTGTATGAAGAAGTTCTTTATTGAGTTGCATTCCCAAAGACCATCTTTTCATCATCAACAACTTATTATTATAATAATAAGGACCTCTTTCCAAAATTTTGTCACAATCTTGTTTTTTGTTGAATTTTATCACATAAAATCCATTTTCTTTAGAGAAAATCGAGAGTTCATCGTCTGGCTTCCAAACTCTATGGATATAGTCTTTGAAATATGGATAATATGGGTTAGTACCAAGTACTTATACCACTATGGCATTGTCCCATTGCTTTTTAGCGTTTTGAACCTCTGCGGACATTTTGGAACATTGCATGGAGGTTAGTTCTCGAGGCTGATAGAATTTTAACGGGATAGAGATTGGGATGTTGTTACCTTTTACCACTTTGTTCCATGCCCGACTGGATGAGATGGAAAAATTCCAACTATTGGTAGCAGATATGTTAACAACTTGGGGTGTGCGGACAGCGTTGCTGTTGGAGATATTGAGATTATGATTTGAGGCATAAGGAGATGGTTTACACTTTTTCATTGAGAATCACTATTTGCAAAAACACCAGGTCGAGATTGATATGAAAGTTTAGGAGCACGCTTCCACTTACGAGAAACAACCGCAATGAAGCCTTCATCATCAAGGGGAAGATGATCTGCTGGGGATAGAGGTGGAAAACCGAGCGGGGGTTCCACGAATGGTGGAGGCGGATCGGGAGGACGACTCGACTGGTGATCGGTAGGTGAGGAAGTTGTCATCAGGAGCGAAAATAAGGGGTGGCAGGGCAGATCGGAGATGGGAGGGGCAGAGAGCAATAGCGGCGGCTAGGGTTTCAACGAAAACGGTAAGCTCTTTTACTTAAAAGAGTTATCGAGAGTAGATATAATATTTAATTCGGAACATATAATTGAAATTAGGAGGTTTGAGTTTATTATCACTTCAGAAGAGAGGAGGTATATTATTTAATTTGAAACATATAATTGAAACTAGAGAGATTTGAGTTTGTGTATACGAGGAGCGTTCAATGCCACCTCTATTTTTGCAGCACTCTTCTACATCTCTAATTTTCATCACAAGTTCTGAATTAAATAATATATGAAAAATATGTGTAGTGGGAAGATGAGGAAAATATTATTATTTAAACCGGAATATATGGTGAAAGATACTAGAAAGGTGCTTCAAAATAGAGATGTCATTGAAGTGCACGCGTGTGTGGGGAGGGGAAGGTTTTTTACAGGGGTGGGCATAAAGCATACCGCTATATGGAAATCGTCTATACCAGACTGCAAAAATGGTGCGGAAACCCACATTGAATCTTCTAACCAATGCAAATACCTCAAACCGGACCGAATCACATTGATACGGTTCGGTTGCTGTTTAGACAATTGAACTGACAATATTAAACCGGACCGAACCGAAAATTTAAACTAGTAATCTTACGATAAAAATATTATAAGCAAATCCTATCATATTTTATGACATACATTTTATTTCCAGGTATATTGCTGTTATACTAATAATAATCGTTGTCATAAATAAAGAAGTTATAGTTTTAGTATAATATTTTTCATCTCATATTTTTGGATGCTAATTATAATTTTATGCTAGTCATTTTACTTAATAATTATGTATTGATTAACATTGATGTTTGGTTAAACTACTTTAAAATCTCATTTTTAGCTAAATGTCAAATTGAAATATTCATACAATTTAAGAATTAATCTTTCATTTCAGTATAACATTGTGTTTTAACATTTAAGTGTAAAAGCTTCACACAGTTGTCTTTGTAAATTGATTGTTGATGGAAGTGATTCTCTTATTTCATATTTAGTATGAGTTCAAACCGGACTGGATCAAAACCGGATCGTATTATATCAAAACGAACCGAAACTGAACCGTTTAAAAATTTAATATAGTGGTTTGTATTTTTTATTAACCGTTTGATACAGTGATGAAGCGAGTTGGACTTTAAACCGTACTAAATCGATCTCAGTCCACCCCTGGTATCTTACAACTGTATAAAGAAAAAACGTTTAAGTAACAAAATTGTTATGAGTTGTGGATCTATTGGATAAACTATATTTAAGTAACAAAAACTCACACATTTGTTAGACTTATGCAGTGGAATTGGTTAAGCTGAATAAAAAGATCTACATTGATATGAGCAATTATGTAACGTTTGCGATTTTTCGTTGCCGAAAAACCGAAATGTTATGGTTTAAGAAGAAGAAAGAAAAGGAGAGAGGTAGAAAAGAGAAAATAGAGGATAGAGAGAAAAGAAAACAGAAAATAGAACGGAACAGAAATAACATAACAACATCAGAATCTCACAATTCGCAGCGGAACAACATATAATAATAAATGAATAATCTTTAAACAAAGAACTATATCAGTTATTACTTTTTATACATTACATTTCATTACATCATATCATCAGAGTGTACAACAACATACAACAACAAACAGTGCAGCAGAAAAAGAAATACTATATACTAGTAATACGCCATGCCATCCAGCTTGCCTCCAGCAACTCCTGAATTCCAGAATATCCTGATAAACCTTAACTCTTGACTGTCCGTGTGGAAATTGGTGGGCACCCAGAGTTTAGGAAGGAAAACAATAAACTCCGAGTCAGTCATGTGACTGGTGTGAGAACTCAAAACAGTTTATTTTATTTTTTAAATTAACATAGAGGAATATTTTTAAAATCAATTCGCAATGCTTTTAAAAATGAGACTACCATAAGGCCTCCCGCACACACACACATGCAAACGCAGAATCGGAGGAGATTTCTCCTTATGATAGTCAAAGATGCTTGATACGGATTAAAAAGAACATTTGATATTATTACTAGTGCATAGTGTAGAGAAAATTCATTTCGAAAATAAAGATATAAATCTTAGCCAGCATAGACATTTCGCACTTATGCCTATTATAGCTACCATGTTCAATAACGGGTTACCGCCATATTCCATGACAGGTTATACAACTAAAACCGTACAAGTCTCGTATTTGAAGAATGGATTTTCCAACAAATGGTCAGGCCAAGGAACTTTCCATTGCCACATGGAAACGCCTCTGGAAGGACGCCCCGAGAACCACCGTTCTCCGCTAAACAAAGCCGGGAATCCCTTTTCCCAAGGAATATTACAAACCCTCAGATATGCCACCCCCGGTCCTTTGGAACCTTTCACCGAGAGCTCTCTAACCAACTTCACACCATAATAATAAGTGTTTCAACATGAGTAAGTATCTGGGCTCCATACCATGATACTACCCTTTTCCAGTAGGAATGGTCATACCCTAGGGAAGCGATCCCTGGAAACCTTGCCGCACAATTCCTGTTTTGACCATTACCGGTTTGTGAGGCTCGACGAAGTCACGTCCACAAAAACACACTTTATACAAAAAGCCGTGCTTTGGGTCAACAAATGATCATAGAAATGATCACCAAGATAGATGATCAAACAAATGATCCTATCACAAATAATCAACACAATGATCATTTACAGCTACACTCAGCATGTCACATTACCAAATTGGGAATATATCGCTGATAACTTCAATTATATAACCTCTGAGCTCGTACGTCTCAGAGAAGGGTGTTAAGCTAAAAGAATAAATTCTCCGCCACCAACAGAAATATATTTGAAAGAAATCGGCTTTACATCTCAATTTGTAATGTCAGACACACAATCCATACAAGTCTGTTCCGGGCTCGAACAGAACCGAAGGCACTTACAAAGAAGTCCTTGCAATCCGAATAATCTCTAATCACGTTCGGATTTCCCATCACATATGGAGATCTCAATACCGGAGATCAGCCAGTGCAGAGACAATCAACAAGAAACCCTTTCGTTTTCGAAAATATCCGGTCTTCAACACCGATCTTCGAATGCAATTCATAACGACGTATCACATATTCGGAATGGGTTATACGACCCCAAGGTCCTTTCCCGGTTAACCCGAATAGTGAGCGCTTATTTTAAAAAATAAGCGTGGCATCCAATTTCAAACAAATCACAACAAATACCTATTTAAAGGTAAATATTGATAGTCGGTTATTGAACTATCAATAGATATGCCTACATCACCAGATTCCAAATAATTTTCCAAATTATTTATTTTCCAAAAATATCTTTATAAGATATACATTCTCCATTCTTTAAAAATAAATCAATATTTATTTTTAAACTAAATTTCCCAATTCCATTTATAAATTCCATATTGAATTTACATTCCAAAATATTTATGAATATACGATTTCCATTCAATTTCTAATATTCATTTTCAATTTATCTTCAAAAAGATAAATTCCAAATATTCACTTAATATTGGAAAAGCATTTCTATACTTATTAAAAATAAGTAATTCACGGATCTTTTTATTTTCTATACCTAGAAAATATTTAATATACCCTAATCGAAATTAAGTATATATTTCATTCTTTAAGGAAATCATTCACTTAACCATATTTATTTGGGCCAAAACGAATGTTGCGTAAAATATCGTTACGACAACCCAAAATCACTAGTATAGGGATTCGAAATTAAAATAGATATATAAATCCCAATACTATACAAAACATTTCCTTTCGGAAATCATCTATTATAACAACAGTGTTATAATCTACCATTTCCTTCTATTTCTCGAAAACGTCTATTTCAACAATGAATGTTGAAATCTATGGTTTCGAATCTCAATACATTTTAAAACATCTTTAGATCGTTTTAATTCTATTTCAAACATCACATCCAAAATAATTTCTTTAACATATTATTCACTATTCAAAAACGTGAATATACTTGTTAACCAATTTCATCACTTCTATTCATTTTATTTTAAAGAATTATTCATTGTCTAAAACATGAATATAACTCCATAAATAAATTACAACAATTCACTTATCAAAATAAGTCGTTGCGGATTTATAAAACAATGTTTATAAATTCTATTTCTATTTATTTTACAACAACTTCCTTTTATAAATTTCCTTTATAAATCTATTCAGTTTCATATCTCAATGATATACTAAAATTTCATATTATAAGTTAAATACTTATAATTTATTTGTTTAAAAAAAATCGTTCCTTTAAACTTCATAAATTTTATAAATCTTATGACTTATAAGATTCATTTATTTATCCAAAATCTATTCTTTTAAATAACTTTACAAATTTTATAAACCTACTGTTTATAAAATTCCATTTATAACTTCACCGTTATAATTCTATAATTCCAATTTATGAAATTCATTTACAATTCATTCTAACTCTTATAAAAGCTCGTTTTATAATTCCAATATTCTTAATTTATAAATATCAATTTATAAACCCTTTTAATATAAAACAATTTGTATTACTATTTTAAAACGTCTTTCAACTCTTTATAATTTCATCATTCTGATTTATAAAATAATAATTTCATAAATCCTATTTTTAAACTTCTTATAATAAATTCAGAAATCCCAGTTCAAACTATTTTATAAAATCACTAATCCCATAATTTCAAAAATTAACTTTTAACTGTATTTCTCAAAAATCATAATTTTTATAATATTAAAATTATAACGTTTATTTATTTAAGATGAATAAATTCCAAAAATATTTTATAAACGTATATTTCCAAAAATCACTTTAGAAATCAAAATCGTTATTTTTAAACTTCAAAAATTGGATCCGATGATGCAACACATCAATAGTCAATCACGACTTTCAAACATCATATATCATCCATGATAACAATCAAATATCACAATATATGAATCAAACAAATATTTGTGAGGAATCCAGTTGGATCCCTCCAACCTGTTTCCCTGCATCCACAGACATTAGCACAATACCATTCCGTTTCAAGACGGAATATCGCGGTATATGGGATTTTTATAAAATATATCCGCTTACTAACGGTGCAATAGGGTCTCATCCGCTATACAAATGCGGGAAATCAATCAACTGCAATATATACATATGCCAATATATATATATATATAGCTATATATAATATAATACCAATTCCACTTCGAGGTGGAATATCGCGATATATGTGTGTAATAAATAACCTCCGCTTACTAACGGCGTATAGGGTCTATTCACATCCAATATATATATATATATATATATATATATATATATATATAACAATCATCATTCAAGCATTCAATCAATACAGTCAAGCAAATTTTAAATCTAACTATTTAAAATTTAAATAAACAATAAAATTCCTTTTGAGTGAGAAGTTCTCACCTTTATTCCCGTTTGCAATACACTCCCAATTCAACTTGTTTTCTTCATTTATACCTTGTATAAATAATTATACAGTTTGTTAATATTTGAATTAATCGAACTGTTAATTTTCATTTGATAATTTCGATTCATCGGTGCTTTTACTTTAATAGTTAAATTAACTGATGGTTTTATTTAAACCAATTTCTTCTTTAAAATTTTATTTAACTAAAATTTAAATTTCCTTTTATAAATTAAATCAACTAACAAATTTTGGTTTTAACTATTAAATTTGTTATAAATAAATTTTCCTTTTAAATAATTCTATTCAACTACAATTTAATTTTAAAACTAAATTTTCTTCTTAAATAGATTTAATTAACTTATCCTTAAATTGAATTTATTCAACTAATTATTTCAATCTCAAGTTAATGATTTCTATTTTAAACTAAAAATTAAAGATTCAAACTGATTTTCTTTTTAAAATAATTCTAACATCTTGCTTATATAAATTTTCTTTTAATAAATTTGTTTAACTAAAAATTAGTTTTAAACTAATTCTTTTCTTTTAAAAATCTAGTCTTTATAAACTCGATATTGTTTTAAAAATTTCTATACTTAAAAAATAAATCTTATACACATATGTTTACTGTAAAAACTTTTCTGTATGTATATTTAAAATTAGAAATTTCGGTAAAAATAGACAAGAATAGCTTTTATAAATTTTAATTTAACATCTATAAATTAACAATTTACTTTACTGAAAAAATGTTTTTTTTTTCATACTATTTTTTTTCATAAATACGTAACGTAAATATATATATATATATATATATATATATATATATATATATAAACCCTTACTGCAAATCCATCAGTTCGAACTCGAGCCTCCCCACGCCGTCGCGATCAATCCCCCAGATGCCGCTGCTCAACCCAGTATCGTGGCCACTGCCTCGAAGCCTCGCCGCCGTCTTCAAATCGCGACTGCCACCTCGAACAACCTCGAACCCACGCGACCAATTCGAGCTCCCCCTCCTCTCGCGCGCGCACGCGAGCTACACGACGTCGCCGCCATCTCCTCGAGTCGCGCGCCCATCGTTGCCGTCGGGAGCCCCACTGCACGAGATTGCCTCGCCCCTCCTCATGCCTCAATGTTGTAACGACCCAGGATTTTAAACAATTTAATTTGGAAATATTTAATTTATTTTAAATATTTTGAATGATGATTTAGATTGAATTTTCAATTTAACTTTGAAATTGACGATTAAATTATAGAATTTAATCTATTGAAAGTTGAATAATAATTTGAATCTTCAATTTAAAGCCAATTAAAAATATTCCAAAGGCTTGTAAAATTCATATTGATAACACTGAAGATTTTAGAAGCTTCAGAAATTTATTTGGAAGTGAATTGTTCAGTTTTGAAATCAAATCGTTTGAATCGATGTTTAAAATAGCCGTCCGAGGCACAGTCTCGGAATTCGACGAAACCAGTTCCATTGGGTCCGTAATATTTAATTATTGCAGGATTTCAAATTTCGTAATTTTTGGAATTGATATGTGAGCACACGGCGATCAAACGCGTTGAAATTTAATTCGATTTCAACTTGAATTTAAATTTAAATTTTTAATTTGTCAAACAAACGCACGTTATCTCCTTCGTTTACGCCAAGAATCACGCAGAAGATCACGCTAAAAATCGTGATGCCCATGTTCTTCACCATTTTAAATATCCCCCTCTGTTCGTTCAAAATAAAAATTCAATGGCCGATGGAAACAAAATCTCGTTCAAAAATAAAGCATGGCCGTTGTCTTCAAATCCTTAGCCGAAGTCCTTTTCGCGTTTCCTTCTTCCCCCTTTCCTTCTTCAATCTCAAATTAAACCGCAGTATTATAAAAAAAAAAAAAAAAAAAAGGGGGCCGATGTCGCGATGGGGTGTCGCGCGATTCGAGGGGGTTGGCACACGCGCGCGTGCTCGCGAGTGGGAGGAGAGACGACGACTTGGAGCTTGTGAGCAAGGAGTTGGCACTCGCGACGGCGACGATGGCACACGAATCAAGGATGAAGGCAGCGACTTCAATGGATGGCGTGGCATCAAGCGACGCGATTCGTGAGGCGGCGAGGGGCGATGATGGCCGTGGGCAAGGGGCGACTCACGTTTGGAGATGCGCGTGCGATTCTAGGTGGTGAGGGCTGGACTCAGGCGCGGCGAGGTCGAGGGCGACTCGCGTGGGGGATTCGCGAGGCTTTGGGTTCTCGTATTTCAGTTAGGTAGTTTTGAATTTTGTTTTGTTTTCAATTTTTTTTTTTTAATACAGTAAAAAGAAAAAAAAGAAGTATGAAAAAAAAACATTTTACAGTAAAGTAAATTATTAATTTATAGATGTTAAATTAAAATTTATAAAAGCTATTCTTGTCTATTTTTACCGGAATTTCTAATTTTAAATATACATACTGTTTGGATTTAAAATATATACAACAGGAAATAAAAATAAATATTATACAGATTGATTTAATTTTAAATGCAGTAAGATATTTTTGGATATATATACATATAGAAAAGTTTTTACAGTAAACATATGTATATAAGATTTATTTTTAAAGTATAGAAATTTTTAAAACAATATCGAGTTTATAAAGACTAGATTTTTAAAAGAAAAGAATTAGTTTAAAACTAATTTTTAGTTAAACAAATTTATTAAAAGGAAATTTAGTTTAATTGGAAATTTCTAGTTAGAATTATTTTTTTAAAGGAAAATTTGTTTTAATAAATTTATTTAAAGAAGAAACTGGGTTAAATAAAACAATTGATTTATTTAAACAATCAAGAACGAAAATTGAATAGTTCAATTTAATTCGAATATTAATAAAATCATTGGCTAATTTAATTTACCTAATAGGAATTTAATTTATTGGATAAATAAATTAAAGGAATTCTAGTTTAGGATTTAAATCTTCAATTAGATAATTTTATTGAAAGTGAGTTTGGTTAATTAAATTAAATTTTAGTTAAAATAATTTATTAAACAAAGGAATTTTAAAAGATTCAAGAAAATTTATATAAGCAAGATGTTAGAATTATTTTAAAAAGAAAATCAGTTTGAATCTTTAATTTTTAGCTTAAAAATAAAAATCATTAATTTGAGATGAAATAATTAGTTGAATAAAATTATTTAAAGGGATTGGTTTAGAACAAAACCGATGAATTAAAATTATAAAATGAAAATTTATTATTCAATCTGTTCAAATATTAATAAATTGTGTAAATATTTATACAAGGTATAAATGAAGAAAACAAGTTGAATTGGAAGTGGATGGCAAATGGGAATAAAGGTGAGAACTTCTCACTCAAAAGGAATTTCTATTGTTTATTTAAATTTTAAATAGATAGATTTAAAATTTGCTTGACTGTGTTGATTGATTGCTTGAATGATGATTGTTATATATATATTGGATGTGAATAGACCCTATACGCCGTTAGTAAGCGGAGGTTATTTAGTACACACATATACCGCGATATTCCACCTCGAAGTGGAATTGGTATTATATTATATATATAGCAATATATATATATTGGCATATGTATATATTGCAGTTGATTGATTTCCCGCATTTCTTTTTAGCGGATGAGACCCTATGCGCCGTTAGTAAGCGGATATATATTTATAAAATCCCATATACCGCGATATTCCGTCTTGAAACGGAATGGTATTGTGCTAATGTCTGTGGATGCAGGGAAACAGGTTGGAGGGATCCAACTGGATTCCTCACAAATATTTATTGATTTTAAATATTGTGATGTTTGATTGTTTATCATATCGATATATGATATTGGAAAATCGTGATTGACTATTTGACGTGTTGCATCATCAGATCCAATTTTTGAAATTTAAAAATAACGATTTTAATTTCAAAAGGGATTTTTGGAAATATACGTTTATTAAATATATTTGGAATTGATCCATTAAAATAAATAAACGTTATAATTTTTAATGTTATAAAAATTATATTTTTGAGAAATATAGTTAAAAAAAATTGATTTTTGAAAATATGGGATTGATGATTTTTATAAAATAGTTTAAACTGAGATTTTTGAATCTATTATAAAAAAGTTTAAAAATAGGATTTATGAAATTGGATTATTTTATAAATCAAAATGATGGAATTCTAAAAGAGTTTAAAAGATGTTTTAAAATAATAATACAAATTTATTTGTATTGAAAGATTTATAAATTGACATTTGTAAATTAAAAATATTAGAAGTGTAAAACGAACTTTTCTAAGTGTTAGAAAGAATTTTGAATAAATTTCATAAATAAATGAAAATTATAGAATTATAACGATGAAGTTATAAATGGAATTTTATAAGCAGTAGGTTTATAAAATTTATAAAGTTATTAAAGGAATGAGTTGGATAAATAAATGAATCTTATAAGTTGTAAAATTTATAAATTTGAGAAGTTCAAAGAAACAATTTTTCAAATAAATAAATTTTAAGTATTTGACTTATAATATGAATTTTTAGTATATCATTGTGATATGAACTGAGATAGGTTAATAAAGAAAAATTTATAAAAGGAAGTTGATATAAAATAAATAGAATAGAATTTATAAACGTTGTTTTATAAATTCAAAATGACTTATTTAATAAGTAAATTGTCCTAATTTATTTATGGAGATATATTCATGTTTTAAACAGTGAATAATTCCTTAAAATAAAAGGAATAGAAGAAATGAAATTTATTAATAATATATATTCACGTTTTTGTATAGTGAATATTATGTTAAAGAATTATTTGGAATGTGATGTTTTAAACAGAATTAAAACGATCTAACGATGTTTTAAAATGTATTGAGATTCGAAATTATAGATTTCAATATTTATTGTTGAAATAGATGTTTTCGAGAAATAGAAGGAAATAATAGATTATAACACTGTTGTTATAATAGATAATTTCCGAAAGGAAATGTTTTGTATAGTATTGGGATTTATATATCTATTTTATTTCGAATCCCTATACTAGTGATTTTGGGTTGTCGTAACGATGTTTTACGCAACATCGTTTTGGCCCAAATAAATATGGTTAAGTGAATGATTTCCTTAAAGAAAGAAATATATACTTAATTTCGATTTAAGTATATAGAATATTTTCTAAGTGTTGAAAATAAAAGATTGTGAATCACTTATTTTTAATAAGTATAGAAATGTTTTCCAATGGTAAGTGAATATTTGGAATTTATCTTTTTGAAGATAAATTGAAAATGAATATTAAAAATTAAATGGAAATCGAATATTCATAAATATTTTGGGAATGTAAATTCCTTATGGAATTTATAAATGAAAAAGAGATTTGTTTGAAAATAAATGTTGATTTATTTTTGAAGTGTGAAAACTATCTATCTTATAAAGATATTTTTGTGAAATAAATAATTTGGAAAATTATTTGGAATCTGGTGATGCTGGCATGTCTATTGATAGTTCAATGACCGACTATCAATATTTACCTTTAATAGGTATTTGTTGTGAATTGTTTGAAATTGAATGCCACACTTATTTTTTTAAAATAAGCGCTCACTATTCGGGTTAACCGGGAAAGGACCATGGGGTCGTATAACCCATTCCGAATATGTGATACGTCGTTATGAATTGCATTCGAAGACCGGTGTTGAAGACCGGATATTTTCGAAAAACGAGAGGGTTTCTTGTTGATTGTCTCTGCACTGGCTGATCCCCGGTATAGAGATCTCCATAAGTGATGGGAAATCCGAACGTGATTAGAGATTATTCGGATTGCAAGGACTTCTTTGTAAGTGCCTTCGGTTCTGTTCGAGCCCGGAACAAACTTGTATGGATTGTATGTCTGACATTACAAGTTGAGATATAAAGCCGATTTCTTTCAAATATATTTCTGTGGTGGCGGAGAATTTATTCTTTAGCTTAACACCCTTCTTTGAGACGTACGAGCTCAAAGGTTATATAGTTGAAGTTATCAGCGATATATCCCATTTTGGTAATGTGACATGCTGAGTGATGCTGAAATGATCATTGTGTTGATTATTTGTGATAGGATCGTTTATTTGATCGTCTATCTTAGTGATCATTGTGTTGATCATTTGTTTGACCCAAAGCATGGCTTTTGTATAAAGTATGTTTTTGTGGACGTGACTTCGTCGAGCCTCACATCCCGGAAATGGTCAAAACAGGAAAGATGCAGCAAGGTTATTAGGGGTTGCTGTAGCTCCCCTTAGGGTATGTTCATTTCCTTCTGGAAAGGGGTGGTATCATGGTATGGAGCCCAGATACTTACTCATGTTGAAAACACTCTATTTATTATGGTGTGATGTTGGATATCGAGCGCTCGGTTGAAAAGGTCCTAAAGGACCGGGGAATGGCGTGCTCGTGTCAGTTGTTACCCAGTTAGGGGTAACCCGGCCTTGTGTTGGCAGAGATCCGGTTTGGTTCTCGGGGATGTCTTTCCAGAGGCATTCTCAGTGGCAATGGGAAGTTCCTTGGCCTGATCATTCGTTGGAAATCCAAAGAAACAATACGTGACTTGTACGATTTTAGTTGTAGAACCTGCTATGGAATGTGGCGGTAACCTGCTATTGAACATAGTTAGTTATAGTAGGCATACGATAATGGTCGTATGTTAGCTAAGATTTATATTCTACTTTTGAAATGAAATTTTCTCTATACTATGCACTAGTAATAATATCAAATATTATTTTAAATGCGTATCAAGCATCTTTGACTATCATAAGGAGAAATCTCCTCCGATTCTGCGTTTGCATTGTGTGTGTGTGCGGGAGGCCTTATGGTAGTCTCATTTTTAAAAGCATTGCGAATTGATTAAAAAATATTCCTCTATTTGATTTTAAAGTTAAAAAAAAACTGTTTTGAGTTCTCACACCAGTCACATGACTGACTCGGAGTTTATTGTTTTCCTTTCTAAACTCTGGGTGCCCACCAATTTCCACACGGGCAGTTAAGAGTTAGGTTTGTCAGGATATTCTGGATATTCTGGATTTGCAGGAGGCAAGCTGGATGGCGTAGCATATTACGAGTATATAGTATTTCTTTTCCGCTGTTTATTGTTGTTATTGTACACTCTGATGATTTGATGAAATGTAATAGAATGTGATGTAATAACTGATATAGTTCTTTATTTAAAGATTATTCATTTATTATTATATGTTGTTCTGCTGCGAATTGTGAGATTCTGATATTGTTCTGTAGTTCTTTCTGTTCTGTTTTTCTTTCTCTCTTCTTCTACCTCTTTCTTTTTCTTAAAAACCCATAATGGTTCGGTTTTTCGGCAACGAAAAATCGGTATCGTTACAGTTGGTATCAGAGCTGTTGGTTAAGCGACAACCATGGTTCTGTAGGGTATTACTCGTTAGAGATAGAGTCAGCAGTACTCTAGAATGAGTTTGAGTGTAATAATAGATATGAGAGCGTATTTGTTAGTGAATATAAAATTGTTTTTGAATCGGGTAAATAAGATAATTTTGCCCAAAAAAACTATTTTTGTATAGAAAAGAAATGGTTTTCTATGAATTATTATAGTATATGGTTGCATGATTGTTAGAAGTAATAATATAGAATTATTATCACTAGTATATGGAATTAAATAAAATGGATTGAACTCAAGTAAACTAACTTGATAAATTATAAATTCTAGGACTAATGATTTGAATATAGATATTGAAATTGTGAATTGAATTCAAATGGAATTTAAATTGTGAATGAAATTGAATTGAAATGTGAAATCAAATGAAATTGATATGTAACTTCAATAGTGAAGTAAAAACATATAAGAAACATATGTTGAAAATTTTGTAATAGAATTTGCAAAATGGTTTGAATGTTGGATTTGGATGCTATTAGTAGCAGATTATACAGGTTATACAGGTATATAATGGAATTGAGATTTTAATTTCAAAGATAAAATTGAATTGCTCGACAAAAAGGTACGTATTTCAATTTCAGTATGAGATTTGATGACTTTCTTCTCTAGCCACTTGGCTTTTCTCTTTTCTTTTTGATTCTGAGGGGCCGTGGTGCCATTTTGTAGTCGTACCGAGCTAGCCGCGCAAAGGAGACGCTGGCGAAATTTTTCGAAAATTTAGGGTGTTAGAAAAATTTTGAGAAAAATTTGAAAGTTTGAAATTTGAATTTGAATTTAAATTTGAATGTTAAGGAAAACAATGTTGTTTGGAACTTATACGTGAAGTTGGAAAGCTAGTTGAAATGATAGTGAATCTCTAGTAAAAAGATTTAGACTAGTAAGTTGATAAAACTATTTTGAGTTGTGAAAAACAATAGATGGGATAAGAGCATTCTTCCTAACTTGTAATTTCGGGACGAAATTCTTTTAAGGGGGAAAGATTGTAACGACCCAGGATTTTAAACAATTTAATTTGGAAATATTTAATTTATTTTAAATATTTTGAATGATGATTTAGATTGAATTTTCAATTTAACTTTGAAATTGACGATTAAATTATAGAATTTAATCTATTGAAAGTTGAATAATAATTTGAATCTTCAATTTAAAGCCAATTAAAAATATTCCAAAGGCTTGTAAAATTCATATTGATAACACTGAAGATTTTAGAAGCTTCAGAAATTTATTTGGAAGTGAATTGTTCAGTTTTGAAATCAAATCGTTTGAATCGATGTTTAAAATAGCCGTCCGAGGCACAGTCTCGGAATTCGACGAAACCAGTTCCATTGGGTCCGTAATATTTAATTATTGCAGGATTTCAAATTTCGTAATTTTTGGAATTGATATGTGAGCACACGGCGATCAAACGCGTTGAAATTTAATTCGATTTCAACTTGAATTTAAATTTAAATTTTTAATTTGTCAAACAAACGCACGTTATCTCCTTCGTTTACGCCAAGAATCACGCAGAAGATCACGCTAAAAATCGTGATGCCCATGTTCTTCACCATTTTAAATATCCCCCTCTGTTCGTTCAAAATAAAAATTCAATGGCCGATGGAAACAAAATCTCGTTCAAAAATAAAGCATGGCCGTTGTCTTCAAATCCTTAGCCGAAGTCCTTTTCGCGTTTCCTTCTTCCCCCTTTCCTTCTTCAATCTCAAATTAAACCGCAGTATTATAAAAAAAAAAAAAAAAAAAGGGGGCCGATGTCGCGATGGGGTGTCGCGCGATTCGAGGGGGTTGGCACACGCGCGCGTGCTCGCGAGTGGGAGGAGAGACGACGACTTGGAGCTTGTGAGCAAGGAGTTGGCACTCGCGACGGCGACGATGGCACACGAATCAAGGATGAAGGCAGCGACTTCAATGGATGGCGTGGCATCAAGCGACGCGATTCGTGAGGCGGCGAGGGGCGATGATGGCCGTGGGCAAGGGGCGACTCACGTTTGGAGATGCGCGTGCGATTCTAGGTGGTGAGGGCTGGACTCAGGCGCGGCGAGGTCGAGGGCGACTCGCGTGGGGGATTCGCGAGGCTTTGGGTTCTCGTATTTCAGTTAGGTAGTTTTGAATTTTGTTTTGTTTTCAATTTTTTTTTTTTAATACAGTAAAAAGAAAAAAAAGAAGTATGAAAAAAAAACATTTTACAGTAAAGTAAATTATTAATTTATAGATGTTAAATTAAAATTTATAAAAGCTATTCTTGTCTATTTTTACCGGAATTTCTAATTTTAAATATACATACTGTTTGGATTTAAAATATATACAACAGGAAATAAAAATAAATATTATACAGATTGATTTAATTTTAAATGCAGTAAGATATTTTTGGATATATATACATATAGAAAAGTTTTTACAGTAAACATATGTATATAAGATTTATTTTTAAAGTATAGAAATTTTTAAAACAATATCGAGTTTATAAAGACTAGATTTTTAAAAGAAAAGAATTAGTTTAAAACTAATTTTTAGTTAAACAAATTTATTAAAAGGAAATTTAGTTTAATTGGAAATTTCTAGTTAGAATTATTTTTTTAAAGGAAAATTTGTTTTAATAAATTTATTTAAAGAAGAAACTGGGTTAAATAAAACAATTGATTTATTTAAACAATCAAGAACGAAAATTGAATAGTTCAATTTAATTCGAATATTAATAAAATCATTGGCTAATTTAATTTACCTAATAGGAATTTAATTTATTGGATAAATAAATTAAAGGAATTCTAGTTTAGGATTTAAATCTTCAATTAGATAATTTTATTGAAAGTGAGTTTGGTTAATTAAATTAAATTTTAGTTAAAATAATTTATTAAACAAAGGAATTTTAAAAGATTCAAGAAAATTTATATAAGCAAGATGTTAGAATTATTTTAAAAAGAAAATCAGTTTGAATCTTTAATTTTTAGCTTAAAAATAAAAATCATTAATTTGAGATGAAATAATTAGTTGAATAAAATTATTTAAAGGGATTGGTTTAGAACAAAACCGATGAATTAAAATTATAAAATGAAAATTTATTATTCAATCTGTTCAAATATTAATAAATTGTGTAAATATTTATACAAGGTATAAATGAAGAAAACAAGTTGAATTGGAAGTGGATGGCAAATGGGAATAAAGGTGAGAACTTCTCACTCAAAAGGAATTTCTATTGTTTATTTAAATTTTAAATAGATAGATTTAAAATTTGCTTGACTGTGTTGATTGATTGCTTGAATGATGATTGTTATATATATATTGGATGTGAATAGACCCTATACGCCGTTAGTAAGCGGAGGTTATTTAGTACACACATATACCGCGATATTCCACCTCGAAGTGGAATTGGTATTATATTATATATATAGCAATATATATATATTGGCATATGTATATATTGCAGTTGATTGATTTCCCGCATTTCTTTTTAGCGGATGAGACCCTATGCGCCGTTAGTAAGCGGATATATATTTATAAAATCCCATATACCGCGATATTCCGTCTTGAAACGGAATGGTATTGTGCTAATGTATGTGGATGCAGGGAAACAGGTTGGAGGGATCCAACTGGATTCCTCACAAATATTTATTGATTTTAAATATTGTGATGTTTGATTGTTTATCATATCGATATATGATATTGGAAAATCGTGATTGACTATTTGACGTGTTGCATCATCAGATCCAATTTTTGAAATTTAAAAATAACGATTTTAATTTCAAAAGGGATTTTTGGAAATATACGTTTATTAAATATATTTGGAATTGATCCATTAAAATAAATAAACGTTATAATTTTTAATGTTATAAAAATTATATTTTTGAGAAATATAGTTAAAAAAAATTGATTTTTGAAAATATGGGATTGATGATTTTTATAAAATAGTTTAAACTGAGATTTTTGAATCTATTATAAAAAAGTTTAAAAATAGGATTTATGAAATTGGATTATTTTATAAATCAAAATGATGGAATTCTAAAAGAGTTTAAAAGATGTTTTAAAATAATAATACAAATTTATTTGTATTGAAAGATTTATAAATTGACATTTGTAAATTAAAAATATTAGAAGTGTAAAACGAACTTTTCTAAGTGTTAGAAAGAATTTTGAATAAATTTCATAAATAAATGAAAATTATAGAATTATAACGATGAAGTTATAAATGGAATTTTATAAGCAGTGGGTTTATAAAATTTATAAAGTTATTAAAGGAATGAGTTGGATAAATAAATGAATCTTATAAGTTGTAAAATTTATAAATTTGAGAAGTTCAAAGAAACAATTTTTCAAATAAATAAATTTTAAGTATTTGACTTATAATATGAATTTTTAGTATATCATTGTGATATGAACTGAGATAGGTTAATAAAGAAAAATTTATAAAAGGAAGTTGATATAAAATAAATAGAATAGAATTTATAAACGTTGTTTTATAAATTCAAAATGACTTATTTAATAAGTAAATTGTCCTAATTTATTTATGGAGATATATTCATGTTTTAAACAGTGAATAATTCCTTAAAATAAAAGGAATAGAAGAAATGAAATTTATTAATAATATATATTCACGTTTTTGTATAGTGAATATTATGTTAAAGAATTATTTGGAATGTGATGTTTTAAACAGAATTAAAACGATCTAACGATGTTTTAAAATGTATTGAGATTCGAAATTATAGATTTCAATATTTATTGTTGAAATAGATGTTTTCGAGAAATAGAAGGAAATAATAGATTATAACACTGTTGTTATAATAGATAATTTCCGAAAGGAAATGTTTTGTATAGTATTGGGATTTATATATCTATTTTATTTCGAATCCCTATACTAGTGATTTTGGGTTGTCGTAACGATGTTTTACGCAACATCGTTTTGGCCCAAATAAATATGGTTAAGTGAATGATTTCCTTAAAGAAAGAAATATATACTTAATTTCGATTTAAGTATATAGAATATTTTCTAAGTGTTGAAAATAAAAGATTGTGAATCACTTATTTTTAATAAGTATAGAAATGTTTTCCAATGGTAAGTGAATATTTGGAATTTATCTTTTTGAAGATAAATTGAAAATGAATATTAAAAATTAAATGGAAATCGAATATTCATAAATATTTTGGGAATGTAAATTCCTTATGGAATTTATAAATGAAAAAGAGATTTGTTTGAAAATAAATGTTGATTTATTTTTGAAGTGTGAAAACTATCTATCTTATAAAGATATTTTTGTGAAATAAATAATTTGGAAAATTATTTGGAATCTGGTGATGCTGGCATGTCTATTGATAGTTCAATGACCGACTATCAATATTTACCTTTAATAGGTATTTGTTGTGAATTGTTTGAAATTGAATGCCACACTTATTTTTTTAAAATAAGCGCTCACTATTCGGGTTAACCGGGAAAGGACCATGGGGTCGTATAACCCATTCCGAATATGTGATACGTCGTTATGAATTGCATTCGAAGACCGGTGTTGAAGACCGGATATTTTCGAAAAACGAGAGGGTTTCTTGTTGATTGTCTCTGCACTGGCTGATCCCCGGTATAGAGATCTCCATAAGTGATGGGAAATCCGAACGTGATTAGAGATTATTCGGATTGCAAGGACTTCTTTGTAAGTGCCTTCGGTTCTGTTCGAGCCCGGAACAGACTTGTATGGATTGTATGTCTGACATTACAAGTTGAGATATAAAGCCGATTTCTTTCAAATATATTTCTGTGGTGGCGGAGAATTTATTCTTTAGCTTAACACCCTTCTTTGAGACGTACGAGCTCAAAGGTTATATAGTTGAAGTTATCAGCGATATATCCCATTTTGGTAATGTGACATGCTGAGTGATGCTGAAATGATCATTGTGTTGATTATTTGTGATAGGATCGTTTATTTGATCGTCTATCTTAGTGATCATTGTGTTGATCATTTGTTTGACCCAAAGCATGGCTTTTGTATAAAGTATGTTTTTGTGGACGTGACTTCGTCGAGCCTCACATCCCGGAAATGGTCAAAACAGGAAAGATGCAGCAAGGTTATTAGGGGTTGCTGTAGCTCCCCTTAGGGTATGTTCATTTCCTTCTGGAAAGGGGTGGTATCATGGTATGGAGCCCAGATACTTACTCATGTTGAAAACACTCTATTTATTATGGTGTGATGTTGGATATCGAGCGCTCGGTTGAAAAGGTCCTAAAGGACCGGGGAATGGCGTGCTCGTGTCAGTTGTTACCCAGTTAGGGGTAACCCGGCCTTGTGTTGGCAGAGATCCGGTTTGGTTCTCGGGGATGTCTTTCCAGAGGCACTCTCAGTGGCAATGGGAAGTTCCTTGGCCTGATCATTCGTTGGAAATCCAAAGAAACAATACGTGACTTGTACGATTTTAGTTGTAGAACCTGCTATGGAATGTGGCGGTAACCTGCTATTGAACATAGTTAGTTATAGTAGGCATACGATAATGGTCGTATGTTAGCTAAGATTTATATTCTACTTTTGAAATGAAATTTTCTCTATACTATGCACTAGTAATAATATCAAATATTATTTTAAATGCGTATCAAGCATCTTTGACTATCATAAGGAGAAATCTCCTCCTATTCTGCGTTTGCATTGTGTGTGTGTGCGGGAGGCCTTATGGTAGTCTCATTTTTAAAAGCATTGCGAATTGATTAAAAAATATTCCTCTATTTGATTTTAAAGTTAAAAAAAAACTGTTTTGAGTTCTCACACCAGTCACATGACTGACTCGGAGTTTATTGTTTTCCTTTCTAAACTCTGGGTGCCCACCAATTTCCACACGGGCAGTTAAGAGTTAGGTTTGTCAGGATATTCTGGATATTCTGGATTTGCAGGAGGCAAGCTGGATGGCGTAGCATATTACGAGTATATAGTATTTCTTTTCCGCTGTTTATTGTTGTTATTGTACACTCTGATGATTTGATGAAATGTAATAGAATGTGATGTAATAACTGATATAGTTCTTTATTTAAAGATTATTCATTTATTATTATATGTTGTTCTGCTGCGAATTGTGAGATTCTGATATTGTTCTGTAGTTCTTTCTGTTCTGTTTTTCTTTCTCTCTTCTTCTACCTCTTTCTTTTTCTTAAAAACCCATAATGGTTCGGTTTTTCGGCAACGAAAAATCGGTATCGTTACAAATGTCGCCTGCGACTTCGAATTAGGGCTTCGGCCTGATTTTTAATTTCGTGAATAGCTCTTGAACGAGAATTTGAGAAAGAGGGAGAGGCTACCGCCATTTTTTTTTCCTTCGAATCGAATTAATGAGTTTGGGAACTGAAGGATGAGGACGTGATATTTAAAAATGGAAGAGGTAAGGTACGGGGGAAACAAGAAAACGTGGTGCTCTACGTGTTTATCTACGTGATTTTAGGCATGACTTTAGGCGTAATTGAAGGGGAGAACAGTGTTTTGATTTCGACCAATTTAAATTCAAATTTTAATTTGAATTCGATTTTTATTTCAGCGCGTTTACATCTCGTGTGCTCACATATTAACTCAGAAAAATACGAAATTTGAAATCCGAGAATAATTCAATATTACGGACCCAATGGAACTGGTTTCGTCGAATTCCGAGACTGTGCCTCGGACGGCTATTTTTTTTTTTTTTTTGGATAACATGGGTAACCTTAAGATCATGGTATTCATTGATACTCACTTAAGTAAACCCCCACGCCGTGTGTCTACCCCGCTTTTATTTATTCGTCGCACACGGATGCGTAACGTTGAAACTCCCACTGATGGTTAGGCGCTGGGATTCGAACCTGCCCGGACACAGTCCTTTAGTCCCCATCTCCCAGCCCCCTAACCAACCGAGCTACGAACGGACGGCTATTTTTAAATATCGATTCAAACGATTTAATTTCAAAACTGAACAATTCACTTCCAAATTAAATTCTGAAGCTTCTATAATCTTCAGTATTATCAATATGAATTTTACAAGCCTTTGAAATATTTTTAATTGGCTTAAAATTGAAGATTCAAATTTTTATTCAACTTTCAATAGATTAAATTCTATAATTTAATCGCCAAATTCATTCTGATAATTTGAAATTCAATTCAAACCATCCTTTAAATATTTAAAATTAATTAAATATTCTCAAATTAAATTATTCTAAATTCTGGGTCGTTACAAATTAGGATATGAAATGTTTGGTTTGAAGTCCTTAATGATAAAGTTTGTCTAGATAAGTATGTTGTTGACATAGGAGACTAGGCTTATTCTCTTGTAATTTATCTTCTTGCCTTTAGTTTCTAATAATATATAGTCACAAGTTTTGTGAACTATAAATAGAAGGAGATCCTCCATAAGCCTATTTGTTTTGCTATATGAATGTAAATACTTTTATCATCTGTAAATAAAATTTACCGTATCATTGAAACTATGCAACATAATTCTATCACAATCTACTTAATGGTCAGATTGGGGGTTTATTCCCTCTATTTTATCCTAGGAAAATTGTTAACGAAGAAGGTTAGAGATACTTCTCTGCAGCAGTTTCCATTTCTGAAGTAGAATAGGCTATGTTTTCTATAGAAGACTCCTAAAACTCGAGGCTCGATGGATTTACCTCCAAATTCCATAAGATGCATTAGGAAGAGTTGTACTTGCCCACCATGACCACTGACCGCGTCAATCATTTGAATATACAAACCTTCTTCGACTGGTTCGTAGATCATTACGAGATATGCTGATAACATGTTGTAAATAATTAAGAATATGTTATAAAGAAATAAGAGCAGAAGCAATTAAAGAAGGATGCAGAAGAAATATTATTCATTCTTTAGAGATTAGTAATATATTTACATTACATAGCCCACTTTATATAAAGGCTTCGGAGCTAAGGATTGAACTTATCTGACGATGTAGGACTAAACAAAACAATATACAAGCATATTCACTTCATGATTTACATATATTATAACGCTCCCCCTTGAACTTGCGTTTTCAAAATCTTGAATGCTCTGATAACTTGAAATTGTCCCCTTTTGAAACGTGTATGCGATTGCTCCCCCTTATTATTATCTTGCTTGCATTTATCCACACAGTCGATATGGATATTGTCAGTTGCCTCATTAAAAACCTCTGTTAGAAAAACCCAGTGGGAAAAACCTTGAATGAGGCAAAGAGTGCAACTTATAAAATCATATTGATATTCTTTCTGAAAGGTTTGATACTTCGAGATCTAAACAAAGCCTCATTAAAACCTTATTAAGAAAAACCCAATGGGAAAATTCTTAATGAAAAAGAGTACAATGACATATTTTATTATATCATTTCATTAAATGAAGTTTGATACTTTAGGATCAAACTAATGCCTCATTAAAACCTTACTAAGAAAAACCTAATAGGAAAAATCTTAGTGAAGGAAAAAGAGTACATTATGATATACTTATGTATGCTCTCCTTGATTTTATATTTTTCCATTTAAATTTGAATATATGTATTGATAATCCAAATCAACTACAAATAGTTTTGATCCATATATGTGTAACATAGCTTGGACAAGCATTAAGAAAATAAAAACCAAGAGACGATAATTCTTCTTTTCCTCCTTTCATCATTTATAAATTGTTGCATTTGATACAATCAATTTTTCTAAGATTATTTCTTTCAAATATTGTTTGCGTTTTATGCACTTTGTATGCTACTTTTATGAAAAATACTTCATGTGCTTTCATTTTCATGCATCGTATCAGTTTTGCTTATTACAACTACATCTTCGATGGAAATTAAGAGTTTCATTACAATAATACTTAAAAACAGAAAGTAATCTACTCATCACGAATTATATCAAGATTTTCATTACAACAATATTTAAAAGAAAGTTTTAATCTACATCCTTTATTCTTTTGCATTCTTTATAAGTAGCAAAGTAATTTATATTCTTCGGGAACTAGTAGACTTTCATTATTCAGTATGATTTAACTAATATTCATACCTTATTTTAAGTATTTTAAACACTTTCGCTACTTCACAATTCAATTATTTATAAAAACATCATGCCTAGAGCATTTAACACGATGTAGCACTACATGTGCTTAAGTAATTTCAGTGTGTTTTTTTACTTTATATATATAATAATTATATATATATATATTCTAATTATATGTTGCGAACTACAGGTTTACAAATCTTATTTAGGACAATTTCATGATGGTCAATCATGTTTTTCTCTAATCCAGGATCTTTAATCCATTTACAAATATAAGCGCTTTATTGATATCTCTCCATTTATCATGTTTTAGACCTAAACCACTTCTAGGGTTATTTGACAATCATGTTATGGATCTCTTTCAGAGCACACTTAAGTGTTTCTTCAAGAACATTCACCTCCTTTATTTGGCATCTTTATTACTTCAAAAATATTTTGAACTGACTATTGATCCACAATTCAGATGTGGTTTACACATTTTGATCCTTCAAGGATTCAAATCTATATTGAAGAAAGTCTACTAGGGATATTATTGATAATTTATTCAAGTTACTTAATATTTTGCATCATTGTATATTTTAACAAATATTTAACGCTGATGATCAAAATGAACTTGTATCCCTTTATCCTTCCCCTCAATGTTGACGAACATTGTCACATTAAATAATAATCATCTTTGAATTTTAATTTTGATCCATTACGATACTGCTACTAGAAAATAAACCATGTATATTAATGATAGGAGCATCTTTTTTATTAATTGATAAGATGCATTAATTAATATTGCTTATTAGAGTTTGTTCTCATTCATTGATCTAGTCAATTGGAGGAATTTACTCATTGTATAGATCATTTAAATACATACACGACTTCAGGTCATTCAACATTTTTGTTGATTTAAATCACTAAATAATATCTATACAAAATCTATAAGATGAGCTCATAACAAACTTCAGGTTGTTAGCTGAATATTTACATATATATACGTGCGTCCACATATTACATCTATATTATATATTTTCATATTCTTTCTCATTTGAATTAGTGATTTTTAGAACAAACTATTATAACGATCATGACTATTTTTTTGTTTATCACTTGATGTAAATATGAATTCTTAACCTTTAAATGGTAGTTTCCAAAACTTCTGGTTTGAAAATACATATGCATCAAGTTTGACTTATCAATAATAACTTCAAGTTATTTGATATGTTGCAACTTTTAGTTATAGAATATATTGTAACTTCTAGTTACCATTGGCTAGCAATAATAATAATTTCAAGATCTAAATCTTAAAATATGTCAGTGTTCTTGCTTTAGTATTGAAGTCAAACTTTTCTTAGTAATAATTATCAATGCCTCTGGTTTGATAATTCATAAAACTTGCAATATTTCATATAACTCCTTTTTTCATTATCAAACTTCGAACTTTATGTACATTTTTGTACACTTAAATATATGAATCTATGCAGATATGTAATATAATTGAGATTTTATGCATATTTTTATTTGAATATGCTAAAGTACAACGTCCTTCGAGTTAATAATTCAAATATAACTTAATGGTTTTCTATTCCAACCATGTTGAACTTCTGGTTCAAATAAATTATTTATACAACTTCGAGTTGTTAAAGTTTATTCTTCAATTATATTTCAAATATCTCTTTTGAATGTTATTTATAATTATATATCGGAGAATAATACATAGTTCGAATTATGTTTTTGACATCTCTTCAGGAGAGTATTTAAAGACTTTTTTCAAGGTTATGCATAAAATATTTAATTCATAGTAAGTTTGAAAAGTACTTGATCATGGACCATTGTTTACTTTTAAATTTGTCTAATGGAGCTGCGGGTCCTTGACAATAGGCAATTGAAATTTACAAATGTATTTTGTACCCATTACCACTAGTTCTCTTTTGATTTACAAATTCATTAGGTTATTTATTACAACATCACTTTTTGAAGTACTATCATATTTGAAAATGTCTTATAGGAAATACTTTTACAGTGCTGTACAAGGATATTATATCTCTTCTGGAATTATTTTATAACCATCACTTCTGGAGTGCTACATATCTCTTTTTGAAATGCTTTATATGCACTACTTTTGAAATATCATGTACGATATCTTTTTTTTTGCATAAATTACATAATTACTACTTTCAGAGTAGCATAAAATATCCCTCCTGGAGAATTTTTGTTGTAACTACTTCTATAATATCATATCAAATTTTGAATACAGTAATAAAATTAAATATGCTAAATAAAAATTAGATGTAAGAGATAATAACGCTAATTTTGAAATGTAGTATTGCCATATAATATCTCTTTGGAGATGAATTATCGTGATTGCTTTTGGTGTGTATTCCTTCCAAAAAGAAATTTCGATCATGGTAATAGAACATCATTGTATAGTGCGGTATGCCTCTAGTGCTTGCATCAGCTTATGCTATCTTGCAAAGTGAAATAATGAATAATATGGGAAATCCAAATTTTTCCCTTATTTTCCATACCGCGACCAAATCTGCTCTAAAGAAATAATCAATTTTCTTCACATAATAAGATCTAAATCTATCTAAATATAATTTAGTTCAGCACATCATTTTTGAATATTGAAAATAAAAATCGTTGTCCATTAGCGAATACTAACTATTTAAGCTATGAAAAAAAAACTAAGCGAAATCATGCTCCCAAGTCACTTAGCGATGATCTTTTAACTATCAAATTAGCTTTTTAGATATAGGGGTCTAAGCCATAAGCTTCATAATTCTCAATATACATGTCATAGGACTAGACAATCGATTAATAGCATTGACTGATTCTAACAAAAAAATAGGAGTAGACTGATATGTAGCCTATTAGTAGATCAAAAAGGCAGTCTGTATAAATTCGATATTTTGTATATACAGATGGGAATAATGTTGTCATATGTTTTATTATATCCACATAAGTTATGTATGATGAAACTTCACAAATATCAGAGCAAGAAAATAGGAATAACAACTTAGACTATTTTCCATGCATCACTGAATTATCCGCACATGTTCGGCAATTAGAGGTTGAAGATAACGCTTGAATAAATTGTGTTTTTATTGAAAGTTTTGTTTTGTTTGGTATCGTTCAGAAATGATCAACTCCTTAGTTTAATTATTTTTCCCTTTAAAGATGTAGACGAGCAAAAAAAATATTCCATTGGATGTAAATGCAAGATTCATAAGTTATCAGAAATGTATTAATAAGTTTTCAACTTGGTTTGAACAAGAACTGATCAAAATGAACTTAATCGAGAAACTATGGTTCATTCATGGTTTGATTTTGGATCAAAATGATCGAGTTTGGACTCTACAATTTTGGAAAGGTTACAAATGTAGGTCAAATCACCACGATGCTATCTACACTTATATCACAAAAATAGAATAAAATTTTCAATCATCATCGCGGTGAAAAACAAGAAAATAACCGAGTTTGGTGGAAAATAAGTTGGATGCTGCAAATATTTTTAGATCTCCTTCTATGTTGCTGGGCAGTGGGAGTTTATTCATAATAATGATTTGGGGTGTAAAGGTTGAGGTTTAGTAAGAAACTCTCTACCTTATAGAGGCGGCCAAAAGAGAGAGATTGTCCATAATATTATGAGTTGTGGCTCTAATATTCGACTAAGTACCTTTAAGAAACAAAACCTCTCGCATTTGCTAGACTCATGTGATTTAAGTAGTTAAGTTGAATACAATATCTGTATTGATAAGAACAAGTACAATATTAAATGTTTCGTTCGAAATCCATTTGTGATGACAAAGCTTGTCGTGGTTAGTGTGTTGTTGGCATATGAAAGTGGATGACAGTATGTATATTCTCTCGTAATGCGTCTTTGTGCCTTTTGTTGATTATAACATTGTAAACTATAAACAATTTACACAAGAGCAGATCCCATAAGCTTATTCGGTTTGTTAAATTGTCAAATATATATTAGGCATCAATGTACTATAAACGATAATGATTTTTCGTCAAGCAACATTATGGTTTAGTATTGAACCCTCCACTTTATTGAGATGGCTAAAATAGTGACAATATCTATATTGTTATGAGTTGTGGATCTATTGGATAAACTATATTTAAGTAACAAAATCTCACACATTTGTTAGACTTATGCAGTGGAATTGGTTAAGTTGAATAAAAGATCTACATTGATATAAGCAATTAGGATATGAAATGTTTGGTTCGAAGTCCTTAATGATAAAGTTTGTCTTGATAAGTATGTTGTTGACGCAGGAGACTAGGCTTATTCTCTTGTAATTTATCTTCTTGCCTTTAGTAGTCACAAGTTTTGTGAACTATAAAAAGAGAAGATCCTCCATAAGCATATTTGTTTTGCTATATGAACGTAAATGCTTTTATCAGCTGTAAATAAATTTTACCGTATCATTGAAACGATGCAACAGAATTCTATCACAATCTATTTAATGGTTAGATTGGGGGTTCATTCCCTCCACTTTATCCTAGGAAAATTATTAACAAAGAAGGTTAGAGATACTTCTCTACAGCAGTTTCCATTTCTGAAGTAGAATACGCAATGTTTTCTATAGAAGACTCTTAAAACCCAAGGCCTGATGGATTTACCTCCAAATTCCATAAGATGCATTACGAAGAGTTGTACTTGCCACCATGACCACTGACCACGCCAATCATTTGAATATACAAAACTTCTTCGACTGGTTCGTAGATCATTATGAGATCGAGCTGATAACGTGTTGTAAACAATTAAGAATATGTTATAAAGAAATAAGAGGAGAAGCAATTAAAGAAAGATGCAGAAGAAATATTATTCATTCTTCAGAAATTAGTAATATATTTACATTACATAGCCTACTTTATATAAAGGCTTCAAAGCTAAGGATTGAACCTATCCCACGATGAGGGAATAAACAAAATAATATACAAGCATATTCGCTTGATGATTTACATATATTATAACAGTAATCAAAGACAATTGAAGTCAGAACAAAATCAAACACAATAACATTGGTTTACAAGAAACTTCTGAAAATGTGCTTATTCTAGATTTAACACCATAAGAAATGATTAGCAATATAAGAAATGCTTAGCAATACAAGGAACGCTTATCGCTTTTAACAAGAATCTTTGTTCCAACTAATTCTAGTTCTCGCTGTATAGTTCGTGGAGTTAAAACCAAGGTTCGAAGTTTCGGTTTCCGTTCCGGTCATATGAAAAATTCAAAATTTCGGTCTCATTTCGGGATTTTCGGAAATTCCGTTTTAAATCCGGTTTGTGAATTCCGGTACATTTTTGTTATAAATACGCAAATAAATATGCAATATTGATAATTATTTACACTAAATTATTCAAGTCACATAGAAGTTACAAAACATACAACATAAAATTTTAATACCAAAAGCTATTTCTCTACGCATCATATAAATTTTGTCCAGCGATCCCTTCATCTTGTGTCGGATTATAATATGCTGGAAAAGCATGCTGTTGTATCTGATCCGAACTTAAAAATGTCATCATCGTATTATCAAAGGGTGAGGGTTCATCTTCGCTACTTGATGGCTCAACAGCATACGGTTGATTTAACCCACAATATGAATAACCTCCAATATAGTCAGATGTAGAATACCTAAAATTAGGTACATTGTTAGAAGTATATCTGTCATCATAATCCCCTTGATCTTCATGTACAACGTTCAAATTTCTATCTCTTCATCGACTATAGTCATCTGCTTCATAATTTTGGATATGTCTTTGAGACTCATCAAAAGTGGAACCAATGCCATAACCACTCGAACCAATACCATCACCACCAGCATTACCTGAATCATCATTTGATGAACTATCATTTTCGGTATTTTCTGCAGATACATTATCATTGTCCGACCAAGGATTATCGCTTGCATTATCAAGTAGTGGATTCTCAGCTTCTCTAGTCCATTCTGCAAGTGGATCCTCCTCATGAAAGATGTAATCTAAATCAATAAGTTGGTCGATTGTTTGTTGGCGTTTAGCATGTCGTACTCTTAATCGCATATTATAATATACAAATACCAATTTTTTTAAATTCTCCATTTTTATTCCGTTTCTTAACTTCGTGTGAATCATTGCAAACGTTGTCCAATTTCTTTCACAATTTGAAGAAGAAACTATTTGGCTAAGAATACGCATAGCTATGTGTGTTACATTTGGAGCAGCTTCCCTACCAATTATTGACCACCACATAGCTGGAAGACACGACTTAACTGCACGTTTCGCTTTTGCAGAACCAAATACATCAAGTTTCATTCTATATTTTTCAACCTACGAATCATTCATAATAAACCAAGTTATTCTTTGCGCTAAAAATTAAGTTTAATAATTTGTTTATTACCTTTTTTGAAATTTCAATTTGCATAGCAATATCAGGCACCATTTTTTCAAGAATATCTGTCCATCCATTTAGAACCTCATCGTTGCTTGTTGCATTATCTCCGTATTGTATATGAGGATTGAGAAAATAACCTAAAATAATTTGATATTTCAAAGAAACATTGACATGATTTGTACTTTTATAATTGTACAATAATTAAAAAAAATTACCTCTGCATGAATAGGTCGATGCAATTGTCTTTCCCATCTTTTATCGATTATATTCCACCACTTTTGATACTGTCTTACACCAACATTTTTCTTAATTGATTCCTTCGCTTGATCCATTGCTTCATATAGATATCTCATCTCTATTTTATCATCATTGTTCACCGTTCTTAAAATTTTTACAAGTGGACCAAATACGAGAATTATAGCAGTAACGTTGGCCCAAAATTTATCACTGTGAATCAAATTATAGATAAGAATTGCAATTTATTTATCTTTAGGACCGAGTTTATGAATCTTTGCGCTCCACTCCCTCAAAGAAATTATTCTTCTTAGATTCTCTTTATGTGTGTATATGGATTCCAATGCAATAAAGTGAGTAGCAAACCTGGTTACTGCTGGCTGAATCAGCTCTTTATTATTGGTTTCTTTTCTCATTACGGTAAGCAACCAACCATGATTGTATATGAATCCTGTTATTGATTGACCATTTAAAATTATCGATTTTACCTCGGTTTCTTTTGAAATATCTTCAAGAATCAAATCGATACAATGTACTGCCATGGTGTCCAATATAGTTTTATTCTTTTTTCCATCAGTAGTTGGCCAACAGCTTTGTAATTTGCTTCATTGTCAGTTACTATTTGCACAATTCTACCTTCTCCAATAAAATTAACAACATTATCCATTAGACCACAAATATACTCGGCACTTTGAAATTTTTCGGTAGCATCTACAGATTTAAGAAAGACAGTTCCTTGGGTAGAATACACAAGAAAATTTATGATTTTTCTTCTATTTTGTGTGCTCCAATCGTCGGACATCAACGTACAACCATACTCATCCCAAAAGTTGGAGTAAGTGTCGATGTGTTGTTTGATTTCAGTGCACTCTAAATCTAAATATGTTTTTGATAATTCATGTGTTGTGAGTCCTTTAATTCCAGGACCAGCTTCTTGAATGGCCTCCACCATAGTTTCATAGTAAGGACTATTAGCAGCATTGTGTGGGATATGATTAAAGTAAAAAAAAATTGATATTGCACGACCTATGTGTTTTTGGCATCTTTAATTCTTTTTATTGCAGTTCTAATAGAAGGTTGAGTTCTACCTCCTCGTCTTTGGACATAGGGATCAATACTTTCAGCTGTCCGTGTTACTAAATCGTCATCTATTCTGATTGATTTAGAACGGTCATTGCGCTTTAGTCCGCTAGATCGTATACATATTCCATTAGATCCTACACCCGAGTTCATATAACTTTCCTTACTTTCTTGCAAGGCGCATCTTAGCTCCCTGTCATCTTCACCTCCATCACTGTCGGTATCTTCATTTTGTTGTTTGGGCACGCTCATTAGCTCTTCATGCACACGTTGTTTTTCGAGCTTCTCTTGATTTCGCTCACTTCTCTTTTTATTCGGATGTTCTCATACAAGTTTCCTGACATCTCTGGGAACAGTCGGACATACTGCCATGTCGCCTGTTTGTCCTGCTAAATGTTCTTTCATACGTGTTATACCACCATCAGAAATTATTTTATGATAATAATTACATTTGTTTTTTCTTTTTTCACCAACAACCGCCGTACAATAATTCCAAACGATATCACGATTTGCCATAATCAGCCACCTAAATAAAAAACAAACTAATTTAATGTTTAATTACTTAACGCTAATACATTTTAATGTAAACTAAACAATATGTTATTTGCATTATAGAACATCCATTCATAGTTGTTCAATTATCATATGCTGAATACATGTTAACCTTCACAATTCAATTTGACATAAATAATAAATATATAACATAGTACCAGTTTGTTACTGCAAATTTTACATTCACTTCAAATTGTTACTACAAATTTGACATAAATTATAAATATATAAAGCATACCAGTTTGTTACTGCAAATTTGTATATCAATAATGCAAATTTTACATTCACTTCAACGAATTAAATATATAGCGCGTACCAGTTTGTTACTGCAAATTTGTATATCGCAAATTTTACATTCACTTTAACGAATTAAATTACTGGTCATTTACTATCTCCCATGTTCATTCACTTCAATATATTCATTCATTTCAATATATAACCAAGGTATTAAACATAGTAACATACACAACCAGCCCATTTATATCTCCCCTATTCATTTCTGCCCTACCCTCAGACGAAAGAGGATCGAGCTCGAGCAAAATAAAATCAACGCAGTAACAATTTGGGTTTAAAAAAAAATCCCTTGTCGCCGCTTGTTGTTGAAGGAAGTCGCGCTCGAGCAGGTGCCGTCGTTCGTTTCTGCGTGCTGCCGCGAACATGTGTCGCCGTTATTTGTTGAAGGAAGGTCGAGCAGCAGTGTTGCCATTCATTTCTAACTTTCTGTCGCAATCACAAATCAAAATCAACGTGGTAATAAATAGGTGTTGCCTCGAACTGAGAGGTATGTTTTACTGCGTATTGATTGAATCGTCTCTGGAGTCTGGATTTATAGAGTATATGGTGATTCACGTGAATTTGTATATAGCATACAACATTATGATCGATTAGAATAAATGTTTGATTTTGTCTTTGCTTCACATGCGTTCGAATCTCCTATAATTTTTTTTAAAGACGAGAACTGATTTTGCGGTTTTAAATCATTGTTTCGGTCTGCCCCACGCCGGAACAGGCGGAGATGGTCAGAACTTCGGCGTGCCAGCCGGACTTTGATACCTTGGTTAAAACTTTGGAAAGAAACCTATATCACCAAATCCAATATAATATAACGGCGTGGAAAAAAAGTAGGATGAGGAAAATTACATTTAATGAATTTGATGTCATTTTTTCTCAACTGAACCCATTGAATTAGGTTTAACAAAATAACTAGGGTATAAAAATCATGGAAGAATAACTGTATTTATGAAACTAAACATGCTCCGTATATCAATTCATATGCAACAAGGATACTTGTTAATTGCAGACATAGCTGACAATGACTGGCAAATAAAATGACCTGAACATTATCAAGTGAATAAGTACATATCAAAAGGTAATCTTAGACACAATTTGATGGTTAAGACATACAGACATGGATTTTACTTTAACAATTGTCTTCCCAAACGCATGCAAATCAACACAAAACAACTTATAAGCAGCTCCATTTGATCCCTTCCTTTCTCAAATGCACTTATGGTTTTATCCATAACCAATAAAACACTTTCACAATCAAAGAAAGAGGGAGTATAGCAATAGCAACTGATAATAAGATATTAGGATAGGATTATTATCCTTTTTTCTTTCTCAAAACAGAGAAAAAATTGCACTTCAGCAGAAACCAAATAATTTTCCAAAATACAAAATAAATAAAGAGCAAGCATCCATAAATACGTCCGACCAAAGACTTACAACAAAGCGGCACTTAAAATGCGGAAAGCAAATAAAGTTACAGTACCAGGGACCAAAACAACAAACAATAAAGCCCTCAAAATACTCTCAAAATTTCACTTCATACCGTTTCTTATCTCCGACTAGATCCCGGCTCCCTTGCTTAAACTAACCATGCATGAGCCAACCATTTGCCCATCTCTCCCAGACCCACTTTGATACCCAGCTTTCTGCCCATAAGTACCTTGATACCCAGTACCCGCATACCCACCTATACCCGCTCGCCCACTTCGGGTCCCACCATAGTTAATCTGGGTACTACGCGTTCCACAACGGGTCCCACCCTGCCTTCCCTGATTGGAGCTGGCAAAGTTATCCTGCCACTTACCCATGTAACCCTGACCATCCCCTCTTCGCCTAGGTGGCAGCCCATCAAGCCCTCCGCGCGTCTTCACTTCAGCCGCCCTCTCATTGCTCTCAACAAGCACATTAAGCCTATCAGACATCTGGAACAGCAAGCCCTGAAGACGAGTATGCTCCACGTTGTGAAAAACTACGCACTTAGAAGGCTGATCCCAGCTTACATGAAGCTCTTCGCTAACTATCATTTTGCTTACGATGCTGTGCACTTGAGGTTCGGGTAAGTCGAACATTGCAGTGAGCTGGGTAATGCTCAGAGTTTCATAGCAGGATGAGTATGTGAAGAGGTAGGTGCGGAGGGCTTCTTCTTTCAGCTTGAGATCGAGCATGGAGAGCACGGAGTCGCGGTTTCTTAGAAGCTTCCATGTGTCTAGAGACCTGAGGGTGGCAGAAGATTTTACGTAATCGCCCTTGGCGAGGGCACGGGCTGCGCACATGATGTGGTCCCGGACATTTTCGGGAGGGCCCATGAAGGTCTGACGTTCGCTTATTTCTAGATGACGCCGGAAGGTTTTGCTGATAATCTTGTGCTTTGAGTTGTGGGGGATTGATGCAATGTTGGGGACTTCCAGAAGCATTGCGCATATGAGGTGGGTGGCTTCCAGAAGCTCTAGGTTTATGTGCATGTGGTAGGGCATTTGTCTATGTTTCTCTAGTTTTTCCTGAATATAAAATATAAAAAAAGACAGTTTTCAACGAGTACTGTATCAGTAGAGGTCATTTGCAGGAAGGTACTGCTGGGAATATGCAAAATTAACGTAAATGATGATACCGCAAAGAAAGAAGCAAAGAAGCAGTAGTCAAACCAGATGGCCTGAAATCAAGGATAATAATGTATAGAAGAAGAAATTATGCTTGACACATTGGTATATTTACTGTTTCGAAATTGATTAATGACGTTTGAGGATTGACATTCGCTTCACATATAAAGACCTTAGTTAACTAATTTACATTTCCAACACTTAAACAAAAAACTCAGATTGAAATACTAGAGCTATACGATTTGAACTCGAATTCTTCTATTTACGGTCAAACCCATTTGAACTCTAAACTAGTCTTTGATTTAAAAACGAATTCTGTGTTTTCGATTTTCAATATTTATCTCAAATATGAAAAGAATGGAGGGACGACAGAGAAGATGAAAAAAAGACGGATGGAAGGACGAAGAGAATAGAGGAAAATAGATTGTTTCATGTGCTTGTGTTATTTCTCAAAACACGGAGAGAGAAAAAGTTGTTTTATATTTTGTATATTAACTTCGTTTTTTATATTAGTCGTTTTCGACAATATACTGCGTCATGTGCATTATTATATGGATGAAACCAATTGATGATAGACAAGCAATTATCTAACCTACCTATTCAAGCAAAAATAAAAATGAGATTTCCATTTGTAACTATCCAGTTAAGTGGTAAAGTTTCTATTCCTCGAGAGCTTGAAGTTTTATAGGAGAGTTTGGTTGACACTTCAAATAGTATCAAAATACTACCACAATCATAGTTTGAATATCCAAAGGAATGATCCATATACAAGATCAAAATAAAATGATATTACGTATAGGCAGTGTTTAAACCCATTTGTTACCTTACCGAGTGGGGGTGTACTGTAGGTAAAAGTGAAAAAAAGATACGTTACTGTTAGGCTAGTACTGATGAAGAAGGTCGATGTAAATAAATGGAATTTATGAGCATGTACAGTTCATGTTAAGTAATACGTTTTTCATTCCTCGGCCACTTTGGGAATTTTCATAAGAATTCGTTGGCAGATAACACTTGCAGGTTTGTAACTAACATTAAGTAGTAAGCTTCCTATTCCCCGCTAGTTGTACATGCCATAGCCAATATAGTTAATAAATTATTGGAGATTTTGCGGTTCGAGGCGAATTTGATGGCGATTGTGATGAAGATAATGCTGTACTTCAGACAATAATTCAACCCACCAGGTACAAACGGGTTACCGAAGTATAGACTTTCAGAATTCAATGAAGTCCTATAACAGCGTAATAGGATTCAAAGTTTGTACGATTTTGATCCAACCAAGAACACTTTAGAACGGTTTCTGATGATGCAATTTGTAGAAAAAGAGATGAAGAGAAGAAGAAGAAGCAAATCTGCAACGATCTAGGATTCGCAACACCTTCAGATGTTACAAAATATAGAGTAATTGAAAGTGCAGCGATTAGCAACACTTCGTTGGCGTCGCAGATCTGTGCAAGAAGAAGAAGAGTGGAGAGAAAAAAAACCGTTTGAAACATGTTTGCAACTGTTTGAAGAAAAAAAACCGTTTGAAAAAAGCCAGATCTATTCGTCAAGCATCACAACCGTTTGCAACAGTCGCGTCCCAAAGCCCCAAGACCTTAATATTCACATGAGAAAACTATATTTACACAAATATAGTCTTCATTCTTCTAGTATGTGGGACTTTCTTCTTTTCTTCTTTCTCTTTCAAACAAAAAACCCAAAGCCTCCAAGCAAAGTTTGAAGTTTTTACAACATAAATATATTTCTTCTTAAATGCATCATCTGTTTCGAGTAAAATTAGAGTTCACCTATAACTAGAGGTAAACGTCTAATTAGTGAGAAAAATGCCCTTCCGTTATGTTAAAAGTTCTGAAACTTCGAACAGAAAGTTGTCATTGATAATTACTATCACATGTGAAAAAACATGCATCACATGAACATATCTTTATATTCACATGGTTAGTCATGCACCGAAAATCACCTAATAAACACCATTATTTTTTCTAGTTTTGTGTAAATGAGTTTAAGCTCAATAGAGTGAAGAGGAAGATGAAAAAAGGGTAATTTTGTAAAAAGAACAGTGCAGGTAAAAGTAGTTTTTGGTGTATTCTTTGTTGTATCTTTTGGTGTATTAATAAAATTAACATGTAAGCATGTAACTAACGTAAAAGGATATTTAGAAGAACGTTGAAGTGCTGTAAATTTAATTGAGTACAATATATGTGGAGAAAAAAGCAGTAAAGTAAGTTTGAAAAAAATGTCATTATTAATTATCATACCTGTTCAGGAGTCTTCTCGTAGAAGCGGTTTAGAGAAATGCCTTGCGCAAGCAACTCCTTCACTCTCCCACCACTATACAGCTCAGATAAACAGCCATGGGCTTCCACAATAAGCCCAGACCTAAATGCACACAATCCAAGTTGAGCCATAGCCCTATTAAATAAAACCTGAGAATCTATATCCATCATCTGAATTCCATCTTGCAAATGACTCATCAATAAAAGATCACGTGCTATAGTAAATTCATCCGATATCGCATGATGGTAAATATCACACATCATTGCTCTAGCTTTAGTTCTCTCATCTCCAAATTTATAAATGAGGGAGATCAATGTATCCATGAGGGTTCTGCTATTTTCAGGAAATGTAGGCTTCCTTGGCACAACTTTTGGAATGACTACACACTCTCGTATATATATACGCATCTCAACCCACGGACTCAGTTTCTCCTCCTTCCATGTCTTCTCAAGACTCGGTTTCTCCTCCTTCCATGTCTTCTCAAGACTCGGTTTCTCCTGTTTCCATGTCTTCCGGAAAATTTGGGCTCTACTATCATCTCCACACTCAGTTTCTTCTCCTTCTGCCAGTCTTCTCATGGCATCATAAACCTCTTGAGGTTTGTAATACACAAGCTCAACTCTTCTCAATGCGACCTTTGCAGCTCCTTTAGAATCCCCTATCCTTTCCAAATAGTTTTGTACATTTTGAGCCACAACCAAGAACAGTGGTTCATCTCTAAGCCTCTGAACATAATATTCAGTATGGGGATCGCTGCACTGTAAGATCTTGAAATATTCAATGTCAAGCCTTTCAATGATGTGGACCAAATTTCCCCAAACTTTAATTGGTCCCTTAAAATATGCACCCTTTTGTGTCTCATTTTCATCATGCTCGGTAGAATCTTCGATTATGATATTTGGATACATCTCGAGTATGTCAAGAATATGAAGCATGTTGGAAACACACTTCTTCCAAAGATTTGCAGGCATAGGATCAAGCAAGCTTGGGTTCACATCAAACCGAGCAGAAATGACATTGAACAAGATTTCAAGTTTCTGAGCTGGTGTCTTGGCAACACGGGTTAAAAATGTAAGTTGCTCTACTTGTTCAACTCTACTGGTCCCCTTCTTACCCCTAGCAGCAACAATGCCCTTGAGTTTTTTATCAACGTCACTCCAAGTTATCTCACTTGGATGTTTACTGAAGTAACCGAACTTCTTCTTGGGGTCCTCTTCAATATCAGAATCCGCTTCTTCTTTGTCATCTTCATCTTCAGTAGCTTCCTCGTCGCTCTCAGGGTTTCCTCTAAACTTAGTGATCAGCTCTTCATATTGATTGTTGTTTTTTTTCAGCTTCTGTTTCATGGAATTGAGTGCCTTCGCGTTAGAGCTGCTCATCTTTTTCTTTGCTTCTTTATTTTCTAATGCCTGGGCTAAGAAGTCCTCAAGCATAACTAGAGCTTTGATGTACATGTTTGGAGGCTTGTAAGACTCTGCAACTCTAAAAACCTTTTCCAACTGCTTGTTTATCTTCTCAAAGCTTTCAAGCAAACTGACCCAATCGTTAATTTTCATAGCATTTTTCATTTGATCAACAGTGGATGCCATTTCTTCATATCTTTTATCTAGTGCAGATTTGACAACTCGACGCCCTTCATCTGAATCGTCGCTATCACTGCCATGTCCTGCAAGGTATCTCTTAGCAGTTTTGGTAGTTGGTTCAGGGGCTGCATCACTTGCATTGTCATCGTAATCACTTGCTGTTTCTTCCTCTTCAGCGTCGCTCTCTCCTCCCTGTATCCAAAGTAAAAAATAAGATTAATTAGGCTACATGGTTGAATTGCAAGAACATTGACTTTTACATTAAATAATTTATAACGTGCAAAATGCATGATTCAAAATTAAGGTGGATTAGGATAAAAAATTATGCATTGTAATTAAGCAGCGCAACGACTTATGTAGAAAATAGTAACTGGCTGTAATTGGTTCTACATTACAGTAGAAATGATCAATAAGAAAATCGAAATAGAGACCAGATTGTTCAAGTCATTTCTGTTTTAGACTATCGAGTGAAAAATATATGAACACTGCCAAATTAGGTAAAATTATCTATTTTTCAAAGAGTAAAACGAAAGTTGTAAAACTAAAATGGCATATAATTATGCCTGATGGGCATATTCAAGGTGGACTTAACGCAAGTTTTGGTTGTAAACTCGGAGTGGTCTAGAGATCCACGTTTCCTGTGGAAAAAGAAATGACAATAATAATAAAATGTTTTGGATTATGCAAGTTTAGTTACAGCGTCAGCGGAAAAAAAAAATGAAAGTGTTTTATTAGTCCACTGAGCAACTGTAGATGAAACTGAGCTATCCCTAACAATCAAAAACCAAAATTTTATGGGGACAAAATGAATGAACAATAGAGAATAATTCTTATCAAAGAAAATAATATTACGTCTGTATTATACAAACGATCACTAAAGCACAGAACTTTGTAGTTTTATATCAAAATCTTGATTCCTTTTGAGTCAGATTCAAGCGAGTTAAGTCTGTAAATTGGAAAACATATACATACCTGAGTCCAAAATTTAGAAGCCATGATTTATCGTGAGATTTACTACTGCTCGAACTAAATAAACACACTGGAAGAAATAGAATTGTATAGACTAGGAACAAGTTTAAAAACAAATGATTCAAAAAAGCAGGGGAACGGACAACTGTATGTTGCTTACCAGAGGAGAAAAAGCCTTCGAGAACACTTTGAGATAAAGTGAACGAACAACTTTAGTTGGAATAATTTTGTCATGGGTAGAATTAGTTTAAGCGTAACCTGAGACGACAAACTTTTTAAAATTTAGTCACAACTTTGAATGTAATACAGCATCGGGAAAAAGAAAATTGCGTTAAACTAGCATCAATCAAAGAAATGTTAAATTAAACTAGCATAAACAAAATGTTAAATTAAACTAGCAAACAATGTAATTGCAAAGGAAATAATATAATAGACCACATAGTCGATTTTATATATATTGGTTCGAAGCGCCTCTCTTACGTCCAGTTCCTAAATACTTCTTAGGAATTTCACTGCCGACACCCCCACTTCACCCGAATGAACAAGTTTACGGACTCCATCTGAACAACCGAACATGACTTCAACAACTAATGTAACAAATGTTACTTCTTGACACAGTTTATCTTCTAGATACAAATTGTCACTATTTAGTATAGGTACTCCTCTAACCAAACCAAACGATATTGAATGAATGTGTAGATGTTAAGGAGTTTATTGAACTAGAATATAAGATGAAGAGATGATGCACACTAGTTGATATTACTTGAATCACATGAATCTTTTGAAGGATAGTGATACGGATACACCAGCCATTGTGAATAGCGCAGCACACATAAGACCCAAAGGTGCTTCTAGAATGCCAGCACATTGTATGGAATAGCACAGCATGCAAAAGAAAGCACTAAGACAGTTATAACCAATTTATTTCTTTTATAGATAAATCGTTTATTTTACGTGCTGAGAGAATTATAACAAATGTAACAGTTGTAGTGGACCATGTGTCCTTTGGGTTGTTACAAATGATTGGCTACAAATGATTGTAATAGCTATATAAACAGTAGTATGCAATGAAGTAGCCAGGCTGAATTTGCAAATTATCTTCTCTGTTCTTGTTTCCTTTCTTCTAGTCCCTCTCTTCTCCTCTAAATTCTTCTTCTATCTTATGTTAATAGCTTAGTACCCTAACAATTGGTGCTTTCACCGATTTGGACATGGATAACACCTCCCCTACCACCATCCATCAAATCGATAATATTCTCCACCATCACCAAGCCTCCATCGACATCATCAACACCACCCTTTCATCTCAAGTATTCAACCTTGCCTCTCAACAATCCAATGTAGCCGAGATCAAACTGACACTCCGACAGCTTTCCCAAACCCTTGCCGAAATCTCCTCCAAACTCTCTTCCTACCAACCACCACCTCAATTCGTATTTGCTACACCGCTACAAACACAACCTGATTCACCCATTCACCCACCACCTCCTACTCTTTTGTCTTCTCCTCTCCCAAAAATCCAAAATCCGACAAATCTCAACTACGACATCTCCAGCACCTCTGTTCCCTTGAAAACTTCCCTCTCCAACAACATTGAAACTTTCAACTCCGTCGTCACAACTCCCAACAAAACCATTCAGCCAGCTACTGCCTCTCTATTTCAGCCATCACAACTTGAATCATTCAGTTGGCCACCACCTCCACATTGTTCATCGGCTTCCTCGACTCTGCTCTATGCAGCTAGCTCTGCAATTGCTTCGCCTTCATTCACTTTCTCCACCTCACCCTCGACAACAGCTATAAACACACCCACTACTCTTCCTTCAACACCATGCTCTAGATCCTCAACACAACTCCAAAAATTCTCTGAATTCATTTGCGAAAACACTCCTCCACTGTCCCATATTAGTAAATCTGACCCCCAAAGCATATCTCCCATATCACCTCCATCCCCACCTCATTCACAGAACGAAAACCCGATGTTGATAAACTACTCCTTCAATCCCACATACTTCCCCTACCCACTCAGCTATGTCGAGTTCGACTCCGCCTTCAATGTCGTGCTTATGAATCCTATGACCCTGCCACCACAAGTCGACAGCAGCCAATCCAGCGCCACTCTCTTTGCTATGGTACCCAATGAGAAAGATTTCACTAAAAATCTCAGATCCGAACCTAACACATCCGACTCCTTTAAACTCCTCGTCTTCGACTTCCTAAACCGTGACATCATCTCATCGTTGACTCTTGTGAAGGACCACCACACCCACATCACCACCCTCTACTTCCACGATGATAATCCTAACCATGCCATTACCGTTAGCAATGACACCCTCTTCAGTACCAACATCTGTACATCTAACCAGTTTGGTTTCCATGATGAACTGCTGTTTAAAAGCATCGAAACAATACTATTAAGGATTGGTAGCAACTTTTATTGGCCCCAATTAGCAAAAGCCATGGATGACCTTGTTGGCAACTTTGCTTGACTCTATTTGTTGGGCTGGTTTGAATGCAAAAAAAAAGATAGGTGAAAGTAGAGTTATCATATTTGATTCCGGTGAGCATTCGACATTGAAAATGTTCAAAAAGGAGATAGGGTGATGCTTGTCTTACTACTTACGACCTTGAGGACAAGGTCGATTTCGAGGGGATGATAATGATACGGATACACCAGCCATTGTGAATAGCGCAGTACACACAAGACCCAAAGGTGCTTCTAGAATGCCAGCACATTGTATGGAATAGCACAGCATGCAAAAGAAAGCACTAAGACAGTTATAACTAATTTATTTCTTTTATAGATAAATCATTTATTTTACGTGCTGAGAGAATTATAACAAATGTAACAGTTGTAGTGGACCATGTGTCCTTTGGGTTGTTACAAATGATTGGCTACAAATGATTGTAATAGCTATATAAACAGTAGTATGCAATGAAATAGCCAGGCCGAATTTGCAAATTATCTTCTCTGTTCTTGTTTCCTTTCTTCCAGTCCCTCTCTTCTCCTCTAAATTCTTCTTCTATCTTATGTTAATAGCTTAGAACCCTAACAGATAGACTATTGCTTTTGGGGTTGAGAGTTTTACGGTGGATTTCAAAGCATAAATTTGTATATTGATTAAGGGACGATTATGGGTATTTATAGGTGTTGTAGGAATGCTAAGATAGAGTTACAACCTTTAAAATTCGCCAGAGAAGCAACCATAGACACTAAGAGATGTGAAGACATTGATGTGCACATAAATTTGCATATTTAAACTTTCATGTTTAATGTAATTTAATTAAAGAAATTAGCATATATGGTGTTTTTACATGTTTAAAACCAAAATTCAAAAATGCTTTCAAGTCATCATTCATACATCAATTTGGGGGTAAAATAATAATTTTGTGCATATATTAATTTTGAAAATATTTATTTACGCATTTTATTTTTATTTATGAGAAACTGGATGAAAGATGGAAGATGCTTAATGAAAATATGCATGTATAAAAGTCAGAAAGTAAATGAAGATGGAAATAAATCAATTCATGCAAAATGAAGGACCCTACCTATCCACTTACTATGATCTTCAATTAAGAGTCAATGTACATGATAGTGGAGAATAAAATCACATGCACATTTAATGGAAGATTATTACATGCTAATGATAACTTGGTGGCCATACATCCTCAAGGACAATTTGAATACCCCTTTAAAATATGCATTAAGGTTTTAGACGTGTATAAATATCCCTTTTGTTCCATGTAATTAAGCTCTTTGCACCACCTTCTAGTTAGTTTAGTGGTAGCCACAAATTATAATCATAAACTGTCTTTCACTCTTTCATGACTTCTTAACCTTTTTACTCTTACTTAATTTTTTTAATGCAATTTAATTTCATGCTCTTTTAATTATCGTTCTTTACTTTATGCAATTAGTGTAGTTTTATTTTATACAAGTAGATTAGATTTATTTACATGCAATTTAGTTAGTTCTCGTTTTCCTTTTCTTTCTTTTTATGTTTCAATCTACATTTGTTGAAATGATAACAAATATAAAAAGCTAAACCCCTTCAATTTAGAGGTAATGAAGCTCTCTTAATCGTGTAGATTCAACATATTTGCTAATTTATGATCTCTTTTTGTGCTTAATGGAATTTTTGTATGTGGTAAAATTTTGTTGTTTAACTTTGAATTTGATATCTTATATTGTTGACACCAAATAGACTATGATTAAACAAACATAAACATAAACACAAATTAAATCTTCACTTACATACGATGTTGCTAATGATGTGGATTTTAGAATCAAAACTTGATGGTCTATATTACTAATCAGTGTTAAAAAGATCATGCTTAGAATTGATTTTATTTTTAACCTCATTATCATTTTCATGAAAGTTGACAAGTGGTTTAAATGGCGTGTTAAAATTTAATGGTTTACGTTGGGCTAATTAATAGCACAAATAGACCATACTTATAATAAACACATCAATTAAATTCACGAATGACCCAAAAAAGAGATGGTAATTTCATTATATTGATTTTATGTGATCATGAGAAGAGATTTGCCTCTAAATTGCCTTCATATTTTTATTCACTCTTGTCTGTAGTTAGTTTTTACATTTTTTCTAGTTTAAAACAATTTCAAACTCTTTGTTTAATTTGATTGAGTGAGATTAAAAGTAAATTCAATTTTCTGTGGATCGACACGTACTCGCCACGTACTAAAATTGTACGTAATGCTTTAGCGGTTATTTTTAACACATTTTTTCGACGATTTTCTAACAGATAGAAAACCGTCAATCCAACAAGTTTTTGACGCAGCTGTCGGGAATTTGATTTGATTTTAGATTTATTCTTGAAATTAATTTTTTTGTTGCTGATTCTATTGTGTTTTCATTTTGTGTGTTGGGTGCATTTAATTTTTTTTTTATTGTTGTGTGTTTGTGTGTAATTTTTGTTATCATTTTGTTTGTGTGCGTATCTTTTTTTCTAGTTTCCTTTGCATTTGCACTCTTTATATATATATATATATATATATATATATATATATATATATATATATATATATATATTAAAAAACATCCACAATTTCATTTTAAAAAAAAATCATTGTAACCTTGTTTACATTTTCTTTGCTGTTTTACAATTTTTTTACCATACATACACTGTGCATTATCAATTTCAACAAACTGTGCACAATCACATTACTCTGTGCACTGCCACACCCAAACTTGCCTTACCCTTCACCAACCATTGCATGCTTCCCAAACATCAACTGCCTAATTCAACCTGCCATACTTCCCAAACATCCTCCTTCAAACATTCCACAACTTACCATTCCCAGTCCACCGTCTGTCCCAACCACACCACCAACCACTACACTTCATACCCTCCCCGACCATCCCCTGGCACCACCACCACATACTGTTCAGCATTCCTTTCACATACAACCAGTTCCACAGCCACAACTGCATATACAGCATATCAACATTCACATATAAACCTTCATCATTAACCCATTATCACCTTCATCGCACTTATTTCCATTTAACCACACTTCTGCCTCTGTCTTTGCCTGAACACACCACTTTCACCTAACTTCTGCTGCCACCAGTCAATCAATCAACAACAGCAATATTCAACCACAACCACAAACTCCACATTCAAATCAGTTCCGACAGGGAATACCACCTACATTACCACCCTGAACCTCCTCCTCCAGCAACCACCACCACAACCCTGTCAAACCCTCTCTGCAACAAACATCAAAGCTTCCCAGTGCGTCCTCCCACTGTCAACAACCAAGCCATATCCCTCTACCATCAAACCATCTTCTGCCTCACAACAGTGCACACTTCATTAACCATAGCATACAACCACCATTTTCATACATCAACTGCACAACTCAACAACAACTTGCAACACCTTCCAACACCAAACTGTCACTTCCACTGCCTTGCTCCAAACCAAAATCACTTCCACCGCAACACATCTTCACTGCTGCAGCTACCATATGTAGAGCCAACTTACACAACTACGTACCCATTCGACAACTTCATCCCTTCACAGCAACATTTCACAGCGACCCAGCAACATACAAACCATACTACAAACCATCATTCCCTGACAACTCCATAGCAACAGCCAGTTGCACAACAACCTTCTGTCACCCCTCTGCCCATACAAACCATCCATAAAAATCAAAACAACACTTCATTACCCTCAACTAACCGCACTTCAGTCATGGCGATCTCGCCCATCCCCTAACTGTAAATCGCCAACTACCCAAACTCGCGACAACCGAAGCTCAAAAACCAAATCGAAGACCCAATTGATCACTCGCAACCAAGCGTCGGCACCACTGCACTCCCTAAAGTGCCTGATTCAAATCATTGGTGGAGTTTGCAATTGTAATTAGAACTGTTTTTCTAAAATTTGATTTTGAGAAAGAATTGAAGTCGGAATTGTTAAGCCTGGAAGTGGAATTGCGGTTTACAGTTTTATTTATGCGTTGAAGTTGCTAATGCCTTAAAATCTTGGACCGGGCTGAGATTGATTTGATTTGTGTTTTTTTTTTTTAGTTTATCTACTTATTTTGTTTTAATTTTATTTTTTTCCTCTCTTTAAAGCAAAAAAAAAGTTTCAATTTGTTTGGTTTTGTTTTGTTTTGTTTTAGTTTTTCCTTGATTAAAAAAAAAATTATTGGCTTTTAAAATTTTGAGATTCATTTTATTTTGTTTTGTTTTGACTTGTAAATATTTGTGCTAAACAATTTTGTGGGTTGTAATCTACAGGAACTTATAAGGAAAAGGTCTGCTTGCTAAAAAAAATTGTTTTTCTTGCTTATATAAAAAACAAAAAATTGTCGCTTTAAAATAAATTGCTAAATAATTTTGCACGCTCTGGTATCATGTCATTATCTCTCATTTTATTTCTTTTGCATTGTTGGTTGCTTGCATTTTTAAAAAAATAATTCAAATACAAAAGCAAAAATCAAATTTAATTCGTAATTGCATTTTTAATACACGTTTAAATTTTGTTTCGCATTCACACCATCTTATTTTCTTCAAGGGTAACACCCCAATTCACATAAAGTGGAGGATTTCACCATCCCTTCTTTTGCCTGCAAATTGCATTTCATCTTAGAATTTTGACTAATAATAATGGTTAGACTTCGGATTTAAGAGAATCACGAGCTCACATAGGGCTTAATTGTATTTTGACAAGTTGTCTACTTTCAACAATTTATATTCTTGGTGTTTAAGCTATGGCAAAACAATAACCAGTTATAAATATTACGGTGATTTGTAAATATTATAGTGATTGTTTCTCTTAAAGTACTTAAACCTTCGGTTGCATTGCTACGGTAATTCATGGTGCACCGATAACTCATGTCCATTACCTGGCTAAGAAATATTTTGTTGGACTAAGAAAAAGTGTGATTATACAAAATTGTAATTTGTAATTAAGTCCTGAAAATTTGTAAGGGCAGCAAATTTGTAATTAAGTCCTGAAAATTGTAAATTTTCCTTCACTTCGTTTTTTTAAATCTTTTTCTTTGAAAATTTTCAATCAAAATCAAAAAGACAAAAAAAAAATAAGTTAGTTTTTATTTAGAAAAACAAAATTCCAGAAAAATATATAATCTTTTCAAAAACAAAAAAAATAAAAAAATTAATTTTTTTACCAAAATAAAAAAAAAATCAAATTTCCCTTTTAAATAAATTCATTTTGATAAAAAAAACTCCTTTATATTTTTTTTGGAGATGTTTGAGTTTCCCTGTTCGAAAGAATTTTACAATAGATGTGAAAATCAATATAATCCATATAGTTTCATATTAAACTCTTGTGGATATTTTAATAACAAGTATTGTACAAACAATTCAAATTTTACACCATAAAATTTTCACAATGATGATCAACCCTCAACTCTCGAAAATAGTATTGAAACGATTTGGTCTTTATTTGAACAATGAAATCAAATGATAAATAATTTGAGTAATCTATGCAATAACTCAAGTCAAGGATTTCAAAATAATCAAAATTTGAATTCACTTCAAAATTCGAATGATTTCGATTATAACTCATGCCAATATAACTTCAAACTCCAAAATGAATTTCAAAGTCAAAATGCAAATGTGACTCACTGTTTAAATGATTTTGGCAATGAGAATAGTTTCAATCATGATGAAATTTTTTACTCTCAACAATTTCAAATTGAAAATTCTCAAGTTAATAATTATGAATTTGATTTTATTGAGCAATTGGAAGAAATTCGAAAAAATACACGGATTTGTTGTTTGGAACACATATGAAACAACGTGAGCAACAAAATCAAATCCCAACATGTGACGAGTCGAATAATAATCCACCTTTTACCAAAATTGACGATTTTCAAATAACAGCTTTTGAAATTGAAAATGACAATCTTAATGAAGCTGTTGAAAATTTGGTAATTGTGTTGGATTTCAATTTTTTTGAGAGTGTGGAACCAAATCTAAAATTCGATCTTCTTTTTCTGATATTGAAAAATTAAATACAACAACTTTAGATTTTGAAATTGATACAAACGGTGAAGTTGTGAATAGTTCAAAAAAGGAAGATAAATTAATGGAGATAAATTTTTTGGACTTTTTGAAGATGAATTGTTGAATTCTGAAGGGGTAGATTTAAATCATTATTTTGATTTTAAAATCAATAATTTTGAAGAATTTGTCAATGATAAGTGAATTTCAGTATGGTGAAAATAAACTTAAACTTCAACCAATTGTTTTATCTACCCTAAAAATCATCGAAAATAAAACAACTCATACGATTTTTAATAAAACGACATTCGTTTTTTCAAATCAACATTCAACTTTGAAATCTTTTATGGTTTGGTTCTCTGTGCTTAAGCTACGTCTCTCATATTTGACAAGACAAATGAATTGGTCTTTGAAAGACCGTTTCATTTACTCTTTAACGGTATATTTTCCGATGTCATGTAAATAATAATCGTTTCGTTTTCATGTAAATATAGGTCATATTGTTATTTTTATTTTATTTGTCTCCTTTCACTTGGGTTGACTATGGGGATACAGTCTCATCTTTATTTTTATCTTTCATGGTTTATTTTTTTCATTTTCTTTCCAAAACTGAAAACTAGAAAAACTAAAAAAAAAAAATCAGAACTAATTTTCTTTTTAGCATTTGGATTTATTTTTTGAAGAAACATTATAGGATAAGTACAGGATTTTGGTTATTAAATCAAAATTTTTGAAAATTTATTTGTCTTAACAAAATAAAAACAAAGTTTGACGACAAATAACAATGGATTAACTAGTATATAGGAAGGTTCATGGGTCCAAAATTTAGAAACACCTAGAGTCATGTGTTTCACACGCAAGTGTGTACACTTGCCATGCTTTGTACCCTTCTCACGTAAGCCCGAAAGGTAGGGCATGATCGGTATATCTGGCGTCAATTTATTTGAGTTAGGTGTATGTATATAAAGTTTCTTCCATTAATAACGCTTACAGTCGATAGGCGCACATACTTGTGTGTGCTCTTGTCATGCTCTGTATTCCCATCATGTAAGCCCGCATGGCGGTGCATGGGTGGTATATTTGGCCTCAGTTTTCTAAATTAGGCATATGTAAATATTAGTAATATCAATAAAATTTTCAAATAAAAGAGACAAGCAATTGAAAACCGAGCATTATTTTCACTTATTTGATTTGACTTGTTATTCAAAAGAAATGAAAATATTACTCTGAAATACTTTGATAATCAACTACGGATCCATTTCATAATTACACTATATTTTCAATCGAAACAACTAGTCAAACTAGAGTCTAATTGTGATGATAGCTTAATTTTTGTTGGAAGTTTTGACGAGTAAAAAGACTAAAATTTCATGATGACGAGCAAAACTTACATTTAACTTATTCATGTCAATTTAAAAGTAAATTCTTCATTTTCAAATATTTTCAAAAACTTGCATTCATCCTTTTGTAAATAAATCTTGCGTTTAGGAATTTTTCAGGTTGCATTTGGATTTTGTGGATAGTATCTGCTGAAAATCCACACGAGACAACACTCGTCCTACTAGGGACACCTAGAGGTTTAAGGGCTTGTTGCATACGCTCCACTACAATAAATTTTATTTATGGTGGCGCACAAAAAATGCTATCAAAACTTATGGTAGCGTTTTGATAAACACCGTGGTAAAACCCGCAACTATAAAATCCATGGTTTTTAGTTGCATTTATTTCAACGCCATTATAAATCCTTTTATTGTAGCGTTTCTTAAACTCCACCAAAAATCTTTTTGTAACATTTTAAAAACGCCACCAAAAGGTTTTTTGGCGCTACCAATAGTGTTTCCAACTTTACCCCTACTTTACGGTTGCGTTTACTCAACGCCACTATATGTATTTCAGTAGTGTTTTTGAAACGCTACTAAAAGTTGTTGATCATTTTGCACCATTTTTTCATGCTATTATTTTCTGTTCATGGTCTATTTTGTTTCAACTATATCAATCAACAATCACTTACATAATCATCATATTCAAAACAATTAAAAAACATATTAATCATATAATCAAATAAGATACCCATAACCATTCTAATACAATAGTTTTTGGATAAAATGACCAAACTCACATAAAATAACCATTCATATACAAATTTACACACCTGGTACTAATAAAATGTTATACCAAACTAATGCTAACAAAACACTTGATTACCCATAATTCTTTATCGCATGCACAAGAGCTAGCACCATAAAAATTCAATTTTGCTCTCTTCGGAAATCCAATGCCTACATAAGTGAAAGCACAACATATAGTCAATCAATTATGTTAATTCGTAGGACTTCAAATCTAATAACAAACATCTACAACATTGTACGAGTATATCATATTATGAATAATGTCATTTAAATAATCAAAGTTACAAACAAATGAAATAAATAAAGTCCAATCTTATAGTTATATATAAAATGTTGTTAAATTAGTTATATTATTATTATTTATAAAATTTAGTTAACTTAAACTTAGTTAATTTTATAAAACTTGTTTAATTTTAACAAAGCCTAGTTAATTTTTATTAACTCGCTTAACTTAATTTATTATTATTGTTATTATTATTATTGTTATTATTATTCAAACTCGGTTAACTTAATTATATTATTATTATTATTATTATAAACTTAGTCAAATTTTATAAACTAAGTTAATATATCATCACCATCGTTATTTATAAATCTTTGTTAAATTAGTTATATTATTATTATTTATAAAATTTAGTTAACTTAAACTTAGTTAATATTAACAAAACTTAGTTAAGTTTATTAACTTGGTTAGCTTAGTTAATTTATTATTACTATTATTACTAAAACTCATCTAATTTAATTATATTATTATTATTATTATTATTATAAAATTACTTAATTTTATAAACATAGTTAATTCATCATCATCATAATCATTGTTATTACTTATAGAACTTTGTTAAATTAGTTATATTATTATTTATGAAATTTAGTTAGCTTAAACTTAACTAACTTTATAAAACTTTTTAATTTTAACAAAATTTAGTTAATTTTTATTAACTTGGTTAACTTAGTTAATTTATTATTATTAATAAAAAACAAGGTTAAATTAATTATATTATTATTATTATTATTATTAATATAAACTTGGTTAATTTTATAAACTTAGTTAATTCATCATCGTTGTCATCATTATTATTTATAAAACTTTGTTAAATTAGTTATAGTATTATTATTTATAAAATTTAGTTAACATAAACTTAGTTATATTATTATTATTATTATAAACTTAGTTAATTTTTGTAAACTTATTTGATTTGTCATCATCATCATCATTTATAGAACTATGTTAAATTAGTTATATTATTGGTATTTATAAATTTTAGTTAACTTAAACTTAGCTAATTTTATAAAAGTTATTTAATTTTAACAAAACTTAGTTAATTTTTATTAGTTTGGTTAATTTATAATTATTAATAATTTATTATTATTTCTCACTTACAAATGATAAAAATTGGAACTACCATGTTCAAGGTACACTTATATTGTGAACAACTTGTGCACTAGTTGCTGAGCAAGTGATATTATTAAATAAGAATGTGAAATTGCCTTAAGCATATCCAAGGATCCAGAGCTAATGAAAGCAGACTAAGAAATTATGAATACATCGTTGATTGTATGACTTAAAAAGGAAACATTATAACTAAAAACTAAAGATATAAGATAAGTGGATAACTACCCATCTCCCTATACCCGATATGTGTCAACGGATGTTTTAGCATATTAATTGTAAACCAAGCTTTTCGCCTCTTCCGCAACCAAATTCATCTCCTTCTGCAATAAAACCATTAAAAAGTAACATAAACTGCACCGGATGTCCAATATAAGCTAATAAAAACAATCCTAAATCAATCAACTCCACTCTCATAATCAATCAATTATAACTTATACTGACTATACACTGTTCTAGAATTTTTTTAATTATATCTATAAAAAAGCAGTACCTGAGAGTGCAACCAAGTCGACAATGATGAGAATGTGTTCTTCCTTTGATCGATACTAGTCCTACTACTAGTGTTATGGACCACAATCTGCATTGGCTGTTATAGCAATGGGTTGAAGACTACCGCGATTGTAACGACCCGTATAATTCATGGATTTAACTAGGTTGGATTTATGAGCTTTGTAATTTAATTTAGTGGAAAATTTTCACTTTATAAACAAATATTGAAATAAAGGCTAAAATAAATTATATGAATGATGCCTTAAAAACCTATTTATATAGAAATTTGTATAATATTCAAATGAAGTAAGTAGGAAAATGATTCTTACCTGGATAGAAGATCTAATAAGAGAAATTTAAGAAAGTATTAATTTGATTTAGTGCAATAAAAGTTGTAAATGGAAATTTAAATAAATTAAGGTATCATATTTATGACTTGAATAAAATATCGATCCAATAAAATAAGTTAAATGCTATAATTTGATTTTTAAATATGAGAGAAACAAAAGTAAGAACATGATTGATATTTATGTTATTTATTCAGGGTATTGAATAAAATTAGGAATCCAATTGTAATAAATGGTAATAATGTGGTATTGGCAAAAAAATTTAATTTCAATGCAATACCCATAAATGAATGTATGTAAAGGTATACTGGATTTTTTTATCAAATAGAAGGATAGAAAGTAAATATCGGATTTGATTGATGAATAAATATACATTGAATAGTAATTTAACGTAAAGTTATAATAATAAATAAAAATTTGATGACATTAATATAAGGTGATGAATTGCAGATTTGGGTTTATAATAAAGAGTCAATGGAAATTTGTGGATTAATTTATGAATTCATGAAATTAGTGTATTGACTTAGTTGTAACTATATGTAAATGTACGCAATAAGGTTGTGCAATACCAATGATTTGGATTCAAATTTATATTAAATATAATGTTGGTAGCAATTGGAATTTACCGTTTTGCAAAATAAATGAGAAATCAAGTCAAATGTAAATTATATCGTAAAGGATAAATTCATTTAAACAGTAAGATTTTTAAATAAATAAACGTTTCACTTAGGTTTCATTTGGATAATTTATGTAGTTTAATGGGAAAGCAATTGAAATTGATTACCCTAAATTTGTGCAGTTAGGGTAGTTTTGATTTGTCACTTAAGATGGTAAATTCTATAAAATGTGATAAATGTAGTTTTAATTAAATTATGACGATTGGGTATTTAAGAAGTGATAAACCAAAATTTATTGATTTATTTGGAAAAAAAATTTTGGATTTATTTCAAATAAGTGAAATTTATGTTTAACTATTACATCAATAGGAATTAATCTAATTTAAGGATATGTTAATATAAATTGGGCAAAAGGGTGTTTGGACTAGGGAATAATATTAATCGGTTTTAGAAACCTTAAATATAAAATGGGAAGTAGACAAGATTTAACGTTACAACCATTTACACAAAATCCAGGATGTGTGTAGAAGTATTTATGGAATAAAACGTAAACAATTGTTGGATAAAAAGAGTAGGAATCAACATTTATTTATTTAATTGGATATAACTACGATAGTATGATTTATTACATTTAAATGAAATCTAATATATAGAACATTGCCTAAAAAGGAAGAATAGATAAAATTTATGATAAATCTATATACTATATGAAGATTTATTGATTTAAAGAGAAAATGGGCAAGATGTATAAATTAGATTAAGTGCAACCTTCAGTAAATAAAATTTGATGGAATAAGAACATTTGGGTAATTTATTTCCAATTAAATCAATTCACGTTTCAAAATTTAATGCTAGTTTATTGCATATATGTTTATGCCTAAATTTAAACTTATGTTTAGATCCAATCCGATCCATCTATTATTTTTCAGCCTTGTCTATATATAACCTGTTATAAACCCTAGCCACTCCTTATTTTCATTTTTCTATACGTACATCTCCTTCTCAACTCCTCATTCTAATGGCAGGAAAAAAACCTAATTCTCAAATTCCAAAAAAATAATTTCAATTTCAAAAAAAAAAAAAAAAAATTGCGGATCTGTAGCAGCTTCTGGTCGCGCTTCGGGTTTCAGGGGAGAAAACCCTAGAGCAACTTCGGATCAGGAAGAAAATGACTCGGGTCGCTCCGGGTCGTTTTGGTGAAAACTCCAAGCAAGCACCAGGGAATTGAGGCGGCGCACCGAAGTCGAACCCGAAGTCGACCCAGGACCAGAATTTTTCCATTTTTCAAATTTTCATAACTTTTGCATACGAGCTCGGATTCGCGCGCGGTTTGTTTTGATGGGATCGTATCGGAATTTCTGACGTTTTGGCACTAGTTTGGATGAATTTGAAGACTGTCCAATTTTTGGGTTTAAATTGGATTTGAATTCAATTTAAATTCAAAAAATGAGTGTTTTAACCCACTCACAACTTCTAAAGTTTTTATGTTTGTTAAATTTATTTTAGATATGAGTAGAAATTTATTTATAACTGTTTGGCATGTTTTGTTCATCATATTTGCTAAATCGCGTTATTTAATTTAATTGTTAAATTATTTTATTTATTGCATAATAATTGACAGTTAGAATTTATTTATTTGCATAGGAACTGCTAGTAAACAGTTATAAAATTTATTACTAAATATAAACTGTTAGTTTAATAGTTGATTTAATTTATTTTTGAATATAACCGTCAGTTATTACCTGATATATATTATCAGATATATATTGATATTGAATTATTATTGGATGATGATTGTGATTTGGATGATGGATGATGTTGATGAATGGATGTTTTATTTTATATCATTAAACTGCAAGTTATCATGCATTTTTCGTTTCATTCGGGATTGTGGTTTGAAATGATATACAACCGCAAAATTTTATTTTTAAATTGCGGATTGAAATGATAAATATCCGTATCACTTGAGCATAGGATAGAAAATTATATACAGGCACCGTGGTCTATATATAAATTATTTTAAAGTGATTTCTATGGTTTGGATGAGATACGGTTTATAAAAATTTAATTTTGATATTTTATAAAATATTATTCTTCGATATATATACATATGAAGTTAAAAATTTGAAAATTAAGTTGTGTATAAACCTGTTGAATAAAAAATGAAAAATTGAGAAAATGGAATTTGGAAATTTATCTTATATGTTTAAGTTTGGAAATTTTAAGGTATGATATTTATAACTGAATTTTCCAAGATGAATTAAAAATGAAAATTCTAGCATAAAGTAAATTTGAGAAAATATTTAATTGCTAGAAATTGGAGTTTTATTTATGGAATTTATATGAATATTCAAGACTAAATAATAGAATACTAATTGTTGAAAGAAGAAAATCCAACTTTAGTTTTGAAATATTAATACTCCAAATGGATATATATATATATATATATATATATATATATATATATATAGAAATTGAAGGGGTTTTTGGAACTTGAAGTGATATTTAAATTATGGTTTAAACTTTAAATAAAGAAATATATTTGAAAAGCCATGGAAATTATTTTTCTTTACAAAGTAACTTTAAAGTTAAACCATTTATTTTACATTTGTTGAATATCCAAACCATTCAAGTTTTAGAAGTTATGGTTTTAAAATTTTGAATTTCGAAATATTATGCTTTGAAAGTATATTTCAAATATTTGGTTTCCAGATATTTTAAATTGTAAACCAGCATGATTTTGGAAAAGAATTATATTTGAGATAAAATGATATCATATTGTTTTGGGTTTAAATTGATATCGTATTCATAGTTTTGAAATGGAAAATTTTATTCTGGTTTTAAAGTATAAACTATTTTTAAATGACCGCGGTGTTATAATAACGATGGGTTGGCAAAGAGACCGGGATCGGATATGGACATACTCTCTGTCGATACCGAAAACCACTTTGACTAACCGTGTACGCGGTGGAGATTCCAGAATGAAGTAGGTTGGTGGCGACGTTTCCTGTAAGGTAAATACGTGGACCCAACTCCCGTGAGTTGGCATAAGGTGGCTAAAACAGGAGCGATTCTCGGGCCAATGAGGTCATTTCTCTGATCGAACGCACTCCTTCGATACTATACTCTGAATGAAGTTCGAGGTGGGCGGTAGCTGCGGCTATGCGTTACCATCAGCCCGAGTAGCAATTGGTATATCTACCCTGGCATTGCCTAGTTGTGCCGTGTCACCTACCCTAGCGCGCCTTATACGATTTTGGTTTTGTACCATACCTATGGAGTGCCCTCTGACGACGCCCAGTACGGGGGAGATTACGGTACTGTATAGACTATGGGAATATATTCTGTGTTAAGGGCTATATGGGTAACCCCTTAACGCTATTTAAAAGTAAGTTTATTTTATGAATAGACACTACTATAATAGCGCAATATACTATATAGTAAATAGTTTAACGGATCCTTAGGAGATGTAAATCCCGAGCATCTCTTGAGTTACTGCACTCATATTTATTTCTGTAAATTTAACTTACATAAGATCTTTTAGTTCTGACTCGAGTGTTTTTGTCTTTTCAAATTCGCTCGGGTCAGTCCGAGCATTTCAGGATTGAAGTTTTAGCTCTGGAGGACGAAGACGAAGATTTGTAGTATTACTATCTACTATTTTATTCCACTACACTGTATTCCGCTGCATTGATATTTTGGTATGTGAACTCTGATAATTATTATATAAAGAAGAAGCAAATGTTTGTAAACAGTTATATAAACTGTATATTTTATTATTATATTTTATCCTTCCGCTGTGAGATTCTATTTTGTTTTATTTCTTCTCTGTTTTCTTATTTACCCCATAACAATCCGCCCTTCCGTATGGTTTGAATTGGCACGTGTGTCTGTTTAAATCGTGCGAAAAGGCGGGATGTTACAGTTGGTATCAGAGCTTTGGTTTAGCGATAAACCTTAGCTTTGTGGGGTTTGACTCTTTGTTAATAGGGTAGTAATACCCTATGGGAGTCGCTGAGTGTATATATATGAGAGAGCGTATTTGTTAGTGTTATAAAAAGATTTTGATATTGTGTTAATCTGTTCCGTTTCGTATTTATAAATTCTGGTTGGTGCATGGGACGCTATGTCATCAATAGGGATTTCTAAACACTTAATAGGACAGACCGACATAATATTTGTTTTAATATAGGTGAATGAAATAATTTTGCCTATTATATTTTCTATATATAAAATAAATTTTTAAATGATATTATTTATATATATATATATTGGTTGCAATAGATTGATTGTTAGGAATAAAATTTTAAATAATAGGTAAAATAAGATTGAAATTAAAATCAATGAAATTTGGAAATTTTAGAACTTAAGTCCGGGATTTTGGAAATTTGCTTTCAAAGGATTTATGAATTATAATAATTTTGTTTATAAGTATTTTCTTATATAAATATTTAGTATAATTTGGAAAAATTGTTTTAAATAAGATTTTGGAGAAAATAAGTTTCGTACTTTCCTCTCTGTCGCTGGAAAATAATTTCGGTGATGGTGGCCGCATCATCGACTTCTATTTTCGAGTTTCGAAGGGGAAAGGCCACTGTAGTAATTCTACTGCAGCTTATTTTGAAATTATCTAAATTTCTAATTGTTTTAAATAAAACTAGAGGTATACAAGTTATAAGAATATATTTATCTATTAAATTTTAACCCGGTATTTAATTCTTAATTTCCATTAATTAATTGTTTCAATTATAGTAGTGAAACAGAATTTAATTAATAATTGAAACCCTAAATAAAATAAGAGTCTTAAATGCTAAGCTATAGAGGAAGTTAAAAAATTTAACTTATAAGAAAAAAATAAAAGTAAAGATTTATTGAACAATGAATGAATTAAAAGAATTGAGATAAACTTGTATAAGTTCTTTTGCATTTTCTTTAACATAAATAACTTACCAAATATAAAAAAGTTGAAATGTTAAATAAGAGATTGGAATAGAATATTATACAAGTAGAAATTTTGGAAATAATGAAGTATTCAATAAATTGCTATTATAAATATGAATTTAATGGGATAAACTTAAGTTATAATTGAAATTTTACTAAAATTAAAAATAAGTATTATTAATTGGTGATTTAAACTTAAGTAAATAAAATGAAATTCTCTAATAAATAAGGATGGATGTGTAAGGTTATTAACTTAAGTATGATTTAAATGCTACTAGTCTAATATAATAAAAAGTAGGTAATAAAAATAAATGACTGTAAACCCTAGGTAATAAATTAATAAAATCCCTTATTTATAAGAATGAAGGTTATAAGGTTAATAATTTAGGTATAACTAAAAGGGTTACTGTAATTAAATATAATAGAATGTAAGCATTTAATAAATGATTGAAAAGTGAGAAGTGCATTAAATGTAATACAATAGAAGAAACTTACATGACCTAAATTAATGGAAAGGAATAATTGTAAGTAATAAGTAAAAATAAATGAAACAAACATTTAATGAGTAAATAAAATTAAAAGTTGTTAGAAATAAATGTAAATTATAAAAGGATAATTTAGGTGGTATATGAATGAAAATGAATGAAAATAAAAGATAAACTGTTATATGAATGAAAAGATCAAACAGCTAATGTATGAAATAAAAATTTATAATGAGTTAATTGATTTGTTGGTTGAATTGTTATTGGTTGATTTATGGTTGGTCGGGTAAGGAAATTTGAAGTAGTTGGATGAATAAATAATCCATTCAGCACCATCTAAGACAGTTGAGTAAATGATGCACTGGATAGTTATTTTTCATTCCGTACTATTTCAAGTTTTGAACCCGAATAACTATTTGTTTGTTTGACTGAATGGTTGTTTTGTTTTGTTATGTATGTTGTTTGTTGAAATGGATGATTGTGTATTGATTGTTGTTAGTAGTTGAAACCATGAAAATAGTTCACTTGAGATAAATTGTTAAACCTTTGGATTTTATAAGTGAAATGCAGGTTATGGAAGCAACTGCTACTGCTTTTGGTTCCATAAATTAAGCGTAAATTGCCCGACAAATATGTACGTTTCGGATTACGGTTTATAGCGCTATTTTATATATTTTCCCGTGTTGGGATATTATATTTTGGATATTATATGAGATATTTTGATATATTTGATATTATATTTTCTCCCGAGCCTCCCCGTACAAAGGAGACTCTGCCAAAATTTTCCGTTAATTTTGGACCTAGAAAATATCTTGAAAATGTTTTCCAAAGTTTATTAGTTTGAGTATAAAAAAAAATTAATGATTATAAATTAGTATATTTTATCTAAATCAATTTTGTAAATTTATTTGTTTATAAATTTAATATTTGATATGATATTGATTTCTTAATTCTTCTTTTCCCTTCTTTTTCCTTTTCGGGGACGAAAAGTTTTGAGTGGGGGAGAGTGTAACGATCCGTATAATTCATGAATTTAACTAGGTTGGATTTATGAGCTTTGTAATTTAATTTAGTGGAAAATTTTCACTTTATAAACAAATATTGAAATAAAGGCTAAAATAAATTATATGAATGATGCCTTAAAAACCTATTTATATAGAAATTTGTATAATATTCAAATGAAGTAAGTATGAAAATGATTCTTACCGGGATAGAAGATCTAATAAGAGAAATTTAAGAAAGTATTAATTTGATTTAGTGCAATAAAAGTTGTAAATGGAAATTTAAATAAATTAAGGTATCATATTTATGACTTGAATAAAATATCGATCCAATAAAATAAGTTAAATGCTATAATTTGATTTTTAAATATGAGAGAAACAAAAGTAAGAACATGATTGATATTTATGTTATTTATTCAGGGTATTGAATAAAATTAGGAATCCAATTGTAATAAATGGTAATAATGTGGTATTGGCTAAAAAAATTAATTTCAATGCAATACCCATAAATGAATGTATGTAAAGGTATACTGGATTTTTTTATCAAATAGAAGGATAGAAAGTAAATACCGGATTTGATTGATGAATAAATATACATTGAATAGTAATTTAACGTAAAGTTACAATAATAAATAAAAATTTGATGACATTAATATAAGGTGATGAATTGCAGATTTGGGTTTATAATAAAGAGTCAATGGAAATTTGTGGATTAATTTATGAATTCATGAAATCAGTGTATTGACTTAGTTGTAACTATATGTAAATGTACGCAATAAGGTTGTGCAATACCAATGATTTGGATTCAAATTTATATTAAATATAATGTTGGTAGCAATTGGAATTTACCGTTTTGCAAAATAAATGAGAAATCAAGTCAAATGTAAATTATATCGTAAAGGATAAATTCATTTAAACAGTAAGATTTTTAAATAAATAAACGTTTCACTTAGGTTTCATTTGGATAATTTATGTAGTTTAATGGGAAAGCAATTGAAATTGATTACCCTAAATTTGTGCAGTTAGGGTAGTTTTGATTTGTCACTTAAGATGGTAAATTCTATAAAATGTGATAAATGTAGTTTTAATTAAATTATGACGATTGGGTATTTAAGAAGTGATAAACCAAAATTTATTGATTTATTTGAAAAAAAAAATTTGGATTTATTTCAAATAAGTGAAATTTATGTTTAACTATTACATCAATATGAATTAATCTAATTTAAGGATATGTTAATATAAATTGGGCAAAAGGGTATTTGGACTAGGGAATAATATTAATCGGTTTTAGAAACCTTAAATATAAAATGGGAAGTAGACAAGATTTAACGTTACAACCATTTACACCAAATCCAGGATGTGTGTAGAAGTATTTATGGAATAAAACATAAACAATTGTTGGATAAAAAGAGTAGGAATCAACATTTATTTATTAAATTGGATATAACTACGATAGTATGATTTATTGCATTTAAATGAAATCTAATATATAGAACATTGCCTAAAAAGGAAGAATAGATAAAATTTATGATAAATCTATATACTATATGAAGATTTATTGATTTAAAGAGAAAAGTGGCAAGATGTATAAATTAGATTAAGTGCAACCTTCAGTAAATAAAATTTGATGGAATAAGAACATTTGGGTAATTTATTTCCAATTAAATCAATTCACGTTTCAAAATTTAATGCTAGATTATTGCATATATGTTTATGCCTAAATTTAAACTTATGTTTAGATCCAATCCGATCCATCTATTATTTTTCAGCCTTGTCTATATATAACCTGTTATAAACCCTAGCCACTCCTTATTTTCATTTTTCTATACGTACATCTCCTTCTCAACTCCTCATTCTAATGGCAGGAAAAAAAACCTAATTCTCAAATTCCAAAAAAATAATTTCAATTTCAAAAAAAAATAAAAAATAAAAAAAAATTGCGGATCTGCAGCAGCTTCTGGTCGCGCTTCGGGTTTCAGGGGAGAAACCCTAGAGCAATTTCGGATCAGGAAGAAAATGACTCGGGTCGCTCCGGGTCGTTTTGGCGAAAACTCCAAGCAAGCACCGGGGAATTGAGGCGGCGCACCGAAGTCGAACCCGAAGTCGACCCAGGACCAGAATTTTCCATTTTTCAAATTTTCATAACTTTTGCATACGAGCTCTGATTCGCGCACGGTTTGTTTTGATGGGATCGTATCGGAATTTCTGACATTTTGGCACTAGTTTGGATGAATTTGGAGACTGTCCAATTTTTGGGTTTAAATTGGATTTGAATTCAATTTAAATTCAAAACGGTGAGTGTTTTAACCCACTCACAACTTCTAAAGTTTTTATGTTTGTTAAATTTATTTTAGATATGAGTAGAAATTTAATTATAGCTGTTTGGCATGTTTTGTTCATCATATTTGCTAAATCGCGTTATTTTATTTATTTGCATAGGAACTGCTAGTAAACAGTTATAAAATTTATTACTAAATATAAACTGTTAGTTTAATAGTTGATTTAATTTATTTTTGAATATAACCGCCAGTTATTACCTGATATATATTATCAGATATATATTGATATTGAATTATTATTGGTTGATGATTGTGATTTGGATGATGGATGATGTTGATGAATGGATGTTTTATTTTATATCATTAAGCTGCAAGTTATCATGCATTTTTCGTTTCATTCGGGATTGTGGTTTGAAATGATATACAACCGCAAAATTTTATTTTTAAATTGCGGATTGAAATGATAAATATCCGTATCACTTGACCATAGGATAGAAAATTATATACAGGCACCGTGGTCTATATATAAATTATTTTAAAGTGATTTCTATGGTTTGGATGGGATACGGTTTATAAAAATTTGATTTTGATATTTTATAAAATATTATTCTTCGATATATATACATATGAAGTTAAAAATTTGAAAATTAAGTTGTGTATAAACCTGTTGAATAAAAAATGAAAAATTGAGAAAATGGAATTTGGAAATTTATCTTATATGTTTAAGTTTGGAAATTTTAAGGTATGATATTTATAACTGAATTTTCCAAGATGAATTAAAAATGAAAATTCTAGTATAAAGTAAATTTGAGAAAATATTTAATTGCTAGAAATTGGAGTTTTATTTATGGAATTTATATGAATATTCAAGACTAAATAATAGAATATTAATTGTTGAAAGAAGAAAATCCAACTTTAGTTTTGAAATATTAATACTCCAAATGGATATATATATATATATAGAAATTGAAGGGGTTTTTGGAACTTGAAGTGATATTTAAATTATGGTTTAAACTTTAAATAAAGAAATATATTTTAAAAGCCATGGAAATTATTTTTCTTTACAAAGTAACTTTAAAGTTAAACCATTTATTTTACATTTGTTGAATATCCAAACCATTCAAGTTTTAGAAGTTATGGTTTTAAAATTTTGAATTTCGAAATATTATGCTTTGAAAGTATATTTCAAATATTTGGTTTCCAGATATTTTAAATTGTAAACCAGCATGATTTTGGAAAAGAATTATATTTGAGATAAAATGATATCATATTGTTTTGGGTTTAAATTGATATCGTATTCATAGTTTTGAAATGGAAAATTTTATTCTGGTTTTAAAGTATAAACTATTTTTAAATGACCGCGGTGTTATAATAACAATGGGTTGGCAAAGAGACCGGGATCAGATATGGACATACTCTCTGTCGATACCGAAAACCACTTTGACCAACCGTGTACGCGGTGGAGATTCCAGAATGAAGTAGGTTGGTGGCGACGTTTCCTGTAAGGTAAATACGTGGACCCAACTCCCGTGAGTTGGCATAAGGTGGCTAAAACAGGAGCGATTCTCGGGCCAATGAGATCATTCCTCTGATCGAACGCACTCCTTCGATACTATACTCTAACTTTGGATTGTTTCGGTGGCCACTATTGATTTCTTTGATTTGGGGGTGTTAGTTCGAGGTGGGCGGTAGCTGCGGCTATGCGTTACCATCAGCCCGAGTAGCAATTGGTATATCTACCCTGGCATTGCCTAGTTGTGCCGTGTCACCTACCCTAGCGCGCCTTATACGATTTTGGTTTTGTACCATACCTATGGAGTGCCCTCTGATGACGCCCAGTACGGGGGAGATTACGGTACTGTATAGACTATGGGAATATATTCTGTGTTAAGGGCTATATGGGTAACCCCTTAACGCTATTTAAAAGTAAGTTTATTTTATGAATAGACACTACTATAATAGCGCAATATACTATATAGTAAATAGTTTAACGGATCCTTAGGAGATGTAAATCCCGAGCATCTCTTGAGTTACTGCACTCATATTTATTTCTGTAAATTTAACTTACATAAGATCTTTTAGTTCTGACTCGAGTGTTTTTGTCTTTTCAAATTCGCTCGGGTCAGTCCGAGCATTTCAGGATTGAAGTTTTAGCTCTGGAGGACGAAGACGAAGATTTGTAGTATTACTATCTACTATTTTATTCCACTACACTGTATTCCGCTGCATTGATATTTTGGTATGTGAACTCTGATAATTATTATATAAAGAAGAAGCAAATGTTTGTAAACAGTTATATAAATTGTATATTTTATTATTATATTTTATCCTTCCGCTGTGAGATTCTATTTTGTTTTATTTCTTCTCTGTTTTCTTATTTACCCCATAACAATCCGCCCTTCCGTATGGTTTGAATTGGCACGTGTGTCTGTTTAAATCGTGCGAAAAGGCGGGATGTTACAGCGATGATCCGACCCATCTTCATTTCAAGTGCATATCATCTAACCAACTCCAATTGTCGACCTAGCAGTAGCACCCAGATTGGTACCAAATTGTTGATCGACCACAAAAATATACCGCAAACTACAAAGCATCAAATGGAAGTGAATCTGTTAATAAGTTATGCATTTGTAATACATAATCAATGTTACAGGTGAAAAGGCAAATATAGTGAACTTATGCCATTTGTTCTTCAAGAATAGCATCATCCACTATTATATCATTTATTGGACTTGGTGCATTGAAAAAGCAGATAGTTGCACCCCATACAGCAAATGAACTAAACATAATGTGGAGGTCATCAAAATATTAACATAAAAAACTATCATTAAAATCAATTATGTTATATAATGGTACCCTTTGCTTCTATCGGTTTGCTAATACGACCCAAACTTTAGAACTCTTCCCCTTGTATGCTGAAAAAGAAATGAAAGGCTTCATATGTTGTAAAACTATTATGTATATACATGCTAAATACATTAAAGTGAGTCTGAATGCAATTAATATTTGATATATGAAGCAATAGTAATGTGACTTAATGATTATTATATGCATCTACAAAAATATATAACCATGGTATATAAAACACTATCCGCATGAAATAAACAAATGCAATACTAATAATAGAAAACACTGACTTTAAACACTTCCAGAAGATACAAAACCAATCATCATCTACAATTGAAATTCATTCCTCCAACCATCATCTCCTATATCAGCCTTCCCTAACATCCAACCCTTCAATCTACTGCATACATCAGCAACAACCTCGATCTTTAAACCATCTTCGGCATCACATTACAAACTGTCACTAGTCCTTGCCTCTGCACCATCAAAAACTGCTACCTGATTCATTCGCAACTGTCAATACATGATCTGCATATCACCACTACAGCCTCCACAGATCAGAACATCCACATTATTTCAACACTTCCTTCACCACTCACTTCCACACTACAGCATTTCAACACACCATCATTGCCCTTCACATTTTCCTACTCCTCATCACAACAGCCAATCCTCATCATCTATGCTTTCAATATCACAGCCATTTCATTTCAAAACTGCCTGACATTCTCTGCCTACCACCCCCTGTTATCTCAACAAACAAACATCCTCTTCATCATTTGAACAACATCTCCATCAACAAACCCCCTGCCCAAAGTCATCTCAACCACCTGAACTACTCAAGCTTCAACAACCCACGATCACCACTTTGATCCTACCAGCAATCGACAACAGCTCTAACCTCACCTGAAACTCGAACAACCTACCCCCAAACATCATCGAACCACCCTCCTCCGACTCTTGAATTGCCAAACCGAACGCAATTTCATTTAGATTTTCAATCGCGACAACCACACCCTCAACAACGAACAACCTGAGCATCCATAGCAATCACCCAATCCACGACAACCCAAATCAAACATCACCTCCGCAAATCGCCTCATTGAATCACCCAAATCATGAATCGCCAAAATCGAAGACCTAATTGATTGTCAGCGATTGCGTATTGAACGCTAATTTGAAACGCTAATAAGAAATGAGTTTTAAAGATCAAATATCAGCTAGAATGGTTAACGTTCCAGCATCCAACATTGATTTAACCATACCATATAACCCATGTTGTATTGCGAAGTAAAATCATCTCACTCGATTGACGTCTGTGACAAGCCACATCGTCAAACGCCACATCGGGATCCCTATGCCATTGTACGTCATGGATCTCTCTCTCCTGGACATCGATGATTATTGACATGCTTTCAGATCGTAATGTTTATTTTAGTAATTCGGTAGCGATTTTTGAATTGGAAAAATTAGGGCTCATGGGAGTAATTTTGAAGATGAAGATTTTTTTGGTTCTCATCATACTTTTGAGAGGAGGGAAAATAGTTAAAAGGAAATTTGAGCGGTCATGGAAAATTTTAGCAGAAATTTTCATGAATTATTGGAGGGAGCGATTAGCCGCGTTTCTTCGTCTATTTTTATATTTTAAAATTACCAACAGTTGCATATAGCTTGAAACGCTACAAATTAATGCAACCAAAAGCAAGTTTTGTTGTAGTGCTCAATGCATTCGTGTTTCCTATGAAAACGGATTTATCTTAGTTTTAGTTTATTCAAGGACGAATAAAAAGATAAATGTGGGGGTATTTGATGTACACATAAACGTGTATATTTATACTTCCATATTTAATGTAATTTAATTAAATAAATGAGTATATAAGGTGTTTTTACAAGTTTAAAAGCAAATTTAAAAAATGCTTTCAAGTCATCATTCATACATCAATTGGGGGTAAAATAGTAATTTTGTGCGTATATTAATTTTGAGAATATTTATATGCACATTTTATTTGTATTTGTAGGAAATTGGATGAAAGATGGAATAGACTTCATGGAAATATGCAGGCACAAAAGTTTGAAGGCCAATGAAGATGGAAATAAATCAATTCATGCAACATAGAGGACCCCACCTACCCACTTACCATGATATTCAATTAGGCGCTTATACAAATGTTAGTGGAGATTAAAAGCATATGCACATTTAATGGAAGATTAATTGCATGCAAATGATAACTTGGTGGCCACACTTCCTCAAAGGTAATATGAGTAGTCCCATAAAATATGCATTAGGGTTTTAGGCATGTATAAATACCCTTTACGTTTCGTGTAATGAAGCTCTTAGCACCACCTTCTAGTTAGTTTAGGAGTAGCCATAAATTGTAATCATAAACTCTCTTTCACTCTTTCATGGCTTCTTAGCCTTTTTACTCTTATGCAATTTAATTTTATGCTCTTTTCATTATTGTTCTTTGCTTTATGCAATTAGTGTAGTTTTATTTTATGCAAGTAGATTAAATTTATTCATATGCAATTTAGTTAGTTCTCTTTTTCATTTTGTTTTTGTTCTATGTTTCAATCTACATTTGTTGAAACGATAGCAAATACGAGAAGCTAAACCCCTTCAATTTAGGGATAATGAAGCTCTCTTAATAATTTAGATTCAACATATTTTCTAATCTATAATATATATTTGTGCTTAATGGAATTTTTGGATGTGGTTAAATTTTGTTGTTTAACTTCTAATCTGATAGCCTATGTTATTGACACCAAACAGGCTATGCTTAAAAAATCATAAACACAAATCACCTTTTCATCTACATATGATGCTGGTAATGAAGTGGATTTTAGAATCAAAATTTGATGGCCTATATTACTAATCAATAGTAAATAGATCATGCTTAGAATAGATTTTATTTTTAACTTAATTACCATTTTCATGAGAGTTGAAAAAGTGGTTTAGATAGTGTGTTAACGTTTGATGGTTTATGTTGGGCTAATTAATAGCACAAATAGACCATACTTATGATAAACACGTCAGCTAAATTCACAAATGACCGAAAAGAGAGAAGATAATTTCATTATGTTGGTTTATGTGATCATGAGAAGGTATTTGCCTCTGATTTGCCATCTACTCTCATATTTTTATTCACTCTTACTTATAGTTAGTTTTTACATTTTCTTTAGCCTAAAACAATTTCAAACTCCTTGGTTAATTTGATTGAGTAGGATTAAAAATCAATTCAATTCCTTACGGATCGACCCGTACTCGCCACGTACTAAATTGTACGTCGGGCAATTGCGGTTATTTTTAACATAATTTTTCGGTGATTTTCTAACTGACAGAAAACCGTTGATTCAACATACGTCTTTTCATTAACTAGTTGTTTACTATGAATTCGGTCGATTAAAGATGGAGTTCAATCAACTGATTCTTTGTAGGAAACAATCCAGAGAGCATAGCCAAAATCAGTAGACTAAATAGTTTATTTGTTTGACTAGGTTTAGTCGACCGGCCCTCCATTTTTTTATGAATAGTGCAAATTTTATTTGTTTGCTCCTTCTTGTTTTGTTTGAACTCTCCAATCTTCAATAGAGTGTATCTTTAGCTTTGAAGTGTTCAAGCAAAATAGTTAACATCATTGTAAGTCTTCTCAAGCTTTTGTACCCTTATGGTATTACTTTGAAGCAAAGTATCTCTAATACATGCTTTTGTTCTCGTCTCTTCCGTTGATTGCTTACTAAATGTATTGTGTACTCAATGAAATCGTTGGTAGCACGGTTGTTTGGTTGTTATCATCAAAACACCATATGATTCTTTCACATATAGCATCTCTTTTACCTGAATGATATATTAGTGTAACCTTTAATGTGCTTCAGACTAAATTTTAAAATTTATGTTCTTAATTCAAAATTAGGGTTCCAGATTTTCCTTCTTCCTATTTTCTTGATTCTATTAATACCTCAATTAATGCCTTACACTCCCCACCTTTATCAAAAATAATTTCACATCCCATCCTTTCCATTTTCGCATCATTGTCTTCCACTTTTGTTCCTCCATTTTTTAACGTTCTCTAAAATTTTGTTGGTTAATTCTATTGAACCCTTATTTTGCCGGGTAACCCCTCCTTCCCCTTGTTAATTTTATAGGATAGAATTACCATGGTCATTTACGTGTCCATCGTTTCTCTTCTTCTCCTATTTCCTTCCTATCATTAAGCCCTTGCTTCAAAAATTCAACCTAAATTTCAAATATTTTAATTGTAACAATGGATCTTAATAATGATACAACAAATCTATGGCAACGCGAAGCAGTAAACTTAGCAATTTTTTATTTTTTTATAAATATCTCAGTTCATAAAAGAGTGACTATGAGATTGACATCACAATCTTGTAGGAAGGATGTGTGGTTTTGTGCTACCACCACGCAAACTTAATGCTTGATTTTAGGGTCACTCCACGCAGCAAAACACGTGGTAATATTCTGAATCATACAACATGTATTCATCATTATGCATATAAACATGTTTGAGCTGTAAATATTTCTGGTTTTACCATGTTTTAACTCTCGTCGTATAGTACATAAATACTCAATCTTCCTACTTCATTATTAATGTCATCTCACGTTGAATTTTTTTTATTGTTACAAGTTGTAGAATACTCAAGCAACGAAGATGGTAGTAATGAAATTTTGTAGGATTATACTAATGAATTTACAACATATGATGTAAGTAGCATATGCCTTTTATTTGTTTTTTATATAGTAAACAGTTAAGTAATACATTTTTTGTTTTTTTTGCAGCTTTATTCATCCCATCAGCAATTGGTTGATTATGTTCGTAACACCGACATATGTCTTGGTTTTGTAGTCGTTATAATAAAATCAAATATTGGTGCCTTTAATAAGAAACACAGAATAACACTTGCTTGTGAACATGGTGGTGTTTGTAAGAGGAATAAAACTAAAGATCCTACTAATTATAGATTGATGAGCGCACAAAAAATGTAATTGTTCGTTTTGGTTAAAAGATGTGAAACTTTCTTTTTTGCACAATTGGCATTTAATGGTTGTGAATAGTGTCCATAATCATTGTGAGCTAAAGCACAATGAAGATCATTCATATGTAGGAAGGTTAAGCGAAGAAGAGATCAAAGTAGTGATTGAAATGCATAGAAATATGGTTGAAACTAAGGAAATTATGCATAATGTAATTCAAGCTCAAAATGCAATTAAACGAGCTGGACAATCTCAAGTGTAATATTTGCTTGATAAAGTAAAAGAGTTTAGCTACTTTGAATGCCATATAAAGACTTTAGATGGAAGTGATATTATCAAAATTATTTTTTAGGCATATTTGGTTAGTTTGAATTTTTTACGAACTTTTCCTCAAGTTATTATATTGAATTGTACATACAAAATTAATAGATATAAGATGTCATTACTGGAGAGGTCGTATAACACTACGGATCAAACATTATGTATTGCAATTACTTACTTAGTTGTGGAAAGTGAGGAAAATTATATTTGGGTTTTGGAACATTTGAAGTCGATTATGGTAGACTGTGATGTGAAAATTCCTATTGTGTTCATAAGTGTAGAGTTTTGGAATTGGTTAATGCAATTGGGTTAGTTTTTTCAAATTCTACTCATATGTTATGTAAGTGACATATCAAGAAAAACATGCTTACTTTTATGGGGATGAAGAGGAACATTAATGAAATGAATGTTGGAGAAGAAATCTTTCTCCGATGATTAGAATGGACTTGTTTGCTCAAAAAGTATTATTGTATACAACAAAAATTTACATGTGTTGCATGAAAAGTATGGCCAACATAGTTTGGTATTTAAACGTATTCATGAGCAACGACTATATCCATATATGGTGTTAATATCCTAAGTATTGATTTGATGAACAACCATATTATATTACTACTAACATATCTCTGAGTTGTGTAGTACTTTCAGAGATATTATGGAGACATCTTATAGAGATAAACAAGAGCTCAGTGAAAGCAATTGAATTATATATGTGAAGGTTAATCATAGCAAATGGAAGAACAAAAACCGATGGAAGAAGCCTATTGTAATGACAGGGGTATTTGAAGTGATGAATCTTAGAATCTTTGTTAAAGACCCCATGGCAATTATACTTGTAGATTATCAACCATTGACCTCAGTCGAATAATAAAATATCTAGAAATATGGGGAACTTTGAACTATGAAAGTCTACAATACTTTATTGGAGTTCTTGATTTTACAAATGCACATATGTCGACATATGCTCCCATATATGTCGACATACTAGCCATTTTTACACTTTTTAAAATTCAAATAAAGGGATTTTCCTGCCACCTCTTTACAAATAGACATGTCTCTTTAGCCACTATTTAAAGGACTATGGAAAATGAAATTTTACCACAATTATCTTCTTTCTCATACTCCTTCATATCCATATATTTTGGTAATGTGTCTATTGCGGTGTATGTTGTTGCGGTGTAAATCCCCAATAAACTGTGTACACTTTTCATATGTTGCACTTAAACAACGACATATGTATATATGTCCATTGTGGTATAAATCCCAACACCTAAACAACGTTTACATTAACTGTGTACACTTTTCATATGTTGTCACTGCACTATACATATAAGTGCATTTGATGTGCTCATCATAATATATAATTAATCTAAATTAAACTAATTATTAAACAATTTTAATATTATGTGGAAAATTTTAAAAGGAAAATATAGACGGGTTTTTAATGAATTTAGACTACATGGTCTCAACAAAGATCCAATAGGGTAGACTTCTATCGTATAACTAATTATTAAACTATTGCCAGCCGCTAGGTGAAGGGCAGACTTCTATTGTATAACTCTACTAACCTCACATCCCAACCTACTAAACCAAACCAGTTACCCTGGGCTTAAATATTGGACTAAACCCATTAATTCATGCTTATCTTAAACGTATAATTAAGACTATATGATTTCCTATTATGAAAATTATAATGTCTTTTAGAATTTAATTACAATCTTACATGCTTATTTATTATATTCCATAAATACCAATTGTCTGTAATAAATGGTCGTTATTACTCTAATTGGACAGTCTCTAATTACATTTGTTCCGCTAATTCAACATATTATGTCTATTTCATTTTTCCATAAATGTCATATTAAATCATTTAACCAGTCCTATCAAATAAATTTTTTGTCCCCATTTAATTCTTGTAACTCCCTATTGACTGCACATTCATTGCCCTATTAATTTTGGAATTACTATCTTTTTTCCATTTAAACCTCATAATACTACAATTTTTATGCTATTTATAACTAGACGTTCTTATTATAACTAATACAATTATTGACGTATATTACGCTATATGTGTATATATTAATATTTTTAATCGGTGGGCGGCGGTTATATGTATAATTTGTATGATTAGGAATTTCAGAATATTAATTTCCACATTTTAATTTATTAGAGTTATCCTTTCCCAAAAGATTACTGTTATAACTTTCTATAAATTATCCATCTTAAACTTGTGATCTGATTGAAATTACAAGAGACTGTTTCGTTTTTTGTTGAAATAGACGGTGCAAACTACATAAAAGAATGTCTATACTTTACATTTCTCTTTTCTTTTCGACATATTCCTTATTACTTTAAACGATGCATTTTTTTATATACATTTGTGGAATTAGATAATTTATGGAAATTACATGAAAATCGATACAATTAAATTGTACTCTGCTCCCAATAAATAAATAAAAAATACAAATTCACATTCCAAGTAAAATTATGGTAATCTAAACTAATATTAATATTTTACAACCAATCTATAAGTTTGGAATAAACTTTACAACTTTATCAATATTCCACTTTAACAAATTTATGGACTAATTTCCAAATTTCCAGATTAGGGCGTATCTAGCATTCCTATTCCAATCACCTATCATACAAAATGTGTAGACAGTATTCCTATATGCTGATTTTAAACCTACAACTCATTGGATCTTATATAGGCATAGTAATTGAATAAAATCTAGCGATATAAATTTCGATATTATAAATAAATTATATAATTTCCATTCACCTTTACAGCTTTCCAAATCTAAATTAATCCAGTTACTTGACTTTTTTCCTTTCCAATCCAAAAGAATATGTATATCAGGGTATATACATATTATTAGAATTACATATCCGAGAAGAGATTTGGGATTCAGAGGAACATAGATTTATAATTATGAATTTCCCTTTTTCTGCAGTATTCATTCGCTTCTTCTTTTCTTCTCTTTTATTTTCCTCCATTCTAGAGAAGGGAAAATGGCAGCTTCGCTGCTTTCATCAGAAAAGATGAGAAAAGAAGCGAAGGATTGGGCCTGTATTTATAGGCACTCAAATCAATTGTATCTATTAGAATTAAAATAATAAAATTCAGGTCGTTCGACTAAGGTTCAACCCTACCTGCCACCATAAGGACCGGTCGACCGTTCCTCTATAGGCAGTCGACCGCTAGCGGTTTACAAGCCCAAGGAAGGGGAGGGGTCGACTAGTGGGGTCCACATTTAATATTATTTATTTCATATTTTCATTTTTAATTATTTTCATTTCGAAAGCTTCAAATGCTAATAACTTCTTCGTTTAAGCTCCAACCGCAAAACTCGAAATATGAAAGTTGCCTAAAAAATCACCATGAACATAACGGTGCAAGTTTTGTGGTCAAATTCTGATATTAGCTCAAATTCGATTTTTAAGCCTTACTAATTATTTATTAATTACCGTTAATTTTATGGATTGTTACGGATAGTAATGGGGAGACGAAGAATTTCAGGATCGAGCGTTTAATGCTTGAAGAAGAACAAGAGATTGAAGAGCAATGAGGAATGTAAAAAGCTTATTTTGATACATACATAAATAGGAGATTTTGCCTTGAACTGGAAAATATTGATAAAAGTGGAAGTTAATGAATATGAAAGGAGATAATTAATGTTTCAATATTTGATTGATTTTGTGGTGTGTCAAATTTAATTTATGGAGTACGAATAACTTAAACCTTGTTTAATGGGATGAAAGTTAAATGCAACAAACATCATATCATAATACTAGTGTGAACCTTGCTTGCATATAGATGTAATGCAACAACATTTTTACTATGTTTTCTTGTTTTCTTACTAAAATATTTGTGTAGTGGTAAGAATACTTCTATCAATTCTTTTCTTGGAAAAACACACAATAACACGTCCAAATTTTTATGCTCTACACATCTAAAGATGAAACAAAAATAAATTGAAAAGAGTGAGAGAAAAACTATAATTTTCTATTTCAGAAGTTGTGGATAAGATATATTTCCATTGTATCTATCACATGTACTTGACCAATCCACATACAAATTGCATTCAATCTATAACATATATTTCACATTTAAGTAGGCTTGACTATGTTAGATTCAGACTACACTTATTCACAATTTAAACCCCAATAACGCACCATTTTCTACTAAATTGGAGTATGTATGATATGATGAACACTACAAATGCATGTAGGATAGATAAAACCAAGATAGCAAAACCTTATTACATATTTTAAAAACTATTTTTGTTGACAAAAATAGAAAATCAGAAACATAGTCAAACATAACATTTATCATATAGCCTATCTCTTTTTAATAAGACAATGGACAATTTAATTTTTCCAATATGTATCTCAAGGTTCAACTCCCCATCTTTATACCCATATTATTCAAGAGTATTGCTAAGTAATACTGTCGAGTAACATGAAGGATGAGGCGATGCATGCAATACACACATAAATATTCCCTTGGATTAACATTGAATTCGTCTCTTAATATAAAAACAACTCATCTCAACATAAAAAGCATCGGTACAGCGCAATAAACACGTGTGGTTCCAAGAACAGAACAATATATAATATAAAATAATAGAGGCCACAGAGCCATCAGCGCAACAATACAGATATAATACATCACATAGGTCAAAGTGGAATGCAAAAATAAGTCAAATTCCTACTAACAATTATGTATACAAGATAGATCCAATATATCTAATTAAACAATATACACATACATGAATCCTTATTACGATACATAATACAGCTAGTAATCTAATCTCCAAGTAATCCCAACAATCACAAATTGGCCTCTTCATTCTCGAACCTGAATGTCTCGGATTGATCCTAGTATTATATAAATAATAAACAGGTCAGACTATATCTAGATTCAAAGATGAGTACACAAACAATATCTCAAGGAATAACATATACATAACATAATAAACATATCTAACCAAAGGAATAATAAAACATCCGTAACACATCAAACATCATCGCACAGATCATACATCGAAACATCCATAAGACATCGAACGCCATCACACACATATCACACAGTGCACATCAAGCATCCATCACACACATTTCACCGCACACATCGAACATCGCATACATCATACACATCGAACACCACACACATCGCACACATTGTGCACATCATACATCACCGCACACATCAGACACATCGCATACATCATGCATCCTGCACACATCACAGATCACACACATCGCACACCAAAAAATACGACGTGCATCAAATCATTCATATTTATTTGACTATACTTTATTTATTCACTAAATTCTTTAGTTTCATGTTTACTACTGCCATTGCTATTGCTACTGCTAGTGCCAGAAGCGAGTCTACTCCTAAGCCTTGCCACTTCTCAGATGCAAAGGGAGATCCTACTCACAAATTTTTATGAGCATCCTTGTCAGTTTCTAGTTGCACGATGCTTCCTCGCTTCCTGGTACCTTGCTCCCCATCGCCAACCATCTTATTTCATTTTGTACTTCTAGTCCCGTTAGCCCATGCAGCAGACTGTGATCATGTGGCGATAGGGCCATGTCGTCACAACCACCAGCGAGTGACCTTACGGTTTGTCAAGCTAGGATGAGGCTAGAAAAACTTCTGGCGATCACGTTTGTGTAAGGATTTTCATATTGCAGGCCTCGATCCACTAAAAAGTAGAGATAACCATATTACCACTTTAAAATAAAGTAAAGAAACAATATATTTCACCTCACACATCGAGTCAAAAATCCAAATGATATTGATTAAAATACGTGTATAATATAGAATAATTCATCAATATCCAAATATTAAATATTCGGTCTTCAATGAATTACCTAACATTATACTAGTGTTGAGTAAATAAATATACTTCACTCGAACGTCCCATACCGCCCGATTAAACATAATTATATACACAACCCTTGCAATTAATCAACATTAAATAAATTTCCACTTCACTTATTAATTCATGCTTGCTTAATTTTATTTTAATTCATTTTTCTTAATCTTTGTAACTTCATAGTTCAACACAACGAGTAATTTCACTTCATCTCATTCGTAACAATCCAATCATCAACCATCCATACACACGTCAAAATATTATTTAATTTGTAATTAATGGGATAAAGGTTTTATTTAAATACAATTCACTTTAACTTTTTTTCCTCTTTTTATGAAAAGACTTCAATTTAATTTAATGGCAAAATACTTCTTTTTGTTATTTCTCGTCTTTTAAAGTAATAAATATTAATTCTCTTATTTAATTCCAAAAGCCATATTTTTAAATCACTCAGTTGGCTTCAAAGAAACCTTTGTTTGGACCCATCCATATATTTACAACAACTAAAATTCATTCATTTTTAATTTCAATTTTATGGAAATACCATAAAGAAACTTGGAATTTCCAATTATTTTTAAACATCAATTGGAAGTATATCATTTCTAGTCCAAAAATATTTCCATATCCATATATATATATATATATATATATATACACACAATGTAACGACCCATAATTTTCGATAATTTAAATAAGTAAATTTAATAGGATTTATGATTTAATAATTGGAAAGAATAAAAATTTGTAATTTAACTATGAAATGATAATTAGAATTAAATGTAACAATGTTAATTTAAGTCATTTATTAACAATTATAAGGAAAATTCAATTAATTGAAACGATTTAAGTGTTATACTTGGTTATAAAGTAAATATAGGCGAACCAATGTAAATATGGAAATAATAATAAATGGCAATTGAATAACACCAATATCATGTAAGTAATTATAACAGTTGATTGTAAATAATAAATCCTTACAAGTGTGATAAAAATAAAAAGGAAACAATTATTACGTGGTACCTATTTATTTAACCTGTTAAAATTAAACTGGAAGTCAATTACAATTAATTCCCTCAATTAGCGCAACTAATGTAAATTAAATTGATCATTGCATAATGTTAATTCAATAAGATGTAACCAATGTAAATTCTATTCACAATATGACAATTGATTAAATAAAAATAATTGAAATTCAAGTTTGAGTTATTTATTGGATTTTAGCTGTAATATATCGATTTCCGATAATTAAATGAAATTAAATATTACGCTAATTGAAAATTTAGATGAAATTTGAAAATATTAATGTACTAAGATAAACCAATATTAATTATACCCATAAGATGATAATTGATTGAACAACAAGATTTAAAAATCAAATAAATGGATTTATTAGAATTTTAATTTATAATTACTGAATTTATTGAAATTGGAACTTAACATAATAAATTGTGAAATATTCAGCAATAATTTGATATAGAAATTTGTTTTAAAGGATCGTAAATAATTAAGTAGTCCAAATGATAGAAATTGTGAATTATTAAATTTAAATTGAAAAGGCGATTTAATTAATTTAATATTAGTTTATTTAATTAATGTGAAAATAGCCACTTTGGCAACCATCTCGGATTTCAACGAAACCGATTTCAACAGATCAGTAAAGGTGAACTATTGTAGGATTTCAAGTTTCGCAGCGATCAGACTTGTCGTTTGATCGTACGGACTCGAAACGCCTATAAATCAATTTAATTAAAATCAATTGAAATCAATTTGAAATAAGCCGATTTTAACATAACTTCTTCATATGATTGAATTAGGACCTGAAACTTGCTCCATTAAGTTTAAAAATATTGAGAACATCTATTTTGATATATGGATTGACCCATTTCATTCTGGAGGCAGAACGGGAATTTCGGGTCGTTTATCGTTCCAACCCAAATCAATCTGGTCCATTCATTCTATTTTTCTGATCTACCTGTAAATACCTCATTATAAACCCTAATTATTTCTTATTTCTCATTGATAGTACGTACAATTCTTTCTGCTACTCTCTTTCTCAATGGCAGAAACAATTCAAACACCAAACCCTCAAATTCAATTTTAAAACCAAATCAAAAATTCAAACTCCTCCAAACTATATCAAATTATATATCGATTTGAAGCTCTCGACGAGCGTAACCCACTACAATAATTATTTTTCCGATTCGATGCATCGTTTGTTCAGAAATCGCGGATCAGTTCCGGCCGTCCATATTGGATTTTTGTCGATGACGTCCGATCAACGATTGGAAGGCACTGTTGCGGAGAGGGTGTTGTGCACCTCGCATCCATGCGCTTAATTGTTCCTGTAGTGCCACGAATTCGTGGAGATTGGGTGAAAGACATGGGTGTTTCGCTCATGGCCAAAGTTCGTCGGAGGTGGAGGCGAGCAAGGCATGGGCACACCTGGGAGAGGGGAGGCTCGTGCTGGGTCTCGATCTGCGTGATAGCAGCCGTAGCGGCGCGGAGACGTGGGTATTGGTGGCAGCTGAGAGAAGTAGCATGTTCGAAGATGGGTAGGGTTTCAACGGACCGGGTGGCGACGTGTACGTATAATTAGTATTTTATTCATTTTTATTTTTTAAGTTGTTCAATCGTTCTAACTGACATAATTTTCACATATGAGGTCCAAGTCACGTGCGGTTTCTTGCTTTGGGATCATATTAAAATTCCAAACATTTTGACGCTGGTTTGAACGGATTCTGAGACTGTTTGAATTTGGATCTAAATTAGATTTAAATTCAATTTAAATTCAAAGGTGAGTGTTTTAACCCACTCATAACTTCTAAAATTTCTTATGTTTGTTAAATTAAATCTATGATGTGATTGAATTTTTTTTTTAAGGTTGTTTGGTATATTTAAATCATCATCTCAGTTAATTTAAATTTATTTGAATTAAATCATCATTTAATTTATTACTGAATTTAAATTGCCAATTAAACATATGGTATTGATTTTCAATTATTTATTGATGTTTATTGATTGATTTGGATGATGATTGTGATGGATGATTGATTGTTGATATTGGATGAAGGGATGTTGTATTTTATATCGTTATAATACTACAAGTTCACTATGGGTTGAAATGATACATACCCGAACGAATTTATAGATTAGGGGAAAATCATTATGGGTTGAAATGATTGACCCGAACGGTTTTCATTTATTTGAAAATGTTGATTTTGGTACTAGTTGAAATAATATATATATATATATATATACATATACATATACATATACATATACATATACATATACATACACATATATATCCATATAAATTCTGGAATTTGGATTATGTGCTGGAATTGAATTATTTAAAAGGTTTAAGTTAAACTTCGATTTTTTTTATTAAAGTGGTTATAATTGATACCTCGAATTATTTGAAATATTTCAATAATTATATTCATGTTGTACACTTGATAGGAGATGGAAATCCCGTAACATCTCTGAAGCCATTGCACTCGCTATTTATTTTAGATTAACTTGACTTACATAAGATCTTTTAGTTCTAACTCAAGTGTTTTGTTTTCATTATGCTCGGGCCAGTCTGAGCTTTTCAGTGTATTGAAGACTATTTTTTGGAGGATGAAGACGAAGATTCGGTATATTATTACTATTATTATTTATGATATTTATTCCACTGCATCCTGTTGTTCCGCTGCATTTATGTATTTATTTTTGCTTTATGTAACTCTGATTCTGTATTTTATTAGTACAACCAAATGTTTTGTAAACAGCTTCATGAACTGTTATTTGATTATTATATTTTGTCATTCCGTTGTGAGATTCTGTTTTGTTTTTTTCTTTCCCTGTTTTTTGTTATTTACCCCATCAACAATCCTCCCTTTTGAATGGTTTGAATTAGACATGTGTGGTTTATTATCGATTTGAACCATCCAAAAAGGTGGGTCATTACAATTGGTACCAGAGCCAGGTTTAGACATACCTTAGCCTGTTGGGGTTAACTCATTAGAGATAGGGCAGTAATACCGTAGAATGAGTTGTCTGAGTGTCTATACGAGAGCGCGTATTTGTTGGTGTCATAAAAATGTTTTATATAAGTTTTGAAATGAAATTATTTTTCCTAATATTATACGATATTTATGAAGGAATTTTTATAACCAATATAGTTATTTGTAATGTGTTTGATTTATGAAATGGTAATATTTAGTTGTTATCATTCATTGTTGATTAGTTGAGTTTTTATCAGTTTATAAGCATTGGCTAATCATTGTTGTTTGAATATATACATATTAAACACTAGTTTAATAATGGCGAATTAAAGAGAATGAAGTAGATAATTAGGATATTCGATATGAAATTGAAGTGTTATTATGAATTTTGTTGTTTGCTGACCGGTAGTTCAATTATTGAAATAAAATGGAATATCTGGACATTTTGGATAATCGAAACCTTCTGAATTAGTATATAAATTGAAACTTAGAAATTGTGTTGAATTATGTAGTTGAATTTGGTAACCTTAATTTGAAAGCAAGTGAAACAAGGTTTAATTTGTTTTATCTATGTCTAGTAAATGAATAGAATTTTTGTATACATTCTTAGCATGTAATGTAATAATATACAAGTGTGAATGTTAAGCCTTGGGATGTTTAAATTGAAATCGTGATTGACGAAATGTTGTAAATGAGATTAAATTGGAAAAATATGTTTAAAACTTAATTAATATTTATGAAATTTGTCATAAATAAATTGAAAGGTAAAGGTGAAACTAAATGGAATAAGAAAATATGAATTAAAAGTGTAATGATTTTAAATAAAGCCATGATTTGTAAATTGTTGCAATAAATGGTTATAAATAAAGTTGTGATAACTTTAACTCGAACAATGTCTTATAAAAAGGAATTAAGTTTTTATGAATTGGTCATAAATGTATGAAAATTCCTTATGAAACAATTTGCAAATAAATGTAGTATTAAATGAGAAATATTACATGTGAAATGAATGAAATTTAAATTGAAGAGAAATAATGTTTTATTTTAAATGGAGAAATTCTGTGAAACAAATATTAAAGTATGAAATGATATTTGTGTTAATCAATGAGATTAAAAATGAATTTAATTGAAATGCAATTTTGATGAAACAAATTGGAATAATTACATAAGTTGTATGTATATTATTTTATACGTAAAATTAATTTGATTCGTATTTGAGTACACAAGTTCTATGTGAATTTCACCACTTTATGTTAGGATTTTTCATTCGATTCTTGATGGTGAATATTTGATATGGATTTGTGGTTTAGTTCTAGAATTCTCTATCATAGTATATGGCTTTGCAAGGAGAATGCTAGTTTCTAATCAAGAAACCATATCGAAGTCCGCATTAGGGAAGTTGAATGGACAATACTGGTTCGAAAGCGAACTTGTGTGATCGAGCGAGCGATCGAATGTGATTTTGCAAAATGATGACATATGTACATCTTATGTTCTAATATTATTGATATGCCTTGACGCTGAAATTGAAAGTTGTTGGGTTGGATATCTTTATAGTTTAAATTGGAATTTTCTTTTATGCAAGCTACTATTAATTTAAAACCATTTTTCAAACTATTTTCTTTTATTTTTCTTATACAAACTATTTATTATATTTTATTTACAAAACTATTTTATAAACTATTTTATATAAGAACTATTTACAAACTATTTTATTTACAAAACTATTTTACAAACTATTTTATTTACAAACTATTTTACACAACCATTTTATTTACAAAACTATTTTACAAACTATTTTATTTACAAACTATTTTACATAACCATTTTATATACAAAAATACAAAACTATTCTAAATTCAAAACCTTTTATGAAGCAAAGATGTTCAATCCCATATGGCTTTTCATAAAGCGAAATTGATTATGGAAATTTTTTGATTCTTGTATAAGATAGACTATATATAAGTACAAGTGATTTTGAAACTGTTGATTTTGGAAGATACTCGATCTGAAGAGATAAATCTTATATATAACGGAATTTATATAAGAATGATTTGATATATTCGAGATTATTGATTTTGGAAAGTACTTTATCTGAAAATGAAATCTTATGTATAATGGAATTAATATAAGTGTGACATTTGAGGCTACAATTTTGAAAGGGTACTATATATGGTATGTTATATTTTGAAGTAAGAGGTATGTTGAAGTACCCTCCGTGAAAAAGTATAGTATGATATGCTTCGACCCAGATGGACTTGGTACATCCAGGAATGAATTCGACCGATAAACCCTAATGGACGGGTGAATTAAGAAATGGATTCAAACTGATATGGTTGTCCAGACTTAAACTCTTGAGTTCCTTAATTTTTTCCAGGGTATATGCTTCTTTAGTTACCCAATGGAGGCGCTTTCGATCCTGGGATCTGTTATTTATGGATCTTCCAAGAAGGAAGTGCACCCATTTGCGTAAACCATTGAATCAGCAGCGTACCACTACAGCAGAGGTCGATAGTCCCTTGTTTAATAACTGGCTACAATATTTTTCTGGAATCCAGAAGGTAGAAGGATCTTTTGGAAAGTTTTGTATCCATTACGTAAATACTGGATCAGCAGCGGGTCACTGCTATCGTATTATCATCATTTGACATTGGATTTTGAGCGGTACTTCTCATACCTATTTTTAAGTATTTTTCCTTGGGTGTTGAAACAGGTCTACTAAGTACTTGGAGAATTCTAGCCTTGTGTCTGATCAACGCATGGTCAGAGTCTGCAAGAACGAGGATAAACCTATTAAGACATCGAGTTATAAAAGTATTTTGATAAGTATTATACAAAAGATATTTTCGTCATTTCTGAATACTTTAAAAATGTTTAAATATTATTTATTTATAAACAACATGGTTTAATAGTAAATTATTAGTGTTGTAAATATTTTAGATGTTATTAATTAAATAAAAAATATTTAAAATAAATGATTATTGATTTATTAATAATGTTTGAAAAGTATCTTGAGATAAAATTTAATAAATTTATAAAGAAATGGATTTAATATTTTCAATAGCTTCTTTGTAAATATAAGTAATGATGTAATTAATTATTTTCAAATAGTTTACATATATTTATAAAGATGCTATTTAAAATATTTAAATGGTATTTATAAATGAAGCAAGAAATTTTACAAATGAATTTTTGAAAAGTATTGAAGTATTAAAGATGATTGATTTGCAAACAAAGCTTTCAAATGAGTATTTCAAGTAAAATTTATATAAGCTTCATTGAATGTATAATTTAAAGATATTATATAAATGGAAAAAATTGATTTGCGGAATTTATTTATAGTAATATGCTTGACAAATAAATTTGAATCTCTATTTTGGATGTATAGTTTGGAATATTTACTTGATTTCAAACTACTAATAGTAAATTTATGGGTTTATTTACTGTTTGAATTTTTGTATTGAACCATAATAAATGTTTTCCATGATTTCAATATTTTTAAACAAGTGTTTAAGATTTATTATGAAGATATAAAATTTTATACTTTGATTTAGAAATTTAACGTAAGATTTAAGTAGACTATTAGTTTCAGTTTAATAATCTTGAATTTATACTTATTTTAAAAATAATGAGTCTAATAAATTTTTGGATTTAAGGAACTTTATTGTAAAGCTTATTATAATGTTTCGATATAAATTTCAAACATGGTTTTAGACTTTTGAAAATCTTTGTATAATGCTATGAGGATATGAGGTTAAATGTTTTAATTGAATTTTTAGATATATCGAAATATTTCTTTTCTCTTCAAGGGCGAATACCAAAAACTTAAATTTTTATTCAATAACCAAATTAAGTTATAAACTTAAGTAAGGCAGTAGAAGCTTAAGTAATATTTTTTTATGTTTCACTAAGGACTTGAATCCTTAATGGAAAACAAATTATGTAAGAGATTGATCTTTATATAAATAAATGAATGGAAAAGTAAGTAATGAGAAGAAAAACCAGTAGAATAAACTGAAGTAAATTTAAATTAGAATTTCAATTATTGTAATGGAATATAATTTTAACTATTTAATAATTGGAACTTCTAAAGTTGAAAGCAAGAAATCAAATGCTAAGTTATAAATGAATATGCAAGGAATTTGAAATTTGTAACTTGTAAACAAAAAGGATATAAAAATAAGAAATGATAACCATTGAACATTTATTTACAAAAATGAATTAAGATAAACTTGTGTAACTTTTAATTTCATTCTTAGAAACATATATATAACTTACCAGAATATTAAAAGTTGTAATATTAAATAAGGATATGTAATGGAATATTATACAAGAAAAACTTAAATAATGAAAGTGTTCAATGAAATTTACTTTTATAAATAAGAAATTTGATATGATAACAGTTATAAACCTGAGTTGTAATTGTAGTGCTACTGAACAAAATGAAATAGAAAGTGACTATTGTAAGCAAAGAATTCTGAACTTAAGTTAAGGTTCGAAGCTATTGATAATTAAAGTAAATAATAAAATGAATACTATATTAAATTTGATGATTGTAACTTCAGAAATGGTTGATTACTTTGATCCCTTGTGAAGATTTTATGCATGTTTGCAAAAGATTGTTGTTATGTTGTATTGATTATTTTGATTTTATGTGATGATGGTATGCTTATGGTTGAAAGTGATTGTTGTTATGTTATGTTGATTGTTTGTTATTAATTTAAAACAATATAATCATTTCACTTCTATATAATTATTAATCTTTTTGGATTATATAAGTGTAATACAGGTTATGAAAGCAATTGCTACTACTTTTGATTTCATAAAATAAGCGTTATTTGCCTGACAAATAGGTACGTTCTTGGATTATGGTTTTCTAGCGATATTATATTGTTGGGATATATTATTTTGAATATATATGATATATATTGTTATTTTGATATTATGATTTCTCCCGAGCCTCTCCGTACAAAGGAGACTCTGCCGAAATTTTTCGTGAATTTTAGACTTAGAAATTTTTTTGTGAAATGTTTTCTAAACTTTGTTAACTTGAATTTAAAAGATTTAATGGTTATAAATTGATATATTTTATTTAATTTATTTATTTATGTAAATTAATTGTTATAAATTTAATATTTTGAATAATATACGTTGATTTCTTAATTTCACCTTTTCCCTTCTTTTTCCTTTTCGGGGACGAAAAGTTTTGAGTGGAGGAGAGTGTAACGACCCGTAATTTTCGATAATTTAAATTAGTTAATTTAATAGGATTTGTGATTTAATAATCGGGAAGAATAACTTTTTTTTAATTTAGTTATGAAATGATATTGAATGTAACAATGTTAACTTAAGTCATTTATTAACAATTATAACGAAAATTCAATTAATTGAAATGATTTAAGTGTTATACTTGGTTATAAAGTAAATATAGGCAAACAAATGTAAATATGGAATTAATTAATAATAAATGGTAATTGAATAAAACCAATATCATGTAAGTAATTATAATAGTTGATTGTAGATAATAAATCCTTGCAAGTGTGATAAAAAAATAAAAAGGAAACAATTATTATGTGGTATCTATTTATTTAACCTGTTAAAATTAAATTGGAAGGCAGTTGCAATTAATTTCCTTAATTAGCGCAATTAATGTAAACTAAATTAATCATTGCAGAATGTTAATTTAATAAGATGTAACCAATATAAATTCTATTCACAATATGGCAGTTGATTGACTAAAAATATTTGAAATTCAAGTTTGAGTTATTTATTAGATTTTAGCTGTAATATATGGACTTATGGTAATTAAATGAAATTAAATATTATGCTAATTTAAAATTTAGATGAAATTTGAAAATATTAATGTACTACGATAAACCAATGTTAATTATACACATAAGATGATAGTTGATTGAATAATAAGATCTAAAAATCAAATAAATGGATTTATTGGAATTTTAATTTATAATTACTGAATTTATTGAAATTGGAACTTAACGCTGTAATTGTGAGATATTCAGTAATAATTTGATATAGAGATTTGTTTTAAAGGATTATAAATAATTAAGTAATCTAAAGGGATAGAAATTGTGAATTATTAAATTTGAATTGAAAAAGTGATTTAATTAATTTAATATTAATTTATTTTTAACGTGAAAATAGCCATTTTGACAACCGTCTCAGATTTCGATGAAACTAGTTTCATCGGATCCGTAACGGTGAGCTATTATAGGACTTCAAGTTTCGTAGCGATCGGACTTGTTGTTTGATCGTACAGACTCAAAACGCCTAGAAATCAATTTAATTAAAATCAATTTGAAATAAGCTGATTTTAACATAACTTCTTCATACGATGGAATTAGGACCTGAAACCTACTTCATTGAGTTTAAAAATATTGAGAACGTCTATTTTGATATATGAATTGACACATTTTCGTTCCGGAGGCAGAACGAGCTTTTCGGGTCGTTTATCGTTCCAACCCAAATCAATCTGGTCCATTCATTCTATTTTTCTGATCTGCCTATAAATACCTCGTTATAAACCCTAATTATTTCTTATTTCTCATTAACAGTTTGTACAATTCTTTCTGCTACTCTCTTTCTCAATGAAAGAAACGTATTCAAACTCCAAACCCTCAAATTCAATTTCAAAACCAAATCAAAAATTCAAACCCCTCCAAACTATATCAAATTATATATCGATTTGAAGCTCTCGACGAGCGTAACCCACTGCAGCAATTTTTTTGGATTCGATGCATCGTTCGTCTAGAACTCGCGAATCTGTTCCGACCGTCTATATTGGATTTTGTCGATCCAACGGTCAATTGACGTCTGATCGACGATCGAAAGGCAACGTTGCGGAGAGGGTCTTGTGCAGCTTGCATCCATGTGGTTAATTGTACCTGTAGTGCCACGAATTCGTGGAGATTGGGTGGAAGACATGGGTGTTTTGCTCACGGCCATAGTCCGTCGGAGGTGGAGGCGAGCAAGGCGTGGGCGCGCCTGGGAGAAGGGAGGCTCGTGGTGGGTCCTGATCTGCGTGATAACGGCCGTAGCAGTGCGGCGACGTGATTTTTGGTGGAGGCTGAAGGACGTAGCGTGCTTGAAGATGGGTAGGGTTTCAACATGATCGGCTGGTGACATGTATGTATAATTAGTATTTTATTCATTTTTATATTTTAAATTGTTCAATCGTTCTAACTGACATAATTTTCACATACGAGATCCAATTCATACGCGGTTTCTTGCGTTGGGATCATATTGAAATTAAGGATATTTTGACCCTCGTCTGGATGGGTTCGGAGACTGTTTGAATTTTGGGTCTAAATTGGATTTAAATTCAAATGTGAGTGTTTTAACTCACTCACAACTTCTAAAATTTCTTGTGTTTGTTAAATTAAATTTATGATATAATTGAAATTTTTATTTAAGATTGTTTGGTATATTTAAATCGTCGTCTCAGTCAGTTTGAATTTATTTGAATTAAATCATCATTAATTTATTACTGAATTTAAATTGCCAATTAAACAAATGTTATTGATTTTCAATTATTTATTGATGTTTATTGATTGATTTGGATGATGATTGTGATGGATGATTGATTGTTGATATTGGATGAAGGGATGTTGTATTTTATATCGTTATAATACTGCAAGTTCATTATGGGTTGAAATGATACATACCCGAACGATCTTATAGATTATGGGAAAATCATTATGGGTTGAAATGATAAACCCGAACGATTTTCATTTATTTGAAACTGTTGATTTTGGTACTGGTTGAAATGATATATATATCCATATAAATTATGGAATTTGGATTATGTGCTGGAATTGAATTATTTAAAAGGTTTAAATTAAACTTCGATTTTTTTATTGAAGTGGTTAAAATTGATACCTCGAATTATTTGAAATCTTCTAATAATTATTACACTTAATAGGAGATGGAAAATCCCATAACTCTAAAGCCATTGCACTCGCATTTTATTTTAGATTATTTTGACTTACATAAGATCTTTTAGTTCTGACTCGAGTGTTTTGTTTTCATTACGCTCGGGTTAGTCTGAGTTTTTCAGTGTATTGAAGACTATTTTCTGGAGGACGGAGACGAAAATTCAGTATATTATTACTATTATTATTTATGATATTTATTCCACCGCATCCTGTTGTTCCGCTGCATTTATGTATTTATTTCTGCTTTATGTAACTCTGATTCTGTATTTTATTAGTATAATCCAATGTTTTGTAAACAGCTTCATGAACTGTTATTTGATTATTATATTTTATCATTCCGCTGCGAGATTCTGTTTTTTTTTTCTCTCTGCTTTTTCTTATTTACCCCATTAACAATCTTCCCTTCCGAATGGTTTGAATTAGACATGTGTAGTTTATTGTCGATTTAAACCATCCAAAAAGGTGGGTCGCTACATATAATTTCAAAATAATTATTTAAAATCCTCGCTTATTTTCAAATCCTTTCAAAGATAGTATTTGTTGGGAATTAATCCATCAAACTAAAATTCTACTTTGTATAATGCATTCCCAAAATAATTCAATAATCCAACACCATAGTATATTACTTCCAAAAATTCACTTAACAATGTATATAACAATCCCTTAAATAAAATTTCCATTCACTAATTGAATTGCATTCAGCTTATAATTGCTTCAAAATATAATTTTATAAACTTCCAATTTATTAAATTTAAATAAAATTGACTTATCACTGTACAACTTTAGATTTCAAATATCATTTCACAAATATCCTCTAAGTATTTTTATAGTCAACAAATAAAAATTTAAATCCTAAAAAATCATTAATTAATAAGATCCTAGGACTCATCAAACCAAATAATTTCTATTCATGCAACCCTCACAATTATTTCACTCCCTCTTTCAAATTTTTGATTAACCACAAATAATCTCAATACTAAATAAAAAAATCATTGAAAAATTCAATATTTGTTTTCAAAATAATTTATTTGTTTTGTATCTTCATCTGTTTCATTTACCACTTTTTCAAACAATTTCAAATGTCATTCAATTATTTACAAACATCTATTTATTACACAAACATCGCAAATCAATAATCTAGCAATAACCATTGCAAGATTTAGTTCGCAACACAATTCCAACCAATTCAAACCATACCAACCATCAATCACCATCAAACAATCAATTTCATCCAAAATACCAATAATCCGTTCAACCAAGCAAAACAAGCAATATACTGGGTAAATATGAATCAAACAAAATGATATAGACATAAGTGTGAGTTTGAAACTCACCAAAATTCCAAGCTAAACCATATGCTGCCAGCAGCTACATCACTGCCCATCGCTTTCCCTTAGCTCGCTACCTTTGCTGCTCCCGAGTCAAAAACAACCGATAGCCCAAATACCTTAGCCTACTGCCACCAAAAATCACATCCTTCGTCACGCGAACCCTCACCTGTTGCAACACCTCCAACGGTGATCGTGCAACCATCCCAATCGCTAGCGACCTCTCGTTGCCACCATCATGACGCCTCAAAGTTATGGGTTTAGATCTGCATGCACCCGCGCCTCCATGGTCGCTTTGCTCCAATCGAAGTCCATTGCCACCTCCAACGTCAATCTCGCCGTTGTCGATTTTGTCTCTAGGCATCGAACAGCTCACGCCATTTTTTTAAAGGTCGCGAATTTAATTGTGAGGAGTAAGGGCTAAAACTAATTAGGGGGGTTTCAAGCTTGAATTAGAAAGTAGGAGAGCAGGAGAGCCTTTTAGACATCAAGAGAAATGAAATGGGCTTGAGCTTTGATTTAGTTATACTATTAAACTATACTTCAATCAAGTTTTAACTTATTTCCTTTCCATTCAAATTTTAATTTTAATTTTTGATATTTATTCATAAATATATTTCAATCCAGTTCAAATAAATTTCCATTTTATTATATAAGATATATCACGATAACTGCGTAATTTCCTTCGATTCGGTACCCGCTTATTTTATTTAATCATATACCCGCTTATTTTATTTAATCATTCATTGTACTACTACAAAATAAATTTATTTTTCAACTATTCTGATCATATATAAAAATTATTCACCCTTCAAAATATTTTATATCGATTAAAACATTTTATTCAATTCAATAAATTATTTGAAAAGAATTTATTAAGTTAACTTAATTTATTGCACAAATCTTTTATTAAATAGAATTTTATTAACTAAAAATTTAATTTCCAAAATATTATTTATCAAAAATAAATTTCATTTACTTTTATTTAATTAAATTTATTTATTATACGACGTAGAAAGCAGGGTGTTACAGACTTTTATCCTGAAGAAAATTGCATTTTTGCAATTTCTTATAGGGAAATATCATATACAACTCATGCCCTAAACTTTCTTCATATCTACAAACTTCTATCATACTCAAGCTCCTCAATTCTCTATGTGCCTTACACACTTCAACTCATCTTGTCATATGCTATGATTTAAATAGATTCAAAATAACGACTTTCTATTCTTCGCATACTGTTGGATTTTTTCAAAAATTTTTGGTGGGGTCTCCTCTATACGAAGAGCATTCAATAAATAAAAACACAATATAATCACAATATATACATACCTTCCAACATGGACCATCCTAAAACACGAGGGAACAAGAATATCATAATATATTCTGATATAACATAAAACGTACCTTTTTATTAGCCTTTTAAGGAAGTTAGCTTATTATTTAGCAAGAAAAAGAGAGCCAGCATCACCAGTAATTCCAAATATGCCTCTTAAACACATATACTTAAATGAGATTAAACAGTAGTCGCATATAGCAAAATATGATAAGCATGCATAAGTTTAATTAATGTACGCAACATGCATTTTTAATTTACGCCAGTAACTAATAAAGTTCAAAAAAATCAAAATCAAAATAATAGATAAAGATTTGAAAATAGAGTTATTACATCTTGCATTAGCATTCATAAGCAACTCTCGGATCATAAAAATACCAAGTACGCAAAGAGTTTTGGAAGTTTTTTCTAAAAGCATCAGATTTTGAAATTAAGTTATGAGTGTAGGTCTACTTAATAAAAAATCATTTTGTCTTGAAAACATCAAAATTGCAAAACCTTAAAACAAAAGTTGTTTCTTATGTTTTAACATTTCTGTAATAGGCAAGATTGTGGAAATCGGACAAACCGTTTAAAAGTTACAAGCAAATGAATTCAACTCTATTTTTGTGCAATTTGCATTCTAGGATGGCAACATGCATCCCTTTTAATTCATGTTTAAACCATAGTGCATCATAAAATTTTGCATTGCATTTCAAACAAAATTTTCTCTTTAATGCCATAACTTTCCAATGGAATTAAAATCATCGCTAAGGGATCATCAGTTTGAGATTTAAGGTCAAAACTAATTACAGTTATAATTCAACATTACTCCACATTATCCAAAATTCTTCATTTGTATAAAACAATGATTTTTCAAATAACTAACTTTAAATTTAGTTAATTGAAATCTCAATATTCAAAATTTTATATAGCAACTATCACTAAACATTTTCAGTACATCTTTTAATCAAAAAGCTCACTTCTAAAGGTATCTGTTTTATGCAATTTGCATTTTAGGATAGCAACATACTCCCTTTAAATTCATGTTTAAACCATAGTACATCTCAAAAATTCTCATTGGATTTCAAACAAATTTGCCCTTTAATGGCATAGCTTTCCAATGAAATTAAAATCATCGCAAATGGATCATTAGTTTGAGATTTAAGGTTAAAACTAATTATAGTTTTAAGTTAACATTACTCTACACTATCCAAAATTCTTCTTTTGTATAAGATAACGATTTTTTTTTTTGAATTACCTAGAGAACCAAGCTTCGCTCGTAAACTCTAGGGAAGTATGTGCCTGCCAAACACATACTTCGGGTACTTGTTACAGTGTTGTCAGTTTCGGGGCTCGAACTCGTGACCTTCAACCACGCAGTCCGGACCATCAACCAACTGCGCCAACCCTGTTGGCAAGATAACGATTTTTCAAATAACCAACTTTAAATTTATTTAATTAAATTCTCACAATTCAAAATTTTATATAGCAACTATCACTAAACATTTTTTCAAAATGATTTTAATACATCTTTTAATCAAAAAACTCACTTCCAAAAATATCTTTCACTTAAAAATATACCATCATCATTTTGATATTTTACAATACTTTAAAATAAACTTTTCAAGCCATCCATCAAATCTTTCCAAAATAGCATTTATTTTGCTTCAACAAAAAATAATTCAGTAAATTTTATTAGCATCAAAAATCTAAATATTTTTTCGCAATCCATCGCATCGCAAATATCTTTATGACACTCATCCAAATTACAGAGATTATACAACATGGCAGGCAGACAAATGTATTATCACAAACCATACTAATTTCAAATTCAAACATTTCTACAAATTTAGCGACAATGTCATGCCATGAATTTCTAGTGGTTTACTTTACCAATTAGCTACAATGTTGACCGTGTGATCAACATTGTCTCGCCATCATCTTCCGCTATCCACTAATGCTCGAAGTTGCAATCACCACATCAAATATCTACACATAGAAAAATATCTTTATTTTTTTCAAAACAATTCAATTCTTGACCGTAATAGTTATATTACACACACATACACATACACTCAAGTCAAAAAAAATCCTAATACTACAAAATATTATATAATTTTCATATTGCAAACTTTACTAAATCACTGTCTAAAAATAATATCTCTTATCTAACCTTTTTATTTCTTGAATCTCCATCCATGTTTTTTAAAAACTTAGCTTAAATACTTCTTTACAATATTGTTTTCTTTCCAAAATACCTTTCTCAAAAATATTATTGATACTTTTCCTTAAATTGCATATTTATCTCAAAATAATAATTCTTCATTCTCGAAAACATTTTGCCCGTTTCAAAATTTTCCCCATATCACTCTAATCTCTTCAAAATTATCAACATAACTTTCTTCGAAATATTATTTCGTGGACCAATTTTTTATATATCTCAAAATATATTACTTCTCTTTAAAACAATACATCACTCTTCAAAATCTTGTGTCTATATGTCTTGTCCTAATGTTTAGAAATTCCTAACGATAACATTGGAAAGACAATTCGACCAGAATTCTTAAAGCAATCAACGAACAAATTAACACGAAATTAGCTTCAAAATCAACTTCAAAATCAACTTCAAATATTTTTTAAAATATTTACTTAATCTTTTATAAAAACATTTACTAGCTTATTATAAAACTTCTTTCCAAACAGTATATATACATTATAACCAAAAAGATTTTTAATTAAACATAAGCCCGCTTCTATTAAAAAATATATAAATAATCTATGGGAATTTAATTAGAAATGCTTTACTTGCAAAAATATAAACATCACTAAATGTTTATCCATAAAAAACAAACAAACAAGCGTTCATCTTCATATTCATTTAATTACCTTTTAATTTTATATTTTTTTTACTTTGTATGAAAATAATTCCCATTATCTCTTGCGGTAATATCGCAACCGAAGACACCGTTGGGTTCAAATCAGTAAAACTCGTATGGGATACCAACTTGAGTGATAGATTCGAATCAGATAAAGATATCCAAACATTAATATCCAATCAAAACAACCAAGATACTTAGCAAAAGTAATCCATATACTTCCTCTGTACCACTCTGATCACTAGTGGACCTTTCATCTCATTTCTCTTCTTTACAATTCAAAATATGATGTGTTGTAACATTCCCTACTTGGAGGCCCAAAATTAACGACTGCGGATGCTGCAGTCATCCATAGTTATTAATCATCGACGACCAAATATAGTAATGTTAAATACATTGATATAATATAAAAACATGGATATGGAAAGTTAAAAAAATCAACAAACAACTTTCTCATTCCATTTCAAAAAAATTCAAATTCATTACATAATCCCAATATGAGAACCACGTTCAGAGAAAATATATTTATTACAATATACGCCAAGAGCGACATATGAAGATGCCCCTTTAGATGATCAAAGAGTGTGTGTGTAGGCAATTTAACAACCAAGCCTTTAACAAAAACACAGTGGAACAAAAATAAAAGAGAATTCAGATAGCTATCATGCCTCCTCCACATCTCTGGAAGCTTATTCGTCTAAAGAGGTACCTGAAAATCTCAACTCCCAAACTACTCAAAATTAATTGAGTATATGAGAGTTTAAGCGAAAAATATAAACTTCAAGTCAGATATAAAGCTTGATATGAATAATAATCTACCATCTCAAATCAGTTGGAAATCTAGTGAGACCACCTCGCTTAGCGGAATAGGTTTTCCCCTCACTGTTATCCTAAAACCTTTGTAAAACCATATACTATTTTCCTGCATCCACAATGGTTAAAACATCTCAAAATAATATAATGATATGGAAAACAAGTAAATTAATTCTGGATTACCTATCCCCATTCATTTTGACTATCTGTCTCAGCTATAGTTTCTAGGGTTACTATCAACCTAATAGTTTTCATGGGCTGACTAATAACATGTTTAATGTTTATGGACTCCTTGTCCAGTTTCATAGTTTTCATGGGATCACTAAGAACCTATTGGCCCCTGCCAATATCTTTACTGTTTCATGGGTTCTTCCTGAACCTATTAGTAACTCCAATATCTTTACTCTTATCCTAGTTTTCATGGGTTAACTAGAACCTATTGACTTCTATCAATACCTTAATCTGGATATAGTTTTCATGGGCTAACTACAAATTTATTGGCCCCTGCCAATATCAAATCATAGTTTTCATGGGTTAACTACGAACTTATCTTCCTGACATCTTCGTTTATACATAGTTTTCATGGGTTTCCTATGAACCCATTGACCCCTGCCAATATCTTCTTCCTATACACAATTTTCATAGGCTTACTGTGAACTTATTAGCCCCTGCCAATATCTATAATTAATACTTTAGTATTCTTAATTTATATTCACTACTGAGTCAACTTAGTTGGTTATTCTCCCCTTCCTTAGGTACCGTTATGGATTTATTATAGTGTGAATATATTCAAATACATATATAAAGAACCAAACATAATAATTCAACCCTTGTGGTTTAATATCCTTGAAACCATTTTGTACAAAACCCGGTTAATCCCTTTAACCCATTAATCAAGGAAAAATTCTTGAAAAACTCCATTTCGAAACACTTTATTGATGCCATGGTTTTCTACTAAAATGGGTTTGGGTTATTTGTTTTGAAAACTACGGCTATAGAAACCTTAAAACATTACTTTCGAAACCCCTGGATAACTTCCTTCGAAAGCAAAGAAAACTTCTTTTCAAAACATATATACCTTTTGAAAGTATCAAAACATTACTTAATAGTCCTTAGAAACATATATTTTAAACCATTGAAAGTACAGTTACTCGAAAACATCTTTTGGGTCAAGTGAATATACTAAAGCATCTCTTTCGAAACATTTAATAAAATTGTTTGGGGAAAACTTAATGACCTCGGAACCATCCATTCGAAAGCTTTAAAACCTTTAAGTAAGACATTGAAGGTTAACTTTGAAACCCCCTTTCGAATCCATTGCCTTCGAAACTCTTGAACCCTTTCAAAAGCATTTAGGAAGTGGATTAGTATAAGTTTAAAACAAAATATGCCATTCAAAAGCGTTGATGACTTCAATACACTTGATAGATGTAGAAACGACGTCATGGTCTTGACTAGGTCGAAACCACTACTTTCGAAAGCATTATTTTAAAATTAGAGAACCCCTTCGAAAGAATATAATTTAAACATGAGATGGCTACCTCCTTCGAAAGCATTTTGGAAACCCATTTTGAAAGTATATGCTTCGACTCATTCGAAAGCGTTTACGGAAACAAGGTAGGTGCTTATCATTTGAAAACAGAACTAAGGTCTCGACCCATCAGAAGCATTGCTTTCGACACCATGACTTTCGCCTTTCCACCAATCCACTACATACCATCTAAGTGATACCTTGTATATTGGTTTTGACTTGGTGGATTTCGGCATGGTAGGTTTCGACTGAGTCGAAGCGAAAGCATTGAAGTCGAAAGGCGCTTCTAAAGGAGGCAGAACCAACTTTTCTAGGTAAGGCTGAATTAATGCTACTTTTAGTAATTACTTTGTACTAACCTGCCTATTTGTAATCCTTTGTTTAGTTGCCTCAAAACTTTTCAAATTCCTTCCGAAATAACTGCTACTTATCATCAGAATCAAATCAAATGAAAATTTAACAATTTATCCCTTCTATTAAGCAAAACCAATAATGCAAATAAGTCCTCCTTTCTAAAATAATTTAATTCCCATAGTAAATTACCTAGAAAAAATCCCCAAAAATTATAGGAATTCACTTTCATTAAGTTATCTCACATATTAAAATTTCAGACTCAAATTCTTAATAAAATAATCAAAATAAATTTTAAACCCAATTTTATATGTATTTTCCCTTGAAAATTCATATAAAATTTTCCATAGCTTGGAAAATTACAAAAATTAAAACCATCTCCGAAATCATATTTTGCATAAGATATTATTTTTTCCATGGCATTCAAAAATAATTAACAACGGATTTTTCCCTAAAACCGTATAAATCTTATTTAAACAAATTTTATTTAAATCAATCATGTTATAGTTCAAGCATATCATCATCCAAATCATCATAAAATTAAGTTTAATATTAAACCTAAAAACATATGATTAAAAAAAAACAGAGATGGTGTAAATTATTACTCACTTTGAATATGATAAGGAATTTGAGATTTGTTGAAGATTAATTACCCTAGCTTTAGTCCTTAGCTTTGATTAGATATTTTTCCTCTTTTATTCCTTGTAATGTCGACATTGCTTAGATTTATATTTGTTTTGATTTTTGAGAAATGAAAAATAAATGTGAGAAATGAAAGGGTGCATGAATAATAGGTGCGGCTATTCTCTAATAAGGCTTTGTGTAATTAATTAACATATAAGCCATTTTAAGCCCATTTAATTGATTAAGCACGGCCCTATATTGATTTATTCAAATCTCAATCTCCTTATCAATTTAATTCTTATGTTATTCTATTTAATTTATCTAGTTAAATCCTCCGAATAATGTTATCAAAAATTTAGGGGTGTTACAGGATCTCCTCTTTAAAAAATTTCGTCCTCGAAATTCAGTAAGGACTAAATACTAAACATAGCAATCATCTGTAACAACTCCTAACAACCATACTAGTCTACCTGACCAGCAACTATCTACATAAATCTAATGTAGACATACCTTCAAAGCAGATCATGATAAGTATCTCTAATCCTGTCGTATGTCTCCCAAGTACAGTCCTTCTCGTTGTCGCTCCACTGAACTTTGACCAACTTGACTATCTTGTTCCTTAATCGTTTCTCATCTCTCGCTCAACCCGAACTGGTTGTCTAACAAAAGTCAAATTAGGCTCTACTATCAAATCTTGCAACCCTTTTGGAGGAATAGTAGTCTCTAGATCTTGCACATACTTGCGAAGATGACACATGAAATACATTATGGCCACCTGCCATACTGCTCGGCAACTTTACTCTGTATGTGAGCTTTCCAATCTCTCTATAATCTGGAATGGACCAACATATCTCAGTGCCAGCTTCCCTGGCTTTTTAAATCATACCACACCCTTCATTGGTGATACTTTAATGAAAATCTCTTCTCCAACTGAGAATTCCAAGTCCTTACGCTATTTAACTGCATAACTTTTCTATCTGGATTGAGCTTCCATCATCCTTTTTCGGATCAACTCAATCTTCACTGACGCCTCTATAACCGAATCTGGACCTATGACTAATCTGTCTCCAGTCTCCAACCAAAATGCTAGTGATTTGCATGGCCTACCATACAAAGCTTCAAAAGGCGCCATTTCTATACTAGTTTGATAACTATTATTATATGAAAGCTCAACCAGATGTAGGTGATCTTCCCAAGATCCACCAAAATCCAATACATAAGCTCTTAGTAAATCATCGAGTACCTTATTGACTTTCTCTATCTGCCTATCCATCTGAGGGTGATTTGCAGTACTCATCTTGAGCTTAGTGGCTAACATATCCTGTAGAGTCTTCTATAATTCATTAGTGAGCAAAGCATCTCTGTCACTGACTATGCTACTAGGAATTCCATGAAGTCTAACTATATTCTTCATAAACAATTAGCAAACACAGGGGTCGTCCTGCTTGACTTAATTGGAATGAAATGGGAACTCTTGGTCAACCTGTCCACTATGACCTATAAACTTTCATTTCTTCTATTTGACCTTGGCAACCCATCTATAAAATCCATGGATATCGAATCTCATTTCCAAACTGGAATCTCTAGAGGTTGAAGCAATCCACTCGGCTTCTAATGTTCGGCTTTCACTTGTTAACAGTTTGCACATTACCTAACCCATAAGCCAACATCCCCTTCATACCTTCCCAATAGCTCTTCTTCATATCTTGATACATCTTGGTCTTTACAGGATCAATCATAAACTTGGATCGATGACATTCTCCAAGAACTTCTTTCCTCAAGTCCTCAACATTCATAGCACACAATCATCCCTTCTTTCTCAACCAGGTCAAGACTAAAATCTTTCAGATCATCGATCTCAGTTCCAACCTCAAGCCTTCTAATCCTCTCGGCTAATACTGGATCCTCCTTCTACTTTGAAGCAATCCTCTTGATCAATACTGGACAAACTTCTAAATAGGACAACATGGCAGTATTTTGACTAAAACTAGCAGTAGACCTTAACTACACACTATAAGTAGTCAAAGCTCCTAAATCCTTCCATTTGGCCAATATAGCTAACATCACATACTGATGTCTTTCGCTAAGAGCATCCGCTACCTTATTTCCTTTCCCAAGAGTTTATATACTAAAATTATAAGTAGCCAAAAACTTCATCCACCTCTGCTGTCTCATATTCAACCCCTTACGAGAGAATAAGTATCTTAAAGACATATGATCTGTGTATAGCTCAAACCTCTCCCTTAAGAGATAATGTCTCCATATCTTCCATGTGAATATCATCGCAGCTAACTCCAAATCATAAGAATGATATCTCACTTCATGCAGTCTAAGCTGTCATGAAGCATAGGTAATCACTTTACCCTTCTGCATCAGCACAGCTCCTACTCCAGTTCCACATGCATCGATATATACCACCAACTCTTGGTTTCCGCCTCGAACTACTAATATAGGTGCATTGGTCAACAAATGATTTAAGTTAAGGAATTCTTCCTCACATTTGTCAAACCAGAAAATCTTCACCTCCTTCCTGGTTAGCTTAGTCAAAGGTGCTGCTTTCCATGAGAAATCCTTTGAATCTCCGGTAATAGCCAGCAAGTCCAAGAAAACTTCTAATCTTAGTCACCGTCTTTGGTCTCTTCCAATTATTAACAGCTTTGATCTTATCTATATCGACTGACAAGCCATTCTCTGAAACCTTCCAAAAATGACACTTGGAAAACTTCCCCTTCAACTGACGCATCCTCAGTGCCTCAAGCATAACTCTAAACTGATCTTCATGCTCTCTTTCATCCTAAGAGTATACTAAAAATTCATCTATAAGCACCAACATGAATCTATCCAAATACTCTCAGACGACTCGGTTCATCAGATCCACGAAGAAAACAGGTGCATTCATTAATCCGAATGGCATTACTAACCACTCGTACGAACCATACCTAGTCTGAATGCTGTTAAAGGAATACTGTCCTCTGCCACTCTTAACTAATGGAAACCTATCGCCAAATGCAACTGGAAAAACATTATGGCTCTACACAACTGATTGAATAGATCATTAATTCTCGAAAAAGGATACTTATTCTTAATCGTCATCTCGTTCAACTTACGATGATCGATAAACATCCTCAATGACCCATCTGGTTTCTTCACAAACACCACAGCCTCTCCCCAAGGTGAATTGTTTGGTCTAATAAAATTCCTTCCTTCTAAATCCACTAGCTTCAATTCCTTCATCTCGGTCGGTGTCATCCTACTAGGTGGTCTACTCATAGATTCAGTTCCCGGCACAAGATATATCCAAAACTCAACAGCTCGTTTCGGTGGTAGTCCCTAACCGGCTTAAAGATATCTGCAAAATCACTTGCTACTCGAACCCGATTTAGCTCTTCTCCCACTTCAATGGCACTTAACAAAACACAACTCCGATCAGAATTGTACACTGACATTATGATTCTGTTATGACTATCAGAGTGTCTTAGTGATATGTCCCTATCCTGATAAAATATCCTAGCCTCATACTTACTCACCCAATCCATACCCAAAACGATTCCTAAATCTACGAAGTCGAAAACATACAGACTGCATGTAAACTTATGACCTAACAAATAAAGTACTAACTGGTCACATCTCATCCTCAGAGTTGCATACCCTCATATTGGATTCGAAACCCTTAAGAAAGTAACAAGGTAGGTGGATTCTAAGAATAACCTATCAACCAAGCACTGGGATATAAATGAATGTGACGCATCAATATCAACTAGTGTCCTAACTGGTATACTCTAGATAAAAAACGTGCCTTCCATCATAGGCTTCCCTTTATCGGCCGCAGTTGGCTTAGAAGACGATGGTCTAATAGCAAAAACCTTTCCTTGTCCACCCTAACCGGCTCTGGACATTGATTTATAATGCCTAACTTGGTCATAGTTGAGGCACTTCACACTCTTCTTATCTGCAGCCTCCTTCCCCTTGCTCGTCCGACACTCATTTGCATAATGACCGTTCTTATCCAACTTAAAGCAAACTAAGTCAACCTTTTCCTTTTTGGCAACATCTCCCTTCTAGGCTTCCTTCTTCTTAAAGAACTTTCTCTTCTTTCCGTGAGAACCTTGGATTTCAGCTGGCTTCTCTTTAGCACAAATAACAAGCATCTCTTTATGGCAAATTGCCATCTCCACTACTACATTACTAGGATCACGAAGATTTGGTAGGGTCTCCCTTGCAATCTCGGGCCTTAGTTCCCTAATGAACCTCTCATTCCTCTTGATGACGACATCTGTAATATTATATCCATAATGGGAAAACTCATCAAACTTAGTGGCATACTCAACAACCGACATCTCTCCCTGCTCTAGATCCAAAATCTTCCTCAACGGCATTGATTTTGCAACCTTAGACAAAAAAAATGCTCAAATATCCTTCGAAAATTAGCCTAAGTCAATTCTTCGTTCGGAACTCCAACAGTAACACTATTCCACCAATGAAGTGCCGACCCTTGCAACTGTGTAGAGGCCAACCTTCTCTTCTGTTCATCATCTAAACCCAGATTAACAATATTCTCTCATAATGCAACTACCAATTCTCTACCTCTATGGTATTCTCCATCCCCATAAATGGCTTTCCATAAGACTGGTGTAATCTCTACTTAGCTTAACATAATTATTCCTAACTGGAGTCATAGGATTAGCTCCTCCAACATTTCTAGCAACACCAGCAGCAGCTTCTTCTTGCATCATATTGACGAAGAATTTATACATCTCCCCCATATCTACTGGTGGATTTCCAGCACCTACATTGTCATCAACATTTTGGTTAGCATTAGCCTATCGACCTTGGTTCCTCCTGGTATTAGGTTCATCATTTCCGTTGGTTGTGGCGCTTCCTCCACTGAGATTTCCTCTTCCATTTCCTGCTTCCATATCTACTTTCTTATAAATCTACATACGAGCCTTAGTAAGATATAGAAGAATGGTCTAAAAGAGAGGGGAATACATACTTATATATATATATATATATATATGTATATATTAATACAAGTATGTTACTATAGCGTTAACCCAAACCCCAATCTTATTTTCTGTTTTGATTTTGTTTGAAAATCTTTTAGATTTAAATTTCTTTTAAGTTTCATAAATATATGCTCCGATACCAACTTATAGTGTTCCCTACTTGGAGGCCAAAATCTAATGACTACAGATGCTGCAATCGTCCATAGTTATTAATCCTCGGTGGTCAAATATGGTAATGTTAGATACATTGATATAAAAGAAACACATGGATATGGAAAATTTTAAAAAATTAACAAAAAGCTTTCCCATTCCATTTCAAAACATTTCAAATTCATTACATAATCTCAATATGAGAACCATGTTCAGAAAAAAAATATTTATTACAACATACACCAAGAGCGACATATGTACATACCCCCTTGGATGATTAGAGTATATATATAAGCAATTTAACAACTTTTCTTTTACAATAACAACACAGTGGAATCAAAGTAAAAGTGAACTCTAGATAGCTATCATACCTACTGCATGTCCCTGGAAGCTTATCCATCTAAAGAGATACCTGAAAACCTCAACTCTCAAACTACGCAAAATCAATTGAGTGCCCGATGGTTTAAGGGGAAACATAAATTTCAAGTCAGGCATAAAGCCTTGTGTGAATAATAATCTACCATCTCAAATCAGTTGGATATCTAGTGAGACAATACCGCTTTGCAGAACGGGTTTTCCCCTCACTATTATCCTAAAACCTTTATAAAACTATATACCGTGCTCCTGCATCTACTGTGGTCAAAAAATCTCAAAATAATATGATGATATGTAAAATAAGTAAATTAATTCTAGATTACTCATCCCCATTCATTTTGAATATCTGTCTCCATTATAGTTTCTATGGTTACTATTAACCTAATAGTTTTTATGGGCTGACTAATAACCTTTTTAATGTTATTGGACTCCCTATCCAGTTTCATAGTTTTTATGGGATCACTAGGACCTGTTTCCCCGGCCAATATCTTTACTGTTTCATAGGTTCTCCCTAAACATATTGGTAACTCCAATATCTTTTCTTTTATCCTAGTTTTTATGGGTTGACTAGGAACCTATTGACTACTGTCAATATCTTAATCCGGATATAGTTTTCATGGGCTAACTATAAACCTATTGGCCCTTACCAATATCAAATCAAAGTTTTCATATGTTAACTATGAACCTATCTTCCTGACATCTTCGTTTATACATAGTTTTCATGGGCTTACTATGAACCTATTGGCCCCTGTCAATATCTTTTTCCTATTTACAGTTTTCATGGGCTTACTGTGAACCTATTGGCCCCTGCCAATATCTTTAATTAATATTTTAGCATTCTTAATTTATATTCACTACTGGGTCAACCAAGCTAGTTATTCTGCCCTTCCAAAGGTACCATTATGGGTTTATCACAATTTGTATATATTCAAATACATATATGAAGAAGCAAACATAATAATGCCAACCCTTGTGGTTTAGTATCCTTGAAACCATTTTATATAAAACCTAGTTAATTTCTTAACCCATTGATCAAGGAAAACTTCTTCAAAAACTCCATTTTGAAACACTTTATTTATGCTATGATTTTCTATTAAAATGAGTTGAGTTATTTTTTTTTGAAAACTAAGACTATCGAAACGTTAAATCATTATTTTCAAAACATTTGGATAACCTCCTTCGAAATCATAGAAAACTTCTTTTCAAAAAATTAAATATATACCTTTCGAAGCTTTTTAATCATCTCTTTGAAATCAAAATATACCTTTCGAAAGTGTCAAAACATTACTTAATAGTCCTTAGAAACATAGCTTAGAAACCAATGAAAGTACCCGAATCAAAACTATTGGGTTTACTTAAAAATATCTTTTGGGTCAAAGTGAATATATACGAAAGTATCACTTTTGAAACCTTTAATAAAATTGTTTGGGAAAAATTTGATGACCTCGGAGCCATCCATTCGAAAGCTTCAAAACCTTTAAGTAAAACTTTAAAAGTTAATCTCGAAACCCTTTTTGAAGCCATTGCCTTTAAAACCCTTGAACCCTTTCGAAAGCATTTAGGTTAGTATAAGTTTAAGACAAAAACTACCCTTCAAAAGCATTGATGCATGACTTCAATACACTCGATAGGTATAGAAACGGCAGCATGATCTCGACTTAGTCGAAACCAATACTTTAAAAAGCATTATTTTGAAATTAGAGGAACCCCTTCGAAGCAACCTCCTTCGAAAGAATTTTGGAAACCCCTTTCGAAAGCATATGCTTCGACTCGTTCGAAATCGTTTATGGAAACAAGGCAGGTGCTTATCATTTGAAAACAAACTAAAGTCCCGACCCATCGGAAGCATTGCTTTTGACACCATGACTTTCACCTTTCCTCAAATCCACTACATACCATCTAAGTAATACCTTGTATATTGGTTTCAACTAGGTGGGTTTTGGCAGGGTAAGTTTTGACCGATTTGAAGTGAAAGCATTGAAGTCGAAACGCGCTTCTAAAGGAGGCATACCAACATTTCTAGGTAAGGCTGAAGTAATGTTGCTTTTAGTAATTACTTTATACCGACCTGCCTATTTGTAATCCTTTGATTGGTTGCCTTAAAACATTTCAAATTCTTTCCAAAATATCTGCCGCTTATTTTTAGATCCAAATCAAATGAAAATTTAACAATTTAGCCCTTCCATTAAGCAAAATGGTTAATGCAAATAAGTCCTCCTTTCTTAAATAATTTATTTTCCATTGTAAATTACTTAGGAAAAATCCCTAAATATTATAAAAATTCACTTTCGTTATATTATCTAACATATTAAAATTTCAGACCCAAATTCGTAATAAAATAATCGAAATAAATTTTATACCCAATTTTATCATATTTTCCCTTGAAAATTCATATTAAATTTTCCATAGCTTGGAAAATTACAAAAATTGAAATCCATCTCCGAAATCATATTTTGCATGACATATTATTTTTTCATGGCATTCAAAAATTATTAATAATCGATTTTGCCCTAAAACCGTATAAATCACATTTAACAAATTTGATTCAAATCAATCATGTTATAGTTCAAGCATATCATCATTCAAATCATCATAAAACTGAGTTTGATCTTAAACCCAAAAACATATGACTAAAAACAAAACAGAGATGGTGCAAGTTATTACTCGCTTTGAATACGATAAGGAATTTGAGATTTGTTGAAGATTAATTACCCTAGAATTAATCCTTAGCTTTGATTAGATTTTTTTTCTTCCTTGTAATGTTGGCCTTGCTTAGATTACGTTTATGTAGATTTTCTAGAAATGAAAAATAAACGTGAGAAATGAAAGGGTGCATGAATAAAAGGTGTGACTATTCTTTAATAAGGCTTTGTGTGATTAATTAACATACAAGCCATTTTAATCCCATTTAGTTGATTAAGCACGACCCTATATTGATTTATTCGAATCTCAATCTCCTATCGATTTAATTCTTACATTATTCTATTTAATTTATTTGATTAAATCCCCTAAATAATGTCAATACATGATTCGAATTAGGGATTTCTACAGCTTCCCTAACTGAACAACTTCATTCTTACTTCAGAGCCACATAGAGGTCTAATGTTCATCTTCCATACCGACACTTTTAGTCGAATAAATTACCGATACCTCTCCAACCTCCATCAATTTGTTGGCATCTCACACGAAGGCTTACACTCAATAAAATCTTGAAGACTTGTATATATTACAAGAAAATTACAAATATGCTCACAGATGATTACCCTAGTAATCATCGTATATTGCTATAAATAATAGTCTACCACACACCCACAGGGATAGGGACTTTGAGTCTCATCTATGGCCAAGACTCATGTCTCATATACTCTATTGTTCTAAACCTGCACTGATACCAAAAATGTAACATTACAGCTTTATACCCATATTACCCAAGAGTATTAATAAGTAATACTGTAACGACCCATAATTTTATCGGTCTAATTTGTGAATATTTGATAAATTTTACATTTTCAATTAATGACTTTTAATGGAAAAATAATGCTCCTTTAATTAATAAATAATGATTGTAAATTTGTTTTGAAAATTTGTTTATAAAAATAAATAGTTCGATGAAAAGTGGAAAATGGGACCAAAAATCTTTTTTCGGATTTTCAACTTTCATCCACCATAATTTGTTGGAACATATTGTGTACACTAAAATACATATACACAAAACAAAATTTCCTAACTAAATAGTTTAGTAAAAAAATTGAAATAGTAATTAAGTATTTAATTAAAAAGTGGACTTTTTTTAATTTAAAAAGAATAAAGTAAAAATATAATTACATAAAGGACATTAAAAGGAGATGTCGTGGCTTAAGTAGGCTAGAAAGGAGAGAGAGGGTGAGTTGTCTAAATATTAAGGAGGGTAGTGGTATATTTTAATGAAGGGGTATTTCGATAAATTTTCACTTTTCATTTCCATAAAATAAACTCTCCCTTTCACTTCATGTGATGACCCAGAATTTTTGAACATTTGAAATCAGAATATTTAATTTATTTTAATATTTTAAAGTTAATTTTTAACTTGAATTTAAATATCGCTATTTATTTGATAATTAAATTATTGAATTTAAAAATTGAAAGTTGGCTAAAATACCGAATCTCCAGTTTTAAGCTTGTTAAAAATAATTTGAAGGCTTGTAAAATTTATATCGGTAATACCGAAGATAGTAAAAGTGTTAAAATTGAATTTGGAAGTGTTTTGTTCAGTTTTGAAAATATATCGTTTAAAATTGATATTAAAATAGCCTTCCGTGGTACAGTCTCGGTATTCGACGAAACCAGTGCCATTGGATCTGTAATATTGTATTATTATTGGATTTCAATTTTCGTAGTGTTTGGAGTTGTTGTGTGAGCGTACGATATATAAACGCGCTTAAATCTATATCGAAAATTCAATATAATAACTGGATTCAAAAAGCTATCTTCTCCATACGATCGAATTAGGACTCGAAACCTTTTCCATTACGTTCGGAATAGGGGTTTAACATTATAAACGCCTAGCGGTGCGCTTCGTTAGGAGTTTGGGATTTCGAGTTACGAGAATGGGATATTTTGGATATTAAAATATAATAGTCAAATCGTAAAAGAGAAGCACCTCAGCCGACCTAGCCTTATCCAGCCACCCTAACCTATCTTCGCCACCCTATCATCTAACCATAGCCATCTTCTAACTTTTCGTTAAATCATGCCAGTCTTTCTTCAGTTCAAATCAAATCCATTCGGAAAAAAAGAAAATGGCGACTTCCTCCCCAATATTAGCAGTCGAATCGATAGGCAGGGAATATAGTCGTGCCTCTCGGCACTAAAATCTTATGGTTTCAATTCAAATTCTTTCTCCTCTTCATCTATAACGAAGTCGATTTCGTTTCTTAAAAAAAGGGTCAAACAAATCTCGAATTCGATTCGAGCACAAAGTTGTTTCCTCTTGAAGTTCAAATGGCAAGGGTCGATGATTGTTTCGGTCGCGAGTTCGAGGAGGAATCAATTTGGAGAGCGGGGTTGTGCCAAACTCGGGGGCGGCGACGGCAGCGGCAGCGACATGTTGCATGAGGAAGTCGTCGTGGAGAGGGAACTTGGTGGCCTTGATGGTTGGATTCGCGAGGCACGAGGCCGTGGAGGGGAAGTGAAGCTCGATATTGGTCATGGATGTCGAGAGGCAGTGGGATTAGGCGGCGTTCGATTTCCAGTAGCGAGCTAGGGTTTGGGTTATCGTGTGTGTAGTCTAGAGCATTTCGATCTTCGGTGAGGTATCGATACTACTTTTATTTATTTTTATTTATTTATATATATGTGTGCATGCATATTAAAAGTATTTATGTATATAAACAGTAAATGAATCTCTGATATTATCTCTAGATAAGAAAATATATTTTTTAGATAAGAAAAAAAAGTATATATTTAGAAAACTAATTGTTTGTAAAATTTATAGAAGTTAGATTTTTGAAATTATAATCCATTTCTATAAGTGTATATGTAGTTCAAAAGAAAATAATAATGATGAATATTCATATTTTAATCTGTTGAGTCACAAGTTTTATGAAGGTTTTGATTTCTGACAAATAACTAAAGGCGATCGACAAAACAAGGTCATAGCTACATATGGTACTCTAGATTGTAGGTTGATTATTTGATATTATAATAGTGATAAACTTGTTAAAATCTATCCTCAAATAATCATGCATTTTCAAGGAAATCAATATATATACGAATAAATTGTAGTTGCACATTCAGTGTGCAACTTTACAGGGACCGGTCGACCGGTCACAATATATGCGGTCGACCGTTCCTGCATAATTTGCACACTGAACGTGCACACATGCACATAACGTATATATATTTGAATTCCTGTCTACTGGTCACTTTTTAACCTGTCGACCGTTTTTAAACAGAAAGCAATTTTTCCAAAAGACACTTCTTTTCTCCAAAGGTTGCATCTCTTACCTTTCACCAAAGATCATATCTCTTAATGGCAACTGCTCACAAAGAGTTACAACCATTCTTATCTATATAAACTCATCTAATTCGTTGATTAAAACAACATGATTTTATATGCTTTTACTCTAATCTCTGATCTTACTTTATATATACTCCTGCATTCTAAAAGCTCTCGATTATTTATTGAATCATTGAAACTATTTCATATCTTTTAATTCAATAAGTAATATACTTTCCTTAATCTTTTCAAAACATCATTTCTTATACTTTGAGGATAAGATTATAGGAAGGGTGTACTGCTAGTGACAAATCCGTGTTTTCAAGAGCACAAGTTGTCAACAACAATTGTATTTGTTCTTTTGTTGAAGTCCTCTGTGTTGTAAGAGGCAAGTGTTGAAGTCCTCGGTGTATTAGAGGCGTGAAATCCCGTTCGGTTGTTCGGGTGTTGTAAACCTGTTCCTCCAGGTGAAGCGAGGTAGTTAGTAGTGAAAATCCAGATAGAAGTCTGGGACTGGACGTAGGACGGTGCTCCGAACCATATAAAAATCTCTGGTGTGATTTTTCTATTTTTATTTACTATGCTATTATCATCTATTTCCGCATTTATATTGTAGACCATATTACACGATCCGTGTGTACTATATTAGCACATATAATTGTATACACACCGCACTTTCATTTGGTATCAGAGCACGGTCATCATATAACCGTAACACAGTTATTTGATATATAGTAATATGGCAAATAACGTAAGTACTAGCACTCAAAACACCACTTACACGGAGGGTCAATCGACACAAAGACCTCCATTTTTCAATGGTCTTAACTATAGTTATTGGGCAACACGTATGTCATTATTTATGCAATCAAATAGCTATGATGCTTGGAATGCCACTCAAAGAGAAATAGTGAATCCAACAACTGATTATTCAGAATGGACTGCAGCTGAGAAAACGGCAGCAGCCGTAAATGCAAGAGCAATAAATATGTTGTTCTGTGCATTAGACCAAAATGAATATAACCATGTTAGTATCTGCACTACTGCATATCAAATTTGGCAAACACTAAAAATCACTCATGAAGGTACTAACAAGGTTAAACAAGCCAAAATAGCCATGCTAAAAAGTCAATTTCAAAATTTCAAAATGAAACCAAATGAGACAATCAATGACATGTATTCACGGTTTCAAACTATTCACCATGCACTTATTGGCTTAGGACAAAAGTATTCTGATTTCGATGTTGTTTCAACAGTCCTACATTCTCTGACTAGTGAATGGGAAGGAAAAGTATTAGCAATTGAAGAAGCTAATGACCTTTCCGTCATGAAGCCAGATGAATTGATAGGAAATTTAATGTCCTATGAAGCAAATTTGCAGGCTAGAAAAGAACAGAAAGAAGAAAAGAAAAATGTAGCATTTCATGTTGAGAAAGATGAAAATGAATCAGATTCTGAAGACGAAGATTTGGCATTCATTGCGAAAGGATTCAAAAAATTCCTAAAATATCGAAAAGCCAATCGTTACAATAAAAGGAAACCTGGATCAAACAAACCATCTTCATCTGCTATAGAATGTTTCAACTGCCACAAAAAGGGACACATGCAGAAGGATTGTCCAGAACAAAAGAAGAAGTCAGAAAATGACAAATTCAAATATAAGAAGGACAAATCTAAGAAACGAGCTTTCTCAGTAACATGGGATGATTCAGAGTCATCTTCATCAGAAAGTGAAAGTGATTCAGAGAATGAACAAGCTAATGTTTGTTTTATGGAAACAGAAGATGAGGTACAAATTCCTACATTTGATGAATTACTTGATATTAATGCTGAATTGATAGTCAAATATAAAGACATAAAACGTCAATTAAAAGTAGTCAAAGCAAATTTAAGTAGAGCAGAGTTTGAACGAGATATGTTAAAAGATGAGAAGAAAATATTAGAAGAGGAACTTGAAAATATTCAAGAATCATCATCTAATGTTGATTCTCAAATATCTCTTTTAAGTCAAGAAATAGAAGCTCAAAAAGAGAAAAATAATGCTCTCACTACTGAAAATCATAAGCTTAAAGCAAAAGTCAAAATTCTAGACCTAGAAAAAGCTAGCTTACAAACAAAGTTTGATGACATTACTCAAAATGTTTCTAACTTTAACAAAGGTCGAGAAAATTTGACAAAAATCATTGAAAGTTCACAATCTATTTCAGACAAACAAGGATTGGGATATGACAAACAAGAAACCAAGAAACATCTTGGAAATAAAAGGAAGAAGAAAGTACAAAAAACTAAAGCTAAGAAAAATCTTAGTTTATTATATTCCAAATCAAAAGGGATTAAAGTTAAAAATATAAGAAGTGATCATGGCGGAGAGTTTGAAAATAATGAATTTGAACATTTTTGTACAAAGAAAGGTATATATCATAATTTTTCGTTTCCCAGAACTCCACAACAGAACGGAGTTGTAGAACGGAAGAACCGAACTTTACAAGAATGTGCAAGAACATTATTGAATGGAACCACCTTACCAAAACATTTTTGGGCGGAAGCTGTCGCAACTGCCTGTTATGTTTTAAATCGTGTGTCCATAAGACCTCTTACCAAAAATACTCCTTATGAATTATTTAACAAAAGGAAGCCTAAAATCTCATACTTCAAAGTTTTTGGTTCCAAGTGCTTTATTTTAAATACGAAAGACCAGCTTTGCAAATTCGATCCAAAAGCCGATGAAGGAATATTTGTCGGTTATTCGGAACGAAGTAAGGCCTATTGGATATTTAATAAACGAACCAAAACTATTGAAGAATCACTTCATGTCTCTTTTGATGAAATCTATCAGCATCCTCACACCATAACAGATGATGACGAATCAATAGTCACTGACAATCCTATCATCACAAATATTGATTCTGACTCGGAAATAATTATTGAGAATATTCCTCAAATATGTGAGTTACAATCACCACCAAGAATATTAAGAGACCATCCGGAACAAAATATAATCGGTGAAATAACATCACATGTCAGAACAAGGAGTCAACTCAATCAAATGGGTCATGTCGCTTTTCTCTCAAATATCGAACCTAAGAATCCAAAAGAAGCTGCTACAGATGATTACTGGATCATTGCCATGCAGGAAGAACTAAATCAGTTTGAGCGCAATGACGTTTGGGAACTTGTTCCAAGACCAACTGATCAGTCAGTAATTGGTACTAAATGGGTCTATAAAAATAAGGCCGACGAACAAGGAAATATCACCAAAAATAAAGCAAGGTTAGTAACACAAGGATATAATCAGGAAGAAGGTATAGATTATGAAGAAACTTTTGCACCAGTTGCTCGACTAGAAGCTATTAGAATCCTATTATCTTTTGCTTGTCACCATAATTTCAAACTTTATCAGATGGATGTCGAAAGTGCTTTTCTCAATGGATTTATCAAAGAGAATGTCTATGTCGAACAACCTCCTTTGTTCGTACATGAAAAATATCCTGACCATGTGTTCAAACTTAAGAAAGCTCTGTATGGTTTAAAACAAGCACCTCGTGCTTGGTATGAACGACTACGTAGCTATCTTATTAACTCAGGATTTCAAATAGGCAAAGTCGATCAAACTTTGTTTATTAAACATTCTCGAAAAGATATTCTAGTTACCCAGATATATGTAGACGATATCATCTTTGGTTCAACAAACGATAAACTCTGCAAGGAATTTGCAAGTATTATGACCAAAGAATTCGAAATGTCTCATATGGAAGAACTATCTTATTTTCTTGGACTTCAAATAAAGCAACTTTCAAACGGTATTTTTATCAATCAAGAAAAATACCGTGAAAACCTTATCAAACGCTTCGGATTAGAAAATACATCTGGTAAACCAACTCCTATGAGTACAACTACACATCTTGAAAAAGATGAAAGTGGTAAGAATGTTGACCAGAAATTATATCGAAGCATGATTGGTTCTCTTCTTTATCTTACAGCTAGTCGTCCAGATATAATAATGAGTGTTTGTTTATGTGCTCGTTTTCAAACCGATCCAAAGGAATCACATCTACGAGCAGTGAAACGTATAATTCGTTATCTTAATAATACCAAAGATTTCGGGCTTTTTTATCCAAAAGAATGTCCATTTGAATTAGTATCATATAGTGATGCTGATTTCGGTGGCTCACGAACGGATAGAAAAAGTACAAGTGGTACGTGCCATTTTATTGGAAAATCACTTGTCTCCTGGTTCAGTAAGAAACAGAATTGTGTTTCACTATCAACATGTGAAGCTGAATATATATCAGCAGCTCTCGCTTGTACTCAAGTACTATATATGCAACAAACACTTCAAGATTTTGATATTCATTTATCAAATTCTATTATATACTGTGATAACACCAGTGCTATAAATCTCTCTAAAAATCCAGTAAATCACTCTAGAACCAAACACATTGATATCCGTCATCATTTCCTTCGAGATAATATTGACAAAGGAAATATATGTCTTGAATATGTCCATACTGACAATCAATTAGCGGACATTTTTACTAAGCCTCTGCTCGAATCTAATTTTATTAGATTACGAAGAGAGCTTGGTTTAATTTCAAGGAAAAATCTTGACTAAGTAATTTCTAAAGAACGTCTTCTTTTTAGTTATTCTTTAACCATAACTTTTGCATAAACTGTTTTTTTTACATTAAATATAAACCACTGCTTGATTTAATGGTTAATTCTCTTTACTCATTTTTTCATTCTTTTCTTTTAGTGATCGTCCTTTCCTTTCTTATTTTATAATTTCAGTTTTAAAAGGATAGCTATTTTTAGAGTTAACATAAAATTTCTTCTTATGTTTTCTTGGTTAAAATTTTCCATTAACTCACATCCATAGGTTTATACATAAGAAACTTGTATATAAGCTTGCAAAAATTTCATATTTTGTTCATATCTAACCATAATATTCTATACAACATTCCCTATGGCTCACATTTGTGATAAATGTGCTCAAGAAACATACATTTCTATTACGAGTTCTGAGTCGGAGGAATATTATTCTCCTACAACACCAAAACAAAAACCAAGTTGTCATCATCAATGCTCTTGTATGTCTGATAAAACTCCAAATTCAAAACGAGTGAAGAGGACACTGTTCTGTTCTCCTCGTACCAAAGCACAAATCGATGAGATACACCACTATCAGAAACATCAGATAGACCTTCAGAGACAGCTCCATTATGGGCAAAGTCAACTTTATCATGAGCAACAACGGACATCGGCACGATTATCCGTTTTAGAAAAGTTGGCAACATTTTTCTGCGGTTCCAACAAGCATGACGTGCATGAACCAATGCCGTCTAGACCATCAACATCTAAAAGTCCTAACTCTTGGGATCGGAACTATGAGAAGAATGAAGGTGCTCAAAAACACTGGAGTCCATGGTCAAAACGTATTGAAGGAAACAACGATAATTCTAATGACGAACCTTCCACTTCTCATTAGATTTATATATAGTTATTATATCTTTATCTATCACTTGTGTAATAACGGTTATATTTTGTATTAAGAATGAAATATAATATATATAGGTTGATATATTATAAAAACTTGCAAAATAACATGTTATTACTCAACAGGCCAAAACCGGTCGACCGCCCCATTTATAGCCGGTCGACCGTTTGCTCCCTGGTTGAAAACGGTCGACCGGCCATATTTCTCTGGTCGACCGGTTGACGTATTTTCAGTTTTTCTATATATCTATGCGTCATTTTTCCTTCTACCCTCTTTCTCTTTTGACTCAAGCTGTTCTTTTTCCCAAAATCACAAACCCTAGTTTCCTATTTTCAATTCCCAAATCTCAAATCTTCCAACAATGGCTCCTCCTCAAAAGAAATCTAAGAAAGGAACAACCTCTGAAACTTCATCTCTGAGCATCTCCACCAAAAAGTGGCTTCAAAGTCCAATTGCTGTAACAAGATGGAATCAGATGACAAATTACAAGTTTCATCCAGGCTCTTTCATCAAATTTGATGATTTCACGGCTTATGGAGTTCGGAGGTTAGCCAATAATTCCAACATTACTCCATTTATAGATTTTTCAGAAAATAATGTGGAGATAAATCATTTGATGATCAAATTGTTTTACGCCAACATGAATCTCGATGAGTATCAACCTGATAATCCAAACGGAGTCATCTGGTCTGTGGTCTGTGGCAAGCAAATTTTTCTTACTCATGCTAGAATTGCCTCTATACTTGGTATACCAAGTCGAGGCGATGAGTTTTCATCTACCTTCTGCGAAGTCTTCACTCGAAATAGTACCAGTCATCAGTTCATAGAAGACAATAGTGATGGCACAAAGTCTATTGGACTTCGACCCACAGCCAGACTACTTCATCGTGTTTTGATGCATTCTCTTTTTCCTAGACTTGGAAATTATGATGCTGTATATAAAGAAAACTTCAAAGCTCTCTATGCTATTTATGGTGAAATCCAAATCAATTGGGTACACATGCTTTTTGATGAAATTCTCAAGGTAAATAACTCTACACGACCTCATTTCTTCTACAATGAATATATCATGCGACTTTTGTTAGCTTGTGGGGTAAATCCTCCTGATTCTGCAACCTCAAAACCAAAATGCATTGATTCCATAACCATCAAACGAAAGAAGCTTCCTCCACCTTATCTTGAGATCATGCCTTTTGAAGAATGGCAACAAAGAGGACCAAGAAAACAAAAAGCAACTTCCTCTCGTCCCCGTTCCGATGAAGTAAAACTATTAAAATCAAAATCATCCACAAAAGAATCACTTGAAACTATTGCGGTAACCAATTTTTGCTTGAATCACGTCTCAAGCGCATGGACTCTAAAATTGATAAGCGCTTCAATAAGGTCAAGTCATTCTTTGGTATGCTATGGGATGCTATATCATGTTCCACATCCACCTCTGTTCAAGCACAAGACCTAGGAAAACATCCTGCTGCTCCTGTTTTCACCTGGACATCATCTGACGAGTCTACTGGTATGAGTGGTCATGGATATGGAGAATCATCTAGAGGGAACAATGATGAGGAAGAAGAAGAAGATGATGATGATGACGACGATGATGATGATGAAGAGGAGATACGATCTGCTTCATCTTAGATTCTATTATGGTTTAGCACTTTAAAAACATTCATCGACACTTGTACTAAATAGTGTCGTTATTCTTATTTTTCGTTTGACATTATGATCTGTATTATACTCTGTTATGTTTTGGATGTGTTAATGATTTATTTTGCTATGCATATCATATTCATTCTACTATTCTAGTATCTGTTACTCCTTTTTGTCGATGACAAAGGGGGAGAAAGGGCTAACAATTGTTTGCAGGAACATACATATATAAGAACTCAAAGAGAGAGATCACATACTCAGGGGGAGATTCAGATTTGCAGATATATATTGTCATCAATCAAAAAGGGGGAGAATGTTGAGTCACAAGTTTTATGAAGGTTTTGATTTCTGACAAATAACTAAAGGCGATCGATAAAACAAGGTCATAGCTACATATGGTACTCTAGATTGTAGGTTGATTATTTGATATTATAATAGTGATAAACTTGTTAAAATCTATCCTCAAATAATCATGCATTTTCAAGGAAATCAATATATATACGAATAAATTGTAGTTGCACATTCAGTGTGCAACTTTACAGGGACCGGTCGACCGGTCACAATATATGCGGTCGACCGTTCCTGCATAATTTACACACTGAACGTGCACACATGCACATAACGTATATATATTTGAATTCCTGTCTACTGGTCACTTTTTAACCCGTCGACCGTTTTTAAACAGAAAGCAATTTTTCCAAAAGACACTTCTTTTCTCCAAAGGTTGCATCTCTTACCTTTCACCAAAGATCATATCTCTTAATGGCAACTGCTCACAAAGAGTTACAACCATTCTTATCTATATAAACTCATCTAATTCGTTGATTAAAACAACATGATTTTATATGCTTTTACTCTAATCTCTGATCTTACTTTATATATACTCCTGCATTCTAAAAGCTCTCGATTATTTATTGAATCATTGAAACTATTTCATATCTTTTGATTCAATAAGTAATATACTTTCCTTAATCTTTTCAAAACATCATTTCTCATACTTTGAGGATAAGATTATAGGAAGGGTGTACTGCTAGTGACAAATTCGTGTTTTCAAGAGCACAAGTTGTCAACAACAATTGTATTTGTTCTTTTGTTGAAGTCCTCTGTGTTGTAAGAGGCAAGTGTTGAAGTCCTCAGTGTATTAGAGGCGTGAAATCCCGTTCGATTGTTCGGGTGTTGTAAACCTGTTCCTCCGGGTGAAGCGAGGTAGTTAATAGTGAAAATCCAGATAGAAGTCTGGGACTGGACGTAGGACGGTGCTCCGAACCAGTATAAAAATCTCTGGTGTGATTTTTCTATTTTTATTTACTATGCTATTATCATCTATTTCCGCATTTATATTGTAGACCATATTACACGATCCGTGTGTACTATATTAGCACATATAATTGTATACACACCGCACTTTCATAATCTACGGGTTATTTCAAATAATATGGTTAGAGTGATTAATTTGTTTAACAAACATGCTTAATTATTTTGTTACTAAAAATATTTGATTTTTTAAAAGGAAGTCAGTTTAATTTAATTATTGGTTTAAAATAAAATCATTGGTAATTAAATTCATAAATGGGAATTTAATTGTTCGATTAGTTCAAACATTAATAAAATGCAAAATGTTTATACAAGGTTTAAATTGTGAAGAAACAAGCTGGTTTGGAAATGGGTTGCAAATGGAATAAGGTGAGTTAAGCTCACTCATCTGGTTATAATTTAAATTTAAATGGTTAAATTTAAACAATTGGTTGATTGATTTATTTGATTGGATGTGCAATATTTTATATATAGTAGTATATAATATATCTTGAATGATTGATTTCCCGCATTATATAGCGGATGAGACCCTATGCGCTACATAATAGCGGATGATATTATATTTTAATCCCATATACCGTGATATTCCACCTCGAAGTGGAATTGGTATTTTATATTGTGCTAACGTCTGTGGATGTAGGGAAACAGGTTGGAGGGATCCAACTGGATTCCTCAAAATTATTTATATTGTTTAATATTCTCTGTTATGATTATTTGATATTCTGAGATGAATAACATTAGAATATTGAATGTTATGGTTTACTTGAATATATTTCGGTACACTAAGTTATCAAAATATATAGAATTGGATTTTTGAAAATAAAAGGAAGAGAATTTGTAAGTGAAATAATTATAGAGAATTTAAATAAATTAAGAATGAACCGAATAAGAATATTAGTGGTTTTAAAATTCTAATAAATAAATTCCGTATATGAAAAGTGGATTTTGAATAAACAGGAGGATAATGAATTTTAAACTTCAGTGTCATTATTTAAAGGATTAAAGCATTAATTTTAAATTTAAGATTTAAATTATTGAAAAGAATAAAGAAGAAATTTGGAACATTTGAAATTGGTATGTTTCAGTTAAAAGATTTAAAATCAAAACGAAAGAAAAATAATAATAAAGTCTATTGATTTAAATATTTGGAAATTGAAAATTTAAAGGAGAACGTGACTATGAAGTTTATAAACCGTGTTTGTAAAAGTAACGCAATATATCAGTGGATATTTGGAAAAATAAATTCACGGTGAGAATTTATTAAAGGAATGGGAAAATTTGTTTAAAAATAAATAGTGATTTATTTTTAAAGATGGAAAGAGAAGAGTATTTCCCTGGATAGCCAAGTACGTTTTCAACGTAAATTTTTAAATATAAGTTATATTGTTTTAAAAAGCATGTTTTAGAAAATTTATTATTTCAAAATATTTAAATTCTAAAGTAAGTATTTTTAAAATTTATTTATAGTAGTAATTATTTAAAGGTGACTTGGTATTTTTTTTAAAAGAGAAGATCTAGTTTAATATTTTATAAAGTAGCCTCATTTTAAATATTCCTAATATATATATTTAATAAAGTATTGAAAGAGTTTTCAATCTAGATGTTAAAATATATTTTATAATAAAGTGGTTTAAAGTTATTTCAAAAATCTAAAGCTTTGTACTTAGTATTTTCAGTGGAAATAAATATTTGGGAATTTATTTCCATAAGAAGAGTGTGGGTTGAAAACTGTTTTCAAAAGGGGTTGAAAATGGAAATATATCTTGCGAAGATATTTTGAGGTAAAAAATAATTTTGGAAATTATTTATGATTGATGGTTGTTTGTGAATGTTAATTGATAGTTAAGTAACCGACAATCAATATTGGCCAAATGCGCTGATCGTTTCGAAGAGACCAAGATGGAGCAGTGAAGTGTAAGGGATAGTCGCTACTAATCCTGAGGATATTTCCAAAATGGATGTAGTAGGAGTAGTGCCTTCGGTTCCGTTCGAACCCAGGACGGACTTGTATGGATGAATGCTTTCGGAACATCGTCAGGTGGACGATGGGCATTCTAAGTGAAGCGATCTTAAAGGCAACGCTTAACCTCAAGCCTCATCAACCGGGAATGACTGAAAATCAGGTGTTATGCAGCAAGGCTTGGTGGGTAGTACCCATTTCGGGTAAGGTCATCCTTGTCTAGATGTCCCTTTTTATTCGGCTAAGTGGTGCGGTTGCTGATCCCAACCGTAGGGTGATCTTACTCGGGATTATCCAGTAAGGGGTAGTCCCGGGTCTTGTGTTGCAGAGGGTCGGAAGTGATCCTCTGTACAGTGATCTAGACCACGTACCGTGACAGGTGGTACCCCAGTGCCTAGTCATTAGTTGGAAATCCATTCTCCCTGCGCGCCTTTTATGAGTTTTGTTTGTATTACCCACGACCATGGCTAGTAGCTGGAATTTAATGAATGTAACAATTTCAGCAATTTTAATAAGTATTTGTAAATAGACCCTATTATAATATCAGAGAATTTTAATAAAAAGTGTTTTAGCTATCGTAAGGTAAAAACCCGACATGTTTATTTGTGGTGTAGTCCTACGAGATGCTTTTGATTTTCAAAGGATTTTGAAACTTTAATAATCAATTTGAGTGTGATTTCTCACGTTGGTATTCCAGACTGATTCGAGTGTTATTTAACTGTAATGCTCGGTTCAGACCGAGTATTATAGAATATAGGAAAGGACGTTGTGGAGCTGAGGAGACGAGCTGGACGGCGATATGTACTTCCTTACTTGATTTATATTCCGATGTGTATTCAGTTGTGTGAGGACAGGTTATGATTACTGTCCAATTGTGTGTTATGTGATTGATGCACTCTGATGATGTAATGTATAAACAGATATATTTGTTTTTGTGTAAAGATCATTTATTATCTATTACATTTTATTCCGCTGCGATGGTTAGATTCTGATGTTGTTTTCTATTTTCTTCTTCTACCTCTTCTTATTTAACCCAAATGGTTCGTATTTCCGTTCATCTTGAGTTGATTGATCTAGAATAGTATCGACTCAAGGAGTACGGATTTGCAGGTCATTACACTTCTCTTCTTTACTTCAGTTTTTTTCAAAACTTAAATTCTTTTACTTTATTTCTCTTCTCATTTCCTCTTTCTTTTTCTAAGATTTCACAAAAGAAAATTTTCAAAATTACTCCTTTTCTCCCTAAAACAAAGTATAAGCCTTTAGTACTAAGCAACATCCTCTTCATCGCTCAAGTTATCAAAAACAAGCCCAAACCCATCCCTATAGGGCACGATCGAGAGCAAGGTAAGAGGAAGAGGGGTGTCCTCGAGCTTCTAGGTGGAAGAGGAAGGGCTTTAGTTGAGTTTGAAGTAGGGAAGGTGGTGGCTTTGTGTTTAGTTTGAATTAAAGTGAGATATCTCACTTTAAATTAGTTTTGAAAATTGAGTTACATGTTGTAATAATTAGCTATTCGATTTAGTTGTTTGCATGTAGTATTGTATATGTAGTACTTGGTATTGTTATTAGTTCCTGCTTGGAAGCGGATGGCATATGTAATCCATTATGCTGCAGGTGACTAAGCAAAGGGAATCAGAGTATTCCATAGCAAATAGGTTGCTATGGAAGCATTTCGTAGAATGAAAATTTTGTAGTGGGATTCCTCGCCTTGTTGTTTTTTGTTTACATATATCATTTATTATGTAAATTTTTGTGTATATGGAAAGTAAATATTACTTATATATAGCTAACATACTTATTATTGGTTTTATTGCGACATTGAAATTCCATGCTCGCTTTTAAAAGATTAACTACTTTTTTTCAAAAAAAAATTAAAATGATTTCCAAACTTGACTTTTTTTTTCAAACCTTTTTGCAAAGTTATAAAAGTGGTTTAAAACATAGATAGACAATGGAATTTAAAAATTATTTGATTTACAAAACATGTTTTAAAAGTTACGGTCCATATAGCGATAGTCACTACGGATATAGTTTAGAAATCGATGATTTTTGTAAATTAAAAAAGGGTTGTCTATTTTAGATGTTTTGAAAAGTCATTTTAAATGTGTTTATAAGTATGTAAAAAGAAGTTGAATATTTAAATATATTTTTAAGAAATCATTTGGTTATTTAAAATAAGGGGTTTAAAATGTATAAAGGAAACTGCTCTATTTAAAAAGTAAAGTTTTGTTTAAAAGCAACCATATTTAAAAGGGATGTTTTAAATACAAGTTTCAAATTTCTTTTAAAGGGTTTTAGAAGTAATTTTATAAAGAGGAAGGAAGCATGGATTTCAAAATTATTGTTGTAATTTTCAAGACAAGAAAAAAGATCATGGATTTTAACATTTTTTTGTAGTAAATGGTTTTGGGAAATTGAAAAGGAAGTTGAATTATAACACTTTATTATTATTAAATAAGTTATTTACTTTTATAAAGGGAAGAAGCTTTAGAGTGATTTGTAATTTATCAATTTTGAAGTGTTTACTTTAATAAAGGAAAAGATGTTGCCTTTTTATTCAAACTTTGGTTTAAATAAGTGATTTTAGAAAATGCTTTTAAGAACAAGTATATTGGAACTCTCGGATCCTATGTTAATTTTTAGAATTCGAGGCACGAAATTGTTTCTATTTTGAAAGTTAGAAGTGTTGTAAGTCAAGGTTTGAGAGTTGGTAGTACCCCAAGTTGAAAGGCTTCATTATTAACTAGAGGATAGTTTAAGTTTGAAATGGAAGATTGATGCAGAGTAAATATTCGATTTTGGTTTCCATAACCAATCTTTTTAACTTAAGGTAGTATGAAATATATTATATTCATACTTAACACCAAATTACAAGGTATGGAAATTCATCTCTATCTCGAGAATTGAAAATGTATGTCGAGGAAAGGATAGTTTTCTAACTTGTTTGATTTCATTGTTAATCGAGGAATAGTGCTGTTTGAAATCAAAAAGTGGTGGTAAGTATGTTTAGTTTAGTTTCCGTGCGACTCATTTACTTACACCAAAAAGAAAGTGGTTAAATTAATGAAAGATCATTTAAGCAGGCTTATGGTTGCTAATGTGCTTAAATCATGTTTGGTTCCTATGTGAAATTTAAACTCTTGATCGATTGTTTGTTTATTTGATAGTTAATAACGACTATCAAATGTTGGCTAGTTTTAAACTATCGATTGTTGGTTCGGAGAGACGAGATCAGATAAGCATGAGTTATCCGAAAACCACTTCGAACCAGCATAAACATTCAAATTGGGACATCTTGAAGATGATGGGAATTAAAGATAGAGTTCTTCGAAGTGCAAGGAATGCTTGCTACTAATTCTGAGGGTGATTTCAAAAAGAATATACTAGAAGAAATGCCTTCAGTTTGTTCATATCCTGAACAACTTGTATGGATAAATGTTGGCATTGCAATGTTTCCTGAAGGGTTGTGTTAGCGTTCCCAAATATGGTTTGCTTAAGTAAAAGGTAATCCTTGCCTCATAAGCCTTACACCCAGAAATGAATAAAACATGGAAGATGCCACAGGGCTATGTGGGTCACACCCATTTGGGTATGGTCACCACCTTTCTAGATCACTATTTATGGATTTGATACGTGCATGAGAGCTTTTAAGGAAAAAGTTGTAAAGCAACTAGGGTGATGTCATATTCAATACTATCTAGGAAGAGGTAGCCTATTTTGACTCACAGTGGTGCAATAGGTTTGCATCCTCGGTTTATTTTATCTAGAGATGTATTATGATGGGTGGTACCACAGTAGCCTTGTCATTATATGGGACCCATTTTTCAATACATGCTTTACAGACTTCGTTGTGCCGAAATATTAGAATGTAAGATGCAAGCATTTCAACTGTGTTCTATATTTATTTTTAACTCTAAGCATTGTTATAATATCACTGGATTTCCAAGTCTTATTGTAAGGTAAAACCCGTCCTTTTGGTTATATATGGTGTGGTCTTACGAGATATATTTATTTTTGAAAGTGTTTTATAAATAAAACAATCCATATGATTTGAGTTTCTCATACTGGTTTACTAGACTGATTCGGGTGTTATTTTCTTATAATACTCTGGTCAGACCAGAGTATTTTTCCAGAGTTTGATTTGGATGCTTTGGAGCTTCAAGAGACGAGCCAGATTCAACCATGACGTATTCCCATACTTTTATTTCCATTGCATTTCTTATTTTGTATAAATTAGCAATTGTAAGGACATGCTGTTATAACTATCTACATTGATGATAGGTTAGACTCTAATTCTTGTATGAATATTAAAATTTCCTTTTGTAAAGAACATTTGGATATTATATATTACTCGTCGTGATGTGAGATTCTTTTTGTTTGCAACTAAATTGGTCACAAAAACCCAAGAATAGTTTTTGTAGAGAAGTAAGTGAAGAAAATCAAAATTAAACCAAGTAGATTAATAAGTAAGAAACAGGGAATAAATAATAATCAAAGATATGGAAATATATAGTGGTTTGGCATTGTATGCATACGTCCACTTTGAAGATTATCCTTTATTAATCACTTATAAATCTGGTTACAACAGTAGAAAATAGCAAGTACTTGATTACAATGAAGTATAGAGTAACAAGCAGCGTAAAGATCCTCAAAATGATCTGTCAAACCCACATTTATAGATGAAGACAACCAAATATCTCTCTGAAATCTTGGCTAATGGACCTTCTAAACTATATAAGCCCACCAGAGTGATCGCTAGGCCCAATTTCCAAAGAGGAGGGATCGGTACCAATCCCTCCTTTGGTCGAATTTTGGGAAGCGATCCCTATGGTGGTTTCCTTATGCAAAAATGTGTTTAGTCTCCAAATTTTATGTCATTTAGATCAGTGGAGCTTGAATTGTTGCTTGATATTTGATTCGACATGGGTTGCATGCTTCTTTCTACCAATCACTTCCTAGGGATGTATCCCGATCCCTCCATCCTTTTGACGTGCGATCCTTAGGGTAGGTCCTAAGCGTACTTATATCTTGCTCCTCAAATTCAAAATGCATTGGATTTATAGATCTTGAGATATTGATTGTTTTCCACAAGAATGCTCTAGTACCTTGAAACATGTCGATCCCTCTAGTTGAAGCCAATTTATGCTGATGCCTCTAATGTATCGATCCATATTTCATGCTTCTAACATTCTTTATTGCACATCTATCAATTCCATTCAATCGTGACTTCATATTACCATCTACACTTGACTTTTGGGCCCCCAATCACCACTCTGGAGTAATCGACCTTTATAGCAGTCGAATCTGACTTATGCAATCAGTTCAACATAGCCAGGATAAGATGCTGGATAACACTTACCTCCCTAAAGTACGTCTTATGATGAACATGAAGTGCTTTGAATCAAAGCAAGTTAGAGTCGTCGATAAGTAATCTATCCATCTTTCTAATAGTTGCTTTCCATCTGCTGAATTATCTTTCCAAGGTGCTATGTTTCTCATTGGTCGTCATGACGCTTGGTTGATTTTCAATAACATAAATTTAGGGCTATATTCCATTAATTAACATATGGAAGTTAGTTACGCAAGTCTAACTAGTTTTGGTTATTTGGTCTCACCTCGAACTTGAAGGTTTTAGGTTTGATTTCAATTTCAGTCGATTTCAGAAATTGAAATTTCAAGGTCATATACATGTACATTCATATACACATTCTTGTCATTGGTTCTTAGACGTACTTGTACGTTCATGGGTCTTACCATTTTCATTACATTTTGTATGTTCAAGTTTTTTCTCTTTCTTTTCTCCCTTTGTTTAAAAAACATTTGTAAGGATCGAAATAGGTTTAACCAACCTCTCCTCTTTCTTTTAATGTTTACAGTGGTCGGCATACTTTTAGCCGGTCCCTCTCTCTCTTATTTTTCTTTTACACACTTGTTTATTGGGATCGATAATTTCCTAGTCAACTCCTTTCTATTTTTTATGACCTCAAAGACACGTGCTGATCCCTAGTTCCCATATATCTTATGCCGATAGTCGGCCGTAAAGCTTTCACAACCGATCAATCTCTTCGCCAATTGAGATGGTTAACGATGACGGTCACTCTGGTTGGAATCCAAAATCTCGTCATTTAACTTCATTCTCTTATTTAGGTTATTTATTTCTATTATACACTAACTACCCCGCACTAGCTCTCACTTTGCATGAGGTGAACAGGTAATTTTTATAATCTTGATTATCTACTGAGTATAGTTAATATGGACTTCAGATGTTTAGAGCGTTTATCTACATTGTCTACTGGACTGGCCCCATAACATAGCGATCCTTAAGCAAAATTGAGCTCTGAAACTATATCTGGCAAGCTTTTTCCTATTCATCATCCCGAGCAAACGAAAGTCTCTAGCCCATCAGTCAACCTTTTTTCAAATGTTCCCATCCTTCCGATGGAGGATGTAAGTCCTACGCCTGATGCAGTAGAAGGCGCCATTCCCTTAGATAACCCGGTAGATTCTCAAGCCTCCCAAATTGGTGAAGCTACCCTTCACAAGCTGCGTTCTATACACGTAATTCCATTTGAAGACGTCCTAGTTCCTTTGATAAAGATAGGCCTCACTTGCCTCCAGAGGGGTACAACACATGCAACAAATTCATGCGTTGGGCTGGATGCGTGCCTCTTTTCAATTCATTCATGCGGAAAATGTTAAGATATCTTGGAATAACTCCCACTCAACTTCGCCCGAATAGCTACGCCTTCCTTCGTGGAACTTTTCTACTGTTCATGAGCATTCTGTTCCGCCCTCCAACTCCTGAGGACATAAGGTTCATTTATAACTTTAAACGACGGTCAAGAAGTCCTTATGTTTTTCTTGAGCCTTTACCCAACTGCCAAGTCTTAACCGGTGCCTGGAATTAACTTTCTCTTTTCAAACATGCATGGTTCTACGTTCGGTATTTGCCTGGCTTCACAAGGCGATGGTCGGAAGGATGTAAGTCCCGTCTTTACTTTATTCTTAAGTCCATTAATCCAAGTCATTTTTTTGAATCAACTAACATCTTGAATCAACCACACGCATTTCACCAATCTTTCACATAATGGTTACTTATATATTCTCGTTTGGTGCAGGTGTAATGACTCGATCTTGCTTTTGATCGTCTAAGGGGGCTCTTCGACGCATTATGGATCCAACTGCGGCTTAGAATCTAGCAGGAGTAGGGAAAGAGATGATGGATGGGAAAAAAGCCATTGTTCAAGTGTATCTTCTTCTTCCAAGCGTAAGTCCAGTCTCAATCATTCCACCTGGGAGACCAGCCCAATCTTCCTATTTATAGTGGAGATCAAACTTCCTTTCGTGGACCTCAAATTGCCATATCACGCGAGCATCACTCTAGTTCTTCTAGCTCTTGGCAATCTCGCGACCGCAGATTGAACAAACATCCAATTTCCACTTTCGATCCATCCTTGCCAACCGTTGTTCTTGATACTTCAACAGTGGATAAATTTTCCAAACTTAAGGCCAGTTTCCCAAAAATCTATTCTTACGGGCTTAAATTTCTTCCCACAATTCATATGATTACGGGGCACGCCAAAGCAAGCTTTCTCACATGTGTTAACGACAATTTCATGCAGCATGAGTCATTCCAGCACATAGCGGAAGAAATATCCGAGGTGTCAATCAGGTGACAATATGAAATAAATCGTCTCATGCTAGAGACAATCCATGATAAAGATATTATCAAGCATCAAGATAGTGAGATATCAGAGTTTACAACCAAACTTGCCGAGGCAGAAAAAATTGCCAAGGAAACATCAAAGGCAGTGAATTGTTTGGAAGCTGCCCATAAGAAAGAACTCTATGCTTCCCCCAATCGCAGCAGTGCACTCGCTTTAGAAAAGGATTCCTTGCAAAAGGAGAAAGATATCTTTGCTCGCCGCGTTGAGGAGCTTGAAGAGCTTCTTAGGAAAGAAAGAGAAGAGAAGATTGATGCTCAGGAAGAATCATAGAGGTATTGCGAGGAGGCTATTGAAGCTAGGAGTATGAAAATCAAAATTGACTTGTAATTTGCCAAAATAAAATCTCTTAAAGAAGAGGCATGAGGGGAAGGATGCAAGGATATGATGGAACAAATTGAAGTCTAGGTGGATGATGACAATGAGTCCGATCAGAATGAAATTAAGGACATGTTTGATCCACTGATCATCGAATACAATGCTAAAATCCTCATCCACCGTGAATTGAGTTTTCTTGGCAAAGGTTATCTTAACACACTCACTGAATCTTAGGAGTATATCGTCGAGATGAAAAAGAGGGAGCTAGGTGGAGCCCAGTTAGATACAAAGAAATTGGTATGGGAGATCTTTCGTGGAAATGAACCCCTAGACCTTACCGCTACGAGACTCCAATATTTTGACATTTTAGTGCCTTCCGATAAACGAAAAAATAATGTTGAATCCTTGGAGTCTGATCCTAAGGGCACCTCTTCTTTTAAAGTGGCTAGAGCGCAGATTTCTTTTGGCTTAGGACAAGACTTGAGCTACGATCCAGATAAACCCGGTTACCAATCTAAAGTGCTGGTCCCTATTCTAGAAGGGGACTTCGACGACAACCGAGAGCCAGCCGGATACAGGTATTCCACTTTACTCTCCAATTTTTGAGAGGTTGCGTTCTTCATGCCCATTGGTTTTAGACTTATCTCATTGTTTTCAAAAATCTTCAGGTCTTTCGGATCTCGATCAATCCTCTAAAAGTGACGTTGCCATGGAGCAATAAGGGAAATCAACAGAGATTCCGACGGCCACCGATGTTCCGTGGGCCGATGCTTAAGTCATCCGAGCACTCGACGATGATAAGGCTTAGGATCCACTATCGGAGGATGATGTAGGATCATTTCACCCTAGAGGGAGGTTGAATAGGGTAACACTAATAATAATAAAAATTAATGTGAAAATAAAAACAATAAGAGAAAGTAATGCAGTAGAGATCATGCACAGATTTACCCAGCTTCGGCAATAACCTGCCTACGTGCTGCCCCTAAGGTTTCTACTAGAAATTAAGTAGGCAGACGCTTACACACGTAAACTTGCGACACCCGCTACTTGACTAACCTAACTCTACGCTCCAAAACCTTACCACAACTCAACCACTGAGTAGCGAATTCTCAAACTATGCCCCGTAGTTTGTACCTAGTCACACGACTAGAAAGTTACACAATTAAAAAGAAAATTACAAATGAAAAATAAATAAACTACTATATTAAAATTCAAGCCCAAATTAGAATTAACTAGAACCGATACAATATAGTAAATAATAGAAGATGTCTCTTTTCTTTGTTATGAAGCCGCCTCTTATTCTCTTCGTTCTGGAAATTTAGGGGTTTTCTAAATAGAAGGCAGCTTAATTATCGATCGATTAAAGTGATTATTATGCTTTGATTGGCATCGTCAATCAACTCATTGGCTGATGATTTCTCACGGTCACTTTTATGTTGAGTTCGAATACTGCTATACGATTTTCCCTTTTTGATTTGTGATTACGCCTGACTCAATTTGCTTTCAAACTCGATACGAGTTCTAGATTGGTGCTTGCTCTATAATTTTACTTGAACTGGAATGAGTTTATCACTGATGATATAATTGGGTTATATAGGGATGAAAACCTCTAAATATACGTTCATATTTCGATTTGAATTTTTCAAATAATTTTGTTTGGCCACTGATTCTTGATCGAACGATGTGATGGAAGTTGGCTTGTTCATTACTTGACGTTGTTTGATTTTCTATGAGTCGGTTTCCTTCTTTTTCCTATGACTTCAGTTCTTTGAATTTTTTGAAATAATTGACTTTGTTAATTCATCTTTCATCTGCAGGTTCCATTCTTTTCTAGCTTTGACTTGATGACTTCAACCAAACTGCTACCTTGTTCATTTCTTTGTGTCATTTGATGCCACTATAGTCTTGTATTTCTTTTGATTCATACTTGCTGTCACACACACTGTCACATCACTGTCCTTGTACTTGTTCGAACTAAACTATTGTTCATCATGTTCATGCCTGAACTAATATCTATTATGTTGATATGGTCTTTGCATTGAGTTGAATTTGAAGTATTGTCTTCGAATGTATGTTGTATCCATGTTCAAAATTACTATGCTTTTGTCCGCTGTTGTATTTTTGAGTGCTCTGTTTCATATGTATAGAAATGATGCCACTTGCTTCGAGTTTTATATCCATTTCCATGTATGCTTCTCTAGTTTTTGTTCATCTGGATAGTTGCATTCATGTTGACTTTGATTTGGCACTTAACGTTGCATTGTGTTGTATGTGTGTTCGAGTGGTTCATGTTGCACTGGCTTGTTTCACTTGATTTTCTGTGTTTATTTTGTCTTAACCCATTGGCCTGTTGTGTTCATGTATGATCTGAGTTGATCTTCATGTTGTATGCATGTGTTCTTGTTCCTTGTGTTCATATTGTAACTGTTATGTGTCACCATGATGTCTGTGTTGTGGTTGAGTCCATTATGGTTCGGACATGTTTGGAGTCAAACTTTGTACATATGTTGATGTAGTCCTTGTGCTGTCTAGAATATTGATGTTTGATCCGAGCTTTAATGAGTTCATGTATACATTAGTTTGTGATCTGGTGGACCTGGTTGCATGAGTCCGGTCATGTTTCACTTTGATTTAAATGTCTGGTTGCTGTCATGTTGCACTTGCATCCATTTAATATGTCTCTCCATGTATACACATATATACATACATGTATGTATATACGTGTGTGATGGCTATGCTTTCTTATTTACTGCTTATGACCATTTTCATTGTTGAGTCTCCTCACTTTGTTTATATGCACATGAACTTGGTTGATTGGCCTGATTTTTTTGGGTTTGGTTTTGATTCATATTTTGGATTTGCACCTATGTTGAATCCAGCTGATGGCTCGGGTTTGACCTTGTGCTCTCCTATCCTTGTAGTTTTCACATGCAAGTGTATATCGTTGTGCACGACCTTGTGACATGTACGACGATATACTGTGCATGTTACAAGCAATTCATGTAAGATGAATTCAAAAGAAAAATGATGACGAACAACCCAAATAAATGAGGCAAATGATATTTTCAAACACACATTTCATTGTACGCGAAAAAATATTTCTTTTTCAATTTTACTGCTTCACTGTTTTTTTGCAAATAATTCAGATGCAGGATACAAGCTAGAATAGAGTTGAAGATCAAATACGAGTGATGAGTGAATGTAGTGAGGTGAAAATTGTATGTAAAAATTGTTGTATTGTAGTATGAAATTGTATTGGAATTGAAAAAGTGTAAATGTAGTGAAAGCTCAAATTTGTACTATTTGAATTTGTAATAAAATATTTGTTTGAATAATATATTGTTTGAATATAAATTCTAAGTTATTTATTTTATTCAGCAAATATTTGTTTAATTATGTGAAAAATAAAATAGTACAATAACAAATACATTTAAATGAATATATATATATGTTTATTATTATCAAACAAAAATCATAGTCTATTGTATTCTATAATCTCCCCTTTTTGATGATAACAAACATATATTAAGATTTTCACTATATTAAATGTATTTGTTTTTGATGAATTCCATTTGCTCTTCCTATTTGAATGCTCCCCTTACAAAAAAGCTCTACCTTCACATATGCATGGGAGTAAATAAAAAATATGCAAATGAACCTAGATGGAAATATGCAAATAAAAAATATGACTTGACTTATTTGTCAAAATCTTAACTTCTCTCTCCCCCTTTTGTTATTAGCAAAGAGTAATAGTGTTAGAAAAATAGAGATAAAGTGATTAACATTAATACAACATTAATACCTAATCGAGTATAAATATTAAATTTCAATAAAAAATCAAAAATAATCATAAATACTCTGTTAGGCGCATATTCCACCTTAGGGTGATGGGGGTGATGTCGGTATATAAAACCATATAATTGTATCTATTTGTGGTATATTTATGATAGGAATTTGAATGCTTACTAATCATGCATAACCATTAGGACTTTTAAATGAGATTAGTAGTATTCCCAATTTTTTTTAAATGAATTTCAAGTATCTTCTAACCACACTTAATTGTAAGGACTTTTAAATGGGATTAGAATCAACTCATCTATTTAATAATCAATTTTGATATGTGTTCCATACACGCATAACCGTGAGGACTTTTAAATGAGCATGAAAGCACATAATCAAAAATTCCAAGTAATTCACCCATGCATAACCGTGAGGACATTTAAATGAGAGTGAATACTTTGGATAATTTTATTGCTAATTAACTTTAAAAAATGAACAATTTCCTGTTTAAATACCACATTGTGACATACTATATTGGATTTTGATTAGTGATGGTCACTAGAAATATGATAGACACAGAGATGGTCCTGGAATTTTTACCAACCAAGGTTATTACAAATTTTGTTTAAATTTTTAAAGAAATTTACTAAATATACTGTCTTAAGTCATAATATATGATTAATATCAACACTCATCACTTTTCAGTCACTATTTATCTTTTCGATAATTAGTAGGGAGTCAGATTAGTTAATGTATTTATTTAAGATTAAATCCAAATATAAAATTAAATTTCTAAAATGCCCAATCTAAAACAGAAACTATTTTCTAAAATAGGTTTTATTGGACAAAAAAGGTCAGCCAATTGAAAATCAATTAGAATGAAAATTATTGAGATAATTTCTTTGGAAATGTGATACAACTAATGAATGACCCTACATAAAACACATTCCACTAGTAATTTTTCTATCAACTAGGCTACCAGTATAGTCTGTATCTTAATTCCCCTTTGACTTAAGGTTATCATTAGATAGATATCATAGAACAAACCATGAAGAATGCAACAAATACCTTATAATCATTTTACAGCTTTTAAAATGTTATTCCCTAAGGATTTGATTGAAAACGTGCACATAAACAACTAGTGAACATAGTGTCAGGTCTAGAAGCGGTAAGATAAAAAAAAAATCCACGTGTACCTAGAGTAATCATCAACCAATACAAAATCTCTTACCACCTAAACTTGCTATATCGTTAGTCCAAACAAAACTATATGAACTAGTTCAAGAATGAAAAGATGATTGGTCAACTTTTTTTTGCACAAATCAGAATCTAAATATTCATTTCCTTATCACATAACTGGCTGATTTAAATCAGATTATGGTGCAGATTTTCAACATATAATATATCATCCAAGATAAATGTACAGTTACCTATTTTACCTTTACCGATAATATTTCATTTACCTTTGTTGCCCATTGTGACTCTGCTACAATTGTACTACTCTAGGCTAAGGAAACTTTGGTTTGTCACCCGTCGTGTGCCAGGAACAGTCAAAATCCATGCATCACTCTTGTTGTTTCTTAGCCTGTCACCACTCCTACGCGAGAAAAGATTTTTGTGACCTATTTGTTTTTATAGGTCCATGATTGTTAGTAACCAATGATTTTGAAAAATAAGTTTGGGTAGACCCAAGACAACCTATGTTAGTTCCTTTTTGCACCCAGATTTGTTTAATTCTAAGGGATTTTACATTCGTGCCTTTGAGAATCCAAATTGGAATGATTTTCACATATTTAGGTCTATACCAACAATTGTTGTGATTGTGTCCAATTTTTCCACAAATCATGCACTTGGAGTTGACTTTATTAATTTCGCTTCTAACACGTTCAGATTTAGTATACCCAAGTCCTTGTCTAACAGTATTGACAGATTGTTTCCGTAAAAGCATATTTAGTGATTTTTCTCCTTTAGAGAATTTCCCTAATGTTGTAGACAATTGTTGGACTTGCGTTTTGAGAAATTCATTTTCAGACAATATCAGAGTGCACTTTTTAATAGAATTTCTCTCCTAGTATTTTCACTTTCTTTCAAAATCAGAATTTCATTTTCAAGTTATTTAATTTTAATTTTTGATTTTTTAATCTCTTCTTCAAATGATGGGCACTTATCACACTTAGGGTGTTGAGGCTTAGTTTTGATTCATGACACAGAGCTTTCATCTACAACGCATAGATTTGACGACTGCTACAAAAAGATAATATATACTACAATGAGATGAGACTTCAAAACTGGTGCATCAATTTTATATTTTGATTGTTTGAGTCTTAGATCAATATTGTTAAAATCTCTCCTCGGCTAAAAGTATATATATTAGGTTATATAAGCATATAATTAATAAAAGTTTAAAAGTAATATATGTATATATATACATACAAAACTGTGCATATTACACAAATTATACCAGGTCAGTCACTGACCCTGTAGGCCCAGTCGACTGACACTGGATAAAATGTGTAACATGCACAGTGCGTGTATATTTTGAATTTGAATTTTTAAATTCATTTGAAAATTCAGTCGACTGACCCTGTGGTCCAGTCGACTGAACAGGGTCAGTCGACTGAATTTCTACAACAGCAATATTTTTGAAAAGACACAACTTTTGTGAAGGGTTGCGAACATTCAACGAATGGATTCAGGTGCAACACTTCGATCGAAACTCTTCACCAAAAGTTGTAGCTTTCTAACACTTATAAATACAAACTCCAAACTCATTTCAATTTACCGAATTACAATCGATTTCTCTTATTCTCTGATCTAACTTTCTGAAATCTATTTGCAATCATATTCTCGATTATTCTGCATAAAAGAAATTTAAACCTTTCTATTCTTCATATACTTCAAATTTAAACATTTATACTCGAGGAGAAGATTATAGGAAGGGTGCACTATAAGTGACAAATCATTGTTATCAGAACACATCGGTTAGACTATTTTCTATAAGTTGTTAAAGTACTGTTCTGCTGCTCAGGCTAGTAAAGTCCTCTTCGGCTATTGAGGCGAAATCCTGTTCTGCTGCTCAGGTCCCTGTTCGGCTGCTCAGGGGGTGTATAGACCTGTTCCTCCGGGTTAAGTGAGGGTTGTTGTTTAGTGAAATTCCGAAAGGAGTCTGGGACTGGACGTAGGACGACGCTCCGAACTAGTATAAAAATATGTAGTGTCGTTTTACTATACTGCTTTTATATTCCACGCTATTTACAATATTAATATCATCACCATACTCTGTATTATCATATATCCATATTACACGATCCATACTGCACTTTCATTTGGTATCAAAGCAAGGTTATCTTATAACCATTACACAGTTACCTGATATCTTGTTAATATGGAAAACAACACCAAAACTGTCACTAACACTAGTTTTATTGAAGGTCAATCCAATGCACGACCTCCATTTTTTAATGGTTTGAACTATAATTATTGGTCTACATGTATGAGAATCTATATGCAATCAAATGGTTTTGAGTCATGGAATATCACACAGAATGAATACACTCTTCCTACTGGAGAATATTCCACTTGGTCAAACACACAAAAATTAGATGCTACTGTCAATGATAAAGCTATGAGCATGTTATTTCGTGCACTATATAGAAATGAATTTAATCATGTTAGCATGTGACAAACTACTTATGAAATAAGGAGAACACTTAAAATCACTCATGAAGGAACTAACAAAGTCAAACAAAGCACAATTTCCATACTCAAAAATCAATTTCAAAACTTTAGAATGAAACAAGATGAATCCATAAATGATTTGTAGTTTAGATTTCAAGGTATCTATCATTCACTATTAGGATTAGGAGAAAATTACACTGATTTTGATATTGTATCAAAAAATTTAAACTCTTTAACGGATGAATGGGAAAGAAAAGTCTTGGCTATTGAAGAAGCTAATGACCTCTCTACCATAAAACCTAAAGAGTTAATCGAAAATCTAATGTCCTATGAAGTGAATTTGCAGGCTAAAAGAGTTCAGGCTCAAGATAAAATGAATATAGCATTTTATGCAAAACAAGAAGAATTAGATTCAGACAAAGACGATCTAGCCTTTATTGCCAAGAACTTCAAGAAAATTTTGAAATACAGAAAAGGAAATAGAAACAATGGAAAGAGAAATTCAATCAGCAATAAACCACCGTCTTTATTAGCTATGGAATGTTATAACTATCACAAAAAGGGGCACATGCAGAAAGATTGTCCAGATCAAAAGAAAGAACATCGAAATAAAAGGAAGGACAAATTAAAAAGAAAAGATTTTTCAATCACTTGGGATGATTCAGATTCCTCATCATCTTCTTCAGGAAGTGAAAGCGATAATGAACAAGCTAACGTATGTTTTATGGCTAAAGCTAATGAGGTTAGTGATTTTACTTTTGATGATATGATAGAAATAAACTCTGAATTATTAGACATTTTAAAAAGTCTTAAAAAGAAATATAAAGAAGCTGTAGAAAATCAGAAAAAGGCTGAATTCAAAAGAGATATGCTCTAAGATGAGAAGAAAATATTGGAAGAAGAACTTGAGAAAACTCAAGAATCTCTCTCTAATGTTAATTCTCAACTTATATTATTAAGTCGAGAAATTGAAACTCAAAAAGAAAAGAATGATATTCTTGTTTTTGAGAATCATGTTTTAAAAACTAATATTAAAATGGTAGAACTAGAAAATTCAAGTCTAAAGACTAAACTAGATGGAGTAACGAAGAATGTTTCAAATTTTAATAAAGACAGAGAAAATTTATCTCGAATTATTGAGAATTCACAATCTGTTAATAATAAACACTATTTAGGATATAAGAAGGTAGTTAAAAGTCTCAAGCTAGTAATTTGAACAAAGTTAAATCTAATAAAGTATCCATGTCTTTAAATAGACCTAAAACCATAAGTATATGGATACCTAAAACTAATAACAAACTAATAAGAAAGAAATATATTAGTTCATTCATAGAAGATTTATATAATAACAAAAATTATATTTATAAAAGGGATATTAAACCCTCTTGGGTTTGGTTTCCTAAGATCTAACTCTTAGGACCCTATTAAAAGGTGGGTACCAACGATAATCTCATATTTTGCAGGTCCCACTCAAGAAAAGAGGAAAATGGATACTCGACAGTGGTTGCTCAAAACATATGACAGGAGATAAGGACGTGTTGATAAATATTACATAGTCAAATGGAGGTTCTGTCACTTTTGGAGACAACTCCAAGGGATATATCATCGGCAAAGGCGATGTGAGCAATTATCGTACATCTAATTTACCTCTTATTACAAATATTTTATTAGTTAAGAATTTAAAACATAACTTATTAAGTATAAGTCAACTATGCGATAAAGGTTTTAAAATTTCATTTTCTGAAAATAAGTGTAGTATTCTTGATCAGAATCAAAATCTTATTTTCGAAGGAAATAGAGATAAAAATATTTATGTTTTAAATATGAAAGTTAACCATGATTCAGATTTATGTTTAATAGCTAAAGAAAATGATCCATGGATATGGCATAAACGATTTTGTCATATCAATTTCAAAAAAATAAACAAAATTTCTAAAAATAATCTTGTAAAAGGATTACCTAATATGAATTTTAAAGTTAATAATATATGTGACTCATGTCAATTAGGTAAACTAACCAAATCCTCATTTAAATCAAAAAAAATTATTTTGACGTTACAACCGCTCAAATTACTTCATATGGATTTATTTGGCCCTACCCAAATTCAATCCATAAATCATAATAAATACGTATTTGTAATAGTTGATGATTTTTCTAGATATACGTGGACTATTTTTATGAAAAATAAAAGTGATACTTTTGAAAATTTCAAAACTTTTGTTAAACAAATTCAAAACTTAAAAGGTATTAAAATTAAAACTATTAGAAGTGATCACGGAGGAGAATTCGAAAATATACAATTTGATAACTATTGTAAAAAGAAAGGAATTTTTCATAATTTTTCATTTCCTAGAACTCCACAACAAAATGGAGTTGTAGAACGAAAGAATAGGACTCTACAAGAATGTGCAAAGACTTTATTAAATGAAAGCATGTTGCCAAATCAATTTTGGGCAGAAGCTGTAGCAACTGCTTGTTATGTTTTGAATCGTGTTTCTATTAGACCTCTTACCAAAAATACTCCTTACGAACTTTTTAACGGTAGAAAACCAAACATATCTTATTTTAAAATATTTGAATCAAAATGCTTTATTTTAAATACTAAAGATCAGCTTGGAAAATTCAATTCAAAAAATGACGAAAGAATATTTCTTGGGTATTCAATTAGAAGTAAAGCTTATCGAATTTTTAATAAACGAACAAATTCTATAGAAGAATCACTCCATGTATCTTTTGATGAAAATACTTCTACTAAAATTAATAACCATGACTTACTCAATAAAACAAAAATAATTATAAACAATTCAAACGGTGATGACGATATCATTTTGTCTAGAGAAGATGAAAACATCGTTTATAATTTAGAAAATATAAATACTACTAATACAATAAGATCTCCGCGATGAGTTTTACGAAATCATCCTATAGAAAATATAATTGGAAAAATAAATTCGAATGCTCGAACTAGAAGTCAATTAAACTTAATGAGTAATGTAGAATTTATATCTACTATAGAACCTAAAAACACTAAAGAAGCATCATCCGACGAAAATTGGATTATCGCTATGGAAGAAGAATTAAATCAGTTTGAACGAATGAAATTTGGGAACTTGTTCCTAGACCAACCGATCAGACAGTTATAGGAACTAAATGGGTTTATAAAAATAAAGCAGACGAATTAGGAAATATAACTAGAAATAAAGCAAGACTAGTAGCACAAGGATATAACCAAGAAGAAGGAATAGACTGTGAAGAAACGTTTTCTGCGGTTGCTAGACTAGAAGCAATACGAATCTTATTGACATATGCGTGTTTTAACAATTTTAAACTTTATCAAATGGATGTTAAAAGTGCACTGTAAATGGTTATATTAAAGAAAATGTCTATGTTGAACAATCTCCCCTATTTATTCATGAAAAATATCCAGATCATGTATATAAACTTAAGAAAGCTTTATATGGATTAAAACAAGCACCACGTGCTTGGTATGAACGTCTAAAAAGCTATTTAATTAATTCTAGATTTGAAATAGGAAAAGTAGATCAAACACTATTTATAAAACAATCTAAAAATGATATATTAGTAGTTCAAATATATGTCGATAACATTATATTTGGCTCAACTAATAATGAATTATGTAAAGAATTTTTGGAAATAATGATAAAGAATTTGAAATGTCTCATACGGGAGAATTATCATATTTTTTAGGACTACAAATTAAACAAGTTTCGAATGGAATATTTATTAATCAAGAAAAATACTGTAATAATCTTATTAAACATTTTGGAATGGAAAACACTTCTTTCAAACAAACTCCTATGAGTACAACAACACATCTTGACAAAGATGAAAACGGCAAAAGTGTAGACCAAAAATTATACCGTAGTATGATAGGATCATTACTATATTTAACAGCAAGTAGATCAAATATCATGATGAGTGTATGTTTATGCGCTCGATTTCAAGCAGACCCGAAAGAATCACATCTACGTGATGTAAAACGAATGCTACGTTATCTTAGTAAAACTACAAATTTCGAACTATTCTATCCAAAAGACCGTTCATTCGAATTAGTATCGTACAGCGATGCTGATTTCAGAGGATCACGAACAGATAGAAAAAGCACAAGTGGTACGTGTCATTTCATCGGTAAATCGTTAATTTCATGGTTCAGTAAGAAACAAAACACTGTCTCATTATCAACTTGTGAAGCGGAATATATTTCTACAGCACTAGCTTGCGCACAAGTGATTTATATGCAACAGACACTTAAAGATTTTGGAATAAATCTATCAAAATCAACAATTTACTGTGATAATTCTAGTGCAATAAATTTATCTAAAAATCCTGTAAATCACTCGAGAACTAAATATATAGATATTAAACATCACTTTTTACGCGATAATATAGAAAAAGATATAATAAATCTAGACTACGTACCTTCTGAAAATCAGTTAGCAGATATCTTTACTAAACCATTATTAGAAAACACGTTTATAAAATTGCGACGTGAACTCGGGATAATTTCAAGTAAAGATGTATAAATAAAAATACAAAAATTTTAACCAAAAGGTCATAAAATAAAATAAAAATTCAAAAATTTCAAAATTCTAACCATGCTGAGACTCAAACTCGTGACCTGTTATGAATAACCCTAGCGTCTTAACCACTTGAGCTATTAATGTTTTCTGTTTTAGTCTCTTATGGCCATATTATTGAATAATTACGTATATTTTATACTACTCTATATGTAACAATTATCTTTGTACTACCGTATTACTGTATATAAACTTTATACTTAGTATAACTGCTCAAATAACCATAGCCAAACAGAATTCCACTGACTATACATACATTTAGCCTAAAATTAATTAGATTCATTAATCCACATCCTATTTTTTTCTACATATACAACTATAAATAGCAACATTCTCCTACTACTAAGCACTAAAAAAAATTACATTTCTCCATTCGCTGAAATATAAAATCCATCAACTTCATCCTTTACAAAAAATGTCATCATCATCCACTACCGATTCTATTGAAATCCTTGCCGCACCAAACTCACCAAAAACACCAAGGTTCGCCATCATCAACTTACCATTACGGATACACACCTGAAAAGAAAAAAGGGATAAAGACCATTGACATCTCACCAAATACAAAACAGAAAATAGACGATCTCCGTCATTATCAACAAGAATCTCTTATGCTTCAACGTGAAATGTATTATGAGCAGAAAATTAATTCCAGACGTATTGATATAATCGAACATGTTGCAATGAAATTTTGCGGGGCTTCGTCACACCCAATTGACGAAAATGTTGTTTCACCGATTCGACGACCTTCGACTTGATCTCCTATGCGACCTCCATACTCTTCAAACTCATGGGATCGCAACGAAGCATCGAACATTCGTCGGAAACAGCTAAAAGACTTCAAGACACCAAGCCCAAACAAGTATTTTTTTTAATCTTCTTCGTTGTATGCTTAATAAATTTCTTTTACTATGTACGTTTATGTATCTTTACACTAAAACTATTCCACGTCTAATAAACAAACATTTTAAAAATTAAATATATTCACATCAAACTATAAATTAAAATTATATTGGTAAAATAAATAGAATATACACACTTTCATTATAAAACAAATTTATTATTCAAGATTTGTACAGGTTAGTCGACTGGTGCAGGCACCTAGTCGACTGGACCAGTAGATTGCGAATACTGAATCTTTTGCATCAGTCGACTGAGTGCCTGCATCAGTAGACAGACGCTGAAATTTTGAAATATATAAAATTGCCAATCGACTAATGCAGGCCATCAGTCGACTGGAACAGAAGGACAAAAATTAAACATCCTTCAGCTTCAGTCGACTGAAGGCCTGCACTAGTCGACTGAGCCGTAGATCTGAAAGGATATTAACCTTTCCACCTACTCTTTCACCCCTCTTTATATTCACTTTACTCTTTTCCTCTTCTTCCCACTTCAGTTTTTAAACTACTCCAAACCCTAAGCTTTACAAAACTCAAAATTTTCTTTTTCAAATCAAAATTAAATAGTACCAAAACGAAAAGGCCAAGCCTCCTCCTCATCTCAACCACCCTCAACTGAACAAATTCATCATTGGTTGTTTGACGACACCGTAATAAAGCGATGGAGAAGGATGTAAGATTCTAGAATTTTCGAAGGTTCATTCGTCAACTTTCCTGATTTCTCACCTTATCATATTCAAGAGTTAGCACGCCGTAGCAATTTGGAATCATTAATTGATATTAAGGACAATAAACACAAAATTAACCAAATTATGGTTAAATTATTCTTTGCTAATCTCAATTTGGGTCATCAAGATGTTCCGAACTAAGAAGATTGCATATGGAGCCTAATATGTTGTGAGCTCGTCTTCTTTTCTTTGGATCATATGGCTCATATACTAAAACATACAATGATGGAGTTGATTTGTCTACTATTGATGTCGATTTGGTGGTTAGAGACCGTGTTAGCCATTTATTTCTTGAAGACGATTTACGTCAATAAAATCAATGTCATTACGACCAAAAGTCCAAATAATTCATCGTGCCTTAGTGAAAACCGTAACTCCTTGAGCCGAGAGTTATGAACTTGTCTATGAGCATAATTTTAGAGCCTTGTATGCTATATTTAGAAACATCAAAATCAATTGGCTGCGTTTAATACTTGACGACCTTTTAAGTTTTAACAAAGGAAAAATGAATATAATTTATTATGGAGAATACGTTATGCGCCTACTCAAAGCTTGTGAAGTTCCAGAACCGGATTCACCAATTTCTATAGTTGGATGTTTAAATGCTCGGACACTAGCTTTAATGAAGTTACCTGTTGCCCGACCACCTTCTATAATTTCCTTTGAAGAATGGACACAACGTCAAACATCTCAAGTTCAAGCACAACAAGGCGAGTCCTCTTAACGACCATCTCGTCAAACTTCCACTCGATATCAACAAGAAGAAATTATAATTCCGGAAGAAGGACTTCAACCTCGTGCTGCCATCAATGTCATGTGCCGTAATCAACAAATCCTTCAATCTAACATTCAAAAAGTGGATAAGAAGCTCAATAAAGTAAAAGGATTTTTCACAAAATTGTGGCTAGCAATATTATGCTCTTACGGTTTTTCTACATCTACTTTAGGTGATCCGGGAAAGCAACCCGTATTCATATTGTTTTCTACTTCTTCTTCTGAAGATGATCAAGCTACTACTGATGAAGGAGTTGATAGAAATGAAGGATATGGTGGAAGGGGTAAGGGTCCAATGGTGTAAGAAGTTTAATCTATTTCTTTCTTTTTTAACTCAAGACAATTGTTTAAATTAATATGGCTTGTACTTAAGTAGCCATTCTAGTTTGTTTTGCTTTTAAAACATTATTGTCTATGGATATTAGAATGTGCGAGTGTTTGTTTCATTTTATATTATCTCTCACATTACAATATCATATTGCTTATTCCTTTTTGTCGATGTCAAAGGGGGAGAAATATTATTGCTACTAATATTAATCCAGGATAAGCAACGTCAGAGATTCAGGGGGAGTAAGTATTTATATTGTTATATATATATATATATACAGTCGAAATATACATCTATTTTTCAGGTTGTCATCAATCAAAAAGGGGGAGAATGTTGAGACTTGGTTTTGATTCATGACACAGAGCTTTCATCTACAATGCATAGATTTTATGACTGCTACAAAAAGATAATATATACTACAAGGAGACAAGACTTCAAAACTGGTGCATCAATTTTATATTTTGATTGTTTGAGTCTTAGATCAATATTGTTAAAATCTCTCCTCGGCTAAAAGTATATATATTAGGTTATATAATCATAAATTAATAAAAGTTTAAAAGTAATATATATATATATATATACACAAAACTGTGCATATTGCACAAATTATACATTGTCAGTCGACTGACCATGTAGGCCCAGTCGACTGACACTGGGTAAAATGTGTAACATGCATAGTGCGCTTTTATTTTGAATTTTGAATTTTTAAATTCGTTTGAATATTCATTTGACCGACCCTGTAATACAGTCAACTGAATTTCTACAACAACAATATTTTTGAAAAGACACAACTTTTGCGAAGGGTTGCGAACATTCAACGAATGGATTTAGGTGCAACACTTCGATCGAAACTCTTCACCAAAAGTTGTAGCTTTCTAACACTTATAAATACAAACTCCAAACTCATTTCAATTTACAATCGATTTCTCTTATTCTCTGATCTAACTTTCTGAAATCTATTTGCAATCATATTCTCGATTATTCTGCATAAAAGCAATTTTAACCTTTCTATTCTTCATATACTTCAAATTAAAACATTTATACTCGAGGAGAAGATTATAGGAAGGGTGTACTATAAGTGACAAATCCGTGTTATCAGAACACGTCAGTCAAACTATTTTCTATAAATTGTTAAAGTCCTGTTCTGCCGCTCAGGCTAGTAAAGTCCTCTTCGGCTGTTGAGGCGAAATCCTGTTTTGCTGTTCAGGTCCCTGTTCGGCTGCTCAGTGGTGTATAGATCTGTTCCTCCGGGTTAAGTGAGGGTTTTTGTTTAGTGAAATTCCAAGAGGAGTCTGGGACTGGACGTAGGACGGTGCTTCGAACCAGTATAAAAATATCTGGTATCATTTTACTATACTTCTTTTATATTCCACACTATTTACAATATTAATATCATCACTATACTCTATATTATCATATACCCATATTACATGATCCACACTGCACTTTCATAGGGCTCTCATTCGATAGTTTTTAACCAATTGATCATGCTATTCATTTAGTTCTATCAAACTATCTCTTTGTTATTCAATTTTAGTGTACTTCTCGCAAAGTCGTTTAAAACAGCCATTTACTTCATGAAAATTTATAAGTAATTCTGAATGAGTTAGTTTTGATACCTCACTTGGCTCGTCGTCATCACTATCACTTATATCTCCTCAAAGACACGGTTTTTCTTTTTCATTTTCACTGCCAATGCTTTCATTTTTATCTTCATCACTTTCATCCTAAGTGGCCACAAAATCTCTCCTTTTCGATTTCTTTCTTTTGCTGAGTCGATTCTGAGGACAATTTGGCTTGATATGACCAGGTTTATTGCAGTTATGACAAATGATCTCCTGCTCTTCTAAATCGTCCAGAACTTTGACTATTCTATTGTTCAGTTGTTGATTCAGGGCAGGATTTCCATATTTGTGGTTCCATCTTTGGAATCTCTTTATTATTAGTGCCAATTCAGATGCTCCTTCATCATCACTATCATCTTCACTTTCTGTTGTACCTTTCAGAGCTATTGATTTCTTTCGCGTATCACCTCCTTCATGTTCTTTCTTGAATTTGATTTCTAGCTCATAAGTGGTGAGATTTTTGATGAGTTCTTCAACTTTAATTTTTTTAAGATCCTTTGATTCTTGAATAGCAGTCACTTTTGCTTCAAATTTTCATGGAAGAATTCTGAGGATTTTTCAAACAATTCCCAACATTGTGTATGGTTTTCTAAGGGATTTTGATTTGTATATGAGATTAGATAGTCGTCCGTACATTTCTTTGACACTTTCATCACTTACCATTGTGAAGTTTTCGTATTCGCTATTGAGCAAGGCAAGGTGAGAATATTTGACTTGGGTGGTTCCTTCATGAGTCACTTCGAGCATGTGCCAAATTTTCTGTGTAGTTAGACAATGTGAGACACAATTAAATTCAATTTGATCTAATGAAAAAATAGTAGAATTCATAGCCTTACCGTTAGCAAATTGTAGTTTACTTTCAAGATCTGTCCATTGATCCATCGGTTTTTCAACTTCTTGATTATCTACAACTAAAGTTGGTGTCCTATTTTCCATCTCAACAATATTCCATGCATCTATCGTTTTCAAAAAAAATTCATTCTATTTTTCCAATAAGCATATTCAGCATTGAACATGGATGGTCTAACTATGGGCTGACCCTCATCAAAAGCATTATTAAAAGAAGCCATTTAAAAAAAATCAAATTTTTAAAAAGAAAATAATTAATTTTTTATTAAAAGAATGGTTTTTGTTCATAGCTCCGATACCACTTATAGGATCGTTTTCACCCTAGAGAGGGGTGAATATGGTGATACTAATAATAATAAAAATTAATGCGGAAATAAAAACAATAACAAAACATAATGCAGTAAAGATAACACACAGATTTACCCAGCTTCAGCAATAACCTGCCTATGTGTTGCCCCCAAGGTTTCTGCTAGAAATTAAGTAGTTAGATGCTTACACGCGTAAACTTGCGACACCCGCTACTTGACTAACCTAACCTACGCTAAAAACCCCGCCACAACACAGCCATTGAGTTGCAAATTCTCAAACTACACCTCGTAGTTTGTACCTAGTCACATGACTAGAAAATTACACAATTTAAAAAGAAAATTACAAATGAAAACAAGTAAACTAAGCAAAAAACCCTATATTAAAATTCAAGCCCAAATTAGAATTAACAAGAGTCAGCTCAATATAGTAAATAATAGAAGACATCTCTTTTCTTCGTTATGCAGCCGCCTCTTACTCTCTTCTTTCTGGAATTTTAGGGTTTTTCTAAATTGAAGCGCCGCTTAATTATCGATCGATTGAAGTGATTATTATGCTTTGATTGGCTTCATCAATTGACTCCTTGGCAGATGATTGCTCATGGCCGCTTCCATGTTGAGTTCGAATATTGGTATGCGATTTTCCCTTTTCGATTTGTGATTATGCTTGACTCAATTTGCTTTCTAACTCGTTCTAGATTGGTGCCTCTGATTCTGCTTGAACTCAAATGAGTTTACTGTCGATGATGTAATTGGGTTATATAGGGATGAAAACCCCTAAATATACGTTCATATTTTTTATTTGAAATTTTCAAATAATTTTGTTTGGCTATTGATTCTTGATCGAACGATGTGATGGAAGTTGACTTATTCGTTACTTGACAATATCTGATTTCCTCTAAGTCGGTTTCCTTTTTTCTCCCATGACTTCAGTTCTTTGAATTTTTGAGATAATTGACTTGGTTAATTCGTGTTTTGTCTGTAAGTTCCGTTCTTTTCTAGCTTTGATTTGATGACTTCAACCAAACTGCTACCTTGTTCATTTCTTCGTGTTATTTGATGCCGCCGTAGTCTTGCATTTCTCTTGATTCATACTTGCTGTCACGCACACTGTCACATTGCAGTCCTTGTACCTATTCGAACTGAACTGTTGTTCATCATGTTTATGCCTGAACTAATATTTGTTATGTTGACATGGTCTTTGCATTGAGTTGAATTTGGATTCTGGTCTTCAAATGTATGTTGTATCCATGTTCACCATTGTTATGCTTTTGTCCACTGTTGTATTTTTAAGTGCTCTGTTTCATATGTATAGAACTGAAGTTGGTTGCTTCGAGTTTCATGTTCATTTCCCTGTATGCTGCTCTAGTTTCTGTTCATCTGGATGGTTGCATTCATGTTGACTTTGATTTAGTACTTCATGCCGCATTGTGTTGTATGTGTGTTCGAGTGGTTCATGTTGCACTGGCTTGTTTCACTTGAGTCTCTACTGTTTATGTTGTCTTGACCCATTGGCCTGCTGTGTTCAGGTATGGTCTGAGCTAATCTTCATGTTGTATGCATGTGTTCTTGTTCCTTGTGTTCATATTGCAACTGTTATGTGTCACCATGATGTCTGTGTTGTGGTTGAGTCCATTTTGGTTCACGCATGTTTGAAGCCAAACTTTGAACATATGTTGATGGAGTCTTTATGCTATATTGATGTTTGATCTGAAGCTTTATTGAGTTTATGTATACATTGTTTTGTGATCTGGTGGACTTGGTTGCATGAGTCTGGTCTTGGTTCACTTTGATTTGAATGTCCAGTTGCTATCATGTTGCACTTGCATCCATTTAACATGTCTGTCAACATTACACATACATACATATATGTGTGTATATATATCTGTGTGTGTGTGTGTGATGGCTATGCTTTCTTGTGTGTTGCTCATGACCATTGAGTCTCCTCATTTTGTTCATATGCACAAGAACTTGGTTGGTTGGTCTGATTTCTTTGAGCCTGGTTTTGATTTGTATTTTGGATTTTCACCTGTGTTGAATCTATCTTATGGCTTAGGCTTGACCTTGTGCTCACCCGTCCTTGTAGTTTTCACACACAAGTGTATATCGGTGTGCACGACCTTGTGACATGTACAGTGATACACCGTGCATGTTACAAGCTGTTCGTGTAGGATGAATTCAAAAGAAAAATGATGATGAAAAACCCAAATAGCTAAAGCAAAAATATTTTCAAACACACACTTCATTGTACACTACAAAAATATTTCTTTTTCAATTTTACTGCGTCAGTGTTCATTTTGTAGATAATTTAGATCCGGGATATAAGCTGGAATAGAGTCGAAGATCAAATATGAGTGATGAGTGAATGTAGTGAGGTGAAAATGTATGTAAAGATTGTATAGTGAAAATTGTATTGTATTATGAAATTGTATTGTAATTGAAAATGTGTAAATGTAGTGAGAGCTCAAATTTGTACTATTTGAATTTGTAATAAAATATTTGTTTGAATAAAATATTTGTTTAAAAGTAAATTCTAAGTTATTTATTTTATTCAACAAATATTTATTTAATTATGTGAAAAATAAAATAGTACGATAAGAAAAACATGTAAACAAATATATATGTTTATCATCATCAAAAAAATCATATATTATTGTATTCTACCGATGAATCTGATGATGTTGTTATTACCGACACCTCTGAATGTACTGATGAGATTAGACTGAAGGTGTGCATTTAAACGGAGGAGTTGCTAAAGAGAAAGGCCAAAGCTGAGCCCACCGAGGTGGACATTGATGGTCCACACCTTGTCCCACTATAAGTCATTCCGCCCAGTGGGTAGATTCCCAGAGAACTTCCTCTAAGCTTCGAACGCTCTCCCGCTAAAGGCAGTAAAGGATCAAGGAAGAGAACAAGTGGAAGTTCAAACAGCGTCGCTCCCGAAAAATCCAAAAAGGAGAGAAGATCGAAGAAGAGTCATCACTTTGGCTCGGTATGTACATAGTTCGCCTAGTTTTTTATTCTTTATTTGTTTTTTATTTGTAGCGGTTGTACGGGTAAGACCCCCTATTTTTAAATAAACTTGTACCACAATTTTTAAACTTATCATGTGAATAAAAGGTTTTTTTTCTATTGAGCTCTCGTGTGAACTATTATTTAAGTAGTTGAACTATTACTTTCCATTCAATGTACTTGTAATTCATTGTTCGTTAATTCTGATAACAATTCACTAGCTCTATCCCAAGGCCTCTATATGGTTGTAGCCTTGAGTCATGTCAAACACTAGGCTTGAGCCTTAGTGTTATGTCATCGAATTCAACGGTTTAAGTAATTATACTCCTGCCCCTAGTCTTGAGTTAGTGAGATTATACATTGGATGGTCAAACTCCATCCTTAGCAAATTTGTACTCCTCCTATCAGTTTCAGGCTGAAGTTCATGGAATAGTGAATGGTTGAACCACACTCATCTATCTATTTATACTCATGTACGCACTTTGGGGATAAGAGTTAGTTGGTGGATGGTCGAATCGCACTCAATTTATGTTAATAATCTAGTCCGCATTTTGGGGACTTAGAGTTATCTCACGGGTGGTCGATTCACACCCGATTTATGTTTATACTGTAGTCCACACTCTGGAGACTTAGAGTTATTTCACCGGTGGTCGATTCACACCTGATTTTTGTTTATACTCTAGTCCGAACTCTGGGGACCTAGTGTTATTTCGGAGAGCAGTCGAACCAAACATTCCTTAATTGATTGATTAATTCCAAACTCTAGGAACCTATTCGGACATATCATCATCAATCAGCTTCACAATGTAACTAATACATAATGCCACAACAAATATAAATATAAAGGAAGTTCAAAATTTTATTTGCTAAATGGAAAGGAATGATAATTCTGTCTTATTATGTATCTGGAAGGTCAAATGCTAAAGAAAAATCTAAAAGCAAATAAAAATGAATGAAAAAGAAATAAACTAAGTCAAATAGCATTGTAAATGCTCGCTATTATATGCCCTTGAGAGTGTGATGATATTAACAGTGGCTAGCCTGAAAGTTCTCTCTCCAAGCCTCTATTCGATGGCATACGTTCCTTCTTAGATTGGCTTCATGTGCGATGGGGTAAGAATAACCCATTTCAAGACAAGATCGCCGATTTCAGAGGTTCTAGGTCAGACATTAATGTTGTAGTATCAGGCGACTCGGTGTCGATGCGCAACTGCCCTCAAATTGGTTTCCTCGTGCTTCTCATCTATAAAGTTGAGAGATTCCAAGAAGAGATCTTTATTTGTTTTGGGATCGAGTAAGTAACTCGATGAGAAGGAACTTCGAGGTCAACAGGAATGACGGCTTCGACACTATAAGCAAGGGCGAATGGAGTATGGCTTGTTGCGGACTTGTGGGTGGTCCTGTAAGCCCACAGCGCTGCCGGGAGTTCATCAACTCACTTACCTATAGCCTTTTTCAAACACTTCTTCATAATGTACCTTATAATTTTGTTCACAGCTTCAACCTGTTCATTTTCTTGAGGGTGAGCGACTGCTGCAAACTTCTTTTTAATATGATACCTTTGACAAATGTCTTTTAATTTAGCCCTATTGAATTGAGTCCATTATCTACTACAGTATTTCATGGAAGACCAAAATGACAGATGATGTTCCAAACAATGAAGTTGATTACTTTCTTGGTTGTGATTGTGGCTAAAGGTTCTGCTTCGACCCATTTGGTGAAGTAATCAACTACGATGATAGCGTACTTTGCACCATCTTTATAGATTGGTAGGGAACTGATAATATCTATACCCCACATGGAAAACGACCATGGGCTGACCATTTGCGTGATTTCCATCGGTGGAAATCTTATAACTTTTGTATATATCTGGCACTTGTCACATTGTTTTACATAGTCAGCGGCATCTCGATTGACAGTTATGCATTTCCCTTCATGAACTTCTTTTAGGACCCATTTTATCACATCATGAGTAAACACTGAAGTAGGGGAATAGAAAAACCCTTTCTCTACATAATTCCTTCTTGTATGATACATCGTGAAGTTTTACTAAGGATTCATCGTTTTTCATTCCTTTGTTCAGGTAGGACTCCCTATAGCAAATAGTTTTTAATCGAAATCGTCCACGATTCCCTCTCAGGCTCCGCCTCTAGTACCCGGTCGATTACTAATAGGTTCATATTCAGGGCTTTTAATACTTCGACTGAAACTAAGCCCATCTGTTGTGCGTCGCTGGTGCTAGCAAACTTTGCCAACGAATCAGCCTCTCTATTTTGATCCATGGAATATGTAATGTCATAGACTCAAACTCAGTCAGTAACTCTTGGACTTGGGTAAGGTATGGGGCAAGCTGTTGCCATTTAGCTTAATATCCCTCGACTTAGTATACCACCAACTATGAATTGCAACAAATTTCAAGAGACTTTATTCTTAGTTTCCTTGTGAGTTTAAGGCCTGCATTCAACGCCTCGAACTTAGCTTTGTTGTTTTGTCGCCGGGAAATGAAGCTTTAAAGCATTAAAGATCGACCAGTCTTTGGGAGTTACAGGCACAATTCCAACTCCAGAATAGATCATTGGATGCTCCATCAGTATACAATTTCCAATATGTGGTAGGGTTTCACAACTCTCTAGGGAATCATCCTAAGCAGTGAATTTTGCTATAAAATCTGCAAGTGCCTGAACTTGGCCCTTAAAGGAAGATAAAAGATATCGAATTGAATAAGCTTGATATTCCATTGGAGTAATCTTTCGGACGTCTCATTCACTATAGGACCTGTCATAACGGCTGCTTGGTGTAAAGACCGATCGGGTGAGTTTGGAAGCACGGGCAGAGCTTTCATGATGCAATCAACAAGCAGTATTATGACGACCCACACTTCAGAAGGTTCAAATCAATAATAATCCACACATGTCCAAGTTAAACAATCCATAACATAGATAATCAATGGGGTTAATTAAGAAAAATAAGAAAAGAAGAATAAAATAAATACAGAATCTTGCAGTGGAACAACAAAATATAATAATCAAATAAATAGTTCATGAAGCTATTTATATTATACATTTGATTATAATCTATACAACATTTATCAGAGTTATACATACAATAGGGATAAATAAATAATATAGCAGAACAGCATGATGAAGAGAATAATAATAGTAACAATATACCAAATCTTCGTCTTTGTCCTTCGGAAAAATGATTTTCAATGCGTTGAAAAACTCAGGGCTGACCCGAGCGCAATGAAAAACAAAACACTCGAGTCAGGACTAAAATATTCTTATGTGAGTTAAATCGATTTTTTATGTAACATGAGTGCCGTGACGTCAGAGATGTTTACGGGGTTTCACATCTCTTATCCAGTGTATAACATGCGTGCAATAACTCAAGAGATGTCACAGGATTTTCCATCTTTAACGATCCGTCAAATTATTTATATGTAGTAGAATACGCTATATATATAATATCTAATTAGTATAAATATTTTTCTTAGCGTTAAGACTTTACATTAATCCCCCTTAGTGCATTTTTAAGCATTAACATACATTTTTTATTTGACACAACCAGTAGCACGTCGGTAGTCAGTGATGCATCATGATACGACAACACTAAACCAAAATTTTAGGGGTCTCGTATAGGGATAAAAGTATGACAAGGAATGTGAGGCAATGCCCAAGGTAGAATAATACCAGTTCGGGTCCCAGGGCTGGTGGCAATGCATCGTAGCCACGACTGCCCACTGCATTCATCCATCCCATATCGAGTCAAAGGGAGGCTACCCCAAATTAAAGAGCACTAATCGAAACCAACAAAAAGAGGAATAATATGGACCGAGTTCAAGAAAATCGAAGAATGGATGTCCGCTATGGGTAGCTAGACCGCTTGGCCCTATCAAGCCGTCCTGTTTTAATCATTTCAAATTGGCACAAGTGCCTGGGTCCATCCATCATTGTTCTCTTTCTTCACATCTAGCTAACGACGCCAAATCCAACCACTTCATTTTGGAGTCTCCTCCGTGTACATAGTTGTTAAAGTGGTTCCAATATTGACAGAGAGTATGCTAATAAGAGTCTCCGGTCTCTTAAACAACCAAAAGTGATTTTATATACCAGTTGTGCTTTTATATTTCGAAAACAATTCACATTTGATATCAATATATCTATTCGCTTCAAAACCAAATTCATTTCGAAATCATCATAATTACTCAAAATATACTATTTCAATTCAAAATCATGTTCAGCTTAATATCACGATTTCAGTTCCAATTCAAAATTGCTTTGATTTTACATTTGGGTTATAACTACAATTTAACCTATTTTGGATTTAAATCAATAATTAAAATAAACATTCCATCCTTTGACCAGTTTGAATTTTTGAAAATAGTTTGGAAAAATGTTTTAAATTGTGAAAAAATAATAATTTGAATAGTTAAAGTAGTTTAATATAAAATGATCTAAGTATTTAAAATGTTTTATAAAATAAATAGTTTTGGAAAATCAAAATAATTTGAATATTTTAAAAAGATAGATTTTAAATAGTTTATATTAAAGTAGTTTATCTGAAAATAGTTTTAAAGTCAAACTAATTCAATTTCAAATTTTCCAGTCCAAATATATTTCCTTTTTACTTCAATCGATACAATTTCGATTTCAATTCAAATCAATTTCAATTTCTATTTCCATTTAAGTCAATTTAAATTTCGATTTCAACTCGAATTTACTTCGATTCCAAGTTCAATTTCGAGCTCAAAATTTTGAAATATCTATTTAAATTATCTTTTCTTAGAGGACATCGAAGTTCAAGAAAAATTCAAATCTTTTTAAACAATTCAATTTCGATAATTCAAACCTAATTCCATCATGACCTCAAATTCCCATTAAAATTTTTTAAAACAATTTATTTTAATCAAATTTAATTTCAACAACTCAACTTGAATTTTTAACTAATTCAATCTTTATAAATTTGATTTTATTTCTTTGAATCAAAAGCATTTAAATAATTTCAAAACCAGGACTTTTTAAAATTATTTAATTTAACCAATCCTATATCCTTATATAATTTTCTATCCTATGGCCAAGTGATTAGTTATTTCAATTTAATTTCAGGGATGGATATTATCATTTAATCCAAAATAAATGTCATTTGTATACATCATTTGAACTTATTTCTTAATTTATTCGAAATAATCAAGTTTACAGTTTTATATACTGTAAATAATATACAGGATGATACAGGATGTATAAAATAAATAAACATCCAAATCTCAATCAATTAGCATTCATCACAAACAATCATCCAAACAATCGATAAATCATATCAATTAACCAATTATCAGTAACTAAATTTTTTACTGGCAATTTAATTCTAATTTCCATTTAATTGTTAATTCAAAATTTCTAACGTATAAGTTTCTATATCGCTTTCCATGTTAGTTAAACCTACCAAACAACAATTACTAATTTAAATCACCTCAAAATTTAATTTAACTAACATAAACATAATTTAGTACATCATAAGCATTATAAAACACTCACCTTTTATTTAAAACTGAAAAAAATTTCCGCTCCAAATAAATGCCACTTCGATTCCTGCCAAACCCTTTGTTGCTACGATTCTAACGTGATTCCACTACAAGAAATTTGATTTTTAGTGGCGCTCAAAAAATGCTACAAAAAGTTTTGGTGGCATTTTGATAAACGCCGCTAGAAAACATGCGACTAAAAATCCATGATTTTTTGTTGCATTTATTTTAACGCCACTGTAAATGAATTTTTGGCAGCGTTTTTTAAACGTTACTAAAGATCTTTTTTACAGCGTTTAAGAAACGCCACCGAAAATGTGCCGTTTACTATCTTATTTTTTTGTTGCACTTATTATTATTTTTTGCAGCGTTTTTTGAACGCCACGGAGATTATCTGAGTTACTATAACCGCTGATTCTGTAGCGCTTTTTAAACGCTACAAAAAAATATTTTTGGTGGCGTTTTTTCTCTGCCACTGTATGTTTCGACTTTATTGCCTGCTGTTCCATGACTACATCTGATTTCGCCTCCAATTCAAGTACTTAAAAGCTTATACAATAACGTAATATATAAACACATACACATTCAAAAATAACACATTCAATGAACCACAATAACACAAACAAGAGCAATTGCATAATCACCACTATATCATAACATTAGTGTCAGGACAAAAGGTTAACCATACGTTTACACAACCAAACTACCATAAACAGTTTCATAATAGCACATGCAGCTAAAGTAGTGCTGCTACTATACATACTAGTTTCATAACAGTTATGGAAACGCCAAGTGCATCTTCCATGTACGTCAACGCCGATGTTGGTCTCCATAGCTCCATGTCCTCCTAGTGCAGCTCTGCTTTAAATATAATAAAGTAGGAACTATAAGTGCATGTAACTTTATTTTACATACCCAAACAAACTTTATATTATTCAAATTCAAGTAGAAATAGTTAGTAACAAAGAAACATAAGAAAATTGAATCTGAAGTTTCACAAAAGCTGATAAGCACTGACCCTTCAATACAAGGTTCAGGACATTTTGTTGTTACATCAAAACTGCCTCACTGCTCCTTCACCATCTCCAATCACTACTACACTCTTGAACAACAACCACAACTCATCCACTTCATTACAACCATACTTCACCTGCCCTCTGCAACCCTCGCTAACCATCTCTTCACATACCCCACACGTAAACATTATATTGCATTTACATTCACAATACAATACTTCAACGTTGCTTCAACCCATAACCATCTTCATCAATCACCTCCAACCCACCTCCTCTGCATCACTTCTTCCCTAAGCTCAAATCCGTAGCTCACTAACAAGTTCTGCACCGGCGACCACCCAAAACCATAACAAATGCTAACTGTAAATTAACGATTCCAGTTTTCATGGTTTATTAAATCTTACAGGAGTATCACGAGTTATAAACTAGTAAGTTTATGATCACATACATTATCATGAAAGTTTAGTATACTCTGTACATATTTATACAACAAAAGTATGGTTTACACAACATGAACAATATGGTGAAAGTATAAAACTTACAAGATATTAAGATTCAGAGAGAACAATATCCAAAGTTGCATCAACGACAGCCAGAGCAACCCCTCTCTCTGCCAATCCAACTACAACACTCCACATAATCCGTGGAATATTAATTGTTCTCCCAAATTCCTGTTGATGGCAGTATAAAAACCATAAACAACAGTAAATAACAGTTCCAGTCCCTCCTTTTGAAACATGCAAAAATAAACTGCTTTCCACGTAACTAAATTATAGGCATCCATATATTTGACAACTATAGGGTCGGTTCACATATTTTAACTAGACAGTTTAATTTACTTACGCTTCGAAAGCTTTGAACCAGACGAAGCTCCCTGACCACATCCATCATCAATCATCACTGCCCACAGCCTCATCATTCAACACTTCCATCACAGTTACCAATCTCCACAAACCTTCCTACACAAACTAAAAAAAAACTGTTCAACATACCTGATCATCACGCCTCTGCCATCAGCTTCTGGTAACTACCACCAACCCTTCAGACCGTCACTAAACTTCACATATAACTACTGCGGTCCCTCCGCTACAACATTGCAGTTCACAATTTCAAAGATTTGAACACCGACAAATCATCCTCCTCCGCCCCTGCTTGTTATCGAACAGCCGAGCGACTTCGAACCTTAATCGTTACGAACCCTATAAAATCGCAATCCTCATCTCAAATCGCCACCTCCTCCTCCTTTCCGAAACCAAAATCACCCCAACGTGACTTCCATTCCTCTGCCTGCACAGTGCTCTTATTTTTTTTACATTTTCAAACAGTAAAAAAAAATACAACAATTTCTCTGCCTGCACAATGCTCTTCTGCATATCATTGTGCATATAATAATCCGCCTTCATGTAAAAAAAATTCTGCCTGCACATTACAATACTTTGCCCCAACAAACTGCCCCCTGCTACACTGCCTTCACCGGCCTCACTCTGTCACCTCACCATTTCCTCCTTCATCTCAACAGCCAGTTGAACTGCTACACACAACCGGTACATACATTCAAATTCCTGTACGAACTTCTTCATCAACAAACAAATATCTCTGAACATCCATCACAGCAACTTCAAAACCATTTAAACTGCTGGCCATCCCACAGCAACACAAACCACCCACAGTACTACGGCTCATCACACTGCCTCTACTTCACCCTCACTATTGACTATCAGACCACATACCATCAATCTACCATCCATCAGCAGCAACAAACCCACCATCCACTCAAAATACCACTTTTTCCATACAACAGCCTCCTCCCCCTGACTGCACTGCCCTGTGCATCAATATCACCCACATACATACTTCACATTAACCGCCTAAAACAACCATAACACCATCGACAAGCAACGAATAAGTTCTTCTGCCCACAAATATAACATAATATTGGTTGGTTAGCAGCAATACACAACAGCCTCAACTGTATTTTTAGACTAATAATTACGTACCATAAAAGCAATTTCATTCTGAGAAGCACCAACGTCTGGTTGGAGATGATCCAACAACTGAATCGATGGATTCTACCGTTCCAGCGACCCTTCTACGGTGCAACAAGATGTATTCACCTGTACCTGTTCCAATACACGATTCAGATTATGTCATGCAAGGCCAAAAAGAGAACAATAAAGAGCAATGAAAGCACACCTCTTTTACAATGTAGTTCTGCATGCTGCCGCAGTCGGCCACTGGATATGCTGCGGCAAGTTTCATCGATAGAAACTGCATGCACAACATCTTTCAATAAATTAAAAAAAGAAAGAAAAGAACAATAAAATTTTGTTATATCATATATTGAATTTACCACTATTTGTTTCTGCAGATATTGTACATAGTTGATTATTTCATCTAGGATGCTGGCTTTACCCGTTATGTTACTGCACCCTGGCACCAAGTCCTACAGGTACTTCATCCTCTCGCTGATCTTCTCTCTTCTAACATGTATATATAAGTTTACCATTTACGGAAAATTTAATACTTGAAATTGATATAGTTGGGAAATGGGTTGAACTCACTCTCTCTGCTAAGCTGTGGCTATCTGTAGCTTGACCCCTTCGAGCTCTGACGTGTATGTAAACGGTCTTTTGCTCTTTGGATTTTGAACCGTCTTCTAATTCTTCTCCTTTCTTCTTGTTCTCTGCTTCATTTGTTGCCGACTGTTTCATCCTCTTCTCTGATTCTCCTCCGTTGTTTGACTATTTGCATTAGTAACGGATGCTTATTAGCAAAATCGTAATACACATTTAATTCATTGTTATTTCAGTTTTTACCTTCTCCATCTTGCTTAAATTTTAGTTTTATTTCACAATGAGAACTTGTTACGGGAAAGCTAATATCGTATCCCTGCATGTACAGAATATACAAGAAAAATATATATTAAGAAAGATAAAGATAAGGTTAAAGTATACATGGACTAAAAGATGAGAAAAAATTAATAATACATATTGCCTATAATTTGACATCTTTCTGGGCAAGCCATTGTTTTCATGTCCATATTTATTCAAGCTCCATGTCCAGATATAGTTTATCATGTAATGGTTTTGGGACGAAAAAGTGATCATAAGTTTTAATGTTTCTTGTGATTATTTTTAGTATTTAATTTATTTTGGTCTGCAACATTATTTGCCTACTCTTATTTCCTACTTCCTCTGTACATAAACAATAGAAAGTATAGGCCGCAGAACATGAGACAAAGACACCTTTTCCAAAATTAAGTTCACACACATGAACATATATATACATATACATACTTACACACAGACGTGTGTACACACACACAACACACATACACAACCGTGAATTTGATTTATAGGGTTACCTCTGTTTTATTCAATAGACATGAAGGGAAACAATTGCAGACATGAACCCCACAAAAGTGACAGCAATTATTCAATAGAAACAAGTGTATACACACCAGAGCAACAGGACCACGCTCTTAAATACATATAAATGGATGTAGGCATATGTTAACCACATACAAGTCCCAGTAAGACAATGGATTAACAGAGTATGTTATAACAAACTAGCTGAACTATGATATCCAAAATCAAAACAGTGCATTAAAATGAAAACAAGGGAGGAGTACTTGAATGCAACTCTCTCCTATATATACCTAAAAAAATATAAACTCTCATGTGTTTGGGACTGTGTGTGTAAGGGTGTAGATTTAGATGTAGGCTGTGTTAGCGAGTGCATTGAAGCGTGGGTGTGCATATGTCTAGTCTGCACAAATATTTTCCAAATATTACCTTGCAATTAGGGTGTAGATTTGGATATATGCGCTATGTTGTCCTCTTAAAAAACATGTCATAAACAAGCTATGTGCAAATATTTTCCAAATATTACCTTGCCAGTGTCGCCAACTACACAAATTTCTTGTTCATTTTTACTGCCTTCCGCAAACATGCACACATCAAGCATTCCTCGTGAACCATTATCAAACTCAACAATCACGTATGCGTTGTCGATTATGTCAGGCACCTGATTCATACTTTCCATCAGTAAGAATCAATTACTGCAAATTGCTTGAATGCAAGAGTAATGAATTTTAGCTTTCATATCATGAAATCTTTTAATTTTGCACAATGACACAATAACCTAAAAGCAAGAAAAGGGTAGACACACACCTGAAATTCGCAACTTCAGCTGTTCGAAATCTCAAACTCGCCTTCGTCTCTTACAGCAGCGCCTCCTCGAATTGATCCACCATCGCTTCACTTGAAATCACCTTCACCGCCTCCGCATTCATTCCACAATCACCTAAATCCAGTTCGAAGTCTGGGTTGGGGGTTTTGATTTGTGTAATTGGGATTTTGATTTGGGAAACTTGGAATTCTGCTTTTAAAATCGCGTTTGCTTTATTTTAGTTCGGTCGCAGTTTTTGAATTAGAAAATTAGGGCTTGTGGAGTAAATTGGAAGAGACGAATAATTTTTTTTAAGTGGAGTAGTTTGAGATGAAGAAAAAGTGGTAAAGGAAATTTGAGCGGCCACAAAAAACTTTAGCAAAAAATTCAACGAATTACTGGCGGGAGAATTAGCCGCGTTTCTTTGTTTATTTTTATATTGTAAAATTACCAACAGTTGCACAAAATTTAAAACGCCACCAATTAATGCAACTAAAAATAGTTTTTCTTGTAGTGTTCGTTTCGTTCAAAATGGGCCTCCTACGGAAAAGATTTATGGTAATTAATATATCGATATAATTTAACTTAATTAACAAAATAAAATAAAATAAGAAAAAGAAAACACGTTACCTTCATTCCAGCAAACCCGAAAAACGTGACCCAGAACCTATATGTCACGATTGACCTCATCATCTACCACTGTCGATCTTATCGCCGACCACCAGGCGTACGTGCGCACACGCAGCTCCCATCTACATTCACCACATAGCCAAACCCTCAATCAAGGCGAAGCCCTAATGCCGTCAAAAAATCGCCATGCCCAATCGATCCACCAGCTTCGACGCTCCTCCTCTCACGCGCGATGCTCCACCGTGTTTGCGATCGCTCACATTTTTTTTTCTTTTCAATTCATAGCTTTTGTTGATCGGCATGATTTGAGAAGAGGCGAAAAGAAGATGGTACAAGGTAGACAAAAGCGCGTGGGTTGTGAACGAGACGTGATGGAGAAGGTACATATACAATATTATTTTGGAAAATATTTAACCAATAGCCCACGAAAGTTTCAAACTTCAAATGACTTGTGTCGCATAGCGTTCATAATGTTTTACCCCTAGTCTGAACGCAATGGAACTAGTCTCGAGGCATGACTTGATCCTATGCAGAAGATAGCTTTTCAAAATTAAATTATTTAAATTAAATTCCTTTAATTAATTTATGCGTGTTTCAAGCTCTCGTGGCCAGACGATAAGTCTGATCGCTACGAAACTTGAAATTCTATAATAATTCACTATTACGGATCCAATGAATTTGGTTCGTCAAATTCGAGACAATGTATAATATAAAATTTACAATTTCTAATTATTCACTTTTAAATACAATTTTAAATGTTAACAATCTTCTTTGTTTTTTACATAAAATTTTGTATCAATTTCTGATATCATTCTCATTCACATTAATTCAATATTCAATTATATAAATAATTGCAATATTAAATTTAGAATAATTTAATTATTCAATAAATCACCATATTTCAATATGAGTTATTTAACTTATAAAATTTTAATTTTAAAACGAATACAAATAATAAAACAACTATTTTCATTTTATAGTCATTCAACATTATTGTTTAATTCAAGTTATTGATTACAACACATTCAATACGTTGAATTCCATTTCGACACTGATTATTACCTAAATCTTTGAAGTTGTTTATTTCAAAATTTTATCTAAGTTTGGATCAAATAAATTACATAAATAAACATTTAATTTTTATTTCTAACCATTTTTATTCAATAATCATATTAAATTTCATAATTTAAAACAGTTAAAAGTACGGGTCGTTACATTCGCACCCACTCAAAACTTTTCGTCCTCGAAAAGGGACTAAGTATGGAATTTAACACTTGATATATTTTATTCAAAACAATCAACTTGTAAAACATTAAAATCTTATTTACAAAACCATTACTATGCTCTTGTATGACACTTCAATATCGATTTTGCGTAAATTTCAACTTATATAGAAAACAAGTTATTAAATTTTTAAAACCTCAAAATTTTTCTAACTCCTGGATTTATGAAAAATTTCGGCAGAGTCTCCTTTGCGCGATTCGATCGGAATTTTTTTACAATTCAATATATAGCCTAAATATATATATCAAATATGCATCTTATCTCAATTATGAGGCATCCCATAGGAAAAATATAAAAGCACGGTATGTAATCTGAGATGTGTACCTTATTATTATTAATACGAGCGAGTTCGTTCGTATTAAGCAAGCAAAAGCATATAAAAACCCACGTATGCATCCAAACAGTCTTCATATGTTCCTATCTCAATTCAATTTAGAATATTTATCACTTATAAAGATGTAGAAAGCATATATGAGTTAAAAAAACCATATAGCATAAGTTTGAATCCAAATCATAAACATTAGCACCAATACACGACAAAGCAATCATATGTAGCCAAAACAATAAAATCGATGATTTACAACCTAATAAAACCATTCAACAATTACTAATATTCTTCCAATCAATCCAAACTATCACAATTTACATTTTCGATGTCAATATTTAATTTATATACTTCATTTCTCATTAACATTCAATTTTTATTAACATTCAATCGGTTTACTTTCAATTTATTCAACTCTATTTCATTTACATTCAATTTATTCAAATTTCCATTATTTCACCTTTTGTTTTACACATTTCACATAAATTTATTTATGATTCATTTTATAAATCATTTCATTTAACTATGTTTAAATTGAAGTATATTTTGTCATCGCTTAGTATGTTCTCTTTAAATCAAATATAATTTATAAACCTTTCATGCAATCATTTAAATTTATTGTAAACATTTTAGAAAATCATTTCATTTGACCTTATTTAAGTTAAATTTTATTTCATGGCCACTTTGTATATTTCTCTTTTAATACTAATATCATTTACAAACTGTTTAAGTTTATTATACACATTTTCTAAAATGCAATTCATGTTTATTTATTTTCCTCTTCATAACTTAAGTTAAATATTAGTTTTTTGTCATTAGTTTACTTCATTTTTTCATATCATTAACTTAAGTAAATTCTATTTTACAAAATGATTCACTTAATTAGTTTATTTCATTAATTCAAATTCATATTAATAACTTTACTTAAGTGAATATTATTTTATAACTCAAATTCATATAAATAAAATTTCCTTTTTATCACGATCACTCTCATTTAACTTCCTTAAGTCAACTCCCATTTTTTTGGTTTATCTCATTAATTTATTTCATATTCAGTTAGTTACCATTCAATTTTATTCAAACATGTTCCATTTGCATTTTATTTATTTACATCAAATTTAAATCAAATTCAATTACTCATATAAATTTTATTTACACCCATTATTCCCATTCAATTTCTTTCAAAATTCAATTTGCATTTCACTTTATAATTCAAGTTGTATTCATTCTCTTTATTCATTTTATAGCTTAAGTGGAATTAAATTACTAATTTATCTAGTTCATTTAAATCCAATTCAATTCATTTAATCATTATTAAGTTACGCTTTATTTTATTAATCCATTACTCGGTTTTATTTAACCTTATTCAAGTTAATTTTTTCCTTATCATTCGCATTCATCAAATTTCAAATTTGTCAACTTTTATATTTCTCAATCTTATAAGTTATGCAAACCTATTCATTTAAAATTTCATTTAATATTTCATTTAATTCAATTCAAACACAATTCACCCTTATTTGAGTTTTCTTGAGTTAAACTCCATTTTATTTACTTTATATCACTAAATTAATTTGTTCACATCTCTTAGGTTAATTATTTTATTACACATCTAAAGTTCAAATTTTCTTTTGTTTGCTTAACCAAAATATTCAACAGTCTTAAAATTTAATACTTTCCTGTTCAAATCTATGAGTTATAAACTTATATTTATCTATAATATTTTCAGTTTATAAGTTCAAAATTATTTTCATATATTTATTAAATATACTTAGAATATTTTCACAATTAAAACTTTTTTAGTCGAGAATAAATTTCTTTTGGTAGCATTTCTCACATAGAAACTCGAAAATGAATATTGGTGATGCTGCAGTCATCCCTAGAATTATTTCACAGTAACTAGAGCAATTTCATTACTTTATTCCTTTAAAAAAATTAAAAATATATTTCTAGTCAAAACACTTTCAAATAATAATATTATTAATTTTGAAGGCTTTGAAAACAAATTTTGAAAGCAACGGAGTTTAAATTTTAAAATTCTAGATTTTTAAATCCTGCTATTTATATTCTATATTATATACATACTTATACAAGTTTTATTACCTTATTACCAAACATTTCATTAGTTTACAACCTTGTTGTTTTAAATAATTCTTATTGTAATTGGATTCCGATTGAATTAATTATCGAACACTTCGTGAAATGGAGTTCACAAGGTAGTCGTTTTATTTTAATTCAACTAATAATCAACGATAACTAAATATATAATCTCCTAACAACAATATTCATTAATAACCATTATATATATAATATAATTTGGATAAAATTATTTCATTTACTCGATTTTAAAATAATAAGTATGTTGACTTGCCTCATTTAAGTGTTTACCCTACACGGCGTCTCACTCATCGATCAGAATTCATAAACAACTAACTGGATAAGTAAACACAATATAAAATATTTTATAACACTAACAAATATGCTCCCTCATATATGTACTCTTAAACAACTCATTCTAGGGTATAACTACCCTATTTCTAATGAGTCAACCCCACAAAGCTAACGTTATCGCTAAACCAAAGCCCTGATACCAACTGTGACGATCGACATTTCGAAAGGTTTAAATCGACAATAATCCATACATGTACAAGTTAAACAATCTAGAACATAGATAATCAATGGTAAGAAAAATAAGAAAAGAAGAATAAAATAAACACAGAATCTCGTAGTGGAACGATAAAATATAATAATCAAATAAACAGTTCATGAAGCTGTTTATATCATACATTTGATTATAATCTATACAACATTTATCAAAGTTATACATACAACTTGGATAAATAAATACTGCATTAGAACAGCATGATGCAAAGGATAATAATAGTAATAATATACCAAATCTTCGTCTTCTTCCTTTGGAAAAATGATCTTCAATGCGTCGAAAAAATCAAACTGACTTGAGCGTAATGAAAAATAGAACATTCGAGTCAGAAAAAATATATTCTTGTGTGATTCTAATCAATATCGCATATAACATGAGTGTCGTGGCGTCAGAGATGTTTACGGGGTTTCACATCTTATATCCAGTGTATAATGTTTGTGCAATAACTCAAGAGATGTTACGGGATTTTCCATCTCTTAAGGATCCGTCAGATTATTTATATTGAGCAAAATACGCTACATATATAATGTGTAATCGATAAAATAAATATTTTTCTTAGCGTTAAGGCTTTATAGTAATCCCCCTTAACGTGTTTTTAAGCATTGGCATACAGTTTGCATTTGACACAACTAGTAGCATGTCGGTAGTCAGTGATGCGCCGTGATACGACAACACTAAACCAAAATTTTAGAGGTCTCGTATAAGGATAAAAGTATGAAAAGGCACATGTGGCAATGCCCAAGGTAGGATACTACCAGTTTGGGTCGTAGGGCAAGTGGTAATGCATCGTAGCCACGACTGCCCACCGTGTCCATCCATCTCATATTGAGTCAAAGGAAGGCTATCCTAAATCAAGGTGCACCAATCGAAACCAACAACAAGAGGAATAATATGGCCAAGTTCAGAAAAGATCGAAGAATGGATGTCCACTAGGGGTAGCTAGCCCGCTTGGCCCTATCAAGCTGTCCTATTTTAGTCACTTCAAATTGGCACAAATGTCGGGGTTTATCCTTCATCGTTCTCTTTCTTCAAATCTAGAAAATGATGCCAAGTCCAACCACTTCGTTCTGGAGTCTCCTCTGCATACACAGTTGTTAAAATGGTTCCAATATTGACAGAGATTATGCCAATAAGAGGCCTCGATCTCTTTAACAACCCAACATCGTTTTACACACCGGTGGTGTTTTTAATTTCGAAAACAATTCGTACTTGATATTAATATATCATATTCGTTTCAAAACCAAATTCATTTTGAAATCATCATTTACTCAAACTATACTATTTCAATTCAAAATCATGTTCAGCTTAATATCACAAATTCAGTTCCAATTCAAAATTGTTTCAAATTTCCATTTAGGTTATAGCTTCAATTTAACCCATTTCGGATTTAAATCAACGATTAAATATAAACATTCCATCCTTTGACCAGTTTGAATTTTTGAAAAAAGTTCAGAAAAAAGTTTTAATTTGTGAAAAAAAATTAGTTCAGATAGTTAAAGTAGTTTGATATAAAATAATCTAAGTATTTAAATTTTTTTTATAAAATAAAATAGTCTTGGAAAATCAAAATAATTTGAGTTTTTTAAAAAGATAGATTTTGAATAGTTTATATTAAAATAGTTTATCTGAAAATAGTTTCAAAGTAAAACTGATTCAATTCCAAATTTTCCAATCCAAATCAATTTTCATTTCAATTCAATCGATTCAATTTCGAGTTCACTTCAAATCGATTTCGATTTCAATTTCCATTTAAGTCGATTTAATTTTTCGATTTCAACTCGAATTTACTTCGATTCTAAATTCAATTCTGAGCAAAAAAATTTGAAATATCGATTTAAATTATCTTGACTTAAATAACTTCGAAGTTCAAGAAAAATTCAAATCTTTTTAAACAATTCAATTTTTATAACTCAAATCGTAATTCAATTATGACCCCAAATTCCAATTAATTTTTTTAAAATAATTTCTTTTTATCAAATCAACATCTTAACTCGAATTTTTAATTAATTCAATCTTCATAAATTCAATTTTTATTTCTTTGAATCAAAATCATTTAAATAATTTCAAAACCAAGACTTTAAAATTATTTAATTTAACCAATCTGGTGTCCGGATATAATTTTCTATCCTATGGCCAAGTGAATAGTTATTTCAATTTAATTTCAGGGATGGATATATATCATTTCAATTCAAAATAAATGTCATGGTATGTATCAATTCAACTTATTTCTTAATCTATTCGAAATTATCCAATTTATAGTTTTATATAATGTAAATACTATATAGGATGATATAGGATATATAAAATAAATAATCATCCAAAATCTCAATCAATTAGAATTCATAAAAAATAATCAATAAATCATATCAATTAATCAATCATTAGTAACTGGAAATTTTATTGGCCGTTTGGTTCTAATTTCCATTTAACAGTAATTCAAAATTTCTAACATATAAATTTCTATATCGATTTCCATGTCAGTTAAATTTATCACACAACAATTACTAATTTAAATCACCTCGGAATTTTAATTTAACTAACATAAAAATATTTTAGTACATCGTGAGCATTATAAAATACTCAACTTTTATTTGAAACTGAAAATATTTTCAACTCTAAATAAATACCACTTCATTTCCACACCATAGCCTTCATCGCTACGATTCCAACATGATTCATTTCGTTTAAAATGGGCATCGTACGCAAAAGATGTACAGTAATTAATATAAAGATATAATTTAACTTAATTAACAAAATAAAATAAAATAAGTAATAGAAAACACGTTACCTTTATTCCAGGAAAATCTAAAAAATCGATCCAAAACCCAAATGCCGCAAACGACCTCACCATCTACCGCCGCTGATCTCGTCGCTGTCCACTACGCGTACGTGCGCGCACGCAGCACCCATCTCCATTCACCACACAAGCCAAACCCTCAATCAACGTGAAGCCCTGACGCTCATGTTTTTTTTCCTTTTCATTTTTCTTTTTTTCTTTTCAATGGATAGCTTTCTTTGACTGGCACGATTTAAGAAGGGGCGAAAAGAAGATGGTACGGGGTAGATAAAAGAGCGTGGGTTATGTATGAGATGTGATAGAGAAGGTAAACATATAATATTATATTATATTAGAAAATATCTAACCAATAGCCACGAAAATTTCGAACATCAAATGACTCGTGCCGCCTGGCGTTCATAATGTTTTATCCCTATTCTGAACGCAATGGAACTAGTCTCAAGGCCTAATACGATCGTATGCAGAAGATAGTTTTTAAAATCAAATTATTTAAATTAATAGGAAAATAGGCACAAGGACAAACTTAGAAAAAAATTTAGGTTGAAGGACAACAAGTTTGTTTTTTAGGCTGAAGGATAATGCTAGTTATAACAAACATTTTGTATAGTGTAAAACTGAATATAATGCTAGATATAACTAGCATTTTGTATAGTATAAAAGTTGAATATAATGCTAATTATAACTCGCATTTGTCCTTCAGCCTAAAAATGAAACTTGGCGTCCTTTAGCCTAATATTTTTCTTCAAAGTTTGTCCTTTTCCCTAATTCCCTCTTAAAATAAATTCATTTAATTAATTTCTGCGCGTTTCAAGCTCACACATCCAAACAATAAGTCTGATCGCTATGAAACTTGAAATCCTTTAATAATTCACTATTGCGGATCCAGTGAAACTGGTTTCATCTGAATCTAAGACAGTGACCAAAATGACTATTTTTGCTCGTTAATTATAATATAAAATTCCTAATTTATAATTATTCACATTTGAATCCAATTTTAAATGCTAACAATCTTCTTTATTGTTTTAAAAAAAATTTAATTAATTTTCGTTATCATTTTCATTCACATTAATTCAATATTAAATTATTAAATAATTGCAATATTAAATTTTAAATTATTTAATTATCCAAAAAATCACTATATTTCAACATGAGTTATTTAACTTATAAAATTTTAATTTTAATATGAATCCAAATAATAAAACAACTACTTTCATTTTATAGTCATTGAACATTATTATTTAATTTAAGCTATTGATTACAACACATTTGATATATAGAATTTCATTTCAACACCGATTATTGCCTAAATCTTCGAAGATGTTTATTTCAAAATTTTATCCAAGTTCATATCAAATAAATTACATAAATAAACATTAAATTTTTATTTTTAACCATTTTTATTCAATAATCATATTAAATTTCATAGTTTAAAATAGTTAAAAGTATGGGTCATTACAAGTACGCTAGTTTTTCGATTTTTGGATAGTTCCTTCCAACTCCTGTCAATCGCTTGTTGACTTAATAAACCGGTTTATGAATTCGATTCTCCCCATGAAGTAATGCGGCGCTTATAGCATGTATCGACACGGCTAAATAGATGTATAAATCTTCATGATCCATCGGGTTTAACAAGATGGGGGTCCCTCGAAATGGTTCGCCTAAGCTTGAAATGCGTCTTTACAGTCCTACGTCCATTTGAAGTTTCTTTTCCCTTACCTAATCAAGTCAAAGAAAGGAATGCATTTTTCGGTAGCTCTGGAAATGAACCGACTTAAGGAACCAACTTTCCCATTCAGACTTTCTACTTGTTTAATAGTCTTTGGCGCTTGGGTATCGTGGATAGCTTGAATCTTCTCGAGAATAGTTTCGATTCCATGGAGGTTAACAAGAAAAACCAAGAACTTCTCTAATGCTATGCCAAAAGAACACTTCAAAGGATTAACTTTCATCTTGTAATATCGAAGGAAGCCGAACATTTCTACCGAGTCTCTAATGTGGTCGCTTGATCGTGACTTCATGAGTATATAATCCACATATACGTCCATCGTTTTTCTAATTTGATCTTTAAACATCCCGTTGATTAAGCGCTGGTAAGTCGCTCCTGCATTCTTTAATCCAAATGGAATCACCACATAGCAGTATAATCCAACACCGATGATGAAATTGGTGTGCTTTTGTTCGGGAATGTGCATTAGGATTTGGTTATATCTCGAGTATGCATCTACGAAAAATAGCAATACGTGTCCTACGGTTGAGTCCACCAACCGATCGATCCTTAGAAGGGGAAAACTGTCTTTTGGACACACAATGTTTAAGTCCAAGCTATCGATGTATTCCATTTTCCATTCGCCTTTTTCACAAGCACCAGATTAGATACCCAGTTCGGGTAGAGGGCATCACGGATAAACCCATTGTCTTTGAGTCAATCCACATCCTCTTTGAGAGTAGTAGATCTCCCCGGATCCATGCCACGTTTATTTTGTTTCACTGGGACATGGGGCTGATATTCAATGCATTGCTCATAATGGCAGGCGAGATTCCACACATGTCAAAGCGAGTCCACGCGAACATGTCCAGATTCACTCAAAGAAATCCAGCAAGTTCTTCCATCGTCGAGGGCTGAGCTGTGACCCGATCTTTAGAACCCGTGATGGGTCATCGTGACTAACTATGATGTTAGTCGTCAGCTAAGGCGGTGTTGTCTTGGCTTCTTTGGGCCCCTCCTCATCTTCTCTCAGATCTGTATCTTTATGAAACCGACTATGGTGCCTGAGCCAAGGTTTAGGTGCTGGTTGTCAATCTTTGGTAGCTTGGATAAGGACAGTCTTTCTACACCCTTACCTTTCTCTTTGCATTGAGCTTCTCTCAACTCAGCTGCATAACATGCATGTCCAGTTGCCTGATCACCGTGAACAACTCCAAAACCATTATTTGTTGGAAAGTTCAAAGTCAAAAACTATGGGTCAAGGGCTATCCGGAGTTTGGCAATGGCCAGTCGGTCCATAAAAACGTTAAGGAGAGTCAACGTTCACAACAACAAACGACAAGATTCACACTCTCCTACGGTTTCCTTCTCCCAACTCTACAGATAATTCAACATAACCAACGACTTCAGTTGCAACATCGTTAAAAATGTGTATGCGGGTTTTAGACGGCTTTAAGTCATTGGCTTCCATTTTCATCCGATCGTAAGCTTTTCGGGAATTATAGTTACTGAACTTCCACAATCAAACCAATATTCTTCTCACTAAAGCGAGGCCGATCATGGCCGAAATGACCATTAGGTTGACCGTCGAAGCCTCCACCTTGTCCGCATCTCTATTTCTAAACACGATATCATATGTCATTGTACGTTGCTGTTTTGCTGGAGCTCCATCTTTTGTGTTCGAATAATATTTAAAATCCACATGCTTAATCTCGCTGGCATAGCGCTCCATCACATTCCAACACTTATCTGCTGGATGCGGTCCTCCGACTATCGTATTCATTACCAATCTTCCACCAGTTTATGCAAGCTCCTCAGCCCTGCATGGTACTTGTTCTCGGTTGGGGTCGAATGTCCCCTGTCCACCATCCTATGGGGTTTTTACAAATTGTTGTAACTTCCTTTCCCGAATCAGCTTTTTGATAATACCCTAGAGATGCCCGCACTCATTCGTACCTTGTACATAGCATTCGTTGAACCGACAGTAATTTTCGATTTATTTCTGCTTCTCAGTTGATTCTTTTGGAGGTGGCTTCTTGTATTAAAGTAGACAAATATATATTCTCTAAGGACGTATTCAACGATGTGTAAGTATCGTACATCAAAATCCTAGGCTTCCTACTCCTAGAATCCCTCTTCCGTTCTTGGCCCGTATCTCTGCCATTCTCTTACTGATTTGGCTTGTTTTGGACATTCACTTGAATAGAGTTATCATTAGATAGCTTTATTGCAATATTACTTTGTACTCCCTCTCCGCTTGTACATCAACATTCTTTTTCTTAGAGGACTTGGCTTCCTCCTTTCTCAAATACCGAGCCACCTTTGCATAAAAGCGTTCTAACATTACGGGTGGCTTGCCAGCTAACCAATTGTCGAAATCATATTCTGGATCTATAGCTCTCGTCATGGCCATCAATATCACATGGTTATTCGAATTACTTATTTCTGTAATAATTGTATGAAATCTCTCTAAATAATCCTTCAACGATTCTCCTAGAGCCTGAATCACGCTGGATAGGGACATTATGTCCTTGATACAAGTTGCGTGCATTTAGAACTACTCATAAACATTGTTGCCAAATCATAGAATCTAGAAATTGGTCCTGGGGGTAATCCTATGAACCATATAGTTTCTAGTCCAGAGAGAGTTATGGGAAAGTATCTACACTTGGTTACATCATCCGCTCGCGCAGAATCCATCGACTGTTCGTATCTCATGATATGCTGCCTGGGGTTAATTTTTCCCTCGTAGGAGGGCATTAATGCATGTTGAACCTCTTTGGATACTTTGCATGTAGAACATTATCAGTTGATAGGGTATGGCTTGTTGAGATCCTCTAATCATCGTTAGTCGAGCACTGGCTCCCTCTCATTAACTGTCTGACCATTGCCGACAAGTCCAGCATTTGGATGGTTGGTGCCACGTGGTGGCTGGCTTCACCTCACATGAATGGTCTGATCGATGTATGCAGGCCATTCCACACCTTCTTGTTTCACCATCTTTTTGTTTTATATCTTGCAATTCACTTCATCATTATTTCGGGGAAGGACTTGGTAAACGTTTAATTGAACTCCTGCATCCAAACCAACCGAGGAGGCTCCAACTTGATTGCTATGATGAACAGGTGAATTCCCTCTTCTGGTGGAGAGATTGATACCGATCCCTATGGAGGGATCGGCATCGATCGATACCGATCCATATGGAGGGATCGGCATCGATCAATACCGATAGACCACGGTGGTCTACCGGTCGACGTCTTGAATTTTCTGCATGATATTCGTCTGTTCTGCGATGTCTATGCCTGTTATACTCATTTGATGAGCTAGAACTCTTTAATGCCAAGTAAGGAGTAGGATCACTACTAACTTTCCCTCGCTACTGCTGATTAAGTTGGTTCATCAAGCTGATATTGGTCTGAATATGTTGATTTAATTATCGATGGCTCTCCATTAGCTCTCTTATTAAATTATGAAATTAAGCTCTTGTAATAGAATAAGTGGGATTTTGAACTTCAACTGGTTCGACATTTACATCCATTGGTTGATTGCTTGGGTTTCTTTACTAGATGCTAGTGTTCTCATATCCTTTCTTGTTCTGAGAAGTAGATCTAGTATTCCTCACCATTATTGATAGCTCTGCTTAGATTTCTACAAATCTGAGTAGTATGAGCAACTACTTGAAGATAGCAGTAGATCTCGTTTGGGGAATTTATCCAATCCAGTAGCAACAAAAGGATCTTAATAAATCGAGAATTAAGGTTCTTGGTGAAAGCACCAAAATGTTTACAACTAAATTGGTTACAGAAATTTGTAGCGATTCGACATTGTATGTCTACTTCCATTTTGAAGATTATCCTGTATTAATCACTTATAAATATGATTGCAATAGTATAAAATAGCAAGTACTTGATTACAATGGAGTCTAGAGTAACAAGCAGAGTAAAGATCCTCAGAATGACTTATCGAGCCAGTATTTATAGATGAAGACGACCAACTATCTCTATGAAATCTTAGCTGAAGGACCTTCTAGACCACATGGGCCCACTAGAGGGATCACTATAGTCGAATTTTAGGGAGCAATCCTTATGGTGGTTTCCTTATGCAAAAATATGCTTAGCCATCAAATTTCATGTCATTTGGATCAACGAAGCTTAAGTTGTTGTTTGATCTTTGATTCGACATGAGTTACATGCTACTTTCTGCCGATCCCTTCCTAGGGATGTATGCCAATCCCTCCAAACTTGTTTTTTTTTATGTGTGATCCCTGGGATCATTGTTTCTTACTTCTCAAATTTCATATGCATTGGACTTGTAGATCTTGAGATATTGATTGTTTCCACAAGAATGCTTTAGTACCTTGAAACATGTCGATCCCTCTAAGTAGAGCCAATTTATGTCGATCCCTCTTATGCATTGATCTATATTTCATTTCCTTGAACATTATATGTTTCACATCTATCAATTCCATTCAATCCTCACTTCATATTACAATTTACACTTGACTTCTAGGCTCCACAATCACCACTCTGGAGTCTTTGACCTTTATAGCAGTCGAATCTGACTTGTGCAATCAGTTCAATATAGCCTTGTTACGATGCTAGATAACATTGTTTTGTCGTTTCTTTCATCTCATCAATTTGTCTTTCTGACACTTGGATGCTTGGCACACGAATACCATGGATGATATAGTGTCAACTTTTGATAGTCGAAAAGGTGGGTCCTCGTAGTGGTATCAGAGCTAAAGGTTAAGCGAGAACCTTAGCTTTAGTGGAGTAAACTCATTAGAGATTGGGTAAGTGACACCTTAGAATGAGTTTGAGTGTATTATATATTGAAGCGCGTATTTGTTAGTGCTGTAAAAAAGGTTTTATTTTGTTTTGAAATCGGTTAATGAAATAATTTTGCCTAGATCATGTGTTATATATAAAAAATATTTTTCAAAAATAAAAGTAGTTATTTTTCTTATGATTGTCTATTAGAAAAGAATAATATTTATCTATCAGCAATTGTTGATTGATTGTTTATGCTTGACCAATTTATGAGCATTTGTTGTTTGATTAAATTAAATGCAAACACCTTATGAATTCAGTTTGATGATTTGACTATAAAGAATTTGTTAATAATGTAGGTTTAAGAAGTTTACTTTATTAAAAGAGTTATTCTAATAAAGGAAGTTATTGTATAAAGATAATTTTATATGAATTCAATTTATATAACGTGTCTTATAAAATAAAGAGGATTTTTGAGAATTTGAATTTCGATATCTTTAGAAAATATTTTAAATGAACTTTGGAAAAAGTAATAATAATATTATTTGAAAGTGTTTATAAGTATAAATAATTAAAAGAGAACTTTTAGTGAGATACATTTTCTTTGGACAGAGCCTCGATAAGTTTTCTGGTATATGAATAATTTTTTAAGCGACGATCGGATGTTGCTTAGGTGAACGTACTAATGCACTTAGTAAATTGTTCCCTTTGTCATTGTACGATCGAAACAAGTTCGAATCTGAAAGAACCGAAAGCAATTTTTAGTAAATGAAGTATAAAGCTATTATATATACACGCACACATATGAGAAATATGTACAGTATTGTTTCAAAATGGGATTTGAAAAATAAGAAGTATTTTTATATTAAATAGTTAGAGTGGCTCGAAAATGAATAAAAATGGGCAAGAGATGTGTTCAGGAGGTAAGCATTAGAAATGACCAAAAATGACTAAAAATGGGTAAGAGATGCTCGAAAATAAAAGGTATTTTAATAAAAAACGTGTTGATAGATGAATTTTTTTAATTTGCTAAATTTAATAAGAAGATTTTAATAACTTTGTTTGATTAAAATCGTGTCTCTTGTTTTAATATCTATGTTGTATAAACTATTTGATGTTATTGGGTTGGCTAATAATCATCTGTACCTTAGAAATGTTAGGAAAAGTAGACTCTAGGATAGAGTTTGGATACCGACATCCTACTCTTCCTAGCTACTTACTAGACCAAATAGGTAAAGAGGTTGACTCAGTTCTAAGACCTAGATTTATTTGGGCCTATATCTGAATTTAAAAAAAAGATAGAAGATTAATCAGATAGTTACGTGTACTCTCAGGATATAATAGGGTATTATACAAGTATAAACATAAGTTGTATTTTTATGAAACGTTTCCATAAATAATTTTAGAAGTAAAATGAAATTGTTATAAGTAATCACTAATAAGCATAAGCACGTAAGTTTTATGTAGATCATTTCTTCGCACAGTTCTTGACTCAAGATTCGAGTAATGACTTTGAGGTGAATCACACTGATCTAAATAAGGATTTATCACTTGATTCTTGACGGCGAACACTTGGTGAGGGTTTTTGATATGGTATTGAGGTTTTCTTTCATAGTATATCACTATGCAAGGAGAACGAAGATTTCTAATCAAGAAGCCTGAACAAAGTCCGCACTAGGGAAGTCAGATGAGCGATACTAGTTTGGAAGAAAAGCTTATGTAATTGATTAAGTGATCAAATCAAATATTGCATACGGATGATGTACATACATCGTACGGGCCTAAGTATATTTACCTTTATGTTTTACATAATTGGATAGATGAAACTTCGATTTGTGATAAGGTAGTGTTATTAATCGATTGAGTAATAACCAATGACTACTGAGCATGAGGTATCTCAATAAATTGTTTACCATCCTTATGTGATGAGAAGGTCATAAACCTGGACAAACTCTAAGTTTATTAGTCAATAAACATTTTTAGGTAATGTTTAGTATTAGTATGGCTTGTTTCTTTGTTTTTTGTTTATGATAAATTTTGGAGTCAAGATTCTTTTAAAGGGGGAAAGATGTAACGACCTAAAATTTTGTCGCTTTGATCTTGAATATCTGATAAATTTTATATATTCAATTAATGCTTTTAATTGTTAAATAACCCTATTTTAATTAATAAATAATGATAGTAAACTTGTTTAGAAATTTTGTTCACAAAAATAAATAGTTCGATGAAAGGTGGAAAATGTGATCAAAAATTGTTTTTTGAATTTTCACTTTTCGTCGACCAAAAGTTATTGGGACATGTTGCGTACAATAGTGTTTCATATGTACAAGTAACAGAACATCTTTTACTAATTAAATAGTTTAGTTAAAAAAAATTAAAAAAGGTAATTAAGTAATTAAATAAAAAGTGGATTTTTCTTTTTAATTTTAAAAAATAAAGTACAAATATTATTACATAAAAGACATTAAAATGGAGATGTGATGGCTTAACTAGGCTAGAAAGAGAGAGAGAGAGAGGGTGACTAGTCTAAGTATTAAAGAGTACTGGTATGTTTTAATAAAAGGGTATTTTGGTAAGTTTTCACTTTTCATTTCTATAAAACAGCCTTCCCTTTTCACTTCTCTTCTTTACTTCATTTTTTTTTTCAAAACTCAAATTCTTTTACTTCATTTATATTCTCACTTCCTCTTTCTTCTTCTAAGATTTCACAAAAGAAAATACTTAAAATTATTACTTTTCTTCTCTAAAACAAAGATATAAGCCTCTAGTAATAAGCAACATCCTCTTCATCATTCAAGTTATTGAAAATAAGCCGAAACCCATTCCTATAGGCTAGACCGAGAGCAAGGAGAGAGGAGGAGGGGTGTGCATGAGCTTCTAGGTGGAAGGGGAGGGCTTTGCTCAAGTTTTAAGCAAGGAAGGTGGTGGTTTTGTATTCGGTTTGAATGAAAGTGAGATAACTCACTATAATTTAGTCTTAAAAATTAAGTTGTATGTTGTAATAATTAGATACTTGTAACACCCCGTAAAATGAACCATAAATAAATATAGTAAAGTAAATGAAATATGATAAGGGTTGGATATGGGAATTTTATAAAAGTTGGAATTTGACTACGAAAGATATTCCATTGCGTTCATTTTGAAATTCTAATTTGTTTCCATATACAATATGTTGAAAACGGAGCTCAAACAAAAAATTTATAAGTATTTGAAGTTCTCAAATTTAAATTAATTTAGTTTAAATTCAAATTCAAAGGAGAAATCAAACTTAAGATTTAAATTTCAAAATTTTATCTTAGGGGCTAAGTAAACGATTAATTAAGGCTTAACATTAAAAAGTTAATTAGGGAATAAAATAAGTCGACGATGGGAAAAAAAATAAACACCCCGAATAAAAAAGCGGTCGACCAGAATAGGTCAACCATAGTGGTTGAACGGTCACCCAAGGGCGATTGACCACTAGGGAACGATAGTTGCCAGTTGCGGCTAAGGTTTTATGTTATGTTCTATTCGGTTATGCACTTAAGATTTACTCGGTTCCTACCTACTTCCATCCTACGGTTCTACTGCATTTCAACTCCTACAAATAGGATCTTATCCTCTCAACTTTTGTTCATATCATTTTAGGGAATGCAACGAAGCACTGCCATTGCTATCTCTCTAATAAGATTCAGAAACTCTGTAGAAAATTTAGGTAAGGATTCAACTTATTTTCTATTTGTTTCTTCTTCCTCCAATCTATTCTTTTCCTATTCTTCTATAATTATTCTGAATCTACTGAATGTATAAACCTCTTCCCTATTATTTGTGTGTGTGTGTGTCAAAAGCAAGAGATTCTAGAAGAGATCGAAAGACTACAATTCCATTTAAATAAAGCTAAGGCTAATCTATGAGTGGAAACCTTGGTACTTATTTCAGCAATTGTTTAATGTTTTTTTTTGGATTTGCATATGCCTTAGGGATTTTGGGATTTCGAAATTATGATAGATAAAATCTACCAAAATTCCCTTTTATTTCGAAGTGTTAATTCTATGTTGAGATTCTCAATTATTTACATTAATTTGATGAATTTGCTTCATTTATGCAATTTTTGATAATTTTATAGTCTATTCCACTTCTCCTTCATCTTTGGTCAAATTGTGATCCTTCAATAAAATAAGGGGTTTAGATCACGAATTTTATTCGTAGTTTACATCATTTATTCTTATCTATTTCTTTGTGAAAGAGGAGTTGAATAGAATATGGGGTTTAAATTGCAAATCATATTGTTTAAGAGATTCCACTGAATTGGTGTAATAAATCAAGTTTCTATTTTTTTTACAAACATGTTATTGCAGTTTTGATTATGAATATTCATTCCATGTTTTGGACTTTAGAATTCCATGAAATCTTTAGAAATGAAGGAAAAGTACTTGTAATAATAATTGATTAGAGAGTTGACATTTAAAGCTTGTTTAGGGCATTAAATCTGTGCGTTTAAAACTTACTAAGCATGAATATTTATATATTCCTATTTACGTAATTAACGTATAACAATTGTGTATATGGCGTAGCTAATTAGGCATCTATTTGCATTTATTTTCCCCTGTTAGGAAGGTAATTGATTTTGAAGTGAAAATAAGAGGAAACTCTTATATAGCCCGGTTATTATTTTCAGGTGGAATAAGGAAGATTCCATATAAGGCCTTATTTATGAAATAGTGAGAGTAGTGTGTGTGTAAATATAAAGAGTAAGTACTTTGTGGCTAAGCCATAGGGATGCGAGGTTAACAGAGTTACAAGGCGGAAATCTGCCCTTCACTTTGAGCTACCAGAAGTCGTGTACATTTTTATTGATGGGAGATATATTTATGATATATATTTGTAACGATGCGAGGTTATTTTCAAATTTTATAGGAAAATCTACCTAGCTAGTCTGGCTACTAGTTCCAACAAAGAGAGGACTAATGTGAAACGGCATTATGAGTATAGGCCATAAGACGAAGGGCCTTGTAACGATCCGTAAATTTATCAATTTGATAAATCATATTTATTTTTAAAATATTCAAATATAATCTTTTACATGGAATATGATGTTTTGAACAACAAATAATAATGGTAATCTTAATTTGGATAAGTATTTACGAAAATATAAACTTTGAAGGAATATCGATAAAATGGCCGAAAACCTTTTCACTGTAAACAACTCTATAATCGTAAAACGTCGCGCACGGAGCTGGATATATACACTTATTTTTACAATTGAACAAGAGTATGAAATAAAATTATTTATTTTATTTTTGAAAATTAAAAGTATGTATGACATCCTCAATGATGCCCTTATATTTAATAAATGAATTATGATTTAAATTAAGATTTTGCGATTTAATAATTGTTCAAATAATTGTTTTTTAATGATAATAATTTATTTTTAATAGTTATAAATTTATAATAGTTTTATAAAGATATATGATAAGTTTGAAAATATAAGAAAATTGATATCGCTTTATCGGTATAATAACAATTTTTGTAAATAATTGTTAATATTGATTTATATGATTTCATAGTTCAAATGAGATAATTTTAATTAATTAATAATGATTATAAATTTATTTTCAAGTTTTGTTTACATATATATTTAATTTAAATTAGAAGTGAAAATGTGATTGGGAATCGATTTCCCGATTTTCAAAGGTTTAACGAACGGAAGTTGTTCGAAAGTCGTTGCAACCTTGTTTATATGTCATATGCCCATATATAACATACAAATGATTCCACTAACATATAAACTAACACATATATACATACATATTACTTACATACATATGACTTACATACATGTATAAATACATAAACCTTAGAAATATCATGATATTTTCACCTTTCTTCATCTTTAATCAACCAAAAAGCAAACTTACACTCACAACAACTCACCATCATCACTTGCATATGGAGGAGAGGACAAGGAGAGAGGGGATAACATATATGGTGATGGGATGGGTGGGGATAGGCTAAGGGTAGTTTTATCCATTCACTTTATACATTTTCTACCATTTTTTCCTATAAATACCTATGCATACTCTTCCATTTCATTAACCTTCTTCTTCATTTTTCCTAAGCTTCTCCTCTCCATTTAATAGATTCTTCGTTAAAGAATTTATGAAGAAATTTTAGTAGTAAATAATATACAATATATATACATATATACACATACATCATTCCACTCCTTCTCCTTCTTAAACCTCTTCTCTTCTTACTTAATGGCCTTATGGCTGTGATCTTTGGAATGTTTGGGAAGTGAGGCCTTGAGAAAGGAGGTAGGGGAGGAATGATTGCGTGAGCATAAGAGGAGTTCGAGAAGCTTTGAAGCAAGGAAGAGAGGAGGAAGTGTTGTCGAAATCGATTCGGGAAGTTACGGAAATGATTGGTGGAGCGAAGCCATAGGTGAGTACTCAACGTTTATTAAATAATAAATAATCACTAAAACTATTTTTAAGTATGATAATATGACTATTTAATCTCTTAACGATTTATATGAATGTTTGATAACTTGGTTGATTATATGATTGATTATACGGATGTTGATATGGTTGATAAGTTGGTTGTGATAACTTATGAGAAATCATAATAAAAATGGTTAATTAATAGAGAATGAATTCATAAAATATGTGTATGGAGTTTATTGAGCCTCTTAATGATTTTAAAATATATAAAAGGTTGAAAATGAATATAATAATAATATATTATTGTGAAATTATTCAAAAGTGAAAAAGAGATTTAATTTGAAAAATATTGATTTAAATGTTTGAAAATGGTTTCTAAATGTTTTATAAACATTAAAATTCAATATGGGGAAGTTTTGACAAATAATGAATTTGGAGTAAAAAATATGCACTACGCTTAATGACAATTCGCGATTTTCGCATCATAAAAGTCAAACGAATATAGCTCGGAATTCTTCGAGATGAGGATTTTTTGAATTATTATATTCATAGTTTTCAAATAAAGAAAGAAAATTGAGATTTTGATAAGTAGATTTTGAAATATGGGTGAAACAAGTTTTTGGAAAAACCGTAGTTTTGTAGTTCGAAATCCATAAAAGGATTTATCTTAAATTGAAATTTTAATTTTTTAAAAAAAATATGAAATAAATCTAAAAATATTTTAAAATTTATTTGAGTTATAAAATAAATTTTCAAATGATAAAAAGTCGTTTTGATCAATATAGCTTAAAAAGCCCTTTCCATAGCACTTTTCCGCAGCACTTTTCTATAACTTTGGAAATATAGTTTTAATCGCAACTATTCTTTTCCAAATCTTATGTAAATGTTTTCAAATCTCTACTATTAATAATGAAAATTCAACCCACTAATTTCAACCGTATCTTTTTGAAATTACTGAATTACCCTTTCTAAGTTTTGTTCATCTTAAACACTCCTCTTATCACACTAACTGCAAAAAAACTAATTCATTCAAACTATCTTCTTCAACTAAAATTCCAGAAAAATCCTAATTAAACTACGATTCCAGATCAACCACCTTCTCCAGCATTGATTATTGACTACTGATTGTCCACCATCGATTATTGAGTGATATCCACTAATATCTTTTCCAACTTCGACTACCAATTACGCACAGAAGTGACTTCAATTTCCTAATTAAATGAAGATAAAAAATTAAGGTCCAAGTTATTTTTGGTTCGTATTAATTTATTTTCATTTGTTCTTATGAATTTTGAGAAGTATCTAGGCTCTTTACTGATTTATATGTATTTTTGATTCATAGTCTGCTGATATTGAATTTAATTACTTTCGATTGGATGGTTTATGTTGCTTTACTTTCTTAACTAAGTTTGCATACAAAATGAAGTGAAATAAAATCATTACAACATAGTTGGACAAAAAAAAATTGATATAGGATTGAGTATGAAAATTATTGTTAAAACTTGACATAGTAACGTTGATTTAATAACGCAATCCAAATAGCTAACTCTAATAGAAATGATGTGCATCCTTCGTATGGAATGCATTCAATAACCGTATATCATATACATCCCTTCCCTAATGAGTGGAGATAGCAGAGGCTTTTCACATACATATAAATTGTTGTTTGACTAATTTTTAAATCTTTCGATCCTTGACAAAGTCCCATCCTGTTGATTAGAAATTTTTTACAGAGCCTAAAATGATAATATTATTTATTAGAATTATAAAGGTAAGCATTTTACATCAATCCTCAAAGTGAACACCATTCCTAAATTCATAACTTCAATTATCTAGCCAAAAAATATGTTAGTGTCTCAGCTTTGTCATTATAACTTATGAGATGAGATAGTAGTCTAAAATACATGGTTTGTAGACTCAATTTCTAAACATTTCTTCATTGTCCAAAAACCCAAAACACCGAGAAAGAAAAATCTACAAGACCAGAAAGCTTATTATCCGAAACATTCAGATGCAAAAGAAATCTACACTGTGATAAAGATGTAGTGATCTTCCCTTCACGATTGTTATCGGAAAGCGAAATAAATCTTAGGTTCCAACATGTTGAGTATGAGAAAGCGGATTCTGGAATAAACATTGAAAGTGAATTGAATGACATATCCAACATACAAAGAGACGGTACACTACAAATATCTTTAGGTATTTAACTCGAAAAGAAGTTTCTATAAAGATCAAGAACTTGAAGGTTACGCAAAGAGGAAAGCCCGGGATGAATATGACCGAAGAAGTTGTTGCTAGATAAGGAAAGTGACTGTAAGGATTGAAGTTGGTCGAGGCCACGAAAAATTGAAGGGTCGGAGAGACATATGGAGTCTAAAGAAAGATGGATGATTTTGGAAGTTGAAGCATCACATTATACATGTGTCTATAAGCATGGGACTTGGTTAGAGGCTGACCTGGATGAAAGTGAAGAGTCAGGATCTTGAAGTGAGGATTTGAACACTATGAGGCCGAGGACTTCTTCGTTTAGCAAGGGTAGAATGTCTGAAAATACAGGTGAAAGTAGCAACGGTAGGAACTGAACAAAGCTTTACTTTTCATTATTTTTATGAGAACTATTTTTGAGTTTTATTGCATAATTTTTCTATGGAATAAGATATTGAAGCCAAGGTTAGGAAAGAACAACCATGAATTGAAAGAAAGGTGTAGAGTTAGAAAGAAACAAAAAGAAAAAGATAAAGACAGTCATGTTTGATAAAGCTAACTGTATTGTCTCTATCCACTATAGCCTGAATTCAGAATTGGGTATTAGCATAGTGGTACAATACAAACTCATAATGTTGAATCATATAAGTTAGGCAATGATATGTCAAATAAGTTCGAAGTGGTATTAAACATTGGTACATATTTATATTTATTGGGCTTTGAAGCTAGCCAATGCAGGCCCAGATTTATTCAAAATGAGAGTTGTGTTATGTTATAAGATGGTGTGATGCTATAGCCAGAATATATTTGAGGAAAAATAGTATTTGCATTAAGACTTGAACAATACTGGAAAATACTGTATATTTATTTAGTCATCATTTAGGCTATTGGTTCACAAATTGTTATGATAGAGATGGTATGACAATGTCAGTATAAAAATGAAATCATTTCGTATTTGTTTTTCATGTGCACCCAATACATGCATCCGATGAATATAAATTAGAATGAATAATGGGTTTTTTGTTTCTTCTTATGCACTGTAAACAACGTAAAAATAAACAACATTAAAGTTGACCATACATTGTATTTGAATTCATTGAGTTTCTTATTTACTGCACATTATGAATTTGTGGAATGATGAATTTGAATCTAGCCTTCGGTTGTCTTAAGCCAACACATATCAAATATGACAAGTTAAGTGTTAGCTTCGTCAATATATATGATAATCTATATCCATCACAGATTTCATGTTTGGCTAATGATTTGTTCGATCAAATGGAAAGCCTACCAATTAAAAAAATAGATTAGTCATGTTAATAATAAAGCCAGAATTAGTGAATGGATATCTAACAGTCATATCCGGTATTAGAACAAGCCGAGTTTCATTTGTAGAACAAGTATGAAGAGTACATTCATGGATTTTTGTACATACATTAATAGAATTTTAAAAAAAGAACATTTCGTAGATATGCAAATTGTCCAAGTACAATTCTTGACATTCTGTGTGGAAGTGGTGAATTATAAAGACCGAGCAAGAATTTTGGTCCTGAAAGAATAAAACTAAAAAATAGATAAAGATCATAAAATATCAATTGAAATGATGTAATATTAAGGTAAGGAAAGAAAAGTAACCAACATTTAAAAAAACATCAAATATAATAATCATTAGAATGGTTGAAACGAATAGAAGAAAATAAAGTGCTCATTGGAAATAATAGCTTAGACGTTATGGTATATAAAGTACAAATTCCAAATGATCTGCAAGTCCACTTGAAGTAATTTATGGAATGGTTAAATGTTAAATAATTTAGAGTCGATCAAATTACTTGATCTCCTTATAGGTGGTAGAGAGATAGTGTCTAAGCTCGGGTTTGGAAAACCAGTGTCCTGCTCTCCCTGGCTATTCGGACTGGCCCGATGGAGGGAATGATAATTTTGATTTACTCGGATAAAAAATTTCTGAAGTATAAAGTACATTATTTTCCAAATATAAATAACTTGGATTTTACGGGGATAATCTTCTTGTACTCAGTGTTAAACCCCGACGAGGGAACTCGTACTCTTCGTGGAATACGAGAATTGATATTGAGTAGAATTAGACGATTTCTTTAGATTCTTCTCACTTAATGATCACTGATTTTTTTATTAACATCTTAAATAAACGAGTTTCAATCTATTAAAAAGATATGTATTGGAAATAAGAAATATTTTGTTGAAATTTAAATAAATGATTTGGAAATAATTTAGTTCCTATACTTAAAATTAATTATTTTGGGTTTGCAGTAACTATATCTTAAATAACATTGTTTTTGACCATATTAAAAGTTATGACTTTAAATTTTTTATAACGATTTAAATAAATGATTTGGAAATATTTTCCCAAGTAAAGGATGAAATAAATTAGAATTATTCCAAGATTCAAAAAGGTTGAATTAACCAAAAGGATTTGATAATGAGGCTTAATGATTCCATATATTGTTAAAAAGACAAATGGAATAATTTAAAATAATGTTCTTTGAGATATTTATGAATAAATAAAAAGGTGAATTAAATTGAATGATGATTGATAATCACATATGAACTTAACATCTTTTTAATCAATGATTGGTTCGGAGAAACCTGGGTCAGATTTGGGTAACCCTTATTTGGAAACCACTTCAAAGCAATGTGCTGCCTCGTAGTGATCATTTGACATGCTCATTTAAAACCAAGACATACAAAGTAGTATAGAACAGTAAATGTGAAAAAATTAAATACGACTACAACGATACCACAATATAGTGTTGATTTCTATAGGTAAAGTTCTCTCAGCCACGACCTTCTCTTTAGTGTCCACCCCTACATAACTTGCAGCCTTGGCAACACCCATCACCTATGACACAGCCGTAGACGCATACCTATTTTTCATAATGGTAAACCCTGCACTGCTCCTTTGTACTCTGCAACAATGAAGGATGATTTGGTCTTTTCTGACACTTGAAATCTCAGGTCCATCACCTTGACTATACGATTCACCGTGGAGGTGCCCATAGCAATTTTACCAGAGGGTTTGATCTTTTTGTCGAGGGAGGACACTTTGGTAGTGATTGTGGATGTAAATTGGTGCTTTTGGTAAAATCCTTTTGCTTTTGATAATGCATCTTTGCCTAGGGTGAAGCCTTTTATGGGGATTGTCATAATCATGTATTCATCCTTTTGGGTTGTGGATCCGGGTTGGGTAGCGGGCTTCGGCACTTTTTATTAATATGATGTAAATCATGTAATGTGACAAGTGTTAGTGAAAATTTTATAAAATATTAGTGTGAGTTATTTTAAAAAAAAAGCGGAGAGGAAGAATGTGGAATTGGAATAATCCCACATTTTAGAATATAAGGAACTATATTTGTTTAAATATAGGTTCTTCAAGAGAAGGTTGGACCATTTGGCACCTAATGCTTCCTCTTTTGTGGGGAGGGAGGTCATGTATAACCACCACACTCATGTGCCACCTCGTTGTCCGTCCAACCGACTAAACCGGATTGGGTTTGGGTTAAATTATATTTTTGGGCAGAGTTATTAGTTAAAATAGGCCAAATCTATATCCATTAACAAACCCAAAAATTCAAATTTGAATAGACAAAAATGGCGGAAGATGCAGTTTTTTGGGAACAGCAGGAAGTTTGAATTCAAACGAAAGGAAGCGTCATTTGATGGTAGATACGACGTTGCAAATACAACAATGTTTTTAATACGAAAGGGCACCTCTTCGCAACTATAAATAGAAACGCCTAAAAAGCATTTTAGATTTAACTTTTCTTTTGTTTCAAATCTCCTTTCCTTCTCCTCTCTTATTTCATTCAATAATATTTTAGGTATGTGATAATGTTGACAATAAATTCGATACTCTTGTTACCACAGTTAATTCAAAAGATAGTTTGAATCAATTTCGACTGTAACATCATAATCAATGGAAGCAATTTATCATTTCGACCCCATTGTACCTTAGGAGCGATTTTCCTTAACTCATAGCACCCAAGTTGTTTGTTAAAGCAAGTGATTAGGGCAAATAACATCTTATGGAAACCGTCATCGATCTGCCTTGGAGCGATCTCTATAGATTTAATTTTACCACTACTGTGTCATTCACCATAAATCTAGACATTCACACCAACAATCTTAAGATGGTATTTGACAATGGCACCACATAGTTTGAGGGAGTTAGCCTTTGATTTTACTAAATTGGAAAGGTTCAATAGAGTTTCGTGCGTTTGCAAAAGAAGATACATTTCTTGTTGGCTGGACAAAAGATGGCTTATGTTCTGACTGTAACAACCCGGTATTTTTAGCCATTCGCAGCCGCACATGTCGGACTTGAATTGCTCAAAATACCGCATTGTAAATAAATTTGGAGCAAATGAAATACAAATCACAGAACAAACAGAATACCTCTCAGTGGAATATAAAATACATAGTAATCATGAAGCTACTACGGCAGAGTCTCAAACCAAAAACATAATACAGTCTGAAAACAACATAATAGAAATCCCAAATACATAGAAGTTCACTAATACATGAGATAAACTAGAAGAGCTGAAACAGAAAGTAGATATAAATGTAGATAAGCAGAAACTCCAGCAAAGACCAGCTCCAGAAAGAGAATCCAAAGTTGTGATTACTCAGGCTGACCTGAGCATAAAGTAAAACACAAAACACTCGAGTCAGGACAATATATACTTATATAATGTAAATCAACTCAAGTGAACTGTAGTAGAAATGCACCATAACTTCAAGGATGCTTGGGATCGCCTATCCTTTAAAGATCAGTTAAACCATAAATTAAATACATCCCGTGGTTAAAATTTCAAAATAGTATTTATACTTCGAAATCAAATATCATTTAAAAATTCAATATCATTCAAAATCCATTTCAAAATGTCAAAATATCATATCTTCCAAACCACATTCATTTTTATTTAATTTAAATACCATTTCAAAACACATTTCAAAATAGTTTATATTTCAAAACAAATTGCTTCATTTAAATCATTAAAATGAAGATATTATATTTAATAATTAAATTATTAAATTTCCAAAATTTTAATCTTTCAAAGTTCATTCATTCACTTAAATTTATTAAAACAATGAAAATTCAACTTCCGCAGCATTTAGAAAATGCTACGGAAAGTCACACTTAAAACAATTCAATTTAACAAAAGACAACATTTAAAATGCTGTAATAGGGTTCCATTAGTTTCAAATAAACTTAGTTAAATTCAACCATTATAACATTCACAAAAAATGCTATAATAGCCTTTAATTAAATTGAGCCATTTGGTTCATTATTATCAACTACAGCATTTACAAATGCTGTATTATCCTTTACATTAGAATTAATAGCATTTTAGAAATGCAGTAAATTAACTTCAAATATTCAGTATAATTTCACAAACAATTATATTTTTAATTAAACCATTTTTAACTTATAAAATCATATAATTTCACTTTTAAAACAATCATTCAAATACCCTTGTATTCATGATTTTATAAAGTTAAATCTTTATTCAAAAATCAAAATTTAATAGTAATTCACTTATTAAATTCCAAAATTAAAATTTTAAATTCATTAAATTAAATTTAGCTTAACACTTAAGTTTAAATTTTCAAATATAACTTAATTTCATTTTTATTTACTTAACTTAAAATTCACTTTTAAGCCAAATTCACAAATTTCCAATTATAGTTATATTTCAAAATTTCAACTTAAATATTCATTCATTTCACATTTTAACTTAATTCAAAAATCAATAATATATTATAAAATTATTTTAAATTCATTTAATTCAAAATATCATAAATTTATCATATTTTCATATTTAATTTAAATTCCATTTATCATAAAATTATAATTTCCAAAAAACTTACATTTCAGATTTTCTAACTTTACCATTAATTTATTTCACTTATAAATTTTCGGAGAGTCAATAATGCTTTACAAAAATCATTTTTAATCAAATTTAAATCAAAATATTATAATATTTACATTTCTAAAATATTTTAAAATTTTAAGTAAAACATATTTTAACAACGGGTCTGTATTTCATTTTCTAGCCTAGGTAAAGTGATACGGGTAATATATCATTTCAACCCGTAATTTACAAAGAAAACCCGGGTTTGATCATTTCAAACCCACAATCCCAAGTAAATGAAAATAATTGAAAATCATTCAGGCCTATCATTTCAGCCCATAACGATTTTCTTCTATTCTAATGTCCGTTCGGGTATGTATCATTTCAACCCATAGTGATTCTAATCTAAAGGGAACTTGCAGTGTGATTAACTGATAAAATAACAAAACAGCAATAATATAACAGCAACATATGATATAACTGGTGTTTAATCATGTGTGAACATCATATGATAGTGACATAGCAAATAAAATATGGTGATGCAGTTTACATATTCACAAGCGATCGATTTACTATTTATATAAGTATAAAATTGTCTAGTGAGAATAACTCACTGGTTTGAGCTGATGACCTACGACGAATTGCACAAACGGGATCTACACAAGCACAAAAGCACGAAACAGATTCGAATGGAGGAGCCAAGTGTCAAATTCCTTGGATACACATCAAACAAAAACAATATAACAACGATGAGTTTCAAATCAACTACGATCAAAACTACACTAGAATAGACTGCACAGAATCAAATAGAAATGCTTGCATTTGCTTTTAACCTTTACTAGGCTCAGCCATAAGGGGAAATACAACATAATTGCAGGTGTTCGGGTCTGGTTTGGGTGAGTATGGGTTCGGCCTACATGTTGGAATGATGGTGTAAAGGTGGGTGAAGGCAATAACACACATAAGCATGCATACATGAATTTGGTCAAAGATTTGGGCTCGGCCAAGGCCCTAGGTGTCACGGCCAGAGGAGTGGGGTCCACTGTGGTGGTGTGGCCATGGGTTCTGGAGGTGATGGAGGTGGTGGTGTTGTTGTAGGTGGCGGCTAGAGGGGTGGTGAGGTGATGGAATGAGAGTGGTGCTCGGTTAGGCTAGTATGAAGGGTGTTTTGAAACTTTTGTGGATATGCGTCACCAAGGGGGTTCATGGCTTGGGTGGCTGGTGACGAGGAGGTGCTGGTGGTGTGTCATCAGGTGCTGGAGGCGGCTAGGCAGCAAGGGAGGCATGGCCGATCTTAAAAGAGGTGAAAGCATGTGCAAAATCAAGCTAGAAATAAACGATGTAAATAGAAAAAGAGATAAAAGAAATAAAGTTTTACCAAATTCTTCAAGCAAGGGAGGGCCGAAATTTTTTCTCAGGGAGGAGGAAAGAAAGATACGTGAATTTAAAATGAGATAGTCGGCTGAAATGTGGGGAGTTATGGCAAGAGAAATGAAGAGTTGTGAGGAAAATGAAGAGGTGGAATTCAAAAGGGCAAAAGGCAATTCAAAAGTCAAAAACTCTTCATATATCCTTATTTAATTTATATAACTTTATATTTCTGGGAATAATAATAATCCTAGATAAAATTTCAAAAATTTATCAAAATATAAAAATTTATATAATATTTATTAATTATATAAAATTAAATTAAGAAAAATAGCTAAAAATAGTGAACTAGACTAGAAAATTTGAAATTAAATAGAATAATTTTTTGAAAATTCATATGAGCTTGTAAAATATTTTTAAACATAAATAATAACATAAAATAAAAATACATTCACAAAATAAATATATAAATTTTAATTAAATATAATTTAAATGAAGAAATTAGCAGAAAAATAGAAAACAACCTTTAAAAATAGGAAATAAATACAGTAAATTTTGGAAAATTTTGATTATCACTTTGAAAATATTAAAATACAAAATATACATAAAATAACATATTAACACATATTAAAATAAAATATAACATAGAAAATATGATTTATATAATTTAAAATAGACAAAATTTCAAAATTAAACAAATTATACTCAAAATTGAAATGTACATAACTTTCACAAATTAAATCCGTTTTCAACGAAACAAAAAGCAATATTCAAGTTATTAAATCTATTTTCATAATAAAAGATAAAATTTAATAATTTAAATATTTAAATTTGAAATTTAAAAGTCAAGGTTTGACCAGCTTGAACAGAAATTCATCTTTCAGTAAAATATCTAATTTATACCGGTTTGAAATTATAATTCACATAATAATCAACACCGACATTTAAAAATGAAATGTTTGAAATAAAATAAGTTTAAAACAATTTCAAAATAAAACAAAGTCAAATATTAAAATATATGAAAAATCTAGGGTTGTTACACTGACAATGCCAAAGCTAGAAGAAATATAAAGCGAGACTCTTGTGCAAGTACAATCAAGACTAAAATTAGAGCAAGATGATTATATATTTGAGAGGTGCACATGTAATACAATGACAGATACTCTATTCAATATGTACTATAATAAATCAACTGCCAATCTGGGATTCGATGAAGGCCAAATATCTAATGGAGGATGCAACAAGTATGAATTTTTTTGCTATAATTCTTTTTTAATTATGAAATAACTAATGCTAGGCCAATAGTAGAGAAATTCAATGATATTACTCATATCCTAAACTAATTCAAGTAGCATAACATGAATATGGATGAGGAGATAAAAGTTTCATCCATAGTAGACAAAATTCCCCCTGTTGGAAGAATCAAAGGAAAATCCTTGAACATAAGAAGGAGGAAACGAGTCTGGATAATCTTTCACGGTATTTGCAAGTGGAAGAACAACTAAGGCAGAAATAAATCACTAAGCCAATAGTGTTTCCATCTAAGATCCAAATGGTGGAGGAAAAAGAGGGAAATAAAACCTATGAGCACTCTTTTAATCAAAAGAGGAAATTTAAGAATAAGAAAAACTTTGATAACAAGAAGGCCAATAAAGTGAATGGATGCTACAATTATGGAAAACCTAGTCACATTAAAAGAGGTTGTCGTTTCCTTAAAAAGAAATCTTAATCGACAAAAAGAACTTTACGGCCATAATCTCTAGAGATTAACATGATTGAAAGAGAGGATTTTTAGCGGATCAACTCTAGTGCTACTAAACATATCTGTAATGACAAGAGTCTATTTAAGAAACTTGAACTCTTTGAGGTTGAAAATTATCTCTATATGGCAAACTAAGCAAAAGCAGGGATCAAGGGGAAGGGGACAATAGATTGGAGTTCACGTTTGGAAAAATTCTAACATTAAATGATGTATATTATGTACCCAAGGTTGGAAAGAACCTTGTTTCTAGTATTCTATTAAATAAATTTGGCTTCAAATAAATCTTTGGGTCAGATACATATATATTGACCAAAGGCAGTGGTAGAATGTTCAAATTGAATATTAATCAAATGGTTGCTTCTGCTTGTATTGTTCACTTTTTTTCTTTATGACATCATAGACTAGGATATGTTAACATTAGAAGTATGGATAATATGATTTCATTAAACATGATTCCTAAAATGATAATAAATCTAATGATAAGTGTAAAATATGCTCTTTAACCAAAATAACTAGAAAACCGTGTCCATTGAAATCTATTAGTACCACTAATCTGTTATAAGTAATTCATAGTGATGTTTTTGATATGCATAGTTCTCCTTCTAGAGAAGGAAAGAAGTACATTGTCACTTTATAGACGACTATTCAAGGTACTTTTATGTTTATCTAATGCATACTAAGGATGAAGTGTCAAATTCATTTATGACCTATATGATTGAAGTAGAAAACCAATGTGTTGTTAAAGTCCTTAGATCTGATATGGGAGGCGAATATTGTTGTGGGCATTTCCGCCCACTACATAGTGAATATGAAGAGTCGGGGTAAAATTTTAATTGTCTTGGAATGGACCTAAACTAGTTTAGAAGTATTATCGAGATTAAGATATGAACCTAGGTCAAAACCGCATCTCAATTCGAGTAACGATTTGAAAGATATGAACATCTTAACATTAGCCTATTTTTTAAGTTATATGGGTCCCACTTTGGAGAACTACTAATTTTCTCTCCCACATGGAACATTCAGGAGTATTGGAATACTCAACATAGCGGTACACAGATACAGTTCAAGTCTCATTCAATTCTGACCTAGATTGAAGGGTTTACGGCATAATAACATGTGTAGCCTAATGGTAAAGACTTGCGCCTTTTAGCCAACCCACCCGGGTTCATGTATTAGCAAGCATTTATTTTCATGAAGCATGAGTAATGGTCCAATAGGGATCAAACTACTAAACTTCTAACCATTTCCAATGGAAGGAAGGTTGAACTAACTCCCGAAGAATGGAAGGTTGAACTAAATCCCATATAAAGGAAGGTCGAACCAAATCTCAGATAAAGGAATGTTGAACCAAATCACAGGGGAAGGAAGGTTGAACCAAATCTCACATGAAGGAAGGTTAAACCAAATCCCAGACCAAATACCAGAGGAAAGAAGGTTGAACCAAATCTCAAAGGCTATGTACTCAGCTGCCACTCCTATCATAACCTCACTCTATAAATACCAGGCATATGGCATTATAAAAGAGGAGGTTGGAAAAGAGTAAATCTCTCATCAACAATGACTGACAACTTTGGGAGGGAAAACTCTTAGTTCCAATAGCATGTTTACTCATATTCAAAGCTGTACTCGTAATAAAAAAATGAAAGAGATAATAAAAGAGGAACAGTGGACTTAGGCACATTCAAGACAACCACTATAAAATCTATATCTTTTTACATTCAATTCTTTTACTAATTATTTATTGCACATTCTTGATTTTCTATCTCAATCACCCGCAACTAAAATTCATCAAACAATAGCTCTATACTGAAAATAGTATTCGCAGCTCTACTACTATGACTCTATGGTGTTTTCCCTTTTTTTTTGTAAACATTTTTGGTGCTTTCACTAAGAAATAAACTTCCTTTTTTAAAAGGAAAATTCTCTCTTTCTTATTTTTCTTTTTTACTTTGAAACTTTAAACCACTCTCTTTCGAAGTATAAAGTTCATTTTTTTAGGAAAATTAACAAAATCTTCTTTTAAATCTAAGAAAGTCATATCTACAACACAACCACTTGAACTACTACATATGGACCTTTTTGGACCTACTCAAGTTCAATCTATTAATCACAATAGATATGTGTTTGTTACTGTAGATGATATTTCAAGATATACATGGACTATTTTTATGAAACATAAAAGTGATACTTTTGAGAATTTTTTTTCAAAATATAAAGAATTTAAAAATTAAAAATATTAGAAGTGATCATGGAGGTAATTTAAAAATGAATTTTTCGAACATTTTTGTAACAAGAAAGGAATTAATCATAAGTTCTCCTTTCCTAGAACACTACAACAAAATGGAGTTGTAGAAAGGAAAAAACAGAACATTACAAGAATATGCACGAACCTTATTAAATGGAAGCACTTTACCTAAGCATTTTTAGGCAGAAGCTGCTGCAACTGCCTGCTATGTTTTGAATCGTGTTTCTATTCGCTTATTAACAAAACATACTCCATATGAACTTTTAAATGGCAGAAAACCAAATATATCATATTTCAAAGTTTTTGGTTCAAAATGTTTTATACTTGATACTAAAGATCAGCTTGGCAAATTTGATCCAAAATCTGTTGAAGGAATATTCATAGGATATTCAAAAAGAAGCAAAGCTTATCGAGTTTGTAATACAAGAACTAAAGTAATCGAAGAACTCTTCATGTTTCATTCAACGCAAATGTCAAAATTTCTTCTAAAAATACAAATTTGGAAAATAATTCAAATAAAATTCTAACAAATAATTCAGAAGATGACGATATTATTTTTCAAAATAATAACTCTGATATTTCTATAAAAATGAAAACACTGTTAATAATGATAATACAGTAAGATCTCCTCTAAGAATTCTTAGAGATCACCCTGTTCAAAATATAATTAGAGAAGTAAATTCAAATGTTAGAACAAGACATCAATTAAATAAAATGGGCCATATAGCTTTTCTTTCTAATATAGAACCTAAAAATATTAAGGAAGCCTTAACTGATGACTATTGGATTATGGCTATGCAAGAAGAGCTAAATCAATTTGAAAGAAACGAAGTTTGGGAATTAGTTCCTAGACCAAGTGATCAATCAGTCATTGGTACAAAATGGATTTTTAAAAACAAAGCTGATGAACATGGTAACATTACTAGAAATAAAGCTAGATTAGTAGCACAAGTTTATAATCAAGAAGATGGAACAGACTATGAAGAATCGTTTGCTCCAGTTGCAAGACTAGAAGCTATACGTATTCTACTGGCTTTTGCATGTTTTCATAACTTTAAATTATATCAAATAGATGTTAAAAGTGCTTTTCTAAGTGGGTTTATAAAAGAAAATGTTTATGTTGAACAACCTCCTTTGGTCTGCCGACGAACTTGTGGGGGGAAAGCCTTTAATGTACTTCGTGGAAAGTGCATTCCAGTGTGCTTTTGCTATCTTTAGAGGCTGATATATTTTGTATAGCACGTTGTCGAGACAATTCAGAATATAGTTTCTGCATAGAAAATCGGAGTGCTTCCACATATCAACATCTGATTCCTTGCCTGGTGCAGGAATCGGTTCCTCCTCCTTGAGATACCATTGCAGACCGAGTGTGGTGTGATAAAATAACATCTGATTCTGCCATGTTAGAAAGTCATCACCATCTCCTTTAAAAGGATCAGGCCTGTTGTGTGTAGTAGCCTTTGTTGATAGTTCAACCGTTGCCATCTCTGTTTTAGCGAAAACAGGAAAGTCTTAAGACTTTCTAACATCCAACATAAACATTTACCTCCTAACTTCAGAATTTTAAAACCCTAGCTCCCAATTTTTTTTCAAATTCCTTCACTACATTACTATTTTCAATGTCTCCTCGTCAACCCAAGTGATCTAGACATGCCTCTTCGTCCTCCTTTGAGCCAATTGACTCTCAAATTGCTCAATGGATCTATGATGCTACAACAGTCCAAAGGTGGAATAAAATGAAAGAAGCATGATTTTTTGAAGGTTCTTTTGTTGTGTTTTCCGATTTTGCTCCATATAGGATTTAAGAGCTAGCAAGGAGAAGCCATCTAGAGTCACTCCTAGATCACAATCAGAATAATATCAAGATAAATCACATCTTGGTAAAACTTTTCTATGCTAATTTGAATTTAGGCCATCAAAACCCATGTAATCGTGATAATTGCATTTGGAATTTAGTCTGCGGTCGACAAGTATTTCTTTCTTTAGATGAATTGGTCATATTCTTCATACTCCAACTGATGGTATTCATTTAGAAGAATGAAATGTACCTATTGGCGAGCGAGACGAAGTAAGTCATCGGTTCTTAGAAGATGACATGACCGAACTTAAGTCTAGCGCCTTATGACCTACAGCTAGAATTATGCATCGAGCTTTAATGCACACAGCTCTTCCCCATATCGAACTTTACGGCATTGTATGCTAATTGGGGAGAAGTCTAAATAAATTGGCCAAAACTTATTCTAGAGGAATTCTTATCATTTAACCAAGGTCGTATGAACATTATTTGTTATGGAGAATATATTATGCGGCTACTTATGAATCTCCAGGTTCCTATTCCAGAATCCGATACATCTGTTCCCAAAACTCTAAATAGCCGCACAATAAGCCTTATGAAATTGTCACCTAGACCTCTATCTATCATGTCTTTTCAAGAATGGAAATCTCAACCTCGTCAACAAACTTCTACTCCATAGCAACAACAATCAAGAGATGATATTCGAACACCAACTCCATCCCAAAGCACTCGGGAATCCATTGATTTAATTGTATGAAATCAAGTCATTTTGGATTCTCGCATCAAAAATCTCGATAAGAAAATTGACAAAAAAATTGATAAAATTAAGAGCTTCTTCGAGATTTTATGGGATGCGATATCTTGTTCCTCTTCCACCACTACGGAAACTTCACACCGTGATCCAGGAAAACGCCTAGCTCCTCGCTTTACTTGGTCAACATCAGAAGAACACACAAGTTCCGACACAAGCGGCAATGGAAGTGGCAGATAGTTTGTAGGAAGTTCCTCCAGAGGCAAAAGTCTAATGCAAGTGGAATAAGAAGAGACAGAGTCTTACTCTGATTGATGTTTTTATTTCTTGGTAGTAAGTTATCTATTTATTCCAAACTTTCTATTTATGAGTTTGTATAAGTAACAAGTTAAAAAAATTCTATGATTACAATTTTAGCTAGTTCAATGATGGAATTATTATTATTTCTTTTTTGTCGATGACAAAGGGAGAGAAATATGTATGACTAGCTATTTCTTACAGGGATTAAATATGTCGCCATATATTTAGGGGGATATATATATATATATATATATATATCCTGTTATATATTTATCAAAATATAGAATCATCTATAACAGGTTGTCATCAATCAAAAAGGGGGAGAATGTTGAATCATAAATTTTGATTCATGACAAAGAGCTTAAACAAATCAGTGAATGAGACTACATGGGCAAGCGACAAAAAGAGAAAGAAATATGTTGTTAAAACTACAAAGGAGACAAGGCTACAAAACCGAGTATAGTATGTTTTGTTGAAGTTTTTGGTCTTAGAATTGTTAAAATCTATCCTCAAGTGGTTCACTCAAACCAAAGTTGTTTTAAGATTTAAACTCTTAAACATATATAAGAACTGTGCACTGACTATCAGGTCAGTCGACTGACCAAATATGGCCAGTCGACTAAATTTGCCCAGTTGCATAGAAACTCCTTGTTTTGCACTAACTTTGAACATTCAGTTGACTGGTCGTTTTGGGTCAGTCGACTTAATTCTTTCAACAGCTATTTTTCTGAATAGACACTTCCATTTGTCAAGAGATACAATCTAAATTGAAGAGGTATGGATGCTTCCTTTGATCGGAACTCTTCGTGAATGGTTGCAGTTGTTTATCTACTATATAAACACATAAGATTCACTTCACAAATCACCGATTTTCTATTTATTTTCTGATCGTACTCTCTTCTATCTCTGCATTCTGAAAAGCAATCACAACTTATATATATTGTTTGAATCTATGAATCAATTTACTTATTCTTCGATTCAAAGCAATATTCTCCTTTCTAAATCTTTACACACACACATGCTTGAGGAAAAGATTATATGAAGGTTGTACTATCAAATACAAATCAGTGTTATCAAGAACACAAAGTGTCAAAGCAATTTTATTGAAACTGTTGAAGTCCTGTTCGATTGTTGAAGCGGGTAAAGTCCTCTTTCAGTTGTTAGAAGCGGAAAAATCCTGTTCGGTTGTTCAGGTGTTGTTTACCTATTCCTTCGGGTTAAGTGAGGGGTTATTGAGTGAAGTTCCAAAAGGAAGTCTAGGACTGGATGTAGAATGGGAAGTTTGAAACAGCATAAAAACTCCTGGTGTGCTTATTCTTATTTACTTTACTATTATTATCTGTTTCCGCATTTAGATTATAATACATTCCATATTACACGACCTTAAGTGATAACTAGCAACACAGCAGTCACTTTCAACAACAGCCCCTTTCTCTGGCAATGACATACCAGTCGAGCATCCAAGAACAAATCGAGCTTAAGTAACTCAAAGAATAAATGCATTCGAAACCTAGCATGGATTGTTTCATAACAGGAGATGCCCCAAGCCAATAAGCAGGTTGAAGCTGTCAACAAAGTCTTGAAAATGCTAATTAAGAAAAAACTAGATGAATCCAAAGGAGCGTGGGTTGATGAACTAGCCACGGTACTACGGGCTCACCAAGCCTCCTAAAAAATAGCAACAGGACATACTTTATTTGCTCAGAGCATACGGGGCCAGACATGTTGAGGAGAGAAGGAACACCGATCTGAAGACCGCTGCACACAGACGGAAAGTGGCAAAACAATACAAATCTAAGGTGAAGCTCCAAGAGTTACAAGAGGGAGATATTATTCTCAAGCAAGTCTTTCCCCGTCCAGGCACACTGGATCTAGTTTGGAAAGGACCATTTGCTGTTTATAAGGATCTACACAACGAAGCTTACATTTCGTCGACAGTTGACGAAAAAGGTGTTTCGGAAAGGAAGGAATCTCCAACATCTCCGCCATTACTTCTCTCAGCTTGTAAAAAGCATGTATCACCTAAAACAATAAAAGAAAGATAGTGGACGAAGGCATATTCTAGCCAAACCACTGTAAAAATCGATGTTTTAAATGATTATTAGTTTGATTTTTTTCCTATTGCGATCAATTGAAAGCTCTCGCCGGCAGTAGTGAAAGCAAGATAACCATGACTAAGTCACGAAAATAGCCTGGATAGTTTACTGGTGACGATCGGCCCCCCGGCCAGCAATGATAAACCGACTATAAGCCATGGATTAGGCACGATTATAGCCTAGGCAGTTTATCATTGGCAATCAGATCATCGGCAACTGCAAATCAATAATAAATCCTACGATTAAGGCATGGCTGCAGCCAGGGATAGTTCGTAGTTGACGATCAACACCCACGCTAGCCAGGCCATAGTAAATCGAATAATACTCATGATATAGGCCATAATGGCCCGGGTAGTTACTATGTGTGAATATCAGCTCTAAATTTTAAGTATGGCAGTCGAAAAAGTTACACTCCCTTGGAACATAGGTTGGGCTGAAAAACCATATGACACCAAAATCCACAATCAGGGCAAGTAACTTATGTGCCACGAATCTTAAGTTTAGAAGGACTCTCTTGATGGAGAATATAGTTCGATGTACTTAAACTACAAGCTTCTAACAATTTCTTTTAGTCTTGTGGCATTACATATAAATAGTAGGAATATGAGTTCCACTCCGCCAACCACAGATATTCCTTCACTTCCACTCCAGCAGAGGAAACAGTGCATCGACTTAACTCCGTCAGAGATAGAGGAACGTCAATCCATTATTGCCACAAGAATTGGAATATCCATTCCAGCCAACTTCGCTTAAGAAACTGTTAGGATTCTCCCAAAGATAAGCACACTTATGGAACCTGAGAAAAACTTAATGCAAAGGTATGGCTAACTTTTGTAAGATAAGCTAAATTTGATAAAAAAAAATACTTGGGTGCATAACACCACCTCACCCCTTGATTATACACATGCACTACCACTCAGCTTGGTAATAGCACATTGGAATCATGACATCAAGTTTGCAAGTTTAAAACTGATTCATGATACAAGGAAGCATGTTGTGAGAAGCAACCAAGTGCACTATACTAATGGAAAACCCAAACAAATAATGAGCGCTCTCAGCCGACTTTTGACAACGTCGCTAGTGGGTGCTCTAGAGGATGTGATGAGTATTCGTGGACTGCCACATCCCCCAAATTACTCTCTAAACCTAAGTAATAGGGAATCACTTCAAATGATAAGGACCTCTTTAAACAAAAATGATTCGATCTATAACCTTCAAAATGTAACTAATTCATGTCAAATTCTATTTTAACACAAATAGCTTGATACCTGTACCTAATAAATCAATCCCGAAGACAAGCGGGTTGACTCTAACACATATCTATGGTAAAATTCCATATAAAAATGTGTTAATAGTCTATAAATAATTCTAAGGCAAAGATGAAAGTCCTTGACCACACTAGGCCTGAAAGGACCTTAAATTTGTAGGTAAAGTCAATAGAATAGGACGTTCCTCTATCATCAAAGCCGATGAGACATTTGAGTTGAAAGGTTGATTCTACCTGACTAATGTAGAGATAGCAAGCCGACGTCACCAATAAACACCCCATGTCGGAGGCATCTGACTACGACAATCGGCATAAACCAGAACAGCAATAGGACTCCTTATTCACGATGCTGATAAATTTCCTTAAGCTCCGCTCAAAAGAGCCAGGACGACTCACTCAAACCCAAAATCTACCCTATTATTGCTTGCTATTAGTGACTCTAAATTGATGCGTGAGCTATCAGCAGGAAAACTACCAAGGAAATTGTCTAAGATAATCTTGTACAAATGTGTCTAGGAGAAAGTTTTGGAAAAACTAATAGAAGAACAAGGAATTTCTCCAAACATCATCACCTTACCAGATAGATGCAACACAAACATATTGCAATTGGTTGAGCCTAATTAGATATAAAGACCCCAATTAAAGCTCCTACAAAATGTACATGTCTTTGTACAAAAGTTAATATAGAAGATACAAAGCATAGGCTAGGGAAGAAATTGTCAGCCTTCACCCAAAGGCACCACATTACATATCCTACATACGAGTAATTAATGGAGATTCTTACTCTACCAAATCCATCAATAAATAATCCCATATGTGCATGCATGGAAGTGGAGAAAAGTTTACTAAGAAATATGCAAGTTCGACAATTGCATAGGATGGATAGGCCGTGATTACTAGACTTACCCATACAATGGACATAAATAGAATGTCATGTCAATAGATCCAAGAACAATACCACAAAGTATACATCAGCTGGTTCACACACTATAGAACCTCAAAGTAGGAAGCAAGAAGGCCAAGCGTGGGAAAATAGAATCCCACTAGGTGAAGACTAATCAAAGACGACTAGAGACAGTCCCCACACCATCCTTAAGCAGAGTCGAGTCTCACATTGAACTAGCAAAGGAAAACTCTTTAGCGAAACAAAAATAATATATGGATTATCAGACATCAAGATGACGGCTGCAAGACAAGCATGGCAACCCCTGATCAGACAAAGCACACTTTGCATTCACGAAAGTATGCTTCAAGGGACAAATGTTGTGGGCATTTCCGCCCACTACATGGTGAATATGAAGAGTCGTGGGAAAAATTTTCATTGTCTTGCAATGGATCTAAACTAGTTTAGAAGTATTCTCAAGATCAAGATATAAACCTAGGTCGAAACTGCATCTCAATCCAAGTAACGATTTGTAAGATGTGAACATCCTAACATTCGTCTTGTGTCTAAGTTATATGGGTCCCACTTTAAAGTACTGCTAATTTTCTCTCATATAGAACATTTAGGAGCATTGGAATACTCAAATTAACGATACACAGCTACCAGTTCAAGTCTCATTCAATTCTGACCTAGATTGAAGGGGTTATGACATAATATCATGTGTAATACAATGGTAAAGACTTGCGCCTTTTAGCCAAACCACCCGGGTTCATGTCCTAGCAAGCACTTATTTTCATAAAGCATGAGTAAAGGTCCAATAGGGAATCAAACTACTAAACTTCTAACCATTCCAATGGAAGGAAGGTTAAACCAAATCCCATAGAATGGAAGGTTGAACTAAATCCCATATAAAGGAAGGTTGAACCAAATGCTAGATAAAGGAAGGTTGAAGCAAATCACAGAGGAAGGAAGGTTGAACCGAATCTCACATGAAGGAAGGTTGAACCAAATCCCAGACCAAATCCCCAAGGAAAGAAGGTTGAACCAAAACTCAAAGGCTATGTACTCAGCTGCCACTCCTATCATAACCTCAGTCTATAAATACCAGGCACATGGCATTATAAAAGAGGAGGTTGGAAAAGTGAAGCTCTCATCAACAATGACAGACAACTTTGAGAGGGAAAACTCTTAGTTCCAATAGCATGTTTACTCATATTCAAAGCTTGTACTTGTAATAAAAAATGAAAGAGATAATAAAAGAGGAATAGTGGAAGTAGGCACATTCAGGCCGAAACATTATAAAATCTGTGTCTTTTTACATTTAAGTCCTTTACTTATTTTTATTACACATTCTTGATTTTCTGTCTCAATCATCTGCAACTAAAATTCATCAAACAATAGCTGTATACTAAAAATAGTATTCGCAGCTCTACTACTATGAATTGGAGGTGTTTGCCCATTTTTTGTGTAAACAAATATCATTTCCCTGCATTTTGTGAATCTATAAGAACTATATATAAGACATCTGCAGCTTATGTTCCATGACAAAATGGAGTAGCAGAACGTAAAAATAGCCCCCTGACTTAAATGGTTGATGCTATGTTATGTAATTTGATCTAAATACTACTTTTTGGAGAAAGGCTTTTCTTACTGCTTGTTATAACTTTGACAGAATACCTCAAAAGAAGATCAAAGTTACACCTTATGAACTGTGGAAGAAAAGCAAACTAAATCTTGATTATTATCGAGTTTGTGACTGTAGAGCTATTGTTCGATTACCTAAACCAAAAATTGGTAAATTAGGACAAAAGGACGTCGAGTGTATTTTCTTAGGACACGCTCAGCACAGCAAGGTTGTAGGTTCCTAGTAATAGAACCTAATAATTTGATTGAGGTAAACACAATGATAGAATCAGAGATGCGGTGTTCTATGAAATTAGATTCAAATCTATTTCATCCAATCCATTTATTAGTGAAATGATGGAAGTTAATATACCTACTCATGAAATTATGAAGGTCACTGAAACTATTTGTAAATATGAGACTACTCAAGAAAATAAAAATGAAACTTGTGAATCTATTAGGAGAAGTAAAAGAACGAGAACTGAAAAGTCATTCAGATTAGATTTTATTATTTATTTGGTAGAAGGATCAAGAGATGGTATTAGACATCATGTCATGCTTTCTGCAACCATAGATTTTGATCCTTTAACATATACCGAGGCCATAAAGTCTCAGGATAACCAATAGACTTACTATTGCACCATAATTTCTACGAAATTCGAATTATGAAAAGAAAATCCCTTGGCCTGCAGTTTCGAGACCCATCATTTAAATTCCATCAAGAGCTCAGACATCGGACTTGGTACCTAAGAGCATATAGTCTGAAAACATGAGTTAATAAGACAATAAAGACCGAGATTATTGTCTTAATAGAGTAAGAAGCTTAACCAAGAGGAGCAACTGTTGGGAGTAGCACAATTCCAACAAATTTCAACAACCAACGACTAAAATAGACCAAACCGAGATTAACGGTTAAGATGGAGGAAAGGAATCAAAGAAGCTATATATAAAAGCGCCATGTCAGTTATCCACGTCAAAATACTTTCAACCAGATGATGACAAGTGTTTGAATCAGAGCCACCTATAGCAAGCCAGATCATTAATCCAAGTTATAGCCCTTGCACCAAAGGAAGAAGCTTAAATCTACTATAAATAGAGGGTCATGTGGTACTAAAAAGAGATTGGTTAACAAATTTATGACATTCGGTATACTTTACTCCTTTAGAAAAGCTTCAATTAAAAGATCATTAGTGGTTGACTTAGTGTCAAATGTATTTGTATACCAAGTGCAGGAATAAAGGCTCACAGCAAAGTCTTCTAAGTGGATGTAGGGATCTCAGTCCCGAACCACTATAAACCTGGCATCTCTTTATCTTTTGGTACTTACTTTAAACATAATTTTGACGTTTAGTCTATTTTCTTACATCCTCTCGGAACAAGCATCTGAGAACCTCGAAGTGTTAGGTGGACGAAAAAATATCTAACATTTGTGGCGCTAGAAGGAGGGCCCCCAAATCTTAGTCCTTTTATAATTTAACAAATTCAAACCATTCAACCATATATGAAGTTAAAGCTTTCCTCTCGAAAATCTCATTGTACCCCTACTCAGGATGAGGAAATTGAAGAACTGCCTATAAACGATGGGAATCGGGCAAACCGAATGAATCAAACTACCACTGAAGAAAACGCCACCCAAGTCTTTTTCTAAAATGGTTTCGCCAGATGATGCTAAAGTCTGTTTCTGATGCAGGCCAATGATTGGACGACTACCTAACTGAGGTCAATAAAACTTTTGTTAAATCATAAAATAAGGTCTTGGCAATACTCGAGGAGGATGTGAATCCTCTCACTATTGAATAGAATCTCTAAAACCTGCTAATGAAGACTTGGAAGCTGAGCCTATGACGGTTAAGGAAGCAACAAAAAAAGCCAAGACCGCAAAGGTAGCAAGTGCGAGACCTTTTGAGAAGTCTATAACTTTAAGCCCGGATAGGATAAACTTCGGGGGAAGGCAGCCACATAAGTCACAAACCAGAGGTACTGAAGTCGAGACTTTGAAGCTTGGTAGGGACCAGAGGATGGAAACCTTATTTATGAAGTTATCAGGAAAAGCTACAAGAAGACCAATCTATCCTTACTTCAGAGATGAAGCTTCGAAATGTTCAACCTTTCTCAAAAAGAAATTAGGAGAGCCCCCATGCCTCTAGGTTCAAGATCCCAACACTTTCTTATGATGGATCCTGCGATCCCAAAAGATCACCACGCCTTGTATAAAATGCAGATGCAAGCCATTCGAGCTTCAAATAAATTAAAATGTAGGTTTCTACCCATGACCTTTAGTGGGCCTGCTTTAAAATGGTTCTAGAGTTACCTACCAAATTCTATTAGCTCTTAGGAGCAGCTGATCATGGAATAACACATTTCTCCACTTCAAAGAACATTAGAACGAGACTAAGTATGCTTTGACTTCAGGAAAGGGCAAGAAAAATCTCTAAAAGATTATTGCAAGAGATTTAATGATGTTACTGCCTGATGCAAGGGGATGACTACCGAGACCAAGCTGGTCGCTATCACTTCGGGATTGTGGAGGAATACCACATTCTGGAATGATTTACTGAGGTAAGAGCGCAAATCCTTAAACGAGTTCTTTTATCGAGCTCGAGGATAAATTTTAATTGAAGAATCCAAAGGGTTGTCCGAAAGAACGAGGAATGGGGAAGCGATAACAATAAATTCATTCTAGCTAAGAGATTCAAGAGGGAGCACTAGGTCTTGGAGATCTATCCCCTAACTCACTCTTATGCCTAGGTGTATGCGATGACTCTGGACCGGATCTGTGACGACCCGGAAATTTTAACATTTGAAATGGAATATTTAATTAAATATTTGGAGGTTAGTTTAACTAGAATTTCGAATATAAATATGAATTTGGCAATTAAATTATTGAATCTGATTCATTAATGATGGGTAAAAACTTGAATTTTCAATTTTTAGATTGTTAAAAATAATTTGATGGCTTGGAAAATCTATATTGATAATACTGAAGATAATGGAAGCTTTGGAATTGAATTTGAAAGTGAATTGTTTAGTTTTGAAATTTTATCGTTTAAATCAATATTTAAAAATAGCCTACCGAGGCACAGTCTCGGAATTCGATGAAACTAGTTCCATTGGATACGTAATATTGTATTATTATCGGATTTCAATTTTCGTAGCATTCAGAGTTGTCATGTGATCGTACGATAAGCAAACGCGCTAAATTTAAATCGAAAGTTCGATTTTTAACTAGTTCAAAAGACTACCTTCTCCATACGATCGAATTTGGACTTGAAACCTTTTCCATTGCGTTTGAAATAGGGGTTTAACATTATAAACGCCTAGCGGCATACCTCGATTGGAGATCGAGATTTTAGTCTTCGCTTTCAGGATAACCTAAATTCGAATTCAAATTTTAAACATAAGTAATATAAATTCATTTAAAACACAATTGCAGATCTAAGCTAACATGTTAGGGGAGTTTTTGCATGTGTCGTTCATAAGTGAACACGCGTCTTGGATTAATAGAAGAAAATAATAAAACGCCACGTTTCTTTTCATCTGCAAAACGAAGAAAACTTAAATCAAAATCGAAAGCCCTGAGTCATTTCAATCGATCGAATTAGAAAATGGTGGTAACCTCTCAGATTTTATAAAAAAAAGAAATGGTGGCGGAATTAAAATCAACCGCGAGAGAGAAATCGAATTGGAGCAGTCAAGGTCGACTTCATTATCGACAGAGAAGATGTCGCGTTGAAATTCGCGATACTGGGTGAGGCGGCGATCGTTTGTAGGCGAGTTGAGGTCGTTATCGTTCGATCGTGAAGTCATCGAGCTCGACGACACAAGGGGAGGCACGAGGCGATGAAGACTAGGGTTTCATTTTTTCTGGAAAGCACGAGCGACGAGGTCTGGTAGTGTGGCGAAAGCAGTTCGATGGTGCTCGGCGATTTGGAGGTGGCCACAGTTGCGGTGACTTCGACGAGTCTATGTTTTCTTTAGCAGTGAGGTATTTTCGTATAATTTATTTATTAAAATTTATATGTACACGAGGAAAAAAATTTTGAGCAATTCTGTTTATATATGTATAATATATTGCAGAAATTATTTTTACAGTAAAGTTATTCGTGGATAAAAAAGAAAATATAAGTGGATTTTTGGACCTATATATTTTATAAAAATTTATAAGGATTTCAAAAGAAATTTGGTTTTAAAATTTGATTTTTTAGTAAAATGAATTTGTTAAAAAGAAATTAGTTCAAAATCAAAATTTAATTTTGAAATTAAAATCATTGGTTAATTAAATTGGAAATGGATTGTGAATGAAGGCGCAAAGGTGAGATCTTCTCACTCAATCAAATATTTTTTCTGATTTAAATTTTGAATAGTTAGATTTAAAATTGATTGACTGTGTGCTTGGATGATTGATTTATTATTAGTTATATTAGTTTAACCCTATGCGCCGCATAATAGCGGATGATATTATATTAAACCCATATACCACGATATTCCACCTCGAAGTGGAATTGATATTATATATGTATTTGGAGTTGTTGGTTTCTTGCATTATATTGCGGATGAGACCCTATGCGCCGCATAATAGCGGATGATATTATATAAATCCCATATATCGCGATATTCCACCTCGAAGTGGAATGGTTATTTGATTGTTGTGCTAACGTCTGTGGATGTAGGGAAACAGGTTGGAGGGATCCAACTGGATTCCTCAAATGATTGAATTTGTTTCAATAATTTGTGTGTTAATATGTTTATGATCTGTGTGTGAATATATTGTGATTGAAATCGTTGAAGGCCATAGTTTAGCCGAATTTATTTTTGGTATCGTAGGATACCGGAAATAAATAAAAATTGGACCTTTTGAAATTCAAGTTGAAAAGTTATAGTAAAAATTTATTTTTTGAAAATTGGATAAATTTAAAAGAAGGAATTTCAAAAAGAATAAATTTTTAGTTTTACTGAATCCTATTGCATAAATTCCAAAATATGGGAAAAAGGCTTAATCAATGGATTTCGGGTAATATTATTCAAAAGTTGAAGTAGTTATTTAAAATATGGATTTTAAATAGTTTGGTAGAGATAAAGGGAATAAATTTTAGAAATTCAATTTGGAATTCAATTTAGTGTTTGAAAAGATTTTAGAAATCAATTTGAAAATTAATTTGGTGTTTAAAAATAAACCTATGGGAAATTGATATGAAAATTGATTTGTCGATTGAAATAAATTTAGAAACCAATCTGGAATTGGATTTGGTAATTGAAATAAATTTAGAAATCAATTTGAAAAATGGATTTGGTATTGAAAGTGAATACTTGGGAATCGATTTGAAAATCGTAAATTAATGGATATTTAAAAATTTAAATCCAAAATGGGAATTTTATAAAAGAAAGGGAAATTGGTTTTAAAAATAAATATTGTTTTATTTTTAAAAGTATGGAAAGGAATTTACGGATTTGGGACGTAAATTTAAAATAAATCCAGAAAGATTTATAAGTTTGTGTGAATGAACCATTTTAGAATGGAATGTGTATTTTCCCTGAAAGTCGAGTATGTTTTAAATATAGTTTATAAATATAAATTAAAGTTGTAAAGATGGTTTAAGGGAAAGAATGTTTAGAAAAATTATTTGCTTAGGTTATTTTGAAAATCTTTAAAGTAAAATATAATTTAAACTATTATAGAAGTGATTTTTTTAAAGTTATAAATTGACATTCGTTTTAGAAATTGGATATTCAAATAGTTATATCCTATCTACTAATTTTATTTTAAAATTTGTTTTGGACTTGAATATTTATAGGAGATATTAGTATAATATTTTTCATAACTAATATTTAAGCAAGTATTTTAAAATAGTTTTATTTTAAATGTTTCCAAGTATATTTTGGATAAGTATTTTATTTTATTTTAAAATATTTGAACTCAGCAGATTTTCAGTGGAAATGAATAAATATTTGGAAATATATTCCGCGTAAGGGAAATGCATTGAAAGTTTGTTTCCAAAGGATTGAAATGTGAATAGTGATTTGAAATTTGTTTTCAAAATATTAAAGTGATAAAAGTATATTGTGCGAAGATATTTTGGAAATAAATTATTTGGGAAAATTATTTGAAATTCAGTGATGGTTGTGAATGATGATTGATAGTTAAATAACCGACTATCAGTATTGGCTTTTTTAATGGCATCTGAATTTCGATGCGATGGGAGTCGAATTCTAAATGGATATTCGAAAACCACATCGAACCTTTGTGATTGTGATGGATCTTTTGTTTAAAAGATCAAAGTGAAAATTGTTGTGATTTGTTGAAATCTGAATGTAACACTTATTTTTAAAATAAGCACTCGTTATTTGGATTAGCCGGGAGAGGACCTTGTGTCATAAAACCCATTCCGAATAATGATATGTCGAAATGGGATTGCATTTGAAGATGGTGTTGAAGACCGGGTATTTTCAAAAGCGAAAGGATTACCTGTCGAACGTCTCTACACCGGGTAGCTCCGGTATAGAGATTTTATCACCCTTGTGATGGGGATTCCGGACGTGATTAGTGAATATCCAGATTTGCAAGGGCTTCTTTGAAGTTCCTTCGGTTCCGTTCGATCCCAGAACGGACTTGTATGGATGTGTGTCTGACGTTACACTTTGAGATGTAAAGCTGATTTCTATCAAATACATTTCTATTGGTGGTGGAGAATTTATTCTCTTAACTTAACACCCTTCTCTGAGACGTACGAGCTTAGAGGTTATGTAGTTGATGGTTATTAGTGATATACTCCCAATTTGGTAGTGTGGCATACGAAGTGATGCTGATCATTTGTTGATCAAAGCATGGCTTTGTGAAAAGTGTAGCTTTGTGGACGAGACCACGTCGGACCTTACAACCGAAAATGGTCGAAACAGAAAGGATGCGGAAAGGTTATTTGGGGGTAGCGCCCCCCGAGGGTATGTCATTTCCTTTTGGAAAAGGGTAGCATCAGGGTATGGAAACCAGATATTTACCTATGTTGATGCTGCAAATTTTTTATACTTTGTGGTTGTTGCTTTGTGGTTGAGGATCCTTTGATAAAGGTCGCAAACGACCGGGGGATGGAATACTCGAGTAGTAGTTACCTAGTTATAGAGGTAACCCTACTTTGTGTTGGCAGAGATCCGGGTAGGTTCTCGGGACGTCCCTCTAGAGGCGTACCCATGTGGCAGTAGTAAGTTCCTTAGCCTAACCATTTGTTGGAAATCCAAACTCCAATACGCGCCTTGTACGATTTTAGTTGTATAACCTTCCATTTACTTATAGTGGTCACCACTGTTTAGATGATAGCTATAGTAGGCATGTTTGGAATGTCTATGCTGGCTAAGATTAATATTATACTTTTGAAATGTTTTCTGCACTATGCACTAATAATAATATCGAAAGGATTTTGCGTATTAAGCATGTTTGACTATCATAAGGAGAAATATCCTCCAATTCTGCGTTTGCGTTGTGTGTGTGGCGGGAGGCCTTTTGGTAGTTTCATTTTCCAACAAGCATAGCGGATTTCTTTTCCTTTCATTTTGGAAATAACTGTTTTTAAGATCTCACACCAGTCCCATGACTGACCTTGCTTATCTTTGTGAAACGTGATGGGGGGTTCTCGCTTTTTGTTTGGTGGAGAGCTGGAGACTCTTGCCCCTACGAGTCCTCTTTACGTGGTTGGTTAGCCGCAAGGTGTGACAGTCGAAAGGTTGGCCGTAAAAGCAAGGGCATGGTACCATTGTATGCCACGGCGGGGCTGGGATGGTTGAAAAGCCTACCAATCGAGATTGGCCGCTGTCGATGGTTGAAAAGCCTAGACCGTTATAATGTGGTATCAGAGCATTTTGTTAAGCGGCAACCATGGTTATGTTGGGTGTTACTCATTAGAGATAGAGTCAGTAGTACTCTAGAATGGGTTTGAGAGTATTAATAGATATGAGCACGTGTTTGTTAGTGAATACAAAATTGTTCTATATTGTGATGATTGGTTTGTTGAGTGGTATATGGATTCTGGTCGATATAGTCTGTACAACTTTATTGATAGGAATCTCTAAACACTTGTACAGAACAATTTGACACAATATTGTTTTAAAATTAGGGTAAATGAAATAATTTTACCCAAACTATTTTCGTAGATAAAGGAAATAATCTTTGTAAATTATTATGGTACATGGTTGCTTGATTGATAGGAAGTGATAATATTATTATCATTTGAATAGGAAATTGAAATCGTAACTCCAAAATTAAGAAATAAATTCACATACAAATGGAATTTGAGAATATAAATTTTAAATGTGATTTGTAATTTGAAATGGAATTCCAGAGAAGTATTTGGAATATTTTGAAAAGAATTTGAAAATTTTGGAGATTTGGGAAGTTTAAATCCCTTTTGATTTTGAAGATGATTTTCAAAGGTTTTGGAAAAGTGTTTTGAAGGGATAAAAGCTATAAACTCTTTTAGGTCGTTGGAAAATAACTTCAGTGATGACTGCAGCATCATCGATGTTCATTTTCGGGTTTCCAAAAGAGGGATTGCCGCCAAATTGTTTTAAATGAAAGTTGTTTGCAAAACGGGTTTGGATTTTTGAAATTTAAAGGATAATTTGAATTGCTTTCAAAAATGAATAAATAAATTACAATTGAAATTAAATGAAAGTGAAATTGAATATTGAAATTCATTTCGAATTTGTAAGTAAATAGAACTAGAGTTGGAATTGAAATTGATTCGTGATAAACAAAGTGAAGTATTAAACTAAAATTAGTAAGTGAAACTAATTGATGAATGACCAAATGGGTAAGGTTTAAAATGAATTGAATCTAATATTTATAGATGAAAGTAAATTGAATTCATATAGAGTTGGAAATCCAGTTTAATATAAGTGGTTATAAACCAAAATAGTGAATTGAAAATAAATTTTTGGGAATGAACAAAAGAATAAAAAACCGAAATTGAAAACTGAATATCGAAAACCAAATTGAATTGTGTGAAATAAAATGAAGTTGTAAAATTAGTTCGAAGTGAACTAAAGATAATAAAGGTGAAATAAAGAAATGGTTTGAGATAAAATGAATTGGAACTTGTAATGAATTAGTAAATAAAACTAATTTAAAATAGTGATATGAATCAGTTGTGAATGAAAGATAGTTGATAAAAAAATTTAATATTTAGAACTGAATCCAAACAGAATTGAAAGTGTAAATCGAATTCAAATGAAATTGAAAATGTAAGTTGAATGAAAATGAATATATAACTTCAATAATGAAGTAAAGATGGTATAAGAAGTAAGTATTCAAACTTTTGTAGTGAAATATGCAAAATGATATATTAAATTTGTAATTGAATATTGTGGCTAGTAGAATATACAGGTATGTTACAGGAAGAAGAAAAATTGGAATTGGGATTTCGAAGATAAATTTGAATTGCTCGACAAAAGGTATATATTTAAATTTCAGTATGAAATTTGATGATTTTCCTGTCCAGCCGTTTTATCTGTGTGTGAATATATGGTGATTGAAATCGTTGAAGGCCATAGTTTAGCCGAATTCATTTTTGGTATCGTAGGATACCAGAAATAAATAAAAATTGGATTTTTTGAGATTCAAGTTGAAAAGTTATAGTAAAAAATTATTTTTTGAAAATTGGATAAATTTAAAAGAAGGAATTTTAAAAAGAATAAAGTTTTATTTTTTCTGAATCATATTGCATAAATTCCAAAATACGAGAAAAAGGCTTAATCAATGGATTTCGGGTAATATTATTCAAAAGTTGAAGTAGTTATTTAAAATGCGGATTTTAAATAGTTTGTAGAGATAAAGGTAACAAATTTTAGAAACTAAATTTGGAATTCAATTTAGTGTTTGAAAAGATTTTAGAAATCAATTTGAAAATTAATTTGGTGTTTAAAAATAAACCTTTGGGAAATTGATATGAAAATTGATTTGTCAATTGAAATAAATTTAGAAACCAATTTGGAATTGGATTTGGTAATTGAAATAAATTTAGAAATCAATTTGAAAAATTTATTTGGTATCGAAAGTGAATACTTGAGAATCGATTTGAAAATCATAAATTAATGGATATTGAAAATTTTAAATCCAAAATGAGAATTTTATAAAAGAAAGGAAATTAGTTTTAAAAATAAATATTGTTCTATTTTTAAAAGTGTGGAAAGGAATTTACGGATTTGGGACGTAAATTTAAAATAAATCCAGGAAGATTTATAAGTTTATGTGAACGAACCATTTTAGAATGGAATGTGTATTTTCCCTGAAAGCCAAGTATGTTTTCAATATTAGTTTATAAATATAAATTAAAGTTGTAAAGATGGTTTAAGGGAAAGAATGTTTAGAAAAATTATTTACTTAGGTTATTTTGAAAATCTTTAAAGTAAAATATAATTTAAACTATTATAGAAGTGATTTTTTTAAGTTTTGAATTGATATTTGTTTTAGAAATTGGATATTTAAATAGTTATATCCTATCTACTTATTTTATTTTAAAATTTGTTTTGGACCTGAATTTTTATATGAGATATCAGTATAATATTTTTCATAACTAATATTTAAGCAAATATTTTAAAATAGTTTTATTTTAAATGTTTCCAAGTATATTTTGGATAAGTATTTTATTTTATTTTAAAATATTTGAACTCAGCAGATTTTCAGTGGAAATGAATAAATATTTGGGAATATATTCCACACAAGTAAAATGCTTTGAAAATTTGTTTCCAAAGGATTGAAATGTGAATAGTGATTTGAAATTTGTTTTCAAAATATTAAAGTGATAAAAGTATATCTTGCGAAGATATTTTGGAAATAAATGATTTGGGAAAATTATTTGAAATTTAGTGATGGTTGTGAATGATGATTGATTGTTAAATAACCGACTATCAATATTGGCCTTTTTAATGGCATTTGAATTTCGATGCGACCGGGAGTCGAATTCCAAATGGATATTCGAAAACCACATCGAACCTTTGTGGTTATGATGGATCTTTTGTTTAAAAGATCAAAGTGGAAATTATAGTGATTTGTTGAAATCTGAATGTAACACTTATTTCTAAAAAAGCGCTCATTATTCGGATTAGCCGGGAGAGGACCTTGTGTCATAAAACCCATATCGAATAATGATACGACGAAATGGGATTGCATTTGAAGATGGTGTTGAAGACCGGGTATTTTCGAAAGCGAAAGGATTACCTGTCGAATGTCTCTGCACCGAGTTCCTCCGGTATAGAGATTTTATCACCCTTTGTGATAGGGATACCGGACGTGATTAGTGAATATCCAGATTTGCAAGGGCTTCTTTGAAGTGCCTTCGGCTCCGTTCGATCCCAGAACGGACTTGTATGGATGTGTGTCTGACATTACACTTTGAGGTGTAAAGCTGATTTCTATCAAATATATTTCTGTTGGTGGCGGAGAATTTATTCTCTTAGCTTAACACCATTCTCTGAGACGTACGAGCTCATAGGTTATGTAGTTGATGGTTATTAGTGATATACTCCCAATTTGGTAGTGTGGCATACGAAGTGCTGCTGATCATTTTTTGATCAAAGCATGGCTTTGTGAAAAGTGTAGCTTTGTGGACGAGACCTCGTCGGACCTCACAACCCGGAAATGGTCGAAACAGGAAGGATGCGGCAATGTTATTTGGGGGTAGCGCCCCCTAAGGGTATATCATTTCCTTCTGGAAAAGGGTAGTATCATGGTATGTATCCCATATATTTACCTATGTTGATGCTGTAAATTTATTATACTTTGTGGTTGAGGATCCTCGGATAAAGGTCGCAAACGAACGGGGGGTGGCATACTCGAGTAGTAGTTACCTAGTTACAGAGATAATCCGACCTTGTATTGGCAAAGATCCGGGTAGGTTCTCGGGACGTCCCTCCAAAGGCGTACCCATGTGGCAGTAGGAAGTTCCTTAGCCTGACCATTTGTTGGAAGTCCAAACTCCAATACGCATCTTGTATGGTTTTAGTTGTATAACCTGCCATTTACTTATGGTGGTCACCACTGTTTAGATGGTAATTATAGTAGGCATAGTTCGGAATGTCTATGCTGGATAAGATTAATATTATACTTTCGAAATGTTTTCTGCATTATGCACTAATAATAATATCGAAAGGATTTTGTGTATTAAGCATGTTTGACTATCATAAGGAGAAATCTCCTCCAATTCTGCGTTTGCATTATGTGTGTGGCGGGAGGCCTTATGGTAGTTTCACTTTCCAAAAAGCATAGCGTATTTTTTTCCTTTATTTATGGAAATAACTGTTTTTAAGATCTCACACCAGTCCCATGACTGACCTGGAATTTATTGTTCCCTTTCTAAACTCTGGGTCCCCACAATTTTTCCACACGGGCAGCCTAGAGTCAGGTTATCATTATTCTAGAGCGAAGTCGAAAAAGAGATGCCGTGGAGATCAGGAGCAAGATGGATGGCGAAGCGTATCACTAGTATATGTTATATTCTTTTCCGCTGTTTGTTGTTGTAACACTCTGATAATGTAATGTGATGTAATGTAATAACTGATATAGTTCTTTGTTTTAAAATATTCATTTATCTATTATATTTGTTCCGCTGCGATATGTGAGATTCTGTTATATTTCCTTTTCTTCTTCTTCTACCTCTTTCTTCTTTAAACCTGAAGACTCATACATTTGTCCCACTTTGGGCTGAATTGTTGTGGGATTTTGCCAGCTCAAAAGGGGTGCGGATTTGTTGGCCTTTACAGGATCCCTTACCAACCTAGAAGAAGAGAACCTGAAGTGAACCTAGGTGGAAAATACTACAGTAACCATTGGCAGAATGGCCACAGTACTAAAGAATGCAGATTTGTGAAGACCTTCATCAAAAATTTGGTCGAGGAGAGGAATTTGGATGAAATCTTAAAGGATGAAAATGCCGAAGGAGCCATTACCCCAGCGGGAAATGAAAGCATGCAACTTCAAGCACGGGCATCAAGATCTCTACCAGGCCTTTAGGAATTTTTTAGGTATTATTCTAGGAGGACCTCATATTGCTGGGGCAAGTAATTTTAGTTAGAAGAGGTATATCAACAAAGCCAAAGCAGGAGATGTCTAAGTGTATGAGACGGAAAGATTGGAGGAAAAATAGTAGGTAAGGCCAGTAATCACATTTTTGATGATTTTGATAAGCAAGGTGTCTGCACCCCTAATGACCCACTTTTGATTACGACCCAGATTGGGCATTCAAAAGTGGCATAGATAATGTTGGACACTGGAGCTGCTATCAACATAATCTTTAAGCATGCATTCAATAAGGTGGAATTACCCGAGAGCATACTCAAGCCTAGTCAAACTCCCATATATGGATTAATGATGAAGGAACAATGCCTTTGGAAGAGTGTAAACTGATGGTCAAAATCGAAAATAATCCTCACTGCAGAATTTTCAAGACCACTTCTGTCATCATGGACATCCCGTCAGCATACAACGCTTTTTTTTGGAAGACCAGCTCTCGATGCTATGGATCAGTATGTTTCGACCAAGCATTTACTTTTAAAATTTCCTATCGAAACAAGAGAAGGGCTTGTAAGAGGAGGTCAGTGGATCTCCGGACAATGATATTATCCAAGCCTTAACATAATTAATAAAGGAAAGATTTCATCTTATGAGAACGATGTCAAAGTTAACTAGCCTACACCTCTCGAAATTAAGGAGACAACCAACACCATGAGTTCTAAACCTAAGGAAAACCAAAGGAAACCATTAAGAATTATCGTAAGAAAAGAAGAACTCGTGATTGGAGAGTTAATCACATATCAAGCACTCATGGAAGATTTAAAGAAATAGAATGGGTGCAGAGCAGTAAACCTCCTAGAAGAAAGAGAAAAGTTTTCACACTGTATAAGAGACTTTGAAAAAAGAAGAAATTGAGCTTGACCTCAATCAAATATAAGGGACCGAGACAGCTTCAACAGCCGAGGCTCTCGAAGAAATATGCCTCGATGAAAATGAGAAGTCCAAGATAGTAAAGGTAGGGGCTTATTTCCACCCCTATATCCGAGAAGACCTGATTTCCTTTCCTAAACACAATGTAATCGCATGGATTCATGACGATATGGTGGGAATTGACACGTCGGTCATTTGCAATTGCTTAAGTATAGATCCAAAATTTACTCCAATGAGACAAAAAAGGAGACCCTTGGATAGGAACCGACATGTGACTTTACAAGAGGAGGTTGAGATACTACTAAAGAATAACTTCATCTGAAATGTGTATTATCCATAGTGGATTGCCAATCCGATACTACTAAAGAAACCAAATAGGAAGTGGAGGACTTGCATTGACTTCACCAATCTAAACAAAGCTTTCCCAAAGGATTGTTTCCCTTTTCCAAGAATTGACCAATTAGTTGGCACTACCAGTGGGCACCGGTTGCTTTCGTTTATGGATGCTTATTCCAGGTATAACAAATTCCAATGTTTAAACCTAATGAAGCGAAAACAAGTTTCATCACCTACATAGGCCTATTTTGCTTCAAGGTGATGCCTTTTGGTCTTAAGAATGCAGGGGAAACATATCAAAGACCAGTCAACCAAATGTTCACCAAACAGATAGGTCGAAACATGGAAGTGTATGTTGATGACATGTTAATCAAATATAAGGGATCGCAAAGTCAAGTTTCAGATTTGGCCAAGATATTCTAAGTCCTTCAAAAATATCAAATGAGGTTAAACCCTCATAAATGTACCTTTAGAATACAATCCGAAAAATTCCTAGGTTTCATAGTAAGTGCTAGGGGAATAGAAATAAATCTAGATCAAATAAAAGCCATAAAAGACATGAAGGCTCCGACTAATGGGAAAGAGTTAATGAGCTTAAATGGAAGGTTGCTGCTCTGAACAGGTTCATAAGTCGGTCAACTAAAAAATGTGTTCCTTTCTTCAGCCTCTTAAATAAACATGTTACCTTCAAATGGATAAACGAATGCCAAAAATCCTTCGAAGGCATAAAAAGCATTTAAGATCTTCTCCAATGTTGTCTAAACAATAGGTGGAGAAACCATATTCCTCTACTTAGCTAAATCGGAGCAGGCCATAAATTCAGCCTTAGTAAGAATGATGATGGGACCCAGATACTGGTATATTATGTAAGAAAAAGGATAGATCCAACTGAGAAGCACTACCCACTGGTTGAGAAACTCGCTTATAGCTTAGTGTTCATAGCTAGGAAGCTCCGGTCGTATTTCCAAGCTTATCCTCTTAAGGTCTTTACGGATCAATCACTTTGATAAGTTTTCAGAAAACCCGAGACTGTAGGAAGGTTAATTAAATGGACAATAAAACTCATCCAGTGTGAGATATCTTATGAACCTAGAACAACAATCAAAAGTCAAGCAGTAGCTGACTTTATCACGTGCACAGGTTTCGGAATCGAAACTTTAAAGGAAAACAACAAGGAAAAACAGCTCTCTTGGCAACTTTATGTAGATGGAGCCTCACATGAACAAGGGGTAGGCGCCGGTTATATCCTTGTAACCTTAGATAATCATCATATTTACCATGAAATTAAGCGCACTTTCTTGGCAACCTATAATGCAACCAAATATAAATCCTTGATTATGGGGCTACGAACGGCTATTTCCATTTTGATTTTAGAAATTCGAATTTATAGTGACTCTCAAATGGTTTTTAATCAAGTTCTTGGCAACTACCAGGCCTGAGACCTATGGTTAGCACTCTATACTAAACAGGTGAAGCAGTTACTTGCAACTTTCACTGGCAATCACATTGGAAGCATTCCAAGGGATCAAAACTCTAGGGTCGATGCCTTAGCAAATTATGCAAGCTCGAAAAATGTAAGAGAGTTTAATTTCATCCTAGTCGAGATCTTAGGGAAACCCAACATACAAGTACCAGATAATTTATTAGTTATAACACAAGATCAAGCTACCCGAGATAAAGCTATAACGCCAATAATATCTGAAGAAAACTGGATGTCACCATATATCTGGTATCTAATAAAGACATTCTCCCCTTAGATGCCATTGAGGCAAGTTGAATCAAATATAATGTTCCAAGATTCAGTATTATAGATGGAATACTCTATGGAAGGGGATTCTTAACTCCATACTCTTAGTGTGTGATGGCCTCGGAAGGGCATCAATTATTAAAAGAAGCTCACGACGGAATTTTTGGAGACCATTGTGGTAGGCAAAAGTTAGCAAAGAAAATATTTAGACAAGGCTTTTATTGTCCAATACTAAATCAAGATGACTTAGACTATGTAAGAACATGTGATGAATGCCAATTTTATACAAAGGTACTGAGAGCTCTCCTTAGTGTGCTCACCCTAATAATGAGTCCTTGGCCATTCGATATCTAGGGCATTGATCTTATTGGGCCCCTTCCTATCGCAAAAGGAGGGGCAGAATATGCCATAGTTGTAATTGACTACTTTACAAAGTGGGTTGAAGCCAAACCATTGGCTACCATAACCTCCCATCAAGTAATTAAGTTTGTGATAAAGAACATCGTATCCAGATTTGGTATTTCGTATAAAATTATTACGGATAATGGCACTCAATTCAAAAGACAAGAATTTGTAGAATATTGTCCAGATCATGGTATCATCAAGAGTTTTCCCCCAGTAGCATACCCACAAGTTAATAGGGCCATAGAAGCAGTCAGCAAGACCATTAAAGCTTGTTTGAAGAAAAAATTAACAAAGCAAAGGGCAACTGGGTAGATGAATTACCTTTTGTTCTATGGGCTTATAGGACGAGCTCCAAGAATTCAACAGAACATACACCTTTCCCCTTAGCTAACGGATTTAGAGCCATGCTCCTAGTTGAATTCCTGCCAAAGGAATTATTAAACCATAGCAGAATGTAGAGCTCCGAGAGGGCTCACTAGATCTGTTACCCGAACTTTGAGACCAACCCGCTTTAAGAATAGTGGAATGCATTTATAAGATGAACCGATACCACAACCAAAGGGTTTGAACAATGAAGTTTGAGAAGGGAGACCTCGTCCTTTGAAAGATAATTCCCAATACAAAGGATCCAGCAGACGGACCTCTTGGTCCAAATTGGAAAGCACACTTGATAATTCACGACATCATCTTCCCAGGAACATATAGTAAAAGGACCAGACGACAACATAATACCTCAAACTTGGAATGTCAAGCATTTTAGACATTACCACGGTACAGAGCTATCACATGAAAAAAAATTTATCCACAAGTTTGTGATAATAACCAATATCTTAGTCGTGCCTCAAATATGTCACACAAGACTTCAATTCTCTCAAGTTTTAAACATTTCAAATATTCATCAAAACGTTTTAGTCATGATTATTACCGTGATCAAGTGATATCATGCAACTTTCAAACATTACATCAAAAAAATTTAGTCATGATTATTGCCATGATCAAGCGATATCACACAACTTTCGAACATTGTATCAAAACATTTTAATCATGATTATTGTTGTGATCAAGCGATATAATGAAACTTTCAAACTTTTCATAAAAAAATTAGTCATAATTGTTTCCATGATCAAGTGGTATCATGTAATTTTCAAATATGGCGCTAGATATTTTAGCCATGATACTACCTTGATCCAGTAGTGTCATGCGAATTTCAAAACCATGCTTTCACCTCTAGACCGGTAAATGATTTCATTATCTGGTAATAATTCAGTTTTGCTTCAAAGAAGTTTCGTCCTTTGATGAATTATGCAAAGAACGAATCCACCTTGCAATCCAATTTAACCTTTATTGCATTAAAATAGTTTCGCCTTTCACACAGTCTAGATGGCTTCAAGTGTCAAGCATGATTTTCGAAAGTTTTGACCTCACTGTCTTAAATTATTATTTTTTGCCTCTCAGCATCAAAGTACAATATGTTAGGTAGATTCCCAATAGAGTGAGCCATGGTCAAGTAGTACAATGCATCGAGTAGATTCTATAGAGTGTTAGAAAGATGGGTAGATTCTCAAGAAAGTCAGAATAATGGGTAGATTACAATAATAGAAAATCATGATTATGAAGAATCATGCATTCGGTAGATTCTCAATGGTACTGAGCCACGACCAATAGTGTCGTGTAAAGAGTGAGCCACGGCCAAAAATGTTGTGCAACTAGTAAGCCATAGTCGATAGTGTCCTGTAAAGAGCGAGTCATAATAAGTCGACCGTGCTGAACACACCAAGTGATTCACAACCATGGCATTGTGTAAAGAGTGAGAAATGGCTGAATTGTGTCATGCAAAGAGTGAGCCATAACCGAAAGTACCATGCATGATGCTGTATAGTGAGTCACGTCAGCCGCATTGAAAAAAATAGGCATTTTAGCGGCACTAATAGTATTCTAAAACCTGATACCAATGTGAGACCAAGTCTAGATGACTGAAGCATGGTATCGGAATATTTTCGCCTCTAGTCACTCCTCTCAAATTATTTTCAAAACCCTCTTTTGAGGATAGATTTCAAATTATTTTCGATGTTGATTAATTATTTTTAAAACCCTCTAGATGAAGTTAGATTTTAAATTATTGCTGAAATAAGGTCAGATCATCACAAGGTCATCTCGGTATAGCAATACTTCGGAGAGTTCTCAGAATGATACTCTACCAAAAGCTCAGGATCGACGTTATCCAGGGAACAAAATAAACAAGCCAAGTACTAAACATAACATAACTCTATTCTTACCAATATCCACCTCGTATGAACCATATAAGCTGAACTTTAGGGGGCATGTGTTACACCATTATTTCCATGAAATTCAAATAACGAAAGAAAATTCCCTTGGCTTGCAGTTCCAAGACCCATCGTTTGGCTTCCATCGAGAGCTCAGGCATCAAACTTGGTACTCGAGAGCATATAGTCTGAGAACATGAGTTATGGTAGCGACAAAGACCGAAATTATTGTCCAAATAGAGCAAGAAGCTTAACCAAGAGCAGCGACTACCGGGTGCAGCAAAATTCCAACAAATCTCAACAATCAACGGCTCAGAAAGCCCAAACCGAGATCAATGGTCAAGATAGATGAAAGGAATCAAAAAAGCTATATATAAAAGCACCATGTCAACCATCTGCATTAGAATATTTTCAACCAGATGATGACAAGTGTTTGAATCAGAGCCGCGTGTAGCAAACCAGATCATTAATCCGAGTTAAAGCCCCTACATCAGTTGATGAACCTTAAATTTGCTATAAATAGAGAGCCATGTGCTATAGAAAAGAGGCTAACAAAATTTTGACATTCTATAATTATTTAGTGTACTTTACTCCTTTATAAAAGATTCAATTAGAATGTCATTAATGGTAGACTTAGCATCAAATGTATTTATATCCCAAATTGAGGAATAAAAGCTCACCGTATAGTCTTCTAAGTGGTTGTAGGGATCTTGGTCCTGAACCACTATAAATCTTATGTCTCTTTATCTCTTGGCACTCGATTTCTACATAATCGCATCCTTTCAGAATAAGCTTCTAAGAACCTCAGGCTGTTAGTTAGACGAGGAATCTATTTAACGCCTAACTCCTGGTTCTAAACCAATAGGATGTAAAGTGAATATTTAAGAAGAAATTATGAGAAAATTGTACAACAGAAAATTTTAAGGCTAGATTAGTTGCTAAAGGATTTACTGAAAAGGAAGGAATAGATTATTTTGATAAATACGCACCTATAGCTAGAATTTTTACAATTAGGACATTAATTGCATTAGCATTATTTTATAAATTTGAAATACTTCAAATGGACGTCATGACTACATTCTTAAATAGAGAACTTGATGAGGATATATATATATCAATCAGAAGGTTTTGTGATGACTAAATAAGAACGTAAAGTATGTACTTATTAAATTACTTTACGGTCTTTAACAAGCACCAAAACAGTGGTATGAGAAATTTGATAAAAAATATTATCAAATGGTTTTAAGATTTTTGAATCAGATAAATGGTGTCTATAACAAATTTCATGCTGGTAAAGGTGTAATAATATGCCTTGATGTTGATGATATATTGATATTTGGGACTGATACCTCGAGTATTGAAGAAATGAAAAGATTTCTATCTTCATGTTTTGACATGAAAGATATGAGGAAATCAAAAGTGATTCTAGGAATAAGAATTATAAAAACAGCAGAAGGGTAGGTCATTGCCCAATTTCATTACATAGAGAAAATTCTAAAAAGATTTAGTCAATTTGATTGCAAACCTATAAGCATTCTATTTGACCTAAATACACAACTATATTCTAATACTGGTAGATCAAAAGATCAACTAGAACATGCTAAAGTTATCGGTAGTCTAATGTATTCCATGACATGCACAAGATCTGATATTACCTGTGCTGTTGGAAAAATGAGTAGATATACCAGTAACCCTAGTCATATTTAATGGCAAATTGTATAAAGAATTTTATAATATTTGAAAGGAACCATGAACTATGGTATATTGTGCAATAGGTATCCAAGAGTAATAGAATGATACACGAACGCCAGCTAGAACACTGGAAGAGATTAATAACAAATCAACTAGTGGATGAATATTCACTCTTGATAGAGGAGCGATATCCTAAGCCTTAAAGAAACAAAGTGTATTGTAGATTCTACCATGTATGGTCAAAACCAATACCTCTGATATATTTGCACTGCGATAGTCAAGAAACACTATCAAGAGTACATAGCCAACATATAATGGAAAAACTAAGCATATTGGCCTAAGGCACAGTATGGTGAGGCAAACGCTGACTAGTAGGATAATTACCATAGATTTCGTAAGATCTAGCCAAAACTTGGATAATCCATTTACAAAAGGACTTGCAAGAGATTTGGTGTTAAAAACATCAAAAGAAATGAGTTAAAAGCCAACATAGTAATCTTCTGCAATGGAAACTCCACTCAATATAATGAAATTCATTGTCTTGAGTTCAACGAGCAAAAGTACAATATACGTTATGATTTGAAGCATTATAATAATAGTCTATGCAACTAATATTATATCCATTCCAAGAAGAGTTTTTGGTGCCTGTAATGATATGGTGAAGGTTATACTATAATAGAAGTAATATTGAAGTGTATAGTTAAGGCACTTACAATAAATCTACCTATATTAATGCACGATGGTGGTGCCGCCTTCTGCGAGACTATGACTTAAGTCTCTAAGGGCATTTCATGAAACCAAAATATAGACATAAGGTCAAGCCACATGTCGGTTTATGATATCTGAAGAAAAATAAGAGTCTGTGAAATACATCCAATACGTCGCATAGGATTGTTGGTTCAATGCTTAGTCAACCATTCCAATCTAGCATGCTTTGATGGGTTATCAATAAGTATTGATTCAAGCCTATAAGATATCTTTGCTTACACAAGACTTCTGGTAACATATGACAAGAGAAATTTTATTGATATTTGGTAAAGGATTATTAATGAAAATTTTATAAAATATTAGTGTGAGTTATTTTATTTTAACAAGAGAAGAGGAAGAATGTTGGATTGGAACAGTCTCACATCTTAGAATGTAAAGCACTATATTTGTTTAAGTATAGATACCTCAAAAGAAAGTTGGACACCTTGGGAGGTCATGCATAACCACCACGTGCACCCGCCGCCGACTGGCCGGGCCGAATCGAGTTGGGTTTGGGTCTAAATTATATTTTTGGCCAAATTATTTTAGTTAAAACGGATCAAACCTAAATCTGTTAACAAGCCAAAAATTCAAATTTGAATGGATGGAAATGGCAAAAGATGCGATTGTTTGAAAGTGGCGGGACGTTTGAGTTCGAATGAAAGAAAGCATCGTTTGGCCGGAGCTGCAACATTTCAAATACGAAAAGACACCTTTTCGCAACTATAAATAGAAACACCTAAAAAGCATTTCAGGTTTAACTTTTTTTTCTTTTGAATCTCCTTCCCTTCTTCTCTCTTATTTCATTCAATAATATTTCAGATTTTTGATACTAACAGATCACAAACTCAGTACTTTAGTCACTGTAGTCAATTCAGAAGGTAGTTTGAATGATATTGATGGTGCTATCAGAATAGATTGAAGAGATTAATCATCTTGGTTCCATTGCACTTGGGAAGTGATTTTTCTTAACTCACAACACCCATTCTTATGTTAAAACGAGTGGTGAGGGCAAGTAACGTCTTAAGTAGAGCATCGTCGACATGCCTTAAAGTGATCTCTATAGATTTGATTTTACCACTGTTGTGCCATTCACCATATATCCAGAAAATCACAGGAACTATAAGGAACTAGAATTTAGTAAAAGTAAAGAACTTTAATATGTGTCTAAACAATGATTTTGATAATTTCAAATGAGTTTGACTTATACAAACTCAATAACCAAGAAGATGAAATTGTCTTTTGACAACAATTATGAAGCAAATAGCATGAAAGTTGATAAAAATAAATGTAACCGTTTTTTTTAACAAATAAATCTTCATAGTCCTTTATAAAACTAAATAATGAATTGTAAAAGAAGGATCATAAAATTTAATTGAATTAAAAGAAAAAAAATCTTGAAATAAAAGATGTGATGGGAAAAAAGTAGTAAAATAGCAAATATCTAAACTCAATCAATATAAAATTAAACAAAAATAACCGTTGATTCATGTTGTTCATGTTGATTCATCTCTTTCGTGTTGAATATTCAAGTAAAATGGAAAACATAATCAATAACAAATATTAATTTGATTCATGTTGTTTCTTACGAATTATATACATTAAAATATCTATACTAAAACATTAATTGGCTCAAAATTCTTCAGTTAATTATCGATCAACATTTCTGGAAGCTTACCATATTGTTAGAAGATGATATTCTTGCTTAATTTAGCTGATAATAAAAAGATACATGTTAATTTGGATATAATACAATTGATATAACAATCAAATTTAAAAGAATACAATCCGGTATATTTTTCATACCACAACAGGCTAAAAATAACAATTATATCACCTTCTAAAATACATTATAACCATGATCATTAGCAGTATTCAAATATAAGTTAATTGTTACATGTAGCATGAGGTAAAAAAACAATTATTTAGAAGAAGAAAAAAAAGTATATTACCTAAAATTGACACAAACTAACTATTAAAATGAATGTTTTTATTCTACCAAGCACTAAAGAATACCAAAAGATTATAATAAAATAAAAATAGGATAATACTGAATGCAATACAACAATTTCAGACATGAACAGAAGCACACGTAACTCTTTAACTTTTAACCTGTGATTTCATTAAAATATGTGTTATCATAAGAAATAGATTCTAACTTTTGGTCAAGCAAATAATTTAAATAGGAAACAAGTGTACATTGTTATAAAAACAATTATACTACTATCTTGAGTTTTACTATCACTCTTATATACTTGCATGTAATAAATTTAAGACTTTTTGTAACCATGAAAAGGAATAAGTGAAAAGTTTTTACATTTCTTTTAGAAAAGCTATAACGGATTCCTTTTAGCCATATTTATCATAAACCTATAATTGATTTTTCCAAATTTAGTGACTGAAGAATAAAAATAAAGTGCTAATATGAACAATTAAAGTCAAGGAAGAAATTTATCTAATGTTAAAACAACCAACAAATATTTTAAGCACGCCGCTCATGGTTCGAAGTTCAACTTTCCATTTCCATTTCAGTCATAAAATAACTTAAAATTTCGGTCTCGTTTTGAAATATTTGAAAATTCCATTCTAATTCCGATTTGTGAACTTCGGTACCATTTTTTATAAATACGCAAATAAATATGCAATACTAATAGTCAATTACACTAAATTATACAAGTTACAGAGAAGATACTAGAAAAGCATTTTGCTTCATCTGATCCAAACTTAAAAATGTCGTCATCGTATTATCAAAGATTGAGGTTTCATTTTGGCTACTTGATGGTTTACAGCATATAGTTAATTTACTCCACAGAACGAACAACCTCTGGTGTAGTCGGTATAGTCAGACGTTGAATACTTATAATTGGGAACATTGTTAGAAGTATATTTACCATCATAATTATGTTCATCTCCATGTTCGACGTTCAAATTTCTATCTATTCATCCACTATAGTCATCTACATCTCTTCTAGAAAAATTTGGATATGTCTTTGAGAATCATTGAAAGTGGAAACAACATCATAACCACTAGAACCAATGCTGTCGCCACTAGCATTACCGAAATCATCATTTGATGAACTATCATTTTCAGCATTTTCTGTAGATACATTATCATTGTTTGACCAAGAATTATCGCTTGCATCATCAAGTAGTGGATTCTCATGTTCTCTAGTTCATTTTGCAAGTGGATCCTCCTCATGAAAGATGTAATTTAGGTCAATAAGTTGATCAGTTGTTTGTTGTTGTTTAGTGTGTCATACTTTCAATCGCATATTATAATGTGCAAATATCAGTTTTTCTAAGTTCTCCATTTTTATTATGTTTCTTGCACTATTAGAAAAGGCTGAAACACCGACAGAGCATAGTGACGGGTTCCGACGGCTTTCGACGGGCCGTCGGAAGCCGTCAAAAATTCACAATTTACAGGCTCCAGCCGAGCCTCTTCTTCCTCATTCTGTAGCATGAAAAAATATAAAAAACCCCAAATCCCCATCCAAGCTTCCAATCACCAATTTTAAGCTTTTAGATCCTCTATGGCAGCCTAATCACACTATATTGCTTTCAATCTCAGGTATAATATCTTATTTTCGCGAAAAATCTAATTTTTGACCTAAATTTTGATTTGATTGCAATTATGTTCAATAGCCTAATAATAGTTTATAGTATCCCATGGTATACCTATTTCATATGTTATCGTGAAATTTTAAAGTGTATGCATAACTAGTGATTGTGTATATATGTGTAGATTATATGTGTATGTGTAAACCATTGTATATGTGTTGTTTCTACCATTATATTGTGTTAGTTGGAATAAGACATAAGTTGTATAACATCTTGACTTGTATAACAATAATGAATGTATGAGTCTAAAAATATTTGACTGTATTGGAAAATGACAACAAAATTAAAGCAGCCTTATTCGATAAAATACATGGAATAAACGTGGTAAATTAATAATTTTTGAAATGTATAAAATTACTAAATATTCATTTTTATAAACTACTTTTTTTAGGTCTCTTAGAGAGTTTTTTGACCCGTCCGACGGGTGTTGTACACGATCGTTATACAAATATTTGTTTTTGTCACAAAACGACCATTTATATTCATCTGGTACTAGTTGGATTTGTCCCTGTATTGGACAAGTTATAAACATTAAACAATTATATTTCATACGTTATTTCATTTCAAACGGTTCACAAATTTCGCCATCACTTTCTTGCGCACACGCATTTATGTACAATGCAGAAAACAAAAGGGAAGTGCTACTAAAATTTTGTTGAATTGTTTAAAATGAAACATGTACGAAATGTAAGTGTCTACTGATAGAGTTAGGGGTATGCCCTAAGGGCAGTTATGTAATTTGTTACATATATCTAACTCGTTGACCAATCTTGTTCAAAATAAAAGGCATTATCTTCCTATTATATACTTGATATAATGTGATTATATTAATTAATTAACTCAATTAAAAGTATATTTAGTAGAACAATCCATAAATGGTATATTTTGTGATGGTAGCTACAAAGTGCTGTAACCATGAGTAATTTATCACAACGAAACAAATATACCATTTTAAATGTTCCTAGTCAAGATGCATCGAAACTGGATACCAATGTATCCATTGAGACTAGAGTACATAACACTCTCCAAAAGTTGTGCAGTATATTACTCATGACTGCTGGGAGCTCCTAGGGGTTACGTACTAATAATTATTGGATAACTATGGAACGACTCACTCGATTGTTTTTTGTTGGTTAATATAACTAAATTCAAACAGAAAATATCGATGTGGCTGATTTACACAGTTATCTCAACTTGATAATACTATGGATCTTTAATATGAAAGCTTCGCTTTGATTATAGCCAAATAATGTCATGGCGTCCATCGAGTGACAATAGTTGGATCAAGTGGAAGTATTGAAAGTGAAGCACTATTCAAGAGAGGATTTATCTTCTCGGTTATATGCGGTTAGTATCACAGTCAACTCAAGTAAACTTAAAGTCAAAGTCTTTGGTCAGAGAATTTCAGTTAACAATTATTATTATTATTGAACCAAGGATTTTGTATTTGGACTATAAAGTTGAAATTGGATGAGTTGGAACTTTGACAATTACCAAATTCCATAAGTCCAAAGTGATATAGTTTTGACGAAGAGAATTGGTGTAAACAAATGTCACAATCGGGTAACACTTATGAAACTAAAATTGGATTTTTACCAAAAATGAGTAAGTGATAAATTTGGCCATAATGTCACACTGCCTACTAAGTGATGTGTGAACGCTAACATTAGAATAGTTTGATGTGTGAACGCTAACATTAGAATAGTTTGATGTTAATCGCTGACCAAATTTACGCCTAAGAGTTACACAACCGAAATGATGAATTCCCTTAAGACTGAATGATTTAATTAGTTTATAATTTTTATAAATTAATTAAATTAATTAGTATTTATGAAATATTAAGTATAAAATTTGAATATGATTTGAATGCGCTTTTGTAATAGGTTTGTCATGGTATTGTAGTAAGGTTTTCTTTTTGAATAGTTTGACCATTTGAAAAAAAAATGAATGTATAAGAATAGATGTAATTTAAGGTAAAATTGGAATGAAGAGAATGAATAGTCCTTCTGCTTCATGAGAAACATTGGAAACAAGAATTGTAATGCTAATTGATACTTAATATTGGAATTTGAAATATGATTTTTTTAATTTTGAAATGTATTTTCATATAGAAAATTGTTTTCTACAACATTTATTTCTTTGATTTGAAGATATTTGATCGAAGAACTCTCCACGGTAAACTAGTTGCAGCATATAAAATAAGTAAACAATATTAAAAATATTAAGTGAATGGTAGACCTCTAAATTTAGTACGCTATTATATAATGACGAAAATAGTAGGAGCATGACATATAGCACCTAATGATTACATCAAATTACAAAAATTGTTTTCATAAAATATATCGAACATTATTTGTGAAATAATGTTTATTTTTTTATTGACTGAAAAATAGATATAACTATATTTCAATATGAGTATTATGAACATTCATTATGAAATAAAACTATATTATGGAATTTGTTATCATAGTAAAAGCGATGCAACAAAATACATATGTATCTAATGTTATTTACAGTTGTTTTGGAATTATAGACTAAGTGTAACAACCAGGTATTTTCAACCATTCGCATCCATTATAAGTGTACAGGTGGACACTCATGCCAGAATTGAATTGCTCAAAATACCGCGTTGTAAATAAATTTTGGCAAACCTCAGAATATACAGTAAATAAAAATCACAGATCACAGACACAGAGTATATAAAAATGCAGCGGAAGAAAACGAGATAGTAGTTCATGAAGCTACTATATAAAATATGAGATACATCAGAGTTAAATAAGATACAACAGAAGAGTAACATGATACATCAGGTACAAATCAGATACATCACTGAACCACTAGATACTGAAACAAAATAGATGCTGGATCTTCAAGGAAAGCTCCAACGCCGAAGGTGAATCTTGAATGCTAACTCAATCAATCTGACCCGATCGTAAAGCAAAACACAAAACCATCGAGTCAGGACATAAATACTTATAAACTGTAAATCAACTCAAGTAAACAGTAACAAAATGCATCAGTAACTTAAAGGATGCTTGGGACCGCCCATCCTCTAAGGATCCGTTAAACTATTTACTATGTAGTAATATACGCTATATGCGGTAGTGTCTAATCAGTAAAGTATAATCATATAGAAAATAGCGTTAAGGGGATGGTGAACCTTAACGCGGTCGGATCTTTAAAACCAAAATCGTAGTGGGCTCGATATAAGGATATGACACGGCACGCGAGGCAATGCCAGGGTGGATACACCGTTTCCACTCCCGGACCGGTGGTGACGGCAAGCCAGCAGCTTCCGCCCACCACGAACAATACCTCCGAATCAAAGTGGCGCCACTGAATCGAATCACAACAGTAATAGAATAGTTTCCGATGGAGCATGCTCGATGAAAGGGTGCGACCCTTTGTGTAGCCCGGTATAGCTCCTGTTTTAGTCATATATGCCAACTCACGGGAGTTGGGTCCACGTAACATACCTCGAGAGCGTCGCCACCATCCTACTTCATTCTGGAATCTCCACCGTGTACACAGTTGTTAAAGTGGTTTTCGGTATTGTCCGGCTATAAGACAATATCCGATCCCGGTCTCTTTAACAACCAATCGTTATTATAACCCATGGATATTTATTTCAAATAATATGTACTTTCAAGACCAAAATATCATACTCATTTCAAAACAATATCACAATTGTATCATTTCCATTTCAAAAATAATTCAATATTATATCATTCAAATAAAACCCAAATTTTCAAATCATTGAATATTTCTTTAAATTTATTAAACTTGAAATATTCCTTTAAATTATCATAGCATTTTGGAAATGTTACCTTAAGGAATCATAGCATTTTTGGAATGTACTACTTTCCACTTTACATTGTATAAAATTCAAAGTATTGATAAGCTTAAAATTTTAACATGTCAATTTATCATAGCCTTATAGTTAAATAAACTTTCTTACTGTAATATACAATTTAAACCGAAATTCTTATATTAAGTTAAAAGCACCTTATTAACTTACATTATTATTACAATAAAGAAACTTTATTATTTTAATCATTTAAAGTATGCCATTCACATAAATTAAAACTTGCTTATCAAATGTACGTTATCAACTTACATTTTATTATTACAGTAAGTAACATTTATCATTTTAATCAATTTAAAATACACCATTACATTGATTAAAATCTACGTGTCAAATGTACGTTTTAAATTTTATATTCCTATTACAATAATGAACATTTATTAATTTAAATCAATACCACACTACTTAAAACTTTACATGTTTCTTTCTTAATTAAAACTTTACATGTTCTTGCATTAATTAAAACTTTCATGTTCTCTCATTAATTAGGACTTTACACGTTTCTTTCATTAATTAAAAACTTATACGTTTCTTTCATTAATTAAAACTTATACCTTTCTTTCATTAATTAGGAATTTACATGTTCCTATCATTAATTAGAACACCATACGTTCTTTCATTAATTAAAACCTATACGTTTCTTTCATAAATTAAAACCTATACGTTTCTTTCATAAATTAAAACCTATACGTTTCCTTCATAAATTAAAACCTATACGTTTCCTTCATAAATTAAAACCTATACGTTTGTTTCATAAATTAAAACCTATACGTTTCTTTCATAAATTAAAACCTATACGTTTCTTTCATAAATTAAAACCTATACGTTTCTTTCATAAATTAAAATCTATACATTTCTCTCATTAATTAAAACTTAACATTTCAGATTTATATTACCATTTCACAAATTTAACTAAACTTCCAGTTTATTTAATTAATTTAACATCTTTAGTTAAAACTCAAATTTCACACTTTCAAGTCAAGTTATATTTTTAAAATTTCATTTTCAACAGTCATTTATTCAACCACTTAAATTTATAGAAAATCAATAATTCTTTAATAAATCACTTAAATTCAAATATAAATAAATTTATCATATTTACCATTTTCCAAATAAAATTAAAGTCCATTTTATTCATGTAACTTAAATATCATTTTTAGTCAAAATTCCAAATTTCAAACATAAGTTATATTTCAAAAATCCAGTTAAACAATTCATAAATTACATTTTAAACACATAGAAAAATCATATTTTATTTATTTTAAAACCTTTCAAAAACTATTTAAACCAAATTTCATAAATTTATAATTTTTAAAATACTTAAAATATTCAAAACACTTTATAGAATAACCACGGGTCTGTATATAGTTTTCTAACCTAGGTCAAGTGATACGGATATGTATCATTTCAATCCGCGGTTTAAAAAGTAAAATTCCGGGTTCTATCATTTCAAACCCGTAATCCCAAGTTAAAATTAGATAAATAACAATAACTCAGGCCTATCATTTCAGCCCATAATGATTCTATTCTAACAGGGAACATGCAGTGTGGTCATAAACAGAAGTAATATGAACAATGTCAATATCACACTATACAGTCATATATCAGGTGTCAGGTGAAAATTAATAGTTTTAACATGGTAATAACATGGCATAGCATATCATATGATTATCATTAACTTGCATAAACATTTTACATTACTAAACACTTGTCATCAATCCACTTTTCATAAGTATATATGTCAGAGTGAGAAAGACTCGCCTTTTTCAAAGCTAGAGACCAAAACAACATACAAGCACGACTCCAAAGGCACGAAAAGCACAATTTCACGACTTTTGATTTGAGTTGAAAGATAGCCAAGATATGATTTTGTATCAACAACCCAAAACAAAACAAACCAGACACTATACAAACATTCAACATAAAATAACATTGAAACAATTTTGAAATACAAAGCGAAATGAACAAGATAGATTGGACCTTGCTTCAACCACTTCAATGTTTGGCCTAAGGGACACTTATGCTTGGCTATGATGATGCTTTGGCTCAGGTATGACATCATATAGGTCAGGTTTAACATCATATAGGCAAGGCAACAAGTGGAGATGAAGGGAATGAGGCAACAATGGTCAAAAACATTGTTTTTAGGCATGTAGGTTGCAATTTGAAGGGTTTGGCCACCATAGATGGCTCGGCCATGGTCATGGTTGGTGGAGTAGATGGTGTTGGAGGCATGGAAGAGATGTAGGAGTTTGTGGCTGCGGCTATGGAGAAGAGGCCGATCCAAACTTAGAAGAGAAACAAGGCAAAATTGCATAGAAAAGTAAGAAAAGTAGAAAGAAGAGAGGGATTTACCTATTTTTTTTCTTCAAGGTGGAGGCCATGATTTTTAGGATTTTGGGGCTTCAAAAATTCGTGAATGACAAGAGGAAGTCGGTTGCAAAGGATGGGGAAAGGAATGGCTAAGATGAATTGATGTATTAATGACAAAAGAAACTGCAAAAGAAACGGATAAAACGTTTTTCTGTTTCTTAGCTCTTAACCCTTTCAAATTTCTCATATATATTTATATACATCCAAATAACTGAAAATAATTAAAATATCATTTAAAATTCAAAAATATAACAGATAAACAAAATATTAAAAATTAAATATTAATTAGATATGATTAAATAAGAAAAATAGCACAGAAAAATGAAAACTAGACTTAAGAATTAGAAATAACTTCAATACACTTTGGAAAAATTTACTTTAATTTAAATATATGTAAAATGAATAAAATAAAGTAAAACACAGCAAATAAAAGTGAGTGCATAAAATAAATAAATAAATTTTAATTATATATAATTAAAATAAGAAAATGGCTTAAAATTGTAGACCAGGCTTTAAAATTAGAAATAAATCCAAATGAACTTTAGAAATCTTCATGGACTTGTAAAATGTTTATAACAAATAAAATAAAAAAAATAAAAGTGCATTCACAAAAAAAAAATATTAAATATAATTTATATGAAGAAAATGGTAGAAAATTAGAAAACAGCCTTTAAAAATAGGAAATAAATACAGTAAATTTTGGAAAAATTCTATTATCATTTAAAAATATTTAAGATTCAAAATATACATAATAAAACATATTATCACATAATAAAATAAAATATAACCAAGAAGAAGTAATTTATACAATTTAAAATAGTCATTGTTAAATAACCCTATATACGCACAATATTGTAAAGGGTATAACTTTCACAATTTACATCCAATTTCAATGAAACGAAAAGTGGTGTTCTTAGAATTTTATGTACTTTCATAATAAAAGAAAAAAAATTAAAATTTTAAACTTTTAAAATTTTAAGTTGAAAGTCACAGTTTGACTATTTTGACCAAAATCAGCATTTCAGGCAAATATTTCAACTTACACAAGTTTGGGATTATAACTCATAAAAATCAAGATTATATTTAAATAATAAATTTAATCATTTAAAATAAGTAAAAATAAAAGTTTTTTTTTAAACCAAAATTTTACATAAAAATAATTAAAATATACAATAAAATAATTACAAAATATAGGATTGTTACACTAAGCCATAGTTTTAATAAATAATTTTACTATATGATTATGAATCATATGATACAGGTTAATTATATCTCAAACAATTAATGGCATGCACCCATTCAATGGGTGCATCATTAGAGTTGATGAACTCTTTGAATTAATGCATATTGATGTATGCAATCACAGGTCTATTAATACCAAAAGGGTTCCACATGTTTTGTTATATTAATCGATGATTTAATTACCAACATGAACATGTGTATTAGATACACATCTAGTAAGTTTATGACAAAATCATAGCATATAAAAGAAAAGTAAATAGAATAACATGCAATAGAATAAAATGATTTGATTTGGTCAAATAAGTGAGTATATTGGAAAAAGTTCCAAATGTACCTAAAAATAAATATAGATTCAATCTCAAAAGTCGTACCTCCATGTGATACATAATGATGCATCGATAAGGAGTAATCGGACATTGTTGGACAATTTACGATTAATCGTGAGTGAAGTTGAGTTAGTTTCTTCCTATAAGGTCATGTACTTAAGATTAGTACACAAGGTTGATATTATTTCATCTAAACAACAGTTTACAAAATCATATAAGATAAGGGTTTGTAAGAAATCCCAACATATCCTAGGCCAAGGAGTTGGTAGGTTGTGTGAGTCGAAAGATTGCACGTAATAACTGTTTATGAGGGATCTTGTATGAATCTCCAAAAGGTTTTTGGAAAGGTCTGTCATCAAATGACATATTTATGTTTTGAACATAAGTTTTGTAAACTAAAATCAGTTTCATAAATAAAAAGGTTCATAAAGCGTTTATGAATCCCTATTCTATTTGCACTTAGAAACAATTGTTGTTCCAAGATATATCAACTTCATTGTGAAGGAATTTCTTTGAGAAATTTTTGGTAGTTATATGGAATTGGATCTGATCCAGAGATAGAACTGATTATATAAGATGAAGTGAAATTAACTAACCTAAATGAACACATAACATTAGAATGTCTGATAAGTACTTTCGTACATCGAAGAGAAACCATGAGTTTCATATTAATGTCGAAAATATACATTACGCTCGGTTGTTCAATTAAACCATTACGATTGTTGACTCTATATGGTATATTGAGAAAATATGAAAGGATTCCAATTATGCTATCAAAATATGATTTTGGTGGTCATAACCAAAGAGATGTGATCCATCGACCAAGATTGTGTCTTTATTGGAAAGACTAATGTGGTTAGAATTAAATGAGCAATGTGATAAGAATAATATCACAAATTTCAATTGTTGAAATTAGAATAATAGATTTGGTATTCAACATGCTCATGTAAATTCAGATTACAAAATTACCGCTCGATAAGGCATAGTTTTCGTACTTGTGTATTGAAACAGAAAATTCTAAATAATGATTTAGCGTAAGCCTTTTACACATATTAACCAAAAATAGTGCCTCAAAGTTAATGTGAGTGGTATTGGGTTTGTGAGTCTTTTGATATGATCCAGGAAATGATACAAATGTATCATTTTATAAGCATCAAGATTGAATAAGTATTTTGATAGAAATATCAAATAGTTTGATTTTCAATCAAAGTGCAGAGGAAGCATGTGTTCATAAGAAAGAACGTTAAAAGGTACGTTGATATTTCTAAACCATACGTAAATAACACGTAGTTGATTTTAACAATATGCTTTTATTAAAATCAACTTTATTTGTTTTAATACTCAATTTTGGATTGTAAACGATGTCTTTCATGATGAGTATAAAAGATATAGGGATTGTCCCAAAACGATATATAAGAGCACCCTATTAAAAAGAGAACATGTAAGTTGGATTCCTTACGCATTAGCAATAGGAATTATCATATAGATAAGGTTGTGTATTATATTGTGTTTTGTTTATGTACTTGATACATGGAGCAAATATAAAATTCAGATTGATATCACTAAATGGTTGTTTGAGGTGTTCTAGCATATTTGTGAAATATTAGAGAATTTTTTATAGAAACAACGAACTCGTTATAATGGAACATTTGGACATAAACTTTTATAAGTGATATTGAGTATAACATGTTAATGATATAATTCAAGTTAAAATCTTTAATTTGAAAAAATTTCAAAATAAAAGTGATTGTGGTCAGTTCAATGAAATGTTAAGAACATTAACTTGAATAGCATTATAATAAACTAATGTATATAGATATAAATACACAAATTTATAATTAAGCCAAAGATGATTCCAAATATCGAAAATCCCATAATATTGTTATAAGATAACAATGTCATGAAATTGGTCATGATAGAACTTAAAGCCCACTAGAATTCGAAAGACATGCTTTGAATCGTTCCACATGATAAAGGCAGTTTATCAGTGAGAGTTAATTGACTAAGTAGATAATTGAAACATAATAGCATACTCATTCACTAAGGGACTGACCTAATTGGTTTTGAGAAAACTAATTGGAGAAGATGGAATCAGATTCTATAACTGACCCAAGTGCAAGTGAGAGATTGATAGAGACAAGGATATGACCTATGGGTAATTATGTAATTTGTTACATATATCTAACTTGTTGAACAATCTTGTTCGAAATAAAAGGTATTTTCTTCCTATTATATACTTGATATAATATGATTATATTAATTAATTAACTTAACTAAAAGTATATTTAATAGAAAAATCCATAAATGGTATATTTTGTGATAGTAGTTACAAAGTGTTGTGACCGTGAGTAATTTATCACAACGAAACAAATATACCATTTTAAACGTTCCTAGTCAAGATGCATCGAGACTATATATTGACGTATCCGTTGAGACTGGAGTATGTAACGCTCTCCAAATGTTGGGCAGTGTACTACTCATGCTTACTGGGGGCACCTAAGGGTTACATACTAATAATTATTGGATAAATATGGAACGACTTACTTGATAGTTTTCTGTTAGTTAATATAACTAAGGTCAAACAAAAAATATCGATGTGACTGATTTACATGGTTCTCTCGACTTGAGAATACTTTGGATCTTCAATATGAAAGCTCCGCTTTGATTAAAGCTAAATCATGGCATAGCATCCATCGAGTGACTATAGTCAGGTCAAGTGGAAGTATTGGAAGTGAAGCACCATTCAAGAGAGGATTCGTCTCCTTGGTTATATGCGGTTAGTATCACAGTCAACTCAAGTCAAGTCAAAGTCAAAGTCTCTAGCCTGAGCATTTCAGTTAATAATAATTGTTATTATTGAACCAAGGATTTTGTATTTGGACTATAAAGTTGAATATGGATGAGGTTTGAATTTTGACCATTACCAAATTCGATAAGTCCAAAGTGATATAGTTTTGACGAAGAGAATTGGTGTAAACAAATGTCACAACTGGGTAACGCTTATTAAACTAAAATTGGTTTTTTACCGAGAATGAGTAAACGATAAATTTGGCTATAATGTCACACCACCTACTAAGTGACATGTGAACATTAACTTAGAATAGTTCGATGTCAATCGCTGCCAAATTTACACCCAAGAGTTACACAGCCGAAATGATGAATTACCTTAAGACCGAACGATTTTATTAGTTTATAATTGTTATAAATTAATTAAACTAATTAATATTTATGAAATATTAATTAATTTTTTTGAATATTATTTGAAAAATAAATAATGTTACATATATTTATAATAGTCATAAATATATCGATCGATACACAATATCAACAGGCGATTAAATTAGATTTAATTGCATAGTATTTTGGCTTGGGCTTAGATGGATTTAAGGCACATCATTAGGGATGTAAAATTTTGGTTTTAGGAAGTTCTAGGGGTGGCTAAAACATAGGGAATTGGCTTTGAGATAATGGGTTGAGATCAAGTGAGAATGGATAAAAAAATTCCTCATTTCTCTCTAATATAACCCTATGTGTGTGTGTGTGTCTAAAAATAATGATGAACTTTTTTTGGCCGTCGCTACCTTCTACATTGCTAATTAAAACATAGCTCTCAATCCACTTCCAAATTCTCAAATATATTTCAAATTAAAATAATACTATTTGATAATTAGAGCATGGTGATTCCGGACTTGCAATCTGACGAATCAAGAACAGTAAAAGGAAGAGAAGTCGTTGCTTCAACGCAGATTCAAAGGCATCATTAAATTGGTAATTTTAATTTATATTGCAATAATTAAATTATATTCTATGATTCTATAATGAGCAATTTTATATCTATTTAAATATATTGCTACTATATGTTTAGTTAGGTGAGATTTTGTAAGTAGATGTGGTTGTCACAAATCAGTTTTGTTACGTGCGTAATTTATTTCTTATACTATTTGATTTATGTATAGACAAATGTTGCTTACTGTACAAAATCAATTTTTACCATTAATAATTGTTTTTATATATTTATTAATAAATTCATATATATATATATATATATATATATTAGTGTATATTTCTCGCTCATAATAACACATATACATATATAAGATATATATATATATATATATGATTCTAAAAAATTTAGTACACTTATTTATGTATAATATGAATTTACAAATTCGAGAATTTATTAACATACATTTATTCATATTTTTAGATCAATATTTATTGAATTTTTCAAATGTTTATTATATATAAAATAATTATTACATTAAATATTCAATTTTATGTTTTTAAAAAAGACTATATCATTTTAGAAACGTATAGAAAAAATTTAGGAATTTTTCAATAAATTTTATTATTTTTAGTAATTAATATTATTTCGAAAAAACTGTTTTTATGATTTATTAAAAATAATAATTTAACTGAAAATTTCTTTAAAATTTTTCATAACCTTTCATTCAAGATCCTAAAATTTATGAAATTTTAAATTTTGAATTTTTAATAATATATTATTTTATATTGAATCATTGTTGTTGAAATCAATGTATTTGTTTTTAAAAATAATATTTCAACTTTAAAAGATCTCCAGATTTTTCCTAAACTCTATTTTATGAACCTAAATTTTTAAAAATTTGAAATCATTAATAGATTATTTTATGTTAATTATTTATGGATGAAAACATTATTTTATTCATAATATAGAAATTAAAATACTAAAATTATTATGTTTGAAAAACTAAGCTAATTTTGAATTATATATAATTTTTAGTTATTGTTCTCTCTCTCTCTCTCTCTCTCTCTCTCTCTCTATATATATATATATATATATATATATATATATATATATTTATCTATATATAAATGTTTTATGTTCATATATTATATATAATATATTTATACATACATGTATGTGTGTATGTGTGTGTGTTTGTGTGTATATATATATTGTAGCACATATACATGCACATATTTGGACAACATACTTGACATATAAAACGAGCTAATTTGTCTGTTGCGATGTAAATCCCAACACTTACATATGGACATATTATACCTTTCATATATTATTATGTTACACATGCGCTCACACATATATGTATATGATACATTTTTGTATAAACTAAATCAAATAAAACTAATTTCATATCTTAATATATTTGAATTTAAATAAAATAAATGATTTTGTTTAAATGAAACTTAGAAATGTTTTAATTCAGTTAGACTTCATTGGCCCAATAAAAGATCCATAGGGTAATTTTTTTTGAAATTCACCCGTAACTTCCGCTGCGGGCTTGTCCTGTTCCAACGTTTACTGTGTTTGTAATGGAAAATAGGATGACCGACTAGAAAAAAATAACTATAAACCAAAGTTTCTATATTGTATTCTTAAGTGGGGTAAAATTGACGCGTATAAGTTTTTGTATCGATAGATCGAAAAATAAAATGTGAATTCGTAAAATGACCAATATTTATTTTTGAATTTGTGACATATTTTTCAAATAGGAAAAATGATCGATTATTTTGTTGATCGAAGGAGATTGATGTATCAAAGAAGGGGATTGAGAGGCTCTATAAAAGAAGATTTTTGTAATGATATAAATGTATTTGTTGAATTTGCTTTAAGTAATAACGGAAATAATGTAGAAATTCGTTGTCCGTGTAGTAGGTGTAAACATTAGAAGTATTTGTTACCCGATATTGTGAAAGTCTATTTGTGCAAAAACGGTTTCGTGCTGGAGTATTACGTTTAGGATCATCATGGAGAAGTTGTAGCACATACTTCTGTAGAGTCTAAATTAGTGATTCCTGTAATGAAATTGTTATGACGAACCGTATAGAAAATATGATTGAAGATGGGGCACGATCAATGTTTCCTACGGTCGATGTTGACGACGACGATGAAAATGTTGAAGAATCAAATATTAAAGCAAATTTTTTTATGATTTATTGGATGCTGCTAAGAAACCTCTTTGGGATGGTTGTAAAAGTGGCACCCAGCTATCCGTAACCGTAGAATACATTGTGATGAAGTCAAAATACAACATCACCGAAGCCGGATTTACAAGCATTGTACAAGCTGCAAAAAAATATGCTGCTTGATAATTTATGTGCGAAAATCACTATGAAGTTAAAAAAGTTATGTCGGCTTTTGGTTTACCTTATCAGAAATTAGATACATGTCACTATACCATACCAGCAGTTTCGCAACCCCCGGAGGCGGAAAATTTGCAACGGCTCTTAGCCGTTGCTATTAAGCAACGGTTAAAGTCCGTTGCAAAATATTTTAATACGGCTCATAGCCGTTCTAAATTATGCAACGGCTCTTGCTCGTAATACATTTTAGTACAGCCTTCAATAACCCCCGTTCCCAACTAGCTACGCCCTATTCGATCATTATCCACTTCGATCAAAAGAAGAAAAAAAACGAGATCCAGATCCACTTCGTCCATCATTTACGTGCTTCGTCCGCCTCGTGCTCACATCTTCTCAGTCGACTTGGAAGCTCTTCGCTCTCCTGTACGTCCGCCGTCGTGCTCTGGTCATTCTGTTTAGGGGTTTGAAAGTTTATTAGGTATAATTAAGTGATAACTGTAAGATTACCTATCGACTTTGTTTTCATTGGTTTTTTAATAAGATCAATAAACGTGAAAGCACACGGAATGCGGTTGATGTATTTTAAAATTAATAAAAATGAATTTTTGTCAATTTACATTCGTGTATGTTTAATTTATTATTCCTTGATTAGGCCATATCCAACCTTCACAGACTAATTCTCGTTGCTTGCATTGAATTCAACCATTACTACTGATTTTTGGAAGTAACTGAACTAGAATTGTTTTGAGCTTTGGATATATCACATACATTAGCATGTGCAGTTTGCTTCTAATGGATATTTTTTAACCTAAATTCAGACCGATTTTAGGTTTATTAAGGGTCTTGTTAACTGTGACCTGAATATATGTAGATGAGCTAGTTTGAGATGCCTTTTTTATTAATTGATAAATAAGATTTATGCTAATATGGGGATGCGGTTGTTCTGTTTTGAGTGTATGAAGATATAGTTTTTGAGTTCGATCCTATATTCTAGATTCTACTGTTTCTCATTGTATAGGGGATTTGCATCCATCAAAGGTTTTCGATTGTTCTGTCTCGTCTTTGGTTGATCTTGGAATAGATATTGAATAGAGTGGTTTATTCATTCAACTTAGCAGCAAAAGAGCTAATTCAAATTTGCGTGTATCGGGTTATTTTGAATTATCAACTGCTAATAGATTTGAGTGCCTCGATTCACTGACAGACTTATACTTTTGTGATGAGAGGCCTAGAGTTAACTGTAGAGTGGATTCTCATTCCTTATTAGATTGTTCTGTTGCAAAACATTTTAAACTAGTATGTGATAGTAAAGTTGTCTATGGTGTTAGCACTGGAGTTAGTTTTGATGATAGTATATTCTCTGAAGATGTTTTGTTGGAACAGTCAGAAGATTAAGAACAATATTTCAGTTTGCAGACTAATCATTAAATTATATTGTAGCTCTACTGTCCTATAAAAGAAAATATATATATTTTAATGTTGTTTAATTTTTGTTGCATTTTTTCTCAAATTTAAAGTTAGTACAATTTATGAATATTTTTAGCATTTTTTCATATTGGTAAACAAACCATCTATAAAACAACAATCATTTTTTTATAGAATAATTTTGTTATGATCACTTAATGATTTTACATATAATTTTTTTACCATTAATATTGTCTTTATGGATTAGGAATAGACCATCTCATCTCGATGTCCCAAACCAATAGTTATATGGCATTTCCGTTTATAACAAAATCCATTTATCTACTCTCACAACTTACAAGGCATGCATTATTAGTGATTTCAGCATTATGTATTGCACTAGAAAGATTTCGTTTATTAGCAAAAACAACAACCGAGTCTCTAAGGTCGTCGTCATCAAACATTCTATGGAGCTCGTTTAAGGCTTTAGTTTTTTTATGTATGCTAAGATAGATATGGTGGGCTGGAGTTTGTTGTGCAGTAATATTAAGTGGTAAAGTGCACTGAACTATTGATGTATGGAAGGAAGTTGGTTGTAGATGAAAGTAGGAACTATTGATATATGGTGGACACTCTGGAGCAGAGATAGTGGCAGAAACGCATCTGTGCAGAGCTTTGTTGGAGTGGGAAAATGGTCGAAACAGTGTTATGTTGGTTTGAATGGTGTAAATGTATGTCTGCAGGAAGATGGTGGCAGTGTTGTATGTGTGATGTGGGCAGAGGTGATGGTCGAAATAGTGTTATAATGGTTTGAATGATGTAAATGAAGTGGTGGTTCAGCAATGTTCTGTGAATGTTGGATGATGGTGGGACTGTGACTGTGACAGTGAGGATGTGGAATCATAGTTGCTTTGGTCTGGTCAAGGTGTAGCTGTTGATCAGTAATTGCTGTGGTCTGGAGACTACTGTGTGATGGCAGGAAGAGGGGAATGCGGCAAGGCCGGAGTGTTGTTTGTATTTGAGAAGGTGAGATGTGTGACAGTGGACTTGTTGGACCGTGGTATGTAAAGTTGATGGTGATATATAAAGTTGAGTATGCATCAATGAGCAGTGAACTGAAGTAGTCAAACAGAGGAGCAGTTATGGTCGAGATATGGTTCGTGGAGGGAAGGCAGTTGGTTAGCAGTAGCCAGGGGATGTCTGGTTGTAAGTTGTTTGAAGTGTGGTGGGGATGATATGCTGCTACTGATTTATGTACGTTGTATGGTTTCAGGTGAATGAAGTGGGAAGAAGTGGCAGTGGAAGGCAGTTTAATATGTGCACGATGCACTGGGATGATGTGCGCAATACAACAGAGTAACAGAGAGATGGTGCACAGTAATATGCACAGAGAGATGGTGCACAGTAATGATGATGGGGATATGCAGCAGTTATGATGTGCACATGAATGCACTTGTGTGTGTGAAGTGGAAAATGGCAGTGATGGTTTGAAGTGTTGTTATGTGAATTTGGTAGAAGAGTGTTGACGAGGCAGCTGAAGTTCGTGGTAATGCGATGTTGTGAGTGATTGAATAGACAGTGAAGTGGTATGTGAGATTCAAATTTATTGCTGGATGATATGCAAGTGGTTTGCACAGTTCAATAAGAGAAAGTGTGATGTGGATGGGTTTGCAGTATTGGTGGCAGGCTTGCGAAGACAGCAAGAGTTGTTGTAGTTTTGAAGGGTGTAGTTATTTGAGACGTTGGCAGCAAGTGGAGAGAAGTTTGGTCTCTTCAAATATACCATTTTTTTCATTTTGAACTCTCTGTACAGATCTCCTCATCGAAAAAATTTCTGCAGAAACATCACCAAATAGAAGGGAGTGTAGAGGGTATGGAGTGAACTTCTGCAGTTGATGATGGATGGAATGTTAAAGGCCAGGCAATGTACTGGCAGATGTATCGATGGTTCGCAGAGGTTGGTGTAGCTGTATGTTACTGGGGTATGTCGTTGTTGACTGTAGAGTAAAAGGAGGATGTGGAAGCAATGCTTTCAGGTGAGGGTTGTCATGGCAGAGGATTGTGAGTGGAAGTGAAAGTTTGTACAGCGGAAAATTGATGTGGTGAAGCAAGAAGGCAGAGGTTGTTGTTGAAGAAGTTTGGGAGATTTTGCGTATGTTTGTGATATGGGGTTTGCACTTGTAAGTTGTGATGGTGTGGTTCACTGTCTGGTGTGATAGTGGTTGAGAAATTGAAGTGGGCTGTTGCTTTGTAGTTGTTTGGTAATGTGGACAGTCGGCGACAACAGTTGTTTGTGGTGAGGCTGATGATTTGTAACTGTTGGCTGAAGTGGTAGGCAGGTTGTAATTGAACTAAAGTAACTGTAGAAGATGACTGTGGAGTGGTATGGAGTGGAGAGGCAGTGATTTGGAGATGAAGTTTGCAGGTTGAATTGATGCTGAATGTTGTTGCTGCTAAGTTGTATGGTATCGAACTGGAACAACACTGCAGCATCTTCAGCTGATAAGTTGTCAAAACCGATACATTTTCTTGACTCGGAGGCCGATAATTTTCCATCGCCATCTTCATCATATTGTTTGAAGATCCTCTCATACACGGTTATGGAATTTGAATCTGATTTATTATTTGTCGGTGTGTTGTTCGGTGAAAGGTTTAAAAAGAGAGTAGAGAAGAATGATTGAATGGGGCTCGTTGGTTCTTGTTTTGTATTTGTAAACATTGTTGTAAAACTATAGACGAAGGTTTACTAGTCAGTGAGGCTATTTAAATGCGTGTGTGTATTGTTTCAATTATATGGATAGGATAAGGTGGGTATACACATACACATATGGGGAAGTTTTGTAAGTTTGGAGCTCACAGATTTGTCTACGAACAATGGGCTATCAAGGCTTAAAATTTTATGTCAAGCTTTATAAAGTGGATGGTCAAAGAAAAACAATAACTGTTTCAATAGAAGGATTTTTTATTTTATTTTCCTGCAAATGCAATGTAATTATAGTAAAGTTTGTGCATGTAATTATTCTTTAAGTTGTTCATACTTTCAAGTTTATAAAATGTTGTATATATTTTGGTTGGCAGATCAATATGTCTTCAATTATAGATAAAGAGTGGATGAAAGAAGCCGATCAAAGAACCCCACGATATATGGAAGGAGTGCAGAAGTTTATTGATTTTGTTGTAGAAAATGGTGGCAATAAGGAAATCTATTCTTGTCCTTGTACACAGTGCAAAAATATGAAAATGAAAATTAAATTAGATGAAATTCATTTTCATCTGTTTAGATGGGGAATTGTCCAATCATATACTGTTTGGTATTTTCATAGGGAAGAGTCAGCAATGAACAAAAAACAACCTGTTAGTCAAGCCATAAGTACCGATGACTCTGAACTTCCTAGGATGGAAGATCTGGTCAATGATGCTAATAGATTTCATCAATTTCAACCTGCAAGTTTGTTGCCAGATAATATTGAGGATTCACCCACGGTTGATGTTGATTGGCAGGCCAATCAAAGCAAGAAGTATAAATCACTTTTTGATAATGCAAAAGAGCCATTGTATCCTTTATGTCCAAAAGGGATAACAAAATTGTATTTCGTCGTCAAGCTGAATAACTTGAAAACCCAGTATGGCTTTTCCGACAATGGTGTGACAGCACTCCTAGAATTCATAAAGGAATTACTTCCTGAAGGTATCACACTGCCAACAAAGTATCACGACATGAAGAAGATGATTAACCAAGTTGGTATGGATTACAAAACTTACGATGCGTGCATTAATGACTGCATTTTGTATTGGAAGGATGATGCAAATAGAGTTTTTTGTCCAGTTTGCAAACAATCAAGATATAAAACAACATTCAACGAAGATCTATACTTTATCTTTTCCTCTTTTTCCTTAATAAATCAACTGCTCTTGTAAATACATGTGACGGTCACTTTTCTAATTATCTGTCATGTACTTGCAAACTGTCTGGTACATTTCGATGTTGTCAACTTTTCATTTGCCTTACTGAAAAGCATGTGCTTGTGTTACCAAATTAATGTGTTGTTGATAAGCAAGTGTATCCGAACACTTAAGTTCCTATGACTATAGAGACAACAATATTTGCTAGTTGATATTCTAATACATTATTTGATTTTGTGTTTGCAGGATATGCTGCGGCTGGATATACCAGTGTATGCAGGATATTCTAAATAAGTATTTTATGTCAATATTTCAGTCTCCAACAAGCGTTAGATGATTGGAGGAAGACGTTATGTACCGTAAGTTGTATTATGTAATGATGACGTTGTTGTACTATGTATGTTATGTATACTTGTTGAACTATATTGTGGTATGTGTTGATGTTGAACATTATAAATCAAACGTTTGTTATGTTTGGTTTTTGTGTTTAATCTATGAAAAATATTTGATTTAGTAATCTTTCTTCTGTGATACTGTTAATTTTGCAAATATGTTTTTAAAAAAATAAAATATTAATTAGCAACGGATTAAAGCCGTTGCTAGTATTGAAATCATCACTTATACGTCTACATTTCGCAACGGTTTTAAACTGTTGCAAAATAAAATCCGGAACGGTTACAACCCGTTGCTAAAGTATATTTCGCAACGGCCCTTAGCCGTTGCAAATATATATTTTGCAACGGCTAAGGGCCGTTGCTAAATTTTTACCACTGCCCATTTCGCAACGGCTCAAAGCCGTTGCGAAATTATTTTGCAACGGCTTAAAGCCGTTGCGAAATGAGGATTCTGGTGTAGTGTGTTTAAATGGCTGCATGTTGTTTTGAAAAGAGGACATCACTCTTAGGAAGTGTAGGATATGTAACAAGGAAAGATACAAACCAAGAAAAAAGAAGAGAAATGAAGTTCCATACAAACGTATGCATTATTTTCCTATTACTCCTACGCTTCAAAGATTATACGCATCTTCTATAACTGCATCTCATAGATATGGCATAGTGTGAGAACAGAGGAAGTTGGTACGTTGACATATCCATTCGATAGAGAAGCATGGAAGCATTTCAACAAAACTTATCCCAATTTTGCAGCGAAGAGTCGTAATGTTAGACTTGAATTATCTACGGATGATTTTTCACCATTTTCTCAATTTAGTGCTAAATATTCATCTTATCCCATTATCATCACACCATATAACGCAATATATGTTTCTTACTGTTGTCATTTCTGGCCCCGATGATCCAACACGAGGAATCGATGTTTATTTACAACCGTTGATTGAGGAGTCAAAAACACCATGGAACAAAGGAGTAGAAACATATGACTTTTCAAAGAAAAAAATCATATGTTTTCTTCTTTGTTATGGACTATAAGTGATTTTCCTGTCTATGCAATACTTTCAGGATGGAGTACATCCGATCATCTATCATGTCCATATGGCATGGAAGAAACATGGGCATTTTCTTTACCGAATGGTAAGAAAATTTCATGGTTTGACTGCCATCGATGTTTTCTCCATGTCAATCATCCCTTCGGAGGAGACATGAAAAATATTTTAGCTAATAGAGTAGAAACCAGACAACCACCAATGATATGGTCAAGCGAAGACATATACGAACTTGTAAGGGACTATCTAAAGATATATGAAACGGAGTGCAAACAGAAATTGCAAGAAAATCAACTATTCATAATTGGTGCAAATAAAGTATATTTTGGGAGTTACCTTACTAGAAAGATCTACTGCTTCGTCATAATATTGATGTGATGCACAACGAGAGAAATGTCTTTGATAATTTTTTTAATACAATTTTGAATGTCAAGGGAAAAACTAAGGACGATTTGAAATCAAGACGCGATATACAAGAATTATGCAAACGTCCTGAGCTTCATATGAAACCAAATGACAGTAAAAAACCCAAAGCATGTTATGAGTTAGATAATAATCAAGTTAAAGTTATGTTAAAATGGTAGAAGGATTAAGATTTCCTGATGGGATTTCATCAAATCTGCATAGATGTGCTGACTTTAAAAACGGTAGATTGAGCGGAATGAAAAACCAAGACTGTTACATAATGATGGAAAATTTATTACTCGTTCTATTCAAAGAATTATTGCCCTTAAAAGTTTGGAAGGTGATAACGGAGCTTACTCTGTTTTATAAAGAGCTTTGTTCGACTACTTTATAAGTGCAACGTTTACGTAAACTTGATGAAGATATTCCTATATTGCTCTACAAATTGGAGAAAATATTTCCGTCATGTTTTTTCTAATGTAATGGAACATTTACCTATTCATCTCCCATCTGAAGCATGACTTCGAGGTCCTGTGCAATATGGATAGATGTATCCATTTGAGAGGTACGTAATATGTTACCTATTAATTTAATTACATTCGAAAGTTAAAGTTAATGTAAATTAATTTTGCATCGATGCTTGAATCATCTGAAGAAAAAGTGAGACAAAAAGCATGAGTTGATGGTTCAATGTGTAAATCTTACATCGAAGAAGAAGCTTCATTCTTTTCTCCCACTATTTCAGTGACTATGTGAACATATCATTTGAAAGTGTTCCTTGTAATGATAAAGGCAACGAACAAGAGTCCTCTCAAACAATGTTATCTATTTTTGGACAACATGGTCAACCTTTTGGAAAATGTGTAGAAGCATGGTTAGAAAATAGTGATCTACATGTAGAACACACTTATATTCTTCTTAATTATGCCGAAGTTGCACCATTTATTAGATAATTTGAAATAATAATTTATGATTTATTCATTTCCTTAATGCATGCGCATCACTACACCATAAACGATATTTTGATACGGCTAAAAGCTGTATCTAATCTTATTAGATACGGCTAAAAGCCATATCAAAATATGCCGAGCTTAATATTTTGATACGGCTTTTAGCCGTATCTAATGTATCATTTAGATACGGCCATTAGCTGTATCTAAATGACACATTAGATACGGCCAGAAGCCGTATCTAATTGACAAATAGGTAGCGTCTAATGACCCAATTAGATACGGCTAAAAGCCGTATCTAATTAGTCAATTAGATATAGATATATAATCAATATCCAATATATAATATTATAAACCTATTCATATCCAATATATAGTATTATAGACCTATTCATATCCAATATATAATCAATAATCATTCTGAGACATCAAAACAAATAATATTATAGACATTGCACATTCAAATGATTCAATAATCCGCATTGCAGTGCGTAATAACTTAACAATATCATTACATAATACGAAAAATACTACATACTAGCATTTAGCACATTAATATATCGCAGTAGCGGATACTAGAAAACACTATCGCTCCAGTACCAAGATCTAAATACACAACAATAATACAAATGTATCACATTACTACATAATACAAATACACAACAAGCCTTTGTTATACTGTGTTGTTACGGAAGCCACTGCACAATGCAAAGCCAAAGAGCTAACTGCTCCAGCCCAAAACATCTACACAAGCATTACAAAATATTAGTACATCTTTAGTTTTAAGAGTTAACTCTATATTACGGTTCATTGCAACTATATTTTTTTCCATTTGGTTATGTGAAAACTCAAATTTAGAAAATGCATCTAGATGCAACTAGTAAATACCCAAACACAAGCTGAAACATGAAAATCGTTCATAAACAGATCCATGCTTCTTTTTCAGTTTGTAGTAGAAATAATAGTAGACAGAGTAAACCTGACAACATCATGCATGCATGATGACTACTAGAGTTAATAGCAAACAATGCATATGACAAAATGAAGATGTAATTAAATTTTCATGCATTCCAAAATAAACCAACAAGCTAATCAGTCATTTAAATTCTCATAAAATATGACAAAGTAAAACAAATAAAGTTGACAAAAGCAGTAAATTTGTACGTTCAAATGCAATATCTCCCCTGTAAAAACTATGTCAAACAAACATCTCCTTCAACCTATTACAAATCATTTTCAAGTTGCACTACTCTTAATCTTATGCCCCTGCCCATTTTCATCTTTGGGCACAAAGCCCTTCACATCCGAATGTTTCAGCTTCTTATTTTGTGATTTTTCTTTCATATATGAAACCTCAGCTTCCAACTCATTAATATTTTTCTTTGATACTTCTTCTTTGTCAATGTGTTCTTTCTTATTACTTTCCAAACTCTCATTTTTCTTTTTCAATTCTTTTATTTGCTATTCTTTTTCACGATAGCGTTTACATCAACTTCAAAGTTTCTACTTTCTTCACCAATTCTTTTATTTCTCTCACTAATTTGTATTTCTCGAATTAATTTACTCTTTACTTTTTTACTTTGTATCCAAAAATTTTTTTTACAATGCTTACAAAAAATATAAGCAATGAACCTAAACAAAATTGTTGGTACTTCAGGAAAGTTGAGTCGGATTAAAGGAAGCTCGCCATTGCTGCTAAATACATCGACTACATATTATTTACAGTTAAAACCATCTAAAATAATAATTATTTCAGTACATAGCCACAATAATTTTCTTCTATGTATGATGTGAAAATATTAATTTGAAGAACATATTGTTAAATACATCGATTTAACACCTAAAAAATTATTAACCGAATTCAAGGAAGCCTGACACTACTACAAAATACATCGACTCAGTATTATTAAAACCACCTAAAAAATTAGTAGTTCAGTACGTAACCATAATATTATTCTTCTGTGTATGATAAGGAAACATTAGTTTGAACAACGTAACTTCATACTTGGAAACTTTAAGCTCCAGATCTTGTTGAATAATAGAAAACATATTGAAATGTCACTATACAGACACAAAGGAAAAGTAAGTAGAACTATGTATTCAGCTTTCCCATTATTGTTTTCTTTATTATTCTTCTCATCTTTGTTTTGTTAATTGTAACTCATGTTACACCACAATTCATTGCAAAAACCACAAATTGGATAAATCCTTTCAATGTTCCAAACAACGACGTCGAAACATTATACTATCTAATGTTGAAAAGAAGAATAAGGTGAAGTACAACAACATTAAAATTAAAACTAAAAGAAAAACTAAATAAAAGAACAGAAGTTGCACACAGAACAGAGGTGCACTAAATGCAAACAAGAATGCACACAAAACTAAAACTGAAATGTGGTATTAGATGAAGTAGTCAAGGAAGTGTTTTGTAGAGAAAGCATCAACAACTTTAGAGCAACAATTCAGAAGGATAAAGAAAAATTCAAAAGAATGGAACAGTACATAGCACCAAGCTAGATGTTTGTTTGTAAACTTTACTTGTTTTGATGCGATTATGCATACGAAGATTTAAACAATATGGTAGTTTCCTATGAACTAACGTTATTCAACTCGCTAGATGTTTTTAATTTATAATTCATTTATCTAAAAAGATGTTTTATGGTATATTAACAACTTAAAATATATTAATCTGAATTGGAATTAAATTCAAATCAATTTAATGGGACTTGAAATATCGACCACATAAACAGAAAATAAACCTGCTCCATCACCTAGAGATATCGAATAAGACACTTCGGATGGCACACATATCCACCCACTCCAACATCATCAAAGGTCTCTGCAAATTGATGATTCATTTTGCTGGTTTTCTCATCTGGTAGCAGTATACTGTCCAACACCACTTTTTCATGTGTGGATGGTACAGATTTCCCATGGATGTTGGACAATGTAGAATCTCGGCATATAGTACCCGTTGCAATAAAAGGGAATATTTATTATTATTTAAGTTTTCTACTTATTATGTCATAAATGTTTAAATATTAAAAATACCTGTTCCTATTACTTCTAAATCAGAGTTGAGGATTTCACATTTTTGATTGTTCGTAACATTGGTCGAATCCTAAAACTACGAAGCAATGAATTCACGAGCATTGAATTGTGTGGCGCATCCTCCATCAGAAGAATTGACCGGTGCACGAATTCCCTATTCAATATTTTCCACCATGTTGATCAAAACCTCCATTTGCCCAGACAAATTTCCCACTGTACCCTCCAAACTTCCCACCCTCATTTTCAACTCATTCTGCTCGCCATGAACATGTCGGAGTCGTTTCTGTGCAATGGCACAAGCCTTAACTTTAGTCTTTGGTATAACGGTCCCAACACCGTGGCTCCTACCCCTTGCATCCTTACTAAGCACTTGTGATAAGATGTCTTCATCCACTGTCAATTTTTCTTCATCACTATCAGTGATCTTTTCCTTCGCTTTCGCAATTTGATCCTGTAATATGATAATACTTACATGAATAAGGAATTTTAAAGAATATGCAAGTGAATATTTGTTTAACTTACAATGTATGAAGAAGTGGCATCTGATATGCTACCATCTTTTTTCCTATGTGTCTTCTCCCATACTTGACGATGACTAATATTTGTTGATGGACTAGCAACGATCTGCAATACAAGTTGATGCAACGACATGAATATCCAATCACAATGTGTAAATCATTTGAATGAAAATGAATATAAATTACCATTTCTTATTCTATTTTAGCGTGACTTTTATGTCCTGCATGATGAGCATAACTGAGCAATGCTCTGTTCTTTTTGCCTACCTCCCTTCTTCCGCTCGCTTCAGGCGTTGCTTCATTTTTTACGAACTCTGCCCAATCTTCTTCAGCAACTGTAGGTGGGCAATTTTTCAACCGTTCTTCGTCATTGTTGAAAGGGTCATAATAAACTACTCTCAAGTTTTTCTTGTATCTCCTAAAAGCCTCGGCCATTCTCTTTAAAAACATTTCCTTTGAAAGCGGACTGAGCTCATAAATTTTCTGCAAAAAATATATTAAATTATGTGTTGTGAAAAGAGTTGAAACCATAAGGCTATTGAATGAAATAGTTGTTGTCAAACAGATAAGGATACTTACCACCAATTCGTTCCAAACGTTGTCCTTGTATATTCCAGGTACTTTATTCCAACTTATATATGATATCGGCACATGAGCTCTTACTAGTTTACCGAGCATAGTAGCTATTTTTCCAGTGTTATCTGAGACCGGAATACCAAGTAAGTTTTGATCAACTTTCTTCGCCTCTGAACATGACGAATGTGAAGATGGTGGATTTTCTGACATACCTGGAATTGCATTGGAATGTATAAAATATTCAAAACCATACATACACACAATCATGCAATTAAAAATATACAGACACACAATCATGTGATGTACGAATACTAATAAGTTAACATATGGATTTGGTAAGGTCTTCTAATTTTTCATTGTCTTCAAAAGCTTATTGATAGACGGTAGGGAACTCAATGTCATCCACATTTGTAGTCAATCGTTTTGGTGTATGCAAGACCACAGACCATCCGTTATTTTTTAAATCTTTTGAGTAGAAAAGTTGACTCGCTTCTGATGCAAGAATAAATGGCTCGTCATTCACGTTATTTTTGTTCTTCAATTTCCCTAAATTTACCATGATGAGGTTTGAAATGGGATCTATTTTGCAACAATTGACCTTATCCTCGACTTTTACCCAATCACAATAAAAAACTGTTTGTTTGAAGTCAGTGTAATCCAACTCAAGTATCTGTTGAATGACTCTGTAATACGTTGTTTCTGCTTCCTTATAATTTTTATCCTTGCCACTCGCTCTAAATTTTGTAATTGCTCTCATACATACACTACTATTTTGTGTTACCATATGGTCTTCGTACTTTTTCGTGGAAAATGAAAATCCATTCACTTGGTACTTCCTATAACTACGCGTTATGAACTTCGGCCCGTGCACTAACCGCCATAGAGTTGGATCAACATCGATGGTCTTTAACAGCTACATAAATTTTAATAAGTAAAAAATCATGGTCACAAAGGTGTATTGCACACTTATAAACACATGAAATACTTAAGACGAAGTTAAACCTCATTACGTAACAATAGATTAAAACTTTGAACTATTTCCACAGTGGTAGCCCTGCCTCTAGGTTGAAATCTAGTACTTTTCACAAAGGAGTTATACCTCCTACGAAAAACACATATCAAAATGTATATATAAATTGAATTAAAAAAAATAAAATTCCAAACAAGTTCGTGAACTTACTTCTTCCATTCATCCAATCCATCGTACTTATTAAGGACCCATCTACGCACCTGTTCAAACTACACTTGGGTTAACGTTATGTCTTTACCATTATCCAGAGGTATCTCACCAGCAAACTCATCGTCCTCGTCTAAAAACGCTTCGCGGGTATGTTTATGATTGTCATCACCTCCGTTTGGCATATATTCCATGCAGTAAAGACTAGCTTCTTATACGATATATCCTTCTGCAATACACCCTTCAATTTATCTTTTGTTGCGCACATATCCTTTATATGTTTTCATCAAGCTATAAATGCGATCAATTATATACTGTAGACGGTAGCTATTTATATGAAATAATGATGTGCATAACTGAAATTAGAAATTTACCGTTCAAATGGATACATCCATCTATATCTGACAGGGCCACAAATCAACGCTTCATCGGCTAAATGAACCATAAGGTGGACACTGATATCAAAAAATGCAGGTGGAAAATGTTTTTCAAAAACACACATTTCTTCTACTAAGCTAGCCTTTGCTTTTAAAAGATGTTCCCTATTGATCGCCTTTGAACACAAAATGTTAAAGAATAAACTAATACGATGAACAGCGTTTCGTAGATCCTTATGTTGTGGATAAGAATGTTGAAGCAATACCGGAAGCAAATGCTGCATTATGACATGGTAATCATGTGACTTCATGTTTCTTAGTTCGGGAGGATTGATGCTCACATTGTTGTGAAAGTTAGAAGAAAATTTGTTAGGCACTTTCATATTTTTCAAAACGGTGCAAAACCGTATCTTTTCTTCTTTGCTCAAAGCGAAAGTTGTCTTTGGTATGATTGTTTTATTTGTTTCAGGATCTTCCATCACCCACAACTTTTGTTTTATACCCATGATTTTCAAATCCTTGCGTGCATTGATGCCATCTTTTGACTTATCCTTATGGTCCATAATGGTGCTGATGAGATGCTCCGTGACATTCTTCTCTGTATGCATAACATCAATATTATGTCGGACCAAATTTGCTTTCCAATATGGTAAATCAAAAAAGATAGACCTCCTATACCATCCAGAAATATTGTCAACGTCTTCATTGGTTGACTTTTTACGTTTTCGACCAATTTCTTCTTTTTGTTTACCAACTTTCATTTTGGTATTCGCTGCTTTCTTTTCAACTTGAAAACCAGTCAATGGCCATTTAGGATGACGAAGTTCTTGTTCGTTGTTGAAATTTGTCTTATCGTATCGAAACTTGTGTTCGTTAGGAAGAAACATTCGATGTCCCATGTAACACATCTTCTTACTTTCAGGAAGATAATAAGAACAAGTGTTTTCCCCACAAACAGAACATGCAAAGTAACCGTGAGTTGTACATCCCGATAAAGTCCCAAAAGCAGGGTGATCATGGATTGCCCACATCACCCTAGCTCTCATTGTGAACTCGGATTTATTTAACGCGTCAAATGTAACTACTCCTTCCCATAACTACTTTAACTTGTCTATCAACGGCTGTAAATAAACATCAATATCCTTTCCTGGTTGTTTTGGCCCAGAATCAACAATGTTAACATTAAGAACTCCCTTTTCATGCACATAGACGGAGGAAGATTATATGGTACTACAACTACTGGCCAACAACTGTAAGGGTTAGAGAGAGAAGCATGTGGACAGAAACCATCTGTTGCTATTCCAAGTGTGACATTTCGTGGCCCGGCAGCAAAAATTTGATCAAATGAATCTGCGACTTTCCATTGAGAAGTGTCACATGGATGACGCATTACGGTTGGATCAGACTTAGCACGACCATGCCAGGTCATCGCATCTGCCATCCATGGTACAGTATACAGTCTCTTCAATCTAGAAATTAAAGGAAAATGTCTTAATGTCTTTCGAGGTACTTTGGTGCATTTTCTCTCTTCGTTTAATGATGTCATATATCTTGGTTCATTGCAATTTGTACAAGAAACTTTGTTCGCATCATCTTTGCAGTACAATATGCAATCATTGATGCATGCATCATAAGTTTTGTAATTCATCCCAACTTGCTTAATGATCTTCTTCACATCGGAGTACTTTGTCGGCAGCATGTTACCTTCGGGGAGTAACTCCTTTATTAGTTCGAGAAGTGCAGTCATACCATTATCTGAAAAGCTGTATTGGGTCTTCAAGCTATTCTGTTTCACAATGGCATACAGCTTCGTAATCCCTTTTGAACATGAAGGATACAGTGGCTCTTTTACGCTACCAAAAAGCGATTTATACTTCTTACTTTCATTGGCCTGCCAATCTGGATAATCAGTAGACTGCTCTCCAACATTAGCATGATCAGGCAACGAATTTGTAGGTTGAAAATGATGAAATCTATCTGCATCATTGACCAGATCTTCCATCCTAATATGTTCAGACTCAGCAGTAGTTCTGCAATGACTAACTGGTTGCTGTTTTTCCATCTCCGCCCTTTTTCCCCATAAAAATACCACGCTGTATACGATTGGATAATACCCCATCTAAGCAAATTAAAATGAATGTCATCTAATTTGATCGTCTTCATATTTTTGCACCGGATGCAAGGGCATAAATACAATCCTTTTTTACCACCGTTTTCTTCAACAAAACTAATGAACTTCTGCACCCCGTCTATATAGTATGTAGATCTTAGATCTAATTCATTTATCCATTGTTTTTTTTTTGAAATGGTACTTTATATACAACAAATCAATGGGACAACATATCCCATGTCAATAAACATTCGAAAGCAAGTTTCGAACTTGTGACTTCTTGCACCAAGCCGAATCAATTAACCACTTGGACAATGGTGCCCTCCTATATCATATTTAACAGAACATGAGACTTGCCCTTCAATGGGTCCTCGTTACAATGGCTCGAAAATAATATTTTTGAAATTATATTGAGAAATTTGTTGTAAGATTAATTCTACATATTTAACTTTACTAAATTATATTGTTCTTGTTAAATATAATAGTTATTTTTTTCTATTGCCGTTTTGCTTGTTCATCATAGCCAGTTTATTAAGAAGTCCAAACCATACAGTTCGGCATAGTTCGGCCTTTGAAATTTTGTTGGCCTGAGTTCTTTATCCTCAACTAAAATGGAACCAATTGCTTATTGAATCTAAATTCTTACCTTTTTCTTCAAGAATTTGGATCCTCTTATGGGAACAAGATAGTGCTATCACATTGTAGTAACTATGTACATATGTTGACAAACCAATTCTTATTTATTTCCGTTTATTATCCGAAGTAGCTTTTTCTTTTTCTTTCTTTTTTGGATGGAAAAGATGTTACTATAGTAAATTACTTCTTTTCTATATACAACACATATTCATTTTCTAATTCTCATTATGCTTTTAAACTATGACAATCTGTCATTCATTTGTACATCGAAATATCTCTATTCTTGTATGTACAGATTCCATATAACCTCTATTTTCAAGATGTCCCAAGCATAATGTATTTAAAGTGAACATCAATGTCAACAACCATTTCATTTCTACAGTTTGACATTTTAGGGTGAAACCTAAGATATTATTCAAGTTCATTCATCATACTTATTAGAGTTTATGTGAATGAAACAATAAGTGAACCGTGAACGCAAATAATTAATGAAAATTAATTGTATTGACCGATTACCATTGGTTGGGCCATTTTTTGCGTGCACGTTCTCTTTGATAATTCAGCTAGTGTAAGAGTAAATAGTAAATACTAACCCCCAAAGTTTGTAGTTATAAAATAATCGTGAAATAAAACTTTAAAATAAAATTTAGAAGACTTATTCTGTCAAATTGGGCTAAAAGTAATTCATTTCTAACTTTTTAAATTCAAATTTTGCTTCAAAGATTAATAGATATGTTAATGGTTAATGTTAATTGCTGTTGAGAGGACTATACTTTTTGAGTTGTTTTATTAAGAACCAAATACTCAAATCCGTTTGCATTTAAGTTTCATTCTTTGTTTATGCATTTACATTGCTACATTGCATTCTCTGTATTTCCTAGTTCACTACTTTACATTTCTTATTTCTACATTTCATCTTTCATTCCCTCCCACAACACTGCACTATTACTTCTGCCAAACACCCCACCAGCAAAATATCCCCACCCAATCTCCACTATACTGCAACCAAACACTCAACATCCACTGCCACTTCCCATACATTCAAACTGCCAAACACAACCTCACAATTTCGAACACAACCCTGCTCCTCAAACAAGCAGTCCTTAACCACAGTCACCCAAGAATTCAACTCCATGCACTATCTCCAATTCAACTTCCTTGCTACCATCTTCCTCCCTGTCACATTAACTACCTTTGACGATAAAATTTCCTCTTCCCCTCATTCCATTTCCACCACTACCTAAAGTTTCCAAAAATGTTATTTTTCGAATTTGAATTGTCATATTGTATAATAAATTAACAAGATAATGTAGGGACAGCGCATAAATTTCCTTTTTCTGTAAAAAAGTAATTTCATAAACCTTTCCTAATTTAGTGATAACTATAAGATTTAACGTAAAGTATCATTTATTATTATCAAATTGTGAAAATATATCAAAATTTGAAATCACTATCATAAAAGCATCTTTTTTAGAAAATAAATAAGTCTGTAACTTTCCTTTCCAAATTAGAACATGATTTAATCCACATGATAACTCACCATCATCAAATTGTGAGGACATATCTAAACTTGATATCATCATTGTTTTAAAAAAAGCGTTATGGGGAAACAGATGTAACTTCATTTTCTAAGTTAGTAATTTTACATGATTCAAGCTACTTGATCGTTCATAATATAAATTATTTAGTAAAGAACAATATAATTTAGTAAACAATTAACTTCCTTGTAAGATTTATATGCATGCCTTTTTCATTATCGTTTTTTGTTTTCCTGTACAAATTTTGTAGTATGATTTTAAACATTTAATTAATTTTAAATAGTTAAAATATATGGACTATTTAAATTTCAATAAATGGAACTCAAAATATAGGGTTTATTTTAAACACTAGCACCTAACTGTTTTCAAAAAATTTGCCATTACAACGGCACCATTTGGTTGCACCAGAATAATGTGTATGCATTACCCCTCTCCTGATACTTGGCTTGCGCCATTAACAACAATTTCATCCACTTATACAACAATGTCAGAACAATATACAACAATAGAACCAAACTGTTTCCAAAAAATTTGCCATTACAACAGCGCTATTTTGTAGCACCGAAGTAATGTATATGCATTACCCCTCTCCTGATATTTGGCTTGCGCCATTAACAATAATTTTATCCACTTATACAACAATGTCAAAACCATATACAATGTCAGAACCATATACAACATTAGCACCAAGCTGTAAATTTTGCAAGGAGATCAAAATAATACAAAATAGCATAAGATTGACTATTGTATTAGACATGGTATTATTGGTTTTTTTTTAATTAGACATGGGGCTACTCAGAAAAAAACTGGGTTTCTTCATTTTTTTCCAAATTACATGGGGTTACTCAACAAATTCACGAGTTCAAATAGAATTTGCCTAGAGAAAATAAAGGCCAAGTAGACTCTGTGTACACAGTGCTCTTTCCATGCCATGAACAGGGCCAGTTATGTGGTTTTTCTTTACCAAAGACAAAAGTTTTATTTTTTTTGACCTCGCTTAGGCATTGACAGAAATACAATAAGACATTAATAAATATGTTTTCCTCATCTTTTTGTATTTACAGCCTGTCTATTTATCTCAATTATATTCACTAATACAAAATTACCTATCTATTGATTTATTTATTCTCGTGAATATTCATTAAAAAGATATCTTTTCACTACCAAAGAAATATTTGCAATGCACTTTGAATACTTAATAGCACAATCCTCTAGAATTTTAAATATTTGTCTCTATATTTCTCGTAATTCTATTATGACATCTGTTTCATGCATAATAGATAAATAGAGTGAACTAGCATGACACTCGCTGAAACATGAAAATCGTTCAAAAACAGATCCATGCTTCTTTTTCAGTTTGTAGTAGAAATAATAGTAGACGGAGTAAACCTGACAACATCATGCATGCATGATGACTACTAGAGTTAATAGCAAACAATACATATGACAAAATGAAGATGTAATTAAATTTTCATGCATTCCAAAATAAACCAACAAGTTAATCCATCATTTAAATTCTCATAAAATATGACAAAGTAAAACCAATAAAGTTGACAAAAGCAGTAAATTTGTACGTTCAAATGCAATATCGCCCCTGTAAAAACTATGTCAAACAAACATCTCCTTCAACCTATTAAAAATCATTTTCAAGTTGCACTACTCCTAATCTTATGCCCCTTCCCATTTTCATCTTTGGTCACAAAGCCCTTCACATCCGAATGTTTCAGCTTCTTATTTTGTGATTTTTCTTTCATATATGAAACCTCAGCTTCCAACTCATTAATATTTTTCTTTGATACTTCTTCTTTGTCAATGTGTTCTTTCTTATTACTTTCCAAACTCTCATTTTTCTTTTTCAATTCTTTTATTTGTCTATTCTTTTTCACGATAGATTTACCTCAACTTCAAAGTTTCTACTTTCTTCACCAATTCTTTTATTTATCTCACTAATTTGTATTTCTCGAATTAATTTACTCTTTACTTTTTGACTTTGTATCCAAATTTTTTTTTACAATGCTTACAAAAAATATAAGCAATGAACCTAAACAAAATTGTTGGTACTTCAGGAAAGTTGAGTCGGATTTAAGGAAGCTCGCCGCTGCTGCTAAATACATCGACTATATATTACTTACAGTTAAAACCATCGAAAATAATAATTATTTCAGTACATAGCCACAATATTTTTCTTCTATGTATGATATGAAAATATTAATTTGAAGAACATATTGTTAAATACATCGATTTAACACCTAAAAAATTATTAACCGAATTCAAGGAAGCCTGACACTATTACAAAATACATCGACTCGGTATTATTAAAACCACCTAAAAAATTAGTAGTTCAGTACGTAACCATAATATTATTCTTCTATGTATGATAAGGAAACATTAGTTTGAACAACGTAACTTCATACTTGGAAACTTTAAGCTCCAGATCTTATTGAATAATAGAAAACATATTGAAATGTCACTATACAGACACAAAGGAAAAGTAACAGTACTCGTCAAAATTAAGCATGCAATTTCATAACAAAAACAACGGAATTAAGCACGCAATTTCATAACAAAATTACCTGAGAGCAGTGATCGAATTTGAAAAGACGTGGAAGGCTCTGATGGACGACGTTAAAGCAACGTTCGATCGATCGAGGTGGAAGGTTCTCTGGCAGTTTAACCCTAAATAAGCACGGGAAAAAAATGAAAGCTGGAAATAAAAAAAAAGGAGGGAGGATGTGCGTTTTGGGGAAAATTTTCCCATGAAAAAAGGCACAGATTTTGATACGGCTATAAGCCGTATCAAATGTTAATACGACCATATTAAATTATATAGATACGGCTATAAGCCGTATTAAAATTTGATACGGCTTATAGCCATATCAAATGTCCCGCCTAAGGTTGCGCCAAAATCCTATATATGGTGTAGTGCATGTAGAATTTAATGTAATATTTTATTCATATATGCAGTATTTATGAAAGTGAACATCCGCATGGAGATCTCAATAAAGAATTTTCTAATTGGTTTTCAAAGTACGTTTATAAAACGAGTGTTCTTGATGAAGGGTTGAAACATCTTGCATTGAGAGCAAAACGAAATGTCAAGACATATCCAATATATTTCGTCAATGGATATAACACCAAAGAATACGGTGCAGAAAAAGTAACTAATAATACAGGTGTATTTGTCAAAGGTAGTGATGATCCAGAAAATCACATAAATGGTTTTTATGGCATTTTAACACAAATTTTGCAACTGACATATTTCTCGCGACCCACGAGGGAGGTGTTCCTATTTAGATGCAATTGGTTCAGCAATGTTTTAGGTTCTGAAATTAGTGTGCACAAGGATTATAATCTTATTGAAATAAAGCACACATCGCATTATCACAAGTACGATCCTTTTGTACTAGCAAAACAAGCATTGCAAGTTTATTACGCTCCTTATCCGTCTCTAAAAAGAGATAAAGCAGATTGGTCGGCGGTTTTTAAATCTAAGGCAAGATTTACGTTTGATTGAAGAATATTCCAAAGAAACAAGCTTATTAAGCAGATCTTGAGCAAAGCAATGAAATAACAATAACATACAATTGTACCGATTTTGGACCTCCGAGCGATGAATCAAATGTTTTGGTAGAAGCACTCGAGGGTAGGGAGGAAAATAATGTAGAATATGATACCGAATCTGAATTAGAAGACGATGAGGATTATTATAAATACCATTTGAATTCTTATGTATTATGCAATTGATGTAATTGATGAGATTTATTTTGATAGTTATGTAATTTATGTCGTTTATGAAATCAAATCTGCTTATCGTCATTTACATCATTTATGTCATTACCGTTTCTATCATTTATTTAGCAATTTATGTTAAAAAATGCAATGTATTATGCTTATCGTCGAAATATGAGACCCAATATGAATCAGGTATACTTTGCACTTTATGTACTTTATCTCATTTAATTATAAAATATATTTCATTATTATGTTATTGTTCTCTTTTAAAATGATGTGTCTGTGACATATATGATGTCGTCCAGAAGGAGGAGTTCTTCCCACTCATTGGGAGGCGATGGCAGCGGACCATCACAACCGCCATAGCGACCCGCTGTGTCTCTAGTACCTAGAGCGGAGGGTTAAGTATTAAAAAAATTTCGGCGTCTTAAATATTTTGTGTACGATATACTAATTTGTATCATATTTAACACGGGGGGTTTGACCTACAACCGTCAGCTATAGTTCTATCAGTTTTGAGAGATTCATACAAGAGTATGATGACGGCTTGTTGGCCTAAGTGGGATAATATCCTTCCCCACATCCTAGAGTGTATATGGTAGGATTTCATTGTAAGTATAATCTTATATTTTCCAATCTTAACTTTTTTGTCGCTTATTTATTGTTCACCATTTATTGTTTAATTTTTGGTTGCTTGTTTATCATGAAATGCAGCCCGTAGCGGACGTATAATCAGATGAACTACAGCTGGTACGACATTACTAGATGTAGAAGATGAGAAAGAACTACAGGGATTCAATGTGCATAAAGGGCAGAAACCGAATTGGATGGGGACAAGTGTGTAGGAAGGGTGGCTGGCACATTGGGATACTGACGAGGCAAAAGTAAGTGTACTAAACTTTTATTAATTATTTGATTGATACGTAAATATCATAAAATATTTGGAAAGTAAACATGCATTTAATTTAAATGTACAGGCAGAGTCGGAAAGAAACTCTGCAAATAAAAACATCCGTCACTCATCGAGGAGGGTCAAAGTCGTTCCAGCAGTATCGTCGGGAGTTGGTAAATTTATTAAATGTGAATTGTAAATAGTTATTGTACTATATAATTTTGATTGTACAATAAAAGTATATAATAATCAAATTCAGAAAGCTAGGCGTAGGGTCTCATGTCGTATATGGATGTATCTTCCCTTACTCATGCCATTGGGTATGTAAATCCAGACGAAACAGTTTCATATACATGGCATGACGCTAAATCGAGAAAGAGCCATGTATATGTACTATTTGTAATTGTTTTAATTATTAAAGCATAATGAATTAAGATATCATGTTATTAATTTTAGTTGTATTTTTATTCGTTCATGCAGGCAAGGTTTATGGAACGATGCCAGAAACTCCTGGAGGATACTGGTCGAGAACAGCTGACAATGGACGAGGAGGGCGTTATTTTGAGTCGGTCATGAATCCACCATCACGGAACAGGCGCTACGGCTTTGGCAATCAAGTGGTAATGAATAATATATTAAGATATAACAATTTAGTAACTTTTAGTTCTAAAGAACTTCATATCGCTTTAGTTTCAGTAAAAAGTGTAAAGATATAATAATTAACACATTATGTTATAGCTTTGATAATAAGATTATAGACTAAATTCAATAAGTATTGCAGGCTAGCAGACAGAGGAGAGCCAACCAAATGGCCAGAGCTGAGATCGATCTAGCAGAGATCGAAGAGTTGAGAGCTGGGGTGGCGCAGCTGGAAGAGCAGAATCGTCGCCAGGCCATTGAGATGACACAACTGTTGGACCAGCGTATTGTTGAGTACATGCAGTATATGGTGGCCGCTTTTCATCCTCAGCTGGTTCAGGAGGTTCTGAAAGTGATTGACCGGAGTGATATATATGTTTTTTTATTTTGTGTAATGGTTTAGTAGGTTTTGATGATACATTGAGTTAATGGAGTTGGATTTGAAATGTTGTATATATTGTTTGATGGCACATTGAGTTGGTGGAGTTGGATTTGAATATTGTGTGTATTGTTTGTTAACACATTTGATGGTAGTAATTTTGACATTTGGGGGTTGATGGTGAGGAGTTGATGATGATTGATGTATATATTGTACAAAGAGATGTATGTAAATTATGGTAGTGAAGTTTGGTTTGATTTTATATGAATTATGCTTGATTTATTTCTTTACGAGATTTGATTATGTTTATATGGTTAGATTTCATATTGACTGCTTGAATTCGATATATGCTTGATGAGTGGAATACATTGTTTTTATGGATTGTGGATGGAAGGCGAAAATGCAGTAGGAATATTAAAAAACAACATCAGGATTTCCGACGGCTCTCGACGGCCTGCGGGCCAAAAAATTCCGACGACTTCCGACGACATGGGACGGCTAAATTTCAACGGCTCCTGATGGATTTCGGTACCTGCCATGATCGTCCACGTGTCTTTCGACGGCTGTCAAAAGCCGTCGGATGGCCGTCTACAACTGTTGGAAATTCGGCGACGGGCTGTGTCGGAAGCCGTTGGAAATTCTGTTCAGCAATGGATTTTTTTGCAGCGGATTTTTCCGATGGCTGCCGATGGTTCTGAGCTATCGGAAATTTGTCTAATCTTGTAGTATTAACTTCGTGTGAATTATCGCAAATGTTGTCCAATTTCTTTCATAATTTGAAGAAGAAACTGTTTGGCTAAGATTACGCATAGCTATGAATGTTAAATTTGGAGCAACTTCCTTGCTAATTGTTGACCACCACATAACTGGAAGACGCGACTTAATTGCATGTTTCTCTTTTGCTAAACCAAATACATCAAGTATTATTCTATATTTTTCACCTACGCAACATTCATTATAAACCAAGTTATTCTTTGCACTAAATATAATAACAAGAATCATGAGTAATTTAATAATTTGCTTATTACCTATTTTGAAATTTCAATTTGTATAGCAATATCGGGTACCATTTTTTCAAGAACATTTGTCTGTCCATTTAAAATATCAGCATTAATTATTGCATGTCTCCATATTATGTATGAGGATTGAGAAAATAACCTGAAATAATTTGATATTTCAAAGAAATATTGATAATTATATGTACTTTTATAATTGTGTGATAATTAAAAAAAAATTACCTATTGCGTGAATAGTTTGATGCAATTGCCTTTTTCATCTTTTATCGATTATATTCCACCACTTTTGACAATGTCTTGCACCAACATTTTTCTTGATTGATTTCTTCCCTCGATCTATTACTTCATTTAGATATTTCATCTCTACTTTATCGTCATTTTCCACTATTCTTAAATTTTTACAAGTTGACCAAATACGAGAGTAATAGCAGCTTCTTGAATATGTTTCTAATAATTTATGTGCTTTGGGTCCTTTAATTCCAGGACCAGCATTTTGAATTGCCTCTATCATAGTTTCATAGTAAAGGCTATTAACAGCATTGTGTGAGATATGATTAAAATAAAAAAATTGATATTGCACGTTCTATGTGTTTTTTGGCATCTTTAATGCCTTTTATTGCAGTTCTAATAGAAAGTTGATTTGTACCTTCTCGTTTTTGCGCATAGGGATCAATCCTTCCAGCTGTCTGTGTTGCTAAATTGTCATTTATCCTGATCGATTTAGAATGATCATTGCGCTTTAGTCCGCTAGATTGTATACAGTTCTACTAGATCCTACATCCGACCATTGACTCTCTTCATTAATATAACTTTATTTACCTTCTTGAAAGGTGCGTCGAACCTCTCCACCGTCTTCACCTCCTTCACCGTTGGTATCTTGATTTTGTTGTTTGGGCAAGCTCATTAGCTCTTCTTGCACGCGTTGTTTTTCGAGCTTTCCTTGATTTCGCTCACTTCTCTTTTTATTCAGATGTTTTCGTATAAGTTTCCTGACTTCTTTGAGAACGGTCGGACATACTACATACTGCTACGTCAAATGTTTGTCCTGCTAAATGTTCTTTCATATGTGTTATACCGCCATCAGAAATTACTTCATTACAATAGTTACATTTGTTTTTTCTTTTTTCACCAATAACCGCCTTACAATAATTCCAAATGATATCACGATTTGACATAATTAACTACCTAAATGAGAAATAAAATAGTTTAACATTTAATTACTCGCATTAATACATTTTAACACAAGCTAAACAATACCTTATTTGCATGATAAAACTTCCATTCATAGTTGTTCGATTATCAAATTACAAATAACTAATATAGTTTTTTCTGTGGTAGTTTTTATCACACTTTTCAAATTACAAACTAAACATGTTTTATACAGTTTTTATCACAATGTTACAAATTAATTACAGACAAATGGGTAATTTACAAACCTGGCCATTTTTAACTCCAATTATTTATAAACCCAATTACTACTTCATAATCCATTTCTTTAAACCCGGCCCATTATTCTACGTTAACATATTTTCCTCATTAGTCACGTGCAGTTCTTTTATGCCCTAATCACTTCGATTCGAACGCAAATAGAGGAAAAAAAAACCTATGTCGCCTATCAATTCCAGATGATCTGCCAAGGTCGATTCGAGATCGATGCTGCCAAAGTCGATCGATGCTGCCAAGGTCGAACAAGAAAACCCAATGATGATGAAGTAGAAGCAAAGTTGAGTAAAGAGGCAAATTATGTTATGTATTTGGTATGAATTATATCTTTATAAAGAAAATATAGAATCTTACTCATGTGAATTTTCTGTATCGACTTTTTTTCTAATGGTAGACAAGAATTTGATTTACAGAAATAAAGTTTAATATTCTTCGTTGTTTCATGATTTTCTTCACATGATATTGCTGTATAAACTTGCAACTTGGTCTTTTTTTCGTGAAGAAAACCGAAACAATTTTCTGGTCCGGTCTACACCGAAACCGGGCCAAGATAGCCCATACTTTGACATGCCTGCCGGACTTTAGAACCTTAACACTACTGTAAGGCTTGAAAATGGAAAGTGCAGAAAGTACAAATTTGGTAATCACACGGTAGAATTCAAGAGGCCATAATTCTTATTGTGGCCACGATCATTCACGCACCATTTCTAACGTTCAATTCTGGGCCTTTTAGCATTAGAGTATTTTAAAATTACCTACCGACAATGAGATAAGCCAATAGATCAAAATCCAACCATTGGTGCCACAGTCTCTTTAACCTTCACGTCGCATACTTGGTATAGGTCCTTAAAAATGCTAATTTTTAATATATGTGCTTGGAATATGCAAATAAATTCAATGCAAAATACAGTATGTGGGCATATTATTAATCTGGTGGTATTAGCACAGGCGTAAAATTTTAAAAAATAATGTAGCTAATCACATACATACCTTCAGAAACAAAAAAGAAAAAAGAAAAAAAAAAAAAAAGCCAATGGTTATGAGAATTTACTCGACAAATAGATCCTCTTGCTCATTCCAAAATAATGTCAATCCATGGACTTTTAGAGTGAAAGCTTGGGTGATTCCATTATCCATCTTTCTCTTCTACTCTAATATTAATTAATAAAGATCTAGATCGGTGCCGTGTAGATGGATGGGTTTTGTATTTGTAAGCCAGATGTTAATTCAATATATGAAATTCAAATATTGTAGTGGTCTGCCACCAAAGCTCCGGTTTCACCAAATATCTCTTTTTCTCATTTTGTTGTTTAGGAATAGTTTTACATTCAAGTTTTAAAGGTGAAACCATTGTACAAACTGGTCTCTTCTCTTCTGCTAATTTTGGTGCTCTTGCCTCCCTCCATCAAGCTTGGAAGTTATGATGTTGAGTGGTTAAATACGAAAAGCATGTGAGCTGTTATGAACTTCTTTTATGGATGCATCTCTCTAGGCATCGCTTATAATTCCCTATGGCCTTCAAGGTTGAATTCTTTTTTCAATTCAACTAACTCTGTCTTTTTTCTTTTGAAGTAGGCGCAAGGAATCCTAGGTAGAATTTCTCACGAATTTAGTTAATGTGATTGTAGTTAGTGGACAGCTTCAAATTTGGAGGAGAATTTCTATTATTGCAATTCCTTTGAGATATGTATAGCCTTACTTCTGACTACTACTTAAACTATAACACCTTATTGTATGTTGTAAGAAATAACGAAGTATCGGTTGAGACATTTGTCTCTATTTTATCTTTGCAAAGCGGTTAAGGTAGGAATGTTATTGAGCCAACTTTATTTTAGCCCATTTCTATATTTATTCAACTTGTGTAATATATATTGTTATATATAACAGTAGCCGAATGTACATTGTATCATTATCAATATATCATTCATTTCCTTATCTCTTTTGCTTCCAAACTCTGTTTACAATTCATCTGAAAATCCAAAATCAAGAAATTCCACAAAATCGAATATGGCATCAGAGCCATACACAGCCTAACGGTAAGACTGCAATCTCAATACCATCAGAAACTCATCATTTGGCATTTCAAAAGTTTCAGAATCTCATCAAAAACACATTCATCATCTGAGGTCAAAAGAATTTGAAAGTTCTTGTTCAAGAAGGAAGAAAGTGTCATGCCTAAGTACCACAGTGATACAGGCTGCATCACTCCTCCATATAAGAAAGAAAAATCAAATTCTTTACAAGAAAATCATAATAAAACTCATTAAAACATCAAAGAATCGTGCCTTGCCAGAAAAACCCATCATTAAAACCAATCATCTGGGTTAGTGGCTGCACTTACCTGATTTTTGAAGCTTTTCAGATCAGTTCTTGTTCCTTTTTTGTTTCCCTTAACCCACAGTAGCAGTTCTTGGATTAAGATTGCGTTCTCTTCCTTGTCACTAAAGTTCTAAAGGATAAAAGTCCAATAGAAAGGTTGTTTGAAATGAGACCTGAATATCAAGGCTTAAAAATATTTGATTGTCCATGTTTTCCCTACACTAGACCATACAACACTCACAAACTAAATTTTAGATCAACATCGTGAACTTTTCTTGGATATGCATCAGATCAGAAAGGTTATAAGTGTATCGATAGCAATGGAAAAAAATTTGTAAGTATGCATGTAGTTTTCAATGAGGACGTCTTTCCCTATTCTAATATCAGCATCAAAGCAACAAGGAAAGTATACAATCCAAATGTATTAATCCCTTCCATACCTCTTTATCCATTGGAATGGACTCAAGTGATGAATTGAGATAACTCGGTGAACTCTGCTCCACAACACATAGTGTCTGTTCAACCAGGTCAGGCAGAGTCATTTGATTCACCTGGAAATGCGTCAAATTCAACACAAAGTATGAGTGAGTCTGAATCAAATGCTCAGCACAATGAATCAAAAAACAACTCAGATTAAGGCACTGAATCATCACACTGTGAAGATCAAGTCAGAACTCGACACCATATGTCACTAGATCAAAAGGTGGTGAGACGACCCGACTTTCTCACCACAGAAAATCACATCATCTTGAAGAAAGAAAGGGACAGAAAAGAGAAAAGAAAGAAGAGAAAGAAGAAACAACATCAGAATCTAAACAGCGGAACTAATAAATTATATTAATAACATAAATATTACATAGTTTACAATCATTATCAGAGTTACACAGATTACACATCACATACTAGACAGTTATAAACACCTGTCTAGTTATACAACTCAATACAGTACAAGGAAAACTACTCAGAGAAATCAACACAGCGAAAAACTATATATCTACACACAGAAGCCTCCTGCTCCATTGCTCCTCCATAATTCGTCAAAGCTAACCTGAATCCCTTGGCTACTCGTAAAAATTTGAGTACCCAAGAGCTTAAGAAAAACAGAAGATAAACTCAGGATCAGACATGGGTCTGGTGTGAGTAACAGGTTAAGGTTGCTTAACTTTTAAAAACCTTTTCAAAAGAAAGGTATCACGTAAGACTTCCCACACATAAACATGGAAAAGTTTTTACCTTACGCTAACCAAAACATTTGATAGGAAATCCAGTGATATTATAATAGGTCCAGGGTTTTCAAGTATAGCCGAAATTGTTACATTATTAAATTCCAACTACTAGCCACAAAAGTGAGTAATACAATCAAAATCGTTGGCACTTATTGGATTTTGGATTCCATACAATGGCAAGGCTACCGGGGTACTGCCCGTCATAGTACGTGGCCTAGATCAACGTACCAAGGATCACTCCCAATCCCCTACAGTACAAGGCCGGAACCATTCCTTACTGAACAGTTTCGAACAAGACAACCACGCAGTTGTAGCTAGCAACCGCCCACACAGCCGAATAAAAAGAGACCTCTAGACAAGGGAAAATCTCGTCCTACTTGGGCATGACCCACTTAGCCTTGCTGCACCTTCTCTGTTTTAGCCATTCCCGGTTGATAAGGCTTGAGGCTACGATTACCTTTATAGAACATATCACTTAGAATGCTCATCGTCCACCTGACGATGTTCTGAAAGCATTCAACCCATACAAGTTCGTTCCGGGTTCGAATGAAACCGAAGGCATTATCTCGTTACACTCATTTTGGAATAATCCTCAGAGTTAACGACGATAACCCTTGCACTCTGAATCTTCATCTTCACTTGAGATTCACGACCTATCATTAATTTGGATCGATGCGGTTTTCGGATATCCAAATATGGAAACCCGATCCCGGTCTCATCGAAATCCAAAACGTGTCTTTTAGGTCCAAGTTGTTTTAAAGTTTAAAACAATTCAATTATCTATATATACGCAGATAGATAACTCACAAATCACAATAGATAATCAACATTATCATAATAAACGGGTAATCCACATTATCATCAAAATAGATAATCCATATTATCATCACAATGCAACCAAAGCATTCATATCACACCACATTACTTATCTCATTTCCGAGATCACAAAGCATCCAAGGCAATCAATATCACCCATTCATACATAAGCAATGATTTACTTAATCACAATATAATTAATTTAAAATGAATTAAATTAATTACATCCATCTCTAATTAATTTAAAATGAATTAAATTAATTACACCATCTTTAATTAATTTAAAATAAATTAAATTAATTACTTCATCAATATAAATCTTGCTTACTTAACCATTTAATTGATTACAATCAATTAATTAATCATTCAAATTAATCACCTTAACTAATCACCCTTGATTAATTATCCTTAACTACATTCATGTAATTATCCTTAATTAATTTCACAAATTAATTATTCTTAACCAAAAACAGTAATTAACCTTTAATTACTTCAATTAATTAATTGTAATTAATTACATTAATCCTTAATTAATCACATTAATTAATTACCTTTAATCACTTGTCATTGATTAATTAACCATGCTTAATCAATTTTAATTACATCATTAATTGTATTAATTAATGATCCTTAATTATAGTTAATAGATTATCCTCTTAAATTAATTACCTTAAGTAATTAACCCATAATTATTAATCCCCTCTGATCAACCATATTCAGTAATTAACTAACTTAATTACCTCATTAAAACAAATTAATTATTCCTTAATTAATTTCTTAATTAATCCCTTGATTAATTACTAAGTAATTTTAATCTAAATTACTTACATTATTAAACATCTTCCATTAATTACGTCGTGTAATTACCAATCAATTACTTCACTAAGTAATTTCCAATCCATTAATCACATTAAGTAATTATCATTAGAACATCAAGTGTTTAAAATTAATTAAACTTAATTAATCAATTTAAACAATCACATTTAACTTAATTAATTACCTTAAGTAATTAATTTCTTAATTACTTCATTAAGTAATTACACTTAAACAATTCACAAATGATTATTATTAAATTAATTAATCTAATTAATCATTAAAAATTAACCACATTAATTAATTATTAAATAATCCTAGTTAATGACCTTCATTAACCATTCTTTAATTACTTCATTAAGTAATTAGCTTAGATTAACCATTGTTATTCACAAATTAAATTATCTTTAATTATTCATTAATTAATCTCAAATTATTTAAATAAATTAAGTGTTAATTGTAACTAAATTAATCCTTAATTAATTAATTAACTAACCTTGATTTTAACTTAATTGTTAAATTAAGAAATCTTTAATCATTAATTAATAATCTAATTAATGTCTTAATACAAATTGATTAGCCCTTGAATATTTTATCCCAAATCAATTAATTAAATAAATTAACTAGTTATTCCTTAATTACCTCATTAATTAGATTAATTTCAAAACATTAAATCTTAATTAAATTTTAAGATAAAAACATTTCTTAATTATGTTTAAATTGTCATTAACAAATTTATTTGAAACACATTACTTTTGGACTTACTTTTAAATTTCATTTCAAATACAAGATTTAAAATGAATATAATTTAAACTTAACAAAGTTTAAACAATTTAAACCCTTTTAAATTAGAAGGCAAACAAGTGCTTGTCTTATAAAAGAAATTCGTAAGAGTTTAATTCAAATTCATTTTTAAAATTCAATAATTTAAATTTACACTTTGTTTAAATCTTTCAAATTTAGAAACTTCTTTTAATTTCAAAAACTGAAGTTCATATTTAATCTTTGATTTTCAGATTTGAACTTTAACTTTAAATCATGCCCATATTTTAAAATTTTCAGTTTTTAAATTTTCAACTACTTACTATTTTAAAATAGTTTAACAATTTCAAGTTTAACTTTATTATTATTATTTTTAATTTAAAACTGAGATTTTAAATTTAAACTTGGATTCTAAAATTCAAACTTGAATTTAAAACTAGATTTAAACTTTTCTTTACATCTAGAAGCTTCAGGTTTAAAAATTTAAACACAGATACTACAGGTTTTGTCAAAACTTGTAAAACAGTGAAATACCCGAGACTCCCCAAATCTACTTCGAGTTCCAACCCAAACTTTCCTGAGCAATCTACCCAAACACTTCGAGTCCAACCCAAAATTACTCGAGTACAAAACTAATTCCAAAGCAAACTTCACCAGAACAGGGTCGTGCACATGCACGTTGCCGACCATCATCTCTGATCATCAGAGATGATCGCCCCACATCCAAAATCATTCCATCACCTCAACGTGATCATCAGATCGAACCCAAATCCTTGAAATCAAATTCGAGTACCAATTCCCAAACCTGAAAACACAATCAAGTCCCCCCTTCAAAACATGTCATCAGTTCGCCACTGCTCCTTCGACCACCAGGAAACCAGACACTCCAGCCACCACTTTGTCCATGCTCCTGCAACCATTTCCCAGAGTTCCAGCAAACTCGATCAACCAGAGTGATCGAGCTGATCAATTTTACAACCCAGGCAAAAATTAGGTTTAGAAAACCTTCTGGACAACCACCATCACCACAACCCTCTGAACAACCATCACCCATTTTTGCCTTACTCTCCACTTCCCTCAAAGAGAAACCCGGCCTCTCCTATCACTGCAATCACCCGAGATTCCCAAAATTTCCAAATAGTGAAAACCAGAAATGCATACTCAAATCATTTCAAAAAAAATGTGATTCAAGTTTTAAAAATCAGTATTTTGATTAAGTGTTTGATTCATCTTCCTGAATCCTGGAATTATGAATTTTGAGTTTTTACAAAACTCAAGTTTTATACTATTCTTAAGGTTTTCAAAGCAAACCTACTTTGTTTAACTTGAATTCTAATTTTAAAATTTACTTTATGGTCAAACAAACATATTTTGTTTATATACTAAATCCTAACAATCAATGGATCAAGCAGTAATGATTTTTGAATTAACCTAGAGCTTGAAATCTATAAACATAGGTATATCCAGATAAGCAACATGCGGGCATTATCTCAACAAATATACAGTACAATGCATATATATATACCTTCACCCAAACAAAATTTCAGATATTAATCATGCAACTAGATTAAAAACTTAAGTAATTAAAATATGAAGTTACTCACCGTTTTTGAGAAGATGACAGAGCACCTAGATTTTTGAAAAAAAACTTTGAATTTTGCTGAAGACCTTGCATGTAGAAACAAAATCCCAGATCTAAGAAAATGCAGATGCTTTTTGTTTGAAAATAGCAGGTTTGCTTTTTGCTTTCAGGTGGCATGCAGAGCTAAATACCAGATTGCAGAAAAATGATAATGCAGTTTTGAAATTTGCAGGTGCATGCGGAATCCATTTCCCAGATTTTATAAAAATGCAGATTTTCTTTTTGAAGATGATTACTAACATTAGATAATGAGGAGTTTTATTTTTATATTGAACATGATTTCTGGATTCTTTGTTGAAGCGTGTTTTACAGGATTCATTAATATAAGGAGTTTAAATTTGGATTTGTAAACTAATTTTTGGTTTGAACATGCAGGCTACAGATTTGATAATGAGGGGAATTATTGATTTTGATATGAAGATGTTTACTGATTTTTGATTTGTAGGAAAGTGATGTCTGCTTGATCTTGAATCTGAAAATGGGTTTTCATGTTTTTAGATTTGTGTATAGTTTAAGCTTTTGAATTTCTTAACTTTGATTTTGAAAAAGAAAACGAAATTGAAGAGAAGAGGCCTTTTTATAAGATAAAGGTATGACTTAATAAAAATAAAAGAAAATACAATTTTAAAAATGACAGTTGTATAAATTTCAACATTTGTCAATTTAGGGTATTTATCATTTAACATTTGTTAAATGATGCTTTAAGAAATCAACACATGTCCGTGTAAAGTAATTTGTGTTTTAATTTAAATGTTAATAAAATAGTTATGCCTAATTAATTTGTTAATTAGTATTTAATATGTATATAAATTTATAAAAGAAATAAAAACAAATTATGCTTATAAATAAAGCTTATGCAAGTAAAAATCAAAACAATTAAAAATCTATACTTTGGATTTTAAAACTTAATATTCAAATTCAAGTCAAATTCAAAAATCTATAAATTAGATTTGAAATAAAAAATGCTATTTTTATTAAGAATCTAATTGTAAAACAATACACTATTAATATTATTTTTAGAAATGACTCATTATTAAATTAAAATAATTATAAAAGAAATTATTCCTTTATTAATAAATTACCTATGTTATTAAGCTATAAAACTTTTTGTTAATTCAGTTAAATCTTAATTAAATTTTAAACATTTGTCTTAACAATTTAAAATCATATATTTATTTATTACATAGCTTTGAAAACTTAATATTAAATTAAATCAAAATCTCCAAATTATTATTGTATATATTAGAATTTTAAATCAAGATTCATTTACTAAATTTAAACCAAGATTTATTTATTCAATAACTTTGAAAGGCTTATATATTAAATAAAAACTAATTTTCCAAATTACTAAAAATATTAGAATTAGAAAATATGCTTTATTTATTAAATTTAAAACAAAGCTAATTTATTTACAATATAAACTATATATTTATATTATAAATAGAAACCAATTTATTATTTTTAAAAGATAAAATCTACAAATTAAATATTTATTAAAGAAAAATTATTAAATCAATTTGAATTGTTATTAACAATATTATCAATATCAATTTAATTTTAATACATATTATGAAATTGATATTGTCAAAAATTCTGGGATATTACAATCCTCCCCCCTTAAAAGAATTTCGTCCCCAAAATTTAAAACAAAGGTAATTTAATAATCTCATTAAAGATTTAATTTTAAAACACAAGCATACATTAAACATATGCTAACAACCAAAACAACCAATTCATCCAATCAAACAAATCTAACTATCCAGACAAAATTCTGGATAGAATTTCCTCGAGTTTCCCCAAGTATATACTGGGATACTCGCTCTACAGAATCCAAACAATCCAAACTACTAAGCTATCATATTCATCTATATCTACAACACTAGACAAGATATCAGACTACAGATGAGTCTGACTCAACAACTAAAACTCCTGAACTGCTGGTTCCAAAATCAGAGATAGATCATACACGTACTCCCTCAGAGATACGTGAAACTCATCGAATCCCAGTTATCCAAACCAGCAATTCAATCTTGTAGATCAATCACTTATTCTCCAAGATCACAGAAAAGATCCAAACACTTCAGAGCTAGCTTCCCAGCCTTACCCAATCTTATAGCTCCCTTTACATCGGAGAAAACTTATCCAAAATTAAATCTCCGACTTCAGAATCCAAATTCCTCCGACTCTTATCCTCAAAAATATTCGGACGATCCTGGGCTGCCTACAACCTTACTGATCAGCTCAACCTTCGCTGATGCCTCTAGAAACAAACTAGACCAATCAACTTAACAAAATGATCTCCTCAAGATCAACCAAAATCAGGAACTCAAACTCTACTCCTCAAATATCAGAAGACAACAACTCACTTCTCCTGTTCGAAAAAGAAAAGCAGATACACTTCCAAACTGCTTTCGCTGCTCAACTCTGATCCGAAGTAGATAAAATGCTGGAGGAACACGAGCATAAACTGGACAACACATCCCAGAAATATGGTTCAGTAGATCCATAAAGAAAACTCAGAAACTCTACAAAAACCTCAGCTGTTTCATCAAACTCTATCTCTAGGAATCATCCTTCTACTAAGCTGAACCACCGATACCAATCCTGGGATCCTAGTCGATAAGAAAACTCAATCTCCAGATGCGAAAAAACCTCTGACTTCCTGAAGACATCCCGAAAAACTCTGATAACCCAACAGAACACTCAAACAATTGCAAGTCACTTTTGCGATCAATCCAGACCAAATCTAAGAAAAAATGTTCTCCCTTAATCAAACAGAACAGCTTACACTTAACTAGCCAACCCATCGAAGAAACGGGTCACTCTACTGCTTCCGAACTCCACTTCTAGAAAACTGCTAAGCCAGAAGACTCCCTGTCGACACACAGAACATTCCAAGCTGCATTGCTGACATAGAAGCCAAAGAATTCCCAATCCAAAGCTCTTCGAGAAACTCGGACTTCAAACCAAACAGAAACACCATGCTGAACACAGCCACAACATCGAAGCAGACTCACTTCCTTAAACTTGTTCCAAAGAAAACATCTTCAGAAACATCCATAGTCACTGCATCTCATAACGCAGCTACTACTTCCTGAGGTATCAAAATACCATCACTCGCTTCTGCCTAACCGACAGATCCAAACTCTACTCATCCAACTTCAAAGATAGACTCCAAACCTTAACAGGTTTCCTTCAGAGTTTGATGAAATCCTTCATCACTACAAAGCTTACTCGAGATGGTATTAGGTCTACAGTCTCGACAGATACACTTCCAACCTCAAACATTCAAACTCCAACCAATGGTAGTCGTGTTACACACACCACCACCCCATCTACCCTTATAACTTATATTGGAAAACCCGAACAGGTAATCCAACAGATAGGTAGAAATAAATATATATTTATATATTTAAAATTATAAATACACTCTCTCAAGATAGACACCACTCCAAAGCCTAGGTATTCACTCAACCTAATGCTCCGATACCAAGTGAGACGACCCGACTTTCTCACCACAGAAAATCGCATCATCTTGAAGAAAGAAAGGGACAGAAAAGAGAAAAGAAAGAAGAGAAAGAAGAAACAACATTAGAATCTAAACAGCGGAACTAATAAATTATATTAATAGCATAAATATTACATAGTTTACAATCATTATCAGAGTTACACAGATTACACATCACATACTAGACAGTTATAAACACCTGTCTAGTTATACAACTCAATACAGTACAAGGAAAACTACTCAGAGAAATCAACACAGCGGAAAACTATATATCTACACGCAGAAGCCTCCTGCTCCATTGCTCCTCCACAATTCGTCAAAGCTAACCTGAATCCCTTGGCTACTCGTAAAAATTTGAGTATCCAAGAGTTTAAGAAAAACAGAAGATAAACTCCGGGTCAGACATGGGTCTGGTGTGAGTAACAGGTTAAGGTTGCTTAACTTTTAAAAACCTTTTGAAAAGAAAGGTATCACGCAAGACTTCACACACATAAACATGGAAAAGTTTTTACTTTACACTAACCAAAACATTTGATAGGAAATCCAATGATATTATAATAGGTCTAGGGTTTTCAAGTAAATATGAAATAGCCGAAATTGTTACATTATTAAATTCCAGCTACTAGCCACAAAAGTGGGTAATACAATCAAAATCGTTGGCACTTATTGGATTTTGGATTCCATACAATGGCAGGGCTACCGGGGTACCGCCCGTCACAGGACATGGCCTAGATCAACGTACCGAGGATCACTCCCAATCCTCTGCAACACAAGGCCGGAACCATTCCTTACTGAACAATTCCGAACAAGACAATCACGCAGTTGTAGCTGGCAACCGCCCACACAGCCGAATAAAAAGGGACCTCTAGACAGGGGAAAATCTCGTCCTACTTGGGCATGACCCACTTAGCCTTGCTGCACCTTCTCTGTTTTAGCCATTCCCGGTTGATGAGGCTTGAGGCTACGATTACCTTTATAGAACATATCACTTAGAATGCTCATCGTCCACCTGACGATGTTCTGAAAGCATTCAACCCATACAAGTTCGTTCCTGGTTCGAATGAAACCGAAGGCATTATCTCGTTACACTCATTTTGGAATAACCCTTAGAGTTAACGACGATAACCCTTGCACTCTGAATCTTCATCTTCACTTGAGATTCACGACCTATCGTTAATTTGGATCGATGTGGTTTTCGGATATCCAAATATGGAAGCCCGATCCCGGTCTCATCGAAATCCAGAACGTGTCTTTTAGGTCCAAGTTGTTTTAAAGTTTAAAACAATTCAATTATCTATATATACGCAGATAGATAACTCACAAATCACAATAGATAATCAACATTATCATAATAAACGGGTAATCCACATTATCATCAAAATAGATAATCCATATTATCATCACAATGCAACCAAAGCATTCGTATCACACCACATTACTTATCTCATTTCCGAGATCACAAAGCATCCAAGGCAATCAATATCACCCATTCATACATAAGCAATGATTTACTTAATCACAATATAATTAATTTAAAATGAATTAAATTAATTACATCCATCTCTAATTAATTTAAAATGAATTAAATTAATTACACCATCTTTAATTAATTTAAAATAAATTAAATTAATTACTTCATCAATATAAATCTTGCTTACTTAACCATTTAATTGATTACAATCAATTAATTAATCATTCAAATTAATCACGTTAACTAATCACCCTTGATTAATTATCCTTAACTACATTCATGTAATTATCCTTAATTAATTTCACAAATTAATTATTCTTAACCAAAAACAGTAATTAACCTTCAATTACTTCAATTAATTAATTGTAATTAATTACATTAATCCTTAATTAATAACATTAATTAATTACCTTTAATCACTTGTCATTGATTGATTAACCATGCTTAATCAATTTTAATTACATCATTAATTGTATTAATTAATGATCCTTAATTATAGTTAATAAATTGTCCTCCTAAATTAATTACCTTAACTATTTACCCATAATTATTAATCCCCTCTGATCAACCATATTCAGTAATTAACTAACTTAATTACCTCACTAAAACAAATTAATTATTCCTTAATTAATTTCTTAATTAATCCCTTGATTAATTACTAAGTAATTTTAATCTAAATTACTTACATTATTAAACATCTTCCATTAATTACGTCGTGTAATTACCAATCAATTACTTCACTAAGTAATTTCCAATCCATTAATCACATTAAGTAATTATCATTAGAACATCAAGTGTTTAAAATTAATTAAACTTAATTAATCAATTTAAACAATCACATTTAACTTAATTAATTACCTTAAGTAATTAATTTCTTAATTACTTCATTAAGTAATTACACTTAAACAATTCACAAATGATTATTATTAAATTAATTAATCTAATTAATCATTAAAAATTAACCGCATTAATTAATTATTAAATAATCCTAGTTAATGACCTTCATTAACCATTCTTTAATTACTTCATTAAGTAATTAGCTTAGATTAACCATTGTTAATCATAAATTAAATTATCGTTAATTATTCATTAATTAATCTCAAATTATTTAAATAAATTAAGTGTTAATTGTAACTAAATTAATCCTTAATTAATTAATTAATTAACCTAGATTTTAACTTAATTACTAAATTAAGAAATCTTTAATCATTAATTAATAATCTAATTAATTATCTTAATTACAAATTGATTAGCCCTTAATCGAATATTTTATCCCAAATCAACTAATTAAATAAATTAACTAGTTATTCCTTAATTACCTCATTAATTAAATTAATTTCAAAACATTAAATCTTAATTAAATTTTAAGATAAAAACATTTCTTAATTATGTTTAAATTGTCATTAACAAATTTATTTGAAACAAATTACTTTTGGACTTACTTTTAAATTTCATTTCAAATACAAGATTTAAAATGAATATAATTTAAACTTAACAAAGTTTAAACAATTTAAACCCTTTTAAATTAGAAGTCAAACAAGTGCTTGTCTTATAAAAGAAATTCATAAGAGTTTAACTCAAATTCATTTTTAAAATTCAATAATTTAAATTTACACTTTGTTTAAATCTTTCAAATTTAGAAACTTCTTTTAATTTCAAAAACTGAAGTTCATATTTAATCTTTGATTTCCAGATTTTAACTTTAACTTTAAATCTTGCTCATATTTTAAAATTTTCAGTTTTTAAAATTTCAACTACTTACTATTTTAAAATAGTTTAACAATTTCAAGCTTAACTTTATTATTATTATTTTTTATTTAAAACTGAGTTTTTAAATTTAAACTTGGATTCTAAAATTCAAACTTGAATTTAAAACTAGATTTAAACTTTTCTTTACATCTAAAAGCTTCAGGTTTAAAAATATAAACATAGATACTACAGGTTTTGTCAAAACCTGTAAAACAGTGAAATGCCCGTGACTCCCCAAATCTACTTCGAGTTCCAACCTAAACTTTCCCGAGCAATCTACCCAAAAACTTCGAGTCCAACCCAAAATTACTCGAGTACAAAACTAATTCCAAAGCAAACTTCACCAGAACAGGGTCATGCACATGCACGTTGCCGACCATCATCTCCGATCATCAGAGATGATCGCCCCACATCCAAAATCATTCCATCACCTCAACGAGATCATCAGATCGAACCCAAATCCTCGAAATCAAATTCGAGTACCAATTCCCAAACCTGGAAACACAATCAGGTCCCCCCTTCAAAACCTATCATCAGTTCACCACTGCTCCTCCGACCACCAGGAAACCAGACACTCCAGCCACCACTTCATCCATGCTCCAGCAACCATTTCCCAGAGTTCCAGCAAACTCGATCAACCAGAGTGATCGAGATGATCAATTTTACAACCCAGGCAAAAATTAGGTTCAGAAAACCTACTGGACAACCACCATCACCACAACCCTCTGAGCAACCATCACCCATTTTTGCCTTACTCTCCACTCAATCCACTTCCCTCAAAGAGAAACCCAGCCTCTCCAATCACTGCAATCACCCGAGATTCCCAAAATTTCCAAACAGTGCAAACCAGAAATGCATACTCAAATCATTTCATAAAAAATGTGATTCAAGTTTTAAAAATCGGTATTTTGATTAAGTGTTTGATTCATCTTCCTGAATCCTGGAATTATGAATTTTGAGTTTTTACAAAACTCAAGTATTATACTGTTCTTAAGGTTTTCAGAGCAGACCTACTTTGTTTAACCTGAATTCTAATTTTAAAATTTACTTTATGATCAAACAAACATATTTTGTTTAGATACTAAATCCTAACAATCAATGGATCAAGCAGTAAAGATTTTTGAATTAACCCAGGGCTTGAAATCTATAAACAGAGGTATATCCAGATAAACAACATGCGGGCATTATCTCAACAAATATACAGTACAATGCATATATATATACCTTCACCCAAACAAAATTTCAGATATTAATCATGCAACTAGATTAAAAACTTAAGTTATTAAAATATGAAGTTACTCACTGTTTTTCAGAAGATAACAGAGCACCCAGATTTTTGAAAAAAAAACTTTGAATTTGCCGAAGACCTTGCATGCAGAAACAAAATCCCAGATCTAAGAAAATGCAGATGCTTTTTGTTTGAAAATAGCAGGTTTGCTTTTTGTTTTCAGGTGGCATGCAGAGCCAAATACCAGATTGCAGAAAAATGATAATGCAGTTTTGAAATTTGCAGGTGCATGCAGAATCCATTTCCAGATTTTATAAAAACGCAGATTTTCTTTTTGAAGATGATTACTGACATTAGATAATGAGGAGTTTTGATTTTTGTATTAAACATGATTTTTGGATTCTTTGTTAAAGAGTGTTTTACAGGATTCATTGAAATGAGGAGTTTAAATTTGGATTTGTAAACTAATTTTTGGTTTGAACATGCAGGCTACAGATTTGATAATGAGGGGAATTACTGATTTTGATATGAAGATGTTTGCTGATTTATGATTTGCAGGAAAGTGATGTCTGCTTGATCTTGAATCTGAAAATGGGTTTCCATGTTTTCAGATTTGTGTATAGTTTAAGCTTTTGAATTTCTTAACTTTGATTTTGAAAAAGAAAAAGGAATTGAAGAGAAGAGGCCTTTTTATAAGATAAAGGTATGACTTAATAAAAATAAAAGAAAATACAATTTTAAAAATGGCAGTTGTATAAATTTCAACATTTGTCAATTTAGGGTGTTTATCATTTAACATTTGTTAAATGATGCTTTAAGAAATCAACACATGTCCTTGTAAAGTAATTTGTATTTTAATTTAAATGTTAATAAAATAGTTATGCCTAATTAATTTGTTAATTAGTATTTAATATGTATATAAATTTATAAAAGAAATAAAAACAAATTATGCTTATAAATAAAGCTTATGCAAGTAAAAATCAAAACAATTAAAAATCTATACTTTGGATTTTAAAACTTAATATTCAAATTCAAGTCAAATTCAAAAATCTATAAATTAAATTTAAAATAACAAATGCTATTTTTATTAAGAATCTAATTGTAAAACAATACACTATTAATATCATTTTTAGAAATGACTCGTTATTAAATTAAAATAATTATAAAAGAAATTGTTCCTTTATTAATAAGTTACCTATTTTATTAAGATATAAAACTTTTTGTTAATTCAATTAAATCTTAATTAAAATTTAAACATTTGTCTTAACAATTTAAAATCATATATTTATTTACTACATAGCTTTGAAAACTTAATATTAAATTAAATCAAAATCTCCAAATTATTAATGTATATATTAGAATTTTAAATCAAGATTCATTTACTAAATTTAAACCAAGATTTATTTATTCAATAACTTTGAAAAGCTTATATATTAAATAAAAACTAATTTTCCAAATTACTAAAAATATTAGAATTAGAAAATATGCTTTATTTATTAAAGTTAAAACAAAGCTAATCTATTTACAATATAAACTATATGTTTATATTATAAATAGAAACCAATTTATTATTTTTAAAAGATAAAATCTACCAATTAAATATTTATTAAAGAAAAATTATCAAATCAATTTGAATTATTATTAACAAAATTATCAATATCAATTTAATTTTAATACAGATTATTAAATTGATATTGTCAAAAATTCTGGGATATTACAGGTGGCATATTCAAACCAAAAATATATGCATCTATTATATCAGAAGAAGCAGAGACACTTGATCAAGAACTCAAAGACAAAAACTGGAAGACTGTAATGGATGATGAATATAATGCACTTATCAAAAATAGGACATGGAATCTAGTTCTGCCACTTGAAAACAAAAATGTTGCGGGATGCAAATGGACATGTAAACTAAAGAAAAATCCAGATGGTACAATTGCCAGGCATAAAGCAAGACTGGTGGCAAAGGAGTACACACAGGAACATGGCTTTGACTTCAATGAAACATTTTCTCCAGTGGTTAAGCCAACAACTATCAGAGTTATTCTCACTATTTCATTGTACAAGGACTGGAAAATCAGACAACTAGATGTAAACAATGCCTTTCTCATTGGGGGGTTAAAAGAGGAAGTGTACATTCAAGCAGCCACTAGGATATCAACAAGACAAAAATCTTGTGTGCAAGCTAAATAAGGCCATACATGGTCTTAAACAAGCACCAATAGTGTGGTTTGACAAATTAAAAATCACTTTATATAACATGAGTTTTCAATCCACAAAACCAGATAACTCACTATTCACAAAGATTAATGATGCTGTTACAATTTTTATACTATTTATGTTGATAATTTAATTGTTACAGGTAACAGTGAGACAGAAATCAACAAAATCATTCAGCATCTTGACGGGAAGTTCTCAATTAAAGACCTCGGCAGTTTAAATTACTTTCTAGGCATTGAAGTTAAAAGGAAATCAGACATGGAAATCATGTTGTATCAAACCAAATAGATTAAAGAATTATTAAACAAGTCAAAGATGTGTGGTGCTAATCTTCAACCTACCCCAATGATAAGTAGTCAAAATTTATTCAAAAACATGGGAGAAGCCATATTAAATGATAAGCAGTATTGAAGTCCAGTTAGGGCATTACAATATTATAAAATACAATAGCTATGATTTTTGTTCGATAATAATAAACATATATATTTGTTTAATTGTATTTGTTGTTGTACTATTTTATTTTTCACATAATTAATAAATATTTTTTGAATAAAATAAATAACTCAGAATTCAAAATTAAACAGATATTTTATTCAAACAAATATTTTATTACAAACTCGAATAGTACAAATTTAAGCTCACACTATACATTTACACATTTTCTATTAAAACATGATTTCAATTACAACACCGTTTTAATTTTTCATAGATGGTTCACCTCACTACATAATTCACTCAACACTCACATCTGATCTTCAACTCTATTCCAGTCTGTATTCAGCATCTGAATTATCTGCAAAATAAATACTGACACGGTAAAATTGAAAAAGAAATATTTTGCAGTGCAAATTAAAGGGTGTGTTTTGAAAATGTTACTTGCCTCGGTTATTTGGGTTATCCATCATTTATTTCTCGTGAACTCATCTATATGAACAACTTGTAACATGCGCAGTGTATCACTGTACATATCATAAGGTCGTGTACACTGATATACACTTGTGTATTAGAACTGCAGGTACAGGTGAGCACAAGGTCAAACCCAACCAAATGGTGGATTCAACTCACGTGCACACCCATGGACAATATGAAATGACTCGAAGAAAATGCAAGACTACACATTGCAAACCAAATTTAACTTGAAACAGAGGAATCTGAATGCATGCTGATTTTAATATGGCATCAGAGAAGTACACATGAAACTTATATACAACTAGAGAGCATGCAAGTGAAGCACAACCAAGACAACTACAACACAAAACCACACCACGCATACATACAAGATCACATGAAAATATGGGTAACAAGACTTCAAATGGATTGATGTAGTGCAACAAACCATGGACAATGCAACTATGTATAAAGCAACCAGACTGGAAATGTGCAACAGCAAAGTCACATTCATACAACATGTAAACCAGTTCATAATGATATGCAGGCACACAAAAGATGAACCAGACCAGAGGCACATAATGTTACAAGAACAGAACAAGACTTCATAACTTAACCACTAGACATGTATGCATACATGTGACAACTAGTACAAGGCAAATGCAAGAGACTCCAAGTCCAGATATACCACAGAGACATGCAACTGGACGATTTAACTCGAAGCTATTCAAGTGGAACAACACAAGACAGAACCAAGTTTATATGCAAATGTGCAAAGGCACAATTCAAGGCATGAAGTAAAATACACACACATGAAGGCTCAACAAAAATGTACATGCAAATATGGAACCAAAACCATCAATGCAAGACTCTAATCAGAGAAATTGTCAACACTAACGTGAATGCAAAGTTTTCATCACGGCATACATATATACATGCATGTTCATAAATGTATACATGCATGTATACAGTGACAAACATATGAAACAGAAGACACAACAATTTAGTTTAGAAAGCAACAAACCACATGTACAAGGAATAAAGTAATGGCACTCAGGCATACATGGTTGGTCACATGTACAAGAAGCTTCGTATGTATATGCTCATATGTACATGAATGCAAGGAAATCACATACATGTGTGGACAAGGACATATTTGATGCCAGATTCCAACCAACACCAAAACTACATATAGAGCTCTCTAAATCAATGTACACAGTGTAGACCAAACAAGTAAACACGAATACAAGAGAACCAAATATAAGTTATATAACTGTTATAGCACACTTTATTGATTCATGGATTATACAAAGTCGACTTGTAAGAATGCCCATGGAAGCAACTTCGAATACTATGGCCAATGAGCTACAACTATTGGAAGCCACAACTAATGTGGATGGAACCAAACCAGTTATCTCAAAAACTAAAAAGCCGAAGTCAAGGCTAAAAAGAACCGAGAAAATTTGAATTAATGAAGATCGATTAACCCAATTTACTGTTGTAGTGAAACCAGTCAACAAATGAACAATTCAATCTTCACGAAGTCCAAATTATCCAAAAATTCAAATGCCAAAACGAACGGAACCTACTTAATAAAATATATCAAGCAAATTCAACACGAACAAGTCATATTTATCACATACGTTCAAGAAAAAAATTGAACGACCAAGCAAGTGCGTGAAGAATTCAAACGAGAGATATACGAACGAAAATATAGGGTGTTTGATTCCTATAAATTAAAACCAAATTTCATCATAGACAATCATCGATTCGAGTTCAAGAAAAATTCTAGAGAAAGCAATTGAAATCACAAATCAATAACTCGAATGGAAGTCGAGCATAATCAAAATAGAAAAAGGGGACATTTACATACCATGTCTTTCGATCACGATTTATTGAAGCGGCAGCAAGCTATTAAAGTCAAGAAATCAACCGCAAAGCAAATTGAAGAACGCTGATTGAAGCAAAAGGCTAAATCGTTAAGCGAAGAATTTAAAGGGGGCGTCTTCAATTAAATAACCCTAAATTTGACAAGCGCAAGGAACAAAGAAAGAACGGCCACAAAAAATGAGAAAGGGAGAAATGTTATCTTATTTTAATTTGTAATGGGCTGGTCTAGTTATTTTTATTTGGGCTTTATATTTATAATTAGGGTTTTGTTTTTGTTTTTGTTTTTCTTTTAACTGAGTAACTTTCTAGTCATGTGACTAAGTTATGAACTACGGTGGTGTAGCTCAAGAATTTGCAACTCAGTGGTTGAGTTGTGGTAGGGTTTTGAGCGTAGAGTTAGATTAGTCATTAGTGGGTGTCACAAGTTTATGTGTTTAAGCGTCTGACAACTTAATTTCTACTAGAAAACTTGAGGGCAGCACGTAGGCAGGGTTTTGCCGAAGCTGGGTAAATTTGTGTATGATCTCTTCTGCATTATTTTCTTCTATTGATTTTTATTTTTGCACTAATTTTTATTATTATCAGTATCACCCTATTCAACCCCCCAAGGTGAAAATGATCCTACAAGTGGTACCAGAGCTAGGAACAAAAACCATTTTTTATTAAAAATTTGATTTTTTCTTTCATTTAAAATTTTGATTTTTTAGATAGCTTCTTTTAATAATGCTTTTGCTGAGGGTCAGTCCATAGTTAGACCACCCATGTTCGATGGTGAATACACTTGTTGGAAAACTAGGATGAATTTTTTTTCTGAAAACCCTAGATACGTAGAATATTGTTGAGACGGAATATAGGACACCTATGATAATGATAGATAATCAAGAAATTGAAAGATCAACGGATAGATCTTGAAAATAAACTATAATTTTCTAATGGTAAGGATATGAATTCCATTATCTGCTCATTAGATCAAATTGAATTTAATCGTGTCTCACATTGTCTAACTACGCAGGAAATCTGGCACACACTTGAAGTGACTCATGAAGGAACCTCCCAGGTTAAAGAATCTCGCATTGCCATGCTCAGTAGCGAATACGAAAACTTCACAATGACAAAGGATGAAAGTGTCAAGGAAATGTATGGATGACTTTCTAATCTCATTTACAAATCAAAAGCTCTTGGAAAGCCATACACAGAATTGGAAATAGTCCGCAAATCCTCAGAATTCTACCATGAAATTTTAAAGCAAAAGCCACTGCCATTCAAGAATCAAAAGATCTAAAACAAGTTAAAGTTGAAGAACTCATCAGAAATCTTACCACTTATGAGCTAGAAATCAAATTCAAGGAAGAACGCGAAGGAGGTGATATGCGAAAGAAATTAATAGCTCTCAAAGGAACAACAAAAGTGAAGATGATGATGATGGAATGGCCGAACTGGCTGATAATAAAGAGATTCAAAAGATGGAACTGCAGGTATGGAAATCCAGCTCTAAATCAACAACTGAAAAGCAGAATAGTCAAAGTTTTAGACAACTTAGAAGAGTAGGAGATCTTCTGTCACAACTGTAATAAACACAATCATATCAAGCCAAATTGTCCTCAAAATTGATTCAACCAAGGAAAGAAACCAAAGTGGAGAAGTTTTATAGCTACTTGGGATGAAATTGATGAAGCTGATAAAAGAACTGGTAGTGAGAGATGAAAAGGAAATCTGTGTCTTCAAGAAGAAACAACTGACGGTGATGATGACGAACCAAGCAAGGTATCAAAACTTACTCACTCGGAATTACTTATATACATTTTTACGAAGTAAATGGATGTTTTGAATGACTTAGGGAGAAGTATGCTAAAATTGAATCCAAAGAGATAGTTTGATAGAACTATATAAACAGCTTGATCAATTGGTTAAAAGCTATCAAAATAAGAGCCCTAAGTGTAATAAGTGTCCATTATTCGATCAAAAATTAAAATTAAATCACTTGAAAATGAAATTCTAATTTTGAAAAAGGTGAAAGCTCTAGGAGAGAAAATTCTATTAAAAAGTGAACCTTGTTATTGAATGAAAATAAATCACTTAGAACATAAGTCCAACAATTGTCCACAACTTTAGAAAAATTCTCCATAGGAGAAAAATCACTAAATATGCTGTTAGGAAAACAAACTGTTAATATTGTTAGACAAAGACTTGGGTATATTCAATCTAAAAGACTTAGAAGTGAAACTAATCATGTTAACTCCAAGTGCATGATTTGTAATAAAGATGGACACATTCAAAACAATAGTTGGTTTAGACCCAAACACATAAAAACCATATCAATTTGGGTTTCGAAAGGCACGAATGTAAAATCTCTTAAAATCAAACAAATCTGAGTGCCAAAAGGAACAAATATAGACTGCTTTGGTTCTACACAAACTTGTTTTTCAAAATCTTTTATCACTAACAATCATGGACCTATAAAAACAAATAGGTCACAAAATCTTCTCTCATGTAGGTGTGGTGGTAGGATAAGGAACAACAAGAGTGATACCTGGATTCTGGCTGTTCCAAGCACACAACGGCAATAAATCAATGTTTCCTTTTCCTAGAGAAGTACAAAGGTGGCAGAGTCAAAATAGGCAACAAACGATGCATTATATGTTGAAAATCTTCACCATAATCAGATTTCAATCAGCCTGTGATCAACTAAGAAATTTGAGCACCACAATTAATTTTTGACAAGGAAAAATAGGTAAGATAGTTGATCAAAAGAAACATTGAGGTATGATTGATCACTTCTTCATCTTACTGCTTCTAGACATTGGGTTCTCTACTTACTTGTATACACGATTTCAATCAAATCCAAATGAATCCCATTTTAAAAGTTGTAAAAGGATAATTAGGTATTTAATTGTACACCTCACTGTTTGGTCTATGATATCCATCTAATGATAACTTTGAGTCAAAGGGGAATTCAGATGCAGATTACGCTGGTAGTCTAGTTGATAGAAGAAATACTAGTGGAACGTGTTTTATGTTGAGACATTTGTTAGTTGCATCACATTTTTCAAAGAAAATATCTGCATAATTTTCATTTAAACTAATTTTAAAATGACAGATATTTTGCAAAACCCCTTCCAGAAAATAGTGCTTATTGACTTCATCTCATTTAGGCATTTTAGAAATTTGTTTTTTATTTAATTTTTGGATCTGATCGCAAATGAACACATTAACTAATCTGACTCCCTACCAATTATCGAAAAGATAAATAGTGACCAAAAAAGTGATAAGTGTTAATATTAATCATATATTATGACTTGAGACGGTATAGTTAGTAAATTTCTTTAAGAATTTAAACAAAATTTGTAATGACTTCAATTGATAAAATTCCATGACCATCTCTATTTTCTATCATATTTCTAACGACCATCACTCATCAAAATCCAATATAGTATGTCAAATTATGGTATTTCAAATAGGTAATTATTCATTTTTTTTAATTTAATTAGCAATAAAAACATCCAAAGTATTCACTCTCATTTAAAAGTCCTCACGGTTATGCATGGGTGAATTACTTAGAATCTTTGATTATGTGTTTTCATGCTCATTTAAAAGTCCTCATGGTTATGTATGTATGGAACACATATCAAAATTGATTATTAAATAGATGAGTTGATTCTAATCTCATTTAAAAGTCCTCACGGTTATGCGTGGTTAGAAGATACTTGAAATTTATTTGTTTTTAAAAAAAATTAGGAAAACTACTAATCTCATTTAAAAGTCCTAACAGTTATGCATAGTTAGTAATTATTCAAATTTCTGTCATAAACATACTACAAATAGATACAACTATATAGTTTTTTATACCGACATCACCCCTATCACACTAAAGTGGAGATGCGCCTAATAGAGTAATTATGATTTTTGTTTGATATTCTATTGAAATTTAATATTTTTACTCGATTGGATATTAATGTTGTATTAATATCTATCACTTTAACTCTATTTTCTAATAGTATTACTATTTTTTTGATAATAAAAAAGGGAGAGAGAAGTTATAATTTTGACAAATAAGTCATATATTTTTCATTGCATATACTCTTTTTTATTTTTCATGCATAGGTGAAGGGGAGCTTTGTTGTAGGAGGAGCAATCAAATAGGGGGAGCTAATGGAATTTATCTAAACCAAATACATTTAATAGAGTCAAAATCTTAATATATGTTTGTTATAATCAAAAAGGTGAGATTGTTGAATGTAATAGCCTATGATTTTTGTTTGATGATAATAAATATATATATTCGTTTAAATGTATCTGTTGCTGTACTATTTTATTTTTCACATAATTATATAAATATTTGTTGAATAAAATAAATAACTCAGAATTCAAAATTAAACAAATATTTTATTCAAACTAATATTTTATTACAAATTCGAACAGTACAAATTTAAGCTCTCACTATACATTTACACATTGTTAATTACAATACAATTTTAATTACAACCCGATTTTAATTTTTCATACAAGGTTCACCTTACTACATAATTCACTTAACACTCATGTTTGATCTTCAACTCTATTCCAGTCTGTATCCAGCATCTGAATTATCTGCAAAATAAACACTGAAACGGTAAAATTGAAAAAAATATTTTGCAGTGCAAATTAAAGGGTGTGTTTTGAAAATGTTACTTGCCTCGGTTATTTGGGTTGTTTGTCATTCATTTCTTATGAATTCATCTACGCAAACAACTTGTAAGATGCACAGTGTATCACTATACATGTCACAAGGCCGTGCACAACCGATATACATTTACGTGTTAGAATTGCAAGAACAGGTAAGCATAAGGTCAAACCTAGCCAAATGGTGGATTCAACTCAGGTGCACACACATGGACAATATGAAATGAGTCGAAGCAAATGCAGGACTACACATTGCAAACCAAACCGGAATTGAAATAGAGGAAACTAAATGCATGTTGATTTTAATATGGCACCAGTGCAGTACACATGAAACTCACATACAACCAGAGAGCATGAAAGTAAAGCTCAACCAAGACAACTGCAGCACAAAACCATACCACACATAAATACAAGACCACATGACAATATGGGTAACAAGACTTCAAATGGATCGATGTAGTGCAACAAACCATGGACAATGCAACCATGTATAAAGTAACCAGTCAGGAAATGTGCAACAGCGAAGTCACATTCATACAACATGTAAAAAAATTCACAATGATATGCAGGCACACAAAAGATGAGCCAGACCAGAGGCACACAATGGTACAAGAACAGAATAAGACTTCATAACTGAACCACTAGACATGTATGCATACATGTGATAACTAGCCTAAGGCAAATGCAAGAGACTCCAAGTCCAGATATACAATAAAAACATGCAACTGGATGATTTAACTCGAAGCTATTCAAGTGGAACCACACAAGACAGAACCAAGTTCATATGCAAATGTACAAAGGCACAAATCGAGGCATGAAGTAAAATACACACACATGAAGGCTTAGCAAAAATGTACATGTAAACATGGAACCAGAACCAGCAATGCAAGACTCTAATCAGAAAAATGGTCAGCACTAATGTGAATGCAAAGTTTTCATCAAAGCATACATATATACATGCATGTTCATACATGTATACATGCATATATACAGTGAAAAACATATGAAATAGAAGACACAGCAATTTAGTTCAGAAAGCAACACACCACATGTACAAGGAACAAAGTAATGGCACTCAGGCATACATGGTTGGTCATATGTACACCAAGCTTCGTATGTACATGCTCATATGTACATGAATGCAAGTAAATCACATACATGTTTGGACAAGGACAAATTCGGTACCAGATTCCAAACAAAACCAAAACTACATATAGAGCTCTCTAAATCAATGTACACAGTGTAGACCAAACAAGTAAACACGAATACAAGAGAAACAAATATAAGCTATATAATTGCTACTGCACACTTTATTGATTCGTAAATTATACAAAGTCGCCTTATAAGAATGTCTACGGAAGAAGCCTCGAATACTATGGCCAATAAGCTACAGCTATTGAAAGTCACAACTAACGTGGATGGAACCAAATCAATTATCTCAAAAATTAAAAATCCGAAGTCAAGGCCAAAAGGAATTGAGCAAATTTGAATTTATGGAGATCGATCAACCCAGTTTAGTGTTATAGTGAAACCATTCAACAAATGAACAAGTCAATCTTCACGAAGTCTATATTATCAAAAATTCAAATGCCAAAAAGAACAGAACCTACTTAATAAAATATATCAAGCAAATTCAACATGAACAAAACATATTTATCATAGACGTTCAAGAAAAAAAATTAAACAGCCAAGCAAGTGCGTGAAGAATTCAAACCAGAGATATACGAATGAAAATATAGGGTATTCGAATCCTATAAATTAAAACTGAATTTCATTATAGACAATCATCAATTCGAGTTCAAGAAAAATTCTAGTGCAAGCAATTGAAATCATAAATCAATAACTCGAATCCAAGTCGAGTATAATCAAAATAAAAAAGAGGACATTTACATACCAGTTCAATACATCTTTCGATCTCGACTTAATGAAGCAGCCGCAAGCTATTAAAGTCAAGAAATCAACCATAAATCAAATTAAAGAACGTTGATTGAAGCAGAAGGCTAAATCATCAAGCGAACACTTTGAAGGGGGGGCTTCAATTGAATAACCCTAAATTTGACAAGAGCAAGGAACGAAGAAAGAACGGCCTCGAAAATGAGAAAGGGAGAAACATTGTCTTGTTTTAATTTGTAATGCGTCAGTCTAGTTATTTTTATTTGGGATTTAATTGTACAATTATGGTTTTGTATTGTTTTTGTTTTTTTTTCTTTTAACTTGTGTAACTTTCCAGTCGTGTGACTGGGTTACAAACTGCGGTGGTGTAGTTCGAGAATTCGCAACTTAGTGGCTGAGTTGTGGTAGGGTTTTGAGCGTAGAGTTAGTTTAGTCATTAGTAGGTGTCGCAAGTTTACGTGTGTAAGCATCTGACTACTTAATTTCTAGTAGAAACCTTGGGCGCAGTACGTAGGCAGGGTTTTGCCGAAGCTGAGTAAATTTATGTGTGATCTCTTCTGCATTGTTTTCTGCTATTGATTTTTATTTCTGCATTAATTTTTATTATTATTAGTATCACCATATTCACCTCTCTCTATGGTGAAAATGATCCTACAAATATGTCACCATAACTAGACCTGATGTTTCATATAGTGTTAATATAGTTTGTCTATTTATGCAGAAACCATTGGATCAACATTGGAAAGCAGTCAAGAGAATACTATGATATCTAAAAGGAACTGCAAATTATGGAATTCTACTGAAGAAAAGCAAACACCTCAATATAACTGGCTATGAAGATGCTGACTGGGCTACAGATCCTGATGATAGGAGATCTACTATAGGCTATTACACTTATACAGGTGATTATCATGTTTCATGGTGCTCAAAGAAACAATGTACAATACCTAGATCAAGCACAGAGGCAGAATATCGTAGTCTAGTTAGTGCAACAGCAGAAGTCATGCGGATATAATCACTTATGCATGAACTACAAATGAATACAAATAGTAAATCAACAGTGTGGTGCGTCAACTTAAACACAATTTACCTATCAGCAAATCCAGTGCTTCATTCAAGAATGAAACACATAGAAATCGATCTCTACTTTGTAAGAGGACACACCTTAAAAGAAAAGCTGCAAATTAATCATGTATTGACTACTTACCAAGTCGTAGATGTTTTAACAAAGCCACTTACAACAAGGAATTTTGTTCAATTTCGAAAGGAACTAAAAATCGAACAAAATATCATCAAACCTGAGTGATGTGCACGTAAATGTGTATATTTTTACCACCATATTTATTCTATTTAAATTAAATAAATGATCATATTGGGTATTTTAACTTGTTTTAACCAAAATTCATATTAATTCCAAATTTTCATATATTCATCTTCATATAGGGGCAAAACGTTCATTTAAGTGCATATATTTCTTTGAGAAAAATTAATTGAAAATTTGTATATATTTTTGTAGGAAATTGATCTCAAATAGAAGTGGTTTCATGAAGATATGCATGCACAAAATTAATACAAAGGAATGAAGATGGAAATAATTCAAAGTGAAGAACATGGAGGACCCCACCTACCCACCTACCTTAATGTACAAATTAAAGGCTAATGCACATGCTTTTGGACTTAATGGTTTCAAGTACACTTAATGGGGGATTAAGACATGTTAATGGTTACTTGGCCTCCACACTTCCTAAGGGGCACTTTGGGTATTCCCCAAAAATATGAATTAGGGTTTCATACATGTATAAATACCCATATGTTTCATGTAACATAATCTCCTCTCTTAGTCTCTCTTCATTAGTTTAGGATCAAAATAAAAGACAAGTTCTCTTTTTTCTTTCATGGCTACTTGGCCATTTCTCTTTATGTAGTTTTTTATTTATGCAACTTCAATACATGTTCTTTTTATTTTCATGCTTATTTACTTTCATGTTGTAGTGTAGATTTATTTTTCATGCAAGTAGTATAGTTTTTCTCTTTGCTCTCTTTTTCCTCTTCTTTTTATTCAATGTTGCTTGCTACATTTGTTCATATGATGACAAATATGAGAGGCTAATCCCTTCAATTTAGGGGTAATGAAGCCTCTAATCATGTAGCTTCAACATTTTGATGTTTTATACTCTCTTTTTGTGCTTTAATGTGAATGTATGAAGTGGTTAACTTGTTGTTTAGATTTGAATTTGATAGTCTATGTTGTTCATAACAAATAGGCTATGCTTAAACAAACATAACACAAATTGCCTCTTCATCTAAATATGATTATGGCAAAGAAGTGGTTGTTGAAATTGAAATTTGATAGCCTATATTTCTAAACAATAGTTAATAGGCTATGCTTAAAATAGATTTTTATTTCAACTTGTTGTCATATTTCATGAGAGTTAAATGTGTATTAGTGGTTGTGTTATAGTTTGATGGTTTATATTGAGCTAATTAATAGCACAAATATACCATACTTATAATAAGCACATCAACTAATTCACTAATGACAAGAAAAGAGAGATCATAACTTCATTTTGTTGATTTATGTGATCTAGAGAGTGGAAATTGCCTCTAAATTGTCTTAACACTCTCATATTTTTATCTATTTTCTTTTCTCATTTTTCTACATTTTTTTAGTTAATCACTCTTTCAACTTCGGTTAATTTGATTGAATAGAATTTTTAAAATCATCAATTCCCTGTGGATCGACCCGTATTCGCCACGTACTACGATAGTACGCCGTGCGCTTGCGGTTATTTTTAATTTAAATTCGTTCGACGGTTTTCTAAACCGATAGAATTTCCGTTCGACGAACAAGTTTTTGGCGCCGTTGCCGGGGAGTTGCTTTGATTTTGATTTTCTATTTTTCGAATTATTTTTTTTGATTTTTATCGTGTGTTTGTTTTGTGTATTGTTGTTTAAAAAAAATTATGTGTTTTTGTGTGAATTCAGTTTTCATTTGTTTGTGTACATTGTGTGCTTGTTTTCTAACCAATTTGCATTTCATATAAAAAAAATATAAAAAAATACACAAATTTCAACCAAAAAAAAACAAACACTTTTATTCCACTTTCATTTTCTTTTACAAAATCTTTTTGCAATCTCATTTTCTTTTCTTTTTTATAATTTCTGCATTTACATTTGCATGTGTAGTCTCTGTTACATCAGTGCCTTCAATTTCCTGTTAAACTGCACTGTGCACTCCAACTTTACCTCACTTCAGTTATAATCTCCTCCTTTATCTTCCTACACATTCCATCACCAGACTTTCCCCACAACCCAACTGTCCAAACACTCCTCTGTCAACATTCTCTGACCACTCACTGCAGCAGTGCACATATCACTGACATACTCTCCCCATCCTCATAACTCCATCAACATTCTTCATTCTCCATCGATCTGCCTACACACTTCATCCAAACCACTACACCCCTTGCATCATACAAGCAACTCTCTGCCAACCCATCATCTAAAACCCACCTGAACTGCCTTCATCCCCACCCCCTAACTGCTTCTACACCAATTCAACTTCCACCCAAATCCATCGTCACCACACCCCATACTCTACCATATATCAATCAAGACTGACATCTAACTTCTTCCTCGCCACATCTTTCACCCAAACCAACAAAACTACTGCAAACCACTGAGATATTTCATTACCACCTGAAAAATCACCCCACTTCACTAATATATATATCCATTACATTAACCACCAGCTCATCTGCAGTCAACATCCAACTGACCCCTGCTGCATTCACTTCAACACTACATATCACCTTGCCAGACTTCAACTGCCACTGCCAATAAACAACCATACAAACCACCAAACTTTATCTTCACATCACCTCATAGTTCTATTACAAACTGCTTCATAGCCAAAAATTTCACCTGACAATTGCAATGAAAACTTCCGAACAATACACGAAAACAATCAAAATCGAAGTCACCTTCAACCTGACCCCATAGCCTACGTCTCAACTGCAGTTCGCTTTGCAACTCATCAGCGAATCAAGAACCACTGCAGAACTTCAACAATCCATGAATACCCACTAGAGCAATCGCAACTAGCCTTGACAACACACTTCTCACTACAACCAATTCGACATCTAATCCAACATCGAAACCATCGCCGCGCTTCTAACTCCAACCCCCCAACCACTCGTGAAAATCCTTTACCAGAATTCTGCTTTCATCCCAAACCCAGCCGCCAACAAATTGAATAACCAACAACCCAAAACCCTTATTCGATTTCATTCTCATGATTTCTTGATTGGTATTCGATTTCAACTTCGTTTTGTTTATTTTTGTGGTGTTGTCTGTGAATGTATTTTCGACCGTGGAGATTGTGTGAATCATTAGTGGATGCATACTTAACCAAGTGGGCCGGGTGTATTTTGCATTTGAACGGGTTTAATTTTATTTCGAGGATAGTTGTTTTACAGTGTGCTTTGAGTGTTTGTGAATTGTGCTTTGAGTGCTTGTGTGTTCTGAACTGTTTTGAATTGTGAAGAACTTTTGTTTATTACTTGAAAAGAAAAAACATTTTTCACTGTCATTTGTTTTGCTTGGTTTCATTTGATTTCAATAGTTTTTCTTTTCATTTATTTTCGTTTCTTCTTTGGTTAAATTTTTTTTATTTTTTTTAAGTAAAACCCTATTTTTAAGTTTCCTTTTCAAAAAAAACAAATAAAACAAAAAACCGAAAAAAAATATATTGTATATATCTTAGTTTTTAATTTTCAGGTTGCCAAAGCAGGAAATAAAGGAAGAATAGCTTGCTGAAAATTGCTTCCTTAGCTAGCCAAAATAAATTGCTCTGCTTGCTAAAAAATTCTGCTTTCGTTTCTAGTTTTATTTGAATTGAATTGTTGGTTGCTTGCATTTGCATTTTAAACAAATAAAAACAAAAATCATTTGTAGTTGCATTGTTAATACACGTTTAATTTATGCTTTGCATTTAATCTTAGATTTTGATTAATAATAACGGTTAGAAATCAATAACACTAAATTGTATATTGACAATTTGTCCTTTTTCGACAATTTAATTTCTCGGTGTCTAGGCTACGGGAGAGCAATAATCAGTTATAAATATTACGGTGATTCGTAAATATTATACTGAATTGTTTCTCTGAAGGTACTTAAACCTTCGGCTGCATTGCTACGGTGATTCGTGGTGCACCGATAAATCCTGTCCGTTACCTGGCTGAGAACTATCTTGTTGATTTAAGACAATTTGTAATTATACAATTTTGGGTTAACTTAGGATAAATCATTTGTAATTAACCCTTGCATTCATTTAGTTGCATTAGTTCATGCATATTTAAAAACAAAAAACAAAAAAAAATTCAAAACCCAAAACTAAATTTTTTTTGTAAATATTCCTTTTCCTTTGAAATTTTTAAATCCTTCTTCCTTGAAATTTCAAAAATCCAAAAAAATTAGAAAAACAAAAATCCAAAAAAAAAATTAATTATAAAACTTTTTCAAAAACAAAAAAAAAATCAATTTCCCTTTTGAAAAATAAATTCTATTTGTAAATATTTTTCCTTTATAAAGAAAAAAAAAAGAAATTTCTTGAAAATGTCTGAATTTCCATATTCACATGAATTTTACGATAGTTGTGAAAATCAATATAATCCATATGAGTTCACTCCAAATTCGTATGGATATTTTAACAACAACTTTTGTTTAAACGATTCAAATTTCGGACAACAAAGTTTTCAAAACAATGATCAACCCTCAAATCTCGGAAATAGCATTTCAACTTTACTTGAACTCTCTACACAACAAAATCAAAGTGTAAACGATTTGTGTAACTCATATTTGTGTAATAGTTCAAGTCAAAATAATCAAAATTTGAATTCACTTCAAAATTCAAATGATTTCGAGTATAACCCATGCCAATTCAATTTCGAGCTTCAAAATGAATTTCAAAATCAAGATGAAAATGTGAACCAATTTTCAAATAATTTTGGCAATGGAAATAATTTTCAATAAAGATACAATTGAAAACTTTGGTTATCAACAAATTCAAAACGAATATTTTCAAACTAATAATCATGAATTTGATTTTGTTGGCCAAATGGAAAAAGATAACGGGGATTTATTACTTGAAAAATACAAAACTTTTCATGAAAATCATAATCAAATCCCAACTTCCGAAGAATCAAATCCACCATTTATTGAAATTGGCGATTCTTGTCCTCAACAAGTACAAATCAAAAGTTTTCAAGTTACTAATCACAAATTTGACTTTGTTGAACAAATGAATGAAATGTACAATGGTCACATGGATTTGGTGTTCGAAACATATTTGAATCAACGTGATAAACATACTCAAATCCCAACGTGTGACAAGTCAAGTGCTAATCCACCTTTTACCCAAATCGACGATTTTCAAATAACAACTTTTGAATTTGATAATGACGATCTTAATCAAGTTGTTGAAAATACGGTAATTGAGTTGGATTTCAATTCTTTTGAGGGTGCGATACTCGATTTAAAATTCGATCTTCCTTTTCTCGGTTTCGAAAATTTGAATACAACAACTTTGGATTTTGAACTTGAGATATGTAATAAAGTTGTTGATAATCCAACAAAGGAAGACGAATGTAATGAACACGAATTTTTTGGACTTTTGGATGACGAGTTGTTAAATTCCGACGAGGAAGATGAAAATCACCATCTTGATTTTGAAATCAATAACTCTGAAAATGTTTTCAATAATAAACTTGAATTTCAATTTAGTGAAAATAAATGTGAATTTCAACCAATTGTTTTATCAACCCCAAAAATCATTGCAAACAAAACAACTCGTTCAATTTTTAATAAAACAATTTTTTTTTTCCAAATCCACATTCAACTTCGAAATCTTTTACGATTTGGTTTTTCGAGCTTAGGTTGTGTCTCGTGTACTCGACGAGACAAATGAATCGGTTTTTGGAAGACCGTTTCATTTACTTTTTGACAATATACTTTCTGATCTCGTGTAAATACCGTTCGTTTTCATGTAAATAATAATAAACATCCCTTTCACTTGGGTTGACCGTGGGGACGCAGTCAAAATCAAGTGTGGGGGGAGACTCATCTTCATTCTTTTTTTTTTCATGGTTTATTTTTACTTTAAAATCACAAAAACAAAAAAAATAAAAAAATAAAAATCCCAAAAACAAATTTTCTTTTGATTTATTTTTAAAAGAAACACTATAAGATAAATATATGGCTTTGGTTTATTAAATTGAAATTTTTGGAAATTTATTTGTCTAAACAAAAATAAAATTGAAGTTTGATTACAAATAATAATGGTTTAACTAGTATATAGGAAGATTCATGGTGTTAATTATGAAGTATATCCTAATTGAAAATCTTTGTTTTAAAAAGTGGTTGATTTAAAGTAAAGGATATAACATTTTTTTTGTCTTCTAAGTTAAATGGTGCTAAGATGATTTTGCAAAACTCACTCTCTCTCTTAAAAAAAATAATAAAAATAATAAAAAAATAATAACATCCAAGTATTCACTCTCATTTAAAAGTCCTCACGGTTATGCATGGGTGAATTACTTGGAATCTTTGATTATGTGCTTCCATACTCATTTAAAAGTCCTCACGGTTATGCATGTATGGAACACATGTAAAAAAAAAACATAATAAAAACCACCTACGGTCAATAGGTGTATGCACGAAAGTGTGTGCACTCGCCATGCTCTGTACTCCCCTCACATAAGTCCGAAAGGCAGTGCATGGGTGGTATATCTGGCCTCAGTTTACCTGAGCTAGGTGTGTAATTTTTCTTGAAAATAATGAGGGAGCAAGCAATTGAAATTCTAGCACTATTTTTACTTATTTGATTTGATTTGTTATTGAAAAAAAATGAAAATACCACTTTGATAAACTTTGATAATCAACTAAGGATCCATTTTATAATTACACTTTGTTATCAACCGAAACAACAAGTTAAACTATTGTCTATTTGTTATGATAACTTGATTTTTGTTGGAAATTTTGACGAGTAAATGACATAAATTTCCAAGATAATAACCAAAACCTATATTTAACTTATTCGTGTCAATTTAAAAATAAATCCTTCATTGTAAATATTTTCAAAAATTTGCATTCATCTATTTGTAAATAAATCCTGCATTTTGTAAATATTTTCATCCCGCACTTGGAGTTTGTGGGTAGTATCCGCTGAAAACCCTCACGAGACAACACTCGTCCAACTGGAGACACCCAGAGGTTTAACGGCTTGTTGCATACGCTCAATGCAATCGTGCTTCCTACGAAAACAGATTTATCTTAGTTTTTCTTTATTCGAGGACGAATAAAAAGATAAGTGTGGGGGTATTTGATGTGCACGTAAATGTGTATATTTTTACCACCATATTTATTCTATTTAAATTAGATAAATGATCATATTGGGTATTTTAACTTGTTTTAACCAAAATTCATATTAATTCCAAATTTTCATATATTCATCTTCATATAGGGGCAAAACGTTCATTTAAGTGCATATATTTCTTTGAGAAAAATTAATTGAAAATTTGTATATATTTTTGTAGGAAATTGATCTCAAATAGAAGTGGTTTCATGAAGATATGCATGCACAAAATTAATACAAAGGAATGAAGATGGAAATAATTCAAAGTGAAGAACATGGAGGACCCCACCTACCCACCTACCTTAATGTACAAATTAAAGGCTAATGCACATGCTTTTGGACTTAATGATTTCATGTACATTTAATGGGGGATTAAGACATGTTAATGGTTACTTGGCCTCCACACTTTCTAAGGGGCACTTTGGGTATTCCCCAAAAATATGAATTAGGGTTTCATACATGTATAAATACCCATATGTTTCATGTAACATAATCTCCTCTCTTAGTCTCTCTTCATTAGTTTAGGATCAAAATAAAAGACAAGTTCTCTTTTTTCTTTCATGGCTACTTGGCCATTTCTCTTTATGTAGTTTTTTATTTATGCAACTTCAATACATGTTCTTTTTATTTTCATGCTTATTTACTTTCATGTTGTAGTGTAGATTTATTTTTCATGCAAGTAGTATAGTTTTTCTCTTTGCTCTCTTTTTCCTCTTCTTTTTATTCAATGTTGCTTGCTACATTTGTTCATATGATGACAAATATGAGAGGCTAATCCCTTCAATTTAGGGGTAATGAAGCCTCTAATCATGTAGCTTCAACATTTTGATGTTTTATACTCTCTTTTTGTGCTTTAATGTGAATGTATGAAGTGGTTAGCTTGTTGTTTAGCTTTGAATTTGATAGTCTATGTTGTTCATAACAAATAGGCTATGCTTAAACAAACATAACACAAATTGCCTCTTCATCTAAATATGATTATGGCAAAGAAGTGGTTGTTGAAATTGAAATTTGATAGCCTATATTTCTAAACAATAGTTAATAGGCTATGCTTAAAATAGATTTTTATTTCAACTTGTTGTCATATTTCATGAGAGTTAAATGTGTATTAGTGGTTGTGTTATAGTTTGATGGTTTATATTGAGCTAATTAATAGCACAAATATACCATACTTATAATAAGCACATCAACTAATTCACTAATGACAAGAAAAGAGAGATCATAACTTCATTTTGTTGATTTATGTGATCTAGAGAGTGGAAATTGCCTCTAAATTGTCTTAACACTCTCATATTTTTATCTATTTTCTTTTCTCATTTTTCTACATTTTTTTAGTTAATCACTCTTTCAACTTCGGTTAATTTGATTGAATAGAATTTTTAAAATCATCAATTCCCTGTGGATCGACCCGTATTCGCCACGTACTACGATAGTACGCCGTGCGCTTGCGGTTATTTTTAATTTAAATTCGTTCGACGGTTTTCTAAACCGATAGAATTTCCGTTCGACGAACAAGTTTTTGTGGTGTTCCCCCATTAGCTCTGAGCAACAAATTCAGCAACAAGAAAAACTGTTGCCTCCCTAGCCTTGTCTCAGGCCATGGATCTCCAACCTGACCGAAATTTGAAGAAATTTTGATCAGAAATTAAGTGAATTGAGAGGCGGCGTGAATTTGGTAACCCTAACCTAATCGCTTTGAGGGGAGATGTAAGAAATAATAAAGTGTCGGCTGAGACATTTGTCTCTGTTTTATTTTTGCAAAGCATTTAGGGTAGGAATGTTATTGAGCCAACTTTATTTTAGCCCATTTCTATATTTATTCAACTTGTGTAATATACTTTATATATAACAGTAGACGGATGTACATTGTATTAGTATCAATATATCATTCATTTCTTCATCTCTTTTACTTTCAAATTCTATTTACAATTCAACTAAAAATCCAAAATCAAGAAATTACACAAAATCGAATATATTTCATGTTTTATTTTCTTTGGTCAGAAAAAGAAAACTTCTTCCTTGTTCCTCTGAGTTCCTAATTAGCATCATCTAGCTCCGTCATGACAATTGAATCCCTTAAACGTTCAAGTTGAAGTTTTCTGTTTTAGCTGGCATAGTTGTTTAATTTACCATTGAGATGGTTGACTTCCACCTTTACCGTTTCAAAAGCTTTTAGAGCTTGTTCTTTTGATTTATTGAAGTTAGTTAATGCTAGATTGGAAATAGTTTTTTGGGCCTTTTCTAATTCGATATCAGCTTGTGCACGTAATGTCTTAGTTGTTTGAATTTATTATTTGAACTTCTTTAGCTTATTTTAAGCCAATTGGAGTTATGGCTATTTTTACAATGCTCAAAAGTGGTATTTCTAGGAAAACTGGAAGCCATTTTAGAAGAAAACACCTTTATGCTCAGTCCTTATGATCGATTACCTTGAAATGCAACTTAAAGTAACAAGCTCACACATGCTTTTGCATATTCAAATGGAGAATTCTCTAAAAATAAAAAAATAGCAAATTACCAATATATAAGAAGCCAATAAGTATAATAAAATTGAATCAAACCATCTAAATTTATTGAAACATTCCTGCTTACCGAAAATATAATTTGAAATATTGTTTCCAAGCCCAGAAAGAAAACCTAAAAGTAGTTCATACAAAAAGGTGTACATGTATACAAATAAAAATAATATATCAAAACTAAGTCCAATTAAAAGTGTACCCCTCAAAGTGTTATTGTACTCATACTCATGTAGACTTTAAGGGGTATAGTTTTTGATCTTTATGTAATACAATTCGGACTATTTCTTTAAGTTGGACATAATTCCACAATACACATAACTAAACATGCTTGCTCTCCTTAATGCAAAATCGGTGGACCCATTAAGATTGCTCTGTGACCAAGCTGAATTTAAAGTACATATTATAGAGGTAGCAAAAGCCTAGGTAATAATTTTTATTGGCAATTTCTAAAATATATAATTGTGGAAAAGGAATTTTTTTTACAGGACAAATAATTTAAACAGTTTATTCGTAAGAACATGCATAAATAATTTTCTTCCAAAGGACAGGTCCAAAGCTCATTTGTGCGTTAAAACATTTCTCCATTTCCTTCATTCGTCTCCCTGTTCGATTTTTAAATCCACTCTCTCCTTCATGACAAAAAATAGAAATTATAAAAAGCGGCAAACGAAACCACAGGAAAATCGCTACCTCCGTCTCAATCTTATACGTCAGGCAATCAAAAACAAGCAGATTTTGAGGACGAATCTGATACCTTATCCTCTCAATCTAATAGTCAACAAAAACCTACTACCCTAGCGCCTTATTCTGATAATCAGGTCGAATCTGGAAACAAAGAACCTCAATCTAAGAATCGAACCGAAATTAAAAACCTAGCACGTAAATCTACTATACAAAACCTGATACCCTACCCCTTCATTCCAAAACTGATACCTTACAACCTCATTCTAAAACTCATCTCAAATCTAATACCCGAGAAGCTCTGTCTGATACTTAGCATGAATTTGATACCCTAGCACCTATATCTGACACTCATCCTGAAGCAAATATCCTAGCTGCAGTAGAGACGCGGTAGGAATCCGCAAAGTTAAGACTATTAAAACAACCAATGGAAGAAGAAATACAGCAAAAAAGAGAGAACAACAAAAAGGACACATGTAGAAAACAGAGCAGAAGAAAAGGCAAATGATACTATGAAATGATGCATAACAAAACCATTCTAGATTGATTATGATACTATTGAACATATTTTATAGAAGAATGAAAAAGCGTGCATGAAAAAGTAGCAGGTGACAAATCAACTGTAGAACAGGTGCAAAAAAGAGAACTAAGATCGATGAAAATAATTCAACAGGCAACTAATGCCATTAAGTTATGAAACTAATACTATTAAATCATTAGATGTATTTTAAAACTGTTAATATGTTAAACATGAAAAAGATCAAACAAATAAGGGAAAACAAATAGCAGTTGACGAATCTGAAGATGGATAAGTCAACACGGTAGAATTACTAGCCATATCACTTATAAAGATTTTCATGTTCAAAAAGTGATACCTATAGTTTGTTTGGTAGAAGACAAAGCTTAGTAGATTAAAAAATAGATTTCATTACCATTTGTTACAAAAATGATACTAATATATTGAAAATATGATACCTAACATCTATTAGAATTAACGTGATACTTTGTATTCAAAGAAATTAATTTCAATACGACACATAAAAACTCATACCAGCATCTTGCAATAGTGATACATATTGTCTAATTATGTGTAGCAAATTCATTTTAGTTTATAAATTATTTCATTATCTTTTTTCTATGAAAACTGATACTAAATTCTTACAAAATGGTACCCACTGTATAATATGTTTTAGTTCGTATGTCAATGTTGTAATTTTTCAATACAATGATACCTATATTTCACAAAATGATACCCACTGTATAACAAACTGATAGCTATGTTTCATAAAATGAACTTACTGTTTGTTTAGTTGAAGATAAAATTTTGTAACTAATTGAGACCGAAATTGGAGTTGGAGATACGAACGGAGAGGAATAACCAATCGATGAAAGAAAATTTAAAAAAAATCAACAGTTTGTAACAAAACTGATATAGCTATATCCATAAAATGATTCCCACTATCATTGCTCGAATTTACAGCTCCATAGTTGAAATTATTTCTATCACAAATATAAAATTGACACTAATGTAATGCAAAACTGATACCTACTATTTGTTTTTATGGACATGATATCTTAAAAGATATATTGTTTGTTTGAACCAAACTGATACAAACACCTTATAAACATGATACTCGCTTTATCTTTCTTTGAACTTTATACTTTTAATTATACAAATTACTTTCATTGTAATTTGTAACAAAGTTAACATAAATATAAGCTAAAAATGATACATGCAATACGTTTCTTTTGAAGTTATTAAGTAGCAATCTTAGAAGTTTTTCAACCATAATTTTTAAGTAATTGATACATACATTTAGCAAAAATGATACCAAATTTTGGTTAGATAAAAATATCATGTTTTATCTTATGTTTATGGAAACTGATACCGCTATATCATGTTACATATTGTTTTGTTTCAATGTTGTTTGTTTCACTAACAACTTAATGCCACTTTTTCACGAAATATGATTATGATGATGATGATTTTGTTAATCCATGTCGTAAAAGCATGCATGTGACATTAAAAGAATCAAACAAGCAGAAAGCAAAATTTGAACATATTAAGCCAGAAACTACATATAGATGTGGCATACAAGCTATCTTCAAGATAACGAAACTGGTCAAAGAAAAAAATGGATTGAGCAAAAAGAATTCGACATCTTAAAGAAGACACCATTTTACAACTTCTTCAAAGTCATCTATGAAGAAAAAATAACAATGAAAGAGTGCAAAAAGCATCAACACAACTTGGATGCTTTATACAACTGCTACTGTGTGGAAACTGATAATTCATCTTAGGAGAAGACAAAATGAAGGTCACTGCTAGAGATATAAGCTTGTTGTTTGGTCTGCCATTAAAAGGAATAAACATAGAACCAACAAAAAAATTAACGAGCAACACCATTCCACCAGACTACAAAGAATTTTCCACTAGAAACTTTGGCACATCTACTTACATAATAAGAAATGTTGTGGAAAGAGGAATAAAACAAGAAATATCAAAAAGGAAAAAAGAAAACAAAGAAGATCTGCCTTTGTTGATAATAATGCAAATACTATTGACATTTTTCTTTCCCGACAACCAACAAAAACTAAGATAGGGAATTCCACTCTATTTGATTGATAGTGAAACAATGTAGACTAACTCATGGCCAGAAACAATAGAGAAAAAATTTAGTAAATTTGTCAAATAGTTTATCTCCAAGCCAGAAAACATATCTGGATGTTCCATGCTTCCATTGATAAGATGTGTTATGCAAAATATTATTAACTGGAAAAAAATGTTATATTCAATATTCTTATCTAATTATATCTCTAAATGTTTACAGTATTGCATCTGTGAGAAAATGAACCCCATCCAACCTAGAAGGCAACTTGCTGAAAATTTACCCAGATTTGCACGATGGGATGTAAGAAAGCTTAAAGACATTGTTGTGAAACAATTTTTGAATGATGTAAAAGTTGGCAATGTAAGTTAAAATTAAATCATACTTACACTAATCAATATGTTTTTACATTTTACGTTCTCTCTGTGTGTAATATCAGTTTCAACACTTGGAATAGTTTTTTGTCTCTACACAGTATTAGATATGCCTCTTTGCAGTGTCACTTTAACTTTGATAAGTATCAATTTCAATGTGTAGCTTTAAATTTTTGTTTCCATAGCATTAATTTTCCTCATCATAGTATGTCTTGTCATTTTGCACAGTATCAGTTATAATATACAATAATACTTGGTATCATTTTTAACAATGCACACAATCAATTAGTAAGTGTACATAGTATCAATTTCATTACTATTATATTGTCTTCTATTAAATTAATCATTTATTAATGTCGTTATAACTTATAAGTTACAATATACTATCATAAAACATTTGCTTAAAAAAAATTACTATTTCAATTACACAGGTGAAAGAAATAAGCACTATTCTTCCACATGAACACAAGCTACTCCAAACAGCATCAACAAAGGGAGAATCAAGCGACAAAAGAAAAGAGAACCAACGGAAAAAAAAGAAAAATTAAAGAAGCTAAACAGAGTACTCGATCTTTTGAAGATTATGTAAGCCTTAATGTTTTGCAAATGCACATTAAAGATTTGGAAGAAGAAGGTAAGAAAACAAAGAAGCAATTGGACAAAGAAAAGAAGTTGAGGATAAATGTAGAAAAAGAAAATTTGAAATTGAAAGAATAACTGAAAGAACTGAAATCAAGAATAGAAGAAAGTGAAAAGAAAAATTCATAAGTTGAACTAGAAAGTAAGCACATGGAAGATGAACCTGGCAACATTCTAAATGAACATGCACATGTAGAAACAGAAATAGAAAACAGAGAAAAAAATCCACAACTGAAAACAATGAAGAAGAGAATGAAGATAGAAATGCCGAGTCTCATGTAGAAAAGTTAACACAACAACTAAAATAAACGAAGATGCATGTTTAGATATAGAAGCTCAAAATGAAGAAAAAACATTCACAGCTTAAAAGAATGAAGAAGAAAATCCAGAGTGTCAACAAGAACATATAAAGTGTTAAGCAAAAATAATAGAACTGGATAGGTACATGATTTTTTATTATTAAAAATAACACTATTTGATTCGACTTCATGCTTGCTTATATTATAAATAATTTTGAGTATAAGTTAAAAATAAACTGATACCTGCGTTCCGTTTCTTATAACTTGATGGTCTGTAAATTGAACTATATATGCTGACCATCATTTAGTAGAAACTGATACCAAAATAATGCAGAATTTATATGTAGTATCTGTTTGATTAGAACTCATGGTTGGTTATTTTACAAATAATTTTCACTATTAAATAAATCAGATCTGATACATATATGTATGAAAAACTGATACTTACTTTATGTTTGAAAAACTGATATAAATGCAAAAATGATGCCCATAAACTACCACTATTAACATTACTAATACTAATAATATTATATTCATTCACGAATAACAAAAAACGACAACTTCTTATTGTTAATATAGATCCTCAACTGAAAAAAATGTAGAAGAAGTTGAAGACACAACTGCTGACACTAATACACAACAAGTCCACCAAACAACTGAAAAAGAAAGTACATGCATGGAGACTTAAACAACGATCGAAATGCATGAAAATGTGCTCCAACCAAATGTAGATAAAGCTATGGACACAAAAAAAGTGAAGACATGTTGAACAAAACAAATGAAACAGTATTGCGAACAAACGAAGATAAAACGGTGCAAAAAGAAATAGAAGAGGCTCAAAAATTGGAAGAAAATACCAGTAAAGAGAGCAAAATTTCATGATACAGTGATGTGGTACTATACCTAACACCTCCATCTTTCAATCTCAATATCACATAACAGTCGTAAGAGGAAATAACCAAAAAGTACAAAGAAAACAAACTGGCAAAACCTCTTGGTTAGAAAAGGAAACAAACAGTTCAAAAGCTAGCTTCTTATGTGAAAACAATAAAAACAAGAGAAGGGAAAAAAATCCCCAGCATTGAATATGACCAGAGAATGAAAAAAATAGAAAAAAACAAAAACCTAAAGAAAATAAAAATGACGAAAAACTGAAAGAAAATGATAATCATTAAAAAGAAAGTGCAGAAAGTCAATCCCAATGCCAATTCAAGTAATAGAGCCAACACTTTCAAATTTAGGACTAGGACACTGCAGTAAAACCTTGGCATACTTGAATTATCGAACAATAAAACACAATCAAAACTTTCTTTGCTATGACATCATCAAAAGAGTAAGTTTAAAAACATATATACTAATGCTACATATTAAAATAACATTGTATAATTGATATGTGCCTTATTTTCTTAAAACAGGGATGTAGCGTGGACATATAAAGACACAGTTAGAGGAGGATGTACGATAACAAAAAAGTACTACAATAAATTCTTGAAGGAAATGCCATACATGGATTGGTACACACTTTTTTTTTGCTTAATAATATTGCTACCAATAAAAATAATTACAAAAACAATGTCTGATAGTTATATCCAATGCTATTTATACCAAAACCGATACATATACATAACCAAAATGATACCTAACTACTATTTTTTATAAAGTGATGGTCTATTAGTTGAATTATTTATTAACCATCATGTATGACAAAATAAATACCAAAATAGTGAAAAACTAATTCCTAGTAGTAGTTGATTAAAATTCATGTTACTTTTGTTTTCTAGTAGCAGTTGATTTAGTACCCTGTGCAAAACTGATACTAAGTCAGTGCAAAAATGATACCCAGAAGCTGTTTCATCATATTTCCTGCTTAATTATTCTTGTAATTTGTAATATATATTACCATTATTTAAATTAAAGATATTAATTATTATCGAATATTGCTTCACCAATAGCAAATAGTTACATTTTCCTGTTGTTAATATAGATAATTGACTGGTATTTACCTAAATGCGGACTGAAAGAGCACAACTATGAATTCACAACAATAGTGATGGTAAATAAAACTTTAATATGCAGTAATATCATAAGTGCCACATATATATTGAATTCTAACTTATTTTTTTATTTAACAGCAATCTATAGTTTTCAAGTACATGGAATTATAAAATCTTTAGTGCTGCCTTTCCTTGAACAAATTATGGATAATGAATACACAAATGCTATATATTTCCCATTGCATTGTGAATACCATTGGACACTATTAACTTTTACATACCCAACAATGCAATGGAGTGTCCGCGGGTGCGGCGCAGTGGAAAGGAGGCTTGAGTTCTGGTAAAAAGACTCAGGTTCGATTCCTACCATGCGCTTCCCTATCCTATATAAATTTACCCGGGGGTATGGGGGCTTGGATCAGCGGACGGTTTTACTGTACCCTCCTCAGGAGTTTACCGGCCCGTCGGGTTCTCATGGGTATTCAAAAAAAAAAAAAACAATGCAATGGAGTCATCTAGATTCCGAACGTTCTAGAAGGAATTCTAATGATAGAAACAACCCCAGTCTAAAGCATGCAATGATAGTGGTATGATATAATTTTGTTATGAAACAATTAATTTAAGTGAAACAAATCAAACATTAGCTAACTTTGTATCATTTTGTCTTCAATATAGAAATAAAGTTGAAGAAATGCTGAAAGAACGTTGGAAAAATAAAAACATACAGGATAAGGAGTTGAAGGCAAATGAAATACATCAGATACCATGTGCACAGCAAGGATCGGACACATAAGTTTTTTATGTTGTTCAAATTGATACCTACTGACTGTTAAACTGTACTGTAAATTTTCTGTTAAACTAACACCTAGATACTGCAAATTACAGACAAAAACTAATACACAATATTACCTACTGACAAAAACTATGACTACTAAACGGATACCTAAAAACTAAAAATTACAGACAGAAACTGATACCTAGATACTGAAAATAATACTTAGTGACTGCTAAGCTGATACTGCAAATTACAGACAAAAACGAATACCTAGATACACAAAACTGATACTGTAAATTTTCTTTTAAAGAGGCTTGACTGTGGTATATACATGATGATATTCATCATATCAATGAACAAAGTTAAATACCACTCAAAATAGCCCCTGAACAAATGCTAAAATCTCGAGCAAGAATTGCACACGAGATATTAACTGGCAAAGAGCACTGCTGGAGCTTAGCCAAGTTCATGTCAAGTTTGGAAGAAGAAAGATAAATGAAAAATCAATCAGTTTGCAAAAAGTGCTACTATTTTCACATGAACTGCTGTACATTTTAGATATTTTGTTATATGTAACTGAATTTAATTTCTGTTTTAATGTTGATATAATCAACGCTTGATATTAGTACAATTTGTTGTGCAAGCTATGAGCATATTTCTGGTGATGTAAAAATTAGATTTCGTTACCTTCTATCATAGTTTACTTTTTGTTAACATATTTTGTTTTAAACAGCGTTGATTGCAGAATATATGTCAAGATTTACATTGCATCATTGAACATAAACATGATTCCAAAAAAGATCTAACAACACACTGTTATCAAAACTAGAGCAAAACTATCAGTGTAACGACCCGAAATTTTCAAATCCGAAAATTCCAGATAGTTATGAAAAGAAGAAAGAGATAGAAGAAGAAAAGAACAGAAACATTAACATGTCACATTCGCAACGGATAAAATATAATAATAAATAATAACAATTTACAAAATAATACTATATTTGTCGATTACATTTAATATACATCTGAGATTCACTTATATACAGTCACTGAATATTTACAATTATCATGTCTCAGATTAACAATAATATAAATACAGCGGAAATACTATATACGCTCCTGCCATCCAGCTCGCCTCCTGAGCTCCAAAACGTACCTACCTAAAAATCTGTAATACTCGGTCTGACCCGAGCATTACACCAAAGTAACACCCGGGTCAGGCTGGAAACCAGCGTGAGTAAACCCAAATAACATGGAATACCCAAGAAAATAACTTATATAAACCCGGGATAACATATGTCAATTTAACCAATTCACAATTTGCTATAGACAACACTTATTCCACATATAAATTTCTAAGTACGAAACTTAGATAAAATAATCCAATTCGCTTAAATCATTTCATTCCAGCCTATTGATTTCACAAATCAATTTACAGGAAATTCGAAGTGGTTTCGGGTATCTCCTCAATACCCGATCCCGGCCTCTTCGAAACTCATATTATCCTAACCCAAGTTATCCAAATGAAATACGCGACATTTCATATCAGAGATTTCAACTCATTCAAAGCAACCAATACCAATCAATCATCCAAAACTTAATCACATACAAATCAATTCAATTGATTCTAATTGAATTTCAAACCTCAATCACTTTGATTCCTTCTAATTATTTTTAATTAAATTCACGATATTAATTATTCTTAACCAAATCAATAAGAAAGCTTAATTACTGCATACATTACTTAACTATTTCAATTACATTAATCCTTTACATAAATTAATTTCTCAAGAATCATTTATTATGGATTAATTCAATCTTAATTAATCGGTCTTTGATTGCATCATTAAATATCTAAATTAATTATACTAATTAAACCCACAATATTAATCATTTAAATCTTGCTTACTTAACAATAATTAGTTACACTCCATTAACTTATCATTCCCTATATATATCCATCTTAAATTTATCAACAGTGTAATTGTTTTAAAGGATAGTTAATTTCCTCTAATTACTCTTATGATAAATTTACCTTCAATTACTTCTTCTAAGTATTTACCCTTCCTATCAATTTCACCAAGTAATTTAAATCTAAATTACTTCCATTTATTAACCATCCATTAATTTATTACATCCAGTAATTTCAAGTATCACTGATTACCTCACCAAGTAATCTTACTTTATAAATTAACCAAGTAATCTTACTTTATAAATTACATTAAGCAGTTATACCTACCAAATTTCACAATGGATTTCCTTAAATAAATCAATAAAATTTAATACCTTAAATTAATCACATTATTAAATCATTTAATAATCCTTAACTAATAATCTTTTATTAGCTATATTCTTTAGCCGATCCTTTAATTCCTTCTCTGAGCACTTAACTTTGATTAATCACTTAATTACAAATTAATTAGTTCATTAATTCTTAATTACAAATTATTTAATTTCCAATTATGTAATTAATTTCTAAAATTTTACTGATCATTCTCAAACACAATTGGAAATGTTTTCCTTCATATTCATTTTTAAACTTAATATTTGTTTCCTTTCAATCAACAAGATAGATAACAGTAACCAAATAATATCAACTCAGTTATTAACAGCACTCAGAGTTATACAGGTCAAAGATTTACTCACCATCGATTGCGAGATACCAATCTGTCTCCTCCCATCACTGTCGAGCATCACCCAATCCCCATCGTTTGAACGCTCAGGCTCCTCACCCTCCTTTTCGAACTCGACCACGACCTCTTCCTTACAACCCAATCGCGAGGAGCTCCATGCACTACGAATGAATGATCCGCCGCTTCAGAAACCCTAGAAGACTACGACATCACCTCTCGGCCCCTGGCGATCGCGACTAGGTAGTGGCCCTAATTTGATCGCGCCGAGTTGCTGTTTCTTCCCCCCACCTTTAATCTTCGCGTGCGGCCGATCCTTGCTCCAGAAATCAATGCGTCGCCCCTTTTTTTTTGAAGTTCGATCTCGAACCAACAGAGACGAAGAGAATAGGATTTGGCTTCGAGAAATTAAATCGATGTAAGGAAGGAAGAAGCTTGCAATTTCGGCCATTGATGCAATTAAATTATTATTATTTTTTTATTGCGAAAAGCGACATGATTTTCTGCTTTGCTTGGTTCGAATCCCTTGATATAAGAAGAGCGGTCGGAGATATAAGTAGAGAAGACAAGGATTACAGGGTAAGCCACCAGAAAGACCAAAACAGGCTTGAGTAAGGTACTGATACATGATTTTTATTTGTACTGGAAAATATTTTTTTATAATTTGATCAGAGATTTTTCTTCTTCAAATGGTGGCTGATATGATATGTTGTTGCTTGCATTAATTAGACTTGTCTTGTTTTATAAGCTTATACTTACCTATAATTTTTTTTTAACTGTCTTGCATATAATATTGCCATAGTATATGTTACTTGCCTACTTTGCTTTCTATCCTATGCTTCTATAAAGTTATTATATTTTTAGACTTATCTTAAGTATTCATTTTATATTTTAGGTAACCATAAATTTATTTTAGATATTTATTTTTATTTCTTTTGTCTTAATTCCTTCCATACTACATTGTATTCCAAATATATATGTGCTTTCCTATAGTGTTTATTTTACATTCATACTCCTTTCTAAATTTAAACTATCAACTAAATATTGATATTTGTAATTCAAGTTAAAATTAACTTTTAAATATTTAAAATCAATTAACTATCCCAATTTAAATTGTTAAAAGCCCGGGTCGTCACATTCCTCCCCCCTTAAAAGAATTTCGTCCCCGAAATTACTAGTTAGGAAGAATGATCCAAAACCCGTTTGCCTTTTTCCAAAACTCACAACTCAACATCCTACCATCTTCTATTTAAGACCCCTTTGCTCAATCCTTTAAATTTCAATTTAAGACCAAATTTTGAATTATCAAAATTTTCTCAAAATTTTTCTAACTCCCTAAATTTTCGAAAAATTTTGCCAGCATCTCCTTTGCGCGGCTAGCTCGGTACAACTATAAAAGGCCTCTACGGGCTCCCAAATTCCAAAAGAAAACAAAAGCCAAGTGGCTACATCAAAAACCCAATCCAACTTCATACAGAAACTTAAATACATACCTTTTTGTAGGGCAATTCAAATTTATCTTTTGGAATCAAATCCAATTTCCTTTCCCTTAATACCTGCATATCTTACTTAGCAACAATATTCAATCATAACCTTTCAAATCATTTCATACATTTTCCTACATAAGTTTCATACCCACTTTTATTCAAATAAGTTTTCCCCACTTTCATACGAATTTAATTTATTTTAAATTTTTCATATTGAATTTTATCTTTCAAGTATAACTGATTCATATTAGTTTCATTTACTAATTTACTTAAATTTCCAATTTGAAATTGTTTTGTCGTTAACAAAAATTTTCCCAAAAATTTTCAAAATTTTTTCTAACTCCTAAAATTTCTGAAAAAATTTGGCAGAGTCTCCCTTGTACGGAGGAGCTTTTGCAATTTGAAAAGAGGTATAAATATGTATACATCGACCCACACGGTCGGAAAAAGCAAAAACAGTTCATATTTCCTAATTTTATTGCGTAGGCATACCTTATTTAGCAATTTAAGCAAGCAGCTTATTAATTTAAGCAATTAGCGCAATCCAAATCAACCAAACGGCTCCCCAGTACCTGTACTTACTCAATTTAAATATGTAAGTGTCACATATAGAAATTCTATTAGCATTGCATTACTTCTAATGGCTAAACACAAGCAATTCAAAAGCAACAATCACCAAACGCTTACTATAGGTGATTTATATAATTTAAGCAAATCCAATTACTTCCAACCAAATTTGTAACAACCCGCATATTTATCGATTTTATACTTAAATATTTTATTTAAATATTTTATCGTTAGTCGGATTTTAGTCCGAAAAGCTACTTTTTGCAAACAGCCGAATTAGGACTCGCGACCACTCCCATTGAGTTTAAAATGCCGTTTGCGACCTTTTTGAGTATAAGCTTCGATATGTTTGGAGAAAGTTGAATTTTGCTACTTTTTACTTAGGGCTTTGGTTTGGGCTGAGCCACTTATGTATTCAGTCCCAACCCCTTCTCCTCTTCATCTCTTCATTCCTCATATACTCAAGCTTTTATATTAATGGAGAGTGGAAGAGGAAATTAAAACTCCAAGGCCTAGTTTTCTTTTGCAAATCAAGTTCTAGCTCCAAACTAATAGAAGAACCCATTGGTAAGCTTCTCTTCTTCTTCTCCAACTCATTCTCTTATCATTTCAGAAATTCCTAAACCTAACTTTGGGAATGTTCTTCTTTTAAAGCTTAGAATCAAGCTTCTTGAGTTGAATTTGAAGAGAGGTTGATTCTCCGTTTGCTTTCAAGCTTCTTCTTGTTTGATTTTGTAAAAAGGTGAGAATTTTATCTCACATCTTTGTCTATAATTATCTTCGATTGTTAGGTACGAATTCCTAACACTTATTCGTGTGCAATTGATTTTGGTTTGGATTGATTTCGTGTATATTCCAATTTTTGGTGTTTTGGTCTAATTTATGAAAATCCTATTATGGATATTTGGACATTGATATTTGAGGCGCATCGAAGAGCCGTTTAGGCTGGGTTGTCGTTCGACGTAATTCCTTAGTCATCGCCATTTGCTCGTTCGATCGTTTCCGATATTCGTTTGGCCATTTTTGGCCTAGGTTCAGGGAATGCCCTGAACCCTTCATTCAGACGTCTGAAACGTAATATTCGGACGTCTGAACATTGTTCTGGGAAGATTTCTATTCCCAGATTCAGACGTCTGAATATATGGCTTCAGACGTCTGAATTGGTTCATTTGGAACCAGAAAGGAAATAGGCTAAAAAGTGTCTATTTCAGACGTCTGAAACACTTGATTCAGACGTCTGAATTGTGTTCTGGAAATCTTTATATTTCCAGATTCAGACGTCTGAACCACTTGTTTCAGACGTCTGAAACTGTAGTGTTTTGCCTATTTGCCTATTCGCTTGAGAATTCCAATTTAAATCGATTCGTGATGATCCTATTTGTTGTTATCATTTATTATGCCTTTGATGACTCCTATTTAGGGATTTTTGAATATCCATTTCGATGGATTCTTTATCGGTTTCTTTGGATTTTATTCACGTCTTCGAATGTGAATTTTAGTGATTGATTGTTCTTACAATCTTCTTTGTGATTTGTCACTTTAAAAATATAAAGGTTTTCTATACTAGTAGTAAATATTAAAACTCTTTCTTCAAATGATTTCAACACTATTTTATTACAAAGATCGTTTTCTCAAACCGATTTCTAATCTATTAGTATATACAAACCTTTACCTCACTCGTATGAGAAATCCAATTAAACGACTTAGTAAAACAAGTGGTACGAAACGCTTGTGTTCACTTTGTTGGTTAATTCTTGGACTTGTTAGATTGAAACTCTTGTGACAATTTTCTAGTGGAGATCTACAATTTGTTCGTAAATATTTAAGTTAAGCTAGTGGTTATGGGACATGATGCTAAGCTCATATATTTACTAGCTTACTGTAATCGACACTTCTCGTTGATCATGACGATCATCTTTGTGATTTAGACTAGCAATGTGCGATGTCTCTTTGTCTACGAGGGAGACTAAACCCCGTTTTGTGGAGTTTCGACTCAATTTGGTGGGGTAGCAACCCATGGTCTTCGGGCCGTTTGTGGAGCTTCGGCTCAATTTATGATGGTTAGCAACCATGGAATTAGCATTCCGTTTGTGATACACGTGTTGGTGAGCTTTATGCTCTCGTTTGTGATAGGCCTTCCCCCTTTTTGTGATTTCTGGATTTCTTGAGATGATTTCTAGAATTTGTGCTTCACCAATTTTTCGTGATTTCCATTGATAAGTTTTATCAGTATTTGTGCATTGGTGAATTTGTGTGTCACTGACTTTTGGGATTGGCATTGATATAATTGTCAATATTTATGGTTTGGTGAACGAAATGAGGAGTATGACATTTCTTTGATTCTTGTGTAGATTTGGTGATATTGATTAATCTCTCGTTGATTTTCAATTACTTATATATATCACAGCTTGGCATTGTGATTATTATGTGTTTAGTCATATCTCTTATTCTATATCGTTTCATCTGATATTTATAGTTAGACTGATCCGTTTATTATTTTCTTATTAAATAATACTCGGGTCAGACCGAGATGTTACAGGTGCTTCTGCTTGACTTCTCTCCCGGGATCCATTACTCTGACCTTTTGCTTACTACTTAGATTAGTAGTTTTTGTTGTATACTCTTGAGATATTGACTCATTGATGTATTCTTTTGTATAGCACATGTAGCTATTATTTTGTGTTATTGTGGATCTTTCTGACCACTACTCTGATGTATACTTTTATGTGTAATATTCATATCTTATTCCGCCTTTGTGATATGAATTAACTGTGACTGATTTGTGTTATGTTTATCTCTATATTTGTTTCCGAAGACATTATAGCCACTGTGTAGTAGCTTTGAGTTTGTGTCGGTATGTCGGATTTCCTCTTGAAATAAAATGCATGTTATACTATCTGACATATCGGTGCTCGCGCAAAGCAATTACACAAATGGTCGCTCCTCAACAGCCTTATTCTCGTGCTAGTTGACAGCATTACTCCGTGGTGTTCTTGGCTAGCGTGGGTATAGAGGTGGGGCGTCACAGCTTGGTATCAGAGCCAAACTTCGGAACAATGTAGAATAACTTAACAAGGATCATCGTCCTAAGTCCATCTTAGGAGTCGTGCTTTAGGATTTTATTCGGGTCTACGTACCGTCCTATCCTATTTTCTTTTATGATTCCTTGTTTTATCTATCAAGAATTGCTTGATATTGAATTTGGTGAATAACCTTTTTCTTCTTCTTCTTTCTTTCAAAGGAAGAGAAATGTCTAGACCAGGCCGCCCCAGAGCCATACCATCTAGTACCCTACCCCAGGATGGAGTATTTATGACTGCTCGATAGCTTCTTGATTTAGTGACGAATGCTCAAGCAGCTGGAGCTAACCCGGAACCTACTCACCCAAAGTCGGGATTTGCACGCTTGTGCAGCGATTACACTAATTTGGGTGGGAGCCATTCAAAGGTTCCGAAACTGTTATTGAAGTACAGGCTTGGCTAAGGTCATGCGATCGAATCTTTTCTCGCATGAATCTTATTGACCTTCACCGAGTTCAGGTGGCCTCTAGTATGCTTCGAGAAAGAGCATTGGACTGGTACGAGCTTCTTATTTCTGAGATTAATGAAGCGGATCTCACCTGGGGGCAATTCCGAGAATGCTTCGAGTTGAAATTTGTACCAGAAGCAGAGAAAGTGACATTGGCTCGACGATTTATAGACCTTGTTCATGGTGAGTCCTCCATGACTGATTACGTCGCCTCCTTCGAGTCGCTTTCCAAATATGGGGTTGAATACATCAACACCCCTTTAAAGAAGAACCAGAGGTTCGTCTATGGCTTAAACAAAAATATCAAGAAGCCATTACTTCTAAAATTAGAAGTTTCTTTCGACCAACTCGTTGATATCGCTCTTCGTCTTGAAGAGGCGGATAGGGAGAATGATGTTGAAGTGGTGGGTTCCAAACCAAGCTTCAACAACAACAAGAAGAGGCCAAACAAATTCAAAGGCCCCTATCCTAATAAGAAAGGGAAGCAAGCAACCTCCGTGGCAAAGACTTCTTCCTTTGGTCGTGGGGAATGCTATAATTGTGGTTCGAAGGACCATTACACGAACAAGTGTCCAAAGTCTCTCTCTTGTCGCTACTGCAAAGGTCCCGGTCATGTTATATCCTCATGCCCCAAGCTTCAGGGCAGGAAAGAGGGAAAGCTTAATGTTGCTCAAGCCCCTGGCAACACATCTCGTGGCCAAGGTATTTCTCATTCTATTTTGGATGGAATTATTTTATTTCGTGATCATCCTATTCGAGTTCTTTTTGATACGAATGTGTCCCATTCTTTTATATCAAAAGAACTTGTTGATACTTTTTCTTTGGATGTTTTGTGTTTAATGACTTCTTTGAGAATTGCGAATCCGGTTGGTGGATCCGCGACAATCAGTTTATTGTGTAAAGATGTCGAGATTATTTTGTGTGATTTTTCTTTCCGAGCCGATTTGCATGTCATGCGTTATTTAGGCTTTGGAATGATTTTGGGAATGGATTGGCTTAACCGTTATGAAGCTCATATCCTATGTCCTGAGCGGACTATTCATCTTCGACATCCTCAATCTGTTAAGCAGATTTCTATTAATCTTAAAGATTCAGATTCCAGCTTGGTTGCATCTTTATATTCTTTAAATCCTCGTGATGACGATGATGATGATGAGGGTGATATTATTTCTCTTATTCACGTCGTTTGTGAATTTTTCGACATATTCGAGCCCGTTTTAGGATTACCACCTAAGCGAGTAATTGAGTTCAGAATTAATCTTATTCCTGGAGCTTAACCGATTACTCATCCTCCTTATCGCATGTCCAATAAGGAGAACGAAGAGATGCGCAAACAACTATCCGAGTTGGAGACGAAGCAATTTATTCGCTCTAGTTCCTCGCCTTGGGGAGCTTCGGCTATTTTCGTGAAGAAATCCGACGGTACGCTTAGGCTTTGCATTGACTATCGCAAGCTTAACGATCTTACTATTAAAAATAAATATCCTCTACCTCGGATTGATGATCTATTCGATCAGCTTAGTGGTGCTAGAGTCTTTTCACAATTGGACTTGGCTACCGATTTTCATCAGCTTCGTATGGCAGAAGATAACATTCCATTGACCTCGTTCCGTACTCGTTATGGATCTTATGAATGGCTTGTCATGCCATTTGGTTTGACGAATGCTCCGGTGTATTTCGTTGACCTTATGAATCGGGTTTTCAAAGATTTTCTCGACCAATTTGTTCTCATCTTTATCGATGATATTCTTGTGTATTCTAAAACCGAGGAGGAGCATGAAAAACATCTTCGGATTGTGTTGGAAACTCTTAGGAGTAATCAATTAAAGGCAAAATTTTCCAAATGCCACTTTTGGCAATCTCGTGTGATGTTTCTCGGTCATATTATTTCCGAATCCGGAATTTCCGTGGATCCTTCAAAGATTGAAGCGATTCAAGATTGGAAGAGACCGGAGAGTGTGACAGAGATTCGTAGTTTTCTCGGATTGGCGGGCTATTACCGTCGTTTTATCAAAGACTTTTCTAAGATTGCCGTGCCTCTCACTAGCTTGACGAAGAAAGGTGTTAAATACATTTGGTCGGACAAATGTGAAGCTTCTTTTCAGAAATTAAAAGAACTTCTTTCTGATGCTCCTATTCTCGTTATTCCCGAGGGGAATCAAGATTTCGTTGTTTCTACCGATGCTAGTCGCGTTGGTTTGGGTGCCGTTCTTATGCAAAGAGAACGTGTTATTGCTTATGCTTCTAGGCAATTGAAGCCTGCTGAGACTAGATATGCCACTCATGATTTAGAGCTCGCGGCTATTGTTTTCGCCCTTCGTATTTGGCGTCATTATCTTTTAGGAGAGAAATTTGTTCTTTATACCGATCATAAGTCCTTGAAGTATTTATTCTCCCAAAAGGAACTTAATTTGCGTCAACAGCGTTGGCTCGAATTTCTTGCACCATATGATCTTGATATCCTTTATACTCCCGGAAAGGGAAATCGCGTTGCTGATGCACTTAGTCGAAAGCAACAAGCGATTGTTTCTATGATGATATCCGAATGGAACGATCTCGAGCTTTTATCCACTTGTGAAATTCGAGACCGTGTTACCGATTTATGTTCATCTCTTATTTTATGTAGCCTTGAGGCTCATCCTTCTCTTTTAGACCGCATTCTTGAAGCTCAAGGGTTGGATCCTGAATTGGCTCTTCTTGGCCAAAATATTAAAGATAAAATTGATATTGAAGGTTTGAAAGACTTTGATATCGATTCTGGTGGCGGCATTCGGAGATTTGGTAGACTTATCGTGCCAAATATCAGTGATCTTCGTAAAGATGTTTTAGAAGATTCTCATCGTTCTAAATTTACCATTCATCCCGGAAGTAGTAAAATGTACGCAGATATGAAGCGACTATATTATTGGGAGGGAATGAAACTTGACATCGCTAACTTCGTTAAGCGTTGCATGACTTGCCAACTCGTTAAGGCCGAACATCAAAGGCCCGGTGGGTTATTGCAACCTTTAGAAATTGCAATTTGAAAGTGGGACCAGATTTCCATGGATTTTATAGATGGCCTTCCCCGTTCTCGATCGGGTCATGATAGCTTATGGGTGATTGTTGATAGACTTACTAAATCCGCCCATTTTATTCCCGTTCGGTCTAACCGAACCGTTCCTCTTTTGGCCAAACTCTTTGTTAAAGAGATTGTTAAATTGCATGGAGTTCGTACTTCTATTGTTAGTGATCGTGATCCATTGTTTACTAGTGGGTTTTGGAAGAGTCTTCAAAAAGCTTTGGGAATGAAGCTCAATTTTAGCACCGCTTATCATCCTCAGTCCGATGGACAAACCGAGCGTGTGAATCAAACACTTGAAGATCTTCTTCGTGCTTGTGTGCTTGATTTTGGGGGAAGTTGGGAAGATCATATTTCCCTTGTTGAATTCTCCTATAATAATAGCTTCCAATCTAGTATTGGTATGACACCTTTTGAGGCACTCTACGGAAGGCCATGTCGATCTCCTTCTTGTTGGCTTGAGACCGGTGAGAGGCTGGTTTTAAGTCCCGATTTTATTCGTGATTCCACAGAAAAGATTGATCCTATTTGTCATAGGATGAAAGAAGCCCAGAGTAGACAAAGATCCTATGTCGATAACCGGAGAAGGAAATTAGAATTTTCTGTTGGAGACTCTGTTTTTATTCGTGTTTCACTAATGAAAGGTGTCGTACGTTTCAGTCGATCGGGAAAATTGGCGCCTCGATATATTGGGCCATTTCCTATCACTGAACGTATTGGTTCCATGGCTTATCGCCTTTTATTACCGGCTCAATTTTCTACTATCCATGACATGTTTCACGTTTCTCAACTTCGGAAATGTCTTCGAGATTCCGATTCTATTCTTGAGCCCGATGTTGTGGAAGAGATTGAAGTTTCGCCTAATTTAACTTATGAGCAACATCATATTCGTATCATTGCTTCGGAGGTCAAACGACTTCGAAATAAAGATGTTCCGCTTGTTAAAGTTCAATGGTCTTCAAATCCTAAAGATTGTTCTTGGGAGTCTAGAGAGTACATCGAGCGAACACATCCGGACTTACTTTCTCGTGCTCTTTGAGGTGAACTTCTTATTTCAAATTTCTTTTGTGTTGAATATGCTTTTATGGTTGTTACTACATATCTTCTTCTTAAATATTGCGAGGACGCAATTTCTTTAAGGAGGGGAGTCTGTAACAACCCGCATATTTATCGATTTTATATTTAAATATTTTATTTAAATATTTTATCGTTAGTCGGATTTTAGTCCGAAAAGCTACTTTTTGCAAACAGCCGAATTAGGACTCGGGACCACTCCCATTGAGTTTAAAATGCCGTTTGCGACCTTTTTGAGTATAAGCTTCGATATGTTTGGAGAAAGTTGAATTTTGCTACTTTTTACTTAGGGCTTTGGTTTGGGCTGAGCCACTTATGTATTCAGTCCCAACCCCTTCTCCTCTTATCTCTCCATTCCTCATATACTCAAGCTTTTATATTAATGGAGAGTGGAAGAGGAAATTAAAACTCCAAGCCCTAGTTTTCTTTTGCAAATCAAGTTCTAGCTCCAAACTAATAGAAGAACCCATTGGTAAGATTCTCTTCTTCTCCAACTCATTCTCTTATCATTTCAGAAATTCCTAAACCTAACTTTGGGAATGTTCTTCTTTTAAAGCTTAGAATCAAGCTTCTTGAGTTGAATTTGAAGAGAGGTTGATTCTCCATTTGCTTTCAAGCTTCTTCTTGTTTGATTTTGTAAAAAGGTGAGATTTTTATCTCACATCTTTGTCTATAATTATCTTCGATTGTTAGGTACGAATTCCTAACACTTATTCGTGAGCAATTGATTTTGGTTTGGATTGATTTCGTGTATATTCCAAATTTTGGTGTTTTGGTCTAATTTATGAAAATCCTATTATGGATATTTGGACATTGATATTTGAGGCGTATCGAAGAGCCGTTTAGGCTGGGTTGTCGTTCGACGTAATTCCTTAGTCATCGCCATTTTCTCGTTCGATCGTTTTCGATATTCGTTTGGCCATTTTTGGCCTAGGTTCAGGGAATGCCCTGAACCCTTCATTTAGACGTCTGAAACGTAATATTCAGACGTCTGAATATTGTTCTGGGAAGATTTCTATTCCCAGATTCAGACGTCTGAATATATGGCTTCAGACGTCTGAATTGGTTCATTTGGAACCAGAAAGGAAATAGGCTAAAAAGTGTCTATTTCAGACGTCTGAAACACTTGATTCAGACGTCTGAATTGTGTTCTGGAAATCTTTATATTTCCAGATTCAGACGTCTGAACCACTTGTTTCAGATGTCTGAAACTGCAGTGTTTTGCCTATTTGCCTATTCGCTTGAGAATTCCAATTTAAATCGATTCGTGATGATCCTATTTGTTGTTATCATTTATTATGCCTTTGATGACTCCTATTTAGGGATTTTTGAATATCCATTTCGATGGATTCTTTATCGGTTTCTTTGGATTTTATTCGCGTCTTCGAATGTGAATTTTAGTGATTGATTGTTCTTACAATCTTCTTTGTGATTTGTCACTTTAAAAATATAAAGGTTTTCTATACTAGTAGTAAATATTAAAACTCTTTCTTCAAATGATTTCAACACTATTTATTACAAAGATCGTTTTCTCAAACCGATTTCTAATCTATTAATATATACAAACCTTTACCTCACTCGTATGAGAAATCCAATTAAACGACTTAGTAAAACAAGTGGTATGAAACGCTTGCGTTCACTTTGTTGGTTAATTCTTGGACTTGTTCGATTGAAACTCTTGTGACAATTTTCTAGTGGAGATCTATAATTTGTTCGTAAATATTTAAGTTAAGCTAGTGGTTATGGGACATGATGCTAAGCTCATATATTTACTAGCTTACTGTAATCGGCACTTCTTGTTGATCATGACGATCATCTTTGTGATTTAGACTAGCAATGTGCGATGTCTCTTTGTCTACGAGGGAGACTAAACCCCGTTTTGTGGAGTTTCGACTCAATTTGGTGGGGTAGCAACCCATGGTCTTCGGGCCGTTTGTGGAGCTTCGGCTCAATTTGTGATGGTTAGCAACCATGGAATTAGCATTCCGTTTGTGATACACGTGTTGGTGAGCTTTATGCTCCCGTTTGTGATAGGCCTTCCCCCTTTTTGTGATTTCTGGATTTCTTGAGATGATTTCTAGAATTTGTGCTTCACCAATTTTTCGTGATTTCCATTGATAAGTTTTATCAATATTTGTGCATTGGTGAATTTGTGTGTCACTGACTTTTGGGATTGGGATTGATATAATTGTCAATATTTATGGTTTGGTGAACGAAATGAGGAGTATGACATTTCTTTGATTCTTGTGTAGATTTGGTGATATTGATTAATCTCTTGTTGATTTTCAATTACTTATATATATCACAGCTTGGCATTGTGATTATTATGTGTTTAGTCATATCTCTTATTCTATATCGTTTCATCTGATATTTATAGTTAGACTGATCCATTTATTATTTTCTTATTAAATAATACTCGGGTCAGACCGAGATGTTACAGGTGCTTCTGCTTGACTTCTCTTCAGGGATCCATTACTCTGACCTTTTGCTTACTACTTAGATTAGTAGTTTTTGTTGTATACTCTTGAGATATTGACTCATTGATGTATTCTTTTGTATAGCACATGTAGCTATTATTTTGTGTTATTGTGGATCTTTCTGACCACTACTCTGATGTACACTTTTATGTGTAATATTCATATCTTATTCCGCCTTTGTGATATGAATTATCTGTGACTGATTTGTGTTATGTTTATTTCTATACTTGTTTCCGAAGACATTATAGCCATTGTGTAGTAGCTTTGAGTTTGTGTCGGTATGTCGGATTTCCTCTTGAAATAAAATGCATGTTATACTATCTGACATATCGGTGCTCGCGCATAGCAATTACACAGATGGTCGCTCCTCAACAGCCTTATTCTCCGTGCTAGTTGACAGCATTACTCCGTGGTGTTCTTGGCTAGCGTGGGTATAGAGGTGGGGCGTCACAAAATTCATAGGTCATTTCATTCAATTTTAATGGTTTACAACGCAATTGATTACATTCGTTTCATTTTTAAGAAAAACAAACTCATATTCATATCAATTGATTCAAAAATCAATTATATTTGCTTCCACTAATTCATAGAATTTAATTAAATCTCGTTTACGTTAAACGACAATTATTTCTACGCAATTTGATAATATCTATGTGAATAAATAATTAATTAAGTTTTATAACCAATAAAAATTGATTCCAACTCAATTTTATTTAATTCAATTCCATTTTAATTTATTCACAATCATTTTATTTAGTTCGACACATTCCATGCTTGTGTACTACTAACCATTCCCAAATTAATTTAAACCGAGCTTTTATTTAATGGCTTTTACCCTTATTCAAGGCCAAGCTTCCATAATTTTAAACTTACATAATTTTATTTTAATTTATTCCAACATCAACTTAAGTTTACTTCCATTCAATTTGGTTCTCATCGAATCAAATTCCATTTAATTCAGTTAGCCCATCTATTTCATTTTATGCAAATTCGGCGATATTTGCTTAATAGAGTGTCTATTTTAGATTATAAATACTTCAAATTAATTTCAACTCATCCTGTATTTAATTCCGTTTCATTTCTAATTTATTCTCCAACCATACATATGCATTTCATTTCATCTCCGCATTGGTTTCATTTAAAAACTATTTCAAGGGCTTGACAACATTCAATGCTTACACTAATACTCATTTCCCAAAAATAAATCTAACCCAAATTTTTTATAATATTTCACTTTTGCTCGAAGCCAAACTCTTATTAATTTTAAACTTAAGTTAATTTACTTTCTTCTAATTATTTCGACCTCATAACTTAAGTTCATCCCGATAACCCAACTCCAATTAAAACTTTAATTTAATTTCTATTCAAGCAGACTTCCTTCATTTATTATTTAATTCCATTAACCCATTTTAAATTTTTGAATTTACTTACTTAATCCATTTTCAAATTTATTTTATTTACACAAAACCATTGTCAATTTATTTCTACTCACTTGGTTTTGTTTGAAACTCAAACCATTTCTATTATTATCACTTTCATTTCATTCAACAACACATCCATTATATCTAAGTTACTTGCACATTGCGTTAAATATTACTTATAACTCACTTGAATTTTATTTATAATTCAAACCATCGCATTTTTTTCAATCCAACCCTATTTTATTTTTACAACATCTCTTCTAATTTATTTCATTATTAAATCCAAGTCGAGTTCTATTTACAATTTGAATTCATTTCCAAACTCCATTATTAATTTACAATCCATTTATTTACCAAAGTTAAATTTTATTAACATATTCAATCAAACAATTATTTAACCAATTAGCTTATTTTCAACTTCTAAATCAATATTCGATTTTAATGACAAAGAATCACTTCTTAAATTTCCCGAGTTTCAAATTTTATTTTATAATTCCAGTTTGGGTTTCCTTATTTTCCAAAATTCCAATATCTTTATTTAAAAATTTTAAAAATGATTTTAAATTCATATCATACTATTAAAATAACTCTTTATAAAAAATACTTTTTATAACTCGATGTCTCTACCAGTCCATCCTTGTTCTCATAGAAATTCAGTCATACGTTGATCAAGCGTAGAATTGAAAATCTATAAGTACTTAGCAGACTCATTCTCAACATCCAGTGAAAATAATTTTGAAAATAATTTTATTGAAATTATAGAAATCAGTTTTTGAAAATATACAGGAAATATCTTTGGTGAGAATGCTCTGGAAATCATCACCCCCATCCATGGTCGCAGTCACACCCCATGGTTACGTTGCCGTCACAGCAAAAGTCCTTGCAACTGCAGGCTCTCCGCGGCCTCTCGATTACGCCATGGAACCCACACAACAGATCACAGTTACATCCAGGATAGCAAAAGTCCATGTAACTGTAGGCTCTCAGCGGCCTCTGGTTTTGCTATCGAAATGAAACCTCTCCACTCCTACATAGGTCGCAGTCTGCCGATATAAAATCAAACGCAGACATGTTGGCTCTCAGCGGCACACACGACTTTCGCTCTGTTATACCATAGGTCGCAGTCTACCGATATAAAATCAAACGCAGACTGTTGGCTCTCAGCGGCACACACGACTTCCGCTATGGTATACACTACTCATAATCCCCAGGAACTAGTTTTGCCCGGACTCCTCACAGGATCAACTTTAGAAACCCCCTTGGGGCTCAAGGCAGCACCACCCGGTGGCACTCCTGAGAAGTTCATTTCAAGGGAGCGCCTTTTTTCCCCAGAGCCATCATCAAAACATTTTATACTATACATATAGTATCTTTAAATCATACACCTAGTATGATCTCATACAAGGCTCCTTTACACAAAATCAATTTATCCCAAAATCGAAAATTTTCAAACTAGGCTTTCCAAATTCAATATTGATTTTCCCCAAAATCAAAAGCCTTTCCAAATCCAAAGGTTCTCCAAACCTTTTCCAAAAATCCTCATAAGATCCTTTATATATATAGATATATATAATTTTTAAAACTTTGGATCACTTTGAACTCGTATAAAATTCCTTTTATACTTCAAACACTTCCAAAATCCTTTTTCTTCCAACAATAGATTCAACAAGGGAAGAATATATAACAAAGATATAACTTTGTTCACCCAAATTCAAATATTCAAATTTGATTACTCTTTCCAATATCAATTTCCTTTCTATTCACATTCACTTAAATTTTCATTCACTTATTCACATTTACCTTAATCCCCATTTGGATTATTACCTCAAGTCTTATCCCAGTTGGGTATTTAATCAATAACAGTTTGAACTCCGACCAGTTTATTTTTAGAAAATAGCTTGAAAATTTCAAAAATAGATAAGTAGTTGAAAAATAATTATTAGTTTGCAAAATAGCTGTAAAATAGTTAAATAGTTTCAAAAAATTTAGATAATTGCAAAATAGTTGTAAAATAGTAATTTATTTGTAAAATAGTTGAAAAAGAGTAATTAGTTTATAAAACAGTGGAAAAACAGTTAAATAGCTCCAAAAATAATTGTAAAACAAGTATAAAATAATTTGATTATAAGAAGAAAGGTTGTATATACTAAATAGCTTGGAAAATAAGTTTATATCAAAACAATTTATATTGAAAATAGCCAAGAGTCAACTGTTCCCTTCCCCAACAATTCAATTTAAATCTCCACTCCCAATTAAATTGACCCCAACTCCAAATTAAACATCTTCAATTTCCATTGAGATTGATTTAATCTCAATTCAAATTGAATTGATTCTCAATTTCCTTCCAACTTCAAATCAAATTCCGTTTGATCTTTAAACTTGTACAACTTTAATTACAATTTCAATTTTACAATTTCTATTTATAATCAATTACATTCACATTTTGCTTTTAACTCGGAATTATACATTTTATTTACCCAATATATTTTTATTATTCCATAAACATTTTAATCAAGATTCCGGAGTTTAAACAAATTTCCAAAATTTCAATATCACCTTAGACTTCAGCTATATCCAAAATTCTATAACAAATTCAATTACCCCTTTAAATTTCAAAACCAAACCCAGTTCACAAACAATTCCAATTTAAAACAATTTGGTAGCAATTCTCTTCTAGAAACTCGAAAATAAACATCGATAATGCTGCAGTCATCACCGACGTTATTTTCCAGTGACCAAAAGAGTTCAATGCTTTTATCTCTTTAAAAACATTTCCAAATATTTTTAATTTCAAATCTCCCATATTTCAAATTCAACACAATTTTTTTTTGAAATAATACTATATTTTTTTCCAAAACCTTTGGAAACCACTTCCGAATCCAAAGGAATTTTAAATTTTCCCAAAAATTCCAAATTCCCAATCCATCCAATTCATATTTAAACATTACTCTGGATATAACGACCCGCTATTTTCAACTATTCGCATCCGCACATGTCGGACTTGAATAATTCAAAATATCGAATTGTTAATTTAAATTTGGCAAAACTCAGATATACAGAAAATAAATAATCACAGAATTATAGACACAGAGTAATAATATGCAGCGGAAGTAAAAGAGATAGTAGTTCATGAAGCTACTATATAAATATATAAGATACATCAGAGTTTACAACAGAAGAGAAATACGATACATCAAATACAAATCAGAATACATCACTGGAATCATCGAATACTGAAAGCAGAATAGATGGCTGGATCTTCAAGCAAAGCTCCAACTCCAAAGATGAGTCTCGAATACTGGTACACTCAGTCTGACCCGAGCGTAAAGAAAAACACAAAACACTCGAGTTAGGATTAATATTCTCATATCAATAAATCCAACTCAAGTGAAATAGCAATCGAAATACAAGTAACTCAAAGAATGTTGGAATCACCATCCTCTAAGGATCCGCTAAACTATCTACTATGTAGTAGTGTACGCTAAATAGATAATGTCTATCAGTAATATAAAGTATCAAAATAGTGTTAAGGCGTTACCATTATCCCCCTTAACACATTTTGTAAGCATCATAGTCTATACAGCACTGTAAACTCCACCGTAAACTAGTGGGATATCAGGGAGTACTCCATAGGTATAACACAAAACAAATTCGTAGTGGTCGCGTATATAGGGATACAAGTATGACAAGGCACATGAGGCAATACCCAAGGTAGTGAAACTACCGTTCGCTTGATCCGGACTGGTGAGAACGCATCGCCGCAGCGATCGCAACACCGCGAAACAACACTCCTGAAAAGTACGAGGGTGCAACAATCAATCACAAGTAACGAATAGTAGTTACGAAGAAGTGTGTTCGCTCGAGGTGGCTAACCCCATTTGGCCCGGCACGGCTCCTGATTTTAGTCATTTCCAATTTGACACAAGTGTCAAGGCTATCCATTATCGTTCTCTTTCTTCAGTCATCACGTACATCATTCCAACCACTTCGTTCTGGATCATCACCCCACGTATAGTTATTAAAGTGGATTTCGGTTTAGATAGAGAGTATATCCATAACCGATTCCGGTTTCTTTAATAACTTTCGTAATTATTACACCGATTGGCCGTTTAGTGAATTTCAAACCAAATCAAATTCAATTTCAATTCGTAAATCAACATTTCGTTTGTCTTTCTAAATCAATTTCCCAAGTTTACGTTTCAAAACTTCCAAATTACCATTCAAATCTTACAATTCGATTTCAACTTTCATTTAAACAATTCAAATATTGATTCAAGTTCATATATAAATTTCATTCCGAAATCATTTAAAATGGTTTAATTTTTATTCAAAACAATTTAAATTCATTTATCGATTTCATTCCATATTCATTAAGTAAATTTGTCATTCAAAACAACTTCTATTTAAATTCCAATTCATTTAAATCAATTACTTACGTTCAACTTCATTATATCAAAACATCAAATTGAAATAAATTAAATTCGTCAAATCAATTCTTTAAATTACCAGTCTTACGTTAATTTCAATAAATCCCATTCATTTCAATAAATTACATTTTATTTCTTGTTAAAGAAATTCAATTTTCACTTATTTATTGACTTCGTTACAAATTTCAAACTCAATTAATAAAGAACTAAATTTCACATAATCGAGAAGTTTCGATTTCACTTATTAACTTACTTAAATAATTTTCCAAAACTTACTTAAGAAAGAAACCCAATTTCATTCATTAACGAAGTTCAAATTCACTTATTCAAAAGTTCAATTTCTCTTATCAAAGAATTCAATTTTATTCAATTATCAAATAATTCAATCTTATTCAATTATTAAATAATTTCAAACTTAATTATTAATAATTTCAAAACTTAATAATTTCAAACTTAATATTTCAAAACTTAATAATTTCAACTTAATTATAAATCCAAACTTAATTGTTAAATCATTTCAAACTTAATTCAATGAATAATTCCAAATTTAATTATTAAATAATTCATTTCAAACAACGTTTTTTCATCAGTTATTACATTAATATTTTGTTTCAGATTCCAATATTAACATTTTCCTTTCATCAAAATTTACGTTCCAATTTAATTTCAAAACCTTATTATTCAAATAAAATCTTTAATTTATTTCAAATAAAATTATTGACCAATCGGGTTTATTTAATTCTCTATCCTAAGTCAAGTTCATTTTGTGTATTTATCATTTCAACCCGATTCCAATTCCAATTCAAAAAATCAAAACATAACAAAGGGAACTTGCAGTGTGATAACTGGGATGGTGTTAAAGTAAATAAACAAGCAATAACAACAATCAAACACAATCCAATAATCAATTCAAATAATCCCGAAATAATCGTATTAATTCACATTGTTGTTTGTGCGAATTAATATAATTATTTCTAGAATCTACACTATCATTTCATGTAGATCAAAGATTACTACATTATGGTTTTTCACTTGTCGTTCAATTTCAATTCTACAACAATTTATCCAATATACGTTCAAGGTTCAAAGTGTAATTTATCAAATTCCACATGTCGATTAACTTAACAATTAAAAGGGGTCAGATTATTCAAATTAACTAATCAAATTCAACACATATGTCGATTCACATTTTTAAACTATCCTACGTCAAATTCAATTGCATAATATTTATCACTTTATACATTAAAATTTAACATCCAATATAAACAACAAACAATCAATCAATTATCAACCAAACTGTATTATCATCGCATAAATAATTACCATATAATGGTGTCAGATGTCATAGGTGAACAGATACAGGTAATAGCATATATAACAGTGTAAATAACTAACAGCAGCATATTTCAATTGTCGTTTCAATTGAAATCAAATTTAATAAATAAAAGAATATTAATCGTGAGTGATTGCTCACCTTTCGAGGCTAAGATAGATGAACGAGAAGATGACACTGATACGCACACTGATACGGATACTGAATTTGAATTGCGAATCCAAGCAAACAAAATCGGCTCAAATTTGACGAACAAGCTGATAGATATAAAAAAATAGATGAAATTTAATCAAAACTACATCGAAGCAGATAAAATTGGAACAAAAGTATATTATATTATTATTTTCTTAAAACCGATATTAAATTTAAATTACATATAATATTTCAAATCATAATGCATATCAAAATCACATTATATATATCTATAGGCTGCACCTAAAATTACATATCTTTTTTTTTATATTTACAATAATTCGCATAAAACAATGTAGCTTACTTTAAAAACCTTTTATTAAAAATCGACATAATAAACTAATACATATACCGAAAATTTAGTACTGTTATATGTAAGTTTGGACACATCATTTGAAAACTGCAGCAACACTTGTATTATATACTAAATTATCACTTAATAAACATAGATTTATAAATATATACATATGTTATACATGTATGTATACTTACACAACAAAGAGAAAATTTAAAATATATGTATAACTACTGATTATAAATATCATACGAAACCATATGTATATTAACCTATATATGCAGACTTAACAAAATCTTACATACATCTGATTTTGAAAACAATGAATTACTATGCATATAACATATATGCGTACAACATATATTCCAAACTGCATAACTGTATAACAACAAATGATACTATGACTTTTATAACATCAACATATTATATCCAACTTATAGTTTAATATAAACAAATATCTTATAATTTATATATATACGAAACAGATCATATGCAAAATGTACTAATATATATTATATATAAAACACTTTAAATCTAATATATATAAATAGAACTTGATATTCTCATCTCTGCCATGCCCTTAAATCATTTTTTTTATATAACAAAATAATGTAAACTACTATATAACTTAACAAAATGCAGAACGTATGTAAACACATAACGTATTAGTCATATAAAATATGGTATTGACAGATTTCAAGATCTATATAATAAAATATTACATAATTCACTCCTGGTAGCATACGTAAACTAACCCACCAGATCCTATACTCTAACATGTATATAGCTATCAAAACTAATACATACATACAACAATACATAGATAACGAAATAGCATCTTTGCAAAAATATAAATTTGGAAAAAAACATATGCATAAATATAAACTTACTTAAATAAATAATTTCAAGAGAGATGTGGCTGCTCACCTATATGTAAATGATATATATCAACAGGCTAAGCTGCTTTTGCTGAAATTGGCGAAGAAGAAGCAAGGTTGGAAAGAGCACATACATGCAACAACATATATATTTGCATCCATATATATACGAGCATCAGCAGGAGGTTGCAAGGAGATGGGCTGAGATGCTTGGCCATGACAGTGGCTCGGCCAGGAGCTAAGCGGAGGGAAAGGGTCTAGTCGCTGTGTGGGGAAGATGGAGGCGTGCCGTGCTTCGGTTGCAGGCGTTGTGAAGTGCTCCGGTTTTTTGCAGAAGAAAAGGCAGTGGGATTTGGTCGAAGCAGTGAAATGGTGGGGAAGAGTATGGACGAAGGCGGCTGTCGGTGGCGGAGTAGGAAGTGTCGCGCAAAGTTGAGCACGAAGTGAGCGTCGGTTGGCCAAGGGTTGTTGCGGGGTGATGGTGAAGTTCTGGCTTGAGGAGTTTGATGTGCTTAAAGAGGAGGCAAGTGATAAAAAGATACAGGAGTGTTTCATTTACATTTTCTTTTCATAATAGACAGAACAAATTAGAAGGAAAGAGAAGACAGAAGGAAGAAGAAAGTACGGGGGAGGTCACGCCACAGTTGCCAAAATAAATTCATAAAGTTTGTTCTAATAAACAGAAATGTGAACAGACTTGAATAAATACGTTACACATGCTCTTTTTCTTTTCTCAACCAAAAGCATTAACACGAACGGCACGGCACACGAACTAGAATAAATGACTGATAGTGGGAATAGTGGCAGTCATTCCCCTGAATACCGGAGATATAAATGCATAGTGGCTATTTAAATAAATTTTATGGTGGATGATGGAAGGACAAGGAAACCGAAAGGGTTTTAAAACGGTACCGGTACGGTGGACCGTTCTACCGATTTCGTCGCGTTTTAGACGTCAAAATAAACAATCGAAAATAGTACGGAGATCAGCACGACGAGACGATCAAAATGGTATACAGATATCAGTGGTATTATTTAATTATAAAAAATCGAAATTTTCAACTAGCGGAAAATGCATAAAAATCGCAGAAAAATAAGATCGACGGAGCCAAAGATGTCCGAATTTGAAAAAACGACAAACTGACAACTTCCTCAAAAGATGTTTTAAAATTTTTCTATGTAAAAATATTTTGGTTTTGAAAACGTTTTATTTTCATCGCTTTTTAACTAATTAAATTGAAGTAAATTTACGCGCGAAATAAACTTTCATATTTTTGGACGAAAATTTACCAGTTGCTATGTTTAACTAGACGCATTACAAATATAAAATTTATATTTCAAAATTTTATCGTTAAAATTTCACAAAATTTAAATAAAATACGTACTAAAACCGGTTAAAATTTACGGGTCGTTACATTCTCCCCCACTCAAAACTTTTCGTCCCCGAAAAGGAAGGAAGTAGGAGAATAGAAACAACCAAAAGAAAATAAGCTTGAATTACATTATAAACAATTAATTTAAACCATATAAATTTCAATTTTAAATTATTTATATTCAACAATTGATTTTAAACTCAAGGAATTTCATTGACTTGGTTTATTTTCAATTTATCATTGTTTGTTACAAAATTTATTTCAAACAACCATTTTTCTTTTATTAATCCATTTATTATTCGACTAACTTATTATTTTATCTCTATTAATCATTTTATAATTAGACTTTAAGTGTATAACATTTTTATACGCACTCACATTTTATTTATAAAGACAATTTATATTGTATATTATCCAATTTTCTTAAATTAACAATTTCAAAGATCATAAATTTGAATAGTCATTATAATCATATTTTTCTCGACAAATTTAATTCTTCTTTATTCTAAATTATTTAAATTATTCTACTTAATATATCCTATCACATATATATTAAGTATATTTACATTTATTATAACTACTCAAATTTATTTAAAATTCCTTTGATATCATTTATATCGTATAATGTTCAATTACATAGTTAACTTTTGAAAATTTAGGTAAGTTATATATAATGCAATTGAGTATTATCCAAATAATATTTTACAATTCTCTTATTTCAAGTTAAGTATTTAGTCAAAACTTTTAGCTTCATTGAAAATCATCCTTAAATCAACATTTTAAGAATTAATTTTCGATTAACTTCAAACCATTTTAGAGATAATTATGTATATACTATATATATCAAATCAAATCAAATTTAAAATTATATACCTATATATATAAATCAAATCATACTTAAGAAATTTAAATCGATTTAATTTCCAAAACAAAACTGTAGCATAGCTATGAATTCATCTCTCCACTTCGAAACTCGAAAATGAATGTAGATGATGCGGCCGTCATCACGAAATTATTTTCCAGCGACAAAATAGAAGAGCCCTAATTTAATCATTTAAAGTTTCCTTGTAATGATTTCTATTTGAAAATATTTCAAATACTATACGCTTTAACTTTAAAATCAAAGTTTGAAATCACCGAAAATCAAATTTTCTAATTCCTGATTTACATTCATTTCAAATTCCAAATCAAATTATACCCAAGTTTATAAATTTATTTATTTATATGGCCAAAGTCAATGGTTTATAAACTATGAATGAAAACTAAATATTATCACTCGTATAACAATTCACTAACAATTTAATTTCAGACAAAAATTTATACTTGTATAATCATATAAAATTATTTATTTACTAAATTTGAAAACAATATTGTGTCGGTTGGCTCTGTTAAAGTGTTTTGAAAATCCTATCGATAGCGTTGATCAGACGAATCGATCGGAAATCCAAATCAACATCAACAACTCAAACAACACAATATATAAAAACATTTTTAACATTAATTTACAAATACACTTCTCGCTTGACGATACAAGAAGGGATTCCAAAGCAGTATAGAAATTCAAATTTGATGGTAATCAAATCAAGAGAATTTTGATTCGATAATAAGTTCGAACAGAAGATAAGATAATTCAATTAACATAATTGGGAGATGGACAACCTTTTTAATTCACAGGCAACCTTAACCGGGTCGTCCGTAACTTCAAGAGTAAGATCGATGCTGAATTCTGAGGTAAATCAACATTCAATCTCAAGAGATAGAATTCAGGTATAGCACGAAATAGATAGCATCGTAAACCGAGGATACAGAAATCTCTGGTAAATCGATGTCTATTGTAAAGAAGTTTCACCCCTTTTATGAATCAATTCGAGATTGGCGAGATCGCCGTCTCATTATAAGATCATTCGAAATGGAGTTTATGGGATACTCCAGAATTTAGACGAATACGAATAGTGAGGGACAAGAATGAATTTCGAAACCGAGGGGACGTTCCAAAATTCAAAGGAATTGAGTCAAAAGGAGGTGATTGAAACTCGAGTGGGAGTGATTCTGTAAATACATTTTACCCTATATGCTGAGTTTTGTCTAGAGCTACCAAAAGCTCTGATACCAACTATAACGACCCGCTATTTTCAACTATTCGCATCCGCACATGTCGGACTTGAATAATTCAAAATATCGAATTGTTAATTTAAATTTGGCAAAACTCAGATATACAGTAAATAAATAATCACAGAATTACAGACATAGAGTAATAATATGCAGCGGAAGTAAAAGAGATAGTAGTTCATGAAGCTACTATATAAATATATAAGATACATCAAAGTTTACAACAGAAGAGAAATACGATACATCAAATACAAATCAGAATACATCACTGGAATCATCGAATACTGAAAGCAGAATAGATGGCTGGATCTTCAAGCAAAGCTCCAACTCCAAAGATGAGTCTCGAATACTGGTACACTCAGTCTGACCCGAGCGTAAAGAAAAACACAAAACACTCGAGTCAGGATTAATATTCTCATATCAATAAATCCAACTCAAGTGAAATAGCAATCGAAATACAAGTAACTCAAAGAATGTTGGAATCACCATCCTCTAAGGATCCGCTAAACTATCTACTATGTAGTAGTGTACGCTAAATAGATAATGTCTATCAGTAATATAAAGTATCAAAATAGTGTTAAGGCGTTACCATTATCCCCCTTAACACATTTTATAAGCATCATAGTCTATACAGCACTGTAAACTCCACCGTAAACTAGTGGGATATCAGGGAGTACTCCATAGGTATAACACAAAACAAATTCGTAGTGGTCGCGTATATAGGGATACAAGTATGACAAGGCACATGAGGCAATACCCAAGGTAGTGAAACTATCGTTCGCCTGATTCGGACTGGTGAGAACGCATCGCCGCAGCGATCGCAACACCGCGAAACAACACTCCTGAAAAGTACGAGGGTGCACCAATCAATCACAAGTAATGAATAGTAGTTACGAAGAAGTGTGTTCGCTCGAGGTGGCTAAACCCATTTGGCCCGGCACGGCTCCTGATTTTAGTCATTTCCAATTTGACACAAGTGTCAAGGCTATCCATTATCGTTCTCTTTCTTCAGTCATCACGTACATCATTCCAACCACTTCGTTCTGGATCATCACCCCGCGTATAGTTATTAAAGTGGATTTCGGTTTAGATAGAGAGTATATCCATAACCGATTCCGGTTTCTTTAATAACTTTCGTAATTATTACACCGATTGGTCGTTTAGTGAATTTCAAACCAAATCAAATTCAATTTCAATTCGTAAATCAACATTTCGTTTGTCTTTCTAAATCAATTTCCCAAGTTTACGTTTCAAAACTTCCAAATTACCATTCAAATCTTATAATTCGATTTCAACTTTCATTTAAACAATTCAAATATTGATTCAAGTTCATATATAAATTTCATTCCGAAATCATTTAAAATGGTTTAATTTTTATTCAAAACAATTTAAATTCATTTATCGATATCATTCCATATTCATTAAGTAAATTTGTCATTCAAAACAACTTCTATTTAAATTCCAATTCATTTAAATCAATTACTTACGTTCAACTTCATTATATCAAAACATCAAATTGAAATAAACTAAATTCGTCAAATCAATTCTTTAAATTACCAGTCTTACGTTAATTTCAATAAATCCCATTCATTTCAATAAATTACATTTTATTTCTTGTTAAAGAAATTCAATTTTCACTTATTTATTGACTTCGTTACAAATTTCAAACTCAATTAATAAAGAACTAAATTTCACATAATCGAGAAATTTCGATTTCACTTATTAACTTACTTAAATAATTTTCCAAAACTTACTTAAGAAAGAAACCCAATTTCATTCATTAACGAAGTTCAAATTCACTTATTCAAAAGTTCAATTTCTCTTATCAAAGAATTCAATTTTATTCAATTATCAAATAATTCAATCTTATTCAATTATTAAATAATTTCAAACTTAATTATTAATAATTTCAAAACTTAATAATTTCAAACTTAATATTAATAATTTCAAAACTTCATAATTTCAACTTAATTATAAATCCAAACTTAATTGTTAAATCATTTCAAACTTAATTCAATGAATAATTCCAAATTTAATTATTAAATAATTCATTTCAAACAACGTTCTTTCATCAGTTATTACATTAATATTTTGTTTCAGATTCCAATATTAACATTTTCCTTTCATCAAAATTTACGTTCCAATTTAATTTCAAAACCTTATTATTCAAATAAAATCTTTAATTTATTTCAAATAAAATTATTGACCAATCGGGTTTATTTAATTCTCTATCCTAGTCAGGTTCATTTTGGGTATTTATCATTTCAACCCGATTCCAATTCCAATTCAAAAAATCAAAACATAACAAAGGGAACTTGCAGTGTGATAACTGGGATGGTGTCAAAGTAAATAAACAAGCAATAACAACAATCAAACACAATCCAATAATCAATTCAAATAATCCCGAAATAATCGTATTAATTCACATTGTTGTTTGTGCGAATTAATATAATTATTTCTAGAATCTACACTATCATTTCATGTAGATTAAAGATTACTACATTACGGTTTTTCACTTGTCGTTCAATTTCAATTCTACAACAATTTATCCAATATACGTTTAAGGTTCAAAGTGTAATTTATCAAATTCCACATGTCGATTAACTTAACAATTAAAAGGGGTCAGATTATTCAAATTAACTAATCAAATTCAACACATATGTCGATTCACATTTTTAAACTATCCTACGTCAAATTCAATTGCATAATATTTATCACTTTATACATTAAAATTTAACATCCAATATAAACAACTTACAATCAATCAATTATCAACCAAACTGTATTATCATCGCATAAATAATTAACATATAATGGTGTCAGATGTCATAGGTGAACAGATACAGGTAATAGCATATATAACAGTGTAAATAACTAACAGCAGCATATTTCAATTGTCGTTTCAATTGAAATCAAATTTAATAAATAAAAGAATATTAATCGTGAGTGATTGCTCACCTTTCGAGGCTAAGATAGATGAACGAGAAGATGACACTGATACGCACACTGATACGGGTACTGAATTTGAATTGCGAATCCATGCAAACAAAATCGGCTCAAATTTGACGAACAAGCTGATAGATATAAAAAAATAGACGAAATCTAATCAAAACTACATCGAAGCAGATAAAATTGGAACAAAAGTATATTATATTATTATTTTCTTAAAACCGATATTAAATTTAAATTACATATAATATTTCAAATCATAATGCATATCAAAATCACATTATATATATCTATAGGCTGCACCTAAACTTACATATCTTTTTTTTTTATATTTACAATAATTAGCATAAAACAATGTAGCTTACTTTAAAAACCTTTTATTAAAAATCGACATAATAAACTAATACATATACCAAAAATTTAGTACTGTTATATGTAAGTTTGGACACATCATTTGAAAACTGCAGCAACACTTGTATTATATACTAAATTATCACTTAATAAACATAGATTTATAAATATATACATATGTTATACATGTATGTATACTTACATAGCAAAGAGAAAATTTAAAATATATGTATAACTACTGATTATAAATATCATACGAAACCATATGTATATTAACCTATATATGCAGACTCAACAAAATCTTACATACATCTGATTTTGAAAACAATGAATTACTATGCATATAACATATATGCGTACAACATATATTCCGAACTGCATAACTGTATAACAACAAATGATACTATGACTTTTATAACATCAACATATTATATCCAACTTATAGTTTAATATAAACAAATATCTTATAATTTATATATATACGAAACAGATCATATGCAAAATGTACTAATATATATTATATACAAAACACTTTAAATCTAATATATATAAATAGAACTTGATATTCTCATCTCTGCCATGCCCTTAAATCATTTTTTTATATAACAAAATAATGTAAACTACCATATAACTTAACAAAATGCAGAACGTATGTAAACACATAACGTATTAGTCATATAAAATATGGTATTGACAGATTTCAAGATCTATATAATAAAATATTACATAATTCACTCTTGGTAGCATACGTAAACTAACCCACCAGATCCTATACTCTAACATGTATATAACTATCAAAACTAATACATACATACAACAATACATAGATAACGAAATAGCATCTTTGCAAAAATATAAATTTGGAAAAAAACATACGCATAAATATAAACTTACTTAAATAAATAATTTCAAGAGAGATGTGGCTGCTCACCTATATGTAAATGATATATATCAACATGCTAAGCTGCTTTTGCTGAAATTGGCGAAGAAGAAGCAAGGTTGGAAAGAGCACATACATGCAACAACATATATATTTTCATCCATATATATACGAGCATCAGCAGGAGGTTGCAAGGAGATGGGCTGAGATGCTTGGCCATGACAGTGGCTCGGCCAGGAGCTAAGCGGAGGGAAAGGGTCCAGTCGCTGTGTGGGGAAGATGGAGGCGTGCAGTGCTTCGGTTGCAGGCGTTGTGAAGTGCTCCGGTTTTTTTGCAGAAGAAAAGGCAGTGGGATTTGGTCGAAGCAGTGAAATGGTGGGGAAGAGTATGGACGAAGGCGGCTGTCGGTGGCGGAGTAGGAAGTGTCGCGCAAAGTTGAGCACGAAGTGAGCGTCGGTTGGCCAAGGGTTGTTGCGGGGTGAGGGTGAAGTTCTGGCTTGAGGAGTTTGATGTGCTTAAAGAGGAGGCAAGTGATAAAAAGTTATAGGAGTGTTTCATTTACATTTTCTTTTCATAATAGACAGAACAAATTAGAAGGAAAGAGAAGACAGAAGGAAGAAGAAAGTAGGGGGGAGGTCACGCCACAGTTTCCAAAATAAATTCATAAAGTTTGTTCTAATAAAAAGAAATGTGAACAGACTTGAATAAATACGTTACACACGCTTTTTTTCTTTTCTCAACCAAAAGCATTAACACGAACGGCACGGCACACGAACTAGAAAAAATGACTGATAGTGGGAATAGTGGCAGTCATTCCCCTGAATACCGGAGATATAAATGCATAGTGGCTATTTAAATAAATTTTACGGTGGATGATGGAAGGACAAGGAAACCGAAAGGGAAAACGGTACCGGTACGGTGGACCGTTCTACCGATTTCGTCGCGTATTAGACGTCAAAATAAACAATCGAAAATAGTACGGAGATCAGCACGACGAGACGATCAAAATGGTATATAGAGATCAGTGGTATGATTTAATTATAAAAATTCGAAATTTTCAAGTAGCGGAAAATGCATAAAAATCGCAGAAAAATAAGATCGACGGAGCCAAAGATGTCCGAATTTGAAAAAACGACAAACTGACAACTTGCTCAGAAGATGTTTTAAAATTTTTGTATGTAAAAATATTTTGGTTTTGAAAACGTTTTATTTTCATCGCTTTTTAACTAATTAAATTGAAGTAAATTTACGCGCGAAATAAACTTTCATATTTTCGGACGAAAATTTACCAGTTGCTATGTTTAACTAGACGCATTCCAAATATAAAATTTATATTTCAAAATTTTATCGTTAAAATTTCACAAAATTTAAATAAAATACGTACCAAAACCGGTTAAAATTTACGGGTCGTTACACTGGAATTTTATTTCAAATTATAATCTCATTTATTTATGGAGTTTATTTTAATTTATAAATTACATTTACAATCTATATTTCAAATTCCATTTTGTTATACAAGTTTATTCTTCAACTTTGGTTATAATTTTCAATTTGGTCGTATTTTATATTACTTCTTAACTTAATTCCAATAATTTAAAAGGAAATGTTGCTATATATATCAAAATATATTTTTATATAAAATCATTAAGAATCTTTATAAACAAACAAGTATGCTCTCATATATATATATATATATATATATATATATATATATATATATATATATATATATAGACACACACACACACACACACACACACACGCAACTCATTCTAGAGTACTACGGACTCTATTCAATGAGTAATCCCACCAGAGCCAAGGTTCTCGCCTAACCTTTCAGCTCTGATACCAACTGTAACGACCCGAAATTTTCAAACCCGAAAATTCTATATAGTTATGAAAAGAAGAATGAGATAGAAGAAGAAAAGAACAGAAACATTAACATCTCACATTCGCAGCGGATAAAATATAATAATAAATAATAACAGTTTACAAAAGAATACTATATTTGTCGATTACATTTAATATACATCTGAGATTCACATATATACAGTCACTGAATATTTATAATTATCATGTCTCAGATTAACAATAATATAAATACAGCGGAAATACTATATACGCTCCTGCCATCCAGCTCGCCTCCTGAGCTCCAGAACGTACCTACCTGAAAATCTGTAATACTCGGTCTGACCCAAGCATTACACCAAAGTAACACCCGGGTCAGGCTGCAAACCTGCGTGAGTAAACCCAACTAACATGGAATACCCAAGAAAACAACTTATATAAACCCGGGATAACATATGTCAATTTAACCAATTCACAATTTGCTATAGACAACACTTATTTCACATATAAATTTCTAAGTACCAAACTTAGATAAAATAATTCAATTCGCTTAAATCATTTCATTCCAGCCTATTGATTTCACAAATCAATTTACAGGAAATTTGAAGTGGTTTTGAGTATCTCCTCAATACCCGATCCCGGCCTCTTCGAAACTCATATTATCCTAACCCAAGTTATCCAAATGAAACATGCGACATTTCATATCAGAGATTTCAACTCATTCAAAGCAACCAATACCAATCAATCATCCAAAACTTAATCACATACAGATCAATTCAATTGATTCTAATTGAATTTCAAACCTTAATCACTTTGATTCCTTCTAATTATTTTTAATTAAATTCACGATATTAATTATTCTTAACCAAATCAATAAGAAAGCTTAATTACTGCATACATTACTTAACTATTTCAATTACATTAATCCTTTACATAAATTAATTTCTCACGAATCATTTATTATGGATTAATTCAATCTTAATTAATCGGTCTTTGATTACATCATTAAATATATAAATTAATTATACTAATTAAACCCACAATATTAATCATTTAAATCTTGCTTACTTAACAATAATTAGTTACACTCCATTAACTTATCATTCCCTATATATATCCATCTTAAATTTATCACCAGTGTAGTTGTTTTAAAGGATAGTTAATTTCCTCTAATTACTCTCCTGATAAATTTACCTTCAATTACTTCTTCTAAGTATTTACCCTTCCTATCAATTTCACCAAGTAATTTAAATCTAAATTACTTCCGTTTATTAACCATCCATTAATTTATTACATCCAGTAATTTCAAGTATCACTGAGTACCTCACCAAGTAATATTACTTTATAAATTACATTAAGAAATTATACCTACCAAATTTCACAATGGATTTCCTTAAATAAATCAATAAAATTTAATACCTTAAATTAATCACATTATTAAATCATTTAATAATCCTTAACAATAATCTTTTATTAGCTATATTCTTTAGCCGATCCTTTAATTCCTTCTCTGAGCACTTAACTTTGATTAATCACTTAATTACAAATTAATTAGTTCATTAATTCTTAATTACAAATTATTTAATTTCCAATTATGTAATTAATTTCTAAAATTTTACTGATCATTCTCAAACACAATTGGAAATGTTTTCCTTCATATTCATTTTTAAACTTAAAATTTGTTTCCTTTCAATCAACGAGATAGATAACAGTAACCAAATAATATCAACTCAGTTATTAACAGCACTCAGATTTATATAGGTCGAAGATTTACTCACCATCGATTGCAAGATACCAATCTGTCTCCTCCCATCACTGCCGAGCATCACCCAACCCCCATCGTTCGAACGCTCAGGCTCCTCACCCTCCTTTTCGAACTCGACCACGACCTCTTCCTTACAACCCAATCGCGAAGAGCTCCAGGCACTACGAATGAACGAACCGCCACTTCAGAAACCCTAGAAGACTACGACATCACCTCTCGGCCCCTGGCGATTGCGACTAGGTAGTGGCCCTAATTTGATCGCACCGAGTTGTTGTTTCTTCCCCCCACCTTTAATCTTCGCGTGCGGCCGTTCCTTGCTCCAGAAATCAATGCGTCGCCCCTTTTTTTTTTTTGAAGTTCGATCTCGAACCAACAGTGACGAAGAGAATAGGATTTGGCTTCGAGAAATTAAATCGATGTAAGGAAGGAAGAAGCTTGCAATTTCGGCCATTGATGTAATTAATTAATTTTTTTTATTGCGAAAAGCGACATGATTTTCTGCTTTGCTTGGTTCAAATCCCTTGATATAAGAAGAGCGGTCGGAGATATAAGTAGAGAAGACAAGGATTACAGGGTAAGCCACCAGAAAGACCCAAAACAGGCTTGAGTAAGATACTGATACACGATTTTTATTTGTACTGGAAAATATATTTTTATAATTTGATCAGAGATTTTTCCTCTTCAAATGGTGGCTGATATGATATGTTGTTGCTTGCATTAATTAGACTTGTCTTGTTTTATAAGCTTATACTTATCTATAGATATATTTTTTAACTGTCTTGCATATAATATTGCCATAGTATATGTTACTTGCCTACTTTGCTTTCTATCCTATGCTTCTATAAAGTTATTATATTTTTTGACTTATCTTAAGTATTCATTTTATATTTTAGGTAACCATAAATTTATTTTAGATATTTATTTTTATTTCTTTTGTCTTAATTCCTTCCATACTACATTGTATTCCAAATATATATGTGCTTCTAGAATTTCCTATAGTGTTTATTTTATATTCATACTCCTTTCTAAATTTAAACTATCAACTAAATATTGATATTTGTAATTCAAGTTAAAATTAACTTTTAAATATTTAAAATCAATTAATTATCCCAATTTAAATTGTTAAAAGTCCGGGTCGTCACAATCAGTAGACATATTGACAGATAGCAAGCACTGTTGGAATGTAACTGATAACCAGTCAAGCAAAGAAGAAGGTGCAAAAATTGAGAATTTTGTGTGTTGAAGTAAATCATTGTGTTGTTTCACAATTAAATTTGGTACTTATGAAGTAATGATGCTCTGTTGCAATTTGATATTTGTGAAACATTGATGTTCTGTTCTTAAAACAATGCTGATCTTACTTGTAAAAACAATGATGATCTGCTGGAATGATTTGTTGTAGTTGATGTTCTTTTTTTTCTTATTGTTTATATTATAACAAGATTATATATTGAATGTTCTATCATGCAACTATTGATTGTACATAATATTATCAGTTTAATGATGCAATTGCCAGTTTTATAATGATATTATTAGATTTCATATCATATATCAATGCAAAATAGTAACTGGGTATCAGTTCTACTAACTAATAGTATCAGTTTTGCTAAAACTGACACTCAACATACTTTATGAAACAATAATTAGTGCGAGTGTCAGTTTTTGCTAACACCAGATATCATTATAGTTATTTATTACTGGTTTCGGTTGTAGCACGTATTATAATACACGAAATTGATACTAAAAACTAACCAAAACTGGTACTAAAGTCCTTTATATCCAATCAAACAAACATTATCTCCAACCAATAGATAACATGTATCAATTCAATCATCTTCTTCAATTAATTAGACAATGATTATCAGATCCCATATACTATGCTATCAACTTTGTTATAAATAAGCAAAATATAAATAATTGAACAAAACTGATATCGCACAATGAAAAAATGATACCATATTTTATACCAACAGAATGCGTAAAACGATACTAATCCACTGATACTAACAGTATGCAACATATATCAAAACAAATGTTTGAAAAAAAACATCAGAACTGATACTGTAAAAACACATAACTAATACTAAAATTGATACTATCATTTATACCAAATAGCTGAAATTAAAATCAATTCGATAATATGCTATACTAAATACAAATTAATAACAAGGTTCAATTATAGCAAACCACCAAAACAAGTCACACATCCACTTAGTAATCTGGACAAATTCAAAATGTAAAATCAGATCACATACTCTTCGAAGCTTGACAATTCCATTATTATGACCAAACTGCTTGCACTCGCCACATCTATTTTGCTTGTTCTGAGAATATGAAAATCATTCTTTGCGCATGATTGATGGTCTACCAACGCCCCATTTCTCCTTTGGTGGCTTGATAACATCTTGAATGCTACCATCAAGAATAGGCTTATCATAATTTGAAATAGGATTTATAGCATTGGCATAAGAATATCGATAAACATCATCAGTGAAATAATACTCAACAAAATCATATATGGACAACTTAGACTTTTTCATACACTTTATAGCATGAGCACAAGGAAATCATGTAATTTTCCATTCGTTGCAACTACAAACACGTTCCTTCAAATCAACACAATGAGAGTTTGGAGATTTCGCTCCAAAAGAGAAATCAAAAGATTTATATACATCTCATCCAAATCCTTCTTCAATAAATTCACCTAAACGTAACTCCATAGAAGGGCAAAGAGTTGTTTTCTACAAACGACACTCTTCTCTCCTTCTAGCCATTTGTTCCATAATCCTAACACGGATACCATCTAAACACAAAGTAATGTCAATGCTTGTTCATCTAAAATCCAACTATTAAAACTTTCTGCAATATTCGAACTATATTCACCATAACGTTTCCCTGGAAAAAATAAATCCACCCACTTATCAAAAGTCTTATCCTTTAAACAATTCACACCAGCAGCACCAGCAGCACCACCAGTTTGACAGAACTTAGAATGTGCTCCTTGAAATTCATATAGATTAGAAGCTCTAGAACACATTTTGAATAGATCAACAATAGACACATTTTCTTTTTTGACTTTTACCGCTTGAAAGAAGCTTTGTTCCATACGCAAATAGCAATAGCTGTGATAAGCTAAAGGAAAAACATCACGAACACTTGAAAGCAAACCTTGGAGGCGATCTGACATAAAAACCAAATTACGATCTTCTTGAAGCATTTGTTTTAAATGATTCAAAAATCATGTCCAATTATCCACATTCTCTAGAGAAACTACACTCATAGTTAAGAAGAAACCTGCAAATGCAAAAATAATTAGTAAAAAACTAAAACTAATTATGACCATAAATCTAAAACTATTCATGGAACTGATACTAACATTAAAAAACCGATACCGAAAACCTGATACGACCATTATAAAAATATTGATAACCTGGACATTATGCATATTAATCTTCATACTAACACAAAAAAGTAATGTACATTAACATATACTATGATACAAATGAAATTCAAATACTACACAACTATATATGATACCATATACTAACATACATGAACCTGATACTAACAATGTACATAAACTGATACTAATCGCCTGCTAAGCAGTATGAAATTATGATACCAAATACAAACTTACAACTTAATATAATGCAAATTCTAATACTAGAAACTCGCTAACTATAAACTACATATCTTAAAACCGATACCAACATAACACAAATTATAATAACAAATACATATTAATGCCAATGCCAACTATTATGATCTCATACAAATAAATCAAAACTGAAAATAAAGACATACCTTGATCACCGCTTTTTGCAGTATCACCCATCAAAATACTAGGACGTCCCTTCAAATGAGTAGCATTTAAGAATATCATAGGACGACAATGCTTGAATCCAAGTAAACAAGCACCAAAAGCAATAACCACCATCTAAAATTCATTACTACAAGGATCAACATCCATGTCAACATAACGATTCGGATTAGACTTCTTCACTGCTTCCAAATACCAACTCAAATCATTAGATAAAGCATCATTACCATGCAACTCCGTTAACGTAAGTTGTTTCATATGATAACCATAATCGTAAGCCAACTGAAAATTGTATTCTCTTCTAAAATCAACTATAATTTCTTTAGGCTTCGTACTAGGACAATCACGAATCTCGTCAATAATCAACGATTTAACAAACGAACTAGAAGTACATGGGTTATTCACATTTTTAAGACCAGCCCCACAAGAATGATCAGCAATCATATTTCTCACAAAAAACTTTTTCAATTCTCCAGAATCTCAAGAATCATGGACTTTGAAAAGACAACCATCCTTATATGAGGAGAAAATTACAGTAACTCTTATAGCACAATTCTTTAAAAATACTAATTCATACCCCTTTTCAATTTGATTTGCCATCAAAAATTCTCTAAAATGTTCAGCTCCTCCAAAACAAAAACCAACAAAATCGAAAATGCATAATGTCAACCCTCTCCTCAACATATCTTTTAAATAACTTTTACCATTAACGACAACATTTGAACATACAGATACAGTAGAAGATAAAGAAGCACGAAAATTAGATGAATTTGAAATAGAAGCACTATCAACATATTCCAATTCAGAACCCCTAACCGTAACAGTAAAACCAAAGAAAGAACTTTTCTTGTATAACTGAAAATAAATTATACTCTAAATATTAGAATCAGTATCAACCATAATAACTTTGTCCTCAAGTACATAAGAAATCTGAATAGAAGGAGTTAATTGAGACCAACATCCACATATCTCATTCTTCAAATCATATAAAGAGCAACCGATAGACGATCGAGTGCTAAAAGTGTTATTATTCAACACAAACAGACAAAGATGACAGTTATCACCACTGCCAAAAAAGATTAAATAAAAAACATTAGCAAAAATATGTTCAGTTTAGAACATTAGTTTTTCCGTTCCACAAAACTGATACCTATCGTATACAAAACTGATACATAGTTACTGATAATAAAAAAATGATACTAAGAAAAAAATAAAAATGATACACAGAAATTGAACCTAAACTATGATACTTTCCACTCTATCACAACTTTATATACAACCCAAGCAATCATACATTTCCAATCGTCCCAACGTTAATACAAGATAATGCAAGATAAATTAAATGTAAAGCATATTAGAATATAACACTGCATAAAGAAACGAATAAAAAAACCCTACTGCTGCTTTCAAAAGTTGCTATAGAAGAACAAACAACCAATCGGAAAAACAACACTGCATGTAATTTGTAAAAACGAACACAATTAGAAATCACAAACAATTTTTTTTAACTATAATAGAAAAAACAAAAAATAGAATAATATAAGCATACATAGTTATACGAAAAACCAGATCACAGTAGAAATATGAAAAGAACGAGATTGACAAACACACATGAGAAAAATTTGATCGATGAACTACAATTTTTAGAAGAATGAAATTGAAATGACCGAATGAGGTTGATCGATATTTTGATTGTGAGAGATATTGGATCACGAAAGAAAAATTTGATTAAAAGAAAGAAGAAGAAGAAGCATGCGAAAGTGGGCCGGAAGGAAAATACGATAATTTGTCCTTTAGATAAACTTATTTGTAGGTTATCCTACATCCAAAAAAAAGCCCTAAAAGTTGTCCTTGAGGAAAATTTCCTATAGTGGAAATCCATATTGTTTGTAACTTCAACTTTAAGCACATTATTATAATATAGAAATTTGCGTGTACAAAAAATATATATAATTAAAGGTTACAAACTGCAAGATGGAAAAAAACTATAATCGGGTATTTATAAAATGATACAAGGTGATGGTTAGAGGATTGGATGGGAGAGAAACCATGAAATCTTTGATAAAGCTTTTGTAGTAAAAAGAAGAAAATCCTCCACTCAAAATCGATATCAAAATAAACCTAAAATTTCATTTTTATTTTCTAAAAAATGATACGCAATCAAAAGTGAATATAGAAATTCCAAATAAAATGGAATTTTTTTTAAATGGCAATTGGAAGCATAGACTACTAATGCGGATGTACAAACTGAAAATAGTAAACTACAAATAACAGATAAGTGCCTGAAAATTCAAGATATGCAGTGGCAGGTTCTCCTAGTCGTTTTACTTCTCATTTTCACCCTTTTGTTGATAAAAAAAGAAGAAGGAAAAACCACTTATATAAATACATACATGCATACTATACATCATGTGTGTGAGATGAAAGCTCAGTTTAAATTTGTGCACCCTTTCGTTTTTAGTTTTCTCAAAAATCTTATTTGCTGCAGTATGTCCTAATAATTTAATTATCCTAAACTTTTCTTTACTTTTTCTTACTACCGTTGTTTCTTAAAAGAATTACCAATAGACTCGTAGATGTTTTCTAACTTATCTTCCAATTATAATTCTTCCACCTATCAACAATTCCCTATGGTTAAATAAGAATGGTTCTACAATTTTTCCTAATAACATAATCCAATTTTCATTTATTCTCTTCACTCGGTGATCGTCCAATCTCCATTTTTTTCCTATTCTCTTATCAATTTAATTAAATAACAAGGAAATTTTTCTTCTTTGGTGCCATTATTGTAAAGACATATGATGGTGGGATAAGTTAATAGATTAAACATCTAGCTAAGAAAATTCAAACGCACTACTACAATTTGTATGCAATTGGTATTTTGTTATACTATTGTTTCAACATGTGGCTTTGAGTATGCCTTACAAATTTCTTATAAAGTGGAATATGGATCAAAAGATAAAAGGCTCTTATGTTATGAGGTGATTTCTCTTATAATTTTTCCTATACTTTCTTTATCCGTTCTACTGCATTATAAATATTAGTGATTTTCGAGTACATCATTTATTTAGAAAGAGAAAGAAAATGCCATAAACTTTGGGCATACAATTAATATGCAAAATATTCTTACCAAATCAGCTCATTTATTAGTATGTGTTGGTACCTCTATGCTTGGAATGATTTTGTAGAACACCGAGATTATTATTCAAATATTTTACTATAATTTTCAATCATACTACAACCCACTTTTTAATTATTTTGATTTTGGTGTGCAAATTGTTCTTACTATAGCTATATGTAATATGTTTTAATTGAAAGTTTACTTGAAATTTCAAATTAATGAAATTCATAGATTATGTGCAATTTCTTTTGTGTGTTTTCCATATACATCCTTCATCCTTTCCATTTAATTGAAAGAATAATTGATTTGTCGGTGTTAATATCGGTGATAAAAAAAGAGAAAGAATAGAAGCTCTATGATTCATAAATGTGATGTTGACGTCCACTATCTAATATAACTATATAATTCTTACAAATAGCGTGTGATCTGGACTTTGAGCATTTAGCATCCAAAATATCCTTGCTAAATAACTAGTTTATTAGTATGCGTTAATATTTTATGGTTGGTAGCATGATAAATATTCATATACTTAGATATTTTTTTCGCTTATGGTACTAAATATTATTTAAAATCGGTGTGTAAATTTTTCTTCCGATGAATTAGTGCTTGCATAATAATGTTCTGTTTATGTTAATTTAATTTAGTAATTGACCAAATTGTTGTTAGTAGTGAAAAGAAAACTAAAAATTGTTCTTATCATTGCCAGATCACTACAAGGGTATACTGTGTATAATGACGGCAAATAGCCGTCGACGGCCGTCGCTAGGCGACGATAAATGCCATCGCATTTTTAGTTGCCATAAAAGGAAAAAGCGATGGCTTCGCCGTTAATTTTTTGATGGTTAGAGACGGTCTATTGAGCACGTGGCATAAGATGGGCGAACCAATTAGGGGTCGTCACTAACCAGTGTTAATAGATCATTGCTAATCTGTGTCAATAGTCATCGCTAGCCAATGCTAACCTAGGTATTCTATTTTCCAAAACAACCGTTATTTAGTCATCCAAGCGCACATATATATTCATCTCTTTATCCGCCTCATATAAAACACATATAAACCCAATTTCACAATTACAACTATCGTATAGATCACATGTTCTCATACATATCACATATAAGCAATTTTATATCACAAAAATCAATATTCTATCATACAACATAACCATACCTATAAATCCTCATTCCATCAACAAAACAATCCTCAAACATCCACAAACAACACAACTATCAAAAAAGTATCAAATCCATCAACACATTCAAATAAGTACAAAACAAAACAATCAAAATCCACTACAAACGCCACCATACCTACTCATCATCATTATTTCCTGACTCACCCTAAGGAAATTGCCCATGCTCTGCAAAAAATGCCGCAATCTGCTCATCTAGTAACATAGTGAATCCTCCAACAGAAATCCAATCATTCAACTTTACTATCTGTTGTTTGAGCTGAGCCATCTCCTATTCAGCCTGTGATTTCCTATAATTGGCCTGGAACATCCTTACCTGTAAATTAATTAATATCTAATTATAATTTATACTTAATATAAATAAAATTTATATTATAATTAGTGAACCAGTTGAACTCCATAAATATTACCTCTTGATTGTCGTAATTGTACCGCCAATTTCGTGTGGGCGGGTCGGTCACGGCATCGAAAATCCTATCCTCTTTCCCATTGGTCAACTCCTCTCGGCCGATGGACTGCATCACTTGAGCTCGCTTCCTTTTAAATCTTTCCTACGATTAGGAAGAATTTTTCCAGAATAAATATCCAATTTACAGTTTATGTAATGTGAAGTAAAAGAAAATTTTAAGCATGTTTACCATTACTTCTTGGGATTAAGGTTCCATCCAAGTATACGAAACTGAGCCATCGTTATTTATGTACCCGATGGCATGAGTATGTGTGTAGACCTCCACGTATGTAGGCTTACATAGCTTCTCCTTAGCCTGAAATTATATATGAATAAACAATATATATATATATATATATATATATATATATATATATATATATATGATCAAATAATGTAATAACTATTTTATAATTGCAATTTATAAATTTACTAATTTCTTTGATATTATTATAAGGATTTTGAGCCGTCGGAGTGTACAACAGGATTATTATTCATATTTGTCGTGTTCGCGTAGAAATTTCCTGTAAATTTAAATATAATGACTAAATTAATGCAATTATTATATGAACTTTAAACAAACTATGATAACAATATAAAATTAGATAACTTACTTTCATGGCAGGATTCTATCAGAGCTGTAGAAATTCAACCCAAATGTCAGGGCTTATCCAATTGAGTTTTTTGTTCTTTCTTTTTTGCACCTAAGAGGGTGTCCCTGTAATTTTTTCTCAGCTTTTGGTTCTAGTTATTCCTAAAATGTCTTTATCTGCCTCTTCAATAGCTACTATAGTACATATTGAAATTAAATTGAATTATATATAGTATATTAATTTTCAAAAGAATTATAAATTTATATTTACCATCATGTCAGTCCATATAGCATTCTTAATATGCACTAGGATATTATCCTAACAAGGCCAACATCTCGATATCCGACTCATGAACGTTTCCCTAGGGATGGCTAGAATATAGTCTGAAGGCTCCAGCTCGAAACTCCTATATTAATTTTGATGTAGACATTTAATAAATTTTAAATAATATACATACACTAAATATTAATGACGCTATAATTAATTTGATACTTACCCTCCACTCTTCGGAATAATGGCCGCCCTTGGGCATAAACCCGTCGTGCCACTAGCACCCTCGCCAGCAGCAAGAGAAGGAGAAACTTGAGATCTGGAAGATCTCCTATAAGACATATCTACCACAAACATTCTTTTTATATATTGAATAAACATATCATTTTATTATTTGAAAACATATCTGATTAATAATCACATAAAACTTCCACTAAAACTACAAAAATGGAACAAGTTCTTCAGAATATATATATTTATATATATATATAGAACTAATAAAACAGAATAATACATAGATCACAACATAGTTATCATCATTAATAACAGCGGAAACCAAAAATATAAATTACATAACAAGCGATACGAATATTCAGAATAATCAATTTTTGTCATTTTCTGATTCAAACACAGCCTCGTACTATATATCGCTTTCCTTTATACTCTCAAATGTTTCTATTAAAACACTAGAGTCATCATTCAAAGAACATAGATCAGTATGATTATCAATTATTATTATTTCATTATTTGGTTCAAGATCGGCTTGATAAGCTGCTTCGTCCAGAATATTATTTTCGTCAAACGTAAATCTTGCCCTTGTTTTAAAAACATCCAACCAGTCCACTTTATCTCTTTTTATGGACGAATACGGAGCAAAATAAACTTGTAATGCTTGCTTGGCTAATACAAAAGGATCATACTTATAGTAATGCAAGGTATGCTTAATTTCAATAAGCTTATAATCTTTGTGCATGTTGATTCCATAACCAGGAACATTGCCGAACCAACTGCACTTGAATAAAAAATATTTCTACAGGTCGTATAAAATATGTCAATTCTAAAAAACTTGTGTTAAGATGCCGTAAAAAAAATTATATGCTCATCTGGATCATCACTGCCTTTGACAAATACACCGCTATTATATGTTAATTTTTCAGCACCATATTCCTTGGTGTTGAATTTAAATCCATTGATGAAGAATATTGGATAAGTCTTAATATTTCTTTTTGGTCCTAGCGCAAGATGTTATCCATGACGATCTAACAAGTAATAACTTGGCACAAAATCAACTTAATACAAATGTGCTTTAACTATGTCCATTTTCCAATGCTTCAAATGTTTGCACTTATTATAAGGGCAACGGATTTCATTGTCATTTCGATTATTAGATTTAATGAATCTAATAAATTCGCGTACACCATTGTAGAAATGTTCATTCACTAAATCTTTCGTACCAGTTTTTACTTCATACATTCAAGTACGGTCGAGAAAATAATCGAACATCTTTCCTAATAAAAAAAGTATAGAAATTTCGATAATAGTACACTTCTTTCTAGAAAAAATTAAAGCCTTTTTGGATTGAAGGCTTTAATTCCGATAGCACTTCACCTCTTTCTCTTGTACGTTTAACTTTACATTCAAGGGGTGTGGTGTTGTTGTATTTTCTAAAATAAATTAAAGCCTTTTAGGATTAAAGAATTCGATTTGTTGTTCTTGTATTTGTTAAAATAATACTTAACGCTTATTTTCAAGTAAAAATTATATTCATTTCTTAATTTTTTTAGAAAATATATTTTAGTTTAATATTAATTTTGAAAGAAATTTATAATTTCAAACTACTTTTAAAAATACAAAAATTACTATTTTAATAACAACAAATTAAATTTTAAACCATATTTTACAATTCATTAAACTATTTAAATATTTTATTAACTAAATTTGAAATTTCAAAGCATATTTTAAAATTCATTTAACTATTAAATTTTTTAATTTAACTATTTTGTAAACGAAAATTTGAAGTTTGCACATATAATAAATTAAAATAACTTTATTTTATACTGACCACTAACACTTATAATTAACACATACTAATTAATTAAAATAAATTAATTATGTTTGACTATATCAATCAGTAAGCATATTAATCAATAACTATACACTAATTTTCGCGTAAACTATAATAAACATTCGCATAAACTAATCAATAAGCATATTATTAAAAAATTATATACTAATTTTTCAGATTTTAAATCAACCCTAATTTTTAATTACAAATTAAACAATCACAATGCTAATTAATATCCTCAAATCAACTAATACACTATTATTATCAACTAATATGCAATAATCATCAATTTTAAATCCATAATCATACTAATTAGCCCTAAAGCCGGAATTATGGTTTTAATTTTACCTCAATTAAGAGAAATTGGAGAGAATGGCGATTCCGGCGAGCATTGGAGTCCTTAGGCAAAGTCAACGAGAGGAGGTGGCGGTCAAGGGGGCGTCGGCAGCTGACAGGGGCTTCCTCTTCTTTTTCGCAAGTGTGCGTTTTAGGGAAAGGGTGAAAATAATGAGAAAGTGGCGTGTTTTTTGATCTGTATACTCGACATTTCGTCGGCTTGCGATAGTAGGCAAATTTTGAATTTTGTACTTTTTCTTATTTATTCTACATGTTAAAATATGTTTAAAATACTAATTTAATTCCTAAAAAATAAACAAGATATTTTAGCACAACCATTCAACTTAACGACTGTTTTGATTGGTTAAATTTGTATTTTAGATGATCCATCTTCGCGTAATTCAAATATTAACGTTATCGAAAATCTAACTCTCATGACCAATATATTCAGCTTTTAGTCAGTGTATTAAGAAAATTCGATAAAGTTGATTTAGTGTAACATTTTTATGAATTAAAATATATATTTAAACCGTTGGGTAACTAACTATGAATTTTTAACTGCATTAAGAATAATATAATTTTATAAAATAAAATACTCAATAGAAAATTAAATTTATTGGATCTAATGTCGATCTAAAATATAGTGACCTATATACAAAAGATGATGAAAAAATAAACAACTATAGGCTGTCGATCTTGAATTTTAAATATATAGTCGTTCGTCGATAATAGGACTAAAAATCCTTCGTTCGAAGGACCGACGACCTTGGAACGAGATTAAATTCGAACTGTTGATGCTTAGTAACGTGTTAATCCAATCTATAGGATTGGATTCATAAAAAATAGGTGGAAAAAATTAAACCTTGAAGCAGATCATTTCATCGAGAATTGTTTTACTTCTATTATAACAACTCTCGACGGAACGACTTGTTTCGAGGTTTAAATTATTTTCTTCCACCTTTTTACGAATCCAACGATATGAATTTGATTAACACGTTACCAAGCATCAGTGACTCAAATTTGGTCTCATTCTAAGGTCACTGGCCTTCGAACGAAGGGTTTTTAGTCCGAATATCGAAGTACGACTATAAATTTAAAATTCAAGATCGACGACCTATAATTGTTTAATTTTTCATTATCTTCTAAAAATAGATCACCTATACTTTAGATCAACGTAGGATCCAATTAAATTAATTTTCTATCTAATATTTATTTCATATAATTTTATTTGTTAAATACAGTTAAAAATTCATCATTTATTACCCAAATGGTTTAAAAAGATATTTTAATTTGTAAATTATTGCACTAAATCAATCAAATTTGCTAAATAGACCGACTAAAAGTCGCACCGATTGACTAGGGAATCAGATTTTCAATAATGTTAAATTTTTAATTACATGAAGACGGAACATCGAAAATACCAATTTAAATGATTAAAACATTTATTATGTTGAATGGTTGTGCTAAAATATCTTGTTTATTTTTTAGGGATTAAATTAATATTTTTGAATATTTATTTAAAATGTAATGCGAACTAAATAAATTAATTATTCAATTTTGTAAATAATAAAATGGCTAGCCATCACTAGCCATCACTATGTATACGACGGGCCATTGACGATCATCATCCCCTTTGGCCGCTAAAGCAATGTATCTTGTAGTGTATGTATATTGCATTTAAATTATAAATGAACTTGAAATTTTATATAAAAAATTGCTTTCATTCATTATCACATGATTTTTCACTAGATAGCATTCATTATGAGACATTATTGTTTTTATAATTAGTTAAATGCAAGGAATATTTTCTAGTTGATTTTATTTAATTAGTTTATGTTTAAGATTTTAAGAATTTAAATGTATAGACATAGTGTAGAATAATTTGGAATAAAAAAGTAAAAGTTGCTAGCTATAGAAATTAGGAAAAGTAAGCATTTGAATGTAAAATGGTTGGCAAAAAATAATGAAAAACCATGACTAATTTTAAAATCACAAACTATATAAGGATATTTTAAAATAAGATATCACATGAGAGAATTAAGGAAGAAGGAGGTCAAAAAGCAAGAATTAATGATAGCCTTTAAAATTCATTCGTTTTTACTCCTAATTAATAGACCAATTAAATTTAAGTTGCGACTCGTAGTTTCTAATTGCCTCATTTTCTCCATTTCTCATACATTACATGCCGCCCGCTTTATACTATTTTTTTTATGCAGTATTCTTATTTGCCATTTTGTATATTATAGAACCTTCATCCTATCATTCATAGTTCTATACTTATTTAAACATTCAAATAAAAGGTAATCCCCTCAAATTAAATTCAATTTTCTACATCAGCATAATATTCTATTTTACTACATAAAATGTACAATATCTTTATCAAACAAATTAATGAATGACATTTACTTGAATTTATTTAAATATTAAATTTAATTATTTAATTAATTTAAATATTAGACTTAAATGTAAGGTTAGACGAAGAAAAGGAAGGGTAGTAAAGGAGAGAAGGCAAGAGAAAAGGAGTTGAAGAGGACAAAGGAGTTGGGAAGAGCACATCTCTCTATTCAATAATCTCAAAAGCAAATAGAAAATCCTAGTTGGTAGTCTTAACACCAAATAGGAAATCTTGTTTGGCAGTCTTAACACCAAACAGGAAATCATGTTTGGTCTTCTTGACACCGAACACGAAATCTTGTTTGGTAGTTTAGACATTGAATAGAGTTTTCAGTTCGATGGGGACAATTTTTGAGGTCTTGAGCATCCACTAAACAAAAACAACCGTACAAAGCTCCTGGATTTCAATATATAGCATATAATCATTTTATTCGCATTGAAACACTTGTAAAGGCTTAAGTATAAGAAAAGGAATAAAAATAAAAAGTGGACGTGGGCCGGTTACAGTTCGGTTACAGTTGAACCACTATAAATTTGTGTGTACCCTACTTTTCTTGCATTATATTTCTACTGCATTTGCTATTACAAATTCGGTTGGAGGTGTTTGCCCACTTTTTATTCAAACAATTTTGGTGCTTTCACCGAGAGCCTCTTCTCAACATGCCTCAATATAAGAACAAGACCAGTGTTCCCAACGATAATGTTAATCAAGCTACTACAAAATATGGTATTCATTCATCCAACACTCCAACATAAGACACCATCACTAGGGGTGACTTAGACAAAGTTATGGAAGATCTTGATACTTGTTTCACTGCCTAACAACATGCTCTTATGGATCAGATCATGACATGCATGGGGTAGATGCAACTAGCTGCACATAATATTGAAACAAGACGAAGCACTAGATCTCGGGGGTTCGAAAGAAGAAGAAGGTCATATTCGAGTGATGGATCAGATTGGGAGAACTACAGGGCAGGACGAGTAAACCTAAGAAAATGAATTGAGCGAGAATTTAGCCAGGCCCCATGTCCGAGGACCAATTCGGCATTGAACCAACTATCAGTCTCGACGAACCAGAGGCGGCCATGGCCGAACCTCCTCGATCTAGGTAGCGCTCCTTAGTCTTGATCAAGATGGCAATTAGAGGAATGTAAGCTTATCATTATAAACAATCCCATAGAAAGAACATAGTCGAGATTGTAGGGAATCTACTAGAGTTGAAATGAAGAATGTCTTTTACATCGACGTAGGAGATCTACTCAGCTCAATCCATCCTCAAACCGAAATATTAGATGATTTAAATCATAAGAGAGTGTGTACATTATGAGCAGTTAGAGCATGGAATCAGGGATAGAGTCGGTAACCTGTTTTCCATAGAGACTGCTCATAATCCTAGGAGCTTTCGAATGCCTACTATGGACCCTTATCGGGGTTTAACTGATCATATAGTGCAGCTGCAATTGTACATGCAACATATATTTATGAGTAGAGTGATACAAGAAGTTTTGTACAAATGCTTCCCCTTCCTACTGGATTCTGCGACCTTGCGGTTTTGCCGCCTCATCCCTGCTCAATTCGTTCATGGGAGATGCTAAAGGAAAATTTTATCAGACAATTTTGGGTTCATATAGAATAATCTAAAGACCTGTACTCTTTGTGTGATGTGAAATAATGAGAGGACGAGACATTGTGGCAATACCTTAATTGTTTTAATGTGGCAGTCGCTTGCTTCCGGAAGGCTGATAAACGGTTGACTCTTTTGGTGTTGTGCGATGGTGTTCACCTCAACACAAAGATGGCTTGAAGATTAATAAGAAACCAACGGCTTCACGGGATTGCTTCGATGAAGCAGCAAAATATATGCAATTGGAGGAAGCTGCAGTTGGGCGACTGCTGGGATAGTTGTTAAACCATCAGAAGCATCTAATAGTGTGATGTTATGGTTAAAAACGATGAAGGTAGTGGTACAGAAAAAAGAAAAACAACAACCCAAATATTTATGGCAGAAGGAAAATGGAACAAAGGAGGTTCAAGTTTGACATGAGGTTTGATACTTATACTGATTGAATGATACTATGGAGAACATCTACACCAACGTGCAGATAGAACTAAAATACAACATGCATGCACCGAAGATGGAAACTGACGCTGAGATGAACATAGGAAAGTACTGTAGGTTTCATGAATCTCATTGGCATAACACTAACGAATGTCGTTATTTCCAAGACATAATTGAAGAACACGTTAGGAGGAGAAAACTGGAATGGTATGTCAAGGATCCGAATACTCCCCTTACTCTTGAGAAACAGGCTCCAAGGAAGCTTCTATTAGGAAATAGAAGCGAAGGATCTAGCATTAATCGAGGAAAAGATGGGAGGTTGGTGATTAGTACTATAGCAGAAAGACCGCATGTAATCGATAAAAGTTGGGCTGAGATGGAAATATATACAAGGTTATTAAAGAATGGAGGAGATTTTGTATACGCTATATGAAGTCCCTATGTTAAGAACAGGATGAGATAACATTCAACGACAATGACATATGGGGAAAGTAGTACCCACATAAGGACCTATCCTAATAAAACTAAATTACTTGGGCGCAAATGCACGTAACAGTTCTCATTTGTACTATCATACTATTTTACATTTAAGTCTAATATTTAAATTAATTAAATAATTTAATTTAATATTTAAATAAATTCAATTACCTATCACTCATTTATTGGTTTGATAAAGATAACAAATATTTTATGTGATAAAATAGAATATTGTGCTGATGGAGAAAACAATATTTAATTTGAGGGGATTACCTTTTATTTGAATGTTTAAATAAGTATAGAAATGTAGATGAAAGGATGACGGTTCTTTAATATACAAAAAGACAAATAATGATACTGCATTGTATAATGAGGGTGGCATGTAATGTATGAGAAATGGAGAAAATGAGGGAATTAAAAAAACCAAGAGTCGCAACTCACATTTCACTAATCTATTAACTAGTAGTAAAAGTGAAAGAATTTTAAAGGCTGTCATTAACTTTCGCATTTCTTACCTCCTCCTTCCTTAATTATCTTGTGTGATGTCTTATTTTAAAATATCATTATATAGTTCGTGATTTTAAAATTAGGCATGGTTTCTTATTATTTCTTACCGGCCATTTTACATTCAAATGCTTGTATTTACTAATTTCCGTAGTCAGTAAGTTTTACTTAGTTATTCCAAATTATTTTACATTATGTCCATACATTTAAATTATTAAATATCTTAAATATAAAACAATTGAAAAAAATCTATTAGAAATATTCCTTAGATTCAACTAATCATAGAAAAAATTCACATAATTAATGTTATCTAGTGATAAATCATGTGATAATGAATGAAAGCAATTTGTTTATAAACTTTCAAGTTTATTATTAATCTAAAGGCAATACACATACACTACAGGATACACTACATTTAGCGGTTGAAGGGGGCGACGGACGTCCACGGCAAGTCGTATACGTGGTGACGGCTAGCGATGGCTAGCCATTTTATTATTTACCAAATTAAATAATTAATTCATTTGATTCCCATTAAATTTAAAAAAAATGTTTAAAAGTATTAATTTAATCCCTAAAAAAATAAACAAGATGTTTTAGCACAAACATTCAATGTAACAACTGCTCTGATAGGTTAAATTAGTATTTTTCGATGATCCATCTTCGTGTAACTCGAATATTTAACGTTATTGAAAATCTAACTCTCACGACCAATCTATGTGCTTTTGTTGGCCCATTAATCAAATTTGACAAAGTTTCTTTAGTGTAACATTTTTACGAACTAAAATATTTTTATTAAAAGTGAGGTAACTAATTATGAATTTTTAACTATATTTTGAATGATAAAATAATATAAAATAAAATAATCGATAGAAAATTAAAGTTATTGGATCTTTTGTCGATCTAAAGTATAGTGGACTTATATCCAGAAGATGATGAAAAAAATTAACAACTGTAGGCTGTCGATCTTGAATTTTAAATTTATAGTCGTTCGTCGATATTCGGACTAGAACCCTTCGTTCGAAGGCCAGACGACCTCGGAACGAGACCAAATTCAAACCTTTGATGCTTGGAAATGTGTTAATCCAATCCATATAGTTATATTTGTAAAAATTGGGTGAAATAAATTTAAACCTCGAAACAGTTTATTTCATCGAGAATTGTTTAACTTATATTATAACAACTCTCGACAAAATGACATGTTTCGAGATTTAAATTTTTTTTGTCCATTTTTTTATGAATCCAACCGTACGAATTGGATTAACACATCACCAAGCATCAGTGGTTCGAATTTGGTCTTGTTTTAAAGTCATATGGCCTTCAAACGAAGGGATTTTGGTCCGAATATCGACAAACGACTATAAATTTAAAATTCAAGATCGAAAGACTACAGTTGATTTTTTTCCATCATCTTCCAAAATAGGCCAGCTATACTCTAGATCGACATAAGATCTAATAAATTTAATTTTTTTCCGATTATTTTATTTCATATAATTTTATCATGCTAAATACAGTTAAAAATTAATAATTAATTCCCCAACGGTTTAAAATAATATTTTAATTCGTCAAAATATTACACTAAATCAACTTTATGAAATTTGCTTAATGGACTGACAAAAGTCACATAAATTGATCGTTGAAGTTAGATTTTCAATAACGTTAAATATTCGAATTACGCTAAGACGGAACATAGAAAATACTAGTTTAAACGATCAGAATGGTCATTACATTATATTGTTGTGCTAAAATATCTTTTTTATTTTTTAGGGATTAAATTAGTATTTTTAAACATTTTTATAAACATAATAGAAATTAAATAAATAAATTATTTAATTTTGTAAATAATAAAATGGCTAGCCCTCGCCATGTATACAACGGGACGTCGACGACTGTCACCCCCACGACCACTAAATGCAATGTATCTTGTAGTGTATGTGTATTGCATTTAAATTATAAACGAACTTAAAAGTTTATAAAACAAATTGCTTTCATTTATTTTCACATGATTTATCACTAGGTAGCATTCATTATGAGAAATTATTGTTTCTATGATTAGTTAAATGTATGGAATATTTTCTATTTGATTTGATTTAATTAGATTATATTTAACATATTTAACAATTTAAGTGTATGGAGATAGTGTAAAATAATTTGGAATAACAAAGGAAAACTTACTGGCTATCGAAATTAGTAAAGACAAGCATTTGCATGTAAAATGGTTGGTAAGGAATAATAAAATAACATGACTAATTTTAAAATCACAAGCTATATAATGATATTTTAAAATAAGATATCACATGAGAGAATTAAGGTAAAAGGGGGTGAAAATTGCGAGAATTAATGGCAGCCTTTAAAATTCTTTCGTTTTTAGTACTAATTAATAGATTGTGAAATGTGAGCAGCGGCTCTTGGTTTCCAACTCCCCAATTTTCTCAATTTCTCATACATTACGTGCCACCCACTTTATACAATTTTTTTTATACGGTATTGTTATTTGTCCTTTTGTATACTTTAGAACCTTAATCCTTTCATTTACAGTTCTATACTTATTTTAACATTCAAATAAAAGGTAATCCCTCAAATTAAATTAAATTTTCTCCATCGGCATAATATTCTATCATAAAATATTCAATATATTTATCAATCAAATTAATGAATGATAGTTACTTGAATTTATTTAAATATTAAATTTAATTATTTAATTAATTTAAATATTAGACTTAATTATAAAATAGTACAATAGTACTAATGGGAACTGTTAGGGGCATTTGCACCTAAAAAGTTTAGTCTTAATAGGATGGTCAAATGATGGAAAGGAAAGGTAGTAAGGAGACAAGGCAAGAGATAAGGAGTTGAAGAGGACAAAGGAGTTAGGAAGAGCACCCCCCCCCCATTCAAAATTCTCAAAACCGAATAGGAAATCCTGTTCGGTAGTCTTAACAACGAATTGGAAATCATGTTTGGTCATTTTGAAATTTGACATGTGTAGAATATGCTAGTGTATGGTTTTTTGTTTGATGATAATAAACATATATATATACACATATTCGTTTAAATGTATTTGTTGTTGTACTATTTTATTTTTCACATAATTAAATAAATATTTGTTGAATAAAATAGATAACTCAGAATTCATATTTAGACAAATATTTTATTCAAACAAATACTTCATTACAAATTCAAATAGTACAAATTTATGATCTCACTGCATTTATACATTTTCAATTACAATACAACTTCAATTACAACACATTTTCACTTTACAGTTTTTCATACATAATTCATCTCACTACATAATGACTCGCTCGTATTTGATCTTCAACTCAGGTCCAGCCTGTATCCAGCATCTGAATTATATGCAAAATAAACATTGACGCGGTAAAATTGAAAAAGAAATATTTTTACAGTGTACAATGAAGTGTGTGTTTGAAAATATTATTTTTCTTAGTTATTTGGGTTGTTCATCATTATTTTTCTTTTAATTCATCATACACGAACAACTTGTGACATGCACAGTGTAAGGTCGTGCACACCGATATACACTTGCTTGATAAAATTGCAGGGACAAGTGAGCACAAGATCAAACCCAAGCCTAGGTTGGATTCAACTCAAGTGCAAATTCAAACGAAACCAATAGACTCAACCTATCAACCAAGCATAGTATCTAGCACATGCACAAGGGCAATTAGATTGGAGGAAAGCAAATAGACCAGACTTAGAATGACCAGACCAGTTTGTACATGCATACATTAGTCAACATGGTAACTCAACACAGACCAGTTCAGTGAAGACATAGCAACACAAATCACATACATACATACATATATATTTGTACATACATGGAGATGACCAGCAAACATTTCAATAAAATTCAATCAATGGTGACACTTGAACCAGACTACAACATCAAAGAAAAAAAACCACACCAAATCTATACATATGAACAGAGGCCAGGCAAGTGAACACCTTAAGGCAACTTAGAACAAAGTCACAAGCTTTAGACATGCAAAAGAAGTGACTTTAAAATGAAAACCAAAAGAAGGCATGAACACAATTGTACCAGACTTCAAGAGCAACGGAGAACGCAAGATAATAGCAAACTAACATGACGCAACTCATGGTAAAACATCTTGCTTCGATATTTGGCACAGAGAAAGAAAAAGTGAACTATCCCTTTTACTTCAAGATAGGTGCATGTCATCATGGAGATCAATGTTTACTACAATGACAGTTTAGATTATACCAAAGTGAACCAGTGCACATGTACACATTGGAGCAAGCAAACAAAATGAAAACAACATGTTCAGATAACGGCCTCAACCAGACCATCATACCAAGCCATAACAAAGGCACAAGTACAAAGTTTAGCATAACATATATACACACACATACATACATATGTATGCATGTATATGCATGGTGATACACAAGTTCATATGGAATCAGGTCCAACCAACATACAAATAAATGTGACCACTACATCAAAGGATGGAGAATATAAATGAAATAACTCGAAGCAACTAGCAGTTTAACTCGAAGCAACTCAGAAACCATACAGTGCAACAAAAAACACAGATCATAAGCAAACATGAAAACAAGGCAACCAATCAGAAAATTTGCTCATATATACATGTATATACATATGCTGTCTCAAATTAAAACATGTACAAGTGCGAAGCAAAATTGAACCACACATATATGCATATATGTAAATATATGCATACACACGTGTTAGTTCAGAGATATGAACATGATATACACTCGGGTGGACAAGTTTTATGCAACAACAATGAGCACAGAGGAGAAAATAGTTTAAATGTAGTCAAGGAGTAGAAAATTGCAGTGAAGTCAATCAGAGGAAACATGATGAACAAGTAAAAATATTATCACCAATTCAAAATGCTAAAGTCATAGGAGCACAGAACAGAATCGACTAAATCAAAATTCAAATCATGATAAGATGAACAAGTCAGGAATCATACTTATCGCACGATCAAAAATTGAATGGCTAAGAAAAACATTATGAAAAATTCAAAGAAATTATACGAACGAGATTATAGGGTTTTCATCCCTATAAATAAACCCATATCATCATCGGCAAAAAGCATCGAGTTCAAGCCCAAACAAATCAACAGAGCAATCAAGTTGAACATAAGCAAAATCGAAAAGGGGTATACCAATTTATATTCCATTCAAACTTGATCATGAAGCGGCTGCAAAGCAAATCAAAGAACACTGAAGAAGCAGCGAAGCAGGAACGAAAGCATCAAAGAATTCGAGCTTCTGATTTCCAAGCGGCGCTTCAAATAAAATCCTAATTTTCTTGAGAGAAAATAAAAGAATCGGTCATAGCCATTTCACAGAGATAAAGAAAAGGGGGGAAGACGTCTTTATTTTTTTAGTGGGTTGATCTTTATTTTTTAAGCTTTATTTAAAAAATAATAATAGGGTTTTGTTGTTTAATTTTATTTGTAATTTTTTTTAAATTTTGGTGAATTTCTAGTTGTGTTACTAGGTATGAACTACGCTTTTGTGATTCAAGAATTCGTAACTCAATGGTTGAGTTGTGGAAGGTTTTGAGTTTAGAGTTAGGTTAGTCAAGTTAACAGGTATTGCAAGTTTACGTGTGCTTGTAAGCGTCTAACTACTTAATTTCTAGTAGAAACCTTAGGGACAGCACGTAGGCAAGTTTTTGCCGAATCTGGGTAAATCTACTTATGATTTTTATTGCTTTATGTTCTGCTACTATTTTTATTTCTGAATTAATTTTTATTATGATTAGTATCACCATATTCATCCTCACTTTAGGGTGAAAACGATCCTACAAGTGGTATCAAAGCAAAAAAAACCAATTATTTGTTTTAAAAAATTGATTTTTTCAATGGGTTCTTTTAATAATGCTTTGGTTGAAGGTTAGTCCATAGTTAGACTATCCATGTTCAATGGTGAATATGCTTATTGGAAAAATGGAATGAAAATTTTTCTAAAAAACATAGAGGCATGGAATATTGTTGAGATGGGATTTAGCACACCAACAATAATGGTAGATAATCAAGAAGTTGAAAAACCTATGGATCACATAGATCTTTAAAATAAACTACAAAATGCTAATGCTAAAGCTATCATCAAATTGAATTCAATCGTGTCTCACACTGTCAAACTTCGCAGGAAATTTGGCACGCTCTTGAAGTGAGTCATGAAGGAACCTCCTAGGTTAAAGAATCTCGCCTTGCCATGCTTAGTGGCAAGTATGAGAACTTCGCAATAAGGATGAAAGTGTCAAAGAACTGTATGGACGACTTTCCTATCTTGTATACGAATCAAAATCTCCAGGAAAACCATACACATAACTGGAAATAGTCCGAAAAGTCCTCATAATTCTTCCACGAAATTTTGAAGCAAAAATGACTGCCGTTCAAGAATCTAAGGATCTGAAACTAATTAAAGTTGAAGAACTCATCGGGAATCTCACCACTTACGAGTTAGAAATCAAATTCAAGGAAGAACGTAAAGGAGGTGATAGGGGAAAGAAATCAATAGCTCTCAAATGAATAACTAAAAGTGAAGATGATGATAATGATGGAGCAGCAGAACTGGCACTGATAATAAAGAGATCCAAAAGGTGGAACCGCAAGCATGGAAATCATGCTCTAAATCAACAATTAAAGAACATAATTGTCAAAGTTCAAGACAACTCAGAAGAGCAGGAGATCATTTGTCACAAGCGCAATAAACCCGGTCATACCAAGCCAAATTGTCCTTAAAATCAATTCAGCGGAGGAAAGAAACCAAAAAGGAGAATTTTTGCAGCTACTTGGGACGAAAGTGATGAAGTTGATAAAAACACCGACACTGAGAGTGAAAAAGCAAATATGTATATTCGAGGAGAAACAAGTGGCAGTGATAATGACGAGCTAAGCGAGGTATCAAAACTTACTCACTCGCAATTACTTATATACTTTCATGAAGTAAATGGCTATTTTGAGAGACTTAGGGAGAAGTACGCTAAACTTGATTCACAAAAAGACAGTTTTATAGAATTAAATATGCAGCTTGATCAAATGGTTCAAAACTATAGAAATAAAAGCCCTAAATGTGATAAGTATCCTTCTTTTGAAGAGGAAATAAATAAATCAGAAATTCGAATTAAATCGCTTGAAAATGAAATTATGGTTTTGAAAGAAAGTGAAAATACTAGGAGAGAGAATTCTATTAAAAAGCGTACTTTGTTATTGAATGAAAATGAATCTCTCAAAACACAAGTCCAATAATTGTCTACAACTTTAGAAAAATTCTCCAAAGGAGAAAGATCATTAAATATGCTATTAGGGAAACAAACTGTTAATCCTATTCGACAAGGACTTGGGTATACTCAATCTGAAAGAGTTAGAAATGAAACTAATCATGCCAATTCCAAGTGCACAATTTATGGAAAAATTGGACACAATCAAAACAATTGCTGTTTTAGACCCACACGCACGAAAACCATTCAAATTTGGGTTCCTAAAGGTACGAATGTAAAATCCCCTAAAGTCAAACAAATCTAGGCACCAAAAGGAATAAACATAGACTGTTTTGATTCTACACAAACTTTTTTTTTCAAAGTCGTTTGTTACTAACAATCATGGACCTATAAAAACAAATAGTTCACAAAAAATTTTCCTTGTGTAGGTGTATTGGGAGGCCAAGGAACAGCAAGAGTGGTACTGGATCCTGGCTTTTCCGAGCACATAACGGATGACAAATCAAAGTTCCTTAGTCTAGAGAAGTGCAAAGGTGGCAGAGTCAAAATGGGCAACAAATGATGTATTATAGTTGAAAATCTGCATCATAATCAGATTTCAATCAGCCAGTGATCAACCGAGAAAATTTGAGCACCATAATTAAATTTGACAAGGATGAAAAAGGTAAGGTAGTTTATCAAAAGAAATATCGAGGTATGAATGATTACTTCTTCATATTACTGCTTCTAGACATTATGTTCTCTACTTGATTGTGTACACGGTTTCAATCAAATCCAAAAGAATCTCATTTTAAAAGCCGTAAAAGGATTATAAGGTATTTGTTGCACACACCATGATTTGGTCTATGGTATCCAACTTATGAAAATTTTGATTTAAAGGAGTATTCAAATGCATATTATGTTGATAGTCTAGTTGAAAGAAAATTACTAGTGGAATGTGTTTTATGTAGGGACATTCATTAGTTGTATCACATTTACAAAGAAAATATCTGCATGGATTTCATTTCAATTGATTTTCAGTTGTCAGACATTTTTACAAAACCCCTACCAGAAAATAGTTTTTGTCGACTGCATCTAAATTTAGGTATTTTAAAATTTTGATTTTATATTTTTGGATTTGATCTTAAATGCCTGTGTTAACTAATTTAACTCCCTATTAATTATCGAAAAGATAAATAGTGACTGAAAAAGTGATATGTGTTGATATTAATCATACATTATGACTTGAGATAGTATATTTAGTAAATTTCTTTAAAAATTTAAACAAAATTTATAATAACTTTGGTTAGTAAAAATTCCCTGACCATCTCTATTTCTATAATATTTCTAACGACCATCATTTATTAAATTCCAATACAGTATGTCAAAATTTGGTATTTAAATAGGCAATTATAATTTTTTTAATTATCAATAAAATTATCCAAAAGTACTCACTCTCATTTAAAAGTCCTCACGGTTATGCATGGGTGAAGTACTTGGAATCTTTGATTATGTGGTTTCATGCTCATTTAAAAGTCCTCACGGTTATGCATGTATGGAACACATATCAAAATGGAAAAAAAATAGGCATTGATTTTAATTGCATTTAAATGTCCCCATAGTTATGCGTGGTTAGAAGATACTTGAAATTCATTTTTAAAAAAATTAAGGAATACTACTAATCTCATTGAAAAGTCCTAATGGTTATGCATGGTTAGTAAGTATTTAACAATTTCATTTCATAATATACCACAAATGAACACGACTATATGGGTTTCTATGCCGACTTCACCCCTATCGCTCTAAAATGGAATATACGCTTAACAAAGTAATTACGATTTTTGTTTGATTTTTTATTGAAATTTAATATTTATACTCAATTAGGTATTAATGTTGTATTAATGTCTATCATTTTATCTTTTTTTTAAACTATTACTCTTTTGCTGATAATAAAGGGGGAGGGAAGTTAAGATTTCCGCGGGCATATTCTCATATAGGCTCATTGCATTTGTTTTTTATTTTATTTGCATATTTTTCATGCATATGTGAAGGGAGAGTCTTGTTGTAGGGGAAGCATTCAATAGGGGAAGTTAATAGAATTCATCATGACCAAATACATTTAATAAAGTCATAATCTTAATATATGTTTGTTATCATCAAAAGGAGAAGATTGTGGAATATGCTAGTATATGATTTTTGTTTGATGATAATAAACATATATATATATATATTCATTTAAATTTATTAGTTGTTGTACTATTTTATTTTTCACAAAACTAAATAAATATTTATTAAATAAAATAGATAACTCAGAATTTATATTTAAACAGATATTTTATTCAAACAAATATTTCATTATAAATTCAAATAGTACAAATTTATGCTCTCACTACATTTATACATTTTCATTGCAATACAACTTCGATTACAACACATTTTCACTTTACAGTTTTTCATACATAATTCATCTCACTGCATATTGACTCTCACTCTTATTTGATCTTCAACTCCAGTCCAGCCTGTATCCAACATCTGAACTATCTGCAAAATAAACACTAACGCAGTAAAATTGATAAAGGAATATTTTTATAGTGTACAATGAAGTGTGTGTTTGAAAATATTATTTTCCTCAGTTATTTGGGTTGTTCGTCGACATTTTTCTTTTGATTCATCATACACGAACAACTTGTGACATACACAGTGTATCACTGTACATGCCACAAGGTCGTGCATAGCGATATACATTTTCTTGATAAAATTGCAGGGACAGATGAGCACAAGGTCAAACCCAACCCTAGGCTGGATTCAACTCAAGTGCAAATTCAAATGAAACCAACAGACTCAACCTATCAACCGAGCACAGTATCTAGCACATGCAAAAGGGAAATTAGATTCAAGGAAAGCAAACAGACTAGACTTAGATTGACCAGACCAGTGTGCACATGCATACATCAATCAACATGGCAATTCAACACAGACCATTTCAATGAAGACATAGCAACACAAATTACACACACACACACACACACACACACATATATATATATATATATATATATATATATATATGAATGTACGTATGTATATACATGGAGATAACCAGCAAACATTTCAAGAAAATTCAATCAGTGGTGACACTTGAACCAGACTACAGCATCAAAGGCAAAACCACACCAGTTCTATACATATGAACAGAGGCCAGACAAATGAATACACATTAAGGAAACTCATAACAAAGTCACAAGCTTCAGACATGCAAAAGAAGTGAATTTAAAATGTAAACCACATGAAGGCATGAACATAATTATACCAGACTTCAAGAGCAACAGAGAACACAAAATAGAAGCAAACTAACATAATACCAAATCATGGAAAAACATCTTGCTTCGATATGTGGCACAGAGAAAGACAAAGTGAATTGTCCCTTTTACTTCAAGATAGGTGCATGTCGTCATGGAGATCAATGCTCATAACAAAAACAGTTCTGATTATACCAATGCGAACCAGTGCACATGTATACATTGGAGTAAGAAAACAAATGAAAACAACATGTTCAGACAACAGCCTCAACCAGACCATCACACCAAGCCATAACAAAGGCACAAGTACAAATTTTAGCACAACACATATATACACACATACATATGTATGTATGTATGTATATACATGGTGATACACAAGTTTATATGGAATTGGGTCCAACCAATATACAAATAAATGTGACCAGTACAGCAAAGGATGGGGAATATAAATGAAATAACTCGAAGCAACTGGCAGTTTAACTCGAAGCAATTCAGAAACCACACAGTGCAACACAAAAAATAGACCATAAGCAAACATGAAAACAAGGCGACCAAATCAAGAAATGTGCTCATATATACATGTATATACACATGCAATCTCAAATCAAAACAAGTACAAGTGCGAAGCAAAATTAAACCACACATGTATGCATATATGCAAATATATACATACACATGTATCAGTTCAGAGATACGAACATGATATACACTTGGGTGGACAAGTTTTGTGCAACAACAACGAGCACAGTGGAGAAAACAGTTTAAATGTTTCAAAAATCAGTGAGGCGGTTCGAATAGTCAAGGAGTAGACAAATTGCAATGAAGTCAATCAGAGGAAACATGATGAACAAGTCAAAATATTACCACAAATTCAAAATGCCAAAATTGTAGGAACACATAGCGGAATGGACTAAATCAAAATTCAAACCATGATAAGATGAACAAGTTAGGAATTATACTTATCACACGATCAAAAATCAAATGGTCGAGTAGAACATCATAAAAATTCAAACAAATTATACGAACGAGATTATAGGTTTTCATTCCAATAAATAAACCCATATCATCATCAGCAATAAGCATCGAGTTCAAGTTTAAACAAATTAACTGAGCAATCAAGTCGAACATAAGTAAAATCGAAAAGGGGCATACCAATTTCTATTCCATTCAAACTCGATCATGAAGCGGAAACAAAGAAAATCAAAGAACACTGATAGAAGAAGTAGCGAAGTAAGAATGAAAGCATCAAAGAATTCGAGCTTCTAATTTCCAAGCGGCACTTCAAATAAAACCCTAATTTTTTTGAAAGCAAATAAAAGAATTGGTCGAAGCCATTTCACAAAGATAAAGAAAAGGGGGAAGACATTTTTATTTTTTTAGTGGGCCGGTTTTTATTTTTTAGGGTTTAGTTAAAAAATAATAATAGGGATTTGTTGTTTAATTTTATTTGTAATTTTTTTAAATTTTGGTGAATTTCTAGTTGTGTAACTAGGTACGAACTTCGGTATTGTAGTTCGAGAATTCAAAACTCCATGGCTGAGTTATGGCAGGGTTTTTAGCTTAGAGTTAGGTTCGTCAAGTTATCAGATGTTGCAAGTGACGTGCGTTTGTAAGCGTTTGACTACTTAATTTCCAGTAGAAACCTTAGGGGCAGCTCGTTGGCAGGTTTTTGCTGAAACTGGGTAAATCTATGTGTGATTTTTACTGCATTACTTTTTATTATTATTTTTATTTCTGCATTAATTTTCATTATTCTTAGTATCACCCTATTCACCCCCCCCCTCTGGGGTGAAAACGATCCTACAACATGAAAAAAGAAATTGGAGTATAAGAATAGGAATAAGAATGAAAAATGGATGTGGGCCCGTTACAATTGAACCACTATAAATCTTTGTGTACCTTACTTTTTCTTCATTATTTTTCTACTGCATCTGCTGCTATAAATTCGGTTGGAGGTGTTTGTCCAATTTTTATGCAAACATTCTTAGTGCTTTCACTAGGGGCCTCTTCTCAACATGCTTCCTAAATTTAAGAATAGGACTAATGGTGCCAATAGCATACCGAGCTACTATAGAACATGATAATCATTCATCCAACATTCCAGCATAAGACAACACCATCACTAGGGTGACTTAGAAAAAGTTATAACGGATCTTGATACTCGTTTCACTGCCTAATAGCAGGCTTTTATGGACTAGATCATGACACGTTTGGGGCAGGCACAAATTGCTACACACAACTCAGAAACAAGGGGAAGGAATTGATATCAAAGTTTTTGAAGAAGGAGAAGGTCATACTTGGGTAGTGGATCGGATCGGGAGAACCAGAGGGCATGACGAGTAAACCTAAGGAAATGATTTGAGTGAGAATTTTGCCAGACCCCACGTCTGAGGACCAATTCGGTATTGAACCAAATATGAGAAGTGACGAACCAGGGGCACCATGGATGAACCTCCTTGATCTAGGCAGCGCTCCTCGTCTTGACAGAGATGGCAATTAGAGGAAGGCAAGCTTATCATCATGAACAATCCTACAGTAGTGAACATAGCCGAGATTGCAGTGATAATTACCGGAGTTGAAATGAAGAAAGTCTTTCATACCTTTGTAGGAGATCCACTCAGCTCCATCCATCCTCGAGCTAGAAGATCAGATGGCTTGAATCACAAGAGATTGCATACTTCATGAGCAGTCAGAGTATGGAATCGGGGAAAGAGTCGGTAGCCTTTTAGGCAGAGACTGCTCAAATCCTATGCACTTCTGAATGCCTACTATGGACACTTATCAGGGCTTAACTGATCCTATAATGCAGCTATAATTATACACACAACATATGTTGATGAGTGGAGCGACATAAGAAGTTTTTGTAAAATATGCTAGTATATGATTTTCGTTTGATGATAATAAACATATATATATATATATATATATTCATTTAATGTATTTGTTATTGTACTATTTTATTTTTCACATAATTAAATAAATATTTGCTGAATAAATAAATAGCACAGAATTTAAAATTAAACAGATATTTTATCCAAACAAATATTTTATTACAATTTTGAATAGTACAAAATTTGAGCTCTCACTATATATGCAAAATTTCAATTACAACACAATTTTTCACTATACAATTCTTTACATACATTTTCACCTCACTACATATCACTCATTCACTTGTATTTCTCTTCAACTCTATTCCAGATTGAATCCAACATCTGAATTATCTGTAAAATAAACACTGACGCGGTAAAATTGAAAAAGAAATATTTTTACAGTGTAAAATAAAATGTATATTTTGAAAATATCGTTTTCCTAAGTTATTTGGGTTGTTCGTCATCATTTCTTTTGAGTTCATCATACACGAACAACTTGGGACATGCGCAGTGTACTGCTGTACATGCCACAAGGTCGTGCACACCGATATACACTTGATAAAACTACAAGGACAAGTGAGCACAAAGTCAAACCCAACCAAAAGATGGATTCAACTCAAGTGCAAATATTCAAGTGTAATACAAATAAATTCTCGACATAAGCACAAGGTCAAACCTGAACCAAAGCTAGGTTCAACTCAGATGCAATACAAAAAAAATTGAATGGTCAAATACAAGTTTCAATGACTGGAACAATCTCGAACCCACTTGAACCAGAGATGTATGCTTATGAATTGAAGACTCAACACAAGTGAACACAGTCAAACAAACAAGCTCCAGACCAGACCAATAATAACTTCAACCGGAATAAAATGCACAAACCACTAGTGAAACAAAAAGCTTCAGTCTCTAATGTACAACTTCAAATACCAGAGGAAGTGAACCAAAAACCAGATTACTAGTGAATTAATGAAGCAACACAACAACAATGATGAATACATAAACAAGTGCATCTAACCAGACCACTTTAAGATATAGGAGATCAATATCAAGTGCAGACCACATACTAAATCAGTCCCAAAACAACCAAGCAGGCCAGGGAATGCAAGTTACATTACAACCATGTACAAGTAAATCGAGCAAAGCCTCAACATCAAATAGCAACAAAACTGGAGCATGCATATACATCAACTGGGCATAGAGGTAGGTTGGTTGATAGCGGGTGTTGCAAGTTTATATATGTAAGCATCTGACTACTTAATTTCTAGTAGAAATCCTGAGGGCAGTACATAGGCTGGGTTTTGCTGAAGCTAGGTAAATCTGTGTTATTCTATTTTTTCTTTTATTATTCTGCTATTATCTATGCCACAATTATTTTCTATATTTCCACATTAATCTTTATTATTATTAGTATCACCCTATCACCCTCCCTCTAGGGTGAAATCAATCCTACAAATGGTATCAGAGCTAGGAACAAAAATCAATTTTTGTTTTAAATTTTTTTTCCAAAAACCAATTTTTGTTTTAAAAAAAATGATTTTTTTTAAAAAATGGCTTCCATTAATAATGCTTTTGCTCAAGATCAGTCCATAGTTAGACCACCCATATTCAATAGTGAATATGCTTACTGGAAAAATAGGATGAAATTTTTTTTGAAAACCATTGATGCTTGAAATATTATTGAGCCAGGTTATAGGACACCAACTATAGTGACAGATAATCAGGAAATTGAAAAACCGATGGATCGATGGATAGATCTTGAAAATAAAATTCAGAATGCTAATGCTAAAGCTATGAATTCTATTATATATTCATTGGATTAAATTGAATTTAATCGTGTCCCATGTCATCTAACTGCACAGGAAATTTGGCACACACTTGAACTGACTCACGAAGCAACATCTCAAGTTAAAAAATCTTGCATTACCATGCTTAGTAGCGAATACGAGAACTTCACAATGGCAAAGGATGAAAATGTCAAAGAGATGTACGGACGACTTTCCAATCTTGTATACAAATCAAAAGCTCTTGGAAAACCATACACAGAATTAGAAATAGTCCAAAAAATCCTCAGCGTCCTTCCATGGAATTTTGAAGCAAAAGTTACTGCCATTCAAGAATCAAAAGATTTGTGACAAGTTCAAGTCGAAGAACTCATTGAAAATCTCACTACTTATGAGATAGAAATGAAATTCAAAAGAACGCACAGGAGGTGATATGTGAAAGAAATCCATAGCTCTCAAAGGAACAACCGAAAATGAAGATGATGATGATGATGATGATGATGGTGCAGCAGAACTGGTGCTGTTAATAAACAGATTCAAAAGGTGGAACCACAAATACGGAAATCCAGCTCTAAATCAACAATTGAAAAGCAGAATATTCAAAGTACTGGATAAATCAGAAGAGTAGGAGATCATTTGTCAAAAGTGCAACAAACCCGGTCATATCAAGCCCAACTGTCCTCAGAATCACTCAGCCAAGGAAAGAAACAGAATAGGAGAAGTTTTATAGCCACTTGGGATGAAACTGATGAAGATGATAAAAGCACTGGCAATGAGTGTGAAAAAGGAAATCTGTGTCTTCAAGAAAAAACAACCGACCGTGATGATGACGAGCCAAGCGAGGAATCAAAACTTACTCACTCAAAATTACTTATATATTTTCATAAAGTAAATGGATGTTTTTAAAGACTTGGGGAGAAGTATGCTAAAATTAAATCACAAAGAATAGTTTGATAGAGTTAAATAAACAACCTGACCAATTAGTCAAAAACTACTGAAATAAAAGGCCTAAGTGTGACAAGTGTCCATCATTCGAAGAAGAAATTAAAAAAATCAGAAATTAAAATTGAATCACTTGAAAATGAAATTCTGATTTTGAAAGAAGGTGAAAACATGAGGAGACAAAAGTCTATTAAAAAGTGCACTTTGTTATTAAATGAAAATGAATCCCCCAAAACACAAGTCCAACAATTGTCTGTGACTTTAGGAAAATTTTCAAAAGGAGAAAGATCACTAAATATGCTATTAGGAAAACAAACTATTAATACTGTTAGACAAGGACTTGGATATAATCAATCTAAATGTGTTAGAAGCGCAAGTAATCAAGTCAAATCCGAGTGCACAATTTGTAGAAAAATTGGACACAATCAAAACAATTATTAGTATAGGCCCAAACACGTGAAAACCATACCAATTTTGGTTCCAAAAGGTATGAATATAAAATCTCTTAAAGTCAAACAAATCTGGGTGCCAAAAGGAACAAATATAAATAGTCTTGGGTCTACACGAACATATTTTTCGAAATCTTTTGCCACTAGCAAGCGTGGACCTATAAAAACAAATGGGCCACCAAAATCTTTTCTCGTTTAGGTGTTGTGGCAGGCTAAGGAATAACAATAGTGTTACCTGGATTCGGCTGTTCCAGGCACACGATGGACGACAAACCAAAGTTCCTTAGCCTAGTACAAAGGTGGCAGAATCACAATAGGCACAAATGAAAAATTATCGGTAAAGGTAAAATAGGTAATGGTACATTTATCTTGAACGATATATTAAATGTGAAAATTTGGACCATAATACGATATAATTCTAATAATTCTGCCAGTTATGTGATAATAAAATAAATGTTGATTTTGATTCAAAAATGTTGACTAATCATCTTTTCATCCTTTACTCTCTCATATAGATTTGTTTGGACTAACTATATTGCAAGTTTACATGATAAGAGATGTCCTCTTATATTGATTGATGATTACTCAAGATATACGTGGATATTTTTTTTTGGATTTGACACTATATTCACTAGTTGTGTATGTGCACGGTTTCATGCCAAAATAATTTCATTTAAAAGCTGTAAAAAAGGACTTTAAGGTATCTGTTGCTACTCTACTGTCTGGTCTATGATATCCAACTAATGATAATCTTAAGTCAAAGAGAAATTAGATGCAGATTGCACTGTAACCTAGTTGCGAAAAAATCACTAGTAGAACATTTTTTATGTTGAGACATTCATTATTTGCATCATTTTCAAAGTAAATATCTGCATATTTTCCATTTCAACTGATTTTCAATTAGAAGACATTTTATTAAAAACCCCTTCCAGAAAATAGTTTTGTTGACTTCATTTCAAATTAGGCATTTTAGAAAATTTTGATTTCATAATTATTTTTGAATTTGATCTTAAATGACTACATTAACTAATTTGACTCCCTATTGATTATCAAAAAGATAAATAGTGAATAAAATATAAATGATGAGTGTTGAAATTTATCATATATTATGGCTTGAGACGGTATATGAAGAAAATTTCTTTAAAAATTTAAACAAGATTTATAATAACATTTTGTTGGTAAAAATTCCATGACCATCTCTATTTCTATCATATTTCTAACGACCATCACTCATCAAAATCCAATATAGTATGTCAAATTGTGGTACTTTTAACAGGAAATTATTCGCTTTTATTTTATTTAATAATAAAAACATCCAAAGTATTCACTCTCATTTAAAAGTCGTCACGGTCATGTATAGGTGAATTACTTGGAATATTTCTATATGTGCTTTCATGCTCATTTAAAAGTCCTCATGGTTATGCATGTATGGAACGCATATCAAAATTGATTATTAAATAGGCAAGTTGATTCCAATCCATTTAAAAGTCATCATAGTTATGCGTGGTTAGAAGATGCTTGAAATTCATTTTTAATAAAAATTAGCAATACTACTAATCTCATTTAAATTTCCTAACGATTATGCATGGTTAGTAGATATTCAAATTCCTGATATAAATATACCACAAATGGACATAGCTATATGCTTTTATATGCCGACATCATCCCTATCTTTCTAAAGTGGAATATGCGCCTAACAGAGTATTTATGATTTTTGTTTGATTATTTATTGAATTTAATATTTATACTTGATCGGGTATTAATGTTGTATTAATGTCTATCACTTTATCTTTATTTTTCTAACACTATTACTCTTTTGCTGATAACAAAAGGGGGAGAGAAAAAGTTAAGATTTTGTAAAATAAAGGTTAAATATTATATTTTTTATTTGCATATTCCCATATAGGTTCATTTGCATATTTTTATTTATATTCATGCATATATAAAGGGGGAGTCTTGTTGTAGAGAGAGAGCAATCAAATAGGGGGAGCAAATAGTGTTCATTAATGACCAAATACATTTAATAAATTCAAAATCTTAATATATGTTTGTTATCATCAAAAAAGGGAGATTGTAGAATATGCCAATATATGATTTTTGATTGATGATAATAAACATATATATATATATATTCATTTAAATGTATTTGTTATTGTACTATTTTATTTTTCACATAATTAAATAAATATTTGCTGAATAAAATAAATAACAATGAATTTAAAGTTAAACAAATATTTTATTCAAATAAATATTTTATTACAATTTTGAATAGTGCAAAATTTGATCTCTCGCTATATATAAAAAAATTCAATTATAATACAATTTCAAATTACAACACAATTTGTCACTATACAATTTTTTACAAACATTTTCACCTTACTACATATCACTCATTCACTCATATTTATCTTCAACTCTATTCCAGATTGAATCCAGTATCTGATTTATATGCAAAATAAATACTGAAGCAGTTAAATTGAAAAAGAAATATTTTTGTAGTGTAAAATAAAATGTGTATTTTGAAAATATTATTTATCTCAGTTATTTGGGTTGTTCATCATCATTTCTTTTGAATTCATCATACATGAACAAGTTGTGACATGCATGGTGTATCACTGTACATGCCACAAGGCCGTGCACACCGATGTACACTTGATAAATATGTAGGGACAGGTGAGCACAAGGTCAAACCCAACCAAAAGATGGATTTGACTCAAGTGCAATACAAATAAAGTCATGACATGAGCACAAGGTCAAACCCAAGCTAAATCTAGGTTCAACTTAGGTGCAATACAAAAACAAAAAGAGAATGGTCAAATACAAGTTATAATGACTGGTACAAGCTCGAACTCACTTGAACCAAAATTTTATACTTATGAATTGAAGACTCGACACAAGTGAACCCAGTCAAACAAACAAGCTCCAGACCAAACCAACAACAACTTCAACCAGAATAAAATGTACAAACCACCAGTGAAATAAAAAGCTTCAGACTCTAATGTACAACTTCAATTATTATAGAAAGTGAATTAAAAACCAGATTACCAGTGAATTAGTGAAGCAACACAACAACAATGATGAATACACATACAAGTGCATCTAACTAAACCACTCTAAGATTATGGAGATTAATATCAAGTGCAGACCACATACTAAATCAGTCCCAAAACAACCAAGAAAGCCAGAGAATGCAAGTTACAATGCAACCAAGTACAAGTCAATTGAGCAAATCCTCACCATCAAATAGCAACAAAACTGGAGCATACATATACATCAACATGACCATATACATATGTACATATGTTTGCACACATGTATACATATATACATGCAGTCAAACACAAAAACCAACTCAAAAGTACACATACATAACAATTAGAATTCGACTGCAACACACCAGCAATGAATATGTTTCAGGAGTACAAAACAACATATGCATATGGTCAGACACAAGGCAGCACATGATGCAATGCATCAAGACAACCAGACTTAAAGTAAAGCCAAGACCGAACCAGAGATAATTGCTTCAGACAGAATGTACACAAAGGCACAATAATTATACACATATATACATACATATATGTATGTATATACATATTTGCATGTGCACGTTACTAACAGTAGCAACAAGAACAGGGAAGCATATGCAGCACAACCGGACTAGTCTCCAAAATCAAAACGACATGTGCTATGCAAAGCAACATAATCTACTGGAAACAGTGGGGCAAAAACATAGCAGTAAACCAAACAAAGGAACACTTGAAGCAAATGGCAGTGCATATGTAACCTAAGCCAGAGACCAGTGGCATATACACATGTATACATATATGCATATATATGTATACATGTATATATTTTTAGAAACCTACACATAGTGGAGTGTATCAGACCCAAGTAATCATAGAACCAAGTATACACCACATGGACAAGTTCATACACAGACTCAAAGCATTGCAAGGAATCAAACTTTGAACCAGACCAGTCAACATGAAGACACAAAAGCATAAGAACAAAGGTGACGGCAGTTCAAAGTTTCAAATACAACAGACCAGTGAACAAGGAAATAGGTTAGGCAACATCAAGTGCATGACAGAACCGAGGCAATGCTCAATGCCACACAGCAGAAAATGAATCAAGCAGTTCAATTTCACCAGACTCAATACAACAGAGAAAACCACATGAAAATATGGAACTAGAACCAAACTAGTGCAAACTCAAGCGAACACGCTGGAGCAAGACCATAGGCAAACAAGAACACACATATACAATAATGTCAGAGTGAATAGAGAATTAACTTGACGCTAATCACAACATAGCCGTGGGTCATGAAGCAATCAAGGAAGGTTACTAGCAGGTAAAACACAAATGAACAAGTTATAAAAGAACTTGACCAAGTCAATTATCTCAAAAATTTAGAGTGCCGAAATCATAGAAGTCAAAAGAGAAAAGAACGGACCTAAATTCAAATTTATAAAGTATACATATGGTATGAACAAGCCAAGATTAATCACATCGTTTAATCAAAAATCAATAGCAGAAAAAATCATGTGAAGAATTCAAACTGAAATTATACGAACGTAAACTAAGGGATATGAACCCTATAAAACCCAAAAATCATCATCGGCAAAAGAAATGGATTTGAGTTCAAGCAAAATACTAGAGCAAGCCAAATCGCGAACAAATTTGTAACTCAAATCGAAGTCGAGAAAAATCGAAATCGAAATAGAAAATCACATACCAATTCATAGCATTCAAGTTCGACACATTTGAAACAGCCGAAGGTAAGCAAAGAACAACGATCGAAGAAGGATCAAACTGAATTGAGATTCGATAGTAAAATCAAGCAACGTCCAAGCGGCGACTTCAAAGAAAAACAAACCCTAAATTTTGAAGTGGAAAAGGAATGGTCGAAGAAGAATAAAGTGGAGTCATTTTTCTCAAGCTATTTTCTAAAGTGGGCTGGTCGAGTTTATGCAACTTGGGCTTAAATATGAAAATGGTTTTGTTTTTCTGTTATTGTTTTTTATTTTGTAATTTTTTTCTTTTAAACTTTTGTAAAATTCTAGTCATGTGACTAGGTTATGAACTACGGTGGTGTAGTTCGAGAATTCGCAACTCGGTGGTTGAGTTGTGGCAGGATTTTGGGCGTAGAGTTAGGTTAGTCGATAGCGGGTGTCTCAAGTTTACGTGTATAAGCGTCTGACCACTTAATTTCTAGTAGAATCCTTGGGGCAGCACGTGGGCAAGGTTTTGCCGAAGCTGGGTAAATCTGTGTTGTTCTATTTCTGCTTTTATTATTCTGCTATTATCTACACTGCAATTAATTTCTATATTTTCTCATTAATTTTTATTATTATTAGTATCACCCTATTCACCCCTCCCTCTAGGGTGAAATCGATCCTACAGTTTTATGCAAATGCTTACCCCACTTCCTGTCGAATTTCATGACCAAGCGGTTTTAACGCCTCACCCTCGCTCAATTCATGGGAGATGCTATAGGAAAATTTTATCAGATAATTCTGGGTTCAAATAGAATAACCTAAAGACCCGTATTCTTTTTTGGATGCGAAACAACGAGAGGACGAGATGTTGCAGCAATCCTTACTTGTTTTAACATGGTAGACGCTCGCATCCAGGATGCTAACGAATGTTTGACTTTGATGGCGTTGTGCGGTGGTACACGGACGCAAAGATGGCTCGGAGATTGAATAAAGAGAAACCAACTCCTTTACAGTATTTCTTCTACGAAGCAGAAAAATATACGCAACTAGAGGAAACCACGGTTGGGTGGCTGTTAGAACAGCTGTCAAACCATCGGAAGCATCTAATAGTGTTATGCTATGGTTAAAATTGATGAAGGCAGTGGTACAAAAATGAAGAAAAACAACAACCCAAGCAGTTATGGCAGAAGGAAAATGGAATGAAGGAGGTTCAAGCCTAGCATGAGGTTTGGTACTTATATGGACTTGAATAATACTATGGAGAACATCTTCCTTAACACGCGGGTAGAACTCAATTACAATAGGCCTGCACCGAAGAAGGAAACAAAAGTTGAGATGAACACGGGAAAGTACTATAGGTTTCATGAATCCCATTGGCATAACACTAATGAATGTCGTTATTTATGGGACATAATTGAAGAACACATTTGAAAAAGAAAGCTGGAGTGGTATGTCAAGGATTCGAATACTACCCTTGCTCCTAAGAAACAGGCTCCAAGGCAGCTTCCATCGGAAATGGGGGCGAAGGATCCAGGGTTAATCAAGGAAAAGATAGGAGGTTGGTGATTAATACTATAGCAGGAGGACTGCATATAGCCGAAAAAAGTTGGGCTAAGATGGAAAGATATGCACGATCATTAAAGAATGGAGAGGGTTTTGTATACGATGTAGGCGAGGAGCGAAAAACCAAGGCCCTATGTCAAGAACAGGATGAGATAACCTTCAACGACAATAACTTATGGGTAAAGTAGTACCCACATATGAACCCATTAATGATTTCAGCAATGATCAATCCACCTAAGGTGCATCGAATTTTGGTAGACGGTGGGAGCTCAGTAAACATCATGTTCAAATATGCATTTGATAAGATGGGGTTGTCCATGGAAGATGCCACACCTTGCAACCAACGGTTACATGGTTTCATAGGAAAGGCCATGATGCCTTTAGGAAGGTGGGATCTATTTGTTGAGATAAGAACTCGAGCCAGATCAACCATATGAAAGCAGACTTTCGTCTTGGTGGATGGTTCTTGGCATACGATGCCTTCATAGGGCTTCCATCTTTATCTGATTTTTTCGCAGTAGTGGCTCAGTAGTGATTAATAATGAAGTTCCTTAAATCGATTTGAGTAGGAATGGTGGAAGGGAATGAGAATGCCGCCAGGGAATGCTTATAGCACAACTCATAGAAAAAAAATGACAAGAGAAAGGGAAAGGCGTAGATGTCGCATTCTACACCAAGAATTCTACTGCATAACAATTAAAGGAAGGGCCCCCGCTCGGGTTCACAAGCGATCCTCACAATGAACTAGACTTGAGATATTGAGGTGAAAAGCCACAATCGATCCAGGAGAGGCAATAAAATTTGTGGAGATAATTAATAGTGGTCGGACGAGGCTTGTGAAGATCAGATCCATGCTAGAACAGGACCTCAAGGTGCAATTAATAGGATTTCCATAGGATAACCGAGATGTGTTTGCTTGGTCTCATGCGGATATGTATGGAATTATCCACTCGATAGAATCATGCATTAAATATTAGAAAACCCCTAGTAAAGCAAAAGAAAAGAAGCATGGGACCAGAGCGGTCTGTAGATCTTAACGAGGAAGTGAAGACCTTGCTAGCCAATGGCTTCACCTAGGAGTCTCAATACCCAGAATGGATTGCAAAGTCGGTTTTGGTCAGTAAGTCTAATGGGAAATGGCATATGTGCATTCACTTCTCCAACCCAAACGACGATTGTCCTAAAGACTGATTTCCACTCCAAGGATCGATTTCCACTCCTAAGGATCAACCGGTTAGTAGATGGAATGGTAGGGCGTGAGCTCTTATCCTTCATGGATGAACACTCAGGATATAATCAGATTAAGATGAATATCAAAGATTAGTAGCACGCTATCTTTGTTACTGACATGCAACTCTATTGCTACAAGGTTATGCCGTATGGGCTTAAGAATGCAGGTGCGACATACCAACGTTTAGTCAACAAGATGTTCGCCAGGCATATTAGAAGGACTATGGAAGTTTATGTTGATGATTTGCTGGTAAAGTCAAAAAAGGCTAAGGACCACATCTTACACTTGGATGAGATGTTTCCGATTATATGAAAGTTCGGAATGAAATTAAATTCATTGAAATGTTCCTTTGGGGTACCTTCTAGGAATTTATTAGGATTTAGTGTGAATGCTAGGGGATTCAAGGCCAACCCGAAGCAAGTCCCGGCTTCAAAAGACATCAAAATACGTAAAACTCGGAAGGAAATGCAAAGTCTAAACGGGAAGGTGGCGGTGTTAAGCAGGTTCATATCCAGGACGACCGATAATTGTGTTCCACTCTTTGAGGCACTTAAGAAGGAGAAAGGCGATTTAACTCAAATAGACGAGTGCCTAGCTTAGCTTGTTAGAACATCAGCAGAAGCTATCGGTTCTCTCTACGCTGGCGGAAGGAGAAGACCTCTATTTATACTTTGTAGTGTCCTCCCATGTCCTGAGCGCAGCGTTGGTTCGTAAAGAAGACCAGGTGAAATGTCAGGTACATTATATGAGAAAACGTTCACTAGGCCAGAATCTAGGTATACTATGCTAGAAAACTTATCATATTGCCTACTAATTGCACTTCGAAAGTTGAGGCATTGTCCCCAGTCGCATCCCATCCAAGTGCTAACCAATCAGCCTCTGAGACAGGTCCTAACCGACCAGATACTTCAAAAAGGTTCACCAAGTGGAGTATTGAGCTTAGTCAATATGAGATTTCCTATCATCCATGAACATCAATCAAAGGGCAAGCCCTGGCAGACTTTAGTGCAAAGTTCGCTATTAGAGACGACGAAGTGGAATCCTAATGGAAGAAATTCTTAAATGGAAAATGTTTGGATGGAGCATCGAATATGCATGATTCTAGCATGTGGGTAATATTGTTGACACCAAATTAAAGAAGTTAAGCTATGCAATACGGATGGATTTCAAGGTAACCAACAATGAAGTGGAGTATGAAGCTTTAACAGTAGGGTTAAAGATAGCAAAGGAGCTGGGAATTAAGTCGTTGCGCATGCATAGTGACTCATGGTTGGTCGTAAACCAAGTACTCAAGGATTTCAGGCTAATGAGAGCACTTGAGATCCTATTTGGGGAGGTGAAGGTCTTGCTTAATGAGATGGAAGATTACATGATAAAACACATTCCTCGAGAAGTTAATTAGGATGCGGACGAACTGGCGAAGCTGGAAAGTTCAAGAGTAGGGCCATTGTTGGGATTGGTACCCATTGTAACCCTATTTAATCCCAACATCAAGGAGGTGAATATGATTACAGATATAAATGGCATGGCGACCAAGATGACACTACTAATATGGTACCTGAATGAAGGGGATTACGAGGTAACATGAACGAGGCTAGGATAGTTCTACGGAAGGCTTGCTGCTTAATCATTTGGAATAATGTGCTGCATCGAAGAGGGCTTTCTAACCCATTATTAAGGTGCGTCGGTGGAATGTAAGCTGAGGAGATGTTGGAAAACATACATCGAGGGAGCTATGGAGATCATACTGGTGGCATACCTTAGCTAAGAAGGTGTTGCGGTATGCATATTTCTGGCTAACATTAAACCATGATGCGGTGGAGTATGCAAAGAGGTGTGACAAGTTCCAGTGGTTCATGAAGATTTGAAAGTTGCCTCGATCGAATTCACTCACATGGTTAGCCCCTGACCCTTTGCAGTATGGGGAATAGATTCAATCAGAGAGTTTCTAGCAGAGTAGGGTGGAGCTAAGTATGCTATATGGCAATTGATTACTTTACTCAGTAGGTGGAGGTTGAACCCCTTACTAAGGTATCAACGACTAAGGTCATAAAAATTTTTTATCAGAAATGTGATATGCAGGTATAAAGTTCCCGCTAAGATCATCTTGGATAATGGATGTCAGAATGACAATGAAGAGTTTGTTGATTTCTTCCAATAATATAGGACGAAGAAAGCTTCTCTATGGTTGCATACCCACAGGCTAATACATAAATGGAGACAGTCAATAAGGTTCTGAAGACCTTCTTTGATAAGCGGCTGAAAAAGGCAAAATGGGCATGGGTAGATGAACTTTTGTTGGCACTATGGACTTATTGTACGTCCTTCAAGATGGCCACAAGTCATAGTCCTTTCTAATTGTCTTATGGATCAGATGCGATGTTACAAATAGAGACGACAATACCATTGCATCAAAGAATTCACTACGACCAATATGAAAATGAGGAATAGCTAAATAAGTCACTGAATCTGATTGATGAAAGGCATGAAGAAGCCTCCTTGAAGGCCGAAGCACACAAGCTAAGGATAGATATGTAATATAACTCTAAGGTCAAAATCCTCCCCCTCAAGGAATTAGACTTGGTGCTGAAACAAATATACCCCAGACTGGGGGCACACGACCCAATCTGGGAGGGACAATACGTTATCCATAAGGACATGGGCAATAAAGTTTTCATCCTCAGTGTAGTGGATGGAGCTATATTCAAAAAAGCTTGGAATTCACAGAATCTCCGTTACCATTTTACTTAATTTTTCACTTTCGCAATATATTGTAAACCTATAATTGAAACAGTTATGAGATGGATTCTAATAAAATGTGTTTCCCTTATAATCTTGTTATGACGGATAATGAGTATGAAATATAACTTTGCGTTATAACCTATGCATGTTGAGATAGCATTAAAACTTAGAAAGCGTCGTGCATGCCTGTTAGGCCTATCCTTATTAGTCAGGGGCAAACAGGGTAACTATGACAAAAAGTTCCTCCCCTTGAACTTTTGACCAGTAATGATGGACCTGAGTGACCTTAATCAGTGTCCATCGTTGATGATAGGCTCAACTTTTGGTCAGTAGTAGTGGACCAGAGTGATCCTAACCAGATGTCCACCATTGGCGATCGGCCCAAACTTCTCGTCGGTAGTGATTGACTAGAGTAACCCTAACCAGTGTCCATCATTGATGATCGACTCAACTTCTAGCGACAGTAGTGGACCAAAGTGAACTAGCCGAGTGTCTACCATCGACGTTTGGCCCAAACTTCTAGCCGATAGTGATGGACCAGAGTGACCCTAACCAAGTGTCTATCATTGAAGGTCAGCTCAATTTCCAGCCGGTAGTGATGGACCAAAGTGACTCTAACTGGGTGTCCATCGTTGACGATCGGCCTAAAGTTTCCTATTGACAACGGTGAACCTGAGTGGCTTTAGTCTGACGTTCACCATTGCCGATAACTTCAAACCCATGGATGACCAAGAAGAACCTGACTTACAGATGGTCAGGACATAACCATCACCTAGTTGGTTCACCCTCGACTGTCGGCCCAAGAATTTGCCAACGGTAGACGATTGGGTCCAATGATAATAGGTAGCAATTATCAAATCAAAGTTGCTTAAGGTGCACATGAATGACATAATAATTAACAAGAAGAAAAGGAAAAATAAGGTGCGCAAAGATAGTAAATGCGCAGATCATACTAATTAATATCCAGACATATATAGTTTGCGATTACAAATATCAGAAAGTAGTGTGTATTTGACCTCACCAAAACATCAAAATTGGCCGAGTAATAGATAATACTATTTAGCGCATAAAAAATGTACGATGGTCCATCTCAAACATAAAAAACCAAAAGAATGCAACTGCCGTCACTTAGACTTGCTTCTGGAAGAAGGGCCCTTCTAAGCCGATTTGGCTCCCATGGGCTCCATTTCCTTCTGCACTTCCTTCTATTTGGCAACGAATGCCTTGTTAAACTGCATACTCTAGATCCTCAAATATTTATAGTTTAACCCTCACAAGGTCAGTTGGGAATCTTTCCAGGAAGCCTTGTTTCAAAGCAACCCCCTATCAATGTACTCAGTGGGCTCTATGACGCCCATTATTTCAATGTCAGCGTCATCCTTGAGGGTAGTGGTCATCTCATCCTGGGCTACATCAACTGGGAGGTTAGAAGGGCACGAAGGTATTATCCCTAAGGATGGGGTATGTGACGACGCGACTTTTCGACGCTCGAAAACTGACATCAATACGTCCACTGTATCAACTGCCGAGCAATCGAATGCCGGAAAAACATACCGTTATGGTTAAAGAAGAGGTAGAAGATAGAAGAAGAGAGAAAAAGATAGAACATAATAGAAAGAAACAACAGAACAATATTAGAGTCTCACAATCGCAGCGGAACAACATATAATAGATAAATGAATAATCTTTAAACAAAAGAACTATATCAGTTATTACATTACATCATATTACATTACATTACATCATCAGAGTGTACAACAACAAACAACAACAAACAGCGGAAAAGAAATACTATATACTAGTGAATACGCCATGCCATCCAGCTTGCCTCCAGCAACTTCTGAATTCCAGAATATCCTGATAAACCTTACTCTTGACTGCCCGGGTGGAAATTGGTGGGCACCCAGAGTTTAGGAAGGAAAACAATAAACTCCGAGTCAGTCATGAGACTGGTGTGAGAACTTAAAACAGTTTATCTTTAAAACAAAGAACAGGATAATTTTAAAATAGATTTCGCAATGCTTTTTAGAAAATGAGACTACCATAACGCCTTCCGCACACACACACAATGCAAACGCAGAATCGGAGGAGATTTCTCCTTATGATAGTAAAAGATGCTTGATACGCATTAAAAAGGAACATTTGATATTATTACTAGTGCATAGTGTAGGAAAAATCATTTCGAAAGTAAAGATATAAATCTTAGCCAGCATAGGCATTCCGCACTTATGCCCACTATAGCTACCATGTTCAATAGCAGGTTACCGCCACATTCCATGGAAGGTTATACAACTAAAACCGTACAGGATCGTATTGTTTCTTTGGATTTCCAACAAATGGTCAGGCCAAGGAACTTACCATTGCCACATGGGTACGCCTTTGGAAAGACGACCCGAGAACCTAACCGGATATCTGCCAACACAAGGCCGGGTTACCCCTAACTGGGTAACTACTGACACGAATATGTCATTCCCCGATCGTAACCGATCTATATCCGAGGATCCTCGATTTCCAACAACCACAAAGCAATAAATTTGCAGCAACAACATAGGTAAAGTATCTGGGCTCCATACCATGATACCACCTCTATCCAGAAGGAATGACATACACTAAAGGGGCTCTACCCCCTAATAACCTTGCCGCATCCTTCCTGTTTTGACCATTTCCAGGGTGTGAGGTCCGACGAAGTCTCACCCACAAAGCCACGCTTTATACAAAAGCTGTGCTTTGATCATCAAATGCTCAACAGCACTTCGTATGCCACATTACCAATTTGGGAATGTATCACTAGTAACCATCAACTACATAACCTCTAAGGGTGTTAAGCTAAGAGAATAAATTCTCCGCCACCAACGGAAACATATTTGATAGAAACCAGCTTTACATCTCAAATTATAACGTCAGACACACATCCATATAAGTCCGTTACGGGATCGAACGGAACTGAAGGCACTTACAAAGAAGTCCTTGCAATCCGGATATTCACTAATCACGATCGGACTTCCCATCACAAAGAGTAATAAATTTCTATATCGGAGATCAGCCGATGCAGAAACATTCGACGGCAATCCTTCCGTTTTCACAAATATCCGGTCTTCAACACCGGTCATCAAATGCAATCTATAACGACGTATCACATATTCGGAATGGGTCATACGACCCCAAGGTCCTTTCCCGGCTAACCCGAATAGTGAGCGCTTATTCAAAAATAAGTGTGGAATTCAAATTCAAGCAATCGCAACAGATACCTATTTAAAGGTAAATATTGATAGTCGGATTATTTAACTATCAATAGGTACGCTCAACATCACCAGATTCCAAATAATTTCCCAAATTATTGATTTTCCAAAAAATATCTTTACTAGATATAAATTTCCACACTTCAACATTTGAAAACAATTTCAAATCACTTTTCACCTTTAACTCTTTTGAAAACAAATTTCAATCATTTTCCTTACGCGAAAATACTTTCATTTCAAAATGGTTCATTTAAACCAATTAAATAAATCCTTACCGATTTACTTTATATTTACGTTCCAAATCCGTAAATTTCATTTCCACACTTCAAAAATAAATCAACGTTTATTTTTAAACAAAATTCCTTTCCTTTTATAAATTCCATAGTGAATTTACAATTCCCAAAATATCTATGAATATACGATTTCCAAATCGATTTCTAATATTCATTTTCAATTTATCTTTAAAAAAAAAAATCTCAAAGCATTCATTTCATAGCGGAAAACATTTCCATACTTATTAAATAATAATAAGTAATTCAGAAATCCATTTATTTTCAACACTTGGAAAATATTCAATATACTTAAATCGAAATTAAGTATGTATTTCATTCTTTAAGAAATCATTCTCTTAAACACATTTGTTTGGGCCAAAATGAATGTTGCGTAAAACATCGTTACGACGACCCAAAATCACTAGTATAGGGATTCGAAATTAAGATAGATATATATAAATCCCAATACTATATAAAACATTTCCTTTCGGAAATCATTTACTATAACAATAGTATTATAGTCCACTATTTCCTTCTATTTCTCGAAAACGTCTATTTCAACAATAAATGTTGAAATCTATGGTTTCGATAGTTAATCCATTTTAAAACATCTTTAAAACAATTAACTTCATTTTATAATACCACTTCCCCAAAAACATATCCATTTTCTTTAATAATATATTCACTGTCAAAAATCGTGAATATACTTCACTAACCAAATTCAATATTTTCTACACATTTTTTTCAAGGGTAATTCACTATCCGAAATCGCGAATATATCTTCTTTAATAACCTTCTATATTAAATTTATCAAATTCAATTGATTTAGGATTTATAAACAATGTTTATAAATTCCATTTCTATTTATAAAAACTTCGATTTATAAGAAAATCCCTTTTTATAAACCAATTAAATTTATAACTCAACTTTATACCCAAAATCCGATTTATAAGTTAATTATTTATAAATCTTTTATTTTACAAAATCTATTCATTTCATAACTTCACAATTTATAAATCTATAATTTCATTCACTTATGAAATCCATTTTTTATTTCATTTTAACACTTATAAAAACTCGTTTTATAATTCCAATATTTTTAAACTTATAAAATATCAAATTTAAATCTTTTATATAAATCGTTTTTAAAATAATTCAAAAATCCCAATTTAACTAAACTTATTCTTTTAATAATTTACAAATCGTTATTTAAAGCTTATATACTTCAAAATCATACTTAAGTATTATTTTCCAAAAAATATCTTTACTAGATATAAATTTCCACACTTCAACATTTGAAAACAATTTCAAATCATTTTTCACCTTTACCTCTTTTGAAAACAAATTTCAATCATTTTCCTTAAGCGAAAATACTTTCATTTCAAAATGGTTCATTTAAACCAATTAAATAAATCCTTACCGATTTACTTTATATTTACGTTCCAAATCCATAAATTTCATTTCCACACTTCAAAAATAAATCAGCGTTTATTTTTAAACAAATTTCCTTTCCTTTTATAAATTCCATAGTGAATTTACAATTCCCAAAATATCTATGAATATACGATTTCCAAATCGATTTCTAATATTCATTTTCAAATTATCTTTAAAAGATAAAATCTCAAAGCATTCATTTCATATTGGAAAACATTTCCATACTTATTAAATAATAATAAGTAATTCACAAATCCATTTATTTTCAACACTTGGAAAATATTCAATACACTTAAATCGAAATTAAGTATGTATTTCATTCTTTAAGAAATCATTCTCTTAAACACATTTGTTTGGGCTAAAACGAATGTTGCGTAAAACATCGTTACGACGACCCAAAATCACTAGTATAGGGATTCGAAATTAAGATAGATATATATAAATCCCAATACTATATAAAACATTTCCTTTCGGAAATCATTTACTATAACAACAGTGTTATAGTCCACTATTTCCTTCTATTTCTCGAAAACGTCTATTTCAACAATAAATGTTGAAATCTATGGTTTCGATAGTTAATCCATTTTAAACATCTTTAAAACAATTAACTTCATTTTATAATACCACTTCCCCAAAAACATGTCCATTTTCTTTAATAATATATTCACTGTCCAAAATCGTGAATATACTTCACTAACCAAATTCAATATTTTCTACGCATTTTTTTCAAGGGTAATTCACTATCTGAAATCGCGAATATATCTTCTTTAATAACCTTCTATATTAAATTTATCAAATTCAATTGATTTCGGATTTATAAACAATGTTTATAAATTCCATTTCTATTTATAAAAACTTCGATTTATAAGAAAATCCCTTTTTATAAACCAATTCAATTTATAACTCAACTTTATACCCAAAATCCGATTTGTAAGTTAATTATTTATAAATCTTTTATTTTACAAAATCTATTCATTTCATAACTTCACAATTTATAAATCTATAATTTCATTCACTTATTAAATCCTTTTTTTATTTCATTTTAACACTTATAAAAACTCGTTTTATAATTCCAATATTTTTAAACTTATAAAATATCAAATTTTAAATCTTTTATATAAATCGTTTTTAAAACAATTCAAAAATCCCAATTTAACTAAACTTATTCTTTTAATAATTTACAAATCGTTATTTAAAGCCTATATACTTCAAAATCATACTTAAGTATTATTTTCCAAAAATCATAACTTTTATGAAAATAAAATTATAACGTTTATTTATTTTAACAATTCAAAATTTAATAAAACATATACTTTCAAAAATCACTTTAAAATTCTTTTTAAAATCAAAATCATTATTTTAAAACTTCAAAAATGGATCCGATGATGCAACAGCACCAAATAGTCAATCACGACAAACCAAACATCATATATCAATATGATAATCAACAAATATCACAATATCTGTAAATAAATCAATATAGTTGAGGAATCCAGTTGCGTCCCTCCAACCTGTTTCCATGCATCCAAAAACATTAGCACAATACCAATTCCGTTCCAGTACGGAATTATCGCGGTATATGGGATTTATAAATTATTATCCGCATAATAGACCGCGCAATAGGGTCTCATCCGCTATATAATGCGGGAAATCAACTCCACGTACATAAATAATACCAATTTCACTTTTCAGTGAAATTATCGTGGTATATGTTTTTAATAAATAACATCCGCTTACTAACGGCGCATAATGTCTATTTTAACAATCAATAGATAATAATTTATCATTCACTCATACAATCAAGCAATTTTAAATCTAACTATTTAAAATTTAAATCGAAACAAATTCGATTGAGTGAGAAGTTCTCACCTTGGTTTTAATTCCGTTTTCAGCTTTTATTTCGAATATAAATTAATTTTACCTGAAATTTTTGCTAGCTCAAATAAATTCCAATCCAGCTCCACCGCGTAGTGTTCGTCCATACGAACCCAACGCAACTTGTTTCGTGCGTTTTCGACCTCGTATGACAAAGATACACATTTTTAAAGTTACATGAATTATAAATATAATTTAAATTACAATTTCTTTAATAATTTTAATCCTAAATTAGATCAGAGCCGTGCATTTTGCTTTGGGAAAATCGTGGCCGCAGGTTCAAGCTTCTTCAGCAAACCCAGTAACACGCATACACGAACCCAATAGCCGCCTCTAAGGTTCGAATTTTTCGAGCCCCCTCGTCAACATCCACTCCAATCAACCACCACCACCACGAAGTGCGTCTCCTCCTCCATGCTCGGCCAGAACCACGGCCGGTCTGGTCGCCTCCCTCTGCCTCAATTTGCGTGCGAACGTAGCTCGAATGCGGCCACTTTTCTCCCTCTTCGCTCCGCCATACCCCATCAACCCCGTATGGATTGAAAGTTCTCTCCACGCTCTTCAACTTTCGTGTTGAACACTTCGCGTAATTGCTTGTGGATTGAGAGTAATTGAGGAGGAAAGAAACGTGATTTTCGGCCTTTGAAAATGAAGATGGCGGCTGGCTTCTATTTCTAGGGTTAGGGTTTATTTTGCAAAAAAAGAAAATAATGAAGTGCTTTTATAGAAAAAAACAACGAACACTATTCATCCCGGGTTTTTCGAACTCCGATTTACACGCGGTGACCGGCATTTCTAGGGTTTATCCCGCATTTCGGACATAATGGAACAGGTTTCGGAAGCTAATTCGATCATCTGTGCGAGCTATGGCAATAAACGTTCGATTTTAAATTAAATCGATTTAAACTAATTTCTATGCGTTTTGGCTTGCCCCGGACAAACGGTAAATCCGATTGACACGAAATTTGAAACCATGCAATAATATCACATTACAGATCCGATGAAACTTGTTTCGTCGAAATCCGAGACTGTTTGAAAAATGACTATTTTAACTCGCCAAATTAATATTAAAACAATTTCAATGCATTTCGAGCTGCCACGGTCAAACGAAAACTCTGATTGCTACGAAAATTGAAATCCGATAATAACAAACTATTACGGATCCAATGGAACTAGTTTCGTCCAATTCTGAGACTGTTCGAAAATTGGCTATTTTCACTTGTCAATTAAGTATTAAAATATTCAATTTTCACAATTTAACTTTTAATTCAATTTTAAAAGTTTTATAACATCATTATAACTTCAACGTGATTAAACAAAATTTTACAAATCAATTTTAATCATATTTAACCCAATTTCCAATTATTTCTGTAATTTTAACTATTAAATTATTGATTTAATTATCCAATTAAATCTAATATTCAAAAAATAAATTATTCGACATATAAATTTCACTTATTAATATTTAAAATTAATTAAATATTAAATTTTAAATTATCAGAAATTCTGGGTCGTTACATACTTCCCCCCTTAAAAGAATTTCGTCCTCGAAATTACCAAGTAAGAAAAAGTTACAGAATCCATTAACTTTCCAAAACAAACCATTCAAATTGGATTTTTTTCAAATCTCTTAAGTGTTTAACTTTCCCAAAATTCATATTTAAACTTCTTACAAAATCTTTACTAAGTTTCCAAATCCAAACTTAGTTTTCAAAAATTTCCCAATTTTCTCAAAAATATTCTAACGCCTTAAATTTTCGGAAAAATTCGCCAGAGTCTCCTTTGCGCGGCTCGATCCAAAGAAAAATGACAGTATATATATCACAAATATACATCTCATCAATTGATGAGGCATCCCGCAGGGAAAAAGTGTAAAAGTACGGTATGTAATCCGAGATATGTACCTTATTTATTTTTAGCGAGCATATACGGTTAATATAGCGCGAAAGCGAGCTCCTAATGCGAAGCAAGCGCAATCCGCACCTACTAAACACTCAACAAACCATGAGAACATGTATATATGAAAATAATATCAATATACAACATATATCAACAACTATATATGCCAACATAGAAAATGCAACAAAAGCAACAAATGCAATCAAAACAACAATCCAACCATCATCCAACTAACATCCATAACCAAATCAATATTCCTTCATATTCTCATTAATATTCATTGGATTATTTTTCAAATTTAAATCACATTTAATTCATTAACATTGGATTTTACTAACATTCATTCTCAATTCAATTAGTTAACATTCACTAATTTAGATTCAAGTTAGCTTACTTCCAAATCAAATTCAATTCTATTCAAATTTATTTACTTCTCTTTCAATTTGAATTCAATTACATAGCTTTTGATTTCTCTAATTCAATTTCATTAACACTTAATGAATTTATATACAATCAATTAATAACCATATAACAACCAATGTACATTCAACATAACCAAATTATTTAATTTACATTCTATTTGGTCCAACACTTTTAATTCCTATTGGTTGATATTTAATTGACTTTCATTCAATTTATTCAATTTCTCAACTTCATTAGCTTTTAATGAATTAACACTTTCATCCATTATCCCATATCAATTTTATTTACATTCAATTGATTTACATTCAATTCATTAGTTCAATTCAATTGCTAATTCCTTTAACAATATAAAGTTGAATTTCATTCATATAACTCAAGTTCAAATTCTTAATGACTTCATTTCATTAATTTACTTATTAATTTTACTTCGACACCAAAATCAACTCTATTCAACTTCACTTAAGTTATATTCCATTTCAAACATCTTATCAAATCCAAATCAATTTATTTAACTTTCCTTTTGTTAAATTTCAAATCACATGTCTTTGATGACAACTCAAATTTATTTCAACTTGGATTTTATTGATTTACTTATACTTTCCTTTAATTTAACTCCATCTTTTAAGTTAAATTTATTCTATCAAAATTCAAATTGTATAAGTTATCTCTCATTTATCATTTCCATAAATATTTTAAATAGGATTCCAGAGTCTTTTCAACCTTTCAAAACCATTTTTGAAACCAATTCAAATTACATTTGAATTTCAAAACCCAAACCCAAATTTTTTCCAACAACTTCCATTTAAACCAATTTGGCAGCAATCCCTCTTTTGGAAAACTGAAAATGAACACCAACGATGTTGCAATCATTATCGGAATTATTTTCCAGTGACCGAAAAGAGTTCAGAGCTTTAATTTCTCCAAAACAATTTTCCAAAATATCAAATCCTTTAAAACCACTTCTCTGGAATTTTATTTTTAGATTATAAATCACATTTATAAACCTTTTACTTATATAATTTTACTTCTTATATATATAAGATTATTTCACAAGTGTAAATCATTTTAATTATAACTTCATACTTATAATTCATTTGCTTATAAAATTTATTCTTTTACAATATGTTTCAAACAACTTTTATTAACTTGCATATATCTTATATTTACAACAAACAAACAATCAATTCATATACACTTTAATAATTCTGAAAAATTATTTCCTTTATATATAAAAATATAATCGAGGTAAAATTATTTCATTTACCCAATTTAAAGTGATACTATGTCGGCTTGCCTCGTTTAAGAGTTTAGAAACCCTTATCGATAATATGGCGTCCCATCTACCGACCAGAATTCATAAACAGCTCAACGGATAAGCAAACACAATATAAAACATTTTATATTCACTAACAAATACGCACTCGTATCTATTATTACACTCACACTCATTCTAGAGTATTACTAACTCTATCTCTAATGAGTAATACCCAACAGAGCCATGGTTGTCGCTTAACCATATGCCCCGATACCAAATGTGATGACGCGACGGCAGCGGCGACCGGTAGGCTTTGCAACCATCCCAGACCCACCGTGGCTCACACTGGTACCCGAAACTTGCTTTTACGGCCAGCCTTTCGACTGTCACGGGTTACGCCTAACCAACCTCGTAAAGAGGACATGTGGAGGTGAGAGTCTCCCGTTCGCCACCTAACCGCGAAGCGAGAACCCTCCATCACATTTCACTAAGACAAGCAAGTCTCGACCACAAAGCCACGCTTTATACAAAAGCTGTGCTTTGATCATCAAATGCTCAACAGCACTCCGTATGCCTAATTACCAATTTGGGAATGTATCACTAGTAACCATCAACTACATAACCTTTAAGGGTGTTAAGCTAAGAGAGTAAATTCTCCGCCTCCAACGGAAACATATCTGATAGAAACCAGCTTTACATCTCAAATTATAATGTCAGATACACATCCATACAAGTCCGTTTCGGGATCGAACGGAACCGAAGGCACTTACAAAGAAGTCCTTGCAATCCGTATATTCACTAATCACGACCGGACTTCCCATCACAAAGGGTAATAAATTTCTATATCGGAGATCAGCCGATGCAGAAACATTCGACGATAATCCTTCCGTTTTCACAAATATCCGGTCTTCAACACCGGTCATCAAATGCAATCTATAACGACGTATCACATATTCGGAATGGGTTATACGACCCCAAGGTCCTTTCCCGGCTAACCCGAATAGTGAGCGCTTTTTCAAAAATAAGTGTGGCATTCAAATTCAAGAAATCACAACAAATACCTATTTAAAGGTAAATATTGATAGTCGGATTATTTAACTATCAATAGGTATGCTCAACATCACCAGATTCCAAATAATTTCCCAAATTATTTATTTTCCAAAAAATATCTTTACTAGATATAAATTTCCACACTTAAACATTTGAAGTCAATTTCAAATGACTTTTCACCTTTACCTCTTTTCAAAACAAATTTCAATCATTTTCCTTACGCGAAAATACTATCATTTCAAAATGGTTCATTTAAACCAATTAAATAAATCCTTACCGATTTACTTTATATTTACGTTCCAAATCCGTAAATTTCATTTCCACACTACAAAAATAAATCAACGTTTATTTTTAAACAAATTTCCTTTCCTTTTATAAATTCCACAGTGAATTTACAATTCCCAAAATATCTATGAATATACGATTTCCAAATCGATTTCTAATATTCATTTTCAATTTATCTTTAAAAGATAAAATCTCAAAGCATTCATTTCATATTGGAAAACATTTCCATACTTACTAAATAAAAATAAGTAATTCACAAATCCATTTATTTTCAACACTAGGAAAATATTCAATATACTTAAATCGAAATTAAGTATGTATTTCATTCTTTAAGAAATCATTCTCTTAAACACATTTGTTTGGGCCAAAACGAATGTTGCGTAAAACATCGTTACGACGACCCAAAATCACTAGTATAGGGATTCGAAATTAAGATAGATATATATAAATCCCAATACTATATAAAACATTTCCTTTCGGAAATCGTTTACTATAAACAACAGTGTTATAGTCCACTATTTCCTTCTATTTCCCGAAAACGTCTATTTCAACAATAAATGTTGAAATCTATGGTTTCGATAGTTAATCAATTTTAAAACATCTTTAAAACAATTAACTTCATTTTATAATACCACTTCCCCAAAAACATGTCCATTTTCTTTAATAATATATTCACTATCCAAAATCGTGAATATACTTCCCTAACCAAATTCAATATTTTCTACACATTTTTTTCAAGGGTAATTCACTATCCGAAATCGCGAATATATCTTCTTTAATAACCTTCTATATTAAATTTATCAAATTCAATTGATTTCGGATTTATAAACAATGTTTATAAATTCCATTTCTATTTATAAAAACTTCGATTTATAAGAAAATCCCTTTTTATAAACCAATTCAATTTATAACTCAACTTTATACCCAAAATCCGATTTATAAGTTAATTATTTATAAATCTTTTATTTTACAAAATCCATTCATTTCATAACTTCATAATTTATAAATCTATAATTTCATTCACTTATGAAATCCATTTTTTATTTCATTTTAACACTTATAAAAACTCGTTTATAATTCCAATATTTTTAAACTTATAAAATATCAAATTTTAAATCTTTTATATAAATCGTTTTTAAAACAATTCAAAAATCCCAATTTAACTAAACTTATTCTTTTAATAATTTACAAATCGTTATTTAAAGCTTATATACTTCAAAATCATACTTAAGTATTATTTTCCAAAAAATATCTTTACTAGATATAAATTTCCACACTTCAACATTTGAAAACAATTTCAAATCACTTTTCACCTTTGCCTCTTTTGAAAACAAAGTTCAATCATTTTCCTTACGCGGAAATACTATCATTTAAAAATGGTTCATTTAAACCAATTAAATAAATCCTTACCGATTTACTTTATATTTACGTTCCAAATCCGTAAATTCATTTCCACACTTCAAAAATAAATCAACGTTTATTTTTAAACAAATTTCCTTTCCTTTTATAAATTCCATAGTGAATTTACAATTCTCAAAATATCTATGAATATACGATTTCCAAATCGATTTCTAATATTCATTTTCAATTTATCTTTAAAAGATAAAATCTCAAAGCATTCATTTCATATTGGAAAACATTTCCATACTTATTAAATAATAATAATAAGTAATTCACAAATCCATTTATTTTCAACACTTGGAAAATATTCAATACACTTAAATCGAAATTAAGTATGTATTTCATTCTTTAAGAAATCATTCTCTTAAACACATTTGTTTGGGCCAAAACAATGTTGCGTAAAACATCGTTACGACGACCCAAAATCACTAGTATAGGGATTCGAAATTAAGATAGATCTATAAAAATCCCAATACTATATAAAACATTTCCTTTCGGAAATCATTTACTATAACAACAGTGTTATAGTCCACTATTTCCTTCTATTTCTCGAAAACGTCTATTTCAACAATAAATGTTGAAATCTATGGTTTCGATAGTTAATCTATTTTAAAGCATCTTTTAAACAATTAACTTCATTTTATAATACCACTTCCCCAAAAACATGTCCATTTTCTTTAATAATATATTCACTGTACAAAATCGTGAATATACTTCACTAACCAAATTCAATATTTTCTACGCATTTTTTTCAAGGGTAATTTACTATCCGAAATCGCGAATATATCTTCTTTAATAACCTTCTATATTAAATTTATCAAATTCAATTGATTTCGGATTTATAAACAATGTTTATAAATTCCATTTCTATTTATAAAAACTTCGATTTATAAGAAAATCCCTTTTTATAAACCAATTCAATTTATAACTCAACTTTATACCCAAAATCCAATTTATAAGTTAATTATTTATAAATCTTTTATTTTACAAAATCTATTCATTTCATAACTTCACAATTTATAAATCTATAATTTTATTCACTTATGAAATCCATTTTTTTATTTCATTTTAACGCTTATAAAAACTCGTTTTATAATTTCAATTTTTTTAAACTTATAAAATATCAAATTTTAAATCTTTTGTATAAATCGTTTTTAAAACAATTCAAAAATCCCAATTTAACTAACTTATTCTTTTAATAATTTACAAATCGTTATTTAAAGCTTATATACTTCAAAATCATACTTAAATATTGTTTTTCAAAAATCATAACTTTTATGAAAATAAAATTATAACGTTTATTTATTTTAACAATTCAAAATTTAATAAAACGTATACTTTCAAAAATCACTTTAAAATTATTTTTAAAATCAAAATCATTATTTTAAAACTTCAAAAATGGATCCGATAATGCAACGGCACCAAATAGTCAATCACGACAAACCAAACATCATATATCAATATGATAATCAACAAATATCACAATATCTGTAAATAAATCAATATAGTTGAGGAATCTTGTTGCATCCCTCCAACCTGTTTCCCTACATCCAAAGACATTAGCAAAATACCAATTCCGTTCCAGTATGGAATTATCGCGGTATATGGGATTTATAAATTATTATCCGCTTAATAGACGGCGCAATAGGGTCTCATCCGCTATGTAATGCAGGAAATCAACTCCAAGTACATAAATAATACCAATTTCACTTTTCAGTGAAATTATCGCGGTATATGTTTTTAATAAATCACATCCGCTTACTAACGGCGCATAATGTCTATTTTAACAATCAATCGATAATAATTTATCGCTCAATCACACAATCAAGCAATTTTAAATCTAACTATTCAAAATTTAAATCGAAACAAATTCGATTGAGTGAGAAGTTCTCACCTTGGTTTTAATTCCGTTTTCAGCTTTTATTTCGAATAAAATTAAACGGACGTTTAATTTTACCCGAAATTTTCGCTAGCTCAAATAAATTCCAATCCAGTTCCATCGCATAGTGTTCATCCATACGAACCCAACGCAACTTGTTTCGTGCGTTTTCGACCTCGTATGACAAAGATACACATTTTTAAAGTTACACGAATTATAAATATAATTTAAATTACAATTTCTTTAATAATTTTAAACCTAAATTAGATCAGAGCCGCGCATTTTGCTTTGGGAAAATCGTGGCCGCCGGTTCAAGCTTCTTCACCAAACCCAGCAACACGCATACACGAACCCAATAGCCGCCTCCAGGGTTCGAATTTTTTGATCCCCCTCGTCGACATCCACTCCAATCAACCACCACCACCACGAAGTGCGTCTCCTCCTCCATGCTCGGCCAGAACCACGGCCGGTCCGGTCGCCTCCCTCTGCCTCAATTTGCGTGTGAACGTAGCACGAACGCGGCCACTTTTCTCCCTCTTCGCTGCGCCATACCCCATCAACCCCGTATGGATTGAAAGTTCTCTCCACGCTCTTCCACTTTCGTGTTGAACACTTCGCGTAATTGCTTGTGGATCGAGAGTAATTAAGGAGGAAAGGAACATGATTTTCGGCCTTTGAAAATGAAGATGGCGGCTGGCTTCTACTTCTAGGGTTAGGGTTTATTTTGCAAAAAAAGAAAATAATGAAGTGCTTTTATAGAAAAAAACTACGAACACTATTCATCCCGGGTTTTCCGAACTCCGATTTACACGCGGTGACCGGCGTTTCTAGGGTTTATCCCGCGTTCTGGACACAATGGAACAGGTTTCGGAAGCTAATTCGATCATCTGTGCGAGTTATGGCAATAAACGTTCGATTTTAAATTAAATCGATTTAAACTAATTTCTATGCGTTTTGGCTTGCCCTGGACAACGGTAAATCCAATTGACATGAAATTTGAACCATGCAATAATATCACATTACAGATCCGATGAAACTGGTTTCATCGAAATCCGAGACTGTTTGAAAAATGACTATTTTAACTCGCCAAATTAATATTAAAACAATTTCAATGCGTTTCGAGCTGCCACGGTCAAACGAAAACTCTGATTGCTACGAAAATTGAAATTCGATAATAACAAACTATTACGGATCCAATGGAACTAGTTTCGTCCAATTCTGAGACTGTTCGAAAATTGGTTATTTTCACTAGTCAATTAAATATTAAAATATTCAATTTTCACAATTTAACTTTTAATTCAATTTTAAAAGTTCTATAACATCGTTAAAACTTCAACATGATTAAACAAAATTTTACAAATCAATTTTAATCATATTTAACCCAATTTCCAATTATTTCTGTAATTTTAACTATTAAATTATTGATTTAATTATCCAATTAAATCTAATATTCGAAAAATAAATTATTGGACTTATAAATTTCACTTATTAATATTTAAAATTAATTAAATTTTAAATTTTAAATTATCAGAAATTCTGGGTCGTTACAGGGTATCAGAAGTAATAATAGCCTTGGAAGGATTAGTCACAAGAGCGTCACTTTTAGAGGAACAGGGAGGGCTGTCAAGTACTATTCTTCCCAAATAAGAGCGAACATGCTTAACGGTGGCCCCCAAACTATATAAAAATATCCTACCACCTTTAGGAGAAACCAAAGCATCTCCATAAGAATGAACATCGTCTGGATGAGGGGGCACATCCTGTTGTCGATTGATGATGTAGGCATCTGAAGAAACATGAAAAATAGTTAGAGGGACATCATGCATGGGGACATAAATGACCGTTTTGGGATTTGACCTTGTGTCGTCACCCTAGAAGTTGGACCACCATCCCTCTCGTTGTCCTCTTCTTCCTTCTGGGCCTTTTCTACCTCTGCTATCTTGATATCACTAAGGCGAATGGTCTCCCACTCCTCTACTGTAAAGTGGGTATCAACATCTTCTAGGAGGAAGGGTGATCCTCCCTGTTCACTGACATTCTTGGCCTCTACGATCAACCGTTTTTGGACGAATGCCATGACTTGCTGACAATTGTCCATCTAGACCAAGCTCTTCTCGGTGAACATCCTGAAGTAAATTTCATCTAGAAGTCCCTTTACCTAATCAAGTTGATTGTTCATGTCACTGCATTCCGCATGTAGTTTCTCCACTTTGCTGGACTCAATTCCCTTTTTAGTAATTGCTACCTCAAGTCTTTCCTGAAGAGTGGTCCTTTTAAGTTTCCATTTTACCACTTTCTTCTTCAGCTCTGCAAAGTCTGGCTCCACTTTCTTAGCTACCGTGTGCGAATCATCCAGGCTTATGGTGAATTTAGTCTTGACATTCTTATAGTCATTAAAGAGCTTCCCAGCCTTATCGTTATACTCCTTCTTGGCAGCCTTCGATGTTGGCAAAATGGTCCCATCTTTGCTGCTCCGGTTCTTAGCATGAGCGGACTTTAGCCTCTCAATATCTTCAACTTGAGACCTCCACAGTGCCTCTACCACCTTTGTGTGATTTAAATTCTTTTGGTGTAACTGCTTCCTTAAATTGAAGATCATTAAATTTTGCTCAATTTTTTCGTTACTGATTTCCTCCCTGGCTTTGACCACTCTACCATGAAACTCTGAAAATGCCTTCACACTGCTTAGCCCATCCACTAGAAGACCGATTGACCCTGAAAAGCAAAGAGGAGGTGCTCCAGCATGCAACTAAGTGAAGGGATCACAAGGCTGATATGTTTGCTAGAACTCATCAAAGTTTGGATTAATAGGATCAGTAATCATGATGGCTTCATTTTTGTTTTACCTTTTATCCTTACCTTTGGGAGCAAGAACTAAGGCCCTTCACTTTTCCATCTTCTCGTCTCAGAATCAAAAAAGGGAAAAGGTGATGCCCGAGGAGATTTGGATGCACAAACAGGGGTTATGGATCTTGATTTGCTGCTGGGGATCGAGACCTTTTTCTAGAGCCATCTTTAGGATCTTGATCTACACTGTCTCCAACCGAGTGGTAAAATACGGTATCCCCCATCTTAAGCTATGTGGCCGGCTACCCCACACTCTCTCTTAGACAAAATAAAGATGTAGATTTTTTAATGTCCTTAGGAGGCACCCCCAACCCTAATAAATGATTTCATCTTGGATAGTAGTTTCCCTCTCTTCGAACTTATGCTTCCTGCAATCGTAAAAAATACAACAATTTAGAATCGGGTAAATGCTCAAGAAGTGCATGACTATGGCATAAACATGCATCTATGTTAATGTATGTGAAAAATTGCATAGTGTTTGGAAAAACCCTTGGGTCCTCGTGAGTTTCCAACTGGCGTTGGTTTTCAACTATTGATCTAGAATCCCCGTAATCAATCCTTAACTTCAGAACCTGAATATAGTCATAAAAGGTAATGTCTATGGGAGTAAAAGTTTCCTCCTCTTTCACCTCTAGATGAGGCAAACTAATTTGCCTTACTACGATCTAAAATAGTACGATCACTATTGTGAGAATGAGAGCTCGTCTGCTCTATCGTCCTTGCGTGAGTACTATCATCATCCACACTTTCAAGGACATAAGTCAACCTCTTCTGCAAGGCTCAATCCTAAAGGAATCTAGCATTGACTCTTCTATATCCACAAGGACAGTGGGGCTAGCACCTGATAGGTCTACAGTCAATAATATCGCAGACGGAAGGCTAAGAGTGTGGAACTTCACTTATCTCTCCGATTGTAGAATCTTTTCCCTTCTTTCTCCTTATAGGCTTATGGATAAAAGGTGCCCTTCCTTTCTTGATTGAATGACCTATAGCCAATAGCCAAAGCTGGTGCAAATTATGTTCTGCAGCTAAACGAGAGACCTCCCTGAGCTTCATCAAGATTTGTTGAAGCCTTCTAGCATGTCCTTCATGTCCTCTCCCGTTGTTGCTCCCATCGCACCTGGAAAAAAAATCCAAAGAGGAAATAAAGTTAATACTTGATAGGGAATTCCTTAAGGTAAGAATGTGAAAAGAGACAGATAAGGAGAAGGTATATATCCATAATTCCACTAGTGGAAGCACGAAGAGTCATCCCAGATGAAGAAATACTCTCTTTTGAACATGCTATACTTATAATATAAGTTCTCGACTGGCTTGAACTTACTTCCTGCCTTGAGATAAACAAAAGGAGAGCCTTTCATTTTTCTCTTCATAACATAGAGAAATCTAATCTAACGATGAGTGGGAGGAACCTGAAACTCCCTCATGAAAATAGTATGTAGACTGGTTAAGGTAGCATAACCATTGTAGTGCAGTTGGAATGGAGCAATCTTCAGATACACTAGGAATCCCATGATCCATTTGGGAAGAGAAGGTGGGACTCCAACCATGTAATGAGATCAAGAATATGCCATATATCCTTACATTGGGGCATGAGCCTGTTGATCAGGAGTAGGCAAAATAATATCTTCCATAGGAAGACCGTGAGTGGCTACGATAATGTCCAACTGCTTAGGAGCAAAGATAGAGGCCTTCAAATCCATAGGGTCGACCAACAATTCAGATGACCTATATCCATACACTAGAGAGCGAGTAGAACTAGGCTGGTTAATCCTGCGCCTCGATGGCACGGAATCCGAAGGATCAGAAGATGAAGATGGAGCCAGTCCCTCAGAGGTAGTCTATGAATGAGTCTGATGATGATTCGACATACCTGTGATATAGCAACCTATCTCACACACCATCATAGAGTGTGAGAATACTGATATGTGTGTGGGTGCTTGCGTATATATGAGTGTACACATGTGCAAGGGAATTATATCAGATTATTAAACAGTGTTAGTGCATACTTCCCATCAGTGGCAAGAATCATACTATATATATATAAAAAAAACAAGTTCTATAGTCCCTTATCCTATCTAGGTGCCGAAAAGAGGAAATCTAAAACTTTTTAAGGCCCTCTTTATTCTAGAGTATTCTACCATCAAGGCACCAAATTTTGAATCACTCCTCATGAGTAAACATTGTCTACAAATGCCGAACGTGGAAAATCTGTCTACCGACCAACCCCATATTGACTAAACATGAATCATAGCAAGAAATTAAGTAACATAAATATATAAATGGATAAAAAGGAATTATTAGATCAACTGATAACACAGGAAGACAATTGTAGTGATTAGGAAATGTTGGAAGCAAAAATTAGCACCTGCAGTTGAAGGGGTGGTGAATGGTGTTGAAAAAGTTGGGGTCCAGAAAAAATGAATAAGGGTGTTCAATGTTTGGAGGCTCAGGGGATTATATAGGAGACAACTCCGTTCAGCATCGAATAGGTATAATGTAGAACCCAGTGTTGACCACTGGACCATGAACATACCGAACCAAATTTGATGAAAGGTTAGAATCGAATATTGGCTGATGGAAGAAGTAAGTTGGTGGGGTATGCAATAAAGCCTACCTCATAGTCTACAAGCTAAGCTTTAGGGGAAAGTGTTGTGGGCATTTGCGCCCAAGAAGTTTAGTCTTATTAGGATGGACAGATTAAGTAAAGGAAATGTAGTAAAGGAGAGAAGGTAAGACACAAAGGGTTATAGAGGACAAAGGAGTTGGAAGACCACACCTCTCTGTTTGGTAATCTCAACACGGAACAGGAAATCCTATTTCGTAGTTCTAGCACCGAACAGAAAATCATGTTCAGTAGTTTAAACACCAAATAGGAAACCAGTTCGATAGTTTAGACACCAAATATAGTTTTCTATTCAGTGAGTTTGGCACCGAACAAGAGATCTTGTTCGGTATAGAGTGAAGACCAGACCAAGGTAACGCCATGTGAAACCGAACTAAAGAAGTGTAGGTAGGAACCAAGATAGCATAGAGTCCGCATGCATCCACTGAACCAACAGATCCTGAATAGAGCTCTCCCAGCAAAACTGAATAGGATATATATGGAATGAAATATGAATATATTTAATTATTTATGGTCATATCTCATATATATGGAAATATTGGAACCGAGCAAGTTATACATGGAAATTACCTGATTTGTCGGAATAACCACTCTACCTCCATAATATTATAAATATCCAAGCTTGAAGCAGCCATGGGGACGATTTTTGAGATCTTGAGCTTCTGCTAAACAAAAACACCGAACAGGGCTCTCGGATTACAATATACATCATGTAATCATCGTATTCATATTGAAACAGTTGTAAAGGATTAAGTATAAGAAAAAGAATAAAAATGAATAGTGGATCCAGGCTCATTACGCCTAAACCACTATAAATCTATGCATACCTTACTTTTTCTACATCTATTATTATAAATTCGATTGATAATGTTTGTCCAATTTTTGTGCAAATGGGAACTTTGTAAATAATCTTAGAAATTATAAAAATGTAGGTAATTTGGCTGCAAATCCATGGAATGAACTAATAGGACATTGTGAACCATTATTAAAATGATAACTTACAACATCTAAAAAATTATATGTTAGGAATGAAAGGAATGAGAAAACTTCTAGAATTAATGAGAGGTGCAAAAATTCCACTACCTTACTATTACTTATTTATTAGACAATTTATTACGATAAATTAATTTATGTATACAATTTATGTTATATATATATATTCGAATTAAGTATTATTTCTTTCCATTTTATCAAGAAAGACGTGTTATTCATGTTAAAATGGATAATATTAGGATTTGTTAAATGAGCTAATGAATATTAGCTAATTGCATTTATTTGAAAAGGAGTGTAACCGCTCATGTTTTATGTGTGGAATAGTTTTTTTACAACTAACATGCATTTCACATATGCAAGAGAAAATGATTTACACTCTTATGAAACCAAAGGTGTTACAACTGCACATTTTTTAAAGATGTAAAATAAAATTTCAAGTTTTTAACTATAAAACATAAATACAATCTCATTAAAGATCGGTTATTATTATATAATAATTTATTTTTTATATTTAATAATGAGAATAATATTAAAAAGAATGCTTATTTTTCTCGAATAAAAGATAATACTTCGACTCAACAATTATGGATGAGAATAACAGTAAAAAGAATTGTTTTTTTTTCTCAAATTAAGGATAAAACTTTGACTCAATAATTATGGATAAAGTTTTGACTTGTTAAATCGGTTCATTTATTTATTATGCTTTTAAGGGCATTTTGAGTAGTTTATATTTACACCAAAAAAGTATGACACTAACATATTACAACTATTATTAAAGAAGATTGTTTAAACTAAAGACATTTAATTAGTTTAAATGTATGGACATAATGTAAAATAACTAGAAACAACTGAGTAAAATTGTTTAACGACGAATTTTCTATCGGATTAGAAAATCGTCGACAAATTTCGAATTTAAATAACCACATGCGCATGACGTACAAAAGTTAGTATGTGGCGAGTACGAGTCTATCCGCAGGGAATTGTTAGATTTTAAAAATTAATTTAATCAAATTATACCAAATGGAAAGGAAATTGTTAACTACAAGCAAAATATAGCTAAAACTAGAATTAAAATGAGATTCAAAAATAATGAGATTAGAGAACAATTTATAGGCAAATCCATTCTCATATTTTTTTCAACAAACAAATAATTTATGATCCCTAGTTCTGATATTAAGTGAAATAATGGTTGCATTTATCATAAGTATGGTTTATTTATGTTATTAATTAACATAACTTAAACCATCAAATTATAATACAACGAATAAACCACTTATAAATTCTCTTGAAAATGAAGGCAAAGCGAAAGCTATTTTACATATGATCTATTTACTATTGTAATTAGTAATATAGATCATCAAATTTTGTTTTTACTTCCATTTCAAAATCAAAAATAAATTAGCAAATGATGATGTAAATTGCATTTATGTTGAATAAGAATAGCTCATTTGCAAATGCAACATAAGCTATCAAAGCTACCTGTATAAACTTACATCAAAATCTACTCTCATAAAGCACAAATAAAAGAGAGTATAAATCATAGAAATGTTGAAATTACATAATATTTGAGAGATTCATTACCCTTAAACTAAAGGGGTTTAGCTACTCATTTCTGTTATCATATCAACACATATAAATTTCAACATTAAAAGCAAAGGGAAGTAGAAACTAAATAAAAGAAAGGAGATTAGCTACTAGAAGGAAATGAACTAAACTACGTGCATGAATGTAAATCTAAGCTATGATTATGAAATGAAAGAGAGCATAAGAATAGAAATGAACATAAAAGTAAATAAAAGCATGTAGAAACGAAAAGAGAAAGAGGCTAGGAAGCCATTTTTATTTCATGTAACTTTGACATTACAACTTGCTTTCTTAATTTCCTAACTAATTTTTCAAAGAGTAGAAGATCCTTTACATGTACATAAGAGGGCTATTTATACATGCATAAAACCCTAATTCAATTTTTATGGTGCTTTCCAAAATGCCATTTAGAAAGTGTGGACACCAAGTAACCATTAACCACTAAATAATTTATCATTAAATGTGCATGAAGTTTTAACCTATACTTAGTTGTCCATTAGCTTCTGATTATATATTTAGGTAGGTGGATGGGGTCCTCCATGATCATGAGCTTGAATTATTTACTTCATCCTTCCTTTGTATTCATTTGTGCATCCATGTATCTACATAAAACCCTCTTCCATATGCATCCAAATTCGTATAAAAATTATGAAAAATGTCCAAGTAAAAAGTTCCAAATTAACACACGCAAAAAAATGATTATTTTGCCCATGTATGTTGATGAATATATGATGATTTGAAAATAATTGAATTTTGGTTTAAATATGTTAAAATGACCAAATAAGATATTTATTTAAATAAAAATAAATAAAACATGGATGCAAATCTATGCACATTTACATGCACATCAAATACCCTCACACTTATCTTTTTATTCGTCCTCGCATAAAGGAAAACTAAGATAAATCCGTTTTCATAAGGATCATGATTGCATTAAGTGTATGCAACAAGCCGCAAAACCTCTGGGTGTCCCTAGTAGGACAAGTGTTATTTCCTAAGGGTTTTTAGTGGATACTATCCACAAAATCTGAATGCAAACTGAAAATATTTACAAAATGCAAGATTTATTTACAAAGAGATGAATGCAAGTTTTTAAAAATATTTACAATGAAGGATTTGCTTTTAGATTGACACAAATAAGTTAAATATAGGTTTTGGTCATTATCATGAAAATTTAAGTCATTTACTCGTTAAAATTTCCAATAAAAACGAAGTTATCGAAAAAAATAGGCTCTAGTTTAACTCGTTGTTTCTGTTGATAATACAGTGTAACTATGGAATAGATGCTTAGTTGATTATCAAAGTTCATCAAAGTGGTATTTTCATTTCTTTCCTATAACAAGTCAAATCAAACCAATTAAAATGGTGCTTGGATTTCAATTTCTTACTCTCTCTTATTTGAAATTTTTTATTAATATTAACAATATTTACATATGCCTAACTCAGGTAAACTGAGGCCAGATATATTACCCATGCACTGCCTTTCGAACTGATGTGAGGTGAATATAGAGCATGGCAAGTGAACACACAAGTGTGAACACTTATCGACTACAGGTGTTATCAAAAAGAATTTTAATATACATACACCTAACTCGGATAAACTGAGGCCATATATATCTATCGTGCACTGTCTTTCGGGCTTACGTTAGAATGGTACAGAGCATGGCGAGTGAACATACGAGTGTGGACACATGACTCTGGTAGTTTAAAAAAATTATATATATATATATATACATATATATATTTGTGTTTTTTAGATTATTTTTTCTGAAAAGGGAGAGTTTTGCAAAATCATCTTAGCACCATTTAACTTAGAAGATAAAAATGTTATATTTTTTACTTTAAATTTACCACTTTTTTAAAACAAAGATTTTCATTTAGAATATACTTCATAATTAACACATATGAACCTTCCTTATACTAGTTAAACCATTGTTATTTGTAATCAAACTTCATTTTTATTTCTGTTAAGACAAACAAATTTTCAAAAATTTTAATTTGTTGACCAAAACTTATACTTATCCTATAGTGTTTCTTCAAAAATAAATCAAAATGCTAAAGAGAAAATATTTTTGAGATTTATAAGTTTTGAGATTTTTTTTAGATAAATGTAAATGAAAATGCCATGAAACTTTCTAAAAAATGAAAATGTGACTCGCCCCACACTTAATATTTAACCGTGTCCCTAAAGTCAATGCACGATATAATGAGTGTAACGGGAAAAAATATATACATATTTACAAAAGAGGGTTAACATTCTTACTAGATGTAGCTTGGCTTATGAAGAGTTATGAGCTCTTCCTCTTGGTTATTTGGCAATTCCAAGAAAGGTTTCAAACGATGAACGTTAACTTTTAAAATCGATCCATCCCTGGGGTTTTCTATTTCTACGGCACCATGTGGAAAAACACTTTGTACCACAAATGGTCCAGTCCATCTCGACTAAAGTTTTGCAGGGAACAAATGAAGTCTTGAGTCGTATAAAAGAAGTTTCTAGTTAGGCGAAAATGTTTTCCTTAGGATTGACTTGTCATGAAAAACATTTGTTCTTTCTTTGTAAATTTTCTCGTTTTCATATGCGTCGTTCCTAAGTTCTTCTAGTTCACTGAGTTGTAGTTTTCGATTTTCGATAGCTTTCTCTAGATCAATGTTTAGGTTTTTTATTGCCCACAACGCATTGTGTTCGATTTCAATGGGTAAATGGCAAGATTTACTGTAAACTAAACAAAATGGTGACATCCCAAGGTTAGTTTTAAAAGTAGTATGGTAAGCCCAAAGTGCGTCGGTCAATTTCTGAGACCAATCTTTTCGATTTTTGTTGACATTTTCTTCAAGATTTGTATTATTTGAAGATTTGAAACTTCAACTTGCCAACAAGTTTGAGAATGATATAAAGTGGAAAACTTATGTGTTATCGAGTATTTCTTCATTAATGTTTCAAAAGATCGATTGCAAATATGGGTTCCGTTATTACTGATTATTGTGCAAGGTGGGTCGAACCTCACAAAGATGTTTTCTTTCAAAAATTTCACAATGATTCTATGGTTGTTGGTTTTGCAAGGAATGACTTCAGCCCATTTTGAGACGTAATCGATAGTGAGAAGGATATAAAAGTTTCCAAAAGAATTAGAAAAAGGTCCCATAAAGTCGATACACCAAACATCAAAGATTTCGATCGTAAGATTGGGGTTTAAAGGCATCATATTTCGTCGAGAAATTCATCCAAGCATTTGACATCAATCGCAAGTTTTACAAAATTCAAATGAGTCTTTGAAAAGGGAAGGCCAATAGAAACCACACTGAAGCACCTTTTTCGCAGTTTTTCGAGGATCAAAATGTCCACCGCACGCTTGATCATGGAAAAACGAAAGAACACTCCTGATTTCATTATCCGAAATGCAACGTCGGACGATTTGGTTGGGGTAATATTTGAACAAGTATGGATCGTCCCAATAGAATTATTTCACTTGGGACATGAATTTGTATTTGTCATGTTTGGACTAAGATGAGGGAGTTTCTTTAGTGACTAGGTAGTTCACTATATCAGCGTACCATAGATCAATATAAATTGAAAGAAGTTGTTCATCGGGGAAGTTTTCATTAATTGGCAAAGAAGATGGTGCATTCGGAAGACAAGATAAGTGATCGACTATGACATTATCAGATCCTTTTTTGTACCTGATTGTAAGATCAAAATCTTGTAGTAAAAGGATCCAACGAATCAATTGAGATTTAGCATCCTTTTTAGTAAAGAGGTATCGAAGCGTAGAATGGTCCATGTATACAGCAATGTGTGACCCGATCAAGTATTGTCGGAATTTTTCGAGAGCAAAAACTACCGCTAGAAGCTCTTTTTCAGTGGTTGTGTGGTCAAGTTGAGCGTCGTTCAAAGTCATGCTAACGTAGTAGATAATGTGAAGGATCTTGTTGATGTGTTGTCCTAAGACAACACCAACCGTAAAGTTAGAAGTGTCACACATTATTTCAAATGGGAGATCCTAATTGCATGTGCAAATGATTGGAGCTGAAATGAGTTCTTTTTTGAGACGTTCGAAAGAAGAGATACAATCAGCGTTAAAATCGAAAGGAACGTCTTTCCCAAGAAGAGTTGTCAAAGAACGAGTGATTTTGCTAAAGTCTTTCACAAAGCGTCGGTAAAAGCCAGCATTCCCTAGAAATGATTGAACGTCCTTCGCTTTATCTACCTCAATGCCTTTATTTGAGATGTTATGTCCAAGAACTATTACTTGTTTGACCATAAAGTGGCATTTTCCCCAATTCAAAGTCAAATTTTTTTCTATACATCGATTTAGAAGCAACTCGAGATGATGTAAAAATTGGGAAAAAGAATCACCAAAGATAGAGAAATCGTCCATAAAAACTTCTAGAAAGCATTCAATCATATCAGAAAAGATGCCAACCATGCATCGTTGGAAAGTAGCAGGAGCGTTACAAAGTCCGAATGACATACATCGATAAGCAAAGGTACCGAATGGACACGTGAATGTCGTTTTCTCTTGATCTTCGGGAACGATTGGAATTTGGTTATAGCCGAAACAACCATCAAGGAAGTAGTAGAATTCGTGGCTGGCTAAAAGTTCGAGCATTTGGTCAATGAAAGGACGAGGCAAGTGATCTTTACGTGTTACAGCATTTAGTTTTCGGTAGTTATTGCAAATACACCAACCTGTTTGAGTATGAGTTGGAATAAGTTCGTTTGAATCGTCCTTCACAACAGTTAGTCCATACTTTTTCGGTACAACATGAACTGGGCTAACCCATGAACTATCAAAGGTTAGGTAAATGATTCCGTTGTAAGAAGTTTAAGAATTTCATCACACACCGCACCTTTCGTTTTTAGATTAAGACTTTGTTGCGCATCACGAACAGGCTTGGCATCGTCGATTAAATGGATGAGATGTTGAACAAGAGCGGGACTAATTCCCTTTATATCGGTAATTGACCATCCAATCGCTTCTCTATTTTTCAAAAGAATAGAAAGTAAGGAGGTTTCTTGATCAAGAGAGAGAGTTGATGAGATTATAATGGGCAATGTTTCGTTATCACCTAAGTAAGCATACTTAAGGTGATCGAAAAGTGGTTTGAGGTCCAACTTCGGGCGTTTATCAAAGAATTGTGTTGAGATTCAGATTCAACTGGAAGCGATTCAAAATGAAGAGTGTGTTCAATCTCATTGGGTATTTCATGAAACAATTTTTCATACTCAGCTTTGCATTCGTCGTTAAGGTCAAGTGTCTTGTTTTTCAAGTTTTCGTGAATGGCACTAACTTCCAACGTTTGGTCATGAGGTTCAGTCGATTGGCTTTCAAGATTGAAAATATTAAGATCTAAAGTCATGTTTCCAAAAGAGATTTTCATTGAACCGTTACGATAAGAATGGTCGGCCTAAAATCAGTGGAATTTGACTCGTGGGATTTGTCACGGGCTGTGTTTCGAGAACGATAAAATCAACAAGGAATATAAATTGCCCTACTCGAATGAGCACGTCCTTGATTTCTCCCACAGGCTTCTTAATGGAACGATCAGCGAATTAAAGCGTGACCTTTGTGGGTTTGAGCTCACCTAGCCTAATTGTTCGTACACTGAGTATGGAATCAAATTGACACTCACACCTAAGTCTATTAAGCATTTGTTAATCTTCTTGTCTCCAATTGTACACGTAATCGTAGGGCAGCCAGGATCTTTATATTTGACGAGAATGGATTGGGACAAGACTTCACTTACACTGGAGGCTAAGAAGACTTTTAGGCGCTTGAGTGTGTCACTTTTGGGTGCACAAGTCCTTAATAAATTTTGCGTACGTGGGGACCTGTTGAACGATGTTAAGAAGTGGTTTATTAACTTCCACTTGTTTAAAAATTTCCAACATCTTTTCCATTTGGTCTGAGTGTTTCTTGGATCGAAGATGATGTGGAAATGAGTTGCGATACTCAATAGGCGGGTCTACTTGAGTGGAAGAAGAAGAATTTTGATTGGCATTCGATTTAACATTTGGCTCCATGTTATGTTCTGATTCGTTTGTTGTTTTAGAAGTGTCGAGAGAGGTTTCTGGTAAATCGTTTGGATTAACGACTTGATTATCGATTTGTTTACCGGAACATAGAGTTGTGATAGCATTCCATTGGGTGACATCGCTTTCTTGAACAACATGGGCTTGATTTCAATTTGCGTTTTGATTTCTGGCATTTGGAATGGTCTGCCTTGGGAATGTTTCTCGTTCGCGTTCACTTACCGAAAATGCTAATTGACTCATTTGCATTTTGAGTTTTGCAATTGATTAGTTTGTGTTTTGCATATATGAGGTCAACAAAATTTTCAAATTATTGTTTGATTGAAGGCTTTGAGTAGTTGCTCTAGCCAACATTTCAAGAGTTTTCTCAAGCGAACTTAAACGTTTATCGCCTTGGGGAGGATGAGTAGAATTTGGTCGAAAATTTGATTGTTGCGGTTGATTATGAGACGAATCCGCAAAGTTTGGTTGAAAATGGTTGAGCTGAAAGGGAGGATTCGAAGCATTATTTGGAAATGCTTGAAAATTGGGACGAACCGTATTCGTGATGAGATTGTTTTGGTTCCAAGCAAAATTCGGATGATTTCTCCAACCAGGACTGTGCGTTGGAGAAAACAGGTCATTTTTGGCTTTATTGAAAGCATTGATTTGTTCGAAAGAATTCGGACACTGATCGGCTATATGATTTGGCTTGTTGCATTTATAGCACATCGCTTGGGAAACTTGGTTCATTTGATTCAATGAGAAAACGTTATCAAATTTTTAATCATTGTGTCGATCTTAACTTCCAAAGAAAAAGAAGATCCTATCGAGTGTGCACTTGATCGTGAGTAAATTGATTTTGCGTTCGAACGCTCCCATTGGGATAACTTTTCGGCGAGGCTTTCAAGAAATTGCCGAGCATCGTCGTGATGTTGGGAAAGAAAGTTTCCTTGGCACATTGATTCGAGCATGGTTCGTGAGCCGTTTTCTAGTCCATCGTATAAGATTTGGTTAATCGTCCATTTTTCGAAGTTATAGTGTGGACATTTTATCAAAAGCTCTTTGAATCTTTCAAAATATTTTTCGAATGGTTCTTCCTTGAATTGATGAAAATTTACATTTCGTTTCGGATTCTACTCATTTTTCCAAGGGGTAGAATTTTTTAATAAAGCTTTTACGAATTCTTTCCAAGTTTTAATCGAGTTTGATAATAAGCTGTACAACCATTTTTCAGCTAATCCGTAAGAGCAAATGGGATAAATCGAAGTTTGATTCCATCATCGAAAAGTTGTTGAAGTTTTATGGTTGCACAAACTTGTTCAAATTTAGTCAAGAAAATAGGGGTCATCATGCACGAAATTGCAAAATTTTAGAAGCGTGGCAATGTGGTTCGAGCGAATTTTGAAATGGTTACCCGAAGGGGTGGGTACGTTATGGAAGATGGAATTGAAACTCTTTCGGAAAAGATTCTATCCATAAGAGTTCGAGGGGCGTTCTCATTTTCCATTTTGGGAGGATCGTCTATTCGAGTTAAACGATTAGTTGTTAAGTCGCGAGTCCAACGATTTGTTGTTGTGTCCGAGTCCAAGTATTCATGTACAAGTCGAGAAGAAAAAGAAATTAGAAACGAGTTTAAAGGATGAAACAAGATTTGAAAAATGAAGTGAAAATTTGTTTTTGTTTTTTTTAAGGAAGAAAAATATTTACCAAGTGAAATTAATTTTCAGAAGAGAAGTTCGATTTTTTTTTTGTTTTGTTTTTGGATTTTTCAAATTTTTTTGTATGTTTTTAATTTTTTTTAAGTTTTCATATTTTCAAATATTTACCAAAAGGATTTTTTTTATAAAATGGGAATTTGATTTTTTTTTTAAATTTTAATTTTTTTTTCTTTCTGAAAAGATTCTACATTTTTTCATTTTTGTTTTTGATTGAAAATTATCAAAGGAAAGAAAAAGGGATTTTTTTTTGTTGGATTCGTGAATTTGGTGGAAAATTGTAGTTGATTGGAAATTTTGCCGGTTCTTGAAGTCGTGAATCTGAACTTTTCTTCAATTAGGTTTTTTTTATTTTGGGTTGGGCCCTCCTGTTCTAAAAAGAAAAAAAGTGTGCTAAAATCTATTTCTTTGTTTTCAAGATTCTTTTCTTCCTTTAAGTTTCTTAGAAAAAAGAAACAAAAAAAGAACAAAAAAAAATTATGTTTATTTGACTTTGTTTTCAATTGATTTAGTTTCAATTGTTTTGGTTTCGTTCATTTGTATTTTATTTTTATTTATTTTAGTTTTTTCTTTGATATATAGCAAAAAAATGTATATGTCTTGTTTTTCATTTCAGGTTGCCAAAGCAGAAAATCGCAAGGAAAATAACTGGTTACTTGTTTAAAAAAATATATGCTTAAAAATAAATTGCTAATAATTCTGCACGCACTGGTATCGTGCCATTTTCCCTTGTTTTTATTTAAATTGCATTGTTGGTTGCTTGCGTTTACATATAAAAAAAATTTCAAAATCCAAAAATAAAAACAAAAACAAACTTCATTTTAGTTGCATTGTAAATTCACGTTTAATTTTTTGCTTTGCATTCATTTCAACTTGTTTTATTTTCTAAGGGCAATACCCCAATTCACATATGGATTTCATCACCATTTCCTTAGCCCGCAAATCGCATTTCATCGTAGAATTTGACTAATAATAAAGGTTAGACATTCGACTTAAGGGTGTCGTGAGCTCACTTAGGGCTTAATTGTATCTTCACAATTGTTTTATTTGAACAATTTTATTTCTTGGGATCTAGGCTACAGCAGAGTAATAAACTATTTAAAAATAATATTGTGATTTGTAAATATTATAGTGGTTGTTCCTCTGAAGCTACTTAAATATTCGGTTACATTACTACGGTGATTCGCAAATATTCGACTTAAGGTTGTAGTATAGTGGTGAGTATTCAAGCCTGTCACGCAGGTGACCCGGGTTAATTCTCTGGAAACGACACCAAAAACTTGTTTGACGACGAATTTTCTATCGGATTAGAAAATTGTCGATAAATTTCGAATTAAAATAACCGCAAGCGCACGACATACAAAAGTTAGTACGTGGCGAGTGTGCGTCGATCTGTAGGGAATTGTTAGATTTTAAAAATCAATTCAATCAAATTATACCAAATGGAGGGGAAATTGTTAACTACAAGCAAAATGGAGCTAAAACAAGAATTAAAATGAGGTTTAAAATCTAGAGATTAGAGAATAATTTAGAGGCAAATCCACTCTCATAATTTTATAAATCAACAAACAAATAATTTATTATCTCTATTTTTGATATTAAGTGAAATAATTGTTGCATTTATCATAAGTATGGTTTATTCATGTTATTAGTTAACATAACTTAAACCATCAAACTATAATACAACAAATAAACCACTTTTAATTCTTATGAAAATGAAGCCAAAACAAAAGCTATTTTAAGTATGATCTATATACTATTGTAGTTAGTAATATAGATCATCAAATTTTGTTTTTACTTCCATTTCAAAATCAAAAATCAATTATCAAATGATGATGTAAATTGTGTTTATGTTGAATAAGAATAACTCATTTGCAAATGCAACATAAGCTATCAAACACACTTGTATAAACTTACATCAAAATTTACTCAAATAAAACACAAATAAAAGAGACCATAAATCATAGAAATGTTGAATTTACATAATATTTGAGAGCTTCATTACTCCTAAATTGAAGGGATTTAGCTACTCATTTGTGTTTATCAACACATATAAATTTCAACATTAAAAGCAAAGAGAAGTGGAAACTAAGCAAAAGAAAGAAGATTAACTACTAGAAGGAAATGAACTAAACGAAGTGCATAAATTTAAATCTAAGCTATGAATATGAAATGAAAGAGTGCATAAGAATAGAAATGAACATAAAAGTAAATAAAAGCATGTAGAAAAGAAAAGAGAAAGAGCCTAAGAAGCCATTTTTATTTTATGAAACTTTGACATTACAACTTGCTTTCTTAATTTCCTAACTAATTATTTAAAGAGTAGAAGATCCTTTACATGTACATAAGAGGGTTATTTATACATGCATAAAACCCTAATTCAACTTTTAGGATGCTTTCCAAAATGCCCTTTAGAAAATATGACCACCAAGTAACCATTAGCCACTAATTAATCCATCATTGAATGTGCATGAAGCTTTAACGTCCACTTAGTTGCCCATTAGCTTCTAATTATAGATTTAGGTAAGTGAGTGGGGTCCTACATGATCATGAGCTTGAATTATTTCCATCATCCTTCCTTTATATTCATTTGTGCATGCGTGTATCTTCATAAAACCCTCTTCCATATGTATCCAAATTCCTATAAAAATTATGAAAAATGTCCAAGTAAAAAGTTTCAAATTAACACATGCACAAAAATGACTATTTTGCCCCTGTATGTAGATGAATATATGATGATTTGAAAATATTTGAATTTTGGTTTAAACATGTTAAAATTCCCAAATATGATATTTATTTAAATAAATATAGATAAAATATGGATGCAAATATATGCACATTTACGTGCACATCAAAAAATTATTAGATGTAGAAATTGGAACGGGTCAGTATTTGAAGGTAAAATGTTTGGCAAGAAGTAATTAAAAAGTGTGACTAATTAAAAAATTACAAACTATATAATGATATTTTAAAATTAAAATATTATGACAGAATTAAGGAGAGAGGAGAGAAATGCTAAAATTAATGAGAGCCTTTAAAATTCTTTCAGTTTACCATCATTTATTAGATATTTTAATAGATATAATGAAATGTGAGTTGTGACTCTTAGTTTTCAATTCCCTCATTTTCACTTTTTCTCTCACCTACTAAATATAATTATATTTTTCTGTATCATTGTTATTTATCTTTTGTACACATAAAAACTTTATCCTTTTATGTACTTATCTCTACTTATTTAACCCTTTAAATAATGGATAATCGGCTTAAATTTAATTCAAATTTCTCCCCAAGAGCAATATATTATTCTATTACATAAATTTTTCAATCTCTAGAATATTAATCTTTTTTATATCTTCCAAAAATAATATCAAATTTAAATTAGCAATTAATGTTATATGCGTCTCTTACCTATAACATAAAAATCTTAAAAACTTCCTTACGTAATCAACAAAGGAAAACTTAGTCAACATTAATCATTTCATTATGTTTTTAGCTCTTACTAAAATCACTAAACCTCCTATCATATGTTTAGTTTTTAAATTGTATTTGTGTATTAAACTCTAAATAGTGTAAATATGTCTAGTCTTCCATTCTAAAATTGATAAATATATAACATGGCTCATTTCTTTATGTTTAATTCTTTTATTTTGGATTGACCATTTCATTTCTACATAAGTTGTTGTAGGTTTGAGATGGAATAATTGAATCAATGAGTGGGAGAATTGAAAGATTAAATTTCAGATGATTTTTCAATTTTGTAGCGACTTATCTCTGTTTCTCCACTACAAGTTTTTTAATTACAAAATTGAAAATAAATCTTTTATTTAGCACTATTTTTGCTAATCACCTTCTAATTACTTAGTTCTTGTTCTGATTTTAGTTTTAAGTTTTGAATAATATGAATGTATTGAGCTTTTCCTTCTTCGTTTAATAAGTATGGAATGAATTTTTACCTCATTTCTTTATATTTATTTTTTAATTCAGGATTGACAAATTTATTGATATCAAATTAATTTTAGGTTTTACATTGAATTAGTGCAATGAAAAGTTAATCTCAATGAAATATTGATATATTTTCATGTTTAAGAGGGTCTGTATTTCATTATCCTTAATTTAGTGATTAATTTTACTTTTAGCCATTTATTAAATTTTATTCTTTCGCAAAGAATACTAACGTTAATTTTACAATTAATGTTGCATACATCTCTTACTGGTAACCAAAAATGCTCTAAAGACTCTTTATTCTATAAAAAAAGGAAACCCAATTAGCATTAGTCATTTCTTTAATTTTCATTTCTTATAAAATCACTAAAATTCCATTCATATATTTAGCCCTAATTCTGTTTTGAATTTTACAATCTTAGTATTGTAAATGTATTGAAATTTTTATTCTAATTCTGACTTGAGTTTTACATTTCGAATATATGTTGTTTTCCGTCTCTTGGAAATAAAATAGGAGAATATTAAAATTTATGTGATTCATCGAGCATCTTTATTTGATATAGATATTACATCATAGGTATTCTTGAATCTGTTACATGAACTACCATTAACTTTTGAATTTTAAAACTAGTTTCATACCAGGATGGTGTTAAACTACACATGAAAACCTTTTGTTTCCCTAACTAATTGTTTTAAAAAAATACCATAATACAAAAATACATATATCACAGTATATTGTATCATCTATTATTTGATATTATGGCTACCAGGCGAAGGATATGTCCATACATATTTTATCTTTAAAGATAACTGTGTTATACTATGTGTTAGTATGATTATGAATTTATTTTTCTTCTTTTACTTTACTAGAGTTATTAATCTACCAATTCATCGGTACCATAAAATCTTTGATTGTTTGGTAAAATCTATTACTGGTTATATAAATTATTTTTTCACTGCCAACTTTAGTGTTTAATGTTGCTTTTATATGACTTTTGTTCGATTTGAATGATTATGAATTTTGTTTACTTATTTTATTTTTTAAGGCATAATTGCTGCCTTTACCATCTACCCTTCTTCACCCATCTTACAGTTTTTAGCAAAGTGTCCCTTCTACCCACATCGATGGCAAATAAGTTGGACATATACTTCAACTGCTGAAACTTTCGCTTATTTTTCCCACCTGGTGTAGAAGCAAGAGGCTTTGATGCAAAAACAATAGGCTTTGGTGCCAAACTCTCGAACCATGGTCCTATATTCAATAAATTCACAAAAGACCCCATTAGATGATTAGTCATATCTCTTTGAAACTCGAAACGCATAACCGCAAAGAACATCTCATTCTTCTTCAGCGGCGTATCAACTAATCCTAATCTGAATTGAGACAATGCAATGAACCGGTTCTCATTCTCTACCACAACCGTGGCTACCTGCTTAGATCCAAGAAAGTCCTAAACAAAAAGGTCTTTCTGATTTTCGGAACAAACTTTATCTCAAACCCATCTTTAAATTGGGCCTAAGAGAAGTTGTTCTCTTAGGCATAATTTCTAATAGAACTCCACCAATCCACGGTTGTATCCGTCAGATGTCACGATTCCAACCTATGCTTTATTGCACCATCTAGCTCCATATCTCCAAATATCTGATCGCGTAACCTTAGCCAAGACTGGACTTCTATAATATCTCCGTTCCACTAAAACTCTTACCTTCGATCTCTCGTAATCATAGCAAAGTGAAGCAAAACTCATCTGAGGCCCGACCTGCACGACCTCCTCTACGGCATTCGTCCTTGGTTCCTCAACTAAAGCAACATTCTTCGATGCTCGATTGCCACCATTTGTGATAGTACTACCCCAACCAGCTCTAGAACTGGCAGCTCTAGTACTCATAGTTCTTACTACCGAACTAAGGCAAACCTTCTTTAGGGCATGAAAGGATAGAATTATTTCAAAGAAGGAGTTACTAGAAAGAGATAACCCTAAGGAATAATTTTAAAAGTCTAGTTTTCAAAATATAACTACGCTCTCATATTTATAATACACTCAACTCATTCTAAGTTGTCACTTACCCCATATCTAGTGAGCCATACCAAACCAAAGACAAGGTTTTCTCTCAACCTTGAGCTTTGATACCAAATGTAACAACTCACCTTTTCGACCCTTGAATGTTGACACTAAATACATCCATGGTATTTGTGTGTCGAACACCTAAGCGTCGGAAATATGGAAAGTTAGGGTAAAATAAAAATAGAATAGAACAAGAAAGAGAGAATACAACCTCAGTATCTCGAATGATAATATATAATATCAAAAGATAGGTACAAAGGTTTACTCCAAATGTAGAAATTTCAAAGCTATAAAACATAAGTACTATGATCAACCTGGAAGGTTATAACAACTTGTCCTCACATATGTTGATATATATTAAATATAGTAATACATCAAAAATAAGAATACTATGGTAGGTAAACATCCAACTCGTCTCCATAAGCTCCAAAATGTCCAAAACTAAATATGAAAATATACATGGCTTGACCTGAGCATTATAAAAAAAATAACATCCGGATCAGTCTGGTAAACCAGCGTGAGAAACTCAAAAAATATGTAACAAGAAAAGGTAACCATTAAGACTGCATAGATTACCCTCAAATGAAACCAACCATTTGATGAGTGAATATATTTATATAATAGATAATGTCTTAGGTGTAGAGCATAAATCCAAAAATAGTTGTTGTGCATTGACACAACAATAATAGGTATACAATTAATATCGCTAAGGTGTGTTCGTATTTGGATTTTTCCACGAAGGTCTCTTCGGTCTAGCTACATCTAAACTCCATGACAAGGATCAGAAACGACCTTCCAGGCATCGTATATCTCTAGATATGGTATACTCTAAGCTAAACATAGCTGGATCACCCTTGGTGTATAATCCAAGCCATATCAATTCCTGCTATCAATAATCGATAAGTATCCCTAGACATGGAGTTGATATACCCTTTGGTTATCTAACGCCCCTGACATGTCCTTCCTCTGTTTTATGTCATTTTCCCGATATCGAGGCTACGTTCGAAATCTCTCACATAAGATTTCATCACTCGAACAAAACACATATCCTTAAATGGATTCCATCATCTTGAACCGATCACGAATCACTATATAGATTTAAGCATCTTGAAAAGATCTCGAACCTCCATGTAGATTCCCACATAAGTCTTCCGATGAATGTTAACGTTGTCCTCTCACTCAAAATACTCCTCAAGATAGTCAATCCAAGACGATAGCATCGATTGAATATTAATGTTGACTCTCCCTAGGATGTAACCTTAGGATAGACAATTCAACTCTATAACATTTTACTTCAGCCACTCGCAAAACATAGAACTCGTATACTAGTTTTGAAGTGGTATTGGATAAGTAAAACACTTACCGATCCCGGTCTCTTAAAAACTAGTCTATGAATTTTCGATAAACTCAATTTCAATTCTTTCATAAGTAAGTAAAAGTGAGATACGTTTCGTACCAATACTCCTCCCCATTGATTCTCATTGGTATGAAATCGTGAAGCCTTTCATACTTCTTAAGTCAATATTAGGTTAAGTTCGATAATGGACTAATCGATTATCTAGTAAAAAACAATTGCTTATACAAATCAATGTTCGTATACTCAACTCATTTTCGACATTCCAACTTAACTATTCCTCATCCAAGAGTGAAGCCAGGTAAGTTAGAGCATTGGTTGCATATCAAAGCCGAGTTGTTTCTAATAATTTCCTTGATATTGCTTGTCTTTCCAGCTTTCTTCTCGAGAATCCTTGAAGTTGCTTGTCTATTCTTTAGGAAAAGCACTCTATGGAAATCATCTGAAGTAGGACTTCGAGTACAAGAGATTTAGTGGTCCAAGTGGAGTAAAAACTCTTAGTACCGGATGGTTCATCTCGGTACTGAGTGGTCCACTTTGCTCTTTTTCCCATGAAACTTATTGAGCACGGTCTTCTTTCTTTTCCAACCATGATCCTGTCTATAAATGGTGTCGTCTTCATCTTGACTTTCTCAATCCAGTTGAAATGTACTTGGTCAAAAAGCTAGTTAACAATAGAAAATAGAGTAGGCTTCATAGTTTGGGGTTTGGCTAACCCACGACAGGATATATCAACTCAATATCTAGAAATGCTATCAATAATGTGGCCGACGGGATTTGTTAATATCTGGGATCACGTGTTTGGGTATGGACCAGCTATGGTTTTCTTTTGGTATATTTATTTAGAGATATATGACGCTCGAAAGGTAGATTCTGACCCTTGTCAGGAGGTCTGCCTCGATGTACCGAGGGCACTACCAATGGAAAATCCATATACGAACATACCTTAACGGTTTTGATTGTACTTCAATATTGTTGAGTCAAGATATGCAAGCGGCACGGCTATTTTCTAATTTATATTCTTCACCCTAGACATTATCTATTATATCACCTTATATACTTATTAGATGGGTGGTTCTTTTGAGTGGACAACTGTTATTGCATTGCGTACGGTCTCAAAAGTACTTTTATATGCTAGCTATATATTTTTTGAGTTTCTCACTCCATAATATGTCTAACTCATGGTTTAATATTTCCCTTATTTCCATTGGTGCTCCTTTGAGCAGTCTGAGAAAGACAAGTTTTCATTGATATACATTGAGCTCTTGGAGAGGATTAGATGTTTTACCTACTATAGTATTTACTTCTGCTGCATAATTTTACGTGTACATTTCAGCAATTGTAAGAACAGGCTGTTATATCTGTCTAGGCTGATGATATTACTTTGATTAGTAACTTTGCCACATATATTAGAGTAGCCCTGTGTACTATCTTTTAATATTATATGTTATCATTTCGTATATGAGATTTTGATGTTTTTTGTTCATCTCTTTCATGTACGTTTTCTTTTCTTCTTTTTTCTTACCCTTACAATCGATCTTTCCAACACTTGGATGCTTGACACATGAATCTTGTGGATGTATTAGTGTCAAAATTCATGGGTCGAAAAGGGTGTTTATTACACACAACCTAAGCGATTACATCAGAAAATCAATTTATATCCGAGTGAGAACAATGGGTTAACTGAGCCAACCACCGGATGCAAAAGCCAACTGAATGCACAATCTGTACACGAGTTAAAACAATGGTCAATCCAGCTAACCACCTGATGCAAAATCCAACCGAACACACAACTTAAGCGGGTACATCAGAAAACCAATATGTACCTAAGTTAGAACAACGGTTAATCGAGCTAACCACCGATGAAAAAGCAAACTGGCTGTACAACCTAAGCGAGTACATCAAAAAGTCAATCTATATTCGAGTTAGAACAACGGTTAATCAAGGTAACCACTAATAAAAAAGCCAGCCGGACACAAATCCAAAGTGGATAAATCAAAAAACCAATATATACCCAAGTTAGAACAAAAGTTAACCAAGCCATTCACCGGATGCACAACCTAAGCGGGTACATGAGAAAACCAATCTGTACCCGAGTTAAAACAACGATTAACCAAGCTAACCAGTAGATGAAAAAACAAACCAAATGCACAACCTAAGCGGGTATATCAGAAGATTAATATATACCCAAGTTAGAACAATAGTTAACCGATTTAACCACCGAATGCAAAAGCCAACCAGATGAACAACTTAAGCGGGTATATTAGAAAACCAATCTATACCCAAGTTAGAACAATAGTTAACCAAGATAATAATCAATTGCAAAAGCCAACTGGACGTACAATGTAAACAGGTACAACAGAAAGTCAACCTATACCAGAATCAGAACAATGATTAAACGAGCTAACCACCGAATGCAAAAGCCAATCAGACGCACAACTTAAGTGGGTACATTAGAAACTAATTTGTACCCACGTTAAAACAATAGTTAATTTTACTAACCACTAAATGCAGAAGCCAATCAGACGCACAACCTATGCGGGTACATTAGAAAACCAAATCGTACCATTTGAAAAAGCCAACCGAATGCACAACCTAAGCGGCTACGTTAGAAAGCTAATTTGTACCAAAACTGTAACAATGGTTAACCGAGCTAACCACCAGACGAAAAATCCTAAGAGGGTACACAAAAAAACCAAATTGCACCCAAGGTAGAAAAAGGTTAACCGAGTTAACCATCAGATGCAAAAGCCAATTGGATGCAAAATCTAAGCGAGTACATCAAAAAACCAATATGTACTCGAGTTAGAACAATAGATTGCAAAAGCCAACCAGACGCACAACGTAAACAGGTACATTTGAAAACCAATCTACACCCTAGTTTGAACAATGGTTAACTGAGCTACCATGGTATGCTAAAGGAAACCGCATGAACAACTTAAGCGGGTACATCCGAAAACCAATTTGTACCTGAGCTAGAGAAACGGATAATTGGGCAAGCTATCGGATGAAAAACCTAAGCGAGCACATCTGAAAACCAATTTATACTTGAGTTAGAGAAATGGTTAACTAAGCTAACCACCAGATGCAAAATCCAACTGGACGCATAACATAAGCGGTTACATTAGAAAATCAACATGTACCTAAGTTAGAACAACATATAATCAAGCTAACAACCTGATGCAAAAGCCAACTAGATGCACGACCTAAGCAGGTACTTTAGAAAACCAATTTTTACCCGAGTTAGAACAATGGGTAACCGAGCTAATCAATTGATGCAAAAGCCAACTAGATGCACAACCTAAGCGGGTACATCAGAAAACCATTATGTACCCAAGTTATAACAATGGTTAATCGAGCTAACCACCGGATGAAAAAACCAACCGAATGCACAACCAAAGCGGATACATCAGAAAACTAATTTGTATTCGAGTTAGAGAAATGGTTAATCAAGCTAACCACTGGATGCAAAAGCCAACCGAATGAAGAACCTAAGCGGGTATGTTAGAAAACCAATTTGTACCCGAGTTAGAACAACAGATAATCGAGCTAACAACCGATTGCAAAAGCCAATCGGATGCACAATCTAAGAAAATACATTAAAATTCCAATCTATACTCAAGTTACAACAATGGTTAACTAAGTTAACAATAACTAAAATTTAACCAAAACAACCATAAACCAAAAAATAAAAATTCAAAAAATATATATATAATATATAAACAATATATATTACTAATATAAATAAAGTCATAAACTTAAAACATGTAAATTATACAAATTTAATCAAATAAAAATATACAAAAATAAATGAATATGATAAAAGAGTTTATCATTTTACAAAACCATAACTAAAATTTAACAAAAACCGTCGTAAGCAAACAAATAAAAATTCAGAAGGAAATAAACAATATACAGTACCAATATAATAAAATCATAAGCTTAAAATACATAAAATATACAAATTTAACCAAATTATAAAGACTGAACGAAAGTGATAAAAAAAGTTTATCGTTTTATAGAAACAAAACTAAATTCAAACAAAAACAATCATAACCCAACAAATAAAAATTCAAAAAAAATACAAACAATGTATAGTACCAATACAAATAAAGCGTAAACTTAAAATACGTAAAATATACAAATTTAATCAAATAAAAATAAATATATACAAAACTGAATGAAAATGATAAAAGAGTTTATCATTTTACAAAAACCATAACTAAAATTTAACAAAGATAATCATAAACTAATAAATAAAAAATATAAAAAAATTCAAACAGTATATAGTACCAATATAAATAAAATTATAATCTTAAAAATGTATAGTATACCAATTTAATAAAATAAAAATATAAATATAAAAAACTGAATGAAATGATAAAAGAGTTTATCAATTTACAAAACCATAACTAAAATTTAACAAAAAAATCATAAACCAATAAATAAAAATTCAAAAAATAAAATAATATAAACAATATACAATATCAATGTAAATAAAATCATAAACTTAAAATACATAAAATACACAAATTTAATCAACTAAAAATAATAAAAGAATTTATCATTTTACAAAACCATAACTAAATTAACAAAATCAATCATAAACCAACAAACAAAAATTCAAAAAAAATGAAATAATATAAACAATAAAAAATACCATTATAAATAAAATCATAATTAAAATATGTAAAAAATAAAAATTTAATCAAATAAAAAAATACTAGAAATTGAGCGAAAATGATAAAAGAAATTATCATTTTACAAAACCATTACTAAAATCTAACAAAAACACTCATAAACCAACAAACATAAATTCAAAAAAAAACATATAGCAGTACCAGTATAAATAAAATTATGAACTTAAAATACCTAAACTATTCAAATTTAATCAATTAAAAATAAGAATATAAAACTATATGAAAATGATAAAAAAGTTTATCATTTTATAAAAAATGACTAAAATTTAACAAAAACATTCATAAACTAACAAATAAAATTTAGACATAGAACTAATATAAATCATATCATAAACTTAAAATTATTTAAATATACAAATTTAATCAAATAAAAATAATAGAATCTCTACATAAATGGTAAAAGTATTTATCATTTTACAAAACCATAAATAAAATGCATTTGCTAATTTTATATAGTAAACTATAGCTTTACTAAATATTAGGTCATTGAATATTAGTCTTCTTAAAGCAAAAGGAAAAAGTTTCATCTCAATCTAATCTTCCTTGTATTGGCTCTTTGATTCAAGTGAACAAGTAACAACAAGTGGCATTTCAATTCAATTTCATTCAGTAAACATCAGACTTGTATAGAGAGTAGCTTGAGTTTTAACCACTCGTCTCCTCTTATGACACTATCAAGATATAAATCACAAAAAGTTCTTATATATTCTCATTTTAACATCAAATTCCTATATAAACAACCTCCAAAAAAATCCAATACTACAAAAAATGTTAAATCACTTTCCATACTTATTTAAAAAACTCTTAAATCTACCCAAACAGTAGTTAATTTACAAAAGAAATTAACGGTTTCACTAACATAACATCATATATTTATATTTCCATATCAACCAAACCGACAACATAATATAACATCAAAATAATCATATTGTTTTATTCACTAATATTGGTGGTCGATATTGAATTCAACATAAACTAAACTTACTAACAAAATAAGAACATAACATAATATTAACACTCAAAGAACAAGGTAAAAAACAAAAATATAATTCAGCACACTAATTTTTAGTTTTCAGAATCTAATATCTCAAAACAACATAGAAAAATAAAACATAGTTATCTTCAAAAACAGACAGAACGAATATGACATAACAAATATAAGAAATTTAACCACTCAATAAACAACTTCTATGATTATGCCCTAACTTCTCTTACACTTTTCACACTATTTTTGCTTCCTATGGAAAACATCCAACCCACTAAAAATTTTAACTTTAGGTCTACCGGCTCCACGAAAAGGCTTAGGAGAATGAACAATAGAAGATCCTTCAAAAACAATATCATTCTTATCAAAATAAGGAATAAGGTTGATAACATGCATAAGAAGCATGGTAAGCCTTAGTTGTGAAATAATATACAATAAAAACATGAACACTAAGTCTGGACATGGTAATGCACTTCAATGCATGTGTATAAGGAAAACCAAGTAACTCTCCATTGGTTACAAGTGCACATATGATTTTCAAGATTAACTTTGTTAGAAATAGAGGATTGTACTTCAAAAACAAAACTAGAAGATCGAGAAATGTTTCGTCCAAATCCTTCTTCTTTTAATTTCAATAAACAACTCTCCATTTTAGGACAAAGAATACTAGTTCAATTAGATGCCTCTTCTTTACACTTTGAAATTTGAATCATAAGTTAATTCAAATTCCATCAAGACAACAGGTAATAAGGAGGTGCCATTCTTACACAATCCAAGAGTTAAAACTCTCAGTAACGTTTGATTTATTCTCGCCATAGCAATTACCAGGGAAGAATAAATCGACCCAACAGGCTTAATTATATTTAAGAAATTCAACATTTTTTCACCTCCAATTTTTTTATATTTCGTCATAGTCTTGTGAAATACATAATGAGTACAAGCTATGGCACAACGCACCAATAAATGATCTATCCAATGCCCCTTTCCACTTTTTGCAATCGTAGCAGCATTATTTTGCATATGTGCAAGCAATATGAATGAAAAGCCATTGGAAATTTTTTAGGAATAATATAAAACAAACCTCAATGTCTATTCAAAATAAAAACGAAAGGTCGATCTACACAAATCGAACGTTTCAAATAATCCCAAAACCAAGATCAATTTTCCTCATTTTCCTTTGCAACAATAGCTGTAGTTAATGGGAAAAAACTAAAAATAAAAAATAAGGCATTATTAGTGAGTAATATATATATGTATATATATATGCAACAAAATAAAATGATAAAGGTAAATTTCCTATTTATACTAATTATAACAAAAGATTAAAAATAAATCCAATAATCATCAACTTCAGTGATGAATAAAACTAGCATAAAGATACACTATTTTAGAACTATAATTTATGTATAACATACACCTAAACAAAATGAACATAAAATGATAGTAAAAATATAGAATTTAACCAAAAAGGAATAAAAATACAAAAGCTAATAACTGTAAAATTTATTTGATTTATAAAGATAAATACTTTTATCATTAAAACTATAACATAACAAACAATCGCAATAAAGATAAATAATTTAATCACCATCACTTTGCAGTTATTAACAATTACTATTGTAAAGTAAATAATCTACTACAAAAAAATTCAAAATAAAATCAATAAAGCTGCAATTTATCTTTATACTACAAAACTACAATAAATGAATAAATAATTTTATCATAAAAATAAAAGTTACTTTAATTTATCATAATTCAAACTCATAAAACTGTAATACTCAAACAATAAAATTTTGTTTTTTTCCATTACCACTTACAGAAACTCATAATAATAGACATCAACATAAAAAAATTCATAGACAAACTCATAATTACGAATAAAGCTGATAATATTACACTTACATATACATAAACAAATAATTCAAGGAAGCTGGAAGAAAATATCATTATCACTTCAATTAACATACAACTAGCATAAAGATAAAACATAAAAACCATAAAACCTACAACTTATTTTATAAATTTACAAAAAAGTATTAAACAACCTATAATTAAAAAAAAGAAATATCATTATCACTTCAAATTAACTTATAAATATTCAAACAACAACTCATACCTTGATTCTCGTTTTTTGTAGTAGCAGTCATCGAACAACCATTCGTACCACTTAAAAAGATGGCATTAAGGAATATCATAGGCCGACAATGACTAAATCCTTAAATACAAGCTTTATAAGATATATATGTCTTTTCAAATTGATTAATATTTTCATCAATAACCATAGCTAAGTGACTATTAGGATTACTTCTATCAATTGCTTTCAAGTACCAAACCAAACTATTATAAGATTGTTCTTCATTACTAAAAGTTTCCATCAAAGCCATTTTCTTGCTCATATACACATAGTAATAACTCAAATTAATAACATAATCTCTTCTAAAACTTGTAATAATATAACAAGTCTTTCTTGTAGGTTCATCGTGAATTTAATCTAAAATTAGGATCTTCACAAGATCACACTTAATTAAAGGATTGCTAATCGATCGAAAACTACCACTGCAAGTATGATTAGATTCAAACCTTCTAATCAAAAAATGATCCAATTGTTTTAACTTGCATAAAGCATGAATTTTAAAACTAAACCTTTTACAACACACTGAACAGTAATTCGCTCTTTACAATTCTCCACGAACTTAGGTTTGAATACATTTTTTTCACAATATGCAATAGCAGTTTTATGAAAATAGATGCAGACTCAAATTTTTTACCAACACCAGTAAAAAGTTCTAAGTTAGAACCTTTCTTCATCAACTCGTTAAAATCACGTTCGTCGTCAAAAGAAAATGTCAAACAATCAATCTCATCATATGCACTACTCACAAAATCTTATTACCAAGAAATTTACTATTAGAGCAAGATCTACTGCTATCACCAACATTAATCCAAGACAGTTCCTTCAATTTAACAAAAAACCAAAATTTCCTCTTTTTTGAAAATGACAAGCATAAAATAGCTTGCAAATTAGTATCTGTTTCAATGGAAGTAGTATTCGAATCTCGAACATAAAAAATATCAAAGCACAAAGGAGTAATTTGTTCCCAAACTTCACATGTCTTATTTCTAATAGTAGAAATAAGAGATTCCAAAGAAAGCCTAAAAATAAATGTTTTTGTTGAAATCAAAAACAACAAGAACAGCTGCCGCGGTACTAGAAAAAAATAGAAAAGGATAAATAGAGTTATCATTATCTGAAAATAGCAGAAAATAATAAAGAAATTCAATAAAATCACTATATTTCTCTGATAATCAACGCTATCCATGCTTGCAATGGCCAAACTAACTAACAACCAAAACCAAAAAGAATCGAAATACAGCAACCAAAATGCTAAAAATCCTTAAAAAAATATAAACAAATCATCATACTATGTACAATATACAACTGCAAATAAGAAAAGAAAAGTTTAAGTCTAAATTTAAATCTAAATCAAACAAAACCTACCCACAATAAACACCACAATTTTTTTAAAACAACAAAAGAAGCAACAAAACCAAAATTTGAAATCGTCAGTAGGAATTGAATGTAGAAGAGATTATTATATTGAGATTGAGATCGATAAACGAAATGGAGAATATAGTCAATGTAGAAATTGAAAATAATTTGGCACAAAATAACTTTAATCGCTAGAAAAGATAACAGGGTAATTACGGTAGTATGAAAATAGCGGTTATGTTAAATTTGAACGAGGGATGGAATAATGTTCTGGAAACTTATTTTTAAATCCTTGTCTAGAAACTAATGCAGCATAAATTTTGGTCGCTAAAACTTAATTTCTAGTAAATAAAAAATTGTGATAGAAAGTAAAGGTCATATAAAAGAGGGGTGTCATTAAATACATGCAAATTCTTGCTTTTTCAAACCTTTAGAATCCTAACTCTATGTTTTTCCTAGATCTTACATTAAAAAAAATATTCTCAAGAAAATAAAAACTAATAACTCTAAACCACTTGATTTCAATAATTTTAAAATCAGTTAAGCATGAAACAATTCTATAATGTATATAACCTATATTGAAATTTTTAAGCCTATTTGGATATTGAGCATTTATCGTTAAGAACTAAATCATTTACACTAAATATGAATAGTGGAAACTTCGAAAACATGAGCTAGTAAATTCTTTCTTGCTTAGATAAAGTCATTTTATTTTGTATGTGTGGATATTGTAAAATATGGATTTTCGATTAATCTAGTTCTGCAATTCTTTTGAATCTTGAATCCATTGATGATTACGACAAAGTATACGATGTGATCGTAAAAATTGATACAAACTCCAAATTCATGAATTGATTGGATGAAATGATGGATTAAATCATCCAAATTAGTACAAACCACTTATCTTTATTTCTCTAGGTTTATAAAATAAATTTACATAATCTGGATATCATAACCCAATAGATACAATGGTGTGACATTTTTAGGTTGACGATAAAGGTTGCTATAGTTTCCACATATTATTTCTATGTCAGTTATACCATTAACCAATAAAAATCAATTTCTTTATTTTGAACACTTTTTGTAATATTTATTCATGAACATATTTTATTTTTATAGGTATGACCTCACATGTTTTATGTCAAAATCTTATCTGTATCAAGATTTAGTACTATGGTAACTTAGTAACTTTAGATATCAAAATCTTATTTATAGCATCTTAACCTGTTTTAACGTGAATCAAAATACATATTCGTTGGCAATATATAAAAGGTTGTCTATGTAGATTTTAGCAGTTACTTATGTTAAACATCACGTTGATATGTAAGAGCAACGTTGTATGGACGAGATTTACTTGTCCAATAAAATATGTCAGAACATAAATTGATCATATCAAATAGTATCGACTTTTATGTTACAAACAATGTTATATATATATATATATATAAATGTATATGTATATACATATACATATATATACACACACACATGCACATATGTACATATGTGTGTGTGTGTGTGTGTATTAGGAGCGTTCAATGGAACATCAAACAGTGCAGCACCCCTAAATGCCACTTGATTTCGATCACAAGTTCTGATTTAAATAAATATTATATATATATATATATAAACACACAGCACCCTAAATGGTGCAGCAACCCAAATGCCATCTGATTTCCACCACAAACTCCGATTTAAATAATAGTTTCTTGTCCCACTTTCTACTATCACTATTATTTAAATCGGAGCATGTGGTGAAAATTAGGGGAACTTGGGGTGCTGCATTGTGTGGGGTGATATTGAATACTTATACACATAACCACGCACATGCGCGCACGTGTGCACATGCGCACGCGTGCACATGTGCGCACGCGTGCACATGTGCGCACGCGTGCACATGCGCACGCGTGTTGACACGCGCGCGCGCGCGCACACACACACACACACATATATATATATATATATATTGTCGTCACTCTTTTTGATAAAGCAGTATACGGACATACTCGATGAATTAAACTTCGAAGTTTTCAATGCAAGGCGTCCGAAGAGATGGCCACGAAGCCTAAAAACCAAAGTACAACCAAGATCATAACATAAATAAAAAACCACCAAATAAACTCAAGGGCCCGAAGCCCCATAATTGGGGTCGGTATCGACCCATAAAACCTCCTTCTAGAGGGCCCATCTTCTGCTTATGAACCCTTCTTAGTGTTAAGACCTCATTTGCAATGTTGTTTTGTTGATCCAGTACAATTCTCCACCAATCTCCACGAACTCATGAACCAACAAATTTATTCCTCTATAACTCCATCATTTGGACTTTAAAAGAAGCTAATATTGATGCAAATAACTATGCAATCACAAAGCTAACCATAAGATGAATGCAAGCGAAGAGTTCAAGATGACTAGTTTGGCTATTTTAGGGGTCGGTACCGACCCCTAACCTTGGAGTCTTACCGATCCATACCGAAGTGATGATGTGGCACCCTATTTTTATAGACAACAAGTCTATAGCAAGGAGAATGGCCTGAAGATCGTTTGTGCGAGATTTTAGGCTCCCTAACTCTATAAATAGTGAGGCAGGGCTCATTTTTCAAAATCTTTTAGCTCTAGTTCAATTAAACTCTATATTCTTGTAATTCTGAAATCTAAGTGTTGGATTTGTATAGACCCCAAGAACTTTTGCCCCAAGTCAGAATATAAACAATAAAATCATTAAATGGACGTAGGCCTGAGTTTGTCGAACTACTATAAATTTCAGCGTATTCATTTCTTACTTATTTTAATTTATTTTCTTCACTTTTTATTCTCTTCTACTTTCTATTGGATGTTTGTGTCATTTTTGGTTCAAACATTTTGGTGCTTTCATTGAGAAACACTAGAACTCGCTACTTCAAGACTTGGAAAGGTTCTAAACAACTAGACAATCAACTAGAAGGACTTTTGTTGGAGGAAATCAATCAAGGGGCAACCAATAGGCGTCCTCAAGAGCTAACCTCCCGTCAATCTACATAACCATGAATGAGATGGAAACTATGATGAATGGATTACAGGAAAGGATGATGGCATGCCAAATAGAAATGATGGAAAATTTCTTTAGAAGGACAGGACGGATGGGGATAGCTGGAGTTACAACTAATCGGAATCAAAGACCGAAAGCCGGAGCATAGGTAGCTGAAGATAGAGTAGAATGACCCGAAGCAATCCCCGATCCAAACGTACTTTTCAGTACTGACCTATCTCTAGGTGTCGGTACTGATCCCTAAAGGCTCAAGGGCATGAGTCGTCCTAGCCTTGGAAGGAATAAAGTACAGTTTAGAGCTGAAGTGGAGCGTTTGAACATGGCTCGGAACGTAGAAGCACAACTGAAGGAGTATGTGCCAAAGTTCCCTCGCAGAGTCAGAGGGCGGGCTGGAAACGCTAACCATAGAATCCCTTTGAATGACGATGGTGGACTTGCTGAGATGGTGAGGCGAGTTATGAGGGGTGGATTGATGTGAACAGAAGTCCATTCACTCTAAATATTCGATATGTTAGGAATCTGTTTGATTTCAAGTTACCAACACTAGAAATGTATAACGGAAAGACAGATCTAATGATTCGTTTGATGAGGTACGTCCGACACATGAAAGTGTTGGGTGCCACTGAAGAGGTAATGGGATGGTGTTTCCTATTATATTTGACAGGTTTGGCAGCACAATGGTTTAGACGGGTGGAGAGCAGTTCCATTAGCACAAGGGCTGAGTTAGTGAATAGATTTGTGAAGAAGTTCCAGGTTCATATTTCACGACCCAAGAATGTGACGATACTTGCAAGTATGATGTAAAGGATCGGAGAGGCCCTCGGGAGTTTTCTAACAAGAATCAATGTGACGGCTATCGCGGTTGATATGCCAAGCAGCAGTTTTGGAAATAGCATCTAAGACAGATTTCAAGATTGCACTGGAATGGGATCCTCCGAGGTATCTTGTATAATTTTATCATGCGCTGAAAGGTTTCTGGGCCAGGAGGACGCTGAGGCCGATGAGGAGGAGGTTGATGCTCTAGATAGCGGAGGATCGCTCAGAGCAGTTTCTAGTAAGGATAAAGAAAAGCGAAAGACTGATGACAGCTTTGACGGATCAAAGCGACAGAGGAGGGAATCAAAATTCTCTTCTTAGACGGACTTAAATGAAACCCCTAAGCGGATTTATCTGGATACCAGGGATATATCCTCTATCAGAAGCCGACGAGAAGAAAGCCCATAGATCACGAAAGGGCATCTATAAAATACTGCTTATTCCATGAGCTGGATAGGCATAACATAAATGATTACAAGCATATGCGGGATCTGATTGAGGAACAGATCAAAGATACCAGTTATAGCAATATGTAAGGAATCTAACTGAAGTGGTTGAACAGGAGCAGCCATCGATCGTAACAAATGGAAATGGCTATGGATCAAGGTCAAGGATAATCATTTCTTGATCGGGATGGTAGAGAATTTGGTTTGGTTCTCACACTATATCTTTCCCATTCAATAAACAATGCAATAATACAGTCTAGACATTTACTCGTGTATGGGATCTCGATCGGTCCCTAGGCACGCTCTGAGCTAGATGCTAGACTGTAGTGCCCGGTGAGGCAGTTTTCTTAATGTTAGATTTTATGTTGTTTATGGTATTTGAATTTGATTATTGAAATCCACTTGGATGTGATGACTGATATTAATCGCTTTAAAATCCCGTTCGAAAAGCCGAGACCGGAGTACAAGAAGTAAGTCCCCTCACCGGAGCGCAAGCGGATGGGCTTACTTGCCGTTGTGTCCCCTAGTTGGAGAGTGAGCGGTTTGGGCTCAGCAAGGTTCCAGAGAGACCATGCACTTAAATAGCTTTAAGTCCCATCTGCAAAGACGGGACCGATATGTAGGAAGTAAGTCACATCAACGGAGCATGAGTGGATAAGCTTGCTTGTTGTTGAGTCCCATCACCGAAGAGCAAGCAAATCGAGCTCGGCAAGCATCTAGAGAGATGATTAAACAATCTGGAGAGATCGTGGATTTGATTATCGATCCCGAACGGCCATGTATTTGACTAACAGTCCAAAGAGACCACGGATTTGATTATCGGCCTTAAACGGCCATGGATTTGATCATCGAGCCCGAATGGCAATGGATTTGACTATCGGCCCTGAACGACCATGAATTTGATCAACGATCTGGAGAGATCGCGGATTTAATTATGCGGCCATGAACGACCACAAATTCAATTAGCGATTCGGAGAGATTGTCCCCTTAACTTGAACAACAACCAATCCGGAGAGATCGTGCACTAAATCAACTGTAAAATGATCCGAAGAGATTGAATGTTGAAAATTGGACATTAAACGATTCAGAAAAATCTTGCAAAAAAACCAAATCTGAAACGATCTGGAGAGATCAAATCTTAGAACATATATCGATTTGATATAAGGATTCAAACGCCTTGAAATTAAAACGAAATAGATAAGTCCCGCATGAACACAGGATGATTTTGATATGCAATAACTCTAAATGAAATTAGAGTGATAGTGGTGTAAATCCCAGATGAACACGGGATGGTTTTGATATGTGATGTAATAATTGTGAATGAAATCAGAATTGTGATGGTGTGTAAACAACATATAGGCAGAGTTTGGAGTCTTAGGCTATGATAGGTACGGAACAACCAATAATTGGCAAGAAAACTCGAAGGGACTGGATGTTTCACCAAGATTGAACTAGCCACAGAGCTCAACTATCGAAGACTGACATCATAGTTATCCTCGAGCAAAGCTGTGTAGTTAATGACCCGCTATTACCCCGCTATAACTCCGCTATATCTCATAGCGGATTTCTGCCGCTACGAGTTTTCCATGTAGCCCCAAAATATAGCCTTTCCGCTTTAAGCCCCGCTATATCCCGTTATTCCCGCTATATTTCGTTATTTCCGCTATATCTTCTTTAATAAAATGAATTGAAAAACTGCATTTATGCATTATAAAAATTATGAAACTAATTTATTTGATTTAATTTTTAATGTATTTTCAGAAATGAAAATACTATAACATTCTATTAAATTCAATTATGTTATATAACAGTTTTAAGTTTATTTAAAGTATATTTGCACATGTTTTTATTTAAAAATTATTTATGTATAAATTATAATTCAATTGAATGATGATTTTTCATTTAATTGCCATTTATATATTTGTAAAAACATTAAGTATGAGTTTTATATGCTATTTTAAAGCCATCCGCTATATCCCGCTATATCCTCGTTGTATCCCCGCTATGACTTTTTGCACCTCCACCGCTTTGAATCTACCGAGCGCATTAACTGCACAGGAGCAAAGCACACCTTCCATTCGCAAGGCGTGCTTTAGGGGGCAAGTGTTATCCCGCCTTTTGACTAGGCAATATACGGACAGACTCGACGAATCAAACTTCGAAGTTGTCAAGGTAAGGCGTCCGGAGAGATGACCACTAAGCCCAAAAACCAAAGTACAACCAAGATCGCAACACAAATACCAAACCACATGAACCCAAGGGCCCGAAGCCTCATAATGTGGGGTCAGTACCGACCCATAGAACTTCCTCCTAGGAGGCCCATTTTTTGCCTATGAACCCTTCTTAGTGGCAAGACCTCATTTCCAATGTTGTGTTGTTGATCCAGTACAATTCTCCACCAATCTCCACGAACTCATGAATTAATGACTTCATTCTTCTATAACTCCGTCATTGGACTTCGAAACAAGATAATATTGATTCAAACAACTATGGAATCATGAAGTTAACCACAAGACGAACCGAAACGAAGAATTCAAGACGACCAGTTTGGCCATTTTAGGGATTGGTATCGACCTATAACCTTGGAGTCGTACCGAAGTAATTATGTGGCACCCTATTTTCATGGAGAACTAGCCTATAGCAAGGAGAACGGCCTGGAGATCTTTTGTGCAAGATTTTAGGCTCTCTGCCTCTATAAATAGAAAGGTGGGACTTATTTTTCATGATCATTTTGCTCTAGTTCCACTCAACTCATATTCTTGTAATTCTGAAAATCTAAATGTCGGTGTTGTACCGACTCCGAAAAACTTTTGTCCCCCAAATCAGACTATAAGCAATAAAATCATTAAGTGGATGTATGATGGAGTTTGTCGAACCACTATAAATCTCCGTGTCTTCATTTCTTATTTTAATTTGTTTTCTTCACTTTTTGTTCTCTCCTACTTTCATGTTTGCGTCTTTTTTGGTTTAGACATACACACGCACACACTTTCTCTCTCCTCTCCTCTCTTCACTTTAGGAGAGAAAAGATATATTATTTAATTCGAAACATATGGTTGAAATTAAATAGATTTGAGGTATGACAAAAATGAGGTGATCGACGTGTGTATGAAGAGCGTTCAATGACACTTCTATTTTTGCAGCATCCATTTAGATCCCTTGATTTTTATCACAAGTTTCGAATTAGAAAAAAAATAGTGGAAAGAGAAAAAATGTATTATTATTTAAACCGGAATGGGTGGGGCTATGATGTTGTTGCAAAATAGGATACCATTGAAGTCTCTGTATGCGTGGAGGATGTTTCTTACAGCTGTATAAAGCAAAAACATAAAATTGCCAAAAAATATGGCAATCATTCAAAGATGAACTCAGACCAAAATCAAACACAATAATCATTGGTTTATAAGAAACTTCCGAAAATGTGCCTATTCTAGATTTTACCAGCATCAGAAATGAATATAAGAAATGCTTAGCAATGCAATACAAGGAACGCTTATAGCTTTTACCAGGACTTTTTGTTCCAACTAGTTCTAGTTCTCGCTGTGTAGTTCATCGAGTTCGACTTCGGAAAGAAACCTACATCACCAAATCCAACATAATATAACAGCGTGAAGAAAAAAAAGAAGGAAAAACTGTAGGATGAAGGAAATTACATTCAACGAATTTAACGTCATTTTTTCCCAACTGAACATTGAATGGATTTTAGCAGCATAAGTAGGTTTAACAAAAATGACTAGGGTATAAAAATCATGGAAGAAAATTTGTATTTATAAAACTAAACTTGCTCAGCATATCAATTCATATGCAACAAGAATATTTGTTAATTGCAGACGTAGCTAACAATGACTGGCAAATAAAATAACCTGAAAATTATCAAGTGAATAAGCACACACCAAAACGCGATTTTAGACACAATTTGATGGTTAAGACGCACAGACACCATTGGTCCCTTCCTTTCTCGAATGCACTTGCATCACTCGTGGTTTGATCCATAGCCAATAAAGCGCTTTCACAATCAAAGAAAAAAGAGTATAATAATAGCAAATGAAAATAAGATATTAGGATCATTATGCTATTTTTCTTTCTTTTAGAACAGAAACGAAATTGTAATTCAGCAGAAACAAATAATTTTTCAAAATACAAAATAAATAAAATGCAAGCATCCATAAACACGTCCGACGAAAGGGTCAAAAAGTAAATAAAGTTACAGTACCAGAGACCAAAACAACAATCGATAAAACCCTCAAAATGCTCTTAAAATCTCACTTCAAACAGTTCCTTGTACTACTAAATCCTGGCTCCCTTGCTCAAGCTAACCATACGTGAACCATCCATTTGCCCGCCTCTCGCAGACCCACTTTGATACCCAGCTCTCTGCCCATAAGCATCCTGATACCTAGTACCCGCATACCCACCTCTCCCCGCTTGCCCGCTTCGGGTCCCACCATAGTTGATCCGGGTGCTACCCGTTCCATAACGGGTTCCACCCTGCCTACCCTGATTGGAGCTTGCAAAGTTATCCTGCCACTTACTCGTGTAATCCTGACCATCCCCTCTTCGCCTAGGTGGCAGCCCATCAAGCCCTCCACCTGTCTTCACCTCAGCCGCCCTCTCATTGCTCTCAGCAAGTATATTAAGCTTATCAGACATCTGGAACAGCAAGCCCTGAAGACGAGTATGCTCCACGTTGTGAAAAACTATGCATTTCGAAGGCTGATCCCAGCTTGCATGAAGCTCTTCATTAACCATCATTTTGCTTACGATGCTGTGCACTTGAGGTTCGGGTAGGTCGAACATTGCAGTGAGCTGGGTGATGCTCAAGGTTTCATAGCAGGATGAGTATGTGAAGAGGTAGGTGCGGAGGGCTTCTTCTTTCAGCTTGAGATCGAGCATGGAGAGCACCGAGTCGGGGTTTCTTAGAAGCTTCCAGGTGTCTAGGGACCTAAGGGTGGCGGAGGATTTTACGTAGTCGCCCTTGGCGAGGGCACGGGCTGCACACATGACGTGGTCCCGGACGTTTTCGGGAGGGCCCACGAAGGTCTGACGTTCGCTTATTTCTAGATGACGCCGGAAGGTTTTGCTGATGATCCTGCGCTTTGAATCGTGGGAGGTTGACGCGATGTTGGGGACTTCTAGAAGCATTGCGCAGATGAGGTGGGTGGCTTCCAGAAGCTCTAGGTTTATGTGCATGTGGTAGGGCATCTGCCTCTGCCTCTCTAGTTTTTCCTGATCATTAAAAAAAAACACTACTTCAAAGAACACTATTACTAGAGGTCATCTGCAAGAAGGTACTATTGCAAATATGCAAAATTCGCTTAAATGATGACACGGCAAAGGAGGAAGCAAAGAAGCTACAGTCAAATCAGTTGGTCTGAAATCATTGATAAACATATACAAGAAATTATACTTGAAATATTGGTACATTTATTGTTTTGAAATTGATTAATGACCGGAAGAAGGAAGCAAAGAAGCTGTAATCAAACCGATTAATGTAGTCATAGCAGTTCATGTTCATGCTTTAGATGGTTTCGAACGAATTTACATTTCCAACATTTAAACAAGAAACTCAGATTGAAACATTCAAGCTATACCTTGAGCATCTTTAAAAGTACTACCGTATCCATGTATAAATGCTGCTATTATTATTATTATTTTAAAGCAAGTTTCCATCTCGTTTCAGTACAAGACTTCTATAGAAATTGTGCTTCCCTGTTCTTATTCTTCTATTAACTTTCAAATCCATTTCAACTCAAAGTTTCTCAATTTCATATGAAGAAAAAAACAGCTGACGATGGACAAGTAATTATCTAACCTAACTATTAAAGCAAAAACAAAAATGAGATTTCCATTTGTTACCATCCAGTTAAGTGGTAAAGTTTCTATTCCTTGAGAGCTTGAAGTTTTTAGGAGAGTTTGGTTGACATTTGACAAATAGTATCTAGATACTTCCACAATCATAGTTTGAATATCTAAAGGAATGATCCATATGCTAGATCAAAATAAAATGCTATTACGTATAGACAGGGTTTAAACCCATTTGTTACCGAGTGGGGTGAACTGTAGGTAAAAGTGAAAAAAAGGTAGGTTGCTGTTAGGTTAGTACTGATGAAGAAGGTCTATGTCAATAATGGAATTTATGAGCATGAACAGTTCACGTTAAGTTATATGTATTCATTCCTCAGCCACTTTGAGAATTTTAAAAAGAATTCGCTGCACTTACAGTTTTGTAACTAACAATAAGTAATTGTAAAATCGGAGAAAAAGGCAACTTCTGGTGATGTTATGCAAAATAGTTCATATTTTTAGACTGGAACTTCAAAGAGTGCAAGGTGTTGACCTATGTTAAAATGAGATTTCTTTTTGTTACTATCTAAGTTAAGTAGTGGTAAGCTTTCTATTCCTCACTGGTTGTGCATCCCATAGCCAATATAGTTAATAAATATATTTCTTCTGAAATGCATCATCTGTTTCGAGTAAAATTAGAGTTCACCTACAATTAGAGGTATGCATCTAATTAGTGAGAAAAAATGGCCCCTCCATTATCTTCCAAGGTGTTAGAAGGTGTGAAACACTGATTTAAGTTGGAACAAAGAGTTGTCTTTGATAATTACTGTTACATGTGAAAAAACGTGGACAAAAAGCAGTTAAGTTGGCCAAAAAAAGCCATTATTAATTATCATACCTGTTCAGGAGTCTTCTCATAGAAGCGGTTTTGAGAAATGCCTTGTGCAAGTAACTCCTTCACTCTCCCACCACTATACAGCTCAGATAAACAGCCATGGGCTTCGACAATAAGACCAGACCTAAATGCACACAATCCAAGTTGAGCCATAGCCCTATTAAATAAAATCTGAGAATTAATATCCATCATCTGAATTCCATCTTGCAAATGACTCATCAATAAAAGATCGCGTGCAATAGAAAATTCATCAGATATTGCATGATGGTAAATATCGCACAGCATTGCCCTAGCTTTAGTTCTCTCATCTCCAAACTTATAAATGAGAGAAACTAATGAATCCATAAGAGTTCTACTATTTTCAGGAAATGTAGGCTTCCTTGGCACAACTTCCGGAATGACTACAAACTCTGGTGGAGAACGCTTCTCAACCCACTGACTATTATCTTCTCCTTCCATGTCTTCTCCAGACTCGGTTTCTTCTGCTTCTGCCAGTCTTCTCATGGCATCATAAACCTCTTGAGGTTTATAATACACAAGCTCAACTCTTCTCAATGCGACCTTTGCAGCTCCTTTAGAATCCCCTATCCTTTCCAAATAGTTCTGTATATTTTGAGCGACAACAAAGAACAGTGGTTCATCTCTAAGCCTCTGAACATAATCTTTAGTGTGGGGATCGATGCATTGTAAGCTCTTGAAATATTCAATATCAAGCCTTTCAATGAAGTGGACCAAATTTCCCCAAACTTTAATTGGCCCCTTAAAATCTGCACCCTTTTGTGTCTCATTCTCATCATGCTCGATGGAGTCGTCAATTATGATATTTGGATACTTCTCGAGTATATCAAGAATAAGAAGCATGTTGGAAACACACTTCTTCCAAACATTTATAGGCATATGACCAAGCAAGCTCGGGTTCACATCAAACTGAGCAGATATGACACTGAATAAGATTTCAAGTTTCTGAGCTGGTGTCTTGGCAACACGGGTTAAAAATGTAAGTTGCTCTACTTGTTCAACTCTACTGGTCCCCTTCTTTCCCCTAGCGGCAACAATGTCCTTGAGTTTTTTATCAACATCACTCCAAGTTATCTCACTTGGATGTTTACTGAACTGCTTTGCTATGGTTATATCCTTCTCGGAACCCTTAGCTTGACCGACATGAGCATCATTCTTTTCACCCTCTTCATCCTCATCAGATAAAAGATTCCCTGGGTCCTCTTCAATATCAGAATCAACTTCATCTTCTTCATCTTCATCTTCTTCATCTTCAGTAGCTTCCTCCTCACTCTCGGGGTTTTCTCTAAACTTAATAATCAGCTCTTCATACTGCTTGTTGTTTTTTTTCAGTTTCTGTTTCATCGAATTGAGCGCCTTCGCATTAGAGCTGCTCATCTTTTTCTTTGCTTCTTTATTTGCTAATGCCTGGGTTAAGAAGTCCTCAAGCATGACTAAAGCTTTGATGTACATGTTAGGAGGCTTGTCAGACTCTGTAACTCTAGAAACCTTCTCCAACTGCTTGTTTATCTTCTCAAAGCTTTCAAGCAAACTGACCCAATCATTAATTTTCATAGCATTTTTCATTTGATCAACAGTGGATGCCATTTCTTCGTATCTTTTATCTCGTGCGGATTTGACAACTCGATGTCCTTCATCTGAATCGTCGCTGTCACTGCCATGACCTACAAGGTAGCTCTTAGCACCTTTGGTAGTCGGTTCAGGGGCTGCATCACTTGCATTGTCATCGTAATCACTTGCTGTTTCTTCCTCTTCAGTGTCACTCTCTCCTCCCTATATGCAAAGTAAAAAATAAGATTAGGCTACATGGTTAAATTGCAAGAAAATTGACTTTTATATTAAATAATGTATAATGTGCAAAATGCATGATTCAAAATTAAGGTGGATTATGATAGAAGATTATGTATTGCAAGCAGTGCAACGGCTTATGTAGAAAATAGCTGTAATTGGTTCTACGTTCCAGTAGCAATGATCAATAAGAAAATCAAAATAGAGACCAAATTGTCCAAGTTATTTCTGTTTTAGATTATCAAGTGAAAAATATATGAACGCTGCCAAATTAGGTAAAATTATCTATTTCAAAGAGTAAAACGAAAGTTGTGAAACTAAAATGGCATAATTATGCCTGATGGGCATATTCAAGATGGACTTAACGCAAGTTTTGGTTGTGAACTCGGAGTGGTCTAGTAATCCATGTTTCCTGTGGAAAAAGAAACGACAATAATAATAAAATGTTTTGGATTACGCAAGTTTAGTTACAGCGTCAGCGGGAAAAAAAATGAAAGCGTTTTATTAGTCACTGAGCAACTGTAGATGAAACTGAGCTATCCCTAACAATCAAAATTCAAAATTTTATGGGGAAAAAATAAATGAACAATAGAGAATGATTCTAATCGAAGAAAATGATATTAGGACTGTATTATACAAACGATCACTAAAGCACAGAACTTTGTGGTTTTATATCAAAATTTTGATGCCTTTTGAGTCAGATTCAAGCGAGTTAAGTCTGTAAATTGGAAAACATATACATACCTGAGTCCAAAATTTAGAAGCCATGATTTATCGTGAGATTTACTACTGCTCGAACTAAATAAACACCCTGGAAGAAACAGAATTGTATATAAATTAGGAACAAGTTAAAAACAAAAGAAATAGAATTGTATAGATTAGGAACAAGTTAAAAACAAATGATTCAAAAACCTAGAGGACCGATTTATGTTGTTTACCAGAGGGAAAAAAGCTTTAGAGAATATTTTGAGATAAAGAGAACTGTGGATGGCGGCCGTTTGCTAGGGTTGAGAGAGAAGAGGAGAGATGAGAATACAGGTTGCGTTTTTATTCCGTGGGGTGCCAAAAGCCTGCGAACTAGTGCCGTGAGAAAAAAAAATTAGTCCTAGTTAATTAAAACCGCACAAAAAATTAATTTGTCTTAATTAATTAATGCGTTTTAATAAGTGATTTCATTAAGCTCTTCTATTCACTTAATTGAATAAGCAAAATTTTAAATATTTATTGTAATTGCTGATCACTTATTACTCCGCATTTTCCAATTATACCTGTATGTAATTTTTTTTATTTTTTTTAAATTATATCAAACAATTAGAAAAGTATAAACATAACGTAAATTTTGTTTTAGTTGGTAATTTCTGTGGTTTTGTTTTGGTTTTAACTTTATAGTGTAGTTTTCAATCACTGGAAACAAATATGCGAAAAACTAATGATGACGGAAAAATTAATGTCAATCTACTGCGACGTTTGCATGTAATTTAAAGTTAAATTATGATAATTTATAAATACCCATATGTAATATGATATGTAATTGTTTTATAATTTTTTTTAACTATATCAAACAATTAGAAAATTTCAAACATAACGTAAATTTTGTTTTTAGTTGGTGATTTTATGGTTTTGTTTTGATTTTAATTTTACAGTGTAATTTTCAATGACTAGAAACGAATATATTAGTGATGACTGAAAAAATAAAAAATTAATGTCAATCTAGTATGACGTTTGCATACAATTTGAAGTTAAAATATTATAATTTATAAATTGGTTAATAAGGATGGAAATGAAAAACTAAATAAATTAAAATATGTAACGCAGATGTGAAAGAAAATTTAAATAAATAATTTTGGCAAGCTAAACAATACTGATACATTTAAGGTAAATGAAAACTTAAACAAATTGCAATACATACATAGAAAATTAGCATATTATATAATTACGAAATGTTATACAAAATTGTCTGATATTTTTATATCAACTTGTGTCAACACATTAAACATATAAATATTAATAAAGCTGAAATCATTAATTGATAATCCAAACACAAAAAAACTTCAATTTTATTATAACGAAATATCTTTTCTTGACCAAACTTTTATTCAATACATTTATGTCATCAAATTTTCTATTTGGACGGTTTTTGCAGGTTTCATAATACTTGCATACATGAGCGTTTGTTGTTTTTTGTTTGTATATTAACATAAAACATAAAATAAGATGATTATGTTATTTTGTATGACAATTGTACTGAAAAGTAATTAATTTTAACTTTGAGAGGTAATATTGTCAAAGTACTACTTTATATCTACATAACAAATTTCTAATCAGAATGTAAACAATCAATATGGTAAGTTTTCAGCAATCAATATTCAGCAACCAGTATTCAGCATTCGGCATTTAGTATTCAGCATTCGGCATTTTAAACAAACGATACCTTATTCTCCTTCACGTTCAAACCTAAACCATAACCAAGTTTCTTCTTCTTTTTCTTCAAAACGTTTAAACCATAAACCCTAATATCCAACTTCCTGATTCATCATCACATCATAGCCTAAACCCTAATACCCTAATACCCAAATACCTCATAGTTGAAAATCACCTTATCAAAGCGATTAAATTTTTTGGATTGCTAACCAATGAAGGGTGAGAATTTTTTTAAGGAAGAAGGCGATTTAGTGATTAGTCAATGCTCGAACGAAGGAGAAGAAGTGATTTTGATTTAAATTAAGTTTGTATAATTTTAATGTTATTTCCAATACTTATTTGTTCATGCTTTGTTCATTCCCTTTTGTGATTTTAAAAAAATTATAGTTAGTATTGTATTATTGATTTTCTCACTTGATTGATAGGAGACATTGTGTATGATGAATTCAAATAATGAAAAAGAAGAAGAAAACTCCAATAATTGAAATGGGGTATGTATCGGTCAGTGGAAAAACATCGATTTGTTTGTTTTGCCAATATTCTTGATTATTGTTTTGTCAAATTTACTCTAAAAGATGATGCAACAATTCCCCTTATGGCTAGTTTCTAGTGTCGATTTGCATCTGCAGAAGCAAAACCATGAAGTGAATTTTAGGTTGATCGGCAAGTCGAATTCGTCAATATAAAACCACTGTATTTGGCAACCAAGGATGCACATATTTAGAGGTTCAATCGAACTTCTTTGCAATGAAAGCATAGTTTGACTATTTTGTAAGAAGTTGATCCATTTTGTAAATAGTCGATCTACTGAATGATTGATGTTTTTGCAATGAAAGTAGAACTTGACATTTGTAATGAGCCATTGTTATTTTTTTATTTATCACTATTGTTTACTTATTGAAAAAAAAATTAGCATTGCCGTGTAATATAGAAACATAGTTTATAGTGTAATCGACAGTTTACAATCGAACGAAAAAGCAAACTTACGGCTATTGATGATCGTACGACAACACATTGCCATCCATTTGAAACAACCAACGGTGGTGTTCAACCGACCACAATATAGTTTCACGGTGTACCACCATCAATCATCCACTCCTCACAATAACTTCAATTGACAGAACGAATGGCCATACATGGTCATACATTTCTACAAACCCAAAGCGTAATGTAACCGTGCGATGGGAAGTGTGGCTGACCAGAACCATAGCCTATTTCATGTCTTTATCCCAATGTAGGAAAAAACAATTGTAACCACCCGTATTTTCCATATTGGAGTATCGTAAAATATTATTTTTAAATCTGTATGAGATCATATGACTCTATAACTTTGGAAAATGCCCATTAGTGATATTTTCCATCTTTGGATTTTTTCTGGACAATTTTACCCCTGGAAACTTGTATTGTCCATAACTTTTGACAGGAGTTTAATTAGCCTTCGATACAACTTTCATTGGAAAGATATGATGGTTTACCTTTTCGTAGATTGGCCATAATAGAGATTTGGACTTCGGAGCTAAAAATATGGTTGTTTGAACATTGGAAATTTTTGGAGCAGCTTAGTGGGTTATTAGTGAAGTTGAGGGCAAGCCCACTAACCTATTTCGTGTTTGGAGACTTTATATGACTAAACCATCATCACCAAATCACTTTTACACCTTCTCTCATAGATCCCAGCTTCCATTAATCCATTCTCCATCCAAAATTTTATATTTTCTCCTCCAAACCAAGTCTAAATCATAGATTAGTGATAAATTAGCAAGGAGATCATTAGAGTGAGATTCATTAGAGAGCTTTAAATCTATATTATTTAGGAAGAAAAACTATATATTTGCTGTTCATTTTCGGATCTACCTTGATTTGTGTGCAAAAATTGGATTTTGGGGGTTTTGGTGAGTGATTTATCATATCTCACCTTATTATATATGTATCTGTAGGCTTTAACATGTTTTGGATCTATTTTTAAAGTCAAAATTTAGTTTTTGTGCTGTTTAAAAACCCAAGCTGCGTCAAAAACGTGAATGAATGGATTTTTGATGTTTTATTTGAATATGGATTTGCCTTGATAGATGTTAGGCTATATTCTATACACCTTGTGTGATGATTGCTATGATTGATTACGTGATTTACAAGTTTAAATGTTGTTTGTTGTATGTATGGAGTTTATTTATATGCTTGTATGGTTGAAAATGCTCATCGGAGTGAAGTAGAGGTAGGAACCGAAGAGACGGACTTCGAAGGATTGGCCCTGGAGCGTTTGGGGTCATATCGTTGCATATACGATGCATGAGGGTCGACGTGTTAAGCGTAGTGATGGAATCAGCGCAACTTGAAGGGTTGAAAGAGTTACTGGGTTTTTGATCAGTTGGTCAGCTGGTGATTATCGATGGCCAAGTGGTGAAACGTGGTCGATGGCCAGGTAGGCGTGGAGGGCTCGGTGACCGAGTGGCGAAACCTGGTAGGTGACTGGGTAGGGAAACCTAGTCAATGACCGAGTAGTGAAATGTGGTCGTTGGCCGGGCAAGGTGACATGGTCGGCGGTCAAGAGGTAAGGCACGTTCGGTGATGGCGGTGTACGAGGGAGCAAGCACAGAAGTCGGTTCGGTAGGGTGGATTTGGTTCTGGCCTAACTTGACTGGGTCAGTAGTTGGACTAACAAGGGTGGAGCACAAAGTATAGCTATGGACTTCGGAACAAGACTCGGGTTTGCATGGTAGTCTAAGGAGTTGGTTTGGGGTAAGGATGGACGACCCCAAGATAGCTCTAGATGACTTTGGGATGGCAACCTACGAAGTACGAAGACTTCAACGACTCAATGTGATGAGTGGCTATAGCATCTGGTGGTGGACAGAGAAGACAAGTTCTGCATGGTAGCTCGTAGAGTATAACATGAGGTTGTGATGCTCGTGAGTAGGACATGGTACCAGGGTAGTCTGTGTGTGCCCAAGGTAGTCTGTGTGTACCTATATTTTGGACGTTTGCGTGTGTCCAGTCCCTAGTCATCTATGTAGGCAATGAGTTGAGCATCCGAGAGAGTTATCATATATCTGAAGCACTTGAGTTAGAGATGCAAGGCTGCATGATGGATGATATGTTTGTTGGGTGTTTGATATGCTGTGTGATACCATATACCTCATATTTTCCACTTGTGATAGCAGTGTAGCATATATTGTGTTTACGTGCAAAATCTTTGGATATAGGGACAAGTCAGTTATGGTTATTCATATCCTATAACCTATTTACTATATACGAGTTTTATAGTATTTTGAGATGATATATCACCCATACCGGATTGTTTTCTAACCCAAGGTTTTGTGATTTGCTTTTTATTATCTTGGGTACTCTTAAATAAGTAGATTAACGATAGCAGGTTTGCGCATGGAGCTTTACATAGTACGAGGAAGTGGCTACACTTTCATATATCTATTCTTGGAGCTTCCTATAACTTATAGTCTGTTATGCAGTATTATGGAGCTACATTGGTACTTGTATCATTAGAGACAGTTATAGAGTTTATAATGGAAATTTTGGGATGCATAAACTCTTTATTTCAGTTTTTGTATAGTCGTGAACCTTTGCGCTCTGATGTTCTTATTTATGGTTCATTTGATTATATTACTATTTTGCATGTTTTACATCTATGTTGTTATATTATATTTTATCTATGCGCTGGGAGATATCCTATAGATTCTGTGTTTGGATTTTTCTCCATTTTGTATTCTTGGCTACCGTCGTACATCGGTCGGGTACCTCCACAGTGCATCACTTAGGTATATTGCGTGCCAGAGGTGTAGGGAGATTGGCACATTTGGTATTAGAGGCTAGGTTGTATGGACATCCTAAGTTGGTACTTGGATCCATTAGAGATCAGAAAGGATCTACCATCTTAAAATGGGTCAAGCGATATATGAGAGAGCGTACTTGTTATATTTTTGTTTTCAAAACTATATTGTAGTGTGTGTATATATAAATATAGTACATAAGTTGCATTGCTTTCAGGGGCACCTCTTACTCCTTTAGAGAGACTGATCATTCCTATTATAGCTTACAAAAATTAGTCGACTAAAAAGGAACACTGCTATGAACTTCATCACTATAGTTGAGAAGGGGATGAGATTGGAGCTTGCTAACCCCGACTTGCGGAACATGATCGCTAAGATGGTGCAAAACATGGTTCAGAATACCCAAGTTTCTCCTACTGCGGCTATTGGTGGTATTGCTCCGGTACAAGTGTTGAGGGCTAACTTTTCCAAATTAAGCAAGGATTACTCTACTTTGGGCGGCAAACCGTTTCTTAGAACGGAATCAGCCATCGAAGTGCAGGATTGGTTAGACGTCTGCGAAAGGATATGGAGTTAGAAGATGCAATAAAGAAGAATCTAGCATCTAGACAGCTTCAAGGAAGGGTCATAGGGCGGTGAACGCCATACTACTCCCAAGGACCAGATTACTTAGGAGCGGTTCAAGGCGATATTTGAAGAGAAGTATATACCGACCACTTAGAAATCGGTGCTCTTTCGAAAGTTTACTGACTTGAAATAGGGGATATGTCCATGGGGTACATGGCAGAGTTTGATACGGTATCGAAATACGGCCTGTCTTTTATCGATGCGCTGCTTAAGAAGAATGAGAAGTTCATTATTGGCTTGGATGATTATCTTTGAGAAAAGCTAGTATAGCATATTGATGTGCCATTTGAGATACTGGTGGAGAAAGCTCTTCAACATGAGAGTTTGTACCCTAAGCCTAAGCTGGTAGTTTCTCTTAAGGATAAGCCAAAGCCACAAGCTGGTGGGAGAGGCAAACGGAAGTGGGACAACAACAACAAGAAGTAGTTTCAAAAGAATGGCCAGAAGAAGGGCAAATGGGAGCCTACATGTTATAACTGTGGATAGAAGGGTCATCTTAGAAAAATGCAGGAACGAGAAGAAAGGATGTTTTAAATGCAACAAGCCGGGGTATATCAAGATGGATTGCCCAGAACCGCCAAGAAATAATCAGATTGTGTCTGCTTATGCTTTGAACGCTATTCTAGCTTCGTCGAGTGCTCCATCGGCGATGGAGAATGGGAAGAGTATCATTATATAGGTATGCATTCTATTTCTGATATACCTGTACATGTTTTGTTCAATATCGAGGTTTCACATCCCTTCATATCTAATGATTTGGTAGATATATTAGGATTGTAACTCGAAAATATGACCGACCCTTGATTGTGACGAACCTAGCTGGAGGCTCTACTAGCCTTTGATTGGTTTGTTGAAACTTAGTTTATCGAGTAATGAATGTTTGTTCACTTATGATTGCTTTATTTGGGTCTTATGGGGTTCGATATTATACCAGGTATAGACTAGCTAAGGAAGTATGTAGTGGTGGTGGATTGCAAGAGGTTGGTTGTGACGATTGGGGGTATGGAGAGGCAGACAATAGCGATTGGCTGTCTACCAGAGGATTGAGTTATGGTTAGCTTTCTATATTCTCTTGAGCATAATGAGTTGTCATATGTGCCTATAGCGAGAGAGTATCCAGACATATTCGAGGAGTTGATCAGATTACTGCCACACTGATAGATTGAGTTCCATATAGACTTAGTAAAGGATGTCAAATCGATAGTTATGCCTTTGAGGCATATGTCATCCGGAGAGCAGAATGAGTTGGAGGCGTAAGTGAATGACCTGTTGAAGCGAGGGTTCATTTGTAGGAGCATATTTAAGTGGGGCGCACCTGTAGTATTCTCCACTAAGGTGGATGGCTCTTTGAGGTTGTATATAGATTACTGTGAGCTAAATAAGGTGACAAAGAAGAACAAGTATCCATTCCCATATATTAATGATTCGTTCGATCGGCTCCATGGTGCTAGGGTATTCTCTTAGTTGGACCTTGGAAAGGGGTTTCATCAACCAAGAGTGGCAAAGGAGAGTGTGTTAGTTACAATGTTTCGTATGCCGTCTAGATTCTATGAGTGGTTGGTTATGCCGTTCGGGATAACTAATGCCCTGACATACTTTGTTGATCTTATGAACCATGTTTTTAGGGATCATATAAATAAGTTTGTACTTGTGTTCATATGTGATATCCTTGTTTATTTTAGGATGAAGGAAGAACACAAGGAGCATTTGAGGATTGTACTTGAGGTGTTGAGGAAGCAACGATTGAATGTGAAGTTTTCGTATTGTCACTTCTGGAGGATGGAAGTGTGATTCTTGGGTCACATTATTTCTGAGCAGGGTATTATTGTAGATCCTGCGAAGGTGGTGGCAGTATGGGACTGGGATCGGCCTAAGACCGCTATAGACGTGAGAAGCTTCCTTAGACTGGTGGGATACTATAGACATTCTATCCAGGACTTTTCTAAGGTAGCAGCGTCGTTAACTAACTTAACAAAGAAGAATCGGACTTTTTTTGGGACATAAGGTGTGAGCACGCATTCGTGAGTCTAAAGGAGAGGTTGACGAGCACACCGATGTTAGTCTTTCCGGGTGGGAATGCGGAGCTGACAGTATATACAGATGCACGTGGTACTGGACTTGGTGCGGTGTTGATGTAGAGGAAAAGGCTGTCATCTATGCTAGTCGATAGCTGAAACTGCACGAGAAGAAGTATCCAACTCACGATTTGGAGTTGGCAGCGGTAGTATTTGCTTTGAAGATATAGAGGCATTATTTGCTTGGGAAGAGGTTCGAGTTGTACACGGACCACGAGTCGTTGAAGTATCTATTCTCCCAGAAAGATCTTAACCTTCGATGGTAGTGATGGTTAGAGTTCTTAGCCTCCTACAACTTTGGCATTTCCTACATGCCTAGTAAGGGAAATGCAATCGTTAATGCTTTGAGTAGGAGACATGCTAGCTTGGGAGTGATGTTCCTAGAGTGGAAGCAATCGGAGTTTATCACCAGCTGTGATTTTAGACCTTGATGTGAGCTGGAGCCGAAAGTGTTAGCTAGCTTGACTGTAAGACCTACCTTGATTGAATGGATCGGTGCTAGTTAGAGATGATACGTTAGACTAGCAGAGATCATAGTGAGGATAGAGGAAGGGGTAGAGTCTGAGGAGATGAAAGAGTATGGAATCGTCCATGATGGTTAGCTCCGCAAGGATGAGGGATTGTTTGTTCCTAACATCAATTGGTCATGGATAAGGTGCTACGAGAGTGCCATCATTCGAGATTGACTGTACATCTCGATGGAAATAAAATGTACTGCAAAATGGGACGAACATTTTATTGGGAAGGGATGAAGAAGAATGTTGGGACATTTATCTCAAAATGCATGGACTCTCAACGGGTAAAGGCAGAGCAGAAGAAGCCGAGTGGTTTGCTGCAACCACTCGAGATTCCTGAGTGGAAATAGGAACAGGTTCCGATAGAATTCAACAATGGATTACCAAGGATGGAGGAGAATACAATAGCATCTAGGTCATAGTCGATAGATTAATGAAAAATGCCCGATTCATTCTTGTCAAGTCAAGTAAAATGGCATCCAAATTGGCTGAGTTGTATGTGAAGTAGGTTGTGCGATTCCATGGTGTGTCGAAGAGCATTACGAGCGACCGAGACCCTTTGTTCACTAGCGGGTTTCAGAAGAGCTTACAAGAGGCGCTGAAGATAGAGCCTCACTCAGTATGGCTTATTACCCACAAACCAATGGGCGGATCGAGAAGGTGAATCGTATTTTGGAGGATCTCTTGCGAGCTTGCATTCTCGATTTCGGTGGCTCATGAGACGATCATCTACACTTAATAGAGTTCGCATACAATAATAGTTATCGGTCCAATATTAGTATAGTACCATTGAGGCATTGTATGGCCGACCGTGCAACGCTCCTTCATGTTGGTAAAAAGTGGGCGAGAAACTAATACTTGGGCCAGATATGATTAGAGAGACTTCGGAGAAGATCGAAATCATCAAAAAAGAATGAAAGCTGCTGAGGAAAAATAGAAGAGTTGCACTAATAGGATAAGACATGATTAGAATTCTCCGTTGGTGATATGGTGTTTGTCAAGATATCTCCTTTGAAGAATGTTGTTCGATTCGGTACTAAAGGGAAGTTGGCTGCGATATTTATTGGTCCTTGTTCGATACTTGAGAGGATCGAGAATCTAGCATATAGAGTCGACTTACCCCGGAAGATAGCGGACGTGCACAACATGTTCCTTGTTTCTCACTTGCGAAAGTTTGTGCATGGCTCAGGCGTGATAATCGAACCAGATCAACTTGATGATATCGAGATTGAACCAAAAGCATCGAGACCTTATAGGCATATACATATCGTCGGACGTGATATAAAGCAACTTAGGAGGAAGATGGTAAGCTGGTGAAGGTTCAGTGGAGTGAAAGTTAAGGCGATTGTACTTGGTGAGACTTCTGTTTATCGCATTTACTTTCACTTTCAATATCAATAGGGTAATTTAGTATCCTACATGTTAGGGTAGGCGTAGATATTATTTATTACTTTTGTAGATATGTTTCCTTGTGGATGATAGACATATAAGGTAGCTATGTTTAACTTTACCATGTTTGTATTGGGAATTTCGAGGGCGAAATTCCTAAATGAATGTGAATGTCACGACCCATATTTTACGTATCAGAGTATCGTCAAATATTAGTTTTAAATCCATATGAGATCTTATGACTTATAACTTTTGGGAATGCCTATTCGTGACATTTCCTATCTATAGAATTTTTCAGGATGATTTTACCCTTGGAAACTTGTATAGCCCATAATTTTTGATAGGAGCTGAATTAGCATTTGAGATCATATATGTTGGAAAGATACGATGGTTTCTCTTTCTGTAGATTGGTCATAATAGCAATTTGGGCTTTGTGGCTAGAAGATACGGTGGTTTGAACATTAGCAATTTTTGGAGCAACTTAGTGGGTGATTGGTGAATTTGGGGACAAGCCCACCAACCCATTTCGGGTTTGGAGACCTTATGTGGCTGAACCATCATCCCCAAATCACTTTTACACCTTCTCCTATAGATATGAGCCTCATTAATCCATTCTACATCCAAAACCTTCTTTTTTCTCCTCCAAATCAAGTTTAAATCGTAGATTAGTGATAGATTAGCAAGGAGATTTATTAGAGTCTTCAAATTTACATTTTTATGGAAATAAAAATTACACCTTTTATGTTTATTTTTGGATCTACCTCGATTTGCGTGCAAAACTTAGATTTTGGGAGTTTTGATGAATGATTTATCATCTCTTACCTTACTATATATATATATATATAGTATTAATGTGTTTTGGATCCATTTTTAAAGTCAAATTTTAGTTTTATTGCTGTTTTAAAAACCCAACCTGCAGTGAAAACATGAATAAATGGATTTTTGACGTTTTAGACTTATTATTTGGATATGGAATTGCCTTGATAGATGTTAGGCTATATTATATACATGTTGTGTGATGATTGCTATGATTGATTGCATGATTTACATGTTTGAATGTTATTTTTTGCATGTATGGTGTTTGTTTATATGCTTGTATGGTTGAAAATGCTCATCGGAGCGAACTGCTGGTAGGAATTGTAAGGATGGACTTCTATGGATTAGCTTTAGAGCGTTTGGGATCATATCGTTGTATATACGATGCATGAGGGTCGAAGCATTAAGTGTAGTGATGGAATCATCGTGACCTGAAGGGCTGAAAAGATAACATGGTTTTGGGTCGGCCAATGGTGGCTCGGTGGCTAGTCAGAGGAGGTTGGTCGGCTAGTGATGGTCGGTGGCTGGGTAGTGAAACTAGTTGGTAGCCAGGCATGGGTGGACGGCTTGGTGACTGAGTGGCGAAACCTGGTCGGTGATCAGGTGGTGAAACCTGGTCTGTGGCTGGGCAGTGGGACATGGTCGGTGGCTAGGAGGTGAAGTACGTTCGCTGATGGTGGTGTTCGGGGGACTGAGCACAAAAGTCGGTTTGGTAGGGGGATTCGGTTTGGACCTAGCTTGGCTCGGTCAGGAGTTGGACCGAAAATGGTAGAGCAAAGAGTATAGCTATGGACTTTAGAGCAAGACTCGGGTTTTCTTGGTAGTCTAAAGAGTTGGTTTGAAGTAAGGATGGACAACCCCATGATGGCTCTAGATGACTTTGGGATGGCAACCAATGAAGGACGAAGACTTCCATGGCTCGATCTGATGAGTGACTATAGCATATAGTAGTGGACCGAGAGGACGATTTCTGCATGATAAATAGTAGAGTTGAACATGAGGTTGTGATGCTCGTGAGTAGGACACCCAGGCTAGTCTGTATGTGCTCATGTGTTGGACGTCTGCATGTGTCCAGTCCTATGCCATTTATGTGGGTAAGAGTTGAGCATCTATGGAGCAGTTCTACTATCGGTATGTGTGCTAAGGGATTGGTGGATAACTCTATGGTCGTGATGCTCATTAATGGGACATGACAGTTTGTATGTACCCAGGGTAGTCTGTGTGCCGACCCATATTTTGAATGTCTACATGTGTCCAGTCCCTAGCCATTTTATGGGCAATGAGTTGAGCATCTGAGTAAGTTATCATAGATCTGAAGCATTTGAGTGAGTGATGCAAGGCTGTGTGATGGATGCCGTGTTTGCTGGGTGCTTGATATGTTGTGATATACCTATATACCTCGTATTTTCCACTTATGATAGTAGTGTAACATATATTTTATGTGCTGACTCTTTAGACTCAGGGACAGGTCAGATATGGCTATTCATACCCTATACCCTATTTATTATATATGAGTTTTATAGTATTTTAAGATGACATATCGCTCACACCAGACTGTTGTCTGACCCGAGGTTTTATGCTTTACTTCTTCTTATCTAGGGTACTCGTAAATGAGTAGATTAGGAAAAGTAGGTCTCGATGGCGCATGGAACGGTACGGAGTATGAGCAGAAGGCTGCACTTTCATATATCTATACTTGGAGCTTACTATCACTTATAGTCCGATATGCAGTACTGTGGAGCTATATCAGTACTTGTATTATTAGAGATAGTTATAAAGTTTATTATGGAGATTTTGGGACGTGTAAACTCTTTATTTCAGTTTTTGTATAGTCAGTGATCCTGTGCACTCTGATGTTCTTATTTATAGTTCATTTCATTATATTACTATCTCGTCTATTTTACATCTATGTTCTATATTTTTTTACCTGTGCACTGTGAGATGTTTTACAGATTCTATGTTTGGGTTTTTCTCCATTTTGTATTCTTAGCTATCGTAGTACATTGATAAGGTACCTCCATTGTGCACCACTTAGGTATATCGGATATCGGAGGTGTAGGGCAGCCGTCACAACAATCCACGAAGATATGTCATCGTACGGTTGTTAGAGAGACCGACTGGTGAATGGTTGAACTACCACGGCTATATTTCACCAACCGATCTTCAAGTAGTCATGGCACTATATAGCCAACCAGAACCACTTTAACAATTTGCGTACAACCTAAACCATGACATTGTATAGCCGACCAGAGGAGTTTTAGAAGTGTGCACAGATCTGACAAAATACCTTAACATCTAAATCTCATATCCAAATCATGCATAGAACTCTTATATAACTCACATCCAAATCATGCACAGATCTAACAAAATACAACTTTAACCATGCATAGAACTCTCACACAACTCACATCATATCTTAACATCTAAATCTCATTAACCATGTATAAGTCTTCACAACTCTCACATCCAAATCAACAAACATAAAGTACAGATATTCAGTAACCATGCCATCCTTTCAAAGTAATACACAAAGTAATAAACAAAGTAGTAAACAAAGAAAATACAAAAGTAATAAACAAAGTAATAAACTAAGTAATACACAAAGTAGTAAACAACCATAGTAGATATCATTAACAAAACACCATCACCATATACACCATAGCAAAGTAGACATCACTAACAAAATACCACAACATTTCATACACTATACAAAATACCACAACGTTTCATACACGTTTATGAAACGAAGAAAAATCTGACAAAAATTATTCCAACTTCACAGCATTCTTCATCCTCTCAGATCATTATTCCCCTTCTTACGATTCTCCCATTTATCTGATTCATTTAAGGATTCTTCCAACATGTCCACGGCTTTTCATTGTGCGTTCAACAAACTCATAACTTTCTTTGGGACGATAAGTAGTTAAACTTTTCTTCAACAAGTCAATTGCTTTACTCGCAGCCTAGCCGACAATAAAGGAAAGATTCAGCATGTTCAGCCTAGTTTCTGCCAAGCTATCAAAAAAATAGTAACAATGACATTCAGGTAAAGAATTAGTATAATATATTGTGTAAAGTTGCAGAAATTTACCAACTTGTCACTACATTAACTTTTCTATTAGCGCTCTGCCTGTTTTCAGGATTTTGAACAATCGAATGTGAAACATCAAGATACTATGCAAAGTGTTTGACAGTACAATCCTAAGGGTCTACTGCAACTGGAGATCGCGATTTCATAGAAAGCAAATGATCCTGCCAATTTGCTTACCACCAAAACTTATTATTATACTCAACCCGATGTTGATTAGCGGTCAATCCCCTATGATATTTTCTTGGCTCCATAGGATTTTTCAGTATTTATTGACAAATTCCAATTTTTCATAAAACTCTATTAGGATAACAGGGTTTGGCAATGTCAAAACACGATATAACACCATTGTAGAATGCAACTTCGAGTAAAGGGTAATGAGACTAATACTATGATAAGGATCCCAACATATTTACAAATTGGAAATAAAGTAAAATAGTAAATATCACCTAATTCTTGTTAAGATCTAACAAAAACTAAATCAGCCGGTTGTTTTCTAAGTCGAACTATAGCAGATGTTGTATCACCAGACTGATTCTTATGCTCCTACCGGCACATTCTAGGCATAGTGTTATCATACTTTTGGCAAGGAACGACATTAGGTATCATAGGGAAGTGGTCATAAATCCACCCCCACAAAAATAACTTTTGTGAGCCATACATTGTCTATTTAAGAAGAAAATTATAATGCATATACCGTCAATAATGTCAAATTTCCATCCATCTATCTAACGTCACGTCGAGATGCCAATCCAAGTTGACGATTTAAAATGCTAGTGCCCTCATTCTCCAATCTTCCTCACCCAAACTATGAACATCTGACAAACATTTCAAATAGTTAACTAATACCTACGTGCCAGGCTCATCACAAAACAAAGTACATCCCAGCAAATATAGTAGGCATACGCGGGCAATGATTTTTGCCATTCTCAGTCATTTCTTCTGCCTTAGCTATTTCATTGAATCTTTCCAACATAAATTTATGATTCACGGAGTATGAATCTTTTAATTCTTCCCTTGCAAATACTTCTGTAACTTCGAAATACTCCACCAAAAGGTTAACTGCATTCCATCCATCTTCTTCCCTATAAATAGAATGACCAACAATCAGAACTTTAAAGATTTAAGCTACATCATCCAATGTAATTGTCAACTCTTCGAATTGCATATGAAATGAATTAGTCTCTAGATGCCATCTCTCGATAAAACCTGAAACAGTAACATAATCTGTGTGTTTATATGTATATTAAGCCAAATTGTACAAACCTAAGTCCTTTACTATTTCAACAACGTGAATCGAAAAATTCTCTAACTTCCACGCATTTAGCTTTCTCTAATGTGCAATACATTTGAGTGGCCCTCTCTCTTGTAATAAACTAATCACAAATTATAATACAATCATAGTTAATATATACAAGTTGTAACGTTAAAATAAGTATAACTACCTCTTTCTTGTTCTAAATAGTATGTGCGATATAAGATTTTGGAACTTTTAAGTCTAGAGGAAGCATTAATCGATGGGGAAGAAATAGCCACAATTAAAGTAGAAGGATTCACATTTTCTATATTCTTCGATGGAACCTCTTTGGCCTTTGAGTTATTTGAACTCGATTCATAATTCGAATCGTTATCTGAACCGTCATCTCGAGATCTTCTTCACTAGATCCACTTTCCTTCAATATGCCATCCTTTGACCCATTATCTTGTGACATAATTATTGTGGGCATTGGACTTAAGGGATTTTGGTAGGAGCCACCGAATACGGATTTTTTTTGGGTGTAGGGTTACTATGCTTTTTATATAAAAAAATTCGATGTAGACCTACCGAACTTTTTGATCTCCCGGTATCCAAAAGCGGAGTCTCTTTAATAATGGTCATTACTTTAGATAAAAAAGAGATAAAGAGAGATATCTCTTTTTTATTCTTCCTATATATAGTCAATTTTTAGAGGAAAACAACAATTTTTTAGATATAATTTCATAAAGAAAAATTATCCCAAAATATTTAAATTTCTATATTCAACCAAACACTTCATTTTCATCCAATTAACAATACTGAAATAGGAAAGTAAAATGAATTAAAGTTGAAACTCTCTATAATAACAGAGAGATGAAGATTTATAGGTTTGAGTGTTTAGTGCTCGAAGAAGAACACGAGATTGGAGGGCAATGAGGAATGTAAAAAGTTTATTTTGATACATACATGAAAAGGAGATTTGTGTAATGAATCACCTCTTCGACCTTCAAATGTCGACACTAATACATCCACGGTATTTGCGTGTTGAACACTCGAGTGCTGAAAAGACAAATTGTTAGGGTAAATAAAAAAAGAAAAAGAACAAGAAAGAAGAGAACAAAACATCTGAATCTCACAATGGAACGATAACATATAATATAAAAAAGACAGTTTAAACTATCACTCTAAGATACATAATATTTCAGAGGTACAATCTTAAGTGCTATTATCAGCCTAGATAGTTATAACAATCTGTCCTCATAAATGCTGAAATATACATAATAGTAGCGCAGCGGAAATAAAATACCACGGTAAGTTAAAGCATACAGCTTATCTTTTGAAGCTCTAAAAATTATCAACAAAAATGTGCCTTTCTCAAACTGCTCAAAAGAGCACTCGAGGAATTAAGGGAAAAATAAAACCACGAGTCAGACCCTAAGTCTGGTCTGAGAAACTCAAGAATATGCGATCAAAATATAATAGTACCTTCTGAGACCACCCGAATCACCAGAATGGTTTTTCCCTCAAAAGAACTTAACTCATCCAATAAGTACATATGGTGATATAATAGATAGTGCCTATAGTGTAGAATATAAATCATAAATAGCTATGCTACTTGCATCTCACAACACAAATTTTTTTGAAGTACAACTAAAATCGCTGAGGTACGTTCGCATATTGATTTCAATTAGAGGTGCCCTCGGTACATTAAGGACAAGAGGTACGTTCGCATGTGGATTTCAATTAGAGGTGCCCTCGGTACATTAAGGACATGCCTCTTGACAAGGGTTAGAAACTACCTACGAGTGTCATATATCTCTAAATAGAATATACCAAAGAAGAAGGAACATAGCTGGTTCACACCCTAATACGTGATACCAAATATAATCAACTCCCTCTAGCGACATCGATAATCATCTCTAGATATGAAGTTGATATACCCTTTCAGGATTGTTAAACCCATTGGCTATAAGGCTTACTCCATTTTCTATCATTTTCGAGGGTGAAGTCACGTTCAACATCTCAATATACGAGTCTTCATCACTCGAACAGATCATGAATCTCTCCTTGGATTCCAGCATAAGTCGTCCGACAAATGCTAACTCAGTCCTCTCTCTTGGAATCAACCTCAAGAGAGGCTGTACCTTCATGAAATGTTAATGTTGACCTCTCCCTTCGACTTAACCATAGGATAGACAGTTCAAATCTATAATATTTCACTCCATAACCACTTCTGAAAACATGGAACTCTTATATCGGTTTGAAGTGGTTTTTCATAAGTAATACACTTATCTGACCTCGGACACTTCTAAAATAAATCGATGAATTTTCGATTAAATCAATTCCGATTCTTTTAGAAGTAAACGAACAATATTAAGGGGTTCTCCCAAGGGGATCTCATATATATATATATATATATATATATATATATATATATATATATATATATATATATATATATAAACACACATACACACATTCTTAAAGCGAGAGACGTTTCATACTATTAAGTTCTCCCCAGGGAATCTCAAACCGTATGAAGCCGCAAAGCTTTTACATACTTCTTATGTTAGTTTGGTCAAGTTTGATAGCAATGAAAACGATCGGATATGGAAACCAATTCTCGTATACTTATCACGTTTCCGACCTTCTCAATTTACACTATCCCTTGGTCAAAAGTGAAGCCGATATGTTAGGGCATTGTTTGGTTCCAAACCCTACTCGAACATTATTCTTAACTCTCATAGATAGGACAAGTCTACTTTTTCGGCTTTTATGGCTATGTATAGGATTAAATACTTTCCATAAACATGTAAATAAACAATGCATGATTAAGTCATATAAACGACTTCTAATCCCTTTTTATTTAATTAATTCTTTTGTTGATTAATTTTTTTTTGTAAATACTTGCATATATATATATATAATACCTTTACAAAAGTTATATACATGTATACTACTATTTCACTATTCATTTCTACTCTTTTAAATACTTAGAAATGTACTTATATTCTTATCCCAAAAGGAATAAGGATGTTTACAGATCTTTTAACAAGGTTTCACATTTTCAAAAGTATATTCAAATGGATTAAAAAAATGTTATTAAAACATCATTACTATAAAATCAAAACCATGTTATACTTCACATTGTCTTCAAAATACTCTTTCTAAAGAACAAGCATATTCAAAGATTAAAAACAAATGTTACTAAAACATTATTTACTATAAACCTAAAACATTTCACACATAGCATTATCTTTAAAACATTCATTTCAAAGATCTAAATGCATCTATAATTATTTAACAAGGTAGTGTACTTTAATTAGCTTCTTAACACCATTCATAACTTAAGTATATAACAAATTGCTTATCTACCTTTTTAAGTACTTAACTTACTTTTCCAAATATATATATATAAATACTTTAAAAATACTAATAAACATGTTTCAAATATCTATATAAAATATTACTTATAGCTAAACTAGAATTTAACAAAATCAATAAAAACATGTTTTACATTTAAAAACTCTTTATTTTAAAATTTCATAAATAATTATTAAAAATATATTTAAACTTGAAACCACATTTAAAATACTCTAATCAATGTTACTAAACATCCCTAAAGAACTTGGAAAAGTACTTCATTTAAATAATACTTTTAACCATTTTAAAGTCTCAAACAACGTACTACAACATTTACAGAAGTGCTGTCAAAGTTTAGAAACACCCATAAAGTGTTTCAGTTGCTAAGCGTTGAAGTTTCTTACTTTTGCCACAAAACCAGTTTTACACTCTTAAATGTTTGACCAATTTTCAACTAGCTATGAATCAAGTTAATGTCCATTTTTTTACAGTACGTACTTTACTTACATTACTTAATAACCATGTAAAGAAATCCTGAAGGATGTCTTTACAAATTCATATAAAAATCACCAAAAACTAGTAATTTCATAGTGCACTTATAATGACTATTTTGCTTCTATCTTTTTCGAACTTGTTCAACTAGTTATGAAATGATTTAGAATTTGATATTTTGACAGTAAAAGGAAAATATAAATTAATTATTAAATAGCAAAGAAACCCAAAAGGATTTCTCTCAAAATCATATTAAAAATTGCCAAACTAAAGGAATTTTCAAGTGCTCATATAGCGACCTTTTCACTATAAATTTTGCCACTTTGTTTTATCATTTCTATAATTTTTCAAACCACTTCCTCATTTTCCCATACACTATTACAAGTTTAGAGCACAACCAAAAAATATATTTTTAAAATATACTCACATATAACCATCTAAAAGCAAGTTAAAACACAAGGGATTCATAGTGAACTTATACTGACTACTCTCATTTCATCGACTTTCAAACACACTTCAACTTCACAAGAAATCTCATCAAACATTTAAACACAAAGTCTAGGTCACATTCCATGTTGTAGAGGGTACAAGAAGTGATGATATGTAATATAGCGTTGTCATTTGCTTTCAAAAGCAAGTATGGTCCAAAGTTATAACTTTATTAGTTCACTTTAACTTTATATTCAAGCACAACAAATATATCATAATATACATTATCAAATGGTAATTAAACTCACCCTACAACCAAGCTAACACAAGTACAAACCACCAAGAACACAACCATCACAAACATTCAAAAGACTTCACATTTGCTTTACTTTTGCACTTGGCTTCCTCCCATCTCCATTATTGCTCATGGCCTAGAATTGGTGCACCACTTTTTCCAATTTATTCCACTTTTGGGTTGTTTTGCCATATTACTAAGATGATCTAAGGCCTTTTCCAATATTTGCTATAGATTGGAGAAGATTCACTTTGATTAAAGGTTGACAGTGAAGATAAAAATGGATTAACACTTAGTTGTTTCTATCTTTTTAGTTTTGTAAAAAGTGATTAATGTAATCATATGGATGTACTTGTAGAGTTTACTCAATAGGTCGCGACCACCTCTAAACCTCCTTGGAAGGTCACTAAGCATTCTCCCTTTCATGTGCAACCTTTTCACCTCACTTTTGAAAATAAATATTTAAACATTATTCAACAAAATATCTTCTACCTACAACATCGCCCATGACATCATCCTACCTCACCATTCACCATTAGTGAAAAATATTTTTAGTTTCTAATTCATTATACCTTAATATATCAGACAAGTCCAAAAAGTTTAAATAACATTTATCGAGTAAAAACACGTCTATCGATAAAACGATTTCCAGTCACATTATTGTTAATTATTTTTCAAAGTATTTATTTTTATAGACTTTTTTCAAAAATAGGTTTACCATCAGTATCTATTAATTAGAAGGGGCTAATAAGATTATAAAATCCATTTAATCATATTAAATCTAAGATCCAAATATCTAAATAATTCAGATATTTAAATACGAAGTGTTCAAAATTCTGAATCGTTACATTCTCTCCCACTTAAAACATTCGTCCAAGAAATTCCAACACGACCAATACATAAAAAGAAACAAGCACAAGACAATACTTAGCAGTATACATAACCAATGGCAAACAAAGCTCATGGTTTACTCAAGTTCAAAAACTCCCTCATCGCACAAGGATGATAAACAATCTACTAAGTGTATCCCCAAGTTATTAATATATGATTATTCAGGCTACCAGAACAAATCAAAAGGGCATTCCCTGAACTCTCCATAAGCTAACAAAATATAGTATGCATATACGTAAGCGTGTACAATGTGCATGGATTATCCGTACATGATATCTGATCTGATCACTTGCTCGATCATATAAATTTCACTTCCTAACTAGTATAGATCACCCGATCTCTCTATTGCAAACTCCAATCAGGTTCCTTGATTAGAACCTCATGTTTTCCTTACATATCCATATACTATGATAGAAACCTTAGGATCATATCAAGAATCCATTTCAAATATTCATCGCCAGCTATCAAGCGAAAAATCCTTGTTCGGAGTGGTGTAAATCACCTAGAAATCTTGTGCTTGAATCCTAGATCAAGAACAGATGTATGAGTAAAATAATCTATGTAGAACTTACGTAGCTTATCCTATTAGTTTCTTAAATACACCAATCTCATTTCATATTACATTCATTTACATAATTAGTGTATCTTATTTAATACAAAAATCATTTATGAAACATTTCATAAAAACATTACTTAATTACAACACATAGCTTTATTTATAAAACATTTCATAAAATTCATATTATTACTCCCATAGTACTCTACTACATCCTAGGAGTATGTACAAAACATCATGTTCATTTTACTTTCAAAAATTTATATGAAGTCCCAAAATAAATATAGGTCTCATAACTGAATTAACTTTTTCGACTTCTTTAATAGTCGGGTTAGGCAAGTTGCTAGGAAGACACCAGTATCCAAACTTACGCCTAGAGTATACTTTCCTTTTACACTTCTAAGGTAAAGAAGTTAATTAGTTGGCCCAATAACATTGAATGATTACTTAACAAGGATGTTTAACAAAATTTAAAACATGTTTTAACTTACTACCTTCTCAATTCAAGAGTTATATAAACTTATATTTATATTCTCAACAACACTTAACTTAAGTTCTATAACATCAGAAGTTTCAGACTGTCCAAAATCATCAAAAAATCCATTTCGTTCTAACAAATGAAAATAGCCACATTAAAATATAATGAAAATACCACACTATCCTAACATATATATACATGGGTTAATAAAATAACCTATCAAAGTTTCACTTGTTTATTAGACATTCTTTACTATAAAGAGAAAACATAAAAATGTTTCTTAATTATTTGGGTTATGGGACTATCACTGTAACGACCCATAATTTTTGTTAATTAAATTTATATATTTAATTGATTTTTCTCAATCCACCTCCCTGGTTGGCCAGCACCCAATACAAACTCTCAAACTTCTGTTCATCATGATCCTCCCACTCATTCTAATTCTCAGCCAACATCCCCCCGGACTGTTCCAAGAAGGAAAATAGAAACTAGGTCTCTGTCAGCACAGAGGAGAAATAGCAGCTTCCAAAACCAAATTCCTTTTAATGTTTAAAAATATTGCATCTTGGAACATAAGAGGAGCACATAGTAATTTGAAACTTGATCAAGTTAAAAGCTATATTGCAGAGCATAACATTTGTATTTTTGGGCTTCTTGAAACAAAACTCAACAGTACTTTATCCCATAAAGCTGCTAAATACATAAATCCAAAATGGTTGTTTCATCATAACCTTGAAGCTGCTTCTTATGGGAGAATTCTGGTCATATACGATCCTTCTATTATAACTCTTTCTCCTATTCTCTCTGCTAGGCAGTATATTCACTTTCATGTCCTTGTTTGTCAATCTCAAATTTCTTTCTACCTAACATTTGTATATGCTGATAACTCTGTCTCCTCTAGAAATGCTTTCCTTAATTCATTGCCACCTTTAAGACAAGCATCTCACCCTTGGCTTGTTCTAGGAGATTTTAACTCCTGTCTTGATTATGATGATAAATTTGGTGGTTCTCCTCTTCTACCTAGAGACATTGAAACTCTCAATCTTGCAGTTCATGATTCTGATTTGTTATTGATTAACAAATCTGGAGCTAAATTCTCTTGGAATAATAGAAGTCGTAGTGGTGTGAGAATTTTCACTACTATTGACCATGCTTTTAGTAATTTACAATCTCTCTTACAATGGCCATGTCTCTCTGTTTTTCTTCCTCAACCTATTCTATCAGATCACTCCCCCCTTGTCTTAACTTTTGGGAACCATTTGAGAAAGGAAAAAAGAAGTTTTAAATTTTTTAATGCATGGTCCAAGCATGAACATTTTTTGAGCATTGTTAATCAAGCTAGCTCTGATTTTAAATGTTATGGTAACCCTATGTATAAATTTTGCAGGAAGCTAAAAAGTATCAAGATTGCAATCAAACTGTGGGTTTCTTCTACCTTTGGTAATGGTAGCCTACTGTCCACTACACTTAAAGAGCAGCTAAAGAACAAACAAGAGTACATGATGGAACACCCACTTGATATCCAAGCATCTGTTGAAGAGGGGAAATTACACAAGGAAGTTCACATTGCTCTCTCTATGGAAGCTAGCATGAAGAGGCAGCAATTGCACAAGAAATGGATAGTTGATGGGGAGAGAAATACAAAATTCTATCATGATTCTATTAAGGTTAAACAATCTAGAGAGAACATATTTACAATTACTGATGAGCATGGTACTCTTTTCAATACTGCAGATTCTGTTGATCAAGCTTTTATACAATACTTCACTAATATGTTTAGCAATGCTGATGATTTCATTCCTGATCTGAACCTAATATCCACCCTTGATCTTCCCTGCATTTCTGATATTGATGCTTCCTCACTAATTTTGCCTGTTTCAAATGAAGAAATCAAAGCCACCCTTTTCTCTATGAACAAGCAGTCAACTGGTGGCCCTGATGGTTTAAATGTCATTTTCTTTATAACAACTTGGAATGTGCTAGGTGATGAATTTTGTGCTGCTATTCACAATTTTTTTAATAAATGTAAGTTGCTTGGGGAAGTCAATAGCACCAACATTGCCCTGATACCTAAGGTCACTCCTCCTACAAGTGTTACTTCTTTCAGACCTATATCATGTTGTAATGTTGTTTACAAGTGTATTTCAAAAATCATAGCTTCACGACTTGTCAAAGTTCTGCCTTCTATTATTTCAAATAACCAATCTGCATTTTTACCTACTAGAGACATAATTGATAATGTTCTCCTTGCTCAAGAATTACTCAAAGGTTATGGTAAGAAAAATGTGGTTCCTGCTGCAACAATCAAACTTGATATTTCCAAGGCTTATGATACAATCCATTGGGACTCTATTGTTAGGATAATGGCTGTGATGGGGTTTCCTAAAGTTTTTGTGTCCTGGATATATGTTTGTATATCCACCCCTTCCTTTTCTGTTGTCATTAATGGCAGACCAGTTGGTAATTTCAGAAGTAGTAAAGGAATACGCCAAGGTGACCCTATATCATCATACTTATTCTTGATGGTTATGGAAGTGTTAACAGTTATGCTTAGTGATAGGTTCAAACTTAAATCCATTAAGTACCATCCTAAGTGCTCTAATTTACAAATCACCTCTGTTATGTTTGCTGATGATGTTATGGTGTTTACTAAACCAGATATGCATTCTTTGAATGGAGTTTTGGAAGTTTTGCATGAATTTCACTGTATGACAGGGCTTTCTATTAATCATAGCAAGTCTTCTCTATTGGTCTCTGGTGTTAATCAAATTCAGGCTGCTGCTCTACTTTGTCATACTGGAATCTCTTGCATGTCTAATGATATGAAGTATCTTGGACTTCCTTTAATATCTAAAAGAATTACTAAGGCTGATTGCATTCCACTTTTCAATAAGATCACCTCTGCATTATCTTGTTGGGACAATAGGAGTTTGTCTCAGAGTGGTAGGCTAGTTATTATTAAGTCTATTGTTTTTCCCTCATTGGTATACTGGGCCAGATCCATTATACTACCTGTTAAAATGTTGCAACTAATTAGGTCTGCAATGATTAGGTTTTTTTGGACTGGAAGTATTCATAACAGGAAGATTGTGCCTTGTTCTTATTCTAGAATTGAGACATCTATGAAACTTGGTGGATTGGGAGTTATAAATATCAGGAAATGGAATACATCTGCTATTAGTAAGCAATTTGATGCCCTCATAAATAATAAGAAAAGTTTGTGGGTTAGTTGGACATTGAAACACAGCATTAAGAATAAACATTTTTGGACTATGGATACACCTCAGAGCTGCAGCTGGATATGGAGAAGTATGTTAAATCTAAGACATGTTTTCCTTCCAATGATACTTTATGCTGTGAATTCTAATATGCCTGTAAGTTTTTGGCATGACCCATGGGTTAGAAATGGTCATATCCTATACAATGTATGTGATCATGCTCAGATGATACAGTCTGGAATACAACAAAAGGCATTAGCTAAAGACTATCTTCATAATGGCAAAATACTGTTACCAAATACCAGTAATCAAGTGCTAAAGTTGTTGTGGGATGATATACAACAGCAATATTATAGTGTGAAGCAGGGTACTTGTGTAACATGGGATAACAAGCCTCACACTGTCAAAACTGTTTACAATTACATTACTGATGGTGTTCCTCTTATAGCTGCCAAGTGGTACAAAGTGATATGGAATACTGATTCAACTCCTAAACAAAATTTAATGATGTGGAAAGTCATAAATCAGGCCTTACTAACTAGAAGTGTTATCAGTAGCTTTGGAATGGTTTGTTCCAACTTGTGTCTATTCTGTCAAATACATGATGAGACAACTGAACATCTGTTTTTTGGTTGTCCTGCTCTTCAGTTCATTATTGACAGGATTTGTAGTATTTCTGGATATCACTTAACTGGATCAACTACTAGTACTCTTTGGCATTTAATCTATAAAGCAACTAAGTGGAGAAAGGAGCAAGATAGAGCACTTACAGTTGCATTGAAAGTTAGTATGAGTGTGATCTGGAAAGAGAGGAACTCTATGGTATTTGACAATACTAGAAGAACTGATGCTATAATATGGAAGGATATCAAGTCACGTACTCATTCTCAGCTTGAATTTAGTGATGCTGTTTTCCCTTCTTCAATGGTTGATGCTTGGGGATGAGGTTGATGTTTATGTTGTTTTCTTTTTTGTTTTTTTTCTTCCTTTATGTTGTAGCCTTTTATTGTTATGCAATAAATCTGGTAGGGGTCCAGTTAACCCCGCTGGCTTTGCCAAAAAAAAAAAAAAAAATATTAATAAGTAAAATTTGTAAGTCAAATAAATTTTATTTTGAATATCTGGATTTAATTGGGTATTTAAATCGATAATTTAATATTGAAATTACAGAAACAATTGTAAATTGGGTTAAATGTGATTGAAAATGATTTGGAAAATTTTATTTAATCATGTTGCGGTTATAATAACGTTATAGAACTTTCAGAATTGAATTTAAAGTTAATTTGTGAAAATTGAATATTTTAATATTTAATTGACGTGTACAAATTGCCATTTTTCAAACAGTCTCGGATTTCGACGAAACTAGTTTCATCGGATCCGTAATGTGATATTATTGTTAGATTTCAAATGTCATGTCAATCGGAATTACGGGTTGTCCGGGGCAAGCCAAAACGCATAGAAAATTCGTTTGATCGGTTTAATTTAAATCAATCGTTTATTGCCGTAACTCGCACTGATGATCGAATTAGCTTCTGAAACCTATTCCATTGTGTTTGAAACGTGGGGTAAACCCTAGAAACACCGTTCACTGCGCGAGATGTAACAACCCTGTATTTGTGATTATTTTAATTGTTTATTTTAATTATTTCAAATTTTATTTCTGATTTAAAAACTTTATTTATTTATTTAAAATGGATAAAACTTTATTTTATTTATAAAATGAATAATTTTGTTATTTTAAATATATATTTTGATTTGTATGTAAATTAGAATTCCAAGCATGAATAAATTGGATATTTCCAGAAAATGTGAATTTTGGTCAATCTGGTCAAACTTTGACTTTTAAATTTAAATTTTAAAAGTTTTAAAATTTTAATTTTATCTTTTGTTATGAAAGTAAATAAAATTTCAAGAATACTGCTTTTCGTTTCGTTGAAATTGGATTTATATTGTGAAAGTTATGCTTTTTACAAATTGGGTGTAAACTGTTTTATTTAACAATATTGTTTATTTTAATCTATATAAATAATATTTTCATTTGTAATAACTTATTCTAGTTTGTGTTATAGGTAATGTTACATATAAATTTGTCTTTTAAATATTTTTAAAGTGGTGTTTGAATTTTTCCAAAGTCTATTGAATTTATTTTCTATTTTTAAAGCCTAGTTTCCATTTTTCTGTTATTTTCTTTATTTAAATTATATTTAATTAAAATTTATTTATTCATTTTTATGTATGCATTTTATTTTTATATTTTTATCTTTATTTATAAATATGTTTCATGTACATACAATTTTTCCAAAGTTCATTTCATTTATTTTCAAATTTTCAAGCCTAGTTTACATTTTCTTTGCTATTTTCTTAATTTAATTATATTTAATTAATATTTATTTATTTATTTTTGTTTATTTACTATATTTTCGTGTTTTATCTGTATTTATACATATTTTACATGTATTTAAATTTTTAAAAGAAATTAGAAATTCAAAGAGACAAGGCTCTTCATTTCTTGTGACTTTTCAATAGCTAGTCTCTTCATATCCTTGGCTTTTCATTTTCTCCTTGATAGCCGTACATTTCCCATTGCCTTTCACGTGAAAATACTTCTCATCCTCTTCAAATCACGGCTATTTCTCATTTGAGAAAAAAATTTCAAAGTTAATGGCTTCTCTTTATATTTTTCTACCTTTCTTCCTTGAATTTGCCTTGTTTTCTACTTGAATTTGCCTTGACTTCACATATGATTCTCGGCCTATCACCTCCACCATCAGCTCCACCATCTCCTCCACCATCTACAGCAGCAAACATCTCCTCCTCCTCTGACCATGACAATCCATGCCATCCAATTGAAGCCATCTCCACCAAACATTGCTTGAAACTCCAAATATTGCCTAGCCGAGCCTTGTATTCCCATTTCCTTCATGTTTAGCCTTGGTCACCACCTCTAACACCACCACCACTTGCTGCCATGACCTATAGCCATCATCATCACCTCTGACCTGACTTGAAGATGCACCAGGCCGAGCCCATAGGACCATAGGTCGAGCCTATGTACACCAAAACCTTCCATTCCTTGACCCAAACCCCTTGCCTCCTTTACCTTCCACTTGTTTTGCCTTTACCTTCCACTTTCATGCCCTAAGCCTTGTCTCTAGGCCATGTCCGAGCCATGTTGACATCTAGGCTGAGCCTAGTGTGGTGATATCAAGCCCATTTGATCATGTGACAAGCTTATGTTGTCATGTGCAAGTCTTTTGCTTCCAAGGTTTGGTCATCTCTCTTGTTTTGCAAACTAAAGTTGTTAATTATATTTGTATGTCGATATCTATATTTGTGCTTATGTATGTTATATTTTGTGTTGTATACAAGGATCTCCATCTATTCAAATCAAATCGTGCTTGTCGTGCCTTTGGAATCGCTCTTTTGTGTGTTGTTTGTCTCTAGCTTTGACAAAGGTGAGTCCGTCTCACTCTGACATTTATACTTATGAAATAGTAAATTGATGGCAAGTGTATAGTAATATAAAATCTTTATTCAAGCTAATGTTGATCATATGATATGCTATGCCATGTTATTACCATATTAAAACTGTTAATTATCACCTGACATATGATATATGACATTATATTGTGATATTGACATTGTTTATATTGTTTATGCATATGTTCACACTGCAAGTTCCCTGTTAGAATAGAATCACTATGGGTTGAAATGATACATACCCGAACGGACTTTAGAATAGGAAAAAATCGTTATGGGCTGAAATGATAGGGCTGAGCGATTTTTATTTATTTTTATTTACTTGGGATTGCGGGTTTGAAATGATAGAACCCGGTTTTCTTTGTAAATTACGGATTGAAATGATATATATCTGTATCACTTGACCTAGGTTAGAAAATTATATACAGACCCCGTGGTATATTTTTAAATGATTTTTTTTAAATATATATTTTCAAAAGTATGAAATTTTGATTTAAAATATATATATATATATTATGGTTTTAAGAAAGTTAAATATTAAATCTTGAAATTGTGGATTTAAGTGAATTCAAGTATGTAAATTTGGAGTAAATGTGACGTTTGACTTTAAATTTTATTTTAAGATGTAAATAAATAATGGAAATTAAATTTAAAGTTTTGAAATGATATTTGAAGAAAAAATTTTAAGTTTATTAAATTTATAAATTAATAAACAGTGAATTTTGACTTAATAAATGAATGGAGTTTGCAAAATTGAATATTTGATCTTAAAATTTTATTGTGTTAAATCATATGTTAAAATGATTTTAAATGTGAAATTTTGAAGTCTAGAAATATGATTTTTAAGTTGTAATAATAAAAATTTGGAGTTTTATTATTATTTTTGAAAAGCTAAAATGAAACATGGAATTTTATAGCATTTTCAAAATGCTTTAGTCTTTTGACAGCATTTTAATGCTATTGTTTTGAATCTAACAATGTTTGAAATAACTAAATATCTATTACGACATTTTATAAATGTCGCTATTCTTGAAATAAACCATTTTGGAAGATATAAGCTACGATAGCACTTTATAAATGTTGTCGTTGCTATAATTTGACAATGTTTTGAAATGTTATAGATTTTAACACTGTTTGGGCTATATTTTAAAGTGTTAAATAATTTAACTTTTGAAATGGATTATCTGTGAAATTTTAGAAGTTTTTAATATTTAAATTTGAATTTTTAAGGAATTTAAATAAAGTTTACTTGGTTATGTGTTAAACGGAATGAAATGTAATATAATAAATGAATTTTTGAATGGAATTTTGGAATGTATTTTTGGTAATGATGTTTGAAATAATAAATGAATGACATATTTGATTTTTAAATGATATTTAAATTTGAATATTTGGATTTGAATTCAAATAATGATTTGATTATAAATTTTTGAAAGGATGTAATATTTTAATGTTTTTGAAATGGCTTGGAAATGATTTGATCTTTATTTTAATAAAGAATGTGAATGTGGAATGATATTTGATTTTGATTTATTTGATAAAGGAATATTTGAAGTTTATATTTGTGTGAAAAGATATTTGGTTTAATTGTAATTTAGGTTAATTTAAATAATATTGGATTTATGAAATGAATATTTCAAAACTACATAATAATGAAATTAGATTTGAGATATGAATATATGGAATTATAAAGTTTAGTTTTGAAATGTGGGATACTAAAGTTTGGAAATATATTAAAATTGGATAGTTATTTTCTAGATCAAATCTATATTTGAAATTTATAAGATTTGAAATGTTTTGTTAGAAAACTAAATTGAATTGAAACTGATGGTTTGATTTGAATTAAATTGGAAATTTGAAATTTTGGTTTAATTGAATAAATTTGTAAAATGTAAAGATTTAAAAGAATGTTCCATGATTTAAAATGTACGATTTCAAAATGTTATGATTTTCAAAGTGTAACGATTTCAAGTATTTTGGTTTCGGAAAAGTTATAACTTTGAAAGTATTATAATTTTTGAAAGGCGAATATAAGTTTGAAATGGAAATGATAAACTATTTTGATTTGAATATTGTTTTGAAATAAAAATTATTTTGGTTTCGATTTATAAACTATTTTGATTGTAAATAGTTTTGAAATAAAAATGGTTTTGGTTTCGAAGTATAAACTATTTTGAAAGGAATATAGTTTTGAAATGAAATGATTTGATCCTTTTGAAGTATAAACTATTTTGAAATGACCACGACATTATAATAACGTTTGATTGTTAAAGAGACCGGGATCGGAAGTTGTCATACTCTCTGCCAACTCCGAAAACCACTTTAACAACCGTGTACGCGGTGGAGATTCCAGAATGAAGTAGGATGGTGGCGACGTTCTTGAGGTATATTACGTGGACCCAACTCCCGTGAGTTGGCATAAGGTGGCTAAAACAGGAGCGATCTCGGGCCAAAGGAGGTAGCACCTCTGGTCGGACACATTCCTTCGATATTATACTCTTACTGGTGATTGATTAGATGACCATCCTTCGATTTTGATTGGGAGTGTGTTCCGAGGTGGGCGTATGTGGCTGCTGCGTTACCACCAGCCCGTGTGCGTAATTGGTATATCTACCCTGGCATTGCCTTGTGTGCCGTGTCACCTACCATACCGAGCCTTTACTACGAGTTTGTTTTTCTCCCATATCCCGTGTGGTATCCTCTGACAGTCACCTGGAGTGGAGATGGCATGATATTGGATGGACTACTGGGACTATTATGTGTGAATGGTGATATGGGTAGCCCGGAACGCTATTTAAAAGTATGTTTATTTTACTTTAGACATTATTATAGTAGCGCAATATTACTACATAGTAAATAGTTTAACGGATCCTTAAAGGATGGGCGATCCCAAGCATCCTTTAAGTTACCGATGCATTTTTGTTACTGTTCACTTGAGTTTATTTACAGTTCATAAGTATTTATGTCCTGACTCGAGTGTTTTGTATTTTGCTTTATGCTCGAGTCAGATTGAGTGAGTTAGCATTCAAGATTCACCTTCGGAGTTGGAGCTTTCCTTGAAGATCCAGCCATCTATTTTGCTTTCTGTATCCAGTGATTTCAGTGATGTATACTGATTTGTACCTGATGTATCTTGTTACTTTTTGTTGTATCATGTTTAACTCTGATGTATCTTATTTTTATATAGTAGCTTCATGAACTACTATTTCTTTTAAATTCCGCTGCATTATTAAATACTCTGTGTCTGTGATCTGTGATTATGTATTTACTGTATATTCTGAGATTTGCCAAATTTTATTTACAACGCGGTATTTTGAGCAATTCCAGTCCGACATGTGCGGATGCGAATGGTTGAAAATATCGGGTTGTTACAGTTGGTATCAGAGCTTTGGTAGCTCTAGGCAAAACTCAGCATATAGGGTAGATGTATTTACAGAATCACTTTCATTCGAGTTGAATCTCTTTCTTTTGACTCGATTCCTTGGAATTTTGGAACGTTCCCTGCGGTTCCAAATTCCATTCTTATTCCCCACTATTCATCTTCATTTGATTTCAGAGTATCCCATAACTCCACTTCGAATGATCTTTATAATGAGTATGCGGTCCTGCCAATCTCAAATTTATTTGTAAAGGGGTGAAACTCCTTTACAATGGCATCGATTCACCAAATATTTTATGCCTTTGGTTTAGATGCTAGTATCTCTTATTATCCTAAAATTCTATCTCTTGAGATTGAATGTTGATTTACCAAGAAATCCACATTGATCTTATTCTTTAAGTCACGGTTGACCAGGTTAAGGTTGCCCGCGATTTATATAAGCTTATCCATCTTCCTTATCTGTTCATCTCATCTTTATTTCCAACTTATCTTCAAATCATTTTTGAAGTGTATTTGTAGTAATATAAAATGTTTTATATATTGTGTTGTTTGAGTTGTTGATGTTGATTTGGATTTCTGATCGATTCGTCTGATCAACGCTAACGATAAGATTTCCAAAAACACTTGAACAGAGCAAACTGACACAATATGTTTTTTTTTCAAATTTGGTAATGAAATAAATTTTGTAACTATATTATAAATATTTTTTCTAGATTTCATTGAATTGGTTGTTAATAAATAATATTTGATTTTATATATATATATATATATATATATATATTTCTCTTATTTCACATATAAATAATTGAACTATAAAACATGATTATAATTTAATTGGAAATTTAGAACGAATTTAAACAAGAATTTGAGAATTCAATTTCCGATTGATTTCAAACCTTGTATTTAAAGTTTTAAAGGATATAGTATTTAAAGTATTTTTGAATAGAAATTTGTTTCTAAAGAAATTTTAAAGTTTAAAACTAGTGCTCTTCTCTTTGTCGCTGGAAAATAACTTCGGTGATGACTGCAGCGTCATCGACATTCATTTTCGAGTTTCGAAGTGAAGAGACCATTCTGTAGTCTTGCTACAGTTTTGTTTTGGGAAATTTAATTGATTTTAATTTCTAAAATAAGACTGGATTCATAACATATGCTGATATATGATTTAAAGTTGAATATATATATAGTATATGTGCATTTAGTTATCTCTAAATAGTTTGGAATTTATTGAAAATTTAATTCCTAAATTTTATCTTGAAGGATAATTTTAAGTATAATTTCAAGATTTGGATAAATATTCAAGTTTGAAATGATTGAATTGGAAAGTTTATCTGTATAATACACAATTTCATTCTAATATAACTTACCTTAATTTCAGAAGTTTACAATGTAATTGGATAATATACAATATAAAAAGAGTTTATAAATAAAATTTGAGTGGTTATAATAAATGTTATACATTTAAATTTTGGTTAAAAGATTAACAGAGGTAAATAGAAAAAGGGGTAATGGAATAATTTACAATATAAAATGATGATAAAGGAACTAAGAATAAGATAAAGCAGTTATAATAAGTATAAATTTATTTAACATAAGTGATGATAAATATATTGAGAGGATTAAATTTAATTAGGAATAAAGAGGAATTAATTTATTAAGTACATCAGGAGTATAATAAATGATCCATGATTTTTGAGATTGTTTATTTAGATAATTTGATGATAAGATAATAAAATTAAAGATGGTTGAGATTCATTTAACTTATGTAAAATTAATTTTCAATATAAGTTGAAATTTTCATGGTTTCAAATTTATTATCTTATTTTGTTTTTCAAACTATCTTCTGGTTGTCCTTATTTCCCTTATCTTGCTACAGAATGGGAAGGCTATTGCTTATACCAGTCTGTTTGGAAACGCAAACTTTTCTATAGTCTTTGGTACTCATTTTCGAATCTGAGCACTATTTTCCGTCCACCGACTTTTGGTCAAACGGAAAGAGTGAATTAGATTCTTGAAGATCTTTTTCGTGCTTGTGTTCTTGATTCTGGAGGGTCTTGAGAAGATCATCTCCACCTTGATAAACTTACCTATAACAATAGTTATCATGTATAATTTTAATCTTCTTGTCATCTTGTCTTAATCCTATGTCATTATATCTTTTTCTGTGCTTTCCCGTACCTCATTCCTTTTCGGGGACGAAAAGTTTTGAGTGGGGGAGAGTGTAACAACCCTGTATTTTGTGATTATTTTAATTGTTTATTTTAATTGTTTATTTTAATTATTTCAAATTTTATTTCTGATTTAAAAACTTTATTTATTTATTTAAAATGGATAAAACTTTATTTTATTTATAAAATGAATAATTTTGTTATTTTAAATATATATTTTGATTTGTATGTAAATTAGAATTCCAAGCATGAATAAATTGGATATTTCCAGAAAATGTGAATTTTGGTCAATCTGGTCAAACTTTGACTTTTAAATTGAAATTTTAAAAGTTTTAAAATTTTAATTTTATCTTTTGTTATGAAAGTAAATAAAATTTCAAGAATACCGCTTTTCGTTTCGTTGAAATTGGATTTATATTGTGACAGTTATGCTTTTTACAAATTGGGTGTAAACTGTTTTATTTAACAATATTGTTTATTTTAATCTATATAAATAATATTTTCATTTGTAATAACTTATTCTAGTTTGTGTTATAGGTAATGTTACATATAATTTTGTCTTTTAAATATTTTTAAAGTGGTGTTTGAATTTTTCCAAAGTCTATTGAATTTATTTTCTATTTTTAAAGCCTAGTTTCCATTTTTCTGTTATTTTCTTTATTTAAATTATATTTAATTAAAATTTATTTATTCATTTTTATGTATGCATTTTATTTCTATATTTTTATCTTTATTTATAAATATGTTTCATGTACATACAATTTTTCCAAAGTTCATTTCATTTATTTTCAAATTTTCAAGCCTAGTTTACATTTTCTTTGCTATTTTCTTAATTTAATTATATTTAATTAATATTTATTTATTTGTTTTTGTTTATTTACTATATTTTTGCGTTTTATCTGTATTTATACATATTTTACATGTATTTAAAATTTTAAAAGAAATTAGAAATTCAAAGAGACAAGGCTCTTCATTTCTTGTGACTTTTCAATAGCTAGTCTCTTCATATCCTTGGCTTTTCATTTTCTCCTTGATAGCCGTACATTTCCCATTGCCTTTCACGTGAAAATACTTCTCATCCTCTTCAAATCATGGCTATTTCTCATTTGAGAAAAAAAAATTCAAAGTTAATGGCTTCTCTTTATATTTTTCTACCTTTCTTCCTTGAATTTGCCTTGTTTTCTACTTAAATTTACCTTGACTTCACATATGATTCTCGGCCTATCAACTCCACCATCAGCTCCACCATCTCCTCCACCATCTACAACAGCAAACATCTCCTCCTCCTCTGACCATGACAATCCATGCCATCCAATTGAAGCCATCTCCACCAAACATTGCTTGAAACTCCAAATATTGCCTAGCCGAGCCTTGTATTCCCATTTCCTTCATGTTTAGCCTTGGCCACCACCTCTAACACCACCACCACTTGCTGCCATGACCTATAGCCATCATCATCACCTCTGACCTAACCTGAAGATGCACCAGGCCGAGCCCATAGGACCATAGGTCGAGCCTATGTACACCAAAACCTTCCATTCCTTGACCCAAACCCCTTGCCTCCTTTACCTTCCACTTGTTTTGCCTTTACCTTCCACTTTCATGCCCTAAGCCTTGTCTCTAGGCCATGTCCGAGCCATGTTGACATCTAGGCTGAGCCTAGTGTGGTGATATCAAGCCTATTTGTTCATGTGACAAGCTTATGTTGTCATGTGCAAGTCTTTTGCTTCCAAGGTTTGGTCATCTCTCTTGTTTTGCAAACTAAAGTTGTTAAATATATTTGTATGTCGATATCTATATTTGTGCTTATGTATGTTATATTTTGTGTTGTATACAAGGGTCTCCATCAATTCAAACCAAATCGTGCTTGTCGTGCCTTTGGAATCGCTCTTTTATGTGTTGTTTGTCTCTAGCTTTGACAAAGGTGAGTCCGTCTCACTCTGACATTTATACTTAAGAAATAGTAAATTGATGGCAAGTGTATAGTAATATAAAATCTTTATGCAAGTTAATGTTGATCATATGATATGCTATGCCATGTTATTACCATGTTAAAACTGTTAATTATCACCTGACATCTGATATATGACATTACATTGTGATATTGACATTGTTTATATTGTTTATGCATATGTTCACACTGCAAGTTCCTTGTTAGAATAGAATCACTATGGGTTGAAATGATACATACCCGAACGGACTTTAGAATAGGGAAAAATCGTTATGGGCTGAAATGATAGGGCTGAGCGATTTTTATTTATTTTTATTTACTTGGGATTGCGGGTTTGAAATGATAGAACCCTGTTTTCTTTGTAAATTACGGATTGAAATGATATATATCTGTATCACTTGACCTAGGTTAGAAAATTATATGCAGACCCCGTGGTATATTTTTAAATGATTTTTTTTAAATATGTATTTTCAAAAGTATGTAATTTTGATTTAAAATATATATATTATGGTTTTAAGAAAGTTAAATATTAAATCTTGAAATTGTGGATTTAAGTGAATTCAAGTATGTAAATTTGGAGTAAATGTGACGTTTGACTTTAAATTTTATTTTAAGATGTAAATAAATAATGGAAATTAAATTTAAAGTTTTGAAATGATATTTGAAGTAGAATTTTAAGTTTATTAAATTTATAAATTAATAAACAGTGAATTTTGACTTAATAAATGAATGGAGTTTGCAAAATTGAATATTTGATCTTAAAATTTTATTGTGTTAAATCATATGTTAAAATGATTTTAAATGTGAAATTTTGAAGTCTAGAAATATGATTTTTAAGTTGTAATAATAAAAATTTGGAGTTTTATTATTATTTTTGAAAAGCTAAAATGAAACATGGAATTTTATAGCATTTTCAAAATGCTTTAGTCTTTTGACAGCATTTTAATGCTATTGTTTTGAATCTAACAATGTTTGAAATAACTAAATATCTATTACGACATTTTATAAATGTCGCTATTCTTGAAATAAACCATTTTGGAAGATATAAGCTACGATAGCACTTTATAAATGCTGTCATTGCTATAATTTGACAATGTTTTGAAATGTTATAGATTTTAACACTGTTTGGGCTATATTTTAAAGTGTTAAATAATTTAACTTTTGAAATGGATTATCTGTGAAATTTTAGAAGTTTTGAATATTTAAATTTGAATTTTTAAGGAATTTAAATTGAACTTGAATTTAAATAAAGTTTACTTGGTTATGTGTTAAACGGAATGAAATGTAATATAATAAATGAATTTTTGAATGGAATTTTGGAATGTATTTTTGGTAATGATGTTTGAAATAATAAATGAATGACATATTTGATTTTTAAATGATATTTAAATTTGAGTATTTGGATTTGAATTCAAATAATGATTTGATTATAAAGTTTTGAAAGGATGTAATATTTTAATGATTTTTGAAATGGTTTGGAAATGATTTGATCTTTATTTTAATAAAGAATGTGAATGTGGAATGATATTTGATTTTGATTTATTTGATAAAGGAATATTTGAAGTTTATATTTGTGTGAAAAGATATTTGGTTTAATTGTAATTTAGGTTAATTTAAATAATATTGGATTTATGAAATGAATATTTCAAAACTACATAATAATGAAATTAGATTTGAGATATGAATATATGGAATTATAAAGTTTAGTTTTGAAATGTGGGATATTAATGTTTGGAAATATATTAAAATTGGATAGTTATTTTCTAGATCAAATCTATATTTGAAATTTATAAGATTTGAAATGTTTTGTTAGAAAACTAAATTGAATTGAAACTGATGGTTTGATTTGAATTAAATTGGAAATTTGAAATTTTGGTTTAATTGAATAAATTTGTAAAATGTAAAGAATTAAAAGAATGTTCCATGATTTAAAATGTATGATTTCAAAATGTTATGATTTTCAAAGTGTAACGATTTCAAGTATTTTGGTTTAGGAAAAGTTATAACTTTGAAAGTATTATAATTTTTGAAAGGCGAATATAAGTTTGAAATGGAAATGATAAACTATTTTGATTTGAATATTGTTTTGAAATAAAAATGATTTTGGTTTCGATTTATAAACTATTTTGATTGTAAATAGTTTTGAAATTAAAATGGTTTTGGTTTCGAAGTATAAACTATTTTGAAAGGAATATAGTGTTGAAATGAAATGATTTGATCCTTTTGAAGTATAAACTATTTTGAAATGACCACGGCGTTATAATAATGTTTGGTTGTTAAAGAGACCGGGATCGGATGTTGTCATACTCTCTGCCAACTCCGAAAACCACTTTAACAACCGTGTACGCGGTGGAGATTCCAGAATGAAGAAGGATGGTGGCGACGTTCTTGAGGTATATTACGTGGACCCAACTCCCGTGAGTTGGCATAAGGTGGCTAAAACAGGAGCGATCTCGGGCCAAAGGAGGTAGCACCTCTGGTCGGACACATTCCTTCGATACTATACTCTTACTGGTGATTGATTAGATGACCATCCTTCGATTTTGATTGGGAGTGTGTTCCGAGGTGGGCGTATGTGGCTGCTGCGTTACCACCAGCCCGTGTGCGTAATTGGTATATCTACCCTGGCATTGCCTTATGTGTTGTGTCACCTACCATACCGAGCCTTTACTACGAGTTTGTTTTTCTCCCGTAGCCCATGTGGTATCCTCTGACAGTCACCCGGAGTGGAGATGGCATGATATTGGATGGACTACTGGGACTATTATGTGTGAATGGTGATATGGGTAGCCCGGAACGCTATTTAAAAGTATGTTTATTTTACTTTAGACATTATTATAGTAGCGCAATATTACTACATAGTAAATAGTTTAATGGATCCTTAAAGGATGGGCGATCCCAAGCATCCTTTAAGTTACCGATGCATTTTTGTTACTGTTCACTTGAGTTTATTTACAGTTCATAAGTATTTATGTCCTGACTCGAGTGTTTTGTATTTTGCTTTACGCTCGAGTCAGATTGAGTGAGTTAGCATTCAAGATTAACCTTCGGAGTTGGAGCTTTCCTTGAAGATCCAGCCATCTATTTTGCTTTCTGTATCCAGTGATTTCAGTGATGTATTCTGATTTGTACCTGATGTATCTTGTTACTTTTTGTTGTATCATGTTTAACTCTGATGTATCTTATTTTTATATAGTAGCTTCATGAACTACTATTTCTTTTAAATTCCGCTGCATTATTAAATACTCTGTGTCTGTGATCTGTGATTATGTATTTACTGTATATTCTGAGATTTGCCAAATTTTATTTACAACGCGGTATTTTGAGCAATTCCAGTCCGACATGTGTGAATGCGAATGGTTGAAAATATCAGGTTGTTACACGAGATTTGGAGTTCGGGAATGTGGAGTAAATAGTGTTTTTCGTTGAAATTCTATAAAAGGAACCCCTCTCTTTCCATTTTGCAAAACCCTAACCAATAATGTTCAGCCGCCTCCCCCTATTTCGAACGGCCAGAAACCTCTTTCGTTTTCCCTCCGATTTCTCTCAATCCATCAACTTTCACACAAAACTTCCAACTGCAATGTTGTAGAGCACATCCTCCCCCCTCAATCCAAAGGCTATGATTGGATATTGTTGTGTGGATTGACGGCAAATCGAGCTTGAAGGGGGTATTTTCGTGCGTGCTTTTCGAGATGTAGATGAGGCCGAGCTTCATGGTGTGCTGGCCAAGCATGGAGTAGGCGACGAGCTTCATGATGGTGGTGGCGTGATGAGGGTTCGAGCATCGTACGTTGCGCGAAAAATTGATGAGGACGGCGGCGTGGTGGGTTCGTGCTCGCGTTTTAGTCTGGGAAGATGAAGAATAGACGTGCGGCCGTGATCTTCATCCTAGGAATGAACGGTCTAGATCTGCTATAGGGTTTGAATTTAAAAGAAAATGTATATTAATTATATTTAAATTCGTATAACTTTAAAATGATGCAATTTTTTATACAAGCTCGGATTTTGACGAAACGAATTGCGTCGAGTTCGTTTTGTCGAGCACTACGCTATGGAACTGGATTGGAGTCGTTTGGAGTTAGTGAGAATTTTGGATAAAATTAAACGCGTGTTTAATTTTATTCGGAATAAAAGCTGAAAACGGAATTGAAAGCAAGGTGAGAACTTCTCACTCAATCGAATTGTTTCGATTTAAATTTTAAATAGTTATATTTAAAATTTCTTGATTGTATGTTTGAATGATGATTGTTATCTATTGATTGTTAAAATAGACATTATACGCTGTTAGTAAGCGGATGTTATTTATTAAAAATATATACCGCGATAATTCCATGTTGATTGGAATTGGTATTATATATGTACTTGGAGTTGATTTTCCCGCATTATATAGCAGATGAGACCCTATTGCGCCACATAATAGCGGATGATATTTTATAAATCCCATATACCACGGTATTCCGTATTGGAACGAAATTGGTATTGTGCTAACATCTGTGGATGTAGGGAAACAGGTTGGAGGGATCCAACTGGATTCCACACCAGTATTTATTTGATTACAGATATTGTGATGTTTGTTGATTATCATATCGATATATGATATTTGGATGTCGTTATTGACTATTTGGTGCTGTTGCATCATCTGATCCATTTTTGAAGTTTTAAAATAATGATTTTTGATTTTAAAAAGAATTTTAAAGTGATTTTTGAAAGTATATGTTTTATTAAATTTTGAATTGTTAAAATAAGTAAACATTATAATTTTATTGTTATAAAAGTTATATTTTTGGAAAATAGTAGTTAAGTATGATTTTGGAGTTATATAAGTTTTAAATAACATTTTGTAAATTATTAAAAGGATTGGTTTATTTAAATTAAGATTTTGGAATTATTATAAACGATTTATATAAAAGATTTATAATATTGATATTTATAAATTTAAAATATATGAATTATAAAATGAGTTTTATTAAGTGTTAAAATGAAGCATAAATGGATTTCGTAAGTAAATGAAATTTATAGATTTATAATTTGGGAAGTTATAGAATGAATAGATTTTGTAAAATAAAAGATTTATAAGTAATTAACTTATAAATTGGATTTTGGGCATTTGATTGGAATATAAATAGAATTGGTTAATAAGTGATTTTATAAGTTGAAGTTGTTATAAAATATAAATGGGATTTATAAACATTGTTTTATAAATCCAAAATCAATCAAATTTTATGAATTTAATATAGAAGATTATTAAAGGAGATATATTCGCGATTTTGGGATAGCGAATTATCCTTAATATAATATGTGTAATAATAAGATTTGATTGGGAATTATATCCACGATTTCGGATAGTGGATAAATTCTTGAAATAAAATGTGTAGAGAACATTGAAATTTGGTTAGTGAAGTATATTCACGATTTTGGACAGTGAATATATTATTAAAGAAAATGGATATGTTTTTGGGAAAGTGATATCATGAAATGAAGTTAATTGTTTCAAAGATGTTTTAAAACGTGTTAAGTATCGAATACATAGATTTCAACATTCATTGTTGAAATAGACGTTTCGAGAAATAGGGAAATAGTGGACTATAACACTGTTGTTATAGTAAATGATTTCCGAAAAGAAATGTTTTATATAGTATTGGGATTTATATATCTATCTAAATTTCGAATCCCTATACTAGTGATTTTCGGTCGTCGTAACGATGTTTTACGCAACATTCGTTTTGACTCAAATAAATGTGTTTGAAAGAACGTTTTCTTTAAAGAATGAAATATATACTTAATTTCGATTTAAGTATGTTAAATATTTTCCAAGTGTTGAAAATAAATGGATTTGTGAATTACTTATTATTAAATAAGTATGGAATGTTTTCCAATGTGAAGTGAATATTTTGAGATTTTATCTTTTAAAGATAAATTGAAAATGAATATTAGAAATCGATTTGTGATATTTTGGAATTCTAAATTCACTATGGAATTTATAAAAGAAAAGGGAATTTGTTTAAAAAGAAACGTTGAATTATTTTTGAAGTGTGGGAATAAAATTACGGATTTGAATCGTAAATATAAACTAAATCGGTAAGGATTTATTTAATTGGTTTAAATGAACCATTTTGAAATGAAAGTATATCCCGTGTAGGGAAACGATTTGAAATTTGTTTTCAAAAGTTGTAAAGATGAAAAGTTATTTGAAATTTGTTTCCAAATGTTGAAGTGTGGAAAATATATATATCTTGTAAAGATATTCTGGAAAGTAAATAATTTGGAAAATTATTTGGAATCTGGTGATGTTGAGCATGCCTATTGATAGTTAAATAACCGACTATCAATATTTACCTTTAAATAGGTATTTGTTGTGATTTGCTTGAATTTGAATGCTGCACTCATTTTTGAATAAGCGCTCACTATTCGGGTTAGCCGGGAAAGGACCTTGGGGTCGTATAACCCATTCCGAATAAGTGATACGTCGTTATGGATTGCATTTGATGACCGGTGTTGAAGACCGGATATTTGTGAAAATGGAAGGATTACCGTCGAATGTTTCTGCATCGGCTGATCCCCGATATAGAAATTTATTACCCTTTGTGATGGGAAGTCCGGTCGTGATTAGTGAATATCCTGATTGCAAGGACTTCTTTGGAAGTGCCTTCAGTTCCGTTCGATCCCGGAACGGACTTGTATGGATGTGTGTCTGACGTTACAATTTGAGATGTAAAGCTGGTTTCTATCAAATATATTTCCATTGGTGGCGGAGAATTTATTCTCTTAGCTTAACACCCTAGAGGTTATGTAGTTGATGGTTACTAGTGATACATTCCCAAATTGGTAATGTGGCATACGAAGTGCTGTTGAGCATTTGTTGAACAAAGCACAACTTTTGTATAAAGCGTGGCTTTATGGACGAGACTTCGTCGGACCTCACACCCCGGAAATCGTCAAAACAGAAAGGATGCGGCAAGGTTATTAGGGGGTAGCGCCCCTTTAGTGTATGTCATTCCTTCTGGATAGAGGTGGTATCATGGTATGGAGCCCAGATACTTAACCTATGTTGTTGCTGCAAATTTATTGCTTTGTGGTTGTTGGAAATCGAGGATCCTCGGATATAGATTGGTTACGATCGAGGAATGACATATTCGTGTCAGTAGTTACCCAGTTAGGGGTAACCCGGCCTTGTGTTGGCAGAGATCCGGTTAGGTTCTCGGGTCGTCTTTCCAGAGGCGTACCCATGTGGCAATGGGAAGTTCCTTGGCCTGACCATTTGTTGGAAATCCAATGAAACAATACGATCTTGTACGATTTTAGTTGTAGAACCTATCATTCACTTATGGTGGCGCCCCACTGTTTGGATGGTAGCTATAGTAGGCATACGATAATGGTCGTATGTTGGCTAAGATTTATATCTTTACTTTCGAAATGATTTTTCCTACACTATGCACTAGTAATAATATCAAATGTTTCTTTTTAATGCGTATCAAGCATCTTTGACTATCATAAGGAGAAATCTCCTCCGATTCTGCGTTTGCATTGTGTGTGTGTGTGTGCGGGAGGCCTTATGGTAGTCTCATTTTCTAAAAAGCGTTGCGAATCTATTTTAAAATTATCCTGTACTTTGTTTTAAAAATAAACTGTTTTAGTTCTCACACCAGTCACATGACTGACTCGGAGTTTATTGTTTTCCTTCCTAAACTCTGGGTGCCCACCAATTTCCACACGGGCAGTCAAGGGTAAGGTTTATCTGGATACTCTGGAATTCAGGAGTTGCTGGAGGCAAGCTGGATGGCATGGTGTATTCACTAGTATATTGTATTTCTTTTCCGCTGTTTGTTGTTTTACACTCTGATGATGTAATGTATGTAATACGATGTAATGTAATAACTGATATAGTTCTTTGTTTAAAGATTATTCATTATTTATTATATGTTGTTCCGCTGCGATTGTGAGATTATGATATTGTTCTGTTGTTTCTTTCTGTCCTGTTCTATCTTTTTCTCTCTTCTTCTATCTTTTTCTTCTTCTTTAACCATAACGGTACGGTTTTCCGGCCTTCGATTGCTCGGCAGTTGATACAGTGGACGTATTGATGTCGGTTTTCGTAAGTCGAAAAATCACATTCGTCACATTTGGTATCAGAGCATATGGTTAAGCGACAACCATGGCTCTGTTGGGAATTACTCATTAGAGATAGAGTCAGTAGTACTCTAGAATGAGTGTGAGTGTAATAATAGATACGAGTGTGTATTTGTTAGTGAATATAAATTGTTTTATATTGTGATGATTGATTTGTTGGGTGGTATATGTATTCTGGTCAATACGAGTAATTAACGTTGTTGATAGGGATCTCTAAACACTTGTATAAAACAATTTGACATGATATTGTTTTAAAGCGGGTAAATGAAATAATTTTGCCCGAAGACTATATTTTTATATAAAGGAATAATTTTTCAGAATTATTAAAGTGTATATGAATTGATTGTTTGGTTGTTGAATAGTTAAATAAAAACAATAGCTATAAAAGAATAATTGTATAAACAATTGAATTATAAAGTATGGAATTATAATTAATGTGATTTACACTTGTGAAATAATCTTATATATAAGAAGTGAAATTATTTAAGTAAAAGGTTTGTAAATGTGATTTATAATCTGAAAATAAAATTCCAGAGAAGTGTTTTGAAAGGATTTGATATTTTGGAAAATTGTCTTGGAGAAATTAAAGCTCTAAACTCTTTTTGGTCTCTGGAAAATATTTCTGATGATGATTGCAACATCATTGGTGTTCATTTTCGGGTTTCCAAAAGAGTGATTGCTGCCAAATTGTTTTAAATGAAAGTTGTTTGGAAAAACTGAGTTTGGGTTTTGAAATTCAAAGGATAATTGAATTGATTTCAAAAATGGTTTTGAAAGGTTGAAAAGACTATGGGATCCTATTTTTTTTTATGGGAATGATAAGTGAGTTGATAACTTATACAATTTGAATTTTGATAGAATAAATTTAACTTAAAGGATGGTGTTAAATTAAAGGAAGTATAAGTAAATCAATAAAATCCAAGTGATAATTGTTGAATATAAGCTGTATAACTTATAAAATGATGAATATAAGTGAAATAAGTTTTGAACTTATAATATGAGTTAATAAATTTGGCTTTGGTAAAAAGTTAAATAGGAATGAAATCTGAATTGGATTTATAAGTGGAAATTTAAGTGAAGTTAAACAAATAATGTTTGAAATGGAATATAACTTAAGTGGAGTTGAATAAAGTTGATTTTGGTATCGAAGTAAATTAATAAAGTGAATTAAATGGATATGAACTTGAGTTATATAAATGAAATTCAACCTTATATTGTTAAAGGAATTAGCAATTGAATAAATTAATGGATTGAATGTTAATCAATTGAATGTAAATAAGTTGAGATGGGATAATGAATGTAAGTGCTAATTCATTAAAAGCTAATGAAGTTGAGAAATTGAATAATTGAATGAAAATCAATTTAATATAAACCAATTAGAATTAAAAGTAAAAGTGTTGGACCAAATTGAATGTAAATTAAATAATTTGGTTATGTTGAATGTACATTGGTTGTTGTATGGTTATTAATTGATTGTATATAAATTCACTAAGTGTTAGTGAAATTGAATTAGCAAAATTTGAAGCTAAAGTAATTGAATCCAACTTGGAAGAAAATGAACTTGAATAGAATTGAATTTGAATTGAAAGTGAACTAATTGAAAAACAAATGAATGTTAGTAAATCCAAGGTCAACAAATCAAATGTGATTTAAATTGGAAAACCAATTCATTGAATATTAATGAGAATATGAATGAATATTGATTTGGTTATGGATTTGTTGGATGATAGTTGGATGATAGTTGATTGATGGTTGCATTTGTTGCTTTTGTTGCATTTGCTATGTTGGCATATGTAGTTGTTATGTTGCTATATGATGTATATTGATATTATTTTCATATATACATGTTTCTCATGGTTTGTTGAGTGTTTAGTAGGTGCGGATTGCGCTTGCTTCGCATTTGGAGCTCGCTTTCGCGCTATATTAGCCGTATATGCTCGCTAATAATATATAAGGTACATATCTCGGATTAAATATCGTACTCTTACACTTTTTTCCCTGTGGGATGCCTCATCACTTGATGTGATGTATATTTGTGATATATATACTATCATTTTTTTCGGATCGAGCCGCGCAAAGGAGGTTATGGCGAAATTTTCTGAAAATTTAAGGCGTTAGAATTTTTTTGGGAATTTTGGAAAATTTTGAAAACTATAACTAAGTATGATTTGAAAACTTAGTAAAGTTGTTGAAAGAAGTTTAACTATGAATTTTGGAAAAGTTAAACACTTAAGAGATTTGAAAAATCAAAATTGAATGGTTTGTTTTGGAAAGTTAATGGATTCTATAACTTTTTCTTACTTGGTAATTTCGAGGACGAAATTCTTTTAAGGGGGAAGTTTGTAACGACCCAGAATTTCTGTTAATTAAAATTTATATATTTAATTGATTTTAAATATTAATAAGTAAAATTTGTAAGTCGAATAAATTTTATTTTGAATTTCTGGATTTAATTGGGTATTTAAATCGATAATTTAATATTGAAATTACAGAAACAATTGTATATTGGGTTAAATGTGATTGAAAATGATTTGGAAAATTTTATTTAATCATGTTGGAGTTATAACAACGTTATAGAACTTTCAGAATTGAATTTAAAGTTAATTTGTGAAAATTGAATATTTAATATTTAATTGACGTGTAAAAATTGCCATTTTTCAAACAGTCTCGGATTTCGACGAAACCAGTTTCATCGGATCCGTAATATGATATTATTGTTAGATTTCAAATTTTGTGTCAATCGGAATTACGGGTTGTCCGGGGCAAGCCAAAACGCATAGAAAATTCGTTTGATCGGTTTAATTTAAATCGATCGTTTATTGCCGTAACTCGCACTGATGATCGAATTAGCTTCCGAAACCTATTCCATTGTGTTTGGAACGTGGGGTAAACCCTAGAAACACTGTTCACTGCGCGAGATTTGGAGTTCGGGAATGTGGAGTGAATAGTGTTTTTCGTTGAAATTCTATAAAAGGAACCCCTCTCTTTTCATTTTGCAAAACCCTAGCCAATAATGTTCAGCCGCCTCCCCCTATTTCGAACGGCCAGAAACCACTTTCGTTTTCCCTCCGATTTCTCTCAATCCATCAACTTTCACACAAAACTTCCAGCTGCAATGTTGTAGAGCACATCCTCCCCCATCAATCCAAAGGCTATGATTGGATATTGTTGTGTGGATTGACGACAAATTGAGCTTGAAGGGGGTATTTTCGTGCGTACTTTTCGAGATGTAGATGAGGCCGAGCTTCATGGTGCGCTGGCCGAGCATGGAGTAGGCGACGAGCTCCATGATGGTGGTGGTGTGATGAGGTTTCGAGCATCGTACGTTGCGCGACAAATTGATGAGGATGGCGGCGTGGTGGGTTCGTGCTCGCATTATAGTCTAGGAAGATGAAGAATAGACGTGCGGCCGTGATCTTCATCCTAGGAACGAACGGTCCATATCTGCTATAGGGTTTGAATTTAAAAGAAAATGTATATTAATTATATTTAAATTCGTATAACTTTAAAATGATGCAACCTTTTCATACGAGGTCGGATTTTGACGAAACGAATTGCGTCGGGTTCGTTTTGTCGAGCACTACGCTATGGAACTAGATTGGAGTCGTTTGGAGTTAGTGAGAATTTCAGGTAAAATTAAACGCGTGTTTAATTTTATTCGGAATAAAAGTTGAAAACGGAATTGAAAGCAAGGTGAGAACTTCTCACTCAATCGAATTGTTTCGATTTAATTTTTAAATAGTTATATTTAAAATTTCTTGATTGTATGTTTGAATGATGATTGTTATCTATTGATTGTTAAAATAGACATTATACGCCGTTAGTAAGCGGATGTTATTTATTAAAAACATATACCGCGATAATTCCATCTAGATTGGAATTGGTATTATATATGTACTTAGAGTTGATTTTCCCGCATTATATAGCGGATGAGACCCTATTGCGCCGCATAATAGCGGATAATATTTTATAAATCTCATATACCGCGATATTCCGTATTGGAACGGAATTGGTATTGTGCTAACATCTGTGGATGCAGGGAAACAGGTTGGAGGGATCCAACTGGATTCCTCACTAGTATTTATTTGATTACAGATATTGTGATGTTTGTTGATTATCATATCGATATATGATATTTGAATGTCGTGATTGACTATTTGGTGCTGTTGCATCATCAGATCCATTTTTGAAGTTTTAAAATAATGATTTTTGATTTTAAAAAGAATTTTAAAGTGATTTTGAAAGTATACGTTTTATTAAATTTTGAATTGTTAAAATAAATAAACATTATAATTTTATTGTTATAAAAGTTATATTTTTAGAAAATAGTACTTAAGTATGATTTTGGAGTTATATAAGTTTTAAATAACGTTTTTTAAATTATTAAAAGGATTGTTTATTTAAATTGAGATTTTTGAATTATTATAAAAGATTTATATAAAAGATTTATAAAATTAATATTTATAAATTTAAAATATAGGAATTATAAAATGAGTTTTATTAAGTGTTAAAATGAAGAATAAATGGATTTCGTAAGTAAATGAAATTTATAGATTTATAATTTGGGAAGTTATAGAATGAATAGATTTTGTAAAATAAAAGATTTATAAGTAATTAACTTATAAATTGGATTTTGGGCATTTGATTGGGATATAAATAGAATTGGTTAATAAGTGATTTTATAAGTTGAAGTTGTTATAAAATATAAATGGGATTTATAAACATTGTTTTATAAATCCAAAGTCAATCAAATTTTATGAATTTAATATAGAAGGTTATTAAAGGAGATATATTCGCGATTTTGGGATAGCGAATTATCCTTAATATAAAATGTGTAATAATAAGATTTGATTGGGAATTATATCCACGATTTCGGATAGTGGATAAATTCTTGAAATAAAATGTGTAGAGAACATTGAAATTTGGTTAGTGAAGTATATTCACGATTTTGGACAGTGAATATATTATTAAAGAAAATGGATATGTTTTTGGGAAAGTGATATCATAAAATGAAGTTAATTGTTTTAAAGATGTTTTAAAACGTGTTAAGTATCGAATACATAGATTTCAACATTCATTGTTGAAATAGACGTTTCGAGAAATAGGGAAATAGTGGACTATAACACTGTTGTTATAGTAAATGATTTCCGAAAAGAAATGTTTTATATAGTATTGGGATTTATATATCTATCTAAATTTCGAATCCCTATACTAGTGATTTTGTTACGTCATAATGATGTTTCACGCAACATTCGTTTTGACTCAAATAAATGTGTTTGAAAGAACGTTTTCTTTAAAGAATGAAATATATACTTAATTTCGATTTAAGCATGTTGAATATTTTTCAAGTGTTGAAAATAAATGGATTTGTGAATTACTTATTATTATTAAATAAGTATGGAATGTTTTCAAATGAAGTGAATATTTTGAGATTTTATCTTTTAAAGATAAATTGAAAATGAATATTAGAAATCGATTTGAAATCGTATATTCATAGATATTTTGGAATTGTAAATTCACTATGGAATTTATAAAAGGAAAGGGAATTTGTTTAAAAATAAACGTTGAATTATTTTTGAAGTGTGGGAATAAATTTACGGATTTGAATCGTAAATATAAAGTAAATCGGTAAGGATTTATTTAATTGGTTTAAATGAACCATTTTGAAATGAAAGTATATCCCGTGTAGGGAAACGATTTGAAATTTGTTTTCAAAAGTTGTAAAGATGAAAAGTGATTTGAAATTTGTTTCCAAATGTTGAAGTATGGAAAATATATATATCTTGTAAAGATATTTTGGAAAGTAAATAATTTGGAAAATTATTTGGAATCTGGTGATGTTGAGCATGCCTATTGATAGTTAAATAACCGACTATCAATATTTACCTTTAAATAGGTATTTGTTGTGATTTGCTTGAATTTGAATGCCGCACTTATTTTTGAATAAGCGCTCACTATTCGGGTTAGCCGGGAAATGACCTTGGGGTCGTATAACCCATTCCGAATATGTGATACGTCGTTATGGATTGCATTTGATGACCGGTGTTGAAGACCGGATATTTGTGAAAACGGAAGGATTACCGTCGAATGTTTCTGCATCGGCTGATCCCCATATAGAAATTTATTACCCTTTGTGATGGGAAGTCCGGTCGTGATAGTGAATATCCGGATTGCAAGGACTTCATTGGAAGTGCCTTCGGTTCCGTTCGATCCCGGAACGGACTTGTATAGATGTGTGTCTGACGTTACAATTTGAGATGTAAAGCTTGTTTCTATCAAATATATTTCCATTGGTGGCGGAGAATTTATTCTCTTAGCTTAACACCCTAGAGGTTATGTAGTTGATGGTTACTAGTGATACATTCCCAAATTGGTAATGTGGCGTACGAAGTGCTGTTGAGCATTTGTTGAACAAAGCACAACTTTTGTATAAAGCGTGGCTTTGTGGACGAGACTTCGTCGGACCTCACACCCGAAAAATGGTCAAAACAGGAAGGATGCGGCAAGGTCATTAGGGGGTAGCGCCCCTTTAGTGTATGTCATTCCTTCTGGATAGAGGTGGTATCATGGTATGGAGCCCAGATACTTAACTATGTTGTTGCTGCAAATTTATTGCTTTGTGGTTGTTGGAAATCGAGGATCCTCGGATATAGATCGGTTACGATCGAGGAATGACATATTCGTGTCAGTAGTTACCCAGTTGGAGGTAACTCGGCATTGTGTTGGCAGAGATCCGGTTAGGTTCTCGGGTCGTCTTTCCAGAGGCGTACCCATGTGGCAATGGGAAGTTCCTTGGCCTGACCATTTGTTGGAAATCCAAAGAAACAATACGATCTTGTACGATTTTAGTTGTAGAACCTATCATTCACTTATGGTGGCGCCCCACTGTTTGGATGGTAGTTATAGTAGGCATACGATAATGGTCGTATGTTGGCTAAGATTTATATCTTTACTTTCGAAATGATTTTTCCTACACTATGCACTAGCAATAATATCAAATGTTTCTTTTTAATGCGTATCATGCGTCTTTGACTATCATACGGAGAAATCTCCCCCGATTCTGCGTTTGCATTGTGTGTGTGCGGGAGGCCTTATGGTAGTCTCATTTTCTAAAAAGCATTGCGAATCTATTTTAAAATTATCCTGTACTTTGTTTAAAAATAAACTGTTTTAGTTCTCACACCAGTCACATGACTGACTCGGAGTTTATTGTTTTCCTTCCTAAACTCTGGGTGCCCACCAATTTTCACACAGGCAGTCAAGAGTAAGGTTTATCAGGATACTCTGGAATTCAGGAGTTGCTGGAGGCAAGCTGGATGGTATGGCGTATTCACTAGTATATAGTATTTCTTTTCTGCTGTTTGTTATTGTTTGTTGTTGTACACTCTGATGATGTAATGTAATGTAATATGATGTAATGTAATAACTGATATAGTTCTTTGTTTAAAGATTATTCATTACTTATTATATGTTGTTCCGCTGTGATTGTGAGATTCTGATATTGTTCTGTTGTTTCTTTCTGTTCTGTTCTATCTTTTTCTCTCTTTTTCTATCTTTTTCTTCTTATTTAACCATAACGGTATGGTTTTTCGGCCTTCGATTGCTCGGCAGTTGATACAGTGGACGTATTGATGTCGGTTTTCGTAAGTCGAAAAATCGCATTCGTCACAATCACTTGGGGCCCCAACATAGCATACATTCAGACTTTTTCTATACAAAGTTTATATCAAAATATGTATTACCAAAACTACTTTATAACAAACTACTATGCATATCATCAAATTTCTTTTATAGAAAATTAAAGAACCAAACTTTGGGTTCCTACTTCAAACCGTTTGAAATAATAATATGTACATATACCTTTTGTATGTTAAATCACACTTCTTAGGATTAAATCAAAATCATTTAAAAAATTGTATTGAATAATTCATAAATATTACTAAATATCATGATCCCAATTCATAAACCAATTTCCCTAATATTTACTTTAAAATCCATAGAAAATATACATATAGATCGAGTAATAAAAAAATGATACCATACAGATGGGTCCTACCAAGAATACCCCCAAACTATGCAGGGAAATGCTTACGAGACGTGCTCACCAACCGAACACATCTCTTTTCCATTTTTAGTCACTTTTGAGCCACTTGAACTAAATAACATAAAAATTCCTTGTTCCCGTATTGATCGTCGATACCAAAAGTAGCATCAAACTTGAACAAATCTTAAAATTCTTTTCAAAATATTAGCATTCAAAAATACTTTCAAATAATACTATCATTATTTTCTCCAAAATCTTAAAAAATAATATCAAAGACATTGGGATTTAATTTCTCAAAATATTAATTTAAATCCTCTTCATTTATAAACCATATTTATATGAAATTACTTTTCTTGAAAAACTATTATTAACTTCTTTTATTAAAGTAAACTTCTAACCCAACATTATCACCGAATGCCTTAAAGTCAAACTATGAAACTCAATTCACAAAGTGTTTGTTTTAATGCGCCATTTAATTGCTGTCTAACCAACCCATTGACTAAAAAGGTAAAACTGCTCATAAACCAGCTGAGCAGAAATCAACAATCAATAAATTACAATAAATGCTCATAAATTGGTCGAGCGTGACTAATCTAATCAATAAATGATAACGATGCATGTAAACTGGCTGAGCAAGGCTAATCAATCTAATAGAGGATAACAATACTCATATACTGGCCGAACATTGCTAAACTAATGAATGAGCAATAATGAATGAACATCGTTAGTCCCAACATTAATTAAACTACATTTTAATAATTCATATTTATAATAGTTACCTTATATAAGATCTTTTAATTTTTGAATTACTTTTAAGGCACGTGTTTATAACAATGCAAATACTCTCTTATATATATAATACACTCAACTCATTCTAGGCATCACTTACCTTACCTATAATGAGTTATACCCAACCAAAGCCAAGGTTCTTGTTTAACCTTCATATCTGATACAATGTAATGACTTGCCTTTTCGACCTCCAAATGTGGACACTAATACATCCATTTTATTCACACGTCGTGCACCCAAGTGTAAGGTAAATAAAAAGAAAAAGAACAAGAAAGAAGATAATAAAACATATGAATCTCATAACGGATGATAAGATGTAATATCAAAAAGACAATAAAACCATCACTCTAAGATACTTCTCATTTAACAGTTACAATCTTAAATACTATCATTAGCCTGGATAGTTATAATAGTTTGTCCTCACAAATGCTAATGTATACTGTGTTGACCGCCCTATACCACTGGGACAAATATAACTAAATAGTGCGCTACATCATGCCTGACCAATATATGAGATCATCAGGGTAGAAATAACAAGAATAACATATAACCTGTCATATCTCATAGCGCATGTATAAAATATAATATCATAGATATAACAGAAGAGACAGTAATAACTATGTGAAGAAATCATTAGCATACAGATCCACATATTTATACATCAAATGTAGTAGAGTTTATACAATGAAAATAAACTCAATAACTGTCTCAAATACAAGTATAAGCACTCACTGCGAAGGCTTCCCAGTGCTGCACAGTGAAATAAACGTATAATCCATATAAGTAAACAATATAAGATGGCTCCATCTAGCTCATCCTCCAGACAACCACTACATTACCAGAACTGATATCTAGTATACCGGTTTAAGAGTACCCAAGATAGTAAGAAGCAAAACATAAAATATTAGGTCAGACAACAGTCTGGTGTGAGCGGTAAATGGGTCTTAAAATACTATACAGGTAAATATGATAAGGAACAAGAGTACACGAACCATACCTGACATGTTCCTCCGACCAAAGAGTCAGAATATAACACTATAATATGCTATTCTACAATGTCATAAAGATATACCACAAACCAAATAAAGGATATCAATCTTCCAGGTATTCCTATCTTGAACAACTATTTCCCATGATACCTATGAGTGATAGCCTACTAAAGAAAACAACCAAAGCATCCATCAATAATCCTAACTATCACTCCTTGTGCCCTAAATACATAATAACTTGTATGGCCAACAAGCCAGGGGCTAATGGAAATCCCAGTTCTCTGTTGTACTCTCATATATCGCAGCCCAAAGTTAGATACGTATCTCGTAGCCCAAAGCTGGACACTAGACCCAAATCTACAGGTCCAAGGTATACAGGTCCCTTAATTGACCCATGGGCATCCCCACTGACAATACCCCTGCTTCGAGTACAACTGAAAACTCTCCAAGAATCAATGATTACTTAGCTCATATACCCGAGCCCACCTTTGCTCCATTTGGATGCCAAGCTCTTCTTGCTCAATCTAGTTTCCATTATTCACGAGGAACCCTTCCACATTCCTTTGTTATACGGCTCCCTCCTTTATAAGCCGTCATCTTCGGAATCTACTCTCAATACGAGCCAACATCCGAAGACCATAGCTTTTCATCATACTGTTATATCGTCATCCAACCTAATACGAATGAGCCAACACCTCCAGCGGATCTACAAAACCTCAACAACAATCCTAAATGTTCAAACTCTATATCATGCACCAGGATAATTCGGTACCAAGTTATAGGTATAACTCGATGCCTAGTTATACACTTAGCCAACTAATGGCTAATTCCTCTTTCATGTCTCTAGTCGTCCCCTTCCAGTGCCTTGGACCCCGACTCATCCCTCCTTGATAACTTGGGATTCAATCCAAAGCTCCTTCTTCTAGTTCTAGAGATATCTCGATGGTACACTCACCCTTAGCCAAATCTATTGCATCTTTGATATAGAACACTTCATATAGCCATGCTCTATCCATCCATGCTGACCACCGACTCATAGCATCCTTCCCCATAACTCGATAGCGAATTATAGGCATAACTCAGTGCTAGGTTATGTGCTTAACCCCATTTGAGTCGCGATTCATCATGTGTCTTCCCACCATATTCCAAAGCACATCTACCAAATTTCGTCCAACTTTGCTTCTGATTTGCTTAATTCTCCGACCTATCTTTCTATGCATACACAACACTAACAAATACTATCAAATCACAACATACAAACATGTCATAACAAGTAATTTCATCCATTCTTACATGCAATTCATCGGAATAAGATAAAAAAGTCAATTTCTAACGTAGGTCTACGTATAACAATAATATATGAACATAAATCAAGGTGATTTCTAATCAGCCTATATCATATGCATGGATTGACAATTCACTAAAGTTAGCAAAGGTTTTTATGGCTAAAAATCAATTTAAAACATGTTAAATCCTACAGTTCTACTTTATAAACATGTGTAGTATAGTGGGAAGGCATGAACCACTCATCAATTACCAAATTCAACCAATTTGTTTGTAAATTTAATTCGGATAGCGAGGAAAAACACTCCAAATCAAACAAATCGATGATCTCTACCTTCCAATTGAGGATCTAATTCTAATCCACAATATAGTTTGATTTAGAGAGTAATTTAGATGAATTAGGATGAATCTAGGGCTAGTTAGGGTTTAGATTTGATTTGAAATGAGAGGGAAAAGTTCTAATTTTACTCCTACAACCCCTATCTATTGTAATATTTAATTAGACTAATGGGCTTAATTAATTATACACTAATTCTGACCAGCAGCTGTTAAAACTTAAAACAACCATAACTTCCTAACCGTAAGTCCATTTTTCCACTATGACCACTCTACAAAATGGGAAACCATCATCCTGAAGCAATGGAACTAGTTTAAGACCCTAATTATAATCCTATCAGAAGTTATAGCTAAAACAAGATTTTCAGGGTCAAAATGGTCACATAGAATTTCGGGAAAATCATAGGTGTGTAAAATGACCCAATGTCATATCCTAAAATTATAGAACCATACAACCTCATACCAATATATTTTTTTACAATCCTCCGATACGTAAAATACGGGTCGTTACATTCTTCCCCCTTTAAGAATTTCGCCCTTGAAATCCCCAGACAAGCCAAAGTATAAGCAACTGTGGTTACCCCGCATGCCTACTAATCATAAGCAACCATCACACATATCGAACAAGCAGCCATGCAACTAATAGTATATTGAACTTATCCTAGCATGCGAAATACTAACTTATCGAGAGAGAGAAATGGTGAAAGCAGATACGATAAATGTTGGGTCGTACCATTCAAAGAGCTCCAAACACTTAGTCCTCATGCTCTCCTCAATCTCTCGTGTATAATCATCGTCACTTCTCCTCTATTTTACCTTAACTAGTTTCACCATCTTTCTCCTAAGCTATTTTGTATCGTACCAAACAATACGAAGCAGTTTATGAGGTATAGAAACTTTTGGTTCTACCTCAACATCTTCTAGCTGATTCAGCGTGATCATCACGTCTAAGTCATGCACATACTTCCATAGATAAGAGACATGAAAAATGTTGTGCATGCCCGCCATCTTCTAAGTTAAGTCGACCCTGTATGCTAGCTTCTTGATTCTCTCGATTATCAAAATAGGACCTATGAGTCTTAGTGCCAACTTTCCATTTCTACCGAATCAAACTACATTCTTTAAGGTAGAAACCTTTACAAATACCATATCTACAATGGAATACTCCAAAAATTTCTTTGTCTTTTATCCGCATAGCTCTTCTGTCGATCCTAAACAGCTTTTATTCATTGTCGAATGACCTCGACATTCTCCGATGTCTCTCTAATCATATCTGGTCCAAGTATCAATTTCTCGTCCGCTTCCCACCAACATGAAGGTGCGTCGCATGGTTTTCCATATAATGCTTCATATGGAGCCATCCCAATACTCAAATGACAACTATTATAGTACACAAACTCCACCAAATGCAAATGATCATCCCATGATCCACTAATGTCTATAATGCATGCTCGCAAAAGATCTTCCAATATATGATTTACTCTTTTAGTCTGCCTATTCATTTGCTGGTAATAAGCTATACTAAGATGTAGCTTTGTCCTTAACGCCTCTTGTAAGCTCTTCCAAAACCACTAGTGAACAACAGGTCTCGGTCGCACAGAATGCTCTTCGGCACACCATGAAATCGTACTATCCGTTTTACATACAGCTCTGCCATCTTGGATGTCGTTCTACTTGACTTGATAGGTATAAACCTTACACTCTTGGTCAACCGATCAACTATGACCCACATGTCGTCGTACCCCGCTTGAGTCCTCGACAATCCGTCGATACTTTCTCCCATTTCCACTCAAGAAACTTTAATGGTGCAACAATCCACTAGGTTTCTTCTGCTCTTCCTTCACCAACTGATAGTTTGTACACTTCGAGATGAATGCCCTAACATCCCTCTTCATACCTTCCCAGTAGTACGTTCGCTTCATATCTTCATACACCTTGTTACCACCAAGATGAATAGTCAATCTGTAATAATGACACTCTTTTAGCAGTTTATCTTACAATCTATCAACATCAGGAACAAACAACCTCCCATTTTTATGAAGCCAACCTTCTTGGTTGAGTTTGTATTACTTCATGTCCTCGGTTTCTACCCCTTCCTCTATCTTTGTTATGATCTTCACTAGCCTAGTATCCCACTTCTCACTAGTATCGATCCTTTTAATTAGAGTAGGTCTAATCAACAAGCTCGTCAACATTTGAGGTTCTAGCTCGTAGTGAGATATGAAATCAAATCCAACAATATACTCTATCTGCTTCCATTCCAAGAACATTGCTCCCAACTCAACATATCTTTTACTCAATGCATCAACGGTTGCATTCCCTTTTTTTGGAGTATAGGAAGTATTGAAATCATAAGAGGTCAAGAACTCTAACCACCGTTGTTGACGAAGGTTGAGATCATTCTGAGAGAAAAGGCACTACAAGGGTTTGTGGTCCATAAACAGCTCAAACCTTTCTCCCAACAAATATTGCGTCCACATTTTCAAAGCAAAAACAATTGCCGCCGATTCTAAATCATGAGTTGGGTAATTCCTTTAGTGTGGTTTTAACTATCGACTGGCATAAGCGACAACTCTTCCCTTCTGCATTAACACCGCATCCAAACTAGTACCACTTGCATCAGTGTATAATGTTAGCTCTTCATTTCCACTTGGAATGGTCAACACTGGTGCATTCGTTAACCTCTCTTTCAGACTCACAAGTGCATGCTCACACTTCGCATCCTAAACAAAAGTCTGATTCTTCTTTATCAAATTGGCCAACGATGCTACTATCTTTGAGAAGTCCTTAATGAAGCGTCTATAATATCCCGCCAATCCTAGGAAACTCCTCACATCCATAGCACTTTCGAGCTGACTCCAACCTTAATCCTCTACCACCTTCGTAGGATCCACAACTATACCTTGTTATGAAATAACGTGACCCAAGAATCTCACTTCTTCTCTTCAGAAGTGACACTTCGAGAACTTCGCTCTAAACTTATGCTTTCTGAACATCTCTAATATAATCCTTAAGTGCATCTTGTGCTCATTTTCAATTTTAGAGTAGATCAGAATATCATCTACAAACACAAGCATGAACTTATTCAACTATCTTCGAAAACTCGATTCATGAGATCCACAAAGTATGTCGGAGCATTGGTTAACCCGAATGGCATCCTCAATCACTCATAAAATCCAAACAACATATGGAATGCAGTAACTCTCCTTTGCTACTCTAAGCTAGTGAATTCGCATCGCTAAATCTATTTAAGAGAACACCTTCACACCATGTAGTTGATCGAATAAATCATCAATACGTGGGAGTGGATACTTGTTCTTCATCGTCACTTTGTTCAACTCATGATAATCCACACACAACCTCAAAGATTCATCCACCTCAATCACGAATACAATAAGTGCACCCCACTCAGATATGCTTCTTCGAACTAACCTTTTCCTTAATAGGTCATTCACTTGCACTTTCAATTCCTTCTGCTCTCTGGGTGCCATACACCTCAAGGGCTATTAGTCTGACTTTATTCACCAAGTCTATTCGAAACTCGATCACTCTATGTGGCAGCAATCCAGTCACTTCCTCAAGAACATCTTGATACTCTCTGGCGATAGGCACAGATGACAACCCACCCTATGGAACCTCAAGCGAATATTGAAAGCTAACCTTTACCTCATCCTCTAGGAGGAAGCTATCACTACCATCCACCAATCTATATCTCCAATTGTCACTAATAGCCTTTCGCAACCAACTATGGCCGCATACTTCCTAAGCCAGTCCATTCCAATGGTAATCCGAGACCCAAAAAAATTCAAAACAAAGCAATCACAAACCAAAGAACATCCATGACTCGATAAAACTAGACCACGACAAACCATGCAAAGGCTAGTGGAACCTCCAACAACGTCCATCACAATCAAAGGTCATCCAAGTACCTCGAGTTCCAGTCCCAATTTGTCTACCAGGTCACTACAAATGAATGAATGTGAAGCACCAGTATCAAACAAAACTCGAATAAGAATATCACAAATAGAAAGCATACCTTGAATGATGATTCCCTTTCTCTTCTCCTTCGCCGAGGGAGCAATCGATGAAGTCGAGATTGCTTCCAAAGCATACGCTTTCAATACTTGTTAATCCTTTATCGGTTCTGGAAAATTCTTCTTCAAATGCATAGGAGTGCCATAGTTGTAACATTTCCTCTTCTCACTCGCCTTCCAGTCTTTAATCAAACGACCCTTTTCATAGCATCCAAAGCAAGTAGGTTCCTATTTACCCTTCTTCTTACCACCCTTTCCCTGGAACTGCTTTCTCTTTTCGTTCCACTTCTTCTTGCCTTCACCGCCTTGCTGCAGTTTTGGCTTCTTTTTTTAAGCTGAAACAACAATAGTAATCTTAGCTTTGGGGCTCATGGTGAAGCTTATTCTCTACTAGTTTTACGAAAGGCTCATCAATATGATCAACTAGCTTTCTCTAAGATAGTCCTCTGACCCAATGACAAACTTCTCATTCTTTCTCAATGAAGTGTTGATGAACAACATCTCATACTTAGACAAGGCATTAAATTCTGCCATATATTCAATAAATGTCATCTCTCCTTGCTTGAGATCATCAAATTTTCTGAACACAACCAACTTCTGAGCAGCTAGAATAAACTTCTCCTTAAACTGTTCCCACCTGAACCGATCCTCGAGTAGCAATAGTACCAGCATTTCACTAATTCATGGCCTAGATCTATAGCTGTCTCAAAGCCAACTTCCTCTTCATAGCATCTTCCACCTCCATATCATCAAAGATGCACTCATAAGTACCCAATCAATCTTGCACTTCTATGGATGACTTCGTTCCGTAAAATAACTTCCATCCAAGAGTGGAATAATCTTTGTTCAGCTTGGTGAAATCAGCCCTAGTTGCTTGCATAGGAGCACCTCCACCCATCACCACTCCAGGAGCATTTCTCATCATATTAGCCATCATAGCATTGAACATGGCTTAAACATCAAGCATAGTAGCTCGTGATCCAGCTCCTAACTCTACTCCTGAAGCAGAATTCCTCACAACGTACCTTGTATCTCGGCTCATTCTTATTTGTAACATGAATGATCGGTCTCTCATAAAGAAAACTATGTTTATGGTGCTCATGTGCATTCGAATTATACTATATAATATATTACTATATAGTTTTGAAAACAAAACTTATAACAAGTACGCACAATCTTATATATACACACTCTCTATCCGGTCTAAGGCGATAACAACTTCCCTACCTCTACTAGATCATGCTACCAATTCCAGCTAATTACGTAACCAAAAATTTGATACCAAATGTGACGACCGCCCTATACCACTGGCATAAATATAACTAAATAGTGCACTGCGTCATGCCCGACCAATATAGGACGATCATTAGGGTTGAAATAATAAACATAACATATAACCTATCATATCTCATAATGTATGGATAAAATATAATATCACAAATATAACATAAGAGACAATAATAACTATGCAAACGAATCATTAGAGTACAGATCCACACAGTTATGCATCAAATGTAGTAGAGTTTATACAATGAAAATAAACTCAATAACTGTCTCAAATACAAGTATAAGCAATCACTGCTAAGGCTCTCCAGTGCTGCATGGCGAAATAAACATAGAATCCATATGTATATAATACGAGACAGCTCCATCCAGCTCATCCTCCAAACAGCCGTTGTCTCACCTAGAACTGTTATCTAATCACTCATTTAAGAGTAAACAAAGCATAAAACCTTAGGTCAAACAGCAGTTTGGTGTGAGTGGTAAATGAGTCTTAAAATACTATACAGGTAAATGTAGTAAGGAAAAAGAGTACATGAACCATGCCTGACCTGTTCCTGCAACCAAAGAGTTAGATTTAACACTATAATATGCTACTCTACTATATCATAAAGATAAACCACAAACCAAATAAAGGTTATCAGTCTTCCAGGTACTCCTATCTTGAATACCTACTTCCCATGATATCTATGAGTGATAACTACTAAAAAAATAACCAAAACATCCATAGCATCCATCAACAACCCTAACTATCACTCCTTGTGCCCTGAATATATGATAACTCATATGGCCCCCAAGCCAGGTTCTAATGGATACCTCAGTTCTCTGTTGTACTCTCATATCTCGCAGCCCAAAGCTAGATACATATCTCGTAGCCCAAAGTCGGGCACTAGACCTAAAGCTACAGGTCCAAGTTATACAGGTGCCTTAATTGACCTATAGGCATCCCCACTTACAATAACCCTGCTTTGAGTACAACTGAAAACTCTCTGAGCATCAATGATTCCTTAGCATATATACCCAAGCCCACCTTTGCTCGATTTGGACACCAAGACCTTCTTTCTCAATCCAGTTTCCATTATTCATAAGAAACCCTTCCATATCCCCCGATCATACGGCCCCCTCCCTTATAAGCCGCCATCTTTAGAACCTACACCCAACACGAGCCAATATCATGTTATTATATTGTCATCCAACCTAATACGAACGAGACAACACCTCCATACAATCTACAAAACCTCAACAATAGTCTCTAGAAGTTCAAACCCCAAACCATGCACCAGGATAACTCGGTATCGAGTTATTGGAATAATTCGGTATCGAGTTATAGGTATAACTCGGTGCCTAGTTATACATTTAGCCAACCAATGGCTAATTCCTCTTTCATGTCTCTAGTACCCCCTTTACAGTGTTTTGGACCCCGATTTATCCCTCCTTAATAACTAGACATTTAATCCAAAGCTCCTTCTTCTAATTCTAGAGATAGCTCAGTGGTACACTCAACCCTTAGCCAAATCTCTTGCATCTTTGATATAGAACACCTCATCTAGCTATGCTCTATCCATCCATGCCGAACACCGATTCATAGCCTCCTTCACCATAACTCGGTACCGAGTTATAAGCATAACTCGGTGTCATATTATGTACTTAGCCGCATTTGAGTAGAAATTCATCATGTGTCCTCCCATGATACTCCAAAACACATCTACCTAATTTTGTCCAATTCAGACCAACTTTGCTTCCAACTTGCTCAATTCTCCAACCTGTCTTTCAATGCATGCACAACACTGACAAACACTATCAACTCACAACATGCAAACATGTATAACAAGAAATTTTATCCATTATAACATGTAATTCATCGAAATAAGATATACAAGTCAATTTCTGACATAGATATGCAGATAACATGAATATATGAACATAAATCAAGGGGATTTCTAGTCAACCTTTATCATATGCATGGACTAACATGTCATTAAAGTTAGAAAAGGTTTTTATGGCCAAAACTCAATTTAAAACATGTTAAATCCTATAATTCTACCTTGTAAACATGTGTAGTATAGTGATAAGACATAAACCACTCATCAATTACCCAATTCAACCAATTTGTGTGCAGATCTAATCCAAACAATGAAGAAAAGCACCCCAAATCAAACAAATCAATGATCTCCAGTCCTAATTGAGAATCTAATCTCTAGTCAACAATCAAGTTTGATTTAAAGAGCTATTTGGATGAATTAGGATGAATGTTGGGCTAATTAGGTTTTAAACCTAATTTGGAATGAGAGGGAAACATTAAAATTTGACTCGTATAGCCTATATTTATAGTAATATCTAATTAGACTACCGGGCCAACTAATGGGCTTAATTAGTTACACATTAATTTTGGCCAACAACTGTTAAAACTTAAAATAGCTATAACTTCCTAACAGTAAGTCCGCTTTTCTAATATCATCACTCTACGAAATGGGAAACCATCATCCTGAAGAAATGAAACTGGTTTGATATTCTAATTTGACTCCAATCAAAAGTTATAGCACAAAAAAGATTTTTAGGGTCAAAATGGTCACATAGGAATTCAGGAAAAATCATAGGTGTGTAAAATGTCCCTAAGAGTCATATCCCAAAATTATAGAATTATATGACCTCACATGAATAAAATAAAAATATTTTATGATCCTCCAAGACATAAAATATAGGTCGTTACATATACGCAATAGTAGTGCAACAGAAATAAATACCATAGGTGAAAGCATCCAGCTCATCGCCTGAAGCTCCAACGAATATCAATGAAAACCTGTTTTTCTCAAACTACTCGGTAGAGCACTCGAGGAATTATGGGAAAGATAAAACCACAAGTTAGACATAAGTCTAGTACACTACAACAAAATACCCATTTCGTAATTGGCAATGTCCACTGTAATAGATCTTTTACAACCGGTAGCCCCCAGTCATAATATGCGAAGTTGTAATAGGTTCGAAGCATTTTACAACTGTTTTTGTCAGTTGCAATAGGTTTTTTGCAACTATTTTTGCTAGCTGTAATAAGTCTTTCACACCTGGGTTTGTCCGTTGTAATAGATCTTTTACAAATTTTTTTGCCCGTTGTAATACATATTTTACAACTGTTTTTATCCATTGTTAAAAAAAATAAAAGAATAAAAAAACCTATGCATTATTGTAGACCACAATCTCTAAAACTCGGCAAAATTAATGTATTCATTATAAGTGTTCAATGCATATAATAGCAAGCTTGCTTAATATAAGAAGATGATACAAAATTATACCACCATAGACCATTCATAGAATCAAACACATCCAAAAAATTTAAAATACAAAATATGAAACCCAACTGAACTAACAACATAGCAAAAATACAAAACTCGAAACCTATTCTCGAGCAAAACCCTTATCCCCGAACCCTTCACTGCAACTTCACTCTAACAACAACATCCTATAGCCTCATCGCAACCTCACCTTACCAGCACACACTTGCACCTCCAACGACAATCACACCTATTCAACTCCAAGAATAATAATGCACAAAGAATGTCTTCCTGTCAACTCTAAGACATATGTCAGGCGCCCATATTCATAAACATCAACCTGAAGTAATATTGATGGATAGAAGAAACTTTAGAAACAACAAATAAAACTAAACTAAAATAAGTGCAGTTTCTTTAGAAAAAATTGTTGTATAATGGGAGTTTAATTGTGTAGTATACCATATAGGGATATAACACAAGTTGTAATGTGCTTTAACCTGATTGATAGAATAAGCAGTCAATGGCCCAAAATTGTAACGTGGTTTAACCTAATTGATATAATTCCACCATTAGTTAAATTACTTTTATTCAGCATTTTAGTCCAGCTATATTAAACTAATTGCACAAGGTAGATTCAATTACCATCATGGCCGATGACTCTAGCGTGATGATAATGGGGCTCAGAATTCAAGTTTAGATGATAATATAAAGTCAAGATTGAATGGAACCGATAGATATGTAAGGTAAAAGTTTCGAAGTATGAAATATGGTTCAACACATAAGAGGAATCGACATTAAATTAGCTCCAACAAGAGGGATCAGTATGCTTCAGGGTATGGAGGAACTCTTATAGGAAATAATTAATATCTCAAGATCCACAAATCCAATGCATATGAAATTTGATGAGCAAGACATGGAAACCCTAAGGATCACACCAAAAGATTACAAAGTTGGAGGGATCGGTATACTTCCCTTGGAAGGGATCGGCAGAAAACAACATGCAAACTATGTAGATGCAAAGATCAAGCAATAACTCGAGCTCATGGATCCAATTGACATGAAATTTGAAGGCCAAACATATTTTAGCATAAAGAAGCTATCATAGGGGATCACACCCCCAAAAATCAACAAAAGAAGGGGTCGGTACCTATCCCTCTTCTTTGGGAATTGGGCCATGTGACCTCTCCTATGGGCCCATATGCTTTTGAAGGTCTTTCTTTCGAGTTTTCAAAGAGATATTTGGCCATCTTCGCTTATAAATATCGCTTGGTTGTTCATTTTTGGGACTTTTATGCCGCTATTTGAATTATATTCTTTTGTAACTATGGATTTTAATCTGATCCTCTTGTACTCAAATTGTAAAGTTATTAATAATGTAATATATTCAAACTAGACGTAAGCAAACAGCCGAACCACTATAAATCATTGTGCGCGCGCGCTTTTCTTTCAATTAATTGTTGTTTCTTTATTATTATCCTCTTTTTCTATTTTATTCTTTATTTAATCCTCTTCAAAAAGTTTCTGTTGGGTGTTTGTGCTAATTCTTGGTGCAAACATTTTGGTGCTTTCATTAGACGCATTGATTCTCAACTGATTAGGATCCCTCTGTTGCTACTGGATTGCAAAAATCCCTGAAGGAGATCTATAGCTATCTTCAGGAAGTTTGCTTATATTATTCAGATTTGCAAAAATCTAAGCAAAGTTATCAATAATGGTGAGGAACACTAGATCTACTACTCAGAACGTAGAGGGAAACGAGAACGTTAGTATCCAGCAAGGAGGCCCGAGTAGTCAACCAATGGATGTGAATGCTGAACCAGTTGAAGTCCAAAGTCCAACCGATTCTATTGCAAGAGCCAAATTCCAGAATCTGATGAGAGAGCTAATGTGCAGCCGTCGATAGTTAAATCGACAGATTTAGAACAATATCAACCTAATGAACCAACTTACTCAGCAACAATAAGGAAAAGCTAGGAGGGACCCTACATCTTACTCGGCATTAGAGGGTTCTAGTTAATCAGATGAGTATCATAGGCATAGGCATCGCAGAATCGACGGATATCGTATAGAAACTTCGGGACGTCAATAAGCAGACCATTATGGTCTTCCAGGATCGATCGGTGTCTATCCCTATATATGGTGCAGATCCCTCCTTTAGAGGGGAGAATTACCTATGCGTAGTGGGGCGCAAGCTGGAGCCGCTGCGGCCGATTTGGATGATGGAGTTCAGTTAAGTGTTGACTAAGTGCTTCCCCGGAATGACGATGAAGTGAACTTACAAGACACACATCAGGAAGATGTTGGACCAAGAAGGCATGGAACGGTCCGTAGACATCGACCAGACCATTCACGTGCAGTGGAACACGACCACCACTTGGCGCCAACCATCCAAATGTTGGACTTATGAGCTATGGTTAGACAATTAGTAAGAGAGAGCCAAGGCTTGACCAATGATGACTGGGGAATCTTGAGAAGCCATACCCCATCACTAATAATGTCCTACATGTGGAGTATTTATGGAGGTTCAACATGATGTCGATGCCTGCCTATGAGGAAAAAAACCAACCCGAGGTAGCCTATCATGAGATACGAATGGATGATGGATTCCGCACGAGCATATGATATAACCAAGTATAGATTTTTTCCCATAACTCTCTCTGGAATAGCAACAATGTGGTTTACAAGGCTACCCCCACAGTCGATCTCTAGATTTGATGATTTGGCAACAAGTTTTGTGGAGCAGTTCCGAATGCACGCAACTCACCATAAAGATGCAATATCCTTATCCAATGTGATCTAGACAATAGGAGAATCGTTGAAAGATTATTTGGAGAGATTCCATATAGTTGTTACAGAAATTAGTAATCCAAATGACTATGCAATATTGATAACTGCAATAAGAGGAGTTGATCCAAAATTTGATTTTGGCGATTTGTTAGCTGGCAAACAACCCGCAACGTTGGAATTTTTATATGCAAAGGTGGCTTAATATTTGAAGGAGGACGCCAAATCCACTAGGAAGAAGAATGTTGTAGGATCAAATGGAGAGGGAGTACAAAGTAATATTGCTGTAAACCAGTCTAATGAAAGCTCAGAAAAAGTTCGAGTGAATGTCCATAACAAACTGAATCAAAAAAAGAAAGGCGGAGATAGGAGCCGAGAGTGAAAGAGGGATTCTGGAAGTGGGAAACCTAGGATTCCAATGTACAATACTTATATACCATTGAATATGTCCCTAGAGAATATCTATTTGTCTACCTGCAATACCATGCAGTACATGAAGCCTCCTTCAAACGAATCAAAAGAGAAGCAGAAAAAATCAAAAAATATTGTCGGTTTCATGAATGCTATGGGCATAACACAAATGAATTCATGCATATCCAGGATATTATCGAAAAGCTGATTCGAGAAAAGAAGATATAGGAGTTTGTGAAAACTCCTCAAGATGGCAGCCAGGGGACATCTAACCCCAACCAAGAACAAGCACCACACAGGGTTGAGGAGCCTGCACGGACTGGTAATAAATATAATAGACAAGGGACCGCATCTGGTTGATAAGAGTTGGCATGAAAAGGAGCGCTATGCTAGCGCGATTAAGCATGTGGATTTTGAATGCTGTTTAAACACGAAAGATGGAGCTATGAACAAATAACAGCGTATAAATGGCAGATGATAACATGTTTAGTAACAAAGATGCAGACAAAGTGGAGGCTCCAACGATTAACCCAATGGTCATTTCGGCTATGATCGGTCCCGCTTTAGTGAGAAGGATATTGGTTGACTATAGAAGTTCTATAAGTATAATTTTCAGAAAAGCTTGTGATTAGATAAGGATGGAAGCCAAGGACTTGAAATTTCCAAAAGCCCACTTGGTTACATTGAATTACCTATAAAGTTGGGAGAAGGTGACTGTAGGAGAGTATGGATTTTGCCTTTTGTTGTTTTGGATGTTGACTCTCAATACAATGCATTTCTGGTCCGACCGGCCCTAGTTGAGTTTCGGGCAGCTATTGGCCATGGTGCTTGACTTTGAAGTTACCGAAAGATAATGGAGTCAAAGTTGTCCATGGTAATCAAGCGGTTGGATGTGCCTGCTATGTAGCTGAATTGAGGGATGCTTAATGGAAGGAGAAAGGTAAGTGTATGGACAATTCAGTCCGTATTCAAGCCACTGAAGATTGATAACTAGCACTTGAGCCTTGGCTCGGGCGTAATAGTAGGTTCTATAGAGATACAGATCTGAGAGATGACTAGGAGAAGCCTAATGAGATCAAGGCTGCATCGGTTGAGCTGACGATTGACATCACAGTCGGCCACGACGACCCATCACGAGTCCTAAAGATCAGATCATAGCTCTGCCCCCGATAGTGAAAGAACTTACTGGATTTCTTCAAGCAAATCTCGACATGTTCGCTTGGACTCACTCTAACATGTGTGGGATCTCACCTGCCATTTCGAGCCATGCGTTGAATATCAACTCGAGGCATGTCCCGGTGAAACAAAAATGACGTGGCGTGGATCCGGAGAGATCTGTAGCTCTTAAAGAGGAGGTGGATAGACTCAAAGACAATGGGTTTATTTGTGATGCCCTCTACATAAGTGGGTATCCAATCCTGTGCTTATGAGAAAGGGGAATGGGAAGTGGTGGACATGCATTGATTACTCGGACTTGAACAAGGCTTGCTCGAAAGATAGTATTCCCCTTCCAAGAATTGACCAGCCGGTAGACTCAACCACAGGACACGAATTGCTAACATTCATGGACGCATATTCGGGATATAATCAAATCTCGATGCACATTCCCGATCAAGAGCACCAGCTTCATTACCAGTGTTAGATTATATTGCTATGTAATGATGCCGTTTGGGCTAAAGAATGCAGGATTGACCTACTAGCGCCTAGTTTATAGAATGTTTAAAGATCAAATTGGAAAATCGATGGAGGTATATGTGGATGATATGCTCATGAAGTCATGACAATCTAGCGACCACATTTAAGACTTGGTAGAAATGTTCGAAAACATCCGACATTATAATATGCAGATTAATCCTTTAAAATGTTCATTTGGCGTTGCATAAGGAAAGTTCTTAGGTTTCATCGTTAATGCACATGAAATCGAAGTTAATTCCTAGAAGATCTAAGCTATTCGTAGTATCCAAGTCCTAAAGACTATTAAACAGGTACAAAGTTTGAATGGAAAGGTTGCTGCCCTAAGCCGATTCATTTCCATAGCCACTGATAAATGCATTCCTTTCTTTGACTTGATTAGGAGAAGAAAAAGGAATTTTGAACGGACATAAGATTGTAAAGACGCATACCATGCATTGGTGAATCACTTAGAGAAACCCCCCATCTTATCAAAGTCAGTGGATCATGAAGATTTATATATCTACTTAGCCGTGTCAATACACGCTGTAAGTGCCACGTTGCTTCGCGAGGAAATCAAATCCAGAGACCGGTCAACAATGTTAGCAAGCAATTGACAAGAGCAAAAAGGAACTATCTGAAGATAGAGAAAATGGCATATTGTTTTCCAATTGCATTATGAAAGCTTTGTCTTTACTTTCAAGCGCACCCTATCAATATTTGTACCAACCAGCCGTTATGATGGGTCCTGCAATGACTTGTGATGTCCGAAAGCTTACTCAAGTGGAATATTGAGCTTAGCCAATTCGACATCCCTTATCTTCCCCGGAGAGCCATCCATGGTCAGGCAGTGATAGATTTTATAGCAGATTTTACTATGCAAGACGATTTTTTGAAGAGCAGTGAAACCCCTACCATACGGTGGAAGTTGTATTTAGATGGAGCATCTAATGATCATCGCTCTGGAGCTGGGATTGTGCTCGTAACTCCCGAAGATCGATCAATTTGCTATTCTTTAAAGTTTGATTTCCCTACAAAAAACAATGAAGCCTAATATGAAGCTCTAATTGCTGGACTTAAAACTTGCTAGAGAACTATGAATAAAGTCTCTTGAAATCTTTTGTGACTCGCAATTGGTAGTATACCAAGTCCGGGGATATTACCAAGCTAAAGGACAACGGCTTGCTCCATACCTTACCTAAGTCCAAGAGTTATTGATCGATTTTGAGTACTAAAACATTGCGCGCATTCATCGAGATCAAAACAGAGAGGTCGATTCACCGAAAAAGTTTGCTAGTGCCGGGGATGCACAACAGATGGGTTTGGTTCCAGTCGATGTATCGAATGCTCGAGTATAAACCTGTTGAGAATCCACCGAATATTAGAGACGAAGCCTAAGAAGGAACCATGGATGACTCCGATTAAAAACTTTTTGCTACAGGGAGTCCTTCCTGAATAATGGAATAAAAAGCGATAAGTTCTTTGTAAAGCTTCACGACATATCATACAGGAAGGAGTTATGTACATAAAGGTTTTTCCGTTCTCCTGCTCTAGTGTATCGCTCATGATGAGATAAAATAAGTCCTAAAAGAAGTTCATGAAGGAGAATGTGGCGATCACACTGGGGGGAAAACTCTATAAAGAAAATACTATGTTACGGGTATTATTGGCCAACATCAATCGAGACGCTACTGATTATGTATGGCAATGCGACAAGTGCCAGGTATATGCAAAAGTCCCAAGAGCTCCGCTGATGGAAACAACACAAATGATTAGCCCTGGCAGTTTTCAATTTGGGGTATATGCATTATTGGCCCCTTACTGATCTCTAAAGGTGGTGCAAAGTACGCTATTGTCGCAGTTGATTACTTCACCAAATGGGCTGAAGCAGAACCATTAGCTACAATCACAATGAAGAAAATAATCAACTTCATTGTTTGGAACATCATCTGTTCGTTTTGGTCTTCCACAAACTATTGAAATAGATAATAGGACTCAGTTCAACAGTGCTGAATTCAAACTTCTGCTGTCGACATCGCATTGAAAAGAGATTTGCGGCAGCCGCACACCCTCAAGAGAATGGGCAAGTTGAAGCTGTGAATAAAATCATAAAATCCATTTTAAAGAAGCATTAGAAAAAGGATAGAGGTAAGTGGGTGGTTGAATTCTCGACAACACTATGGGCTTATAGGACCACCCATAAGTCCACGACTGACCATACTCTATTCGCCCTCGCTAACAGTTTCGAGGCTGTTATTCCTATTCAGCTCAAAGTTCCTTCTCATAGAGTGACCTACTACGATCCCAGAACAAATAAAGACCTCCTCTTGGAATGTCTGGACTTTATAGATAAGAAGCATGAGGAAGCTGATTTGAGGGCAGCAGCACACCGATACCGAATCGCCCGATACTACAGCACTAAAGTCCGGCCTAAAACTTTGAAATCGGCGATCTCGCCTTGAAATGGATTTTTATTGTCCCATCGCATATGGACCCAACCTAGGAAGGATCGTACGTCATTGAGCCAGGTTATATGCGATAGTTTTTAAACAACAACGTATGGAAGGTACCTTATTTATTTTTGATTTTCAAGCTAAAGTTGTATTTGATCCGAGTGCCACACATTGCTCAATATATGTAATATTCACTACGAAGTTAGGATTACCAATTAAGCAACTAACAAATCCCCTAATAACAGATAACTTAGTAGAAGGAGAAACTGAACCAAGAAGTATATGTAAGAATCGTCCTCTTTATATCGAAGATAAGAAAATGCTTAGGATTTTTCCCTTTTCCCAATGATCCATTTTTGATCTCATTCTTGGAATGGATTGGCTTTACAAACATTATGCCAAACCATATTGTGATGACATAATTATAACCTTTTTCATTCCGAGACGCGAGACATTCATATATTCATGTAATAAATTTGGAAATGCGCTCATATTTGGATACGTAGCACATATAGACATTTAAGATGCAGGCCAACAACTAGACCAAATTAAAGTAGTTGATGAATTTGAAGAAATATTTAGGGATATACCAAGATTACCACCAAAATGAGAAATCAATTTTGTATCGAATTGGTCTTTGGTACAAACCCAATAGCAAAAATAGCTTATCGTATGGTTCCACTAGAAAATCAAGAACCAAAGAAGCAAATTCAAGAGTTAGAGGATCAAAGATTTATTAGAACAAGTAAATCACTTTGGGGGGCTCCAGTATTATTTGTAAAGAAGCATGATGGGTCCCTACAATTATGTATTGACTAACGAGAATTAAATAAGTTTATAATTAAAAATAAGTATCCATTACCTCGAATTGATGATCTATTTGATCAACTCCAAGGTGCTACAATATTCTAAAAGATAGATTTGAGGTCTGGTTATCACCACTTAAGGATAAAGGAAGAAGATATTTCAAAGACAACTTTCCAAAAACGGTATGGACATTATGAGTTTTTGGTCGTGCCTTTTGGACTAACTGATGCACAAAAAGTTTTTATGGACTTTATGAATCGTGTGTTCCATCCTTACCTTGATCAATTTGTCATAGTATTTATTGATGATATCTAATTTACTCTAAGTTGAGAGAAGAGCATGAGAAATATTTTCATATAACTTTACAAACATTAGAGGACAACCAGTTGTCTATGAAGCTAAGCAAATGTGTGTTTTGGTTAAGAGAAGTAGAATTTATCGGCTATGTTATTTCAAAAGATGGGATAGGAGTAGGCCCATCAAAAATTGAAGCAGAAATGGAGTCCTCCAAGAACACGTTCGGAGATTCAAAGTTTTTCTTGGACTGGCTAGTTGTTATAGAAGATTTATTCAAAACTTTTAAAGTTTGCAGGTCCACTAACTAAGTTAACTCAAAAGGACAAAATATTTGTATGGAGTGAGAAATACGAGGTAGCATTTCAAGCATTGAAAAGAAAGTTAACTGAAGCACCAGTTCTAACATTACCAAGGAGTGGAGGACGATACAAAATATATTGTGATGCATGTACTTGGGGATTAGGATGTGTACTGATGCAGGAAGATAAAGTTATTGCTTATGCCTCTCGACAATTAGAACTATAGGTTTTCTTGCTTGCAATTAATGCTCCTCCCGTATTTGGTCGGGTGTTTTCACTATTGGTTTAGTAGCAACTGACTGATTGTCCACGGTTGTTTATGTTGTTTTGATTACAGAATATTGGATTTCTACCCATAATATTGAAGCATGAAGTAAATTATCCAATTCATGATTTGGAGTTGGTAGCAATAGCGTTTACATTAAAGATATGAAGACACTATCTTTACGGCGAACAATTTGATTTTATTCTGACCATAAGAGTTTAATATATTTTTTCTTTGAAAAGAAACTTAATATGAGACAACAAAGATGGATGGAATTTTTGAAGGATTACGACTTCACATTACATTACCATCCCAGAAAAGCCAAAATGGTAGCAAATGCATTAAGTTGAAAGCCATATGGAATTATTGCTAACATGATGATCACAGAATAGAGAACTTTGGAAACTTTAGTAGAAATGAATGCTCGACCTATAATGAGTAATCAAATAAATAGTGAAAGAACGACTCTTATATGTATTATGGTCATTCGGCCTACTTTAGTTAGTAGAATTATACAAGCCCAAGGACTAAATAAGAAGTTAAAGGATTGGATTATGAAAATAAAAGACACGAACCCAATAGATTGGAAGGTAGGAAATAACGGAGGATGTAGATATCAAAATAGACTTTATGTGCCAAACCAAGTAGAATTAAAGAATGAGATTCTGAATAAGGCACACCATTCAAGGCTAACTATAAATCCTGGAAGCAATAAGATGTATATGGATTTAAAGCGTCAATTTTGGTGGAATGGAATGAAAAAGGATATTGTAAGATTTGTTTCAAGGTGCCTCATATGCCAAGAAAATAAGGCTGAGCAATAACTGCCATTTGGTCTGCTGCAACCACTTCCTATAGCGGAATCAAAATGGAAACAAATTTCAATGGATTTTATTGTTGGACTCCCAATGTCAAACCAAGGGCATGGTGCAATATGGGTAGTGGTGGATCGCTTAATGAAATCAGCTCATATTATACCCTATAATATGGGATACTCAATTGAAAAACTAAGTAGAATCTACTTAAATGAAAACTGTTAGATTACGCGGAGTCCCAATTAGAATTGTTTCAAATAGAGACTCAAAATTTATCTCTTGATTTTGGAAAAAAATTCAAATACTTTGGGTAAAAAATCAATATGAGTACCGCCTTTCATCCTTAAATAGATGGACAAACATAAAGGGTATATCGAGTAATAGAAGATATGCTAAGATCTTGTGTGATGGAATTTGAAAGTACTTAAGAAACACACATATCATTAGTTGAATTTGCACATAAAAATAGTTACCATACAAGTATTGGTTTAGTGCTATTTAAAGCCCTATATGGAAGGCTATGTCATTCACAGGTTTATTGGATAAAGGGAGGAGATCATCAATTATTTGGCCCTGATCTAGTGATAAAAACATACAAGAACGGCTAAAATCTGCCCAATGTAAGCTAAAGTATTATGCAGATCAGAGAAAGAAAGATTTATATTTTGAAGTAGGGGAACGGGTTCTTTTAAAGGCTTCTCCAATAAAGGGTGTAATGTGATTTGGAAAGAAAAAGGCAAAATTATCACCTAGATTTATTGAGACATTTCAAATCACTAAAAGAATAGGTAAGGTTGTATATCGACTTGCATTACCCTGAAAAATTATTAGATGCTTAAGAGGTTTTCCATATATCAAAGCTATGAAAGTATATTCCTGATCCATCGCATGTAGTTGATTTGAATAACATCAAAGTTAAGAAGGGTACCATATACATCGAACAACCAATCCAAATCATCGACAGAAAAGTTAAGAAATTACAAATGAAGGAAATTAAATTTTTAAAAGTTTAATTGAATAATCATGATTAAAATAAGGCATCATAGGAACTTTAATCAAAAATGCTTAAAGAGTATCTAGAGTTATTTGAAGACTAGATTTTCAAGACGATATCTTCTTTTAAGGGGGGAGGTAGAATGTAAGGACCCGAACAACTTATTTTTTTCCTTTGTTTTATATATATACAAATGAAATAAAATTATAATTATTTGAAAGATGAAATACTAAGTTACAAATCTATTTCAAAGATTACAGATTTTATGATCTAATAGATTAATTAGGTGTAACCTTGTAATATCACCTTGAAGCATTACATGGCATTAAGTATGGCATTTAAATAAGGTAGTGCTACATGGACGATTAGGCATAAGCTTGTAATAACACGTTATCTATTAAAGCATGAGGTTTCATTATGCATGGAACTTAAAATAAGGGAGTGACACATATGCCGATTATGTCTAAGCTTAAAGCATAAGGTGTCATTACGCATGGAACTTAAAATAAGGGAGTGGCATATAAGCTAATGATGTGTAAACTTATAAGGCCACTATGCTTGTTAAGGTGACAACCAAAAGGGCATCTGTCAACACATCAAAGTTTGCATGGAAAAGAATGGACAAGTGTCCTTATTTGAAAAGACCAAAATACCATAGAAGAAAGACATAAATAGGGTGGTGATTTCATTTGGTTTTCATACTTCCATAAATTTAAAAGCTAAACAAAAATAAGAAAACTAGGAAGATCTCAGGGAAAGGAAAGGAACTAAACCATTGGCTTAAACTATAATTTCTAAGGTGGGGAAACTATCTAATTTTAAAATATCAAGTTATTCCATAAATTTGTGTAACTTGTAATATGTTTAATCTGTATGTTGCACTATCTCAAACCTTTTGGTATTATAAACATACACTTTTCTTATAATATTTTTGACATCAATCAAGTGTATATGATTTATGTCTCGATTGTTTGAAAGAAAGAATAATCTATGTTGGTTAATGATTATAAAGTATTTTGAAGAATACTTATATATATACTTATGATTTGTGATGGCTTTCGGACGAAGGCAGTAAAAGACAAAAGATTTAAGATAGTGCATTATTACTTTATTTCCATACTGTGTGTTGAGAGATAGAGTATATCCATACCGTGTTTCAGGATGCCAGCGGCAATGGGATAGAAAGTTTTCAAGATCTAATTCCTTATTGCATGTTTGGGTTAGATCCATATGCAGTCAAATTGATTTTTTTATGGATTTCATATGTTCCTGGTTTACAGAAGATATTTATATACGTCGAATGAGTTTGACAAGGTTGGAGAAAATTTACCTATTTTACTTCTGTAACATGCTAATATATTTTAAAATATTGTTTGGACATCTTGGAGAATTTTGTGACATGACCTAGGATTTAGATTAGATAGCCACCTCACTGGGTCATTGTTGCTCATGATGTTATACATAAACATTTCAAATTTGGATAAGTAGAGTAAGAGGTGGCACTTTCATGCAAAACCGAAAGTGAACAATTTTTCTTGGCTTGTGTTTAATATTGCAAATCTTGATGTACATATATGTATAAAGTTGAAGACAAGACCATTTGTAAATAAACTTTGTATTGCAAATATGAATGTATAATATTTCTTCTGCTTGAAATCATTTAACTTGAAAGATTTGAGATTCTGGCATTTACCTTGTGAACTTGTGATACTGATATCAAAGCACCACATTATGAGGGTAGCACTCTCGAGTTTAACCAAGGGTGTCGGAGCAGGGTGTTACACTTTAGGAGTTCATGAAAACTTGTTATACATCTTATATCACTTAGAGTGGATTTAAAGTTAGTTGCACTTCATCACTTATTATACTTGTTCTCCTTCACCAAACGTTTTTTTGACCCATTCCTTTTCCATCCTTTTCCCCACCACAAGTGGATAGGGTTGTAGGTGATTTGTTCGTTTTAGATATTTGGAGAGAGTCGTGCTTTTCCCGGAGGCTGCTTTTTTCACATCTTCACTTCATGTACCCTTTTATCAGAACAATGCATTTATTTTCTTGTATCAAACTTTGAGGGATATTTTGCTACGTACTCTGATTTGGATCACATACTGATATTTTTCTGAGACTATGATTTGATATTTTATGAGACTGATATTTTCTATGATATTTACATATATGATTTCTTTCGTTGTGATACATGTTTGATAGTTAGTTTTCTTAGATTATATCTACTTATCTTAGTCCTTGAGAAATTAAAGTTTTAAAAACCTGATGATCCGTATTTTTTGTCGTGATGCGTTTGAGCTTATCGGAAATGACGGGTAGTCACAGTTAGTGTCATAGCATATGTTCAATGTTCCTTAGGATTAGGACCGTATTGAGAGATGTATTTTGAAAAGTTTTTGAAAAAAATGGTTTCCAAAGTAGATTTCTAAAATGTTTTCAGAAATGGTCTTTATAAAATCCTTCCTATTTGTGCAGATGTTATCTCTTATCTCTTAATTATGTATATGCTATTTGTGGAAGTTACTAATAAAGTCCCTAACAATCACAGATAGAAAATGTGTGACCCCGTAGGTTCAGGCTCTGACGATGCAGCCGAGTTCCCTGGATTGAACATTTCCACATGGTTTCACTGACATCTTCAGGTTAGAGGACATGTCGAACTTAATCACACCAGAGAGCCTACGGAGAGAGCGACAGGTGAGGCTCCTACTCGCCTACCTATCACTCCGGACTTTGCTAAACCGTGCAAAATATTCTTCTAGTCTCGGATGCATGCGATATTTGAGGATAGAGTCTTATGTGGATTCGAGAGCATGGATCCACGCTTGTAAGAGGATATTTGGTTTGATGGGCTTGACTGATGTTGTGAGAAGATCGCTAGCTACCTGGCAGCTATAAGGTAAGGCGCTCAGCTGGTGGGACGTTATCGAGGCTGAGGCTAATAAGGCTGATATTTCTTGGACGACTTTTGTAGGAGGTTGGAGATGAAGTTCCATTCAAGAGTAGAGGAAGGCAAGCAGCTAGAGAAGTTAATCCATCTCAAGAAAGGTGATATGACAGTTAAGGAGCATGTGAACCAATTTAATGAGCTGGTTAGGTTTGGTATGGAGTTTATTTGCACACCACACAAGAAAGATCTTAAATTTTCTAAGGGATTGAATCGTCCACTTCAGGATTTAACTGTGAGTCATATTCCAATGGGTTCTACCCATGAGAGGCTAGTGAAGAGGGCCTTGCTAAACACCATCTCCAAGAAGAAAGTGAAGGAGGAGGATCCAAAGGTTATGGAGAAGGGGCAACAAAAGGATAAGAAGAAGGGAGAATTTGGATCGAAGGGGAAGATTCAGAAGAAGTGCTTGAGATGCAATAAGTGTAGCAAGCAAGGACATTTGGCTAAAGATTGCATGGTGGATGTCTCCAAGATGAAATGTTATAACTATGATTTGTTTGGGTATGTGAAGCAATCTTGCACCGCACTACCGAGAGCTTCAACTCAGACTTCTACTCAGGTGGTTCCGGTTTATGCACTAAAGGCAGTCCTAAGCTTGAGTGCACAACCAGTGGTGGACAAGTATAAGAAAATGGTGATCGAAGGCGTGTTAGTTCTTTCATGTTTATCTATTTGTGCATTATTTAACATTAAGGCTCACATTCTTTTATCTCTAGTAGACTTGTTGATGACTTGCACTTCAACACTGGTATTGCCACAGACCCTATAGTTGTGTCAAACCCTGTAGGGTGATTGGCATGTTTATCTATGTTGTGTAGGGGTTTGAAGTTGTTTTTCTTAGGGGTCAAGTTCGATTGTGATGACTTTGATTGGGATTATATGGATTTAGGTTTATATTAGGCATGGACTGGATGACTATATGTGGCGCTATTTTAGACCATGGTAAGAAAGATGTTAGGTTGAGCACATGTTGTGGGCGTAGTTGGAGATTCATTGTGACCCTTGAAGATCTATTAGGTTGAGCTACTTATTCGTTGGACCTATCACATGATGATATTAGTGTAGTGCCTATAGTTAGAGATTTTCTTGATATTTTTGCTCAGGTCACCGGTCTCCTACCCCAGAGAGAGACTGAGTTTAGAATCTATCAAACTGAGAATGCTTGACATGTCACCTTACAATTGAGGCATATGGATCTAAAGGAAAGACACGAGTTGAATAAGCAGGTTAACAAGCTGTTGGAGAATCATTTGGAGCATTTTAGAGTGGGGAGCACCAGTCGTCTTTTCCACCAATGCAGATGGTCCTCTCAAATTCTGCATTGATTATAGGGAGCTTAATAAACCAACAAAGAATAATCATTATCCTTTGCCCTGCATGGACAATCTCTTTGATTAATTGTTGGAGCTAGAATATTTTCTCAGTTGGATTAAGCTACTAGATTTCATCAATTGCGTGTAGCCGTGAACAATATTCAAAAGACAACGTTCTATACACATGATGGATTGTACAAGTTGTTAGTCATGCCCTTCTGACTGACCAATGCACCCGCCTACTTTGTTAATTTGATGAGCCGAGTATTTAAGGGGCTGCTTAACAAATTCGTTGTGGTATTTGTGTATATGTAGACGATATCCTTGTATACTCAAGGAGTATGGTGGAGCATGCATTGCATTTGAAGGAGGTTCTCAAGACCCTCCATGCTTATAAGCTTAAGGCAAAGTTTTCAAAGTGCAACTTTTGAAGAAAGGAGGTACGCATTTTAGGACACATTGTCTTAGAAACTGGCTTAGCAATTAACCCTAGTAAGGTGGCAATGGTTCAGGATTGGCATGTTCCAAAGAATGCCACAGAGGTAAGAGTTTTCTCCATATGGCGGGTTATTATCGGAAGTTCAATAAGAACTTCACGAAGATTTCTGCTCCACTGACCTATCTTACCAAGAATAATCTAGTTTTCTCATAGGATGCAAAGTATGAAGATGATTTTATCAAGTTGAAGGAGGCATTGACTAGTGTAGAAGTTTTGGTGCCATCGGATGTGGAAAAGCCATTTATAGTTTATACTGATGCATGTCGAACAGGGTTAGGCATGATATTGATGCAAGAAGCAAAGGTGGTAAGTTATACGAGTAGGTAGTTGAAGACTTACGAGAGGAACTATCCTACACATGATCTTGAGTTGGTAGCCATTGCATTTGCGCTCAAGTCATGGAGGCATATCTTTTGGAGTGCGATTTGAGATATATACGAATCAAAAGTCCTTAAGTATTTGTTCTCCCAAAAGGACTTGAACTTGAGGCAATAGAGGTGGAGGGATTTCTTGGCATCCAGTGATTTTGATATCTCTTATACCATGGGCAAGGGTAATGTGGTGACAGACGCTTTAAGTAGACAGCGTACAGTGTTGAGTCCCTTGTTCTAGGAGTGGAGAAATTTGGAGTATATTTCTACCTTTGATTTTAGACCATCATCCAATATTACCCTGGGCTACCATTAGCTTTAGATGTTCAACCTATATTGATGGAGCGTATTAGATCTAGGTAAAAGGAGGATAAGGAGCTAATAGATATTTTTGAGAGGATTGGTAGAGGCGAATCATCGAGTCATTTGAGGGTTATGCTATTGACTCAAAAGGATGGTTGCGAAGAGATGATATGCCTTTTGTTCCCCACGGTATGAATTTGATAGATACAGTACTAGCAGAGTCATACCATTCTAGGATGACCATGCATTTCAGTGAAGAAAAGATGTATCATGATATGAAGCGAGTTTTCTATTGGCCCGGTATGAAGAAGCAAGTGGAGGAGTATGTAACAAGATGCATGAGTTACCAGAGGGTGAAAGCAGAGCAGAAGAAGCCGGGAGGATTATTACAGCAACTAGATATTCCATAGTGGAAGAAGGAGAGTATTTCCATAGATTTTATGGATGTTCTACCTAGGAGTAGGAAAGGGAATGAGAGTGTTTGGGTCATGGTAGATCAGTTGACCAAGTGCGCTCATTTCATACAAGTGAGGAGTGCTAGGACGACACCATCATTGGCGGCTCTATACGTGAGGGAGGTCGTTTGGTTACATAGAGTCCCTATTAGCATAGTTAGTGACCGAGATCCATTTTCACTAGTGAGTTTTGGAGGAGTCTACATGAGTCTTTGGGGAATGATTTGAGTTTAAGTACTGCATATCATCCACAAACGGATGAATAGATGGACAGAGTGAATTGGGTTTTGGAGGACTTGCTTTGGATGTGCATTATAGATGTTGGAGGTTCTTTAGAGGATCATTTACCATTGGCGGAGTTGCCTACAACAATAACTATCAAGCAAGCATTGGGATGGCACCGTTTAAGGTGTTATATGGTAGACCATGTAGATCATCATCGTGTTGGTGGGATACGACAGATAGGATTATTCTTGGGTCAGATATAGCGAGAGAGACATTGGAGAAGTGGATATAATCTATAGGAGAATGAAGACTGCTCATGATAGACAGAAGTCGTATGTTGACAGGAGGTGTACAGAGCTAGAATTCAGAGTGTGAGACATGATATTCGAGAAGGTTTAACCCCTTAGGCATGTAATGAGATATGGTACATCGAGGAAGCTGGCACCAAGATTTGTAGGACCTTTCCTGATATTGGCTAGAGTTGAAAGTTGGCATATAAAGTTGAGCATCCAAAGAAGCTGGTAGGGGTATATAATGTTTTCCATATATTGCACTTGCGAAAGTGCTCACACGATATGTTACCGTAGTCGAGCCGAGTCAGCTGGAAGAAGTGGAGGTTGATCGAGAGTCACTTATTTATCATGCACCCACTTGTATTTTAGAGCATGGTACAAAGCGACTCCACAACAAGGAGACTAGACTTGTTAAAGTCCAATGGGGAGACGATGACTTGTTAAAGTCCAATGGAGAGACGACACAAAGGAGAGTACATGGGAGCCCGAGGAGAAGATTCGACCTACCCACCCACAACTCTTTACTGGTACGTCATAAATTTGAAATTCTCATAGGTGTAAATTTTATGGTATACCCTTTAGGTAGAGACCATTGGAAGTTAGGAATGGTTGTAAACATGTCAATGGGATGTGTTATAAATGATGGATGCTAATGGTCTATGTAGATGTATTGTTTTCACTGTGCTCTTCTACATGATTATGATATTATATCCTCTAGGTACACACATGCACACTTATATCTAGCTGTATATTACTTCTTGGTTATTGTTGCACTAGTGGATGTTATGCATATGTGTGAGTTGCATTACTGCGCATACATATAGAACTGTAAGTATATTCACTTAGGATGTTGCATACATTTGGATGCATAGCATGATCGTTTTGCATAACAAGAGGTCGACTGGATGAGTAAATTGCCTAATCTTTTGCATTAGTATGGGTTCACGTGCATTTCATATTGCATATATATAAACATGTTGCATTAGAAAAATTTTAAGTACCATGATTACTCGTGAATGACAATGAGTAGGTGTTTGTAGTTATTGGTTGCTGTGTGTGAGTTACGTTTCTCCATCCTAAGATATTTTGGGGAAGAAATCCTTTTGAGGGGGGAGAATGTAACGCCTCGAAAATTTAGAAGAATTTAATAAGAAAATTTAACTAAATTAAAAAAAGGACTAACTAAATTAAAATAAGGACTTAAAACAAAATTTTCATAGATGTTCAAATTTGGATAGGATACTTGCACCATTGCGTTCGTGGTGATTTTCTAGACGATCTTCAAATATAACTTGTCATAACGCGAGTTAATATGAGAGAGTTGCGGGCATCAGAACTAGTTTGGAATTTAAAACTTAAAAATTAAAAACAAACAAGCTTATAGTCGACCCGAGAAGAAACTAGGTCGACCTGTAGCAATCGACCCCAACATAGGAGCAATCGATCCGACACGGGGTTAAATCAGATGATTAACGACCTGTAATAACATATTTCAAAGGCATAGACTAGCTGCTGACAATCTAAGACTGAGATAACTGGACTAGATTTTCCCTAAGTCAATCTAATGGTCCTGAACCTAACTCCAACTCTATAAATACAACTAATGAAACCCTAATTCCCTTGCTAAAACTTCACAGTAGTGACATTCTATCAAATTTTCTCCAAACCCTAATTTCCTAAAACCCTAATCAATATAAGAGGCTAAAGGAAACAATCAAGGGACAACTAAGACTATCTAGGGAAAAAGCTATCGATTTGGGGGCCAAATTTTCAAGTGCAAGCATTAGGAAGAGCTTAAGCTTGAGGTGACTGGGCACAAATTTGGTTACTTCATTAGTGTAATTAAATTTAAATTATTATAATTGGCTAGGATATTAGAAACCTTGAATCTAATATACTGAATCAATTTAAATATCCTTGAACCCTAGAAATCAAATACAATAAATTGATAATGTATTTATTTAAATACTTGGCTCAACATCAAACTGCAAACCCTAATTAGCAAGTCCTAAACTAAATTGTAATTTGAGAACTTAATAGGTTGTTAGCAAAATTGGGGTTAACTGAATATGCAAAGAATCACCAGTCAACTACATAATGAATCGACATCAGATAAGAAACCCCGTTTTTACTCGCAATCGGTCGACCAAGGATTACCAGTGGTCGATTGATAACAGTTGACATTGGGTCACCTAAGGTCGACCGATCAACGTAGAAATTGTTTGACCTGAACCTCGGCCTAGGGCCCAAATTTAGTAATAAAATTTATATAATTCAGTATGAACCGTGGACTATTGATTTGACTAATTTAGGCTAAGCACTTCGCAATGTTTGATATTGGTATGAGCGAGTATATATTTTGCAACTGTTAATTTGGTATATACACATAAACAGAGTTGATTAGGGTGATTTATTTCGCATAGGCTCAAGGGTGTTCTATATGGGTGAGCGGCGCACTATCAAAGATGCTTTTTAAGAGAGTTCGGGTACTAATAGGAGATCCAAGTACGCATGTTTTCTGGTGCAACGTGGTACAGGTGGACATTCTGCAGTACAATAAGTGACTATAGGTATTGAATAAATTTAAGCCCGGTACTAACGAGAGTTCCTATGAGATGAACCCTGGTGTAGTACAATAAGACACATTTTGGCCAATCATTAGTGTTAGGTTTAATCAGCGAGATCGACCCGTTATGTTAGATAAGGATCTATATGTGTTGACCTTACGAGTTCATGGACACTTGATATACATTTTATATCACTTAGAGTAGATATAAAGTTAATTGCACTTAGTCATCACTTATTAAACTTGTTCTCATTCACCAACCTTTGGTCTGGCCCATTCCTTTCCATCTTTTTCCCAACAATAGGTGGAAAGGGTAGTAGGTGATTTGCTCGTTACAGATATATGGAGAGAGTCGTACTATTCTTGGAGACTGCTTTTGCCACATCTTCTCTTCATGTATCATTTTATCATATCATACAGTTATTTTTTTGTATCAGACTTTGAGGGATATTTTGTTATGTACTCTGATTTGGATCAAGTACTGGTATTTTTACTGAGACTATGATTTGATTTTTTTTACACTGATATTTTCAGTGATATTTACATGTCTTATTACATCCGTTGTTATACATATTTAATAGTTGGTTTATCTTAGATTATATGCATTTATCTTAGTCTATTAGATGTTAAAGTTTTAAAAACCCAATGATCCATATTTCTTAACGCGATACATTTGAAGCGTGTAGGGAGGTGCGGGTAGTCACATGCTCTACGATTTTATGTTTGTCTGTTACATGTTAATTAATTGATGTATGGTATGATTGTGAAATGTTGTATGCACATAGTAGAGGAAGGAGAAGGCAAAAATGATGGAGGAGATGGTCATAAGAGCGAATATACAGGCACTAATTATCGCTTGCCTGAAGCCCTGACCGATCGACTGCCTTCAACCGATCGGTCGACTGCCATCGGTCGACCGGTGGTTGAGACTGGTCAGGAGGCCGATTGCCTATTTTTAAAAAAACATATAAACAAAAATAAAATTATATATATATATATATATATTAGTAATATACACTAACATACTAATATTATACTTGGTTATAACATATAATTTTAGGAACTTAAATTATTGTGTAAAGATATTTAATATTATTAATGATTAATAAATTTCTCTTATTGATTTATAAAGGAATTATATGATATTTTTATATTTTTTTGAATATTACATGTAATATATATATAGTACTTTGGTTATTATACATATATTTTCATTTCCGTGCGATGAGGAAATTTAATTTACTAAGCTATATGTCTGGTGTGGGACTTTCAGTAACATTTTTTCAGTTATTCATCAAACTTGTTGCATAGAAATATTGAGTGGATTGAGTGTAGTTTTTGGGCATTGAATAAACAGACTAGTATGACATGGTGGTATGGGATGCCGATGTGATACTTATTCGATTATTCGGTGTAAGTAGATGGCACTCAATAGAGGGGGATATGGATATGTTTTATACTTATGTGGGGTAATGCTTGGTATAAATCAAGTTTATAGACGTTGAGTTATGGGGTGTGTGTGTGTGTGTCTGTATATATAAAATCTACTTGTCTATCATGAAGTGCTCCGGGATATGATTAGGAGTTTGCAAGAACCAGATTAGGCCAGTGTCTACCATGGCAGCCTGGTCGTGGGGTCATGCCCTAGATTTATGACACTTTTATTAGATGATTGATGGAGAGAGGTATGGATCTTAGGGCGGTGTAGCCCTATCCCTTTTTTGTCACCTAGGCTAGCAGTCTGTTACCATAGGCGTGTGATCTGGATCATGCCTAAGAGTCCTTGCGTTGATGAGCACATTAGGCGGATATAGTCATGGTACCAAGGAGGTAAAAAAAGACTATATGAGCAGATCTAAGAAATGTAGCCCTAGGCTCCTAGAGCAGACAGTGTAGCTGTCAGTCTCCTATCTAGTTCTACAATAAGTGGTAGATAAGTAAATATTGTCTATACCCTCACTTAAGTATGGATATGGGTGGTGTAACATAATTACTATGAGATGACTTTACTTGAGACCTTGATCCATCACACAGTTGATTCTCGTCACCACTAGATTTGAGTTATACACACACACACATACACTTTATATGGGAATTTATTATGATATGATTGTTTGATTCATATTACACTTGATTATATGGTATCTTTGGACTATTGATCTTTACATGCCTATGGATTCTACTTGAGTTAATTACATAACATTTCTTTAATACATCATTATAGACATAGTCTGACATGTGTGTTATTTATAATATCCGGGTCAATCGAGGAATTTCAAGTGCAGGTACCTAGTGATGTCAAAACTTGGAGGACTTTTAGGGTGGCTAGTAGTAGATATAGGATAATACATAACCAATATATTTAGCCTCATCGATGTACCTATTATGTAGTAGTTGATGATGTATTGTATATTGGACTAGAGACTAGCATTTGTAGCCCTGGACTATGTGTTATGTTTATAGTTTATCTGCCGTGTTCTAACCATGAGCTCTCTGATATTATTATTTGTGATTATGTATTGTTCATCCTAGGAGCACGTGTGTTTATTTCTTTGTACGAGACCATGTACATTTGTGGTAAGTATTGTAAAATTTTGAGACATGTACGGGTTAATCAAAAGGGATATTCATGTGTGTACCCCATATCGCCTCATTCTCTGTATTACTCAATAATATTACTTTGTGATACTCTTGGCTAGTGTGGGTATAGAGGTGGGGGTGTTACATTAGCGGTTTTAAAAATGCCTACCATTATGTTAATAAGAAAATTTTAATTCTATTAATTTTGATAACCGATTCTGTTAAGTTTTAAAATAAGAATTATTTAAATGCGGTTATGCTTGAACAATATTTTTTAAGTTAGATGACTAATTTTTGTTTGAACATTAATCTATTTTCTATCGTGGTTCCGTAAAAGTTACCAAACATTTGTACTAAATAACTTATTACCTTACTAAATAACTTATCAAATTCAATACAACCTGTTATTGTTTTGTTAAATATATCTTGGGTTGAGAAAAGTATATTTATGTTTAAGCTAATAAGCTTGTTAATAAAGCAATTAATGAAAAATAATATTCGTATGAGACATGATTTCTACAAAATACGAATATAATAGTGATAGGCCCAATCTAAGCAATAATATAAGCCACCCTACAAGTTACAAAATATTTGGTGGGCAACTGGTTGTTTATGAATTATATATTGGTTGAAAAAACGATTTGGAGTGAGATTATATTTTGTATTTTATCACATGTCATTAAAATGATACTTTATGGAGAAATGTCATTAAAATGCTATCCTCTGGAGAAAGTTAATATGTGAGTTTTACTTATTGCTAATAATATTATATGTTTTCATTCACATGAATAGATATAGAAGCCTGTGTAATTCGCTTTTAGATCTTAAATGGTAATAAATGATAAAGATATTCTAGCTTAAGTCCAAATATGTTTGATATCTCTTACATAATATTAGTTATAGCTTGGATTATTTGATGGATGTAAAAGTTATGCTCATCTTAAAAGAAGCTTTTCAAGTGATAAATATATATTATATGTTCTTTGTAAGTTCAAGATAAAAATATGTTTGTTTGTTCTTTTTTGGTCATAACAATTACATTCCATTATAAACTTATGCTTCAAAGAATAAAGTACTTGCATTCACTTTCTTCATTAAAGTAAAAGGAAAGTCATATTATTTATTATGTCATTATTGTTTTTTGAACTTATTAGATTAGGTACACTTGGAATCCCTTGAAATGCTAAAATCATGATACAAATAGAAGTATTGTCATAACCACTTGAAAGCCCTTATGATTTTCTAACCGTTGATATAATAATTAGAACAATTAGTTTATGTAATAAAATGTAACTGGCAAACAAAATGTTCTCAATGCATTTTTTATTTAGTTTACTTCTTTTCCCTGTATTTTTCTTAAAGAAAATTAGTTTAAAGGAAAAAGATTAAATTAGTTTTATTTGCAAGGACATTAATTTTAAAATTAAATTAGAAGGATGTGCGCACTTTTTCAACCTCCTTTTAACAAAACCTCTTCCATTTCCAGCAAAATCATTTCACTCCATTAGTACCAAAAATTCTTCCATATAATTCAAACTTAAAATCACATATCTATGGAAACTCGATCAAAATCATCTTCTCCAAAAGATCTGAATCCTCTTCCATAACTAGAACAAATTTTTCCTCCATAATCTACTACAGTACAAACAAAATCGAGAAAACCTAAATATCTATTAGGGCTTCAAAATCAGTAGAAAAGAAGCCGACGCAGCAAAGCCTAAACAGTCATATCCAAGAGCGGCAAAGATTAGGGCTACAGAATGAATGGAGAAACAAAAAAAGAAGACAAGGTTGAACATCAAGATCGAAATAGTACTGATAAAAAAACAAACATTGAAGGTATACTTATGTTTATGTTTACTATACAGTTAATTTTCAAAATGTAAATGTTAAATGAAAGTTAGAAATAATATTAAATGTTATTCGCCTTTTGACAAGGTCATGATATCATCAACTTGGCTAGAAACAGATGGTTACCACATTGAGAATCAATTGTATATAGGATACTATGGACGATGGTCGAGCTGATTCGGATCAAGATCCAATCGAGGTGCAATCAGTATGGAGTGACAGGCATGGCCCTATGAAGCCATGTTCCAAATTCAAGTCGATTGGAGTTCATATGCTCGAGTTACGGACAAAGCAAGAATTTATATGGATCGTGCAGGAACGATCCATAAAACAGCTCAAATCAGCGAAGATCGATCAATATCTCAAAATCCACAAGGCCAATTCAATTGAAACTTTCAACGCATCTATATATTAAAGAATGGAGCCCACAAAAATGATCGCAGGACAAAAATCTAAGGTTCAAGAAGTGCCAATCATTTTGTGCAGATCCTTCCTAACGATCGGCGTAACACAGCAAGTGATCCAATTGCAACAAAGATCGATCCATATCTTGCAATCTACGACTCAGAATGACTTCATATTTTAGGACCAAGACATAGACGCATGTGGGACCCCCCACAAATATTCGCGTGGATTTCAGAGGCAAAAGTAATAATTGATATAATTTACGCCGATTGTTCCAAAACAATAAGTTATGTTCACCGATCATTATGGTGGGCCCCTATAGACCTGGAGAGCCTTCTATCGAAATCTTAGTGAAATAACTCATCATCTCACCCTATAAATACAAACCCATTGGTTCATTTTCAAGATCTTTGCACTGCTTGTTACTGTAAACTCCATTGTAATCAAGTTGTAACAACCTAGAATTTGACCATTTTAAAACATACTATTTAAACTGATATTGAATATAAAATAGGTAAGGTTATATGATTCAAAAAATATTAGATAGGATTTGGAAAGAGAAGTACACAAAAATAGTAACATTTGCCTATATCGACGAAAGTGACAAAATGTTGATATCAGAAAAGTAAGTTTCAATGGTTAAATAAATTATTTTAATTTATTTATGATTGTTCATATTTTTAAATAACATTATACAAATTTATTTTTAAATTTGGTGTACATAAATAAATAGTTTAACTAAAACGTCAAAATATGACCATAAAACATTTTGTCAAAATCAACGTTTTGTCGATTAAAAGTTGTCGCAACGTCGTCACACCTTTATTTTCTTATATAGGAACATATATTCAAATAGTATAAGTATTAATTAATTCATTAATCAAGTTTACTTTTACTAAACATACTTAGAAAATTCTAGAATCATTAAGAAAAAGTAAGCATAAAAAGGTACAAAAGTCAAAAAGTAAATATCAAATCAAACTAAACATAATTATCGTATTCTTTACATAATACTTAAGTGAAAAAGACATAAAGTAATGATTTGAAATGTGATGTTAAGTGTTGAAAAAAATAAGGTTGCGTTAAGAATTAAGTAAATGGCATTTTGGTCTTTTTGCAAAATATTATATTAATCCAAAACTTTTTCTACAAATAAACATCCACTTTCTCACTTTTTTCTACTTCTTCTTTTTCCCTTTTCAATCTTTTCTTCCACTTCCGTAATGGCTTCTTCTCTTTCATTTCCTTACCAACTTTTTCAAAACCATATCAAACAAAGTCAAAACTCCATCAAACTTTGCCAAAGACCTTAGAATATCACCAAAACATGGTTTAAGATCTAAGAAGTGAAGAAACGATGGAGGAAGAGGTAGAATAGGGTAAGGCCGAACCTATGGAGGAGGAGGAGCAAGTTCAAGGAGCTCCAAAGCGAGAAAAAGAGAAGGAAGTGCTGCCGGAATCAAAAGGAAATTCTACAAAAAATATTTGGTGAAAATAAGAGGATTTAGTGAAGTGTTGGATTAAATGAATGTTGGTAGGAAGTGAACGATTTGGTTAAAGGTGAGTACTCAAATCTTAGTTTTATCTTGTATTTGGTTTTAGGCCCACTAGATCTTAAATTTTGAAAAGTGTAAACTTAAATTGTTTAAAATTCTTTTCTCTTGAATTTCAAAAAAAAGAATCACTTGATTTTGTTTAGTTTTGAGGAAGATGTGGTCAAAATAAAAGGAGTTATTCTCATATTCACAAATATAAAGTCCGAAAAATGTACTTCAAAGAATTGAGTTTCAAGTATAACAAACCTCAATACTGAAAAAAGTGACTGACATAGAAGTTTTAGCCACTTAAATTTCATATGGTGAATGAAAAGAATTTCTTAACTTGGATTTGTATGATCAAGTTATGGTCAAAACAAAATAGCCTATTCTCTGGCTTAAAAGATGGGCCATATAATGCATTGAAAAGACGTGTATTTTTGACAGAGTTATCTCTAGAATGAGACAAAGCGGTCAACATGAAAGTTGTAGCCACTAGAAAAATACATGATTTAAAAAAAGCGTTTTATAGTTTGGTTTAGTTTATAAGGAGTTATAGCCGAGAGAAGAAGTAAAGTATGGAGAAAAAATAAGTTTGATTTGAAGAGGATGAACATTGATTTCTTTTGAATATTTTATAAACATTTTGACATTATTTCTTTCTAATTTTTTCCTATAACTTGGAAGCCACTAAAGAAAATAGGAAGAAGTTGAAGAAGCTTGAGAAAAGAAGAAGAAAAAATGTGAATGAAAGTGAAGAAGGAGGTGGGTATTTATAGAAAAAGAAAGAAGGGGTAAATTTACCAAAATAAACTCTTACCAAATTACCAAACATTCCTTACTTCAACCTAAAACAACATCCAGTTTTTCAACACTTAACATCATCATTTCACTTCTTACTTTATATCTTAGTCACTTAAAGATTAAGTAAAGAAAAGCAATTATTTTAATGGATTTGATTTGATGTGATTTGATGTTTACTTTTCTTACTTTTGTTAATTCTCACTTACTTTTACTAATGACTTCTATAAGTTTTCTAATTATGTTTAGTAAAAGTAAACATATTTATATATTAAAATGTGTAATATATATGTTAAAACATGTTAACAAAGGTGCGACAACGTTGCGGAAACTTATTTTGAAAAAAACGCTGATATTCGACAAAACGTTTTCCGGTCATATTTTGACGTTTTTGTTAAACTATTTATTAATGCAAACCAAACCTCAAAATAAATTTCTTATTATATTTAAATAATTAAAACAATTATATTCGACTTATAAAATAATATCCAAATCTATTTGTAAAAATATAACATCGATTTATCGATATGCGACGAAATTTGTCAACTTTCATAAAACAAGTTTTATATATTTATCAAACCATTATAAATTATATTGCTATTATTATTAAATGAGTTTGATATCGATTATATATATATTTAAAATGAACTACTTATCCTTTTAACAAATTTCTCAAATATTTATCATACTTTATCGGAATCCGACTTTTGTCAATTTTACGATGGAAATCCAAAATCTTTATTCAATATTAAAAATAAGTTTACAATTCTTATTTATCATATAAAACACGATTGTTTAAGTGTGAAAATTCTACATCTGAATATTTAAAATAAATTAAATATTCCATTTCAAAGTGGTGAAATTACGGGTCATTACATTCTCCCCTACTTAAATGAATTTCGTCCTCGAAATTACAATAACGGAAAAATATAACGAAAAACAAACAATTAACGAAAGTTAAGCACACCAAAAATAGTAATATCACCCATAACCCTGGCGAAGGTACGGTGCCTTATCCTATCCATTTTATTTATCAAAGTAAGGTAGTTTCATTTTTAAAATTCCTAGGTTGATATACAAACCCTAGATGAATTTTACTTAGACACCTAACTTAAGCTCTAATACCAACTATGATGACCTGGATTTTCGGACCAGTTAAAGTCATCGAAAAATCCGTCTGTTCTTAAACTACTAATGAAAAATACCAACTTAATACACAATATTTGATTAATATTCAACACTATTCAATATATAGGATACAATTTCAATTGTATAAGCTATCAGAGTAACCAATTTAATCTACTAGGCGTGTTTTGATGCATACCGAATACATATAAAAATATCTAACGCTGCACAACTCTGATGAGAGAGACAACAGTCCATTTCTGCAAACTCAATAAACTTTTCTAATGCGGAATAAAATAATAAGCAAAAAAGAGATATCAACTCACGATAATTAGCAAACAATAAACAGAAAAAAATGTTATGTTATTATTGGGGCTGCATCACTACCACTTGTGACTGCCTATGTACCCCTATGTAATTGTGTACCCAATTAGATAATAGGATCAAGCCAACGTAGTTCTCCTAAAGCCTATGATGCAACAAACAATATGCAATTCTCAAAACTACCCACTTAGGCTTAATCTTCAACTTTAGATTTTCAAATCTATTTACCTTTGCGAAAATCATCTCTTTAGACTTTATTCCCTAATTCTTATTTCAAAACTTTTGAAATAAATATATATTTGTTTTTTACTCAAACTAGTCATTTACTTCGGGATCTGAAAACAAATCACTTTTTGAAAATGATATCACAAGCATACAAAACTACATGCTACCTGATCAGGAAGTTTCTAGCCATAACTAGGCAACTGGGTTGCAGCTTTCATACAATCAATAAATAAGTACATCCCTCTATTCTAAGAGCATACTGTACCAAAAACATATGTCCACCTTTTAGTTACGGGTAACCCGAATCTTCAGTAACATAACAAATCACTTTATATCCGAAAGTGGCAAAATCATTTACACTAATATTCACAAGTACTTTCAAATCTATAATAATTTTCATTTCCCAAATTCATTCAAAAATCATCTTAAAATCATTGGATCTAGTCCTCAAAATTCTTTCCGTTTTATAAAACACTTTTATAAAACCATTCTTTATATAAATCATTTCAAAGTATTTATTCTCAAATATCTTTTTTTCTCCTTTAAAGGAAAACATTTCATAGCATTTCGAATTTAAAATCAATCTTCAAAACAATTCATTAAATTGAAGTGAACCAAATATTACTGCTAAACATCTTATAGTCAAATTGTGAAATAAATCACAAGGTGTTAGCCTACAATTATTTTCTACCTAGCCCATGCATATGGATAATTAATTGCTCATAAACTGGTCAAGAAAAGTCAACAATCAATAAATAATAATCAATACTCATAAACTGGCCGAGCCTAATTCAAACAATTAATCAATGAATTAAATGCAACAATAACGATAATCAATGCTTCATTCTATCAAATATTTATAACACTTTATTTTATCTTGGGTTAAAATGTATTGATATTTATTTTGGAGCATCCGAGCTTTCCCTTCGACATGTTCCGTCCCTCACCCAAGTCTCATCTCACAAACGAAACACATGTACTAGTCGTTTCCGCATACCCCATTAAGTATATAACTTCTAAATTTTAAATTACTTAATTAATCAAACATAATATCAAGCAAGGAAATCAAACCATTGTTTTAGATGAAAAAAAGTAAACAAGCATTCAACAAGGGTTTTCAAACAACACTTAAAGTTCTTTCAACTTAGCAATGGTTTTAATGAACTTAAAATAAGAAATAACCTACTTTGGATTCCACTCCTTCAAACTTTAAGGCAATGAACTTAAAATCTAATGCATACTTCCTACCATGCTAGGGAACCAAATGAAAATAAACCCGAATTCCTCCTTCCTAATGCCTGGTTAATGCTTGAAATGGAGATTGGCTGAAAGTATAGAGAAGAAGTGGTAAAGCTTTGAACTTGAATTCTCAAGATTTAGTCCGAAAAATAGGTTATCTTGTATCTTGTTTTAGGCCATCTAGATCTCAAAATTTTGAAAAGTGGTAAACTTAAAAGTTATTGACTCTTGAATTTGAAGAAAAGAATCACTTGATTTTGTTTAGTTTTGAGGAAGATATGGTCAAAAGAGAAAGAACTATTCTTGGATTAACAAATATAAAGCCCGAAAAATGCACTTCAAAGAATTGAGTTTCAGGTATAGCAAACCTCAAAATTGGAAAAAGTGATCAACATAAAAGTTGTAGCATTAGAATAAAATAGTTTCTTAATTTGGATCTGTATGATCAAGTTATGATAAAAAAAGCCTATTCTCTAGCTTAATAACTGGGCCTAAGTGTATTTTTGACATAGTTAGCTTTAGAATGAGACAAAGTGGTCAACATAATAGTTGTAGCCACTGGAAAAATACATAATTTGAAAAAAATAATATTTTATTTTTGTTCTGTTTATAAGAAGTTATGTCTAAGAGAAGAAGAGGTAAAATATGGAGAAAAAACAAGTTTGATTTGAAGAGGATGAACATTGATTTCTTTTGAATATTTGTTAAATATTTTGACATTATTTCTTTCTAACTTTTTCCTATGGCTTGGAAGCTGTTAAAGTGAAGAGGAAGAAGTTGAAGAAGCTTAAGAAAAGAAGAAGAAGAAACGTGAATGAAAGTGAAGAAGGAGATGGGTATTTATAGAAAAAGAAAGAACTCGTAAATTTTCTAAAATAACCTCTTACCAAACTATCCTTACTTCAACCAAAGCCACATCCACTTTTTCAGCACTTAACATCATCATTTCACTTCTTATTTTATGTCGTATTCACTTAAAGATTAAGTAAAGAGAAGTAATTATTTTGTTGGATTTGATTTGATGTCATTTGATGTTTACTTTTCTTAGTTTTGTTAATTCTCACTTACTTTTACTAATGACTTCTACAAGTTTTCTTATTATATTTATAAAAGTAAACATATTTAGTTATAAAATGTGTAATATATATGTTGAAACATGTTAACAAAGATGCGACAATATTGCAGCAACTTATTTTGAACAAAACGTTGATATTTGACAAAACGTTTTCCGGTCACATTTTGACGTTTTTGTTAAACTTTATTCATGTAAACCAAATCTCAAAATAAATTTCTTATTATATTTAAATAATTCTAACAATTATATTTGACTTATAAAATAATATCCAAATCCTTTTGTAAAAATACAACATTGATTTATCGATATGCGACGAAATTTGTCAACTTTCATAAAACAAGTTTTATATATTTATCAAACCATTATAAATTATATTACTATTATTATTAAATGAGTTTGATATCGATTATATATATATTTAAAACGAATTATTTATCCTTTAACAAATTTCTAAAATATTTATCCTACTTTTTCGAATCCGACTTTTGTCAATTTTACAATGGAAATCCAAAATCTTTATTCAATATCAAATATAAGTTTACAATTGTTTGCGCCAAAATTGGTCACAAAACCCAAATATCATGAAAGCACCAGTGTATGAACACAGATCAAATCTAAATAATGTAGGGGATAAAATTGAAGAATAGTAAACTTAAAATGGAAAGAAGTAGACAGAGACACAAGATTTATAGTGGTTCGGCTATCTTCGGCCTACGTCCACTTCAAAAGATAATATTTTATTGACTTTGCTCGCTGGTTACAGCGGATTACAGCAGTAATTTTTGGGTAAAGCAGTGAAGTTCGAGTACAATGGTGATTTCGACAGAGTCTCGACGTAGCAAACTCCAAATTCCCTTTTTTGTAGGCTTTGGGATGCTATTTATAGACATAGGCTACAAATATCTTGCTCAGATCTCAGAAGACCTTTTTGGCACGTGTGTAGGCCCACGCGATCGATCTCATGTGATTTTGACTCGATCCATGATCGATACGAATGAGATTCGTATCGATCCAGTCTTGCCCAATTGAGCCGAGATCGATCACATACATTCTTTAAGTTGTACGCAAGCTCCTGTAAAAATTTCATAGCATTTGGATTTGTAGATTGCTAGTTATGATCGATGCAAGTTTGGGTTTTATGTAGGCTATTTAGTTCGTGTCGATCCTCTTCCTATCGATCTATTCGTATCGATCCGGGCATGTGCCTGCAAGTTGACGTGGCACAAACTCCTCGGATCGATCCACTTTTCATGCCAAGTGACTAAGTCTTTCATTGGAGTGTAACTTGTTTGCATCGATTGATTGTTCTGTTCGTATCGATCGTTGTTGCACTATTCGTATCGATCGATTGTTCTGTTCGTGCTGTGTTTCTGATGGATATGAACATGATGGTTGCATGGCGATGGGTACCAACAGATGGATGCGAAATGATGGATGTGAACATATGGATGCGTGATAAATACAAACAAATGGATGTGAAATGATGGATACGAGCATATGGATGCGAAATGATGGATACAAACAGATGGATGCGTGATGGATACGAACAAATGGATGCGAAATGATGGATACGAACAGATGGATGTGTGTGAGTTGATTTCCTCGGTTTACATCGATCATTTCTTGAGCATATGAACTCCGATTGACTTGAAATTCGAAACGTAGTCTTTTATAGCTTTTCTGGTCCTGTCATATTAATTGTAGCTCAATTCGGACTTGGACAAAATTTAGCGATATTCATAGTAGACTTGTGTATTAACAATCTCCAGGACGAACTATCCTCGGTTTCCAGTCAAGTTCTTGGTGTCACGGCATTGCTAAAAGGCGGGATAATCAAAATTCTTATTTATCATATGAAACACGATTTTTTAAGTTTGAAAATTCCACATTTGAATATTTAAAATAAATTAAATATTCCATTTCAAAGTGGTGAAATTACGGGCCCTTGCAGTTTCCATCCTCTCCAACTTGATTTAGATCGAATGACCCCATTAACTAAACTAACTAACATGAGATTTAAGGCACTCGAATTCCCGTCCTTGAATCATCAAGTGATTTCAAGTCATTGTACCTAAGTGTGAGATCTGAGGGGAAAAGGTAGACTCGAATTCGATTCGAAGCGAGATTTAAAGCAACAACTATGGATAAGAGAAGACGACGACCAACTAGATCATAAATGATGATAAGATGTTTCTTAGTTGGTGAATTCTGGTGATTGTATGATGCAATGGAAGAAAGGAGGGAGAACAATTTGTTCCTTTTCTTTTCCAGTTGAAAGTTTGAATGATACGAAAGTGAGAAGTGGAGATGGAAGTTGCTAAGTAAAATGCTTTTATATGGATGGACAGGTCGATCCTTTGTAGCCTCGAAATTACACCGATCATTCTAAAACAACCCAAAATTCTGCAAGCCTAGAAATGATCGGGCAAGATTTTAAAAAATGGTTAAGGATGAAAGTTTTATAGGAAGAGCATATACCGATCGTTCAACCAATGAGATATATCGATCGTTCAAACCAAAATTCCTACCGATCATTCCACTACCAAGAACGATTTGAAAATTCCTTTATGTGAACTAACGGTCGATAATGATCATATATATATATATATATATATATAAGATAACAACGATCGTACAAATACGATCATAAATAGATGGGTAGGAACCTCCATTCAGTGATAACAACCGACCTTGGTCATTAGTTTCAGAAAAAAACGATCGTACAAAGGCAATCCAACTTTCCATTTAATAAATAACGATCGACCATGGATGTTCACATAAGACAAGGAATAACTTTGGCACTTGACAACGATCAGTGGGCATGCAATCGTGATCAGAGGTCCGGTATGAACAAGTATACGAACCAATATACGTTCTAAAGTCAACTTTATGATGTAACGACCCGTAAATTTCGATCCCGAAATCTACAGATAGTTAGTGAAAGAAGAAGAGATAGAAGAAGAAGAAACGAAAACCAAACCCAAAGCCTCACATACGCAGCGGATAAAATATAATATATAAATAATAGTTATACAAAGGAAACTGTACTTGTTAAATTACACTATAATATATATTAAGGTTACAACAGATTTACAATCACAGAACAGATAAATCAATCTGTTTCGGATACTATAATATATCACATCAGAAGCTCTTCATACGTTCCTGCTCTTCAGCTCGCCACCTGAGCTCCAGAACGCCCTCACCTGAAAATTTGTAATACTCGGTCTGACCCGAGCATTACATCAAAGTAACACCCGGGTCAGGCTGGAAACCAGCGTGAGTAAACCCATCTAACTAGGAATACAGAAATATACAGCTTATATAAACCCGGGGTAACTTATCAATTTCTTTCAAGTTCACAATATGTTATAGACATAACTTATTTCACACATGAGTTTTCTAAGTGCCAAAATTCAGATCAAATAGTCCGATTCACTTAAACCATTTCATTCCAACCTATTAATTTCACATATCAATCTATAAAAATTCGAAGTGGTTTCGGGTATTAACTAATACCCGACTCCGGTCTCTTCGAATCCAATGTCATCAAAAATCAAATTATCCAATTAAATACAACTCAACCTAAATTTTCGGATAACACCTTTATACAGCAATTCCTAATTGATTGATGATCACAATATCATCGTCCATCCAATGTATCATATCACAAATCAATTCATAATAGAGATATCAACCAATTCAATGTACTCATAATCATTCAACCATTAATAAGCAAAATTGATCACTTCCATTAATTACATAAATTCAATAATCTTCTAATTGCTTTTTTTAGTAAATTATTCTTAGATTTCATATAATAATTAACCCTTAAACTTAATTACATTCATTAATTAATCTTGATTATTCATCAATAGATCTCAGTTCAATAGATAACATTCAACTCAGACATTCAACAATCCATCTTCCATAAACAAGCATTATCAATTCATATTATAATTAATTTAATTACTTAAATTAACTCCTTAAGAATTAATCACTTAATCTTGCTTATACAACCATTAATTAATTACTAATCTTAATTAATTAATCACATCCTTGATTAACTCAATTAATCAATCCCTAATCACAGATTAATTATCCTTTATTTATCAATTAATGATCCTTAATTATTACTTAATCTCCTTTAATACAAAGTAATTAACCCCTAGTTACTTTCATAATCAATTGATTAACCTTTAATTAACTGATTAATTAATCATCAACTATAGGTTAATAACCTTAATTATTAATCAATATTTCTTAATACAAATTAATTAAATTGAATTGTAATTTAAACATTACTTCTAAATTTCAAAATTGAAATACAGCTTTTAAACTCATCCTAGATTTAACTTAACTCTTTAAATCTTTTCTTACAATCTACATCTTCAATTTAAATGCAAATCATTTAATCATTTTAAAGCAATTTAAATTTAAACCATTATTTTAAAAACTGAAGTTTCAATTAAATTCCAGATTTAAAAACCCAGATCTAGACTCATTTTAAATTTCAAATTTTAAAAGATAAGCTTCCAATTCAAATCCAAATCACACATATGCTTTAATACTTATAAGTTTTAAACCCAAATTTAATTTTAAAAAAAAATAAATATTTTCAAATCTCAGATTCAAATAAATTTGAATTCATATTCAATATCAGATTTTCAAACTCAGTTTAAATTCCTGTTTGCATTTTATACTTTCTTTTAAATTTTTTTTAAAAAAAACAGAAAACAGGTTTCTGTTTCATTTGAATCCAAACCAGAATTTAAAAATTCAAATTATTTCAAAAACCATAATTTAAACTAATTGAATTCATATTTAAATTTAGGTTTAAACTCATTTCAGATTTTAGTTTACATTTAAAACTTATTACTTCTGATTTTAAATTTTTAAAACTGTAAATAGGTTTTCTGTTTTATGTTTTAACCTGTAAACAACCCATATACTCGAGCCACTGTTATATTACTTCGAGTTAAATCTTCCCTTGCTTCGAGTTGAATCCCAAATTTCCCGAGACAATTACTCAATTACTTCGAGTTCCTTCACTACTTCAAAACTCAAAACAAAATCTACAGACACACTCAAATCACTCGAGTTTCTCCTCGTGCCACAACCCCTAAGGCACTTTCTCTACTTCGAGTTTGCATCACTACTCCACTCCAGATACAAAATCATCAACGTGCACCTGCACAGTTACTAACGACGACGGTGACGATAACCGTAACCTCCAACACAACGTCCATCATCCCAACAACCATTTCCGAACATCCAAACTCAAACACAAGCTTTAGATCAAATTCGAGCAGGAAGGTGGACACTGGAACTCACAATGTCACCAGAAACTGCCCCGTTCGCCTCCCTCTGACCACTAGAACCATGCCCCTTCCGGCCTCGCATTCATCACCCATTTCCGAAGCAATTCCCTTGATCCGGTGACGCTCGATCCACCATGGAAGTCGCACTGCCCCAAATTATCATCTCGACCAAAATTAGGTTTAGAATCTAAACCACTTCGCCGACGACGCTACGACGAACTTTAGGACCTCCAGCCATTTTTCCTAACGTCACTGTACGACCCTCCACTTCCAGATACAGTCCCAACCACCCATCAACAGTAGATCGTCACAAAATGCGTCAGAACCCATTTCGAGACAAACCTAGATTTATCATTCAATTCGATCTTAAAATTTATGATTTTTATTTTAAAATTCATGATTTCCTAAATCAATTCGAAATATATTCTTGAATCCACTTAATTCAAACCTTAATTTTGTCATGCATTTTTATTCCCATTAGAACTATTTGATTTCAGAGGTACTCAAACCTATCTTGCTAGAAATAAACTTTTTAAACTTCAATTTAGGCTTTAACAAAAACATTTTTGTTTGAATCCTAAGTCCGGATAGTGATTTATTAAAAAGATATTAAACTTTGTTTTAAATTTTCAAATCTGGAACTCATAGAACAGAGAACCGCTAACATGCATACAACAACATATCAATCATACAGTACCTTTCTATTTCATATGCAAACAATCATTGATCACAGCTATTTCCACAAGCAACAGACAAGATTTACTTATCTACAGGTTTGATAAAGATACTCACATGTTGATTATGAAACAGAGATATCCTGAAGATGTTTGAAAACAAACATGCATAAAACAAACATGCATACTTAACTTCAAATTTACTGCTTGCAATCAGATTTGTAAACAGATAAAAAATTTGTTTACTCACCTTATGTTGCAGAACAGAACAAATCTGTCATTAATTTTAATAGACATGATTTCTGGAGTCTGAAGTTGCTTAATCAACTTGCTGAAATTCGAGTTGAATTCACTTCGAATCTGCCTGATCCTTCCTTGTTTGATCCAACTCAGGTAAATGAGGTCAGAAATGATCTTTGAATTATCTGACACTGGTTATTTTGAATATTGTTTTCCTTTGTTTAGCCTTCTTTACAGGTTTATGTTATAGATCTCTTTTTTTTTATGGCTTTGTTTCTTTTTTTTTTAATGAAAACAGTAAAAGAGATAGAAGAAAGTAGGTGAGTGTTCATATAGATTAAATTAAGATTTATTAAAATATAAAAGAAAATAATTTAAATGGTTGACACTTGTTCTCTTGGTTGCTGATTTGTTTACACATATGCATAAATTTGTACAGATGTTCTTAACATATATTATAATGCTTACAAGTGTTAAACTTGTCTCTTTTATTAACTTATATATATATATATATATATATATATATATATATATATATATATAAAGGTGATATTTACATGTTATATAATGTATTTATCTTTGAAATTTAAGCCTAAAATTTTATATAAAGTTATACATATGTGAATTCATGTAAACATTTATAAATAACTTATGCTTAAGAATTAATTTTTAACTCTAACATGTTTACAAACCGAATTTATCCCATGTTAGAATTTTAAAGGATTATGTGTATATATATTGGAAATGGGAAAAATATTGTTTTGAACTTAATAAAGTGTTTTCAATTTTAAATATTTTATAAAGGAGATTATCTCATTTATTTATTTAATCTATAAATTAGTATTTTCAATTAGATAATTATTCAATTATCTAATGCTCGAAAAATCCGGGTTATCACATTCCTCCTCCCTTTGAATCTTTCGTCCTCGAAAAGGAACGAAGCACAAACTTATTTAATACTTAAAATCAGATAAATCACTTTTTAATCATTTTAAAATACTTTAAAAATCTATATAATATTACAAAACAGTTTTATAAAATATTTTTTTATAACTCGACGTCTCAACCAGTCCATCTTTGTTCTCACAGAAATTCGGTCATACGTTGATCAGGCGTAAGACTGAAAATCTATAAGTACTTAGCAGACCCATTTTCAACATCCAGTGAAAATACTTGGAAAATAATTTTATTGAAAATATAGAAAATAGTTTTTGAAAATAGAGGATATATCTTTAGTGAGAATGCTATGGAAATCATCATCCCCATCCATGGTCGCAGTTAACCCGATGGTTACGTTACCATCCCGACAAAATCCATAGATAACTGTAGGCATCCGCGCCCCTCGATTACACCATGGAACCCGCTACAGATCGCAGCTACAACTGGGGTTACGTAGCTATCACAGCGAAAACCCATATAACTGTAGGCATCAGTGCCCTCGAATTTCGCTGCCAAAAGAATGAAACTTCTCCACTCCACTTGACCATAGATCGCAGTCTATCGATGTTGCGTTGCCTTCCCGACAAAATCAAGTGCAGACTGTTGACACTCATCCTCCACACGATTTTCGCTATGGTCCCCGCAGTAGATCGCAGTGACATCGAGTTACATTGTCGTCACAACATAACCCAAATGCCCATGTAGGCATCAGCGCCATCGACTTTCGCTACTCAATAATCCTCAGGAACTAGTTTTGTCCGGACTCCTCACATGATTAACTTTAGAACCCCCATTGGGGCTCAAGGCAGCACCACCCGGTGGTACTCCTAAGAAGTCCATTCCAAGGGAGCGCCTTTTTCCCCAGAGCATCATCAAAACATTTTATACTATACATATATAGTATCTTTAAATCATACACCTAGTATGATCTCATACAAAGCTCCTTTACACAAAATCGATTATTCCAAAATCGATAATTCTCAAACTAGGCTTTCCAAATTCAATATTGATTTTACCCAAAAATCAAAAGCCTTTCCAAATCCATAGGTTCCCAAAACCTTTTTTCCAAAATTCTCATATGATCCTTTATATATATATATTCAGATATATAAAATCTTTTAAAACTTTGGATCATTTCAAACTTGTATAAACTCCTTTTATACTTCAAACATTTCCGAAAACCCTTTTCTACCGGAAAAAGATTCAACAAGGGGATATCATTTTATAAAACAAAGATATTTAACTCTGTTTACTCAAAATCAAATATTCAAATTTGATTACTCTTTTCAATATCAATTTCATTCAAATCCGTACGATGTACACATATCATTCATACGCTATACCAATCCGATCGCTCACTTGATTACACAATTTCATTTCCGAACTAGTATTGTCCACCCGACTTCCTAGTGCGGACACAGATCTGGTTTCTTGATCAGAAACCGTCATTCTCCTTGCATAGTCATAACTATGATAGAGAATACCCAGAACCAATCAACAACCCATATCCAGGTTCGCCATCGAAAATTGAGTGAAAAATCCCACTCGGATCAATATAACCATCTCGAAATTCTGTGCTCGAATCTGGATCAAATCACTATGCGAATAGAATAACATACGTACATCCTACGTATTTATCTTTATTGGTTATTAGCCAAATCAATTCCATTTCTATTCACTTTGATTTTCATTCACTTACTCCCAATTGCTTCAATCTATTTGGATTGTCACCTCTATTCTTATCTCGATTGGGTATTTAACCTATAACAGTTTGAACTCCGACCAGTTTATTTAAAAAAAATAGTTTGAAAAAAAATTAAAATAGATAAGTAGCCGGAAAATGATTACTAGTTTGTAAAATAGGTGTAAAATAGTTAGAAAATAGTTAAATAATTATAGAAATTTTAGATAATTGCAAAATAATAGTAGGATAGTAATTAGTTTTGTAAAATAGTTGAAATATAGTAATTAGTTTATAAAACAGTTGGAAAATTGTTAAACAGTTTCAAAAATAATTGTAAAACAAATATAAGATGGTTTGGCTTTTAAAAGAAAGGTTGTATATATAATAAATAGCTTGGAAAAATAAAAAAATAAATAGGTTTATATTAAAACAATTTATATTAAAAATAGTCCAGAGTCAAACTACTCACTTCCCAATCTCCATTTTCATCAATTCAATTTAAATTTCCCCTACCATTTAAATTGACCCAATTCCAATTTAAATAACTTCAATTTCCACTGAAATTGATTCAATCCCAATTCAAGTTGAATTAACCTTAGTTTCTTTAATTTAACTTTATTCAACTTTGATCTCAAATTTCTACCAATTCCAATAAATTTTAATTGAATTAGTTCCAGTTTTAATTCATTTCAACTCCAGTTTGAACTAATCCCAATTTCAAACTCCATTTCCAAATCAAGTTGAATTATTCTTGATTTCTTCCCAAATTCAATTCAAATTCCATTTGAATTTAAAACTTTCAATTTTAATTACAATTCCTAATTATTCAAATCAACCCAATTCAAATTTTCCATTTGAATCTTATACTCATACATCCTCAATTCCTATTTCAATCAATTTAAATCAAATTCAATTTGAACTAACTTCAAATTCCAGTTCACTATGAACCATCTCGAATCACATAAATTCGAGTTAATACTTCAATTGTTGATTTAATTCCTTTAAATCAATTTACCTTTTTATCCCAACAATGGATTACCATACTCCATTTCTCATTTATTTAAACAAATCCAATTCACAACTTAAAAATTATTAATAATAATAGGATGATATCATCCAATTCATTTTAAAACATTCATCAATTTCCAATTTCCAGATCTCAAACCCATTTTGAGATCACACAAACTCCAAATTTGAATTATCCATTTAACTTTCCAAGTTAAATCTTAATCCCATCTTGAAATTTTCAAATTAGTTTGATCATTCATCTTATTTAACTTTTTCCCAGTTAAACTCAATTCACTTAATCCAGTTAATCTTACCCAATTTGAACTTCCATTTCAAATTTTGAACTTTTCATAAATAATCTTCCCACTTAAAAACTTATCACCTTGGGTATCACATCTTATTCCAAACTCAAAACTCACCATTTAGAGTTTATTTCCAACCACCTTTGATATCATGTATATCCACATGTATACATATTAATTTCTTTTACATACCAAGTTATACTTTAAAATTTTAAACCACCTTTGTTTTTTTTTAATTTAAACAAATTCTTTTAAAATTTCAAACAACCCTTGTTTGAAATAGGACCCTTTCATTTGAATATATTAAATAACATCTCCTATTTTAAAATAAGATCATATTCAAAATATTATCTCCTTTAACATTTTGAAACCAATTTTTAAATGTTTTAAATTTAGAATTCAGAACTTCATAATTGGAAACACACTTTAATTTACATCCTTTCAGATTTACAAGTTTATTCTCCTTTTTAAATGTTTACTTCCTTAAAACATTTTATTGTTTATTGAAGAACAATCATTCCATTATTAAACACAATAACCATCTATTTCTTTGGTTTGGAACCAATTCTGATTCATCTTATTATGAAATACTTCTCCAATTCAAGATTTCAATTTCAGTTTGAATCTATTTCAAACTTATCTTTATTTAATTCCAATTTCAATTTGGTTGCATTCTATTACTTCTTAATTTAATTCTTACTATTACTTTTAATTTAATTAATACTACAACCAATTTCCTTAATATAATAGATAATCTATTTCTTATATAAGATTCATTTACTTTTGAAATCATTTAAAAATCTTTATATAAGAAAATAACAAGTACGCTCTCTCATATTTATATACTCAACTCATCCTAGGGTACCACTTACCCTATCCTTAATGAGTAATCCCCCCAGAGCCAAGGTTCTCGCTTAACCTTCTGCTTTGATACCAAATGTAACGACCTGTAAATTTCGATCCCGAAATCTACAGATAGTTAGTGAAAGAAGAAGAGATAGAAGAAGAAGAAACGAAAACCAAACCCAAAGCCTCACATTCGCAGCGGATAAAATATAATATATAAATAATAGTTATACAAAGGAAACTATACTTGTTATATTACACTATAATATATATCAAGGTTACAACAGATTTACAATCACAGAACAGATAAATCAATCTGTTTCGGATACTATAATATATCACATCAGAAGCTCTCCATACGTTCCTGCTCTTCAGCTCGCCTCCTGAGCTCCAGAACGCCCTTACCTGAAAATCTGTAATACTCGGTCTGACCCGAGCATTACATCAAAGTAACACCCGGATCAGGCTGGAAACCAGCGTGAGTAAACCCATCTAACTAGGAATATAGAAATATACAGCTTATATAAACCCGGGGTAACTTATCAATTTTTTTCAAGTTCACAATATGTTATAGACATAACTTATTTCACATATGAGTTTTCTAAGTGCCAAAATTCAGATTAAATAGTCCGTTTCCCTTAAATCATTTCATTCCAACCTATTAATTTCACATATCAATCTATAAAAATTCGAGGTGGTTTCAGGTATTAACTAATACCCGACTCCGGTCTCTTCGAATCCAATGTCATCTAAAATCAAATTATCCAATTAAATACAACTCAACCTAAATTATCGGATAACACCTTTATACTGCAATTCCTAATTGATTTATGATCACATTATCATCGTCCATCCAACGTATCATATCACAAATCAATTCATAACAGAGATATCAACCAATTCAAAGTACTCATCATCATTCAATCATTAATAAGCAAAATTGATCACTTCCATTAATTACATAAATTCAATAATCTTCTAATTGCTTTTGTTAGTAAATTATTCTTAAATTTCATATAATAATTAACCCTTAAACTTAATTACATTCATTAATCAATCTTGATTATTCGTCAATAGATCTCAGTTCAATAGATAACATTCAACTCAGACATTCAACAATCCATCTTCCATAAACAAGCATTATCAATTCATATTATAATTAATTTAATTACTTAAACTAACTCCTTAAGAATTAATCACTTAATCTTGCTTATACAACCATTAAGTAATTACTAATCTTAATTAATTAATCACATCCTTGATTAACTCAATTAATCAATCCCTAATCACAGATTAATTATCCTTTATTTATCAATTAATGATCCTTAATTATTACTTAATCTCCTTTAATACAAAGTAATTAACCTCTAGTTACTTTCATAATCAATCAATTAACCTTTAATTAACTGATTAATTAATCATCAACTATAGGTTAATAACCTTAATTATTAATCAATATTTCTTAATACAAATTAATTAAATTGAATTGTAATTTAAAAATTACTTCTAAATTTCAAAATTGAAATACAGCTTTTAAACTCATTCTAGATTTAACTTAACTCTTTAAAACTTTTCTTACAATCTACATCTTCAATTTAAATGCAAATCATTTAATCATTTTAAAGCAATTTAAATTTAAACCATTATTTTAAAAACTGAAGTTTAAATTTAATTCCAGATTTAAAAACCCAAATCTAGACTCATTTTAAATTTCAAATTTTAAAAAGATAAGCTTCCAATTCAAATTCAAATCCATATCACACATATGCTTTAATACTTATAAGTTTTAAACCCAAATTTAATTTAAAAAAACTTAAATATTTTCAAATCTTAGATTCAAATAAATTTGAATTCATATCCAATATCAGATTTTCAAACTCAGTTTAAATTCCTGTTTGCATTTTATACTTTCTTTTAATTTTTTTATTTAAAATAAACAGAAAACAGGTTTCTGTTTCATTTGAATCCAAACCAGAATTTAAAAATTCAAATTATTTCAAAAACCATAATTTAAACTAATTGAATTCATATTTAAATTTAGGTTTAAACTCAGTTCAGATTTTAGTTTACATTTAAAACTTATTACTTCTGCTTTTAAATTTTTAAAACTATAAACAGGTTTTCTGTTTTATGCTTTAACCTGTAAACAACCTATATACTCGAGCCATTGTTATATTACTTCGAGTTAAATCTTCCCTTGCTTCGAGTTGAATCCCAAATTTCCCGAGACAATTACTCAATTACTTCGAGTTCCTTCACTACTTCAAAACTCAAAACAAAATCTACAGACACATTCAAATCACTCGAGTTTCTCCTCGTGCCACAACCCCTAAGGCACTGTTCTACTTCGAGTTTGCATCACTACTCCACTCCAGATACAAAATCATCAACGTGCACCTGTACAGTTACTAACGATGACGGTGACGATCACCGTAACCTCCAACACAACGTCCATCATCCCAACAACCATTTCCGAACATCCAAACTCAAACACAAACTTTAGATCAAATTCGAGCAGAAAGGTGGACACTGGAACTCACAATGTCACCAGAAACTGCCCCGTTCGCCTCCCTCTGACCACTAGAACCATGCCTCTTCCGGCCTCGCATTCATCACCCATTTCCGAAGCAATTCCCTTGATCCGGTGATGCTCGATCCACCATGGAAGTCGCACTGCCCCAAATTATCATCTCGACCAAAATTAGGTTTACAATCTAAACCACTTCGCCGACGACGCTACGGCGAACTTTAGGACCTCCAGCCATTTTTCCTAACGTCACTGTACGACCCTCCACTTCCAGATACAGTCCCGACCACCCATCAACAGTAGATCGTCACAAAATGCCTCAGAACCCATTTCCAGACAAACCTAGATTTCATATTCAATTCGATCTTAAAATTTATGATTTTTATTTTAAAATTCATGATTTCCTAAATCAATTCGAAATATATTCTTGAATCCACTTAATTCAAACCTTAATTTTGTCATGCATTTTTATTCCCATCAGAACTATTTGATTTCAGAGGTACTCAAACCTATCTTGCTAGAAATAAACTTTTTAAACTTCAATTTAGGCTTTAACAAAAACATTTTTGTTTTAATCCTAAGTCCGGATAGTGATTTATTGAAAAGATATTAAACTTTGTTTTAAATTTTCAAATCTGGAACTCATAGAAAAGAGAACCACTAACATGCATACAACAATATATCAATCATACAGTACCTTTCTATTTCATATGCAAACAATCATTGATAGCTATTTCCACAAGCAACAGACAAGATTTACTTATCTACAGATTTGATAAAGATTCTCAGATTAAAGATTTAGCTACTCACATGTTGATTATGAAACAGAGATATCCTGAAGATGTTTGAAAACAAACATGCATAAAACAAACATGCATACTTAACTTCAAATTTACTGCTTGCAATCAGATTTGTAAACAAATAAGAAATTTGTTTACTCACCTTATGTTGCAGAACAGAACAAATCTGTCATTAATTTTAATAGACATGATTTCTGGAGTCTGAAGTTGCTTAATCAACTTGCTGAAATTCGAGTTGAATTCACTTCGAATCTGCCTGATCCTTCCTTGTTTGATCCAACTCAGGTAAATGAGGTCAGAAATGATCTTTGAATTATCCGACACTGGTTATTTTGAATATTGTTTTCCTTTGTTTAGCCTTCTTTACAGGTTTATGTTACAGATCTCTTTTTTTTATGGCTTTGTTTCTTTCTTTTTTTCTATAATGAAAACAGTAAAAGAGATAGAAGAAAGTAGGTGAGTGTTCATATAGGTTAAATTAAGATTTATTAAAATATAAAAGAAAATAATTTAAATGGTTGACACTTGTTCTCTTGGTTGCTAATTTGTTTACACATATGCATAAATTTGTACAAATGTTCTTAACATATATTATAATGCTTACAAGTGTTAAACTTGTCTCTTTTTTTAACTTATATATATATATATATAGGTGATATTTACATGTTATATAATATATTTATCTTTGAAATTTAATCCTAAAATTTTATATAAAGATATACATATGTGAATTCATGTAGACATTTATAAATAACTTATGCTTAAGAATTAATTTTTAACTCTAACATGTTTACAAACCAAATTTCCCATGTTAGAATTTTAAAGGATTATGTGTATATATATTGGAAATGGGAAAAATATCGTTTTGAACTTAATAAAGTGTTTTCAATTTTAAATATTTTATAAAGGAGATTATCTCATTTATTTATTTAATCTATAAATTAGTATTTTCAATTAGATAATTATTCAATTATCTAATGCCCGAAAAATCCGGGTTATCACATATGAAATCGACAAAAATGAAATTCACACTTGAAATCAACCAAAGGAAGATCATAAACCAAATATTGTGGCCAAATAATCACTAGAAAAACAAAAGGATGGCCATCGATAAGCCGTGATATAGTATTTACACTTCCTTAAATCGACCAATAGTCATAATGAACGAAAGGAGACATGACCCACAACAAGAATGCGACTCAACAAGAGGATGACGACCATTCAATGAACTAAATGGAATCCTTTTTCGATGAATGAAGTTTGCGACTTTTCAAAGCACATTATGTTCAAACAAGACATACTTTAGGGGGCAATCGTTCTCCTGTCTTTTGGCAAGGTCATGATATCATCAACTTTGCTAGAAATGGATGGTTACCAGCCTTGAGAATCAGTTGTATATGATACTATGGACAATGGTTAAGAAGATCCAGACCGAGACCCAATTGAGGTGCAATCATTGTGGAGTGACAGGCATACCCCCATGAAGCTATATTCCAAATTTCAAGTCGATCGGAGTTCATATGCTCGAGTTACGGACAAAGCAAGGATTTATATGGATCGATAGGGAACGATCCATAAAACAGCGTAACTTTTCCTGCAGTTCCTCGTCTCGAAATTTTGTCATCTTGGTTATCGCTCAGTGGTGAAGTCCCTGCTACCCTTGGTGAGTCTTCTCCTACTTATAACCCTCATGTGCTAGATGTTGATGTTAATGCAGTTTGCATTAATGCACATGTAACTAAGAAACATCAAGATGTAATTGCTATTAGCTTTGAGGAATTTGTAGAAGTGTCCTTGTTGTTCTCCTTCCTAATCGGATTAAGACCCTTTTGAATTCTCAAGTCCAAAATTCTTTAAAGGGACATTTCACTAGAAGGACAAACTTTGCAATCCGATTAGTTTCTAGAACACACATCCACATAAATTAATTTCAAGGCCAAATTCCACAGAATAATTACTTTTAAGGACAAAGTCAGCAGTCCAATTACTTTCAAGGACATAATTTCATAGGTTTTTGGGGCTTAGAAACTAATTATTTTTCATTTTGTCCTTAAAAGTAATTATTTCAGTTGTGTATCCTAGAAACTAATTGCACTTGCTAAAGAGGCCCTTGTGGCTAATTTCCACTTCTTTAAAATGGTCGTCATTATTCACATCAAAATCCATAATGTGGGTCTCTATGTTCCAAAGAAGTTTGAATGTAATTGTGTTAATGGGGTCAATATTCCTCCATTAATGTTATTAAGGCAGGTTGTGTATTTTGGGGTAATCAATTAATTGGTTTCTTATTAGATGACAGTCTACCTTTTTCTATTGTTGAGTTTCATTTGATGAGGGCATGGAAACTTAAAGGAAAAATCACAATTTGTTATGATAATTCCATGTTTTTCTTTAAATTCGCTTATTTAGAAGATAAGCTACGAATACTTTAGATCGACCCTGTTATTATCCTAGGAAAACCTTTCATTTTAACGCATTGGATCTTATCTATTGATTCTGCTAGAGAATGGGTTCTTTCTTTTCCTGTTTGGGTATAGTATTCGAAAGTTTCCTACAATTTTAAAATCTTTGACTGGTATTAATTGGTTGGCTAGCTTATTAGGTATCTGTACTGTTTTGATATGGAAATTGTTAAAAGAGATCGAATTGTATTTGTAAGATCATTGATTGTGACGACCCATATTTTAGAAGGTTTAAATCGACAATAATCCACACATGTCCAACTCAAACAATCCGAAACATAGAAAATCAATGGTAATTAATAAAAATAAGAAAAAAGAAAACAAATACAAAATCTCGCAGCGGAATGATAAAATATAATAATCAAATAAACAGTTCATGAAACTGTTTATACTATACATTTGATTATAATTTATACAACATTTATCAAGGCTATAAATACAATGGAATAATAGAATAATGCAGCAGAACACACAAATGTGGTGAAATAATACTAGTAATAATAATATATCAATCTTCGTCTTCGTACTCCAGAAAATAGTCTTCAACACACTGAAAACTCAGGACTGACCCGAGTGTAATGAAAAGACAAAACACTCGAGTCGGGACTAAAATATCATTGTGTGAGTCAAATTAATATTACATATAACATGAGTGTAATAGCGTTAGAGATGTCTACGGGGTTTCGTATCTACTATCCAATGTATAACTCGCGTGCAATAATTCAAGAGTTGTTACGGGATTTTCCATCTCTTAAGGATCTGTCAAAATATTTACATATAGTAGAATACACAAATATATAATATCTAATCAGTAAAATAAATATTTTTCTTAATGTTAAGGCTTTACATTAATCCCCTTTAACGCGTTTTTAAACATTGTCGTACAATTTGCATATAACGCCCCAGTAGCACGTCGGGGAATAAGGATGCGCCGTGATATGACAACACAAAACCAAACTCATAGTGGTCTCGTATAGGGATAAAAGTATGACAAGGCACATGAGGCAATGCCCAAGGTAGGATACTACCAGTTCGTGTCGCAGGAATGGTGGTACAGCATCGTAGCCACGGTTGTCCACCACATCCATCCATCCCATATCGAGTCAAAGAGAGGTTCTTACAAATCAAGGTCCACCAATCGAAACCAGCAAGAGTAATAGTATGGACCAAGTCCAAAAAGAAAATCGAAGAACGGATGTCCGCTAGGGGTAGCTAGCCCGCTTGGTCCTGTAAGCTGTCCTGTTATAGTCATTTCAAATTGGCACAAGTGTCGGGGTCTATCCATCATCGTTATCTTTCTTCAAATCTAGTAAACATACGCCAAATCAAACCACTTCTTTTCGGAGTTTTCTCTGCGTAAACAATTGTTAAAGTGATTCCAATATTGATAGAGAGTATGCCAATAAGAGACCACGATCTCTTCAATAACCAAACGTCATTTTACACACTGGTTGGTACTTTTACATTTCGAAAACGATTCATACTTGATATAAAAATACCATATTCACTTCAAAATATCGTTTATTTCAAAATCATCATATTCACTTCAAAATATCATCTTTGCTTCAAAACTCAATTCGAATTACAATTTAGGTTATAACTTCATTTTGACCCAATTCGCATTTATCAATGATTTAAATATAAATAGTTCCCACTCTAACCAGTTTGAATTTTCAAAAATAGTTTGAATAATTTTAAATAGTTTAAAATTTTAAAATAGTTTGATAAAATAGTTTAGATATTAAAAATAGTTTATATAAGAAAATAGTTGGAAAATCAAAATAATTTGAACATATTAAAAGATAGATTTTTAAATAATTTATATTAAAATAATTTACATGAAAATAGTTTTAAGTCAAACTGATTCAATTCCAATTCAAATCATCTACAATCCCAATTTGATTCAAATCGACTCACTTTTGATTTCAATTTAAAACAATTTCAGCTTTTACTTCAATCCCAATCAAATTCAATTTCGATCTTAATTTCAGTTTCAATTTCGATTCGAATTAATTATAATTTCGATTTTCATTGATTCGATTCAAATGGTTTAAGTTTCGATTTAATTCTAATGTGACGCCCCACCTCTATACCCACGCTAGCCAAGAACATTACGGTGAATGCTGTCAACTAGCACGGAGAATAAGGCTGTTGAGGAGCGACCATCCGTGTAATTGCTTTGTGCGAGCATCGATATGTCAGATGGTATAACATGCAATACTTTATCAAGAGGAAATCCGACATACCGACACAAACTCAAAGCTACTACACAGTGGCTATAATATCTTCGGAAACAAATACAGAAATAAACATAACATAAATCAGTCACAAATAATTCATATCACAAAGGCGGAAGAAGATATGAATATATAATTAGCACATGGAAGTGTATATCAGAGTAGTGGCCAAAAAGATCCACAATAACACAAAATAATAGCAACATGTGCTATACAAAAGAATACATCAATGAGTCAATATCTCAAGAGTATACAACAAAAACTACTAATCTAAGTAGTAAGCAAAAGGTCAGAGTAATGGATCCCTGGAGAGAAGTCAAGTCGAAGCACCTGCAACATATCGGTCTGACCCGAGTATTATTTAATAAGAAAATAATAAACGGATCAGTCTAACTATAAATATCAGATGAAACGATATAGAGTAAGAGATATGACTTAACACATAATAATCACAATGCCAAGCTGTGATATATATAAGTAATTGAGAATCAACAAGAGATTAATCAATATCACCAAATCTACACAAGAATCAAAGGAAATGTCATACTCCTTATTTCGTTCACCAAACCATAAATATTGACGATTATATCAATGTCAATCACAAAAGTCCATGACACACAAATTCACCAATACACAAATATTGATAAAACTTATCAATGGAAATCACGAAAATTGGTGAAGCATAAATTCTAGAAATCATCACAAGAAATCCAGTCAATGACACACAAATTCACCTATGCGCAAAAATTGATAAATCATATCAATAGAAATCACAAAAATAGGTGAAGAAGAAAATTCCAGAATTCGACACACGAAATCCAGAAATCACACAAAATAGGGGGGAGGCCTATCACACGAACGGGAGCATGAAAACTCACCAACATATGTATCACACGAACGAGACGCTATCTCATGGTAGCTAGCCATTAATTTTTGACACACGAACGACCCGAAGACCATGGGGCGCTACCCCACATATGTGAGTTGAAACTCACACAAACGGGGTTTAGTCTCCCTCGTAGACAAAGAGACATCGCACATTGCTAGTCTAAATCACAAAAATGATCGTCATGATCATCAAGAAGTGTCAATTACAGTAAGCTAGTAAACATATGAGCTTAGCTTCATGTCCCATAACCACTAGCTTAACTTAAATATTTATGAACAAATTGTAGATCTCCACTAGAAAATTGTCACAAGAAGTTCAATCGAACAAGTCCAAGAATTAACCGACGAAGTAAACGCAAGCGTTTCATACCACTTGTTTTACTAAGTCGTTTAATTAGATTTCTCATACGAGTGAGGTAAAGGTTTGTATATACAAATAGATTGGAAATCGGTTTGAGAAAACGAGCTTTGTAATAAAATAGTGTTGAAATCGTTTTGATGAAAGGGTTTTGATATTTACTACTAGTATAAAAAACCTTTATATTTTTAAAGTGACAAATCATCGAAAGGATTGTAGGAACAATCAATCATCAAAATTCACATACGAAGACATGAATCAAATCCAAAGAAATCGATATTAAATCCATCAAAGTGGATATTTCCAAAAATTCCCAAGAAAATTTCATCAAAGTTGATAATTAAATGATAACAATAGAAGGGAACCAACACAAGTCGATAAAATTGGAATTCGTAAACAAAATAGGCAAGCTGGCAAAACACTGCAGTTTCAGACGTCTGAAACAAGTAGTTCAGACGTCTGAATCTGGAAATATAAAGATTTCCAGAACACAATTCAGACGTCTGAATCAAGTGTTTCAGACGTCTGAAATAGGCACTTTTTAGCCTATTTCCTTTCTGGTTCCAAATGAGCCAATTCAGACGTCTGAAACCATATATTCAGACGTCTGAATCTGGGAATAGAAATCTTTCCAGAACAATATTCAGACATCTGAATATTACGTTTCAGACGTCTGAATGAAGGGTTCAGGGCATTCCCTGAACCTAGGCCAAAAATGGCCAAACGAATATCGGAAACGATCGAACGAGCAAATGGCGATGACTAAGGAATTACGTCAAACGACAACCCAGCCTAAACGGCTCTTCGATATGCCTCAAATATCAATGTCCAAATATCCATAATAGGATTTTCATAAATTAGACCAAAACACCAAAAATTGGAATATACACGAAATCGATCCAAAGCAAAATCAATTGCACACGAATAAACGTTAGGAATTCATACCTAACAATCGAAGATAATTATAGACAAAGATGTGAGATAAAAATCTCACCTTTTAACCCAAATCAATGAAGGAGAAGCTTTTAAAACAAGCTAAGATCAATTCCTCTTCAATAACAACTCAAGAAGCTTCAATCTAAGCTTAAAAGAGAAACATTTCCTAAATTAGGTTTAGGAATTTTCTGAAATCAAAGAGAGAATGAGTTGGAGAAGAAGAAGGAGATGCTTACCAATGGGTTCACTTGAGTGTGGAGCAAGAAGATGGATTTGCTAATGGAAACTAGGGCTTAGGAGTTTTAATTTCCCATTCTCTTACACCATTGTTGCTAAAGCTTGAGTGTTTAAGCAAAGAGGAGAAGTTATGAAGAGAAGGGGGGTTGGGCTGAGCTAATAAGGGTGCAGTCCAAACCAAAGTCATAAGCGGGGAAAAGTAGCAAAAATCAACTATCTCCAAACATATCGAAGCTTATACTCAAAAAGGTCGCAAACGTCATTTTGAACTCAATGGGGGTGGTCTCGAGTCCCAATTCGACTGTTTGCAAAAAGTAGCTTTTCGGACCAAAATCCGACTAACGATAAAATATTTAAATAAAATATTTAAATATAAAATCGATAAATATGCGGGTTGTTACAGACTCCCCTCCTTAAATAAATTGCGTCCTCACAATACTTAAGAAGAAAATAAAGAATAACAACCATAAAAGCATATCAACACAAAAGAAAATTGAAATAAGAAGTTCACCATAAAGAGCATGAAAGAGTAAGCCTGAATGGGATCGCCCGATGAATTCCCAGGGACCCCAAGAGAAATCCTTAGGATCTGAGAACCAATGAACTTTCACAAGAAGAACACCTTTATTCCGAAGGCGCTCAACCTCCGAAGCAATGATGCGAATGGAATGTTGCTCATAAGTCAAATCTGGTGAAACTTCAGTTTCCTCAATATCACCGGGTTCAAGAATAAAATAGGAAACCTAAAAGCATTTCCATAGTTAAAAGACGCAGAAAACGTCAAGAATAGCAGAAAATTGAGCCAGTGCAACGGCGTAGTACAGAAACGGTATGCCCGAGAAACTTCAAACTCGAATAATTTGGAACACCGACATAGTACAAAAACGGTACGTCCAATGAACCGATAAACCGGAACAACGATGTAGTATAATAATGGTACATACATTGATCCAAATGAGACGGAACATCGATGTAGTACAATAATAGTACATCCGATGAACCAAACACCATAAAAGAACACCGGACACTAGTCCATAAAAGGAATGAGATAAAGCTCAATAAAACGAAGTATACCAAAACGTCCGATGAACTTGATAAAAAGATAATTCCATTCAGACAACATCAAAGAATCAACCACTTGTTGCTTACAACAAAGCGCATTGGCAACACGATTTCCCTTCCATGAATAAAAAGAATATCAAGATCATAAGATGTCAGGAACTCGAGTCAACATGGAGTTCCATATGAGAAAATAATTATCCCAAAGATTTATGATCGGGGTAGAGAACAGATTTCTCATCCAAAAACGATGATGCCAAACTCTAAAAGCGAAAACAATAGTCGCGAGCACTAGATCATGAGTGGCATACCTAGCCTCAATCGGCTTTTAATGATTTAGAAGCACACGAGATAGCACGTTCTCCTTTGCAAGAGAACGACATCCAAACCAATACGTCTAGTATTGGTACAAATAGCAAAGTCTTGGTTCCCCTCCAGGAATCACAAGAATAAGAGTATCGAAAAGAAAGAATTTCTTTTAAATAATCTTCTTTCCTGAAAAGTTAAAACTTTCAGATTACATTTATCATTATGTAATAATCTTTCTAGAAAAATTTACTATTTTCAAGTTAATATACTGTGTCTGATTGTCTCATCAAAGCGTTTAGGAAATTCCTATCGATAACGTTGATCAAGTGCATCGACCAAAATTCTTAAAACACTAAATGGGCAATACAATCACAAAATCGTATTCTATAGGGTAAGTAAGTTTCTCAAAAACTTCTAAGAATATTCTTTGTTCGTTTTAAGAACAAAAATCCGGTTATACTTCTAAATAAATCTTATGAAAAAGATTTTGCAAAATTTTAAATTGCTATTTTCATCCAAAAATCAATAAATAAAAGAATGGTCTCATTGAAATATTCATAGAATATTTGATATATAAAATGGATGAAATAAGCTGGACAAATTGAATGACAAAATAAGTCATTCATTAGAATCATAACGAGTGCGGAGTGCGTAAGTGGTGCTAACTCACGCGACTCGTAGCCAAATGAAAATCGGTGGCAAAGTCAAACTGAAAAGACCTTAGCACCACACAAAAGATTACTTAGGTGATAATCCTAAGACAAGCTCAAAAATACCGAAAAATTTCTCTAACTACATGAATGAGAGAAATAACACTTTCCTTATAAGTGGGCTTAAGGAATAAAATGATGCCATCAAGTTGGAATCAAAATCATAAAGGAAAAATAGAAATCTGCTTAACAGATTGAAAATGTCGAAGAGGAATAGTCCACACGAGAAAATAGAATATGGGCTTCACAACGATTAAGCCAATCCATACAAAAATCAATTCCGAAGCCTAAGTAAAAATATCGGCTCGGAAAGATAAATCACATAAAATAATTTCGACATCAATAGAAAGCAAATTGAGTGTTGCAAATCTACTATCCCGATTCGCAATCCTCAAAGAAGTCATCAAGCCCAAAATATTCAAAGAAAAAGAATCGACAAGTTCTTTTGATATAAAATAGTGAGATGAAACCCATATAAAAAAGAACTCAAATAAAAAGATCACAAAATAAATGTAATCAAGGATTAAATGAGAAATACCTTGACCACGAGAAGTGTTACCAGGACCTTGCACTACATTGAGCTCTCCCTCCTTCTTACTTTGAAGTACGGGACATGCAGTAATATGGTGACCCGAATTTTTGCAATAGCGACAAAAGAGGGGTCTCGGACACTCCTTTGCATAGTGGTTCGTGGAACCACAATTGTAGCATTGTCCACGACTAGAGGTAGGTGCTTTTGCTACTGGGGTTTCTTGCCTCCCTTTCTTGTTGGGATTGGGGCCTTTGAATTTGATAGGCCTCTTCATGTTGTTGTTGAAGTTTTGTTGGGCACGCACAACTTCAACATCACCTTCTCTATTGGCCTCTTCAAGATGTAGAGCGATATCAATAAGCTGATCAAATGAAACCTCAAGTTTCAGGAGTAATGGCTTCTTAAGATTCTTATTCAAGCCATAGACAAACCTCTGATTTTTCTTCAATGGGGTGTTGACGTATTCAACCCCGTATTTGGACAGAGATTCGAAAGATGCGACTAGTCTGTCACAGAAGATTCACCTTGAACAAGGTCTATGAAACGCCGGGCTAAAGTTACTTTCTCAGCCTCCGGCACAAATTTCAATTCGAATCTTTCCTGGAATTGCTCCCAAGTAAGATCCGCTTCAATAATTTCCAAAGTCAAGAGCTCATACCAATCTAATGCTCTTTCTTGGAGCATGCTAGAAGCCACTTGGACTCGATGTAGATCAACAAGGTTCATGCGAGAAAAGATGCGATCGCATGATTTGAGCCAAGCCTGAATTTCTATAACACTCTAGGATCCTTTGAATGGCCTTCCACCCAAATCGGTGTAGTCTTTGCACAAGCGTGCAAAACCGGATCTAGGATGAGTAGGCTCTGGAATGGGTTCTGCAGCTTGAGCGTTCTTCACGAGATCTAAAAGCTGCTGAGCAGACATGAATACTCCATCCTGGGGAGTAGCACTAGATTGACCGGCGTTGGGACGGCCTGGTCTAACCATTTCTCTTCTTTAAGAAAGAAAGAAAGAAAGAAGAGGAAAAAGTTATTCTCAAAATAAATATCAAGCAATCTTGATAGATAAAACAAGGAATCATAAAAGAAAGTAGGATAGAACGGTACGAAGACCCGAATAAAATCCTAAAGCACGACTCCTAAGATGGACTTAGGACGATGATCCTAGTTATAATATTCCATATTGTTCCAAAGTTTGGCTCTGATACCAAGCTGTGACGCCCCACCTCTATACCCACGCTAGCCAAGAACATTACGGTGAATGCTGTCAACTAGCACGGAGAATAAGGCTGTTGAGGAGCGACCATCCGTGTAATTACTTTGTGCGAGCATCGATATGTCAGATGGTATAACATGCAATACTTTATCAAGAGGAAATCCGACATACCGACACAAACTCAAAGCTACTACACAGTGGCTATAATATCTTCGAAAACAAATACAAAAATAAACATAACATAAATCAGTCACAGATAATTCATATCACAAAGGCGGTAGAAGATATGAATATATAATTAACACATGGAAGTGTATATCAGAGTAGTGGTCAAACAGATCCACAATAACACAAAATAATAGCAACATGTGCTATACAAAAGAATACATCAATGAGTCAATATCTCAAGAGTATACAACAAAAACTACTAATCTAAGTAGTAAGCAAAAGGTCAGAGTAATGGATCCCTGGAGAGAAGTCAAGTCGAAGCACCTGCAACATCTCGGTCTGACCCGAGTATTATTTAATAAGAAAATAATAAACGGATCAGTCTAACTATAAATATCAGATGAAACGATATAGAGTAAGAGATATGACTTAACACATAATAATCACAATGCCAAGCTGTGATATATATAAGTAATTGAGAATCAACAAGAGATTAATCAATATCACCAAATCTACACAAGAATCAAAGGAAATGTCATACTCCTTATTTCGTTCACCAAACCATAAATATTGACGATTATATCAATGTCAATCACAAAAGTCCATGACACACAAATTCACCAATACACAAATATTGATAAAACTTATCAATGGAAATCACGAAAATTGGTGAAGCATAAATTCTAGAAATCATCACAAGAAATCCAGTCAATGACACACAAATTCACCTATGCACAAAAATTGATAAATCATATCAATAGAAATCACAAAAATAGGTGAAGAAGAAAATTCCAGAATTCGACACACGAAATCCAGAAATCACACAAAATAGGGGGGAGGCCTATCACACGAACGGGAGCATGAAAACTCACCAACATATGTATCACACGAACGAGACGCTATCTCATGGTAGCTAGCCATTAATTTTTGACACACGAACGGCCCGAAGACCATGGGGCGCTACCCCACATATGTGAGTTGAAACTCACACAAACGGGGTTTAGTCTCCCTCGTAGACAAAGAGACATCGCACATTGCTAGTCTAAATCACAAAAATGATCATCATGATCATCAAGAAGTGTCAATTACAGTAAGCTAGTAAATATATGAGCTTAGCTTCATGTCCCATAACCACTAGCTTAACTTAAATATTTACGAACAAATTGTAGATCTCCACTAGAAAATTGTCACAAGAAGTTCAACCGAACAAGTCCAAGAATTAACCGACGAAGTAAACGCAAGCGTTTCATACCACTTATTTTACTAAGTCGTTTAATTAGATTTCTCATACGAGCGAGGTAAAGGTTTGTATATACAAATAGATTGGAAATCGGTTTGAGAAAACGAGCTTTGTAATAAAATAGTGTTGAAATCGTTTTGATGAAAGGGTTTTGATATTTACTACTAGTATAAAAAACCTTTATATTTTTAAAGTGACAAATCATCGAAAGGATTGTAGGAACAATCAATCATCAAAATTCACATACGAAGACGTGAATCAAATCCAAAGAAATCGATATTAAATCCATCAAAGTGGATATTTCCAAAAATTCCCAAGAAAATGTCATCGAAGTTGATAATTAAATGATAACAATAGAAGGGAACCAACACAAGTCGATAAAATTGGAATTCGTAAACAAAATAGGCAAGCTGGCAAAACACTGCAGTTTTAGACGTCTGAAACAAGTGGTTCAGACGTCTGAATCTGGAAATATAAAGATTTCCAGAACACAATTCAAACGTCTGAAATAGGCACTTTTTAGCCTATTTCCTTTCTGGTTCCAAATGAGCCAATTCAGACGTCTGAAATCATATATTCAGACGTCTGAATCTGGGAATAGAAATCTTCCCAGAACAATATTCAGACGTCTGAATATTACGTTTCAGACGTCTGAATGAAGGGTTCAGGGCATTCCCTGAACCTAGGCCAAAAATGGCCAAACGAATATCGGAAACGATCGAACGAGCAAATGGCGATGACTAAGGAATTACGTCAAACGACAACCCAGCCTAAACGGCTCTTCCATACGCCTCAAATATCAATGTCCAAATATCCATAATAGGATTTTCATAAATTAGACCAAAACACCAAAAATTGGAATATACACGAAATCGATCCAAACCAAAATCAATTGCACACGAATAAACGTTAGGAATTCATACCTAACAATCGAAGATAATTATAGACAAAGATGTGAGATAAAAATCTCACCTTTTAACCCAAATCAATGAAGGAGAAGCTTTTAAAACAAGCTAAGATCAATTCCTCTTCAATAACAACTCAAGAAGCTTCAATCTAAGCTTAAAAGAGAAACATTTCCTAAATTAGGTTTAGGAATTTTCTGAAATCAAAGAGAGAATGAGTTGGAGAAGAAGAAGGAGATGCTTACCAATGGGTTCACTTGAGTGTGGAGCAAGAAGATGGATTTGCTAATGGAAACTAGGGCTTAGGAGTTTTAATTTCCCATTCTCTTACACCATTGTTGCTAAAGCTTGAGTGTTTAAGCAAAGAGGAGAAGTTATGAAGAGAAGGGGGGTTGGGCTGAGCTAATAAGGGTGCAGTCCAAACCAAAGTCATAAGCGGGGAAAAGGTAGCAAAAATCAACTATCTCCAAACATATCGAAGCTTATACTCAAAAAGGTCGCAAACGTCATTTTGAACTCAATGGGGGTGGTCTCGAGTCCCAATTCGACTGTTTGCAAAAAGTAGCTTTTCGGACCAAAATCCGACTAACGATTAAATATTTAAATAAAATATTTAAATATAAAATCGATAAATATGCGGGTTGTTACATCTAAATTTTAAACCATTCCAATTTATATCAATTTCGAATTCGATTTCAAATGCAGATTTAAATCACACAAATCAAATTAAACTTCTATATCCAATTTAAGGTTTAAATCTTTTTAAATAATTCAATTCCAAGCTTAAATTTTGGAATATCAATTTAAATCCCTTTTCCAAGACAAATCTCGAAGTTCGAATAAAGTTCAACCTTCAAACAAATTTGATTTCTATAATTCAATTATAACTTCAAATTCCAAACTGAATTCTTTGAACGATTTCTTTTGCGAATTTTAATTCAACATTTCAAAACTCGAATTCGAAATTTATTCGATTTCCATATTTCAATTCAATTTTATTTATAAAACGAAATCATTTGAATAAATTCAAATCCAAGAATTTGAAATCATTTAATTTAACCAATGTGGTATCCCTATACAATTTTCTATCATATGGCCAAGTGATCATTTATTTTGATTTTTAATTCTAGGGATGAATATATATCATTCCAATTCAAATCACAATGTCATAGGTATATATCACTTCAACCTATTTCTTAATTTATTCAAAATAATTCAATTAACAGTTTTATATACTGTCGATAATTTAAAAGGTGATAACAAGATATATATATATATATATATATATATATATATATAATAAATAAACTTCCAATCATCCAAAATATCAACCAATTGGCATCCATCACAATCAACATCCAAACAGACAAAATATTACAACAATTAACTAGTTATCGACATCGGGTGTCTAAATGGCAATTTAATTTCAATTTCAAATTCGAACTGTCAATTTAAATTTGTATTAGTTCAAATCATCTCAATTTAAATGTCAATTAAATTTACCAACAACAGTCAATAAACATAGATCACTCGTAATTTTAATTTAACTAACATAAAAATATTTAGTCATTCTTTGAGCATATAAAATACTCATCTTTTATTTGAAACTAAAAATATTTCAGCTTCAAATAAATTCCGCTTCCACTCCATGCTATAGATGGCGTCGATACGGTCGCAACGCAACTTGTTTCACTCAAATCGGGCCTCATATGAAAAGGACATGGTTTTATAAACATGACGATAATTAAAAGAAAATTAACTTAATCAATAAAATAAAAAACCTTACTCTCTCTGCTATTCAAGTTCGACGCCCAGGCCCGCAAAACCCATCTCGCAGCCGGACACCTCCACGCGCACCACCTCACACATGACTAGACCACCATTAAGACACACCATCGCGACCGCCAGTTAAAGAGCCACTATCACCAGAAATTTCGTCGACTCCGCCGCCTCCATCTTCGCGCAAAACGAGAGAAGTGTTGAGACTTGGTTTTGATTCATGACACAGAACTTTCATCTACAACACATAAATTTGACGACTGCTACAAAAAGAGAATATATACTACAAGGAGACAAGACTTCAAAACTAGTGCATCAATTTTATATTTTGAATGTTTGAGTCTTAGATTAATATTGTTAAAATCTCTCCTCAGTTAAAAGTATATATATTAGTTTATATAAGTATATAATTAATTTATAAAAGTTTAAAAATAATATATATATATACACAAAATAGTGCATATTGCACAAAATATATCAGGTCAGTCGACTGACCCTGTAGTCCAGTCGACTGACACTGTGTAAAATGTGCAACGTGCACAGTGCACGTATATTTGAATTTAAATATTTAAATTCGTTTCAATATTCTGTCGACTGACCCTATAGTCCAGTCGACTAAATTTCTACAACAACAATATTTTTGAAAAGACATAACTTTTATGAAGAGCTGCGAACATTCAACGAAAAGATTCAGGTGCAACACTTCGATCGAAACTCTTCACCAACAGTTGTAGCTTTCTAACTATTATAAACACAAACTCCAACTTCATTTCAATTCACCAATTACAATTGATTTCTATTATTCTCTGATCTAACTTTTTGAAATCTATTTGCAATCATACTCTCGATTATTCTGCATAAAGCAATTTATACCTTTCTATTCTTCATATACATCAAATATAAACATATATACTCGAGGAGAAGATTATAGGAAGGGTGTACTACAAGTGACAAATTCATATTATTAGAATGCATCAGTCAAACTATTTTCTGTAAATCTTTGAAGCCCTGTTCTGCTGTTCAGGTGAGTAAAGTCCTCTTCGGCTGTTGAGGCGAAATCCTGTTCTGCTGCTTAGGTCCCTGTTCGGCTGCTCAGGGGTGTATAGACCTTTTCCTTCGGGTTAAGTGTGGGTTGTTATTTAGTGAAATTCTAGAAGGAGTCTGGGACTGGACGTAGGACGGTGCTCCGAACCAGTATAAAATATCTGGCGTCATTTTTACTATACTGCTTTTATATTCCGCACTATTTACAGTATTACTATCTTCACTATACTCTGTATTATCATATATCCATATTACACAATCCACACTGTATAGCATACTTTCAATTGGTATCAGAGCGAGGCATCTTATAACCATTACACGGTTATCTGATATCTTGTTAATATGGAAAACAACACCAACACTATCACTAACACTAGTTTTATTGAAGGTCAGTCCACTACACGACCTCCATTTTTAATGGTTTGTACTACAATTATTGGTCTACCCGTATGAGAATCTATATGTAATCAAATAGTTTTGAATCGTTGAATATCACACAGAATGAATACACTCTTCATGCTAGAGAATATTCCACTTGATCAATCACTCAAAAATTAGATGCCACTATCAATGCTAAAGCTATGAACATGTTATTTTATGCACTGGATAGAAGTGAATTTAATCGTGTTAGCATGTGTCAAACTGCTTATGAAATATGGAGAACACTTAAAATCACTCATGAAGGAACTAACAAAGTCAAACAAAGCAAAATCTCCACGCTCAAAAATCAATTTCAAAACTTTATAATGAAACAAGATGAACCATCAATGATATCTACTTTAGATTTCAAGATATCTAGCATTCACTATTAGGATTAGGAGAAAAGTACACTGATTTTGACATTGTATCAAAAATCCTAAACTCTTTAACAGATGAATGGGAAAGAAAAGTCTTGGCTATTGAAGAAGCTAATGACCTCTCTACCAAACCTGAAGAGTTAATCGAAAATCTAATGTCCTATGAAGTAAATTTGCAGGCTGAAAAAGTTCAAGCTCAAGATAAAAAGAATATAGCATTTCACGCAGAACAAGAAGAATCAGATTCAGACAAAGACGATCTAGCCTTTATTGCCAAGAACTTCAAGCAATTCTTGAAATACAGAAAAGGAAACATAAACAATGGGAAGAAAAGTTCAAACAGCAATAAACCACCGGCTTTATCAATTATTGAGTGTTATAACTGTCACAAAAAGGGGTATATGCAGAAAGATTGTCCAGATCAAAAGAAAGAACATCGAAATAAAAGAAAGGACAAATTCAAAAGAAAATCCTTTTCAGTCACTTGGGATGATTCAGATTCCTCATCATCTTCTTCAGGAAGTGAAAGTGAAAGCGATAATGAACAAGCTAACATATGCTTTATGGCCAAAGCTAATGTGGTAAGTGATTTTACTTTTGATGATATGATAGAAATAGACTCTGAATTATTAGACACCTTAAATAGTCTTAAAAATAAATATAAAGAAGCTGTAGAAAATCAGAAAAAGGCTGAATTCGAAAGAGATATGCTCAAAGATGAGAAGAAAATATTGAAAGAAGAACTTGAGAAAACTCAAGAATCTCTCTCTAATGTTAATTTCAACTTATATTATTGAGTCAAGAAATTGAAACAAAAAAGAAAAGAATGATAGTCTTATTTCTGAGAATCATGTTTTAAAAACTAATATTAAAATGGTTGAACTAGAAAATTCAAATCTAAAGATTAAACTAGATGGAATCACTGAAAATGTTTCAAATTTTAATAAAGGCAGAGAAAATATATCTAGAATTATTGAGAATTCACAATCTGTTAATAATAAAGATGGTTTAGGATATAAGAAGGAAGTTAAAAAGTCTTAAGCTAGTAATTTGAACAAAGTTAAATCTAATAAAGCATCCACGTCTTTAAATAGACCGATTTCTAAAACCATGAGTATATGGATACCTAAAACCAATAACAAACTAATAAGAAAGAAATATATTAGTTCATTCATAGAAGATGTACTTATAACAAAAATTATATTTATAAAAGGGATACTAAACTCTCTTGCGTTTGGTTTCCTAAGATCTAACTCTTAAGACCCTATTAAAAATGGGTACCAACGATAATCACATATTTTTTGCAGGTCCCACTCAAGAAAAGAGGAAAATGGATATCCAACAGTGGTTGCTCAAAACATATGGCAGGATATAATGACATGTTGATAAATATTACATACTCAAATGGAGGTTCTGTCACTTTTGGAGACAACTCTAAGGGATATATCATCGGCAAAGGCGATGTGAGTAATTACGGTACATCTAATTTACCTCTTATTACAAATGTTTTATTAGTTAAGAATTTAAAACATAACTTATGAAGTATAAGTCAACTATGCGATAAAGGTTTTAAAATTTCATTTTCTGAAAATAAATGTAGTATTCTTGATCAGAATCAAAATCTTATTTTCGAAGGAAATAGAGACAAAAATATTTACGTTTTAAATATGAAAGTTAATCATAACTCATATTTATGTTTAATATAACTAAAGAAAATGATCCATGGATATGGCATAAACGATTTTGTCATATCAATTTCAAAAATATAAACAAAATTTCTAAAAATAATCTTGTAAATGGATTACCTAATATGAATTTTAAAGTCAATAATATATGTGACTCATGTCAATTAGGTAAACTAACCAAATCCTCGTTTAAACCTAAGAAAGTTATCTCGACATTACAACCGCTCGAATTACTTCATATGGATTTATTTGGCCTACCCAAATTCAATCCATAAATCATAATAAATACATATTTGTAATAGTTGATGATTTTTCTAGATATACGTGGACTATTTTTATGAAAAATAAAAGTGATACTTTTGAAATTTTCAATTTTTTTTTAAACAAATTCAAAACTTGAAAGGTATTAAAATTAAAAATATTAGAAGTGATCACGGAGGAGAATTCGAAAATATACAATTTGACAACTATTGTAAAAAGAAAGGAATTTTTCATAATTTTTCATTTCCTAGAACTCCACAACAAAATGGAGTTGTAGAACGATAGAATCGGACTCTATAAGAATGTGCAATAACTTTATTAAATGAAAGCACGTTACCAAATTTTTTTTGGACAGAAGCTGTTGCAACTGATTGTTATGTTTTGAACCGTGTTTCTATTAGACCTCTCACCAAAAATACTCCTTACGAACTTTTTAACGGTAGAAAACCAAACATATCTTATTTTAAAATATTTGGATCAAAATGCTTTATATTAAATACTAAAGATCGGCTTGGAAAATTCGGTTCAAAATGTGATGAAGGAATATTTCTTGGATATTCGATTCGAAGTAAAGCTTATCGAATTTTCAATAAACGAACAAATTCTATTGAAGAATCACTCCATGTATCTTTTGATGAAAATGCTTCTACTAAAATTAATTACAATGACTTACTCAATAAAACAAAAACAATTATAAACAATTCAAACGACGACGACGATATCATTTTTTCTAGAGAAATGAAAACACTGTTTATAATTTAGAAAATAGAAATACTACTAATACAATAAGATCTCCGCGACGAGTTTTACGAAATCATCCTACAGAAAATATAATTGGAGAAATAAATTCGAATGTTCAAGCTAGAAGCCAATTAAACTTAATGAGTAATGTAGCATTTATATCTACTATAGAACCTAAAAACACTAAAGAGGCATCATCCGATGAAAATTGGATTATCGCTATGGAAGAAGAATTAAACCAGTTTGAAGAAATGAAGTTTGGGAACTTGTACCCAGACCGAACGATCAGACGGTTATAGGAACTAACTGGGTTTATAAAAATAAAGCAGATGAATTAGGAAATATAACTAGAAATAAAGCAAGACTAGTAGCACAAGGATATAACCAAGAAGAAGGAATAGACTACGAAGAAACGTTTGCTCCGGTTGCTAGACTAGAAGCAATACGAATCTTATTGGCATACGCGTGTGTTAATAATTTTAAACTTTATCAAATGGATGTTAAAAGTGCTTTTTTAAATGGTTATATTAAAGAAAATGTTTATGTTGAACAACCTCCTTTATTTATTCATGAAAAATATCCAGATCATGTATATAAACTTAAAAATGCTTTGTGTGGATTAAAACAAGCACCACGTGCTTGGTATGAACGTCTTAAAAGCTATTTAATTAATTCTGGATTCGAAATAGGAAAAGTAGATCAAACACTATTTATAAAATGATCTAAAAATGATATATTAATAGTTCAAATATATGTCGATGACATTATATTTGGCTTAACTAATAATGAATTATGTAAAGAATTCTCGGAAATATTGACTAAAGAATTTGAAAAGTCTCATATGGGAGAATGATCATATTTTTTAGGACTACAAATTAAACAAGTTTCGAATGGAATATTTATTAATCGAGAAAAACACTACAATAATCTTATTAAACGTTTTGGAATGGAAAACACTTCTGCCAAACCAACTCCTATGAGTACAACAGTACATCTTGATAAATATGAAAACGGCAAAAGTGTAGACAAAAAATTACCGTAGTATGATAGGATTTTTACTATATTTAACAGCAAGTAGACCAGATATCATGATGAGTGTATGCTTATGCGCTCGATTTCAAGCAGACCCAAAAGAATCATATCTACGTGCTGTAAAACGAATACTACGTTATCTTAGTAAAACTACAAATTTCGGACTATTCTATCCAAAAGATTGTTCATTCGAATAGGTATCGTACAGCGATGCTGATTTTGGAGGATCACGAACGGATAGAAAAAGCACAAGTGGTACGTGTTATTTCATCCGTAAATCATTAATTTCATGGTTCAGTAAGAAACAAAACCGTGTCTCCTTATCAGCTTGTGAAGCATAATATATTTTTGCAGCACTAGCTTGCACACAAGTGATTTATATGCAACAGACACTTAAAGATTTTGGAATAAATCAATCAAAATCAATAATTTACTGCGATAATTCTAGTGCAATAAATTTATCTAATAATCCTGTAAATCACTCGAGAACTAAACATATAGATATTAGACATCACTTTTTACACGATAATATAGAAAAATATATAATAAATCTAGACTACGTACCTTCTGAAAATCAGTTAGCAGATATCTTTACTAAACCATTATTAGAAAATATGTTTATAAAATTGCGACGTGAACTCGGGATAATCTCAAGTAAAGATATATAAATAAAAATATAATTTTTTTAACTAAAAAGTCAAAAATAATTTTTTTTCAAAAATTTAGAAATTCTGACTATGCTGAGACTTGAACTCATGACCTATTATGAATAACCCAGGTGTCTTAACCACCTGAGCTATTAATGTTTTCTGTTCTACTCTCTTATGGCCATCTTATTGAACATTTACGTGTAAATACTACCATATATGTAATAATTATCTTTATACTACTGTATTTCTGTATTATTAACTTTATACATATTATAACTACTCAAATAACCACAGCCAACAGAATTCTAGTGACTCTACGTACATTTAGCCAAAAATTAATAAGTTTCATCAATCCAAATCCTATTTTTTCTACATATACAACTATACATAGCAACATTTTCCTATTACTAAGCACTCAAAAAATACATTACTCGATTCTTAGAAATATAAAATCAATCAACATCAGCCTTTACAAAAATGTCAACATCATCCACTACCAATTCTATTGAAATCCTTGCCACACCAAACTCCCCAAAAACACCAAACCACCAAGGTTCGCCATCATCAACTTACCATACCGGATACACACCTGAAAAGAAAAAAAAGGAAAAAGACCATTGATATCTCACCAAACACAAAACAAAAAATCGACGATCTTCATCATTATCAATAGAAGTCTCCAATGCTTCAACGGGAGATATATTATGAGAAGAAAATTAATTCCAGACGTATTGGTATAATCGAACATATTGCAATGAAATTTTATGGGGCTTCGTCATATCCTATAGACGAAAACGCTATTTCACCAATTCGACGCCCATCGACTTCGTCTCCTCCACGACCCCCATACTCGCCAAATTCATGGGATCGCAACGAAGCTTCGAACATTCATCGGAAACAGCTGAAAGAATTCAAAACACCAAGCCCAAAGAAATAATCTTTGTGTTTAATAATTTCTTTCGTTGTATGCTTAATAAATTTCTTTTAATATGTACGTTTATATCTTTGCAATAAAATTATTTTCTCGTCTGATAAATAAACAATATAAAAATAAAAATTATTCACATTCAAAAACAAATTAAAATTAGATGAATGGAATAAAAAAAAGAAATACACATTTTATATAATAATAAATTCATTATGCAAACTGATGCAGGTCAGTCGACTGGAGCAGGCCCCAGTCGACTGGACCAGAAGATTGAGCATAATCAATCTTCTGCATCAGTCAACTGAGTGCCTGCACCAGTCGACTGACGCTGAAACGTTGACACAATTTAAAACTGGCCCGTTGACTGGTACAGGCCCTCAGTCGACTGGACCAGAAGGATGGAAATAAACATCCTTTAGCTTTAGTCGACTGAACGTCTGCACCAGTCGACTGAGCCATAGATCTGAAAGGCTTTTAACCTTTCCGCCTACCCTTTCACCCCTCTTTATATTCACTTTACTCTTTTATTCTTCTTCCCAATTCAGTTTTTCAAACTACTCCAAACCCTAAACTCTACAAAACTCAAAATTTTCTCCTTCAAATCAAAATTAAATGGCACCAAAACGAAAAGGCCAAGCCTCCTCCTCATCTCAACCACCCTTAACTGAACAAATTCAGCGATGGTTGTTAGATGACACCGCAATAAAGCGATGGAGAAGGATGCAAGATTCTATAATATTCGAAGGTTCATTCGTCAACTTTCCTGATTTCTCACCTTATCATATTCAAGAATTAGCCCACCGTAGCAATTTGGAGTCGTTAATTGATATTAACGACAATAAACACAAAATTAACCAAATTATGGTCAAATTATTCTTCGCTAATCTCAATTTGGATCATCAAGATGTTCCGAATCAATAAGATTGCATATGGAGCGTAGTATGTGGTAAGCCCGTCTTCTTTTCTCTAGATCGTATGGCTCATATACTAAAAACAAATAATGATGGAGTTGAATTGTCTACTATTGATGTCGATTTGGTGGTTAGAGACCGTGTTAGCCATTTATTTTTTGAAGACGATATGCGTCAATTAAAATCAATGTCTTTACGACCAAAAGCCTGAATAATTCATCGTGCCTTAATGAAAACCGTAACTCCTAGAACCGGGAGTTATGAACTCGTCTATGAGCATAATTTTAGAGCCTTGTATGCTATATTTGGAAACATCAAAAATCAATTGGCTTCGTCTAATACTTGACAACCTTTTAAGATTTAACAAAGGAAAAATGAATATAATTTATCATGGGGAATATATTATGCGTCTACTCAAAGCTTGTGAAGTTTCGGAACTAGATTCACCAGTTTCTACTGTTGGACGCTTAAATGCTCGGACATTAGCTTCAATGAAGTTACCTGTTGCCCGACCCCCTCCTATAATTTCCTTTGTAGAATGGACACAACGTCAAACATCTCAAGTTCAACCACAACAAGGCGAGTCCTCTCATCGACCATCTCGTCAAACTTTCACTCGATATCTACAAGAAGAAATTACAATTCCGGATGAAGGACTCCAACCACGTGCCGCCATCAATATCATGTGCCGTAATCAACAAATCTGTAACAACCCGCATATTTATCGAGTTTACATTTAAATATTTTTATTTAAATATTAAATCGTTAATCGGATTTTGGTCCGAAAAACTACTTTTTGCAAACGGTCAAATTAGGACTCGAGACCACTACCATTGAGTTCGAAATGTCGTTTACAACTTTTTAAGTATAAACATCGATAGGTTTGGAGTTAGTGAAATTTCACTAACTTTTCCCGCTTTGGACTTTGGGTTAGTTTAGCCTATTAAGCCCAAGTTCCAACCCTCTTCTCCTCACTCTTCATAAATTTCCTAACTAACTCAAGCTTTAGCATTAATGGTGAAGAGAATGGGAAATTAAAACTCCAAGCTCAAATTCAATTGCAACTCCATCATTCAACTCCAAATTCAAGTAGAAGATATTGGATTCAAGCTTTGGATTGCTTCTCCTTGCTTTCAAGCTTCATCTTCATAAATTTTAGTGCAAAGGTGAGATTTTTATCTCACAATTCTAGTCTATAACTATATTGGACTGTTGGGAATGATTCCCTATCACTTTAGCATGCATATTTGCTTTTGGTTTGGATTGGATTGGCGAAAAACTCCGATTTTTGGTGTTTGGGAGAAATTTCTGCATTTAGGTCGTTCTGGCCGTTTTTAGCTCGCTCGAAGTTAGGTCGTGTGGACCTTAGGTCGTAGGTCGCGTACGAGTTAACCCCTAGGTCGTTCTGGCCATTTTCGTGTTTTCGGAGTTAGGTCGCTCAGGACCTTAGGTCGTAGGTCGTATGGCCGTTAGGTCGCTCTGCTTTGGCTCTGGCCATTTTTGCTCACTCGCAGTTAGGTCGCTCACGACCTAGGACTTAGGTCGCTTGGAGTTAGGTTGTAGGTCGGCAGGTCTTCAGCTCGCACGCGTTGAAAAGGCACGTCTGGAGTTAGGTCGTTCGCGAGTTAACGTTAGGTCGTTTGCGAGTTAGCGCCCTAGGTCACTCGCGTATAGCTCGTTCGGAGTTAGGTCGTTAGGCCTTAGCTCGTATGGCCTATGCAATTTGGTTAGGTCGTCCAACCTCAACACCTTAGGTCATAAGACCTTAGGTCGTACCCCTTAGGTCGTTAGACCTTAAGCCTTCACTATTGGAACTCGTTAGGTCGTAGCAACCATAGGTCGTAGGTCGCTCACACGGAGTTAAGTCGTAGGTCGTCTCCGACCTTATATCGCTCAGCCAGGTTTCACTTTAAGTCGTTAGGTCGTTTGGACCTTGTTTCCAGTTAGGTCGCAAGACCCTTAAACCGTTAGGTCACTAGGTCGCGATGTTTTAGGTCGCTGCACCCTATGCCTCTATAGGTCGTTTGACCTTGCTAACTTTTAGGTCGCGAGTTTTATAGGTCGCTCGACCCTATTCCCCTTAGGTCGTTAGACCTCATTTTGTCTTCACTAGGTCGTACCGTTTTGGTCGGGGCGCTGCCCCGCACCCCGCCGGGGGCGCTGCCCCCTGGACCCCCGCGACCTGACCGGGCAGGTCGAACCCCGTAAGCGGTGGCGTTGCCCCCGCACCCCCACCTTGGGGGGTTGCCACCCCCCCTGGACCCCCCCTCCGTAGGGGATCTTATCTGAAAAATATTGAGCTGATTTCCTTGGATTTTATTCGCATCTCCGTATGCGATCTTTGTGACTGATTGTTTCTATACTTGCTTATGTGTTTTGTCACTTTATAATATAAAGGTTTCAATACTAGTAGTAAATATCAAAACTCTTTTAACAAACAATTTCAACTCTATTTTTAATAACAAAGCTCTTTTCTTAAACCGTTTTCCAATCTATTAGTATATACAAGCCTTTACCTCACTCGGATGAGAAATCTAATTAAACGACTTAGTAAAACAAGTGGTATGAAACGCTTGCGTTCACTTCGTCGGTTAATTCTTGGACTTGTTCGATTGAACCTCTTGTGACAATTTTATTAGTGAAGATTTACAGTTTGTTCGTAAATATTTAAGGTAAGCAAGTGGTTATGGGACATGAAGCTAAACTTCTATATTTACTAGCTTAGTGTAATTGACACTTCTCGTTGATCTTGATGATCGCTTTATGAATTAGACTAGCAATTGCGCGATGTCTCTTTCATTGCAAGGTTAGACTAGACACCACTTGTGTGATTCCATTCACACATACCTTTCTGCTTTTTGGTTAGTCTTGACCTCATTCTGTGTGATTCCACTCACACATGTGGGGTAGCTCCCCATGGTCTTCGGACCGTCATGTGATAGGCCTCTTTCCCTTTTTATGATTTCTGGATTTCTCGTGTTGATTTCTGGAATTTATGTCATTGACTTGTTATGAGTACAAGTTTAGGGTATGATGCCCCCTTCGAATCTTTGAGAAGATTCTTGTGATATTGATTATCTCTTATTGATTGATCTTCTGTTGATCATTATTTACATACTTATAGTGGTATGTCGTTATGGATGTTTATGTTTATGCCATATCTTTTATGTTATATCATGTCATCTGATATTTATAGCTAGACTGATCCGTTTATTATTTTCTTAAATAATACTCGGATCAGACCGAGATGTTACAGGTGCTTCTGCTTGACTTCTTCCCAGGGATTCATCACTCTGACTTTTGGCTAACTGTTTAGATTAGCAGTTTTTGTTGTATACACTTGAGATATAGACTCATAGTTGTATTCTTTTGTATAGCACGTGTTGCTATTCTTTTGTATTATCGTGGATCTTATTGACCACTACTCTGATGTACACTTTCATGTGTTAGTTATATATTCATATCTTCTTCCGCCTTTGTGATATGGATATCTGTGACTGATTTGTGATATGATTATTTCTATGTTTGTTTCCGAAGATTATTTATAGCCACCGTGTGATAAGAAATTACATGGATGGTCGCTCCTCAACAGCCTTATTCTCCGTGCTAGTTGACAGCACTTCTCCGGAGTGTTCTTGGCTAGCGTGGGTATAGAGGTGGGGCGTCACAAAATCCTTCAAAACATTCAAAAAGTGGATAAGAAGCTCGACAAAGTGAAAGGATTTTTCATAAAATTATGGCAAGCAATATCATGCTCTACCGATACTTCTACATCTACTTTGGGCGATCCGGGAAAGCAACTCATTTTCATATGGTCTTCTACTTCTTCTTCTGGAGACGATCAAGCTACTACCGATGAAGGAGATGATGGAAATGAAGGAGATGGTGGTAGGGGTAAGGGTCCAATGGTGTAAGAAGTTTATTTATTTATTTCTTTTTTTAATTTAAGACAATTGTTTAAATTCATACGGCTTGTACTTAAGTAGCCATTCTAGTTTGTTTTGCTTTTAAACATTATTTTCTATGGATATTAGAATGTGCGAGTGTTTGTTTCATTCCATTACAATATCATATTGCTTATTCCTTTTTGTCGATGACAAAGGGGGAGAAATATTATTGCTACTAATAAAAATGCAGGATAAAAAGCGCCAGAGATTCAGGGGGAGTGAGTATTTATGTTTTATATATACAGTCAAAATCTACATCTATTTACAGGTTGTCATCAATCAAAAAGGGGGAGAATTTTGAGACTTGGTTTTGATTCATGACAGAGAGATTTCATCTACAACACATAAATTTGACGACTGCTACAAAAAGAGAATATATACTACAAGGAGACAAGACTTCAAAACTGGTGCATCAATTTTATATTTTGAATGTTTGAGTCTTAGATTAATATTGTTAAAATCTATCCTCGGTTAAAATTATATATATTAGTTTACATAAGCATATAATTAATTTATAAAAGTTTAAAAATAATATATATATATATATACAAAACTGTGCATATTGCATAAAATATACCAGGTCAGTCGACTGACCCTGTAGTCCAGTCGACTGACACTGGGTAAAATGTGCAACATGCACAGTGCACGTATATCTGAATCTAAATATTTAAATTCATTTGAATATTCAGTCGACTGCCCCTGTAGTCCAGTCGATTGAATTTCTACAACACCAATACTTTCGAAAAGTCGCAACTTTTGTGAAGAGTTGCGAACATTCAACGAAAAGATTCGGGTGCAACACTTCGATCGAAACTCTTCACCAACAGTTGTAGCTTTCTAACTATTATAAACACAAACTCCAAATTCATTTCAATTCACCAATTACAATCGATTTCTCTTATTCTATGATCTAACTTTCTGAAATCTATTTGCAATCATACTCTTGATTATTCTGCATAAAAGCAATTTATACCTTTCTATTCTTCATATACTTCAAGTATAAACATATATACTCGAGGAGAATATTATAGGAAGGGTGTACTACAAGTGACAAATCCGTATTATCAGAACACATCAGTCAAACTATTTTCTGTAAATTGTTGAAGTCCTGTTCTTCCGTTCAGGCGAGTAAAGTCCTCTTCGGCTATTGAGGCGAAATCCTGTTCTGTTGCTCAGGTCCCAATTCGGCTGCTCAGGGGTGTATAGACCTTTTCCTCCGGGTTAAGTGAGGGTTGTTGTTAAGTGAGGGATCACAGCCACGATTACCCACCATGTCCATCCATCCCATATCGAGTCATAGGGAGGTCATCCCAAATCAAGGTGCACCAATTGAAACCAACAACAATAGTAATAGTATGGACCAAGCCCAAAAGGAAAATCGAAGGACCTATGTCCGCTAGTGGCGGCTAGCCTAGTTGGCCCTGTCAACCCGTCCCATTTTAGTCATTTCAAATTGGCATAAGTACTGGTCTTTTTTCAAATCCAATAAACGTAATCTAAATCCAACCACTTCATTCTAGAGTCTCCTCCAGGTACACAGTTGTTTTAGAGGTTCCAATATTGACAGATAGTATGCAAATAAGAGGCCCCGGTATCTTTAACAACCAAACGTCATTTTACACACCGATTGATACTTTTACATTTCGAAAACGATTCATACTTGATATCAAAATATCATATTCATTTCAAAATATCATTTATTTCAAAATCACCATATTTACTTCAAAATATCATCTTTACTTCAAAACTCAATTCGAATTACAATTTAGGTTATAACTTCATTTTAACCCAATTCGCATTTAATCAACTATTTAATATAAACAATTCCTACTCTGACCAGTTTGAATTTCTAGAAATATTTTGAATAATTTTAATTAGTTTAAAAAGTTAAAATAGTTTGATAAAATGGTATAGATAATAAAAATGGTTTATATAAGAAAATTGTTTGAAAAACCAAAATATTTTGAATATTTAAAAAGATAGATTTTTAAACAGTTTATATTAAAATAATTTACTTGAAAATAGTTTCAAGTCAAACCGATTCAATTCCAAATCTTTCAATTCATCATCTCCAATCTCAGTTTGATTCAAATCGAATCACTTTCGATTTCAATACAAATCAATTTCAATTTCCACTTCAATCCGAATCAACTTCAATTTCGATTTCGATTTCAATTCAAATTCATTTCGATTTCGATTTTCATTGATTCGGTACAAATGGTTTAAGTTTCGATTCTGTTCTAAATTTTTAAACCATTTCAATTTATATCAATTTCAAGTTTGATTTCAAATACAGATTTAAATCACTTAAATCAAATTAAACTTCAATATCCAATTTAAGGTTCAAATCTTTTATCATAATTCAATTCCAAGCTCATATTTTGAAATATCAATTTAAATCCCTTTTCTAAGACAAATCTCGAAGTTCGAATAAAGTTCAACTTTAAAACAAATTTGATTTCCATAACTCAATTATAACTTCAAATTCCAAACCGAATTCTTTGAATAGTTTCTTTTACAAATTTTGAATTCACATTTCAAAACTCGTATTCAAAATTAATTCAATTTCCATATCACAATTCAATTTGATTTAATAAAACGAAATCGTTTGAATAAATCAAATCCAATAATTTCAAATCATTTAATTTAACAAATACAATGTCTATATATAATTTTCTATCCTATGGCCAAGTGATCATTTATTTCAATTTTTAGTTCCAGGGATGGATATATATCATTTCAATCCAAATCGCAGTGTCAAAGTATATACTAATTCAACCTATTTCTTAATTTATTCGAAATAATTCAATTAACAGTTTTATGTATTGCCAATAATTTACAGGGTGATAATATGATATATAAAAAATAAATAAACATTCAATCGTCTAAAATATCAAACAAAAGGCATCCATCGCAATCAACATCTAGACAGACAAAATATCACAACAATTAACTAGTTATTGACGTTGGGTGTCTAATTGGCAATTTAATTTCAATTTAAAATTTGAACTTTCAATTTAATTTTCTATCAGTTCAAATCAACTCAATTTAAAAGTCAGTTAAATTTACCAAAAACAATCAATAAACATAAATTACTCATGATTTTAATTTAACTAACATAAAAATATTTAGTCATTTATCAGTGTATAAAACACTCACCTTTTATTTGAAACCGAAAAGATTACAGCTTCAAATAAATTCCACTTCCACTCCTTGCTATAGACGACATCGATACGGTCGCAACGCGACTTGTTTCACTCAAATCAGACCTCGTATGAAATGGATATGGTTTTATAAACTTAACGATAATTCAAAGAAAATTAACTTAATTAATACATAAAATAAAAAACAAAACCTCACTCCTCTCCCATTCAAATTCAACGCCCAGGCCCGCAAAACCAAGCTTGTGCCTACGAACTCATCCATGCTCGCCATTACATGCGCAATCAAACCACCATCGAGACACGCCATCGCGACCGCCAGCACGAGGACACCTTCTCCAGAAATTTCGTCGACTCCGCCACCTCCGTCTTCGCACAAAACGAGAGAAACCCACAAGCCTTCGAGCCTAAATTCCAGCGATCTCAAGCAACATCGACTCAGTCCAACCATTGGATATGTAGAGGAGATCGAGCTCTATAACTTTTCTTTTAGGATCAATCGATTTCGTCGAACGAATGAGGAGAAATCGAAGTGAGAAGGTTGAGAATTATCGGGCATTAAAATCGCTCAAGAGAAAACGGCCGCATTTATATCAAGGGTTTGAGTAAAACGAACGTGGCCTTATATACATTTCCAACTCGATTGACCCGCGAAAATTTTGAAATCCAAACGAAGCGTGTCACCTGGCGCCCTATATGTTATACCTCAATTTCGAACACAATGGAAGTAGTCTCGAGACTTAATTCGATTGCATGTAGAAAATATGTGAAGAAACAAAATTTTTGGATATTTAATTGATTTTAAATATTTAAAGGCTAGTTTAAGTTGAATTTCAAATATCACTATTTATTTGGCAACTAAATTATTGAATTTATTATTGGGAGCTGGGTAAATGGTTGAATCTGGAATTTTAAGCTTGTTAAAAATGGTTTAAAAGCTTGTAAAACTTATATTGATAATACTGAAGATAGAAGAAGTGTTAAAATTGAATTTGGAAGTGTTTTGTTCGGTTTTAAAAAATATGTTGTTTAAATTGAATTTAAAATAAGCCTTCCAAGGCACAGTCTCGGAATTCGACGGAACCAGTTCCATTGGATCCATAATATTGTATTATTATCAGATTTTTTAATTTCGTAGTGTTTGGAGTCATCATTTGGACGTACGGTAGATAAACGCATTAAATCTATCGAAAATTTAATATAATAACTGAGTAGAAAGCTATCTTCTCCATACGATCAAATTAGGACTTGAAACCTTTTCCATTATATTCGGAATAGGGGTTTAACATTATAAACGTCTAGCGGCACGCGTCGATAGGAGTTCGCTCTTTTAAGCTACGTTAATCAAAACAATTTGGATTTGAATTAAATTTAGTATATTATATTTCAACATCAGACACGTAGCGAGGCTTTAACACGTGTCTTTCATTGTGAAACCCGCGTTCCCTTTTTTTCATCATAATCCAACGTTTCTTAAGATAAATCGAATTTTTTAAAAAAACCAAAATATAATAATAATAATAAGAAACGAAAACTCTTTCTCATTCAATAGCAAGCGCAGAGCTTCGAAAAAATTCTAATGGCCGAAATTCGTAATCGTGAGATCCATTCTTTTCCTTAAATCAAATTCATATATTCTCCACAACCCTTCCTTTATCAACCCACCTAGGCTTCGACGAGTTGAAAAGGAAAGTCGCGACCCTATCGCGACCGCGTTCTCGAGCACCCGACTTCGGAGGTGGCTGGATGTTCGACAAAGAGACACACGAGAATCAAGGTGCACGAAGGCAATTATTGGAGCAGGAAATTGAGAAGTCGATCGAGCCTGGGCAATGTTTTGCTATGGAAGCTGGGTTTCCGCAACGAGTGAAGAGGAGTGGCCGTTGTCGCTATCATGTGATATTGGTTCGTCGGAGGTCTCGACGTCGATTTTAGAAGTGAGGTCGTGGATCGAGTCTAAGTAGTGTCTGTTCCTGAACGCATTTGAGGTATTCATATTGTTTTTTTTTCAATTTAAATTAGTAATATATATAGATATGTACAGAAACAATTAAAATACAAGTATACCTACATGCATGTTTAATGTAAAGGTAGAACGGAGAATTCATAAATTTACAGTGAACTTGAATTCCAAAAGTTTTACAGTAAAATAAGTTGCTATTTATTTATCTGTTGAGAATTTTGTATTTATGCAATTTGAGAAAGAAAACAAAAATTCATATAAACATTTTAATTTACTAGTTTATCATAAATAATATAATATGGTGATTAATTTGTTTAATAAATTTATTTAATTATTTTTATTCGCTAAAATTATTTCATTGAAAGGAAATTGGTTTAAAATTAAATTATTAGCTTAAAACCAAATTGTTAGTTAAATTAAATAAATAAATAGTAATTAATTGTTCGATCAGTTCAAATATTAACAAATCATATAATGTTTGTACAAGGTCCAAAATCGTGGAGAAATAGTCGAGATGGAAATAGGTTGCCAACGGAAATCAAAGGTGAGTTAATCTCACTCATCTGATTTTTATTTAAATTTAAATAGTCAAATTTATAATTGTTGATTGTGTGCTTGGATGATAAATTATTATCAGCTATATTGGATGAGACCCTATGCGCCGCGTAATAGCGGATGATATTATATTAAACCCATATACCATGATATTCCACCTCGAAGTGGAATTGGTATTATATATGTATTTGGAGTGATTGATTTCCCGCATTATATAGCGGATGAGACCCTATGCACCGTATAATAGCGGATGATATTATTTAATCCCATATACCACGATATTCCACCTCAAAGTGGAACTGGTATTTTATATTGTGCTAACATCTGTGGATGCAAGGAAATAGGTTGGAGGGATCCGATAGGATTCCTCAAAATCATTTAGATTGTTTAATATTTTGTGATATGGTTTATGTGATAATCTGTGATAGATTATATTGGTAACTAAAATGTTGGATGCTATGGTTTGATTGAATAATATTTGGATATACCGAGTTATCAAAAATGTATAGATTTGGATTTTTGAAAGAAAATAAAAGGGAGAATTTTAAAGTAAATAATAGAGAAATTTGGATAATTAAAGAATGAATTGGGAAAGAATAAAATTTGATTTTTAAATTCTAATAAATAAAATTCCAAGTATAGGAAATGACATTTTTGAATAAATGGAAATAAATGATTTTTTTTTAAAATCAAGTGTTATTATTTAAAGGAATGAAGAATTTATTTTAAAAATTCAACGTTTGAATTTAGTGGAAAGGATAAAGAAGAAATTGGTCGTTTTAGTTAAAAAGATTTTAAATTATAATTAAGAAATAAAATCTGAAGTTAATGGGATTTGAAATATATTGAGTGAGTAAAGGAATTTATTTCAAAATGGAGTAATTTGGAAATCAATTTGAAAATTGATTTAAGTGTTTGAAATTGGAATTTTAAAGGAAGATGAGTCTATGAAATTTATAAACTGGGTTTATAAAGTGAAATGGTTATCGATAGATATTTGAAAGTATAAATTCACGGTAGGAATTTATAAAGGAATGAGTAATTTGTTTTAAAAATAAATAGTGATTTATTTTTAAAGGTATGGATATGGAAAATATATTTCCGTGGAAAGCCAAGTGTATTATAAAGAAGACTTTATATATAAGCTAAAGGCTTTAAAAATTTGTTTTAAGGAAATGTTTTAGAAAATTTATTATTTTTAAATGTTTTAAATTTTAAAGTAAATATTTTCAAAATTCACTTTAGTAGTAATTATTTAAAGGATAATTATTAATATTTATATTTTATAAAGTAATTTTATTTTAAAAGATAGTTTAGTTAAAGTTTTAATTTAAAAACTTGTATAGAATTTTTGTCATCTCTTATTTTAAATTTAGTTTGACTTAACTTTTATTTTAAAATTTTGTTTTATATTTTATAAAGTAATTTTATTTTAAATATTCTTAAAGTATATTCTTTTGAAATAAGTTTTAAAGTAGTTTTTTTAATTTAAATGTTTTAAAGTATATTTTATAATAAAGTGTTTTAAATTATTTTATAATCTAAAGTATTTGTACTTGGTGATTACAGTGGAAATAGAAAATATTTAGGGAATTTATATCCATGAGAGAAAAAGGTTTGAAAACTGTTTTCAAAAGGGTTGAAAAGTGGAAATATATCTTGCGAAGATATTTTGAGGTTAATAAATAATTTGGGAGAAATTATTGTGGTTTGATGATTGTTTGTGAATATCATTTGATAGTTAAATAACTGACTATCAGTATTGGCCAATGCGCTGATCGTTTCGAAGAGACGAGGATCGGGATTAATTTTTCGAAAACCACTTCGATCCGGTTTGAATGTTTTCATGAGGAAGACATGAGCTGTGAGTTGAAGATGGAGCAGTGAAGTGCAAGGGCTAGTCGCTACTAATCCTGAGGGTGATTCCAAAATGGATGTTGTAGGAGTAGTGCCTTCGGTTCCGTTCGAACTCGGGATGAACTTGTATGGATGAATGCTTTCAGTGCATTGTCAGGAGGACGTTGAGCATTCTAAGAGATATGTTCTGAAAAGGTAACACTTAGCCTCGAGCCTCATCAACCGGGAATGACTGAAAATCAGGGGTTATGCAACAAGGCCAAGTGGGTGGCGCACATTAGGGTAAGGTCATCCCTGTCTAGATGTCCCTTTTATTTCGGCTGTGTGGTGCGGTTGCTGATCCCAACCATGGGGTGATCTTACTCGGGATTATCCAGTAAGGGGTAGTCCCGGTCTTATGTTGCAGGGGATTGGAAGGGATCCTCGGTACAGTGGTCTAGGCCACGTACTGTACCTGGAGGTGCCTGGTCATTAGTTGGAAATCCATTCTCCCTACGCGTCTTTACGATTTTTGTTTGTATAACCCACTTTGTGGCTATCATGCTGGAATTTAATCATGTAACAATTTCTGCTATTTGAATAAGTATTTGTATATAGACACTATTATAATTCAGAGGATTTTGATAAGAAATGTTTTGGCTATCGTAAGGTAAAAACCCGACATGTTTATTTGTGGCGTGGTCTTACGAGATGCTTTTGATTTTCAAAGGATTTTGAAAACTTTAATAATCCAATTGAGTGTGTTTTCTATTGCTGGTATTCCAGACTGACTTGGGTATTATTTTATCATAATGCTTGGGTCAGACTGAGTGCTATAGAGTAAAGATTCTGGATTGGCTGCTATAGAGCTTGGGAGACGAGCTGGATGGCGAGACGTATCCGACGTATTTGATGTATATTCCGCTGTGTATTCAGATTTAGAAGGATGGGCTATCATAACCGTCATGAGTGTGTTGTTGATTGTATTGAACTTTGTTGTTGTATTCTGATGATATATGTATAAAACAGATATATTTTTCTTTTGTGTAAAGATCTATTATTATCTATTATATTTTATTCCGCAGCGATGGTAAGATTCTGTGTTATTTGTTTTCTCTTCTTCTATCTCCTTCTTTTTAACCATAATGGTTCGATTTTCCTGCATTTTATTTTCGGCATTTGATTTAGTAAACGTATTAAATGTTGATTTTCGGGCATCGAAAAATCGGGCGTTACAAGATGGCTTTTCAAAATCAATTTATTTTAATTAAATTCCTTTGGTTAGTTTCTACGCATTTTAAGCTCGCACAACCAAACGATAAGTCTGATCGCTACCAAACTTGAAATCCTATAATAATTCACCATTACGGATCCGATGAAACTGGTTTCTTTGAAATCTGAGACAGTGGTCAAAATGGCTATTTTTAGTCGTTAATTAAAACAATAAATTTTCAAAATCAATTTGATCTCTCAAAATTAAATTCTAAAAGTTAACAATTTTCATTATTATTTAAATAAAATTTTAATCAACTCTTGAAATCATTTTTATTGTATTAAATTAAGAATTTAATTAGATAATTTTCAATATTAAATTTAAACAATTTAATTATCCAATAAATCACATTTATAAATCGTTGAACTTCAAATGAATTTTAGTTATCAACAATTCATCCAAATAATTCAACATTTACTATTGAATTCATACTATTGATTATAAACACTTCCAATACATAAAAAATTATTCAATACTTATTATTGCCTATATCTTGGAAATTGGTTACTTTAAAATTTTATTCAAGTTTATATTAAACGAACAACATTAATAAAACATTAAATTTTATTTCTAAATATTTTTATTCACTAACTATATTAAATTTAATAATTAGAAATAATTAAAAATATGGGTCGTTACGTTGATTGAGGTAAAATCAGATCGTTTTTTGCCTTTTGTATTATCTAATGAGCTTATTAAGGGGCATGTTGCCCCAGTAGATATCCACTACAAATGGAAATCTTTGATTTGTTCGACCCTCTTTTGGTCATCTAGCTACTGTTTGTTATCATACTCCCTCCAAGACCCCTATTGCGCCTATTGAGAAAGAAGATATCATAATTCCTATCCCCAATAAGCTCCCATCACCCAAGGTAGAGAAACATAAGTTGATTTCCAAGCCATGTAACATAGTTGAAAGTACAGAGTCATAAGTTAGTCAACTTACGCCTCCCTAGCCTATCTCCTGGAATCCAAATAAGAAGACATTGGTCCTTGAAGCTACTTAGTTTAGGTACAATCCTTTAGATAATACATTTCTCAAGTTTGTGGTAGATATGAATGGGAAACAGAGGTCATTATTCTACCATATGTCTAGTGAAGATTTAGTGCTCGCTGTGGAGGGTAAGTGTGGTCAGCTGAAAAAGGTAACATTGGAAGACTATAGTTAGGATATGAAATATATATACTAAGCAGTCAATTGGTTATGACAACAAACATGCATTCGGAAGCTACCTACTACACCGAAGCCATCGATACTTTAACTTTCTCGAAACCCTAGTAAACAACCTATTGATAGAGTCGAAAGCTATTATATGTAGCTCTTATGACAACAAAGCAACATGAAAAGAAAAGCGCATTTGTGGCCCTTTTGACGACGTCGAAAGAAATTTAAGGAAAAACAGAGAGAAGGAATGCATAAAACTTGACGACAACGAAAGGTTACACAAAAGACCCTTTCGAAAAGGTTGAAGGATCTGGAATGAGAAGAAGAGAAGCACAAGGATGAGTTAGAGGACTCGAAAGAGAAGACTTTCGACTGCATCGAAGGAAGGCGAGGCCTTTTGACCAAGTCGAAAGGAATGATGCGGAAGATAAAAGGACCTTTCAACTAGGTCGAAAGCATTGGTGCAGAAGGACACCGACATGCATCTATAAATAGGACCCAAGGGGTCCGATTTTGGGTTATCGAATTTTGGAATCCACGGCTCATTTCTTTTACTTCTACTTTTTTGCAACAACAAATTCTTTGTAACCCTAAATCAATCTGGGGAAAAGCTCTCAAACTTGTAAATCATTTTGGATTAATGGAAATGGAGAAATGCATGGGTTCGTTAAGGATTTTGATTACGAGGAAGATCATAACGATCGTTAGATAGACTAATGATCACACGGTACTATCTTATTTTATTAACTTCTTTTTGTCTATGCAATTCGATAAGATCGACTTGGAAAATATACATGTGAAACACTTCACCATCATGTCAAGTACCATATATTGATCAACAAGGATGATGATGGTGATGTTTCGACACTAACAAATTTATAGAACTTATAAATATCGAAGACGATCTCATATCGAGTATACTAAATGAAGCTTGAGCAATTGTAAATAGATCTAATTCGAAAGGAAAAACCCCTTTCGACTTGGTCGAAAGCGATGTTTATTGAGGAGGAGTTCATTTAAAAGGAACCAACACTCAACTACCCAACAATCCTTTCGAAGGGGTTCCTCCATATAAGAAACGAAATCAATAAGGTTGAAAGAAGTTACTTCACTTTAATAGACCAATCATCCTTTCCGACATGGTCGAAAGGTCTAGAATTGACCTTTTGAAATAATCGAAAAGGGTGGATATTCAATATGAATAGCTTTGTTGACTCATTCAAAAAGGGGTTTCGAGTAAGATGCTTCTACCCTTGCCTTCATTTCTAAGCTATCTTCCAAAACTATTTCGATCGAGTCAAGATGGTCGAAAGGAAGGTTTCGAAGGAAGCAATCTTTTTCGACAGCCTTATTTTATATAACCTTATTTGTCTTTTACATAGTTTTCGGGGATGTTAACAAGTTTTCTTGTTAATAGAGGTTTATTACACCATAATTTGAATTATGAGACTAGTCATGATATAAACCATCAACAAAGGACCAAGCATACCTGACTAAGCTAGAACTGGAGTATGGCAACACCAATCTATTATCATTGAGGAACCTAGAGCTATAGATGAATCGGGTATTCCATAGAGATGTCTAAGACTACAGCCAATGTATGCAGAGAAAATAAATCCTTTAGAAGACCAAGGATCATGCCAGAATGAAGGTTTAAGAGAATCACATAAGAAGCTCTGAAAAAGGAAGGAAAACAACCCCCAATTTCAACATACTTCTTCAAGTCCAACTGCAATCCATAGGAGACTGCATTGTCCAGAAGTATTTATCCTTTATTAAATGGTCCAAAAAGCCCATAAGTTTGAGGGATCAGATTGCAGCTTATTAATGAGTGAAGAAAAGGCAATTTTATTCCAAGTTTTTAAATTTATTATTCCTAGTCCGGCATATTCATATGGAAGAGCAATTTTTTTGAATGATATAAGAATCAACTAGTTAGATGAGGATTTTTGTGACAGAGAAAGTGATTATAGCATAATTGATCATGATAATAAGTTTGAAAGGAAGAATGTAAATCCAGGCATAGTATAGACACATGAAAGTGGCAATTGATTTCACAACATTCGGTCTACCAGCAAGAGATAATCTTGAGAAAGGCTAAGAAGACAGTTTGTTAATAATTTTGTCATGAAAGGTAAGCAATGGCTGGTGGAAATTTTGGAAGAAAGGAGAGAGGCTCCAAGATAAATATCATTAAGATGAAGAAGTGAAAGGGAGGATAAGGTGAGGAAGGAAGATTTATCATGTTCTGTACAGTAAATCTGATTTTGCCTTATTAATAGACAAAATAGTGATATAATGCAAACAGTCTAGGGTTTGAAAGCAATTTGAGGTAGACTTTGCATTGGGTTTATTGAAGAGATAAGATCATTTGCAAACATTAAAGTGGAGATTATAGGAGACTTGCACTTGGGATGAAGATCAATCTCTTTACAAATAACAGCCTTATTGATCATTGTAGTAAGAAGTTTCATAGAAGCAATAAAGAGATAAGGGGAGATAGGGTCTCCCTGCCTAATTCCTTAGGTGTGCTTAAAGTAACCAAAGGTGTTGCCATTCAGAGATAGTGAATATGATGTTGTAGATATACCAGTATATATCCAGGCCAGGAATGAGAGAGGAAAGTTCATAATATGAAGAATGTTGATTACAGATTTCCATTGAATTGTATCAAAATCTTTTTACATATTAAGCTTTAACAAACATCTTGGATAAATGTTTTTCCTAGAATAACCCATTATGAATTCCTGAGTGTGGAGAATATGGTTAGCTATATTTTTAAAAGGAAGGAAAGCATTTTGATTTGATGAAATTATAGGTGAAAGAGCTTATTTCATTCTGTTGGCTAGGATTTTAAAAATGTAATTGTAATTAACATTACAACATTCAATTGGTCGAAATTGTATAACACTAGAAGGTTGAATAGATTTAGGGACCAAAGCCAATTTTGTAGAATTTATTCCAGAGACCAATAATGTTCTAGATAATTTAAAAAAAATCATTAAAACCATCAGGGCCTGGGAGGTTGAGGATTTCATAGAAAATATGGATTGATATGTTTCATGGAGATAACTTCAGTGACAAGGGGCTATCTGGAATTATCATAGAGTAAAGGCAAGTATTACTAGGTTAAAGAAGACAGAGATGGGATTACTAGATTAGGGTTAGCAAGAATACATTAAATGACCCAAAAAAGTTTCATTGATTGAATAAGGAGAATCACAAAGCTGATTATCCATGTCCATAATGGACCACATATTATTTCCTGCTTGCTTTATCTTAAAAGAATAGTGAAAACACTTAGAATTCTCATCACCCAATTCATTCCATTGGCCTTTTAATTTCTGTTTGGCCATTTTTCCTTCCTTGATAATAGCCTTTTTAAGAGTATCTTTAAATTTATGTTCATCTTTGGAGAAAAAGGAGTTAGAAGGATTGATCAGTAGGGAAACTTGAACAGATGAGAGCTTGAATCTAATGATTGGAGAGATCCTAGTTCCATCATCAAAATTGTGTTAAGCCCATTCTTTTAAAGTACCTTTTAACCTTCTTGATTCATCCTGCAAAATGTACATAGGGTTACCATGTTGAGCAAAGTAAAAGTGTTGAGATATGCGGCTTGCCCTAAGTACTGAATGTAATAATATGAGATAGTTTCGTGGGTATCATTTGCTATCCGACCCGTTACTCTTTATTACATTTGTTTGGGCCTTAGCTTGCTCAAGCCCACCAATATGTATTTAAATACAAATAGCATTGTATCAGAACAAGTATCAATAATATTGTTTCTTCATTCTCATATATCTCTGCCTTATCAAAATATAAATTCAATCAGTATTTCAACTTGGTATCAGAGCCATCATCGCCTAACGGCAAATCATTTGGGCTGCTAAATCTGAATCACCATCAGATACAGTATCATCACTTGGTGATCAGAATACTCATCAGAGATTATCTCATCATCTGAGTATTAATCAGTGCCATACCTAAAGATCAAGATCTTGGTTGCAACTGATCAGATAAAAGCAAATCAGAAAGAAGTACATCAGAAAATTCACCATCAGAGTCAAGAAAAACCATCAAGAAATCATCAAGAAATCACAAAAAAGGGTTGTTACCTTGCCAAGAACCCATCAGTTAAGTCTCATCATTTGAGTTCGGCTGTAACTAATCTGTATCATTCACGTTGATCTTCTCTGACTCTGTAAGTGTCTTCTTTCTTCACTTGTTGATTATATATCTCTCAAGAAATCATGGCAGGAGACAATAACAGCACTGCCACATCAAGTACTTCATCCAATTCTCATCAGAATTCCACTGAAAGTCTCATAAGGACTGTAGTAAGTCCACAGAATCAGCTAATTACTGCACATCTTGAGGAAGACAGTTATCTTCTTTGGAAAGTCCAAGTGGAAACAGCCATTAGAGGCTATGGCCTTGAAGAATTCCTTCTTGGTACCATCATTATTCCACCCAGGTTTATAACTGACCAAGAAAACAAGACTGTCAGTAATGATGAATTCATAAAGCATCAAAGACAAGACAGATTAATTTGTTCATGGTTACTATCATCTATAAGCATCAAGTTACTGCCACAAGTAATAGGAAGCAAGACAGCAAATGGAATCTGGTCAACCATAGAGAGATTGTTCAATTCTCAATCTGCTGCCAAGATAATGCATCATAAAAGGCAATTGCACAGTATCAAAAAAGACAATCAAACCATGGTAGAGTATTTGACAAAGATAAAAACACTATGTGACCTTCTTGAAGCCGCTGGCCACAAAATTCCTGCTTCTGAACAAGTGCTGATTATACTAAGTGGCTTAAGTGAAGAATATGAGGATGTAATGGCTGTTATATCATCACAAAGATTGACACCCTCAATTGAGGATGTGCACTCAATTCTTCTTGCTCATGAAGGAAGAATTGAGTACAAGAAGTCAAATGAAATAGATATGTCAGTCAATTATGCCTCAAACTCCAAAAATAAAAGTCGGTACAACAACAAATCAGATTAGCTTCAACAAAGAAACAATCAGTCAACAAGAGGAAAAGGCAGAGGAAGGTGGAGCAACAACAACAATAAACCAAAATGTCAAATTTGTGAAAAGATAGGTCACACTGCTGCAAAATGCTATTTCAGATTAAACTTAAACTATGTACCAGGAGAAAATGCAAGTAGTCAAAGAAATGGCAATCCAAGTGCAAATTTAGCGCAGGCTCAACAAGAACAAAATGTGCAGTCAGACATGTAGAGGAATCAGATCACTAAACCTGAACACATTCAAGATGAAGCATGGTATCCAGATTCTGGAGCAACTAATCATCTAACAAGCAATCTTGATAACCTTAATCTTGGAAATAAAGAGTATAAAGGTAAACAATCAATTACTATGGGAGATGGTAAGTGCATTAGAATAACACATACTGGTAAAACCTATATTAAAGGTACCAGGCAGTTATTCTTGAATAACTTATTAAGAGTTCCAAAGATTAAAAAGAATCTTATCAGTGTCTCCCAGTTTGCAAGAGACAATAATGTGTACTTTGAATTTTTTCCTAATTACTGCTTAGTAAAAGACATTTTGACTAATGAAATTCTTTTGCAGGGTGATGCTGATAAAGGTTTTTACAGATTCAATTTTGTTAACTCCACCAGTACTGTAAAACAGCAGAATAAATGTAATTTGATTGAGGTGAATCAAACAGAGAAGAATAGAAGTAACTTTGATCTGTGGCACTACAGATTGGGGCATCCAAATGCAATTGTTGTTAAACAAATACTCAATGAAAATAAAATTCCTTTTGAGAATATTTCTGATTCATATGTCTGCACTTATTGCCAAATGGGCAAAAGTCATAAATTAGCCTTCAATGATTCTACTACTATGTATTCTAATCCACTTGAATTAGTTGCTGCAGATATTTGGGGTCCTGCTCCTATATGTTCTGACTATGGTTATAAATATTACATATCCTTTATTGATGCTTACTCTAGATACACTTGGATTTATTTACTGAAAGCAAAGTATGAAACTTGCAATGTAGTGTTGCACTTTATAACCCAAGTTGAAAAACAAACAGGCCATCATGTCAAAGTTATGCAAACTGATGGGGGTTCTGAGTTTAAACCACTCATCAAATTTTTTAATAACAAGGGAATAATTCATAGGACAACATGTCCTTACACCTCTGAACAAAATGGCTTGATAGAAAGAAAGCATAGACACATAGTGGAGATAGGACTAACACTTTTAGCACAAGCACATTTACCATTAAAATTCTGGCCAAATTCTTTTAGTTCAGCAGTATACTTGATTAATAGATTGCCAACAAAAGTGCTAAAGGGCATAAGTCCTATAGAGAAATTATCTGGCACTAAGCCCAATTATCATACATTGAAACCATTTGGGTGTTTATGCTTTCCTAACTTAAGGCAGTACAACACCAACAAATTAAATTTTAGATCTAAACCTTGTACTTTCTTGGGTTATCCCAACCATCAGAAAGGATACAAGTGACAATAAAGGAAAACTGTTTATTAGCAGGCATGTAGTCTTTAATGAGCATGTGTTTCCTTTTGAAAGTTCAAATGTGGAGACAACTAAAAAGATATACAATCCAAGTGTTTCTGTACCTGCTTTACTTGTATATTCCAAAATCTGGAAGCAGGAAACTGAAAGGACTGCAAGTACTAGTGATTCACAACCTGCCTTACCAAATGAATCAAGCCATGAACCAGTAGAATCCAGCTATCACAATCAGTCTCCCACCTGCACAAATGATCAAGAGCAACAAACCAGTCAATCTACAAGCAGTCAACCAAACCAGAGCAGAAGCAATGATAATGAAGGACACAATGAGGTTCTACAGACAAGACCAAGTCATCCAATGACTACAAGATCTAAAAGTGGCATATTCAAACCAAAGGTTTACACTGCAGTCAAAACTACATATGAACCAGAAAGTTATGAACAAGCTATAAAAGACAACAATTGGAAAATGGCAATGGATGAAGAGTACAATGCACTCATCAAAAAAAACCTGGGACTTAGTCAATCCACCAAACAATAAAAACATTGTAGGTTGCAAGTGGACATACAGACTAAAGAAAAATGCAGATGGGACAATTAGTAGATACAAAGCCAGGCTGGTCGCCAAAGGATATACTCAACAGTATGGATTTGATTTTACTGAAACTTTCTCTCCAGTGGTGAAACCAACTACAATTAGAGTAATATTCACTATAGCCTTACATAAACAGTGGAAAATCAGACAATTGGATGTCAATAATGCATTTCTAAATGGCACGCTACAAGAAGAAATCTATATGGAACAGCCACAAGGTTATAATCAGAGGCAAAATCATGTATGTAAGCTAAACAAGGCAATATATGGTCTGAAGCAAGCCCCAAGGGTCTGGTTTGATAAACTAAAGACTACACTTGGTAGATTGGGTTATCAGTCAACAAAGTCTGATAATTCACTATTCATCAAAATAAAAAAAGAATCTATTATATATATTTTAATCTATGTTGATGACTTACTAATTACAGGAAATGATGAAACAGCAATCAATGAGCTTGTTCAGTATCTAGATAAGCAATTTTCTATCAAAGATCTTGGAGAACCAGATTATTTCTTAGGCATAGAAGTCATCAGAAAGTCAAAATCTGAAATCATACTAAGCCAGAGAAAGTACATCAATGAAATACTACACAAATCAAATATGACAGAGGCCAAGTCCCAACCAACACCCATGATCTGCAATCATCAACTTTCAAAACACAAGGGGGAACCAATACTTAATATCAAACAGTACAGGAGTGTTGTGGGAGCATTACAATATGCAACCGTAACTAGACCTGATATATCATTCAGTGTTAACAAGTTGTCACAATTTTTGCAGGAACCTCTCAATGAGCACTGGAAGGCTATAAAAAGAATACTAAGATATCTGAAGGGAACAACAACCTATGGTCTATCTTTAAAAACTTGCAAAAGACTCAATGTGACAGGGTTTTGTGATGCAGACTGGGCAATAGACCATGACGACAGAAAATCAATCTCTGGTTACTGCATTTATATTGGAGACAGCCCAGTGTCATGGTGTTCAAAAAAACAATCAACCATATCCAGATCTAGCACAGAAGCTGAATACAGAAGCGTTGCCAGCGCAACTGTAGAAATTTGTGGATTCAATCCTTACTCAGTGAGTTAAAGATCAAATCTGACATTAAACCCGTGCTATAGTGTGATAACCAGAGTACAATCTACATGTCTGCTAATCCAGTGCTACATGCTAGAACTAAACACATAGAGATCGATATCTACTTCGTGCGTGAACAAGTTCTCAAGGGCAACTTACTTATAAACCACATACTTGGAACTTACCAGAGAGCAGACGTTCTTACCAAGGCATTGACTTACAGTAATTTTGTAAAATTCAGAGAGGACCTCAAAGTTTAAGACGTCTCCAACAATTCTGATTCAAGTCATACTACGGTCAAGCCGGTCACCAGAATTAAAGCTTCAACCCAAGGTTCTGAAGATCCGTCAGATCTGTCTCAAAGATCAAAGATCCAGTGCTCCAGTTGCCTCAGCACTCATAACCACAAATCAGGATCGAAAGAGGAAAGCAACTCTCTCTCTCTCAAGTTTTCTGAAGATTTCATACTCATATTTCTCAAGTTTTCTTTTAACATCGAAGAAGAGAAACCATGCCCTAGATTCTGATTTGAGGGGGGGAGTAAAAGTGTTGAGATATGCGGCTTTCCCTAAGTACTGAATGTAATAATATGAGATAGTTTCGTGGGTATCATTTGCTATCCGACCCGTTACTCTTTATTACATTTGTTTGGGCCTTAGCTTGCTCAAGCCCACCAATATGTATTTAAATACAAACAGCATTGTATCAAAACAAGTATCAATAATATTGTTTCTTCATTCTCATATATCTCTGCCTTATCAAAATATAAATTCAATCAGTATTTCAACTAGCAATATTCTAAGAATCATTAACTATTTATCTAAAATCACGATGGTCAGCCCATGATTTAAAAAATGAAAATAAGGAGTGTCTTTACCCCAATCCAGAATAATAGGGGAACAGTCTGATAAAGAAGGAGTAGGAAAGTGAGCAACAAGATTTGGCCAACTGGATACCAATTCAAAATTGTGGTAAGCTCTATAAAGTTTGTAGTAAGTTCTATTGCCTAATCTACTGCAGTTGTTCTAGGAATAGAAGCAAACAACAGAGTTAATTAGTTGGAGTTCAGAACTGTGGATGCAATTATTAAGAGGCTTAGTAGCTTGATATGAAAGGGATGTACCACAAGAATTGCTATGAGAAGATTGCATATAGTTCCAATCTCCAAAGCAAATCTAAGGAGAGTTGAGAGGTTTAAGGAAGGGACTATATCAAGCAACATTTGTCTGTAATCCATATTATTTTCAGTATACAAAGTGGTAAGATTAAATGATGGGTTAGAAGGGATGTGAGTGATAAAAGAGTGGATAAATTATCTATGAATAGAAAGAGGAGAAATAGAGAAGATGGATGGATTCCAAATGATAAGCTATCTACCATATGGAGCTTGAGCAAGATTGTGGAGAATTGACCAATTGGGGTCGATAAAGTGAGCTGCTTTGAATAAAAGATCATAGTAAAGTTTGGTCGCAGAGATGATAAGGAGATGAAGATTGTGAAGATGAACAAGGTTTTTTAGTTCAATATGCATATTATAAGAGTGTTGTGTAACGACGGTCGGAACAAGCTCCCCATCTCCCGCACGTGGCGTACGCACATGGGTTGGCACACACTTTATTGTAACAAAAGGAATCCCCAATGTTACATGCCTACCAACCCATATTTATATACCACTTTTCCATATTATTTAGCGATGTGGGACTTTTTCTCCAATCCAAACCGTTGTTCCTACATTAAACATGCGAGACAACCCTAACAGTCTCCCCCTTGACTCGCATCCCTTTGCGGTAACCTTTTGAGAGTACTGCTATGTCTGCATGGCCCAGTCCGTAACCATCGGCTCTGATACCACTGTTGTGTAACGGCGGTCGAACAAAGCTCCCCATCTCCAGCACGTGGCGTACGCATATGGGTTGGCACACACTTTGTTGTAACAAAAGGAATCCCCAATGTTACATGTCTACCAACCCATATTTATACACCACTTCTCCATATCATTTAGCGATGTGGGACTTTTCCCAATCCAAACCGTCGTTCCTCCATCAAACATGCGAGACAACCCTAACAAAGAGTGGGCACCCTTATTTTCCAAAAATCTGTCTTGGAAATCATTAAACAACGATTTGAAGGCTGATCTGGTTTTAACACCAAAAGCAGAAGAAAATATGTCAAGTAGAGTAAGGCCAGTTTGATCCATAGAGAAGATTTTTCCTTTGTCAAGATCAGAAGGAAGAGAAGAATAGGAGGAAACTTTCTTAGGCCTGCCTCTTTTCCTTGGAGTAAAGGGTTTTTCAGTTGGGTCTGATAGTTCAATTATAACATCAGAAGGTTCATTGATATGATGATCTTTAGAATATGGTCAGGGGGCTTAAGAGAGTTGTAAAGGAATTGAAAAAGAGATCTGGAATTAGAATCGATTGAGTGTTTGGATTAATAAGTGAAGTGGAAGCTTGGTTTATGACTTGAGGAATTATGTGCATGTCAGTGGGTAAAGATAAATTTTGAGAGGACTTAACCAGAATAGAAGCACTAGAAGCTAAAATAATGCTTGGAATAGAAATTGAAGAATTGGGGAGATTTGTAATACGAAAAGATTTAGTTACATTGAAGTGTTTTGATAGCCAATGGAAGCTTGTATATTATTATAAGGGTTAGTTAGTTCAATACATGCATCTATTTCAGCAGTAAATTCACCTTCTTCCGAGTCACTAAGAACAACCAAATTACTGAAGTGAACTTCCACTAAAATGCCATTCATTGAATCATTATTAATTCCACTTTGGTCATGCAAAAGAACATGCATATTTTCATCAATGCACATATTGTCATTTATAATATTAGCTTTGGAAACAGGAATAAAGCCACATGAAACTGGATTATCCTTCTATACTTCATTAGAATCATCAATAGTGGCACCAGAGGATGAATTAGAGTTTGAAATATTATCTTTCCCGGATTTGTCATGTGAAGTTTTCCTCCAAACCATTTGTTGTTTTTTCTATTTCCTTTTAACTTCAATGAACTTTGCTTCACTCTTATCATTCACAATAAGATCTTTGACAGTACCGTGATCAATAAATTTTCCTTTTACAATATCATGTCCATGAGAATCATTACCTAAATTGTCTGGTATTATCTCAGAGTAGAGTGGCCAAAAATCTTACAGTGGGTACAAATAAGAAGGTGCTAAGAGTATTCAATTTGAAAAATCTCACAATAATCATCACCCACATGTATAAATTAGGTAATTAATTTTAGGAGAGATCTAAACCAAACATTTAGCATACTCAAATCATTTCACTTTTTAAGTATTTTCATCATAACATATAAGCTTGCCTAAGTGATAGCATAACCAGTTAATACCAATTAATGTCCAAACCATTAATGGAATTTTGTAGAGTTGGATCCATATAAGAACGCTTTTAATTTTAGATTGAGCAGATCCAAAAATAAGGTTAGAGGAAGAAATTATAAACATCCAACCTTTGATGAATGTAAGATCCATTTTAAGAACTTTTAGTCTGTCCTCTTCACATGAAAACCTGAAATAGAAGCTCTTCCTATCTGGTAACAAATTGTATGACCCTTTAAGTTTCCAAATCCTTGTAAGATGGGTTTTTACTAACATAAAATAACCGCTTCACTTAAGAAGAACCCCACTAGCCAACCAGAGCAAGACTTGGTTCCGACATTGACAACTTCTGGTGGGGGTTCCTAGAGCTTCACCTTCATAGACAATGTTAAAGTCAAATGGTTGATAAATTCTAGCATTTTTAGGTTTAGAGTTAAAAGGGATGACCACTAAGAGATGCTTAAGCTTAGACAGAAGAGTGAGAGGGATAGATGGAGAGGGGGGAATGGAGGAAGCAGGAAGTAAAGGAGGAAACTTTATTTTATTTATATATATATATAGTTTAATTGGTCGAAATACAATAAATATTCATAAAAATATTTTCGTAACATTTTTTGTAAATTTTAAGTTTAATAAAATCTAGCTTGATATTCTGACGTTTTCCAAAAAATTCCGTAATTTTTCTCATTAAAAATTTATTTTTTAATAATTAATTAATTTCGGCTGCATATTATAATGATTTTATAAAAATACAAAAATTGATTATTAAATTCTGAATTTTTAGGAGAGCTTATCTCATGATAAAATAATTTTTAAAATTTTAAAGTTAATTTTTGAAACATATTTTGTTATACAATTATTTAAATAATATATTAATATAATTAATATTAGCTAATAGTAAATAATTAGTTAAAAATACTTTACTCTTACCAAAATTAAATTATAGTAAATATACATGTATAAAATATATGTTCAATTACTAGCATGATATGATGATATAAATAAATACAATCATATAATTATAATTAAATGACACATTAATATATATATATATATATATATATTCACACTAACTAATAAAATAATAATTTTATATATAAAATATTGGTTATGCATATCGAATTTATATATGAAAAGAAATTGTTTTTTTATTATATTCATATAACCAATCTAGTATATGACAAATTCAATACATGTTAGAATCATCACCTAACTAGTAATATATATACTACTTTCAGGTTTTACTATTATATTTCTTATAATTCCAGAATATTATTTTATTACACACACAAATATATATATATATATATATATATATTTGTGTGTGTGTGTAATAAAATAATATTATGAAATTATAAGCAATATAATAGTAAAGATATACCTGAAAGTAATGCCTTAAAGTACATCTAGAAATGATAAACTCTCTCCTTTGAAAGCTTTTCGATTTGGCAAACTGCTAATCCTTGAATCGTAGACCTTTGACTATCAAATAGTACTTGTCTTGAATTGATCTGAGTTGGTTTTGCTTCAGCTCCAAGGGGATGTGATCGGCCAGCAATAGAAGAGATGGTGGCGGCCAAAAAGTCTTTAAACAATTAGGGTTGGAGGTTGTTTTATAGTGGATGAAAGAGAGAAAGATATGGATCATATCTCATACCAATTCTCACTAAATCTAAACCATCCATTTAAAACCCCTCTAGCCTATTTTTTGCTGCTTCCTATAACCTTCATAACAGTCAAATTATTACCATATCATCATGGGCTAACATCTCACTTAAACCCAAATAAATTAAATCTAATTTAATTGCTTATCGATATCACATATAGATCGATATATTTATAACTACCATAAATATATTTAATAATATTTATTCCTCAAATCATATTTAATTTTTGTAATTAATATTTCATAGATATTAATTAATTTAATTAATGTATAACAATTATAAACTAATTAAATCGTTTGGTCTTATGAGAATTCATCATTTCGGTTGTGTGACTTGTCAGGGGTAAATTTTGTCAGCGATTAACATTGAACTATTCGAATATTAATGTTCACATGCCACTTAGTAGGTGGTGTGAAATTTTAGCCAAATTTATTGCTTACTTAGTTTGGTAAAAAAATCCAATTTTATTTTATTAAGCGTTACCCGGTTGTGACTTTTATTTACACAAATTCCCTTCGTCAAAACTATATCACTTTGAACTTGTAGAATTTGGCAAGGGTCAAAATTCCAGCATTGCCCATATTCAAGTTATAGTCTAAACACAAAATCCTTGGTTCAATAATAAGAACTATTATTAATCGAGATGCTTTGGCTAGAGACTTTAACTTTTAGCTGACTAGAGTTGTCGAGATGCTAACCTTATATAATCGAGGAGAGGAACCCTCTCTTAAATAGTGCTTCACTTCCAACGCTTCCACTCACTAACTATAGTCACTGATGTACGTCGTGCCATGATTTGACTACAATCAAATCGAAGTTTTCATATCAATGATTCACATTTTTCTCAAGTCGAGAGAATAATGTAAATTAGTCACCTCGATATTTTCTGTTTGACCTTAGTTATATTAACCAACAGAAAACTATTGAGTAGCCGTTTCATAGTTACATAATAATTATCAATATGTAATCCCTAGGTGCCTCCAACACTCATGAGTAAGACATTGCCAACATTTGGATAGTGTTACATACTCTAGTCTCAACAGATACATTGATATCCAATCTCGATACGTCTTGACTAAGAACATTTAAAATGGTATATTTGTTTTCATTATGATAAATTACTCACAGTTACAATAGTTTGTAACTACTATCACAAAATGTAACATTTATGGATTTTCTATTTGGAACATTTCCAACTTAAAGATTCTTAACTTGAATTTATTATTGACATATTATACTAAATGTCACCTATGAAGTTTGAGTCCAAACACTTCTTCATAAGGAGTTTGGTGTTTATATAAACAATTCTCTAGTATTTCATAAATACATGAGAAAATTTCAAATAACCATTTAGTGATATCAATTTGGATTTGTATTTGCTTCTATATCAAATACATAAACAAATCAAATATCATGGGCAACATATCATGTATGATAATTCCTATTAGAAACAATCTTACATGTTCCGTGCTAAATATTTTAATAAGGTGTCCTGGCATATCATTTGGGAAATTCCTAACATATTTTGTACTTACTAGAAAAGACATCATTTATAAATCCACCGTCGAGTGTTAAAACAACTAAAACTAATTTTAACACAAGTACATTGTTAACAATCAACGGTGTTATGGCTTAGAAATATCCATGTACCTTCTTAACTTTCTTTCTTATGAGCCACGCTTCCTCTGCATTTTGATTGATAATCAGACTATTAGATTTTCTTATCAAAACATTTTTTCAATTTTGATGCTTGTTGAATGACACTTTCATATCTGTTCTTGGATCATATCTAAAAACTCATGTACTCAATATCTCTTCCACTGACTTTGAGACACTTTGGTTATTATGTGTAAATTGTTTATTATAAGTCATTATTTAGAATTTTTATTTCAATACATACGTACCAAAACATAAAGTATACTATGTGAAAATTTTGTGAGTAAAATTCGAACCTACTTGAGCACAACGAATGGTGAATCTATTATGTTAATTTCAATAATTGAAATTTACAGTATTGTTTTTATCACTCTGGCTCGCTACATTTTAATTGTGTTTGTTTTTCTCTTAAAGACACTTTTGCGGCCAAAAGGATCATATCCTTTTGGATACAACTATCAAAATCATATTTTGATAGTGTACGATTTTGATAGTGTACTTGGAATCTATTTTGGCTTTGTGCATCTTACCATATTATAGAGTCAGTACTCTTAATGGTGGTATTGTTACCCTGCCTTTTGGTCAAGGCAGGGATATCAACAAATTAGCCAAAAGGATGAATACCAGGATTGGAGGTCGATTGAAAACAAGGCTACGATCGATACCGTCAAAATTGGACCAAGCTCTAATCAAGGTGGGATCGATCGGGAATGTAAACAACGCTCAGTAAGGCTACAATTCGAATTTCATGTCAATCGGTGTTCATATACTCAAGTTATGGATGGATCAATATTTATGGAAAACAAGTTCATATTGATACTTTTGTACTGATCAACATGGATGTAATTGTATACTTCGGATCGATACATCCATATCGATGCTTTCGTATCAATCAAGATGGATATGGATATGGAAAATACACACATTTTTTATGCATTTGGTTTGGATCGATGACAATTCGTATCAGTAGATTTCGCACCGATCTATGGCATCAGATCAATATGAAGGAAGGAGCAGAGAATGGATACGAAGCAATGGTTATGGAGATTTGGAAGTGTATTTCATATCGATCACTTATCGATGGATACCAAGGACATGCGAGGAGAAAGTTATGGTGGATGGTTACGAAAAGTAGCAAGCGCTCATGAGCTATTTCGTATCGATCGTATTTCATATCGATCGATACGAAGGAACCGGTCAAGGACAAGAGTGCTTAGCATAGATCATGGCACAGGACTCGGATCGATGCAAAAGAGATGGATACGTAGTTGATGGATATATAATCAATGGACATGAGCCGATGGACACGAAATCCATCGATATGAAGATTTCAGCCTGCATTTGCAAAGGAAAACTTGGATCGATCATATCTCAAAAACTATACATTGGAATTTCATAACATTTGGAATGCAAGGACTTTGCACTATCATCTTTCACCATGATCGATCTTAGCTCGATTGGAGCGATTCCTGATAGATATGTAATCGATATGGATGATCAGGGATCAATCCTAAACCACCTTGGATCGATTATGTGGGCCCACCTACGCATAAGAAAGGGTATTCCGGGATTCGAGGCAGATATTTCCAGCTCCACACTTATAAATAGCGCCGCAATTGCAACTAGGGAGGGATCTTCTTCTCTTTTGGCTAAACTCTGCCATTTTGATGATTGATATTCAAAGGACTGTAATTGTAATCACAGTATAGGAAATAAAAAGATCAATTCAAAGTGGATGTAGGGCGAAGATAGACGAACCACTATAAATCTTGTGTCTTCTCTTACTTTCTTTCATTCTAATTTTGTTATTTCTTCTTTTTTACTTCTACATCATATGGATCTGAGATTTGTGACTGGATACTGAGGACTTGTGTGTAAACACTGGTGCTTTCATTACATTCGGGTTAGTGACCATTTTTTGCAAAAACAGGTATAAGCAAATAATCGACGAATATTTATTCTTCACTTTGACAAGAAATTCACAGTTTTTGTTTAATGTACAAGATACTCATTAGACGTTCAAATATATTAGTGTTCATTTAGGTCCGGTCAATTTCATTTCGTCCCTTGTAACCAGTTTTATCTTTAGATCATATCCAAATCCATTTTTATACCAATAATTTCTTAAAGAAATTCATTTACTATGAAGTTGGTATTTCTTAAAAGAATAGTTGTTTCTCCGTGCAATGGAATGAGCATTCATAAACATTTCACATACTGAATTAGGTAAACTGATATTGCATTAGTTCATGATTTATTTATGTGCACAGCATAAATTAGTCATCTAATGACTATCGTTCCAAAAATTCTCTTGGGATGATTCATACAAGATCCCTTATATACAATTATTACATGCAGTCTCTCTACTCACACAACCCACCAACACCTTGGCCTAGGATATATAGGGGTTTCTTTTAAACCCTCATCTTATACGGTTTTGTAAACTATTTTTTAGATGATATTAATTTTAACCTTGTGTACTACTCTTAAGTACACACCTTATAAAAAGAATTTAACTTTACTTCACTTATCATTAATCATGTTTTGTCCAACAAAGTTAAATTACTCCTTGTCAATACATCATTATGTATAATAGGGAGCAGTGAACTTTTGAGATGTGATCTTTATTCATGTTAGGTACAAATGGAACTCCTTCCAATATACCCACCCATATGATCATATCGAATTCGTTTTATCAGATGTTACATTGTTGACTTTCATTTTATATTCTATGAGCTTATCTTGCACTTATACATGTGTATCACATACACATGTCCATGTCTAAAATGACTCATCAATGAATATGTTGAAGTACGTGGAAACATTTTGGTATTCATATACTAACAATTGCATACATCCATATGTATTAATATGAAGAGTTCATCAACTCCTATGACGCCCCACTAAATGGGTTCATTGTCCTTAAATGTCTAAGATATAATTAACTAGTACCATATGATTCATATTCGTATAATAAAAATTATTTCTCAAAACTATGGCTTAGACTATAATTCAAAAATAATTGTAAATAATTTTAGATACTTCAGTATTTTCAACGCATCACTTTATGGGTTGTGGAATTGTGGATCTTAAGGCTAATTAAACACTTGAAATGGAGTGAATAGTGTTTTCTAACTTTTGTAAATCTTTTTTTAAATTCTTTCAAGTTAAATATTAAATCCCAAATTAACAATATAGAATTATAATATTAAACTGTCACATAAGCAATCACAGATAAAAATAAAAGCAGTAAAGCAAAGAGTTATAGAGATGACACCAGAGATTTTATACTGGTTTAGATTTCTCCAACATTCAATCCCATACAATTTCTTGTACAGATTTCTTTTCAAATGTCAATCTTTAAATGGGCCAAAGGCAAATCCAGTTACAATCTTAATTCCAAGGCTACGAGACACACCTTCTTGATTTTCCAAACTCATGGTATACCCAATTGATTTGGATGGTCTACAAGCATACCCACTTAGATTCCCAAGCTATCAAGCACATCCAGTTGATTCAAACGGGCTACAAGCACACCCAAGCTAATACAAATAGAGTTTGATAGTTTTTCCAAAGATAATTTCTTGAAATTTGGATAATATGGATCCTATAGCCTCTTGGATAGCACTTTGATCTTTGATATGATAGAGAGATGATTCCAAAATAGTAAGAAAGTAGTGGTGAATTAATACAATGAAGTCTGAATTGATTATATATGATTTTGAAGAGAATAGAGTATATTTTTGATAGGAAAATATCGTGAAGGACAAAAATTCACAACATTTTAGCCTTAAGAACTCACCTTCAAATTTTTAGTCTAAGGACAACTCTCGTATCATTTTTCTGCAGCAGAATAAAAAAATTAACGATGAGGACAATAGAGGAAAGTTATCGATGGGAAAGTGATCACCAAAGAACTCATTTCCCAACCTCGAAGCCGTCTTTATCGATTTTATTGTCATCACCCAAATCTGAAGATCTAAAGGCTCGAGATGCCTTGCTGAATTTCTTGAGGGCTGTGTTCGGCTTTTGATGGCTGAATTAAAATTGATGCATGGCTTCTAAGGTTTTCCTAGAGTGCTGTCTAGATGAGTTATGTTGAATATGTCGTGACTTGTACATGAATGGAGATGTAGTGTTGATGATGAGCTAGTTTGTTAAAGAATTGCAGTAGGGGTGTTGTTTGATATCAATTATGATGATGGAAGAAGAAGAGCATGTCGAGGAAGAAGAAGAAAAAGTCATGGAAGAATCAGGAGAGAAGAAGTGATATTAGCTATTAGGTATCAGTTTTCCAGCTTGTAGGTATCATTTTTGAAAATATTTGTTATGTTTGAGTTTGTGATTTTTCGCTGTATAACAAAATTATTATACTCATAAATTCGCATATTGAAGCAAACATTTTTTAGTTATTGTATTTTTTTGCATTCATATTAGTTTGATTGATCATGTATTGTTGTGTCGAGTTTGGTAAGGATCAGTTTTTAGGTAACATTTTTTAGTACCATTTTTTACAATAATGCAGTGTGGAAACTTTTTACTGTTTTCCTTGGTTTGATTATAAAAAAAAGAAATTGTTACAGAGTAAATATGATGGATCATTGAGTTAAATTAGTGTTTTGTTAGTATTAAATATTTAATGAAGTTTGTTTAAGTATCAGTTTTGCTATTAATTTGAGGGTCAGTTTTTAGATGTCAGTTTTAGATGAACCTCTATCGTGCTTGCCATTGTGCATACTACCTTAATTGAATGCAATCCATGCTTATACTGGAGTGGAGTCCCTCGATCTGGTTTGCATCGGAGAATGGAGATGCTTTAGTCAAAGCGTCATTATATGAGACAAGAATGCACTTTCATAAGCATGATAGATGTTGATTATGGATGGTTTATTTGTGCTTTAAATATGATTGTGAACTAATTTTCTACAAGGATTATTGTTATGGTTAAAATGCTTGTTTAAGAATGAACTATAAACTTAGGTAATGGTGATCGAATTTGGTAAAATTGAGAACCTAGGAGATTGTATGTGATTTATTTGAGTATCAGCTATTAGGTATCAGATTTAATTATCAGCAGCAGTTTTTTGGTTGTACATTTTAGGTATAGGTTTTTATATTAAGTGTTATCGGTAACATGTGATGGTAGCGAGTGGTGTTGAGGGCAACGGCGAGGCTAGTGGTGCAGGTGATGGCGGTGGGTGGTGGTGCGACGAGTGGTGATTTATAGTTTTGGGGGTTTGTCCTTATGACTAATTTTGAAAGAATGTTTGTCCTTATCACTAATTTTGAGGGCATGTTTTTCTTTGAGGTTAAAATATTGAGGTTGTGTCCTTGAGGTAAAAAAATACAAATTTTTGTCCTTCATACAAATAAACCCTATATTTTTAATGGAGTTTTCAAGAGAGTAAGAGAAAGAAAAAATAGCTAATAACTATCAAAAAATTCGTTTGAACCCCCGTTTATATTGTGAATAAACAGATGTTTCTATCCGTGAAGAGTTGCAACGAATGGGTACTTCTTTTCAAAATTTGAAAAACTATTTGGCAGCATGTATGTCAACGTATAAATATATTTTTTGAAAATTTTTCTTTTAAAATGTTTTGAAAATCCTACACTTTGTAAAATAATTTGATACTTTGCAAAATAGTTTGAACATAGTTTATACACATTTGGAACTTTGAAATTTTTTTATAAAATATTATGAAATTTTATTCTATTTTAAAAATATAATGATAGAAAAATAAGAGATAGAGATCAAAGATTGCTACCTGGGACTTTAACAATATACTATGACTCTATACACTATATTATAGTCTTCAGATCTTTGTATCTTAGTCTTTGTACTCATGAGTCTTTATGTCCATTTCTCGAGTCTTTATGTCGTACAGTCTTCGATTCAATGCCTATGTAATATCCGACACTATATAATATATAAATTAGCAAAAACATTAGTATTTATATTTTATATGAATGTATACATTTGTTATCAAGGTTGTTATCACCAAAACTAATAACCGAGGTATTAATAATCTCTCCATTTTTATGATAAATATTCCTGTATATAAAATATGATATAACTCCCTGAATATATGCATATGTGTATTTTTATTTTTCTCCCCCTTTGTCATCAACAAAAATGGGTGAAAAATAAAAACTTCCCCTAAATAAAATACTTAGAAACTATAGAGTCAAAATCAATAAAAAGGGTTTACGCATACTAAACATGATATAATATGGTATGATATTGTGATTGATAAATAAATCAAAGACTTTATTTATTCAATTCAAACCGTACATATAAAATAATCAATATATACATAAATAAACAATCCAAATCAAACTAACAAGTACAAAACTTAGATCTATGGTCTACTTTTTATTATGAAATAATACATAAGGAGTTTTCCTAGTCAAATGTCTTATTAAAATTCTATTTAAAATATAACATGTTATAGAAAATGCTTCAACCCCAAAAATTTTAGGTAATGCGCTATCATTTGACATTGTTTTAGCACATAATAGTACTATTTTTGCATTCTACTACACCATTTTGTTGTGGTGTTCTTGAAAAAGAAAAGTTATGTGTAATTCCTTTCTTATTACAAAAATTTTCAAAAATCTCATTTTCAAACTCTCCTCCATGACTCATTCTAATAGTTTTAATTTTGATTGACATTTGATTTTGAAAATTTCTTTTTTATTTAAAATTTTAAACATTTCGAAGGCTTCACTTTTAAGATTTAATAAAATTGTCCATGTAAATCTATAAAAATCATCTATAACCACAAAGACACATCTATTATGACTTATTGATTGTATTTATGATGGTCCATAAAGGTCTGGGTGGAGAAGTTCAAGATCTTGAGAAGTAGAAATCATATCTTTTGATTTAAAAGAACTTTTACGAAGTTTTCCTAATTGATAGGCATCACATAAATTGTTGACATCAAAATTCATTTTAGGAAGACCCATGACAAGTTCATATTTAGCAACTATAGATAGATGTTTAAAATTTAAGTGAAAATAATCTTTTATGCCAAATACAAGGGTCATTAGATTCAGCCATAAGACACAGATTGTTTTTAGACACTTTTATATTAAAATGTAAATGTTACCTTTCCTAATACCTTCAAAGATAATGTTTGACATATTATGTTCAGTGTGGCATTTATCTTTTTCACATTTAATTTTAAAACCCTTATCATATAATTGACTAATACTAAGTAGGTTATGCTTCAGATTCCTAACTACCAAAACATTAGAAATAGTAGGAGTTACCTACATTAGTGATGCCAATCACACATCCTTTTGAGTTATTTTCCAACTTAACTGATCCACCATCTTTATAGACAATATACTTCAAGATCTCTGAAGAAAAGTTATGTGTAATTCCTTTCTTATTAATTTTTTTTGAACATTCTCATTTTCGAACTCTCCTCCATGACCACTTCTAATAGTTTTAATCTTGGTTAACATTTGATTTTGAAATTTTTTTAGTTAAAATTTTAAACATTTCAAAGGCCTCGCTTTTAAATTAAGAAAATTATCCATGTAAATCTAGAAAATCATCAACAATTACAAAGACATACCTATTATAATTTACTGATTGTATTTGTGATGGTCTGAAAAATTCTAGGCGAAGAAGTTCAAGAGCTTAAGAAGTAGAAATCATATCTTTTGATTTCAAAGAGATTTTACGAAGTGTTCCTAATTGACAGGCATCACATAAATTACCGACATTGAAACTTATTTTAGGAAGACCCCTGACAAGTTCATATCTAGCAACTTTAGATATATGTTTAAAATTTAAATGACAAAATATTTTGTGCCATATCCAAGGGTCATTAAATTTAGCCAAATGACACAAATTGTTATTAGACACTTTCATACTTAAAATGTAAACGTTACATTTCCTAATACCTTCAAAGATAATGTTTGACTTATTATCTTCAACGTGACATTTATCCTTTGCATGTTTAGCTTTAAAACCCTTATCATATCATTGACTAATACTATGTAGGTTATGCTTCAGATTTCAATTAGCAAAACATTAGAAATGGTAGGAGTTTTAGTGTACCGACATTGCTGATGCCAATCACATATCCTTTTGAGTTGTCTCCCAAGTTAACTAATCCATCATCTTTATAACAATATACTTCAAGATCTTTGAATTTCCAATCATATATCTTAAGCATCCACTATCTAGAATCCATTTTTCCTTGGTTTGCGATATATGAACATCAAGTGTCAATTCACTGTTAGCCACATAACAAACTTGTTCCTACAATTCAAAATTATACCTCTCCAACATATCAAGTGACTTTCAAAAAAATTTAATTTCTAATAACATGTTGGTTTCACAAAATTATTTTTCTACAAAAGTGTTAAAAATATTACTAGCTATTTCAACTTTTCAAAAACCAAATTATGAGTTTTTGAAAACCTAGCGCTCCGATACCAAATGTGGATTATGGAATTATGGATTTTAAGACTAATTAGACAATAGAAGGGGTGAATAGTGTTTTCTAATTTTTGTAAATCTTTTTTAAAATTATTTCAACTTTGGTATTAAATCTCAAATTAATAACACAGAATTGTACTATCAAATAATCATAGATGTAATCACGGATAAAAATAAAATAGTAAACCAAAGTAAAGGTTAGAGATATTCCACCATGGATTTTATACTGGTTCGGATTTCTCCTACATCCAGTCCTGTATAATTGGTTGTATGGATTTCTATTCAAATGCCAATCTTTAAATAGACAGATGGCAAACCCAATTACAATCTCGATTCCGAGGATATGAGACATACCCTTCTGATTTTCTTCGCTCATGGAACACCCACTTGATTTAGATGGGAAACAAGCATACCCACTTTGTTTTCGGGCTATCAAGCACACCCATTTGATTTTAACGGGTTATAACCACACCCAACCAAATACAAATAGAGTTGAAAAGTTTTTTAAAGACAATTTCCTAAACTTTGGATACAATAGATCCTATAGCCTCTTGTACAGCACTTTGATCTTTGATTTGAAAGAAAGATGATTCCAAAACAGTAAGAGAGTATTAGTGAATCAATACAATGAAGTTTGGGTTGATTCTATATAATTTTGAAGAGAATGGGGTTTATTTTTAATGGAGTTTTCAAAAGAATAAGAGGAGGAAAGAAAATAAGTTAATAGCTATCTAAAAATTCGTTTGAACTCCCCTTTATATAGTGAACAAACAGATATGTTTATTTGCAAAGAGTTGCGATGAATAGACACTTCTTTTCAAAATTTTAAAAACCATTTGGCAGCATGTATGTTGACATATACATGTATTTTTTTAGAGTTCTTTGATCAAATATCTTGAACTCGGAGAAATAAATCTTATAAAAAACAATTTTATACATGATAATATATTTCGAAAGAGAAACCGTTCCTCGTTAAAATGTTGAGTACCAATTACCGTTATTACAATTCTCATTTTCGATGTTTCTTTATGAAGAGAAGTGTCTGCTCACTCTCCTCATCCCAACAGCACCTTAAATCACATCTATTGTTGTTCATTTGTTGTAACATCCCCTATCTGGAGGCCTAAAGCTAAGCGCTACAGATGCTGCAGTCATCCATAGTATTAACTTCGGATGACCAATTATGGTAATGTTAATACTATCCATAATATTAGAAGAACTTGAATATGAAATAAAATCATTACAGATTAAAAAACTTTTCTAAATACATTTTAAAACAACATTTCATATCCAAGTTACAAAATCCCAAACGTTTCCCAGGTTCAGATCAAATATAATTATTACATAAATACGCCAAAAGCGACATATGAAGATGCCATCTTGGTTGACCAGAGTACTAGATAGTCATAACTGACTTAATACAACACAGCGGAATAAAATAAACAAAATAAATCCTAAATAGCTAGTCATCAGCCTCCTGCTCGTCTTCGGAAGCTTTATTTGTCAACCTACTAAACCTATAAATCCTCAACCCTCAGCCTACTCAAATCAATTTTGAGCACCCGAGAGCTTAAGGGGAAAACATAAACTTTGAGTCAGACATAAAACCTAGTGTATATAATACTACACATCTTAATTATTTGATACTAAGTAAGACCACACTGCTTAGCGGAACGGGCATCCCTTCACTAATATCCTTTTCAAACATTTCTTTTTCAAATCTTAATCCTACAACCAAAACTGGTTAAAATAATAACATCAATATATTGAAAGTATATAAATCAGGTAACAAATGGACTATTTGTCCGGACACTATAGTTTTGTTTGGCTAACTACTAACCTTTGGCTGATTCGGGCCTGCTAGACAAAATAAACGAACAATCTAACTTTTATTAGATACGCTCTTCTGGATGGTCTGTCCCTAACTTAATTCTCCCAGGGTCAACTGATCTTTATGGTTTTGCGGGCTTACCAATAACATATCCAAGTCATTTTACTTAGGGTCGTCTACCTATAAAATTTTCGTCGAAAACATTTTCTCTCAAATTGATTTAAACCTTTAAATCATACTTTAAACAAGGAAAATATACTTCTATTGTTTACTCAAATCACCTTGCCATGTTATATATACTTTATACAAAACTTTGTCGATGAAAGCATCTAATCCTTCGAATGTACCCCTTTCGAATCCATTGAAAGTACCCCTTTCAATACAAGTAAAACCTTGGGTCGAAAGGCCAAAACTTACCTTTCGAAACCATTTACGCAGTCCTTTCGAAAAAAATTCAAAACCTCTCTTTCTAAAGCCTTTTAAAACCTTAAACATACTTTTTCCAAAACACTTTAAATATGCCTTTCGAAAACCTTTCGAAAACTTACGTTTGTAACCTTTCAAAAACATTGGGGAACCACCCCTTCGAAACCTTCCTCTCAAACCTTTCGAAAGCCATAAATCCTTTTCATAAAATCAAACCTTTCCAAAGCATTTGGGTTCAAGTGGAACATGTAGAATACCCTTTCGAAACCATTTAAAATGTAACTTTCGAAACCTTTTGGGTTTCTCTTTTAGTTAAACAAAAGAGTCATAAAAAAACTAAGTCGAAAGCACTCTTCTGAATGTTATTTCCTAAGTAAAAAAGTGATGGTGTCGAAACCAACCCTTTGAAAGCATTGGAGAAGCGGCTTGTGTTTTAAAATAAAGGAACCCTTCCGAAGGCATTTCTTTGAAAGGTAAGATGTGGCAAGGGGTTTCAGCCCATTCGAAAGCATTTACTTAAAGCAAAAGGCACAACCTCTTTCGAAGCCATTCCTTTAAAACAGTTTGATCCAATCGAAAGCTAATCAAGTCGGAAGCAAAATCAAAGCAGGCGCATTTTCATTTAAAAACAAAGTAAGGCTTTGGCCCCTTCGGAACCCTTTGTTTCAACTTCATACCTTACGCCTCGGTCCAATTCGCTACGTACCAAGTCTTTGATACTGGCGCATTGGTTTCGATGAGTGATGAAGGCGGAAGTACTAGGTCGAAAGCTTGGTGCGAAAGTGGCAAAACATGTAATAAGCATGTATAAAATGATTTTAACTTTTCAAAGCAATTCTTTTCAACTAACCTGCCTTGTTTGTCAAAACATGATTGGTTGCTAATTTGCTTTTCTAAAAGTACTGTCGAAATTTCAGAGATATAAATTAAAATATTTAAAAATACCCCTTCTCCTTTTATAAATATATAAAACATTTAAGTCTCATACCTTAAATAATTTTATATACATATTAAAACACTTGGGAAAAATTAATAAAATTCACATAATTCATTTTTAATATGTTTTCTAACATATATTAATTTCTAACCCAAAAAATACATATATTGGCCATAATTAATTTTAAACCAAAATAACCATTTTCCTCACTATAAAATTAATATTAAATCCTCATTAATTCAGAAAATTATAAAAATTGAAACCCATCTCTAAAATATCATTTCTGATCATATACTAAAATCGCAAGGCATTTGGGTGTCATTTAATAGGGTTTTCACATTAAAACCTATCATAAAATCTATATGAATTAGCATAACTCATCAACAAGCACATATATCCAATTTAACAATCAAAAACATAGAAAAACTTTATAAAATATTCATTTCTGATCTAGAAACCAAAAATATCAAAAATATGAGATGTAACCTATTATTCACCTTAGCTTTGTGATTAAGGAGTTGAGATTTGATCTTGAATTTAAGTTGATTAGCTTCTTCCTTTAGATTCTTGTTTATCTTATTCTTTCTCTTCCTTAATGATGGCCGACCTCTCTTTCTTATATTCTAATTTGTGAACTTTTAAAATGAATGTGAGAATGGTTATGGTTCAAGGGTTTAGGGAATAAGGTTATTACTTATACCTATATTTCGTTGTCTACTACCCTAACTTAATTCATTTTTATTCTCTTAGTTCATTAGTTCAAATCGGCACGGCTACCCTTCTATTAATCACAAATCTCAATCTCCTAACCTGTACATTACTTTATTTGATTGAACTAATTAAATATCCTAAATAATGTTACTTAGAATTAGGGGTGTTACAGACTCCCCTCGTTAAAGAATTTCATCCTCGAAATTACGATAAGGTACTCAAAAAATCAATCAAAAAGGTAAAACATACCACAAAAAAATCAAGATAACTTCTCTAATCATGCTCTCAGTCTCCTAAGTGCAGTCTCTCTCATCGTCGCTCCACTGGACTTTAACCAATTTGATTGTCTTGTTCCTTAGCCTCTTCCCATCTCTCGCGACTATATGGACTGGCCTTCTAACTATAGTCAAATTCAGCTCCACTACTATGTCCTCTAACACAGTTGGTGCTATAGTAGTCTCCGGATCTCTAATACACTTCCTTAGATGAGAAATATGAAAACATCATGGACTCCTGCCATACTGTTTAATAACTCTACTCTATATGTGAGTTTCACGATCCTCTCTATAATAAGAAATGGTCCAACAAATTTCGGTGCCAATTTCCCTGATTCCCCACACCGAATTACATCTTTGATTGATGATACCTTAATGAAAACATGATCTCCAATAGAGAACTTTAAGTCTTTCCATCTTCTATCAGCATAACTCTTCTGCCTAGACTGAGCTTCCTTTATCCTAGCCCGAATCAACTTAATCTTCTCTAAAGCTTCTCTAACTAAATTTGGACTAAGAACCAACCTATCCCCAGTCTCTAACCAACAAAATCGAGATTTGCATGGCCTTCCGTACAAAGCTTCAAACGGTGCCATCCTTATACTAGCCTGATAATTGTTGTGATATAAGAACTCGACTAAATGTTGATGGTATTTCCATGATCCCCCAAAATCTAACGCACAAGCTCATAAAAAAGCTTCCAAGGCTTTATTAACTCTTTTTGTTTTCCCATCAGTCTGTGGATGGTAAGCAGTACTTATCATGAGCTTGGTTTCTAAAATTTCTCGTAGACTTCTTCAAAACTCATTAGTGAATAATGAATCTCTATCACTTACTATACTACTAGGAATGTCATGAAGACTAACTATATTCCTTACAAATAACTTACCTAAAATAGGTGATGTCCTAGTTGACTTAACTAGAATAAAATGGGCACTCTTGGTTAACCTGTCCACTACGACCCATATACTTTCATTTCCTTTATTTTATCTTGGCACCCCGTCTATAAAATCCATAGAAATATAATCCCATTTCCATACTGGAATATCTAATTGATGAAGTAACCCACTTGGCTTTGGATGTTCTGCTTTTACATGTTGGCAGTTTTGACAGTGCTTCACCCATAAGTCAACCGTTAGAAATGCAGATTACGGATCTTAAGGCTAGAATAACACTAGAGAGGGTGAATAGTGTTTTGTGGATTTAATAAATCCTTTTCAAACTTATGTAATTTAATCACCAACAAATGCAATACACAGACACAGATATAATCACAGAACCAGACACAGACGCAAATAATAAATAAAAGCAGTAAAGGAAAGAACACACTAGGATTTTATACTGGTTCGGAGTTACCCTACATCCAGTCCCGCAAAATTGTACAAATTTCTTTTTAAAATAATCTCCCAGATTACACCCTCGATTTCCAGGCCACGAGGTACACCCTACTGTATTCGAGTTCGGGGAAAACTCTCTTGATTTACCAGGCCACAAGATCACCTAATCGATTTTCGAGGCAACAATCACACCCAATTGATTTCAAGGCTCAACCGCGCATTTTACTCAACAGTTTGATTTACAAATAATCCTATAACTCTGAATAGCACTATGATCTTATGGAGGGAGTGGCAGAGAATCAAACAAGAGATAATCAAGTTCGATTCACTTGGTATTTCGGTAGAGTATAATTTGGGATTCTTTAGTATAAATATGGAAGATGAAGAGGAGAGAAAGTGAATGAAAATCTGGTAAAAATTCGTTTGGAACTTACTGGTATTTATAGAGATCAACAGCCATATCTATTCATGAAAGGATACGACGAATAGACACTTCTTTTGAAAATTTGAAAATTGAAAATTGACGGGCACCATGTTGACATGGGGGGGGGGGGGGGTAGGAATATGTCGACATGCTCTAGGAAAAAATGATGATTTTGATTTTCTTATTAAAATTGGTTTCTATAATTTTTCAAAACAATTTCTAAACTTTTATAAATATACTTAAATATAGTTTAACCATATAAAAGAGTTTAGGAAGTAATTTTTAATATGTTTCTTAATCTATAAAGTGATTTAAAATCTGAGTATATAAATATTTAGAAACTAAATATTAAAACAAGAGATAGTTTAAAATCAAGGACAATTTTGAAATCAAAATTGTTAAAAATGATAAAGATAATTTGATGCTAAAGTATTTCAAACTGGAGAGATGTCTTTTTGAAAAGAAGGTTTTGAAAAATATTTTTAAAATAAGAGATATATTTTTGAAAAGCATTTTCATAAAATTAGTGGATATCAAAATAGGACCACTATATGTTCCACTAGATATTGTCGTGGGTTCCATCCCAATAGGGTTCCATCCCTTGAACAGACTAGAAGTGGATTCCATTCCACGAATAAATTTTGAATAAAGATGACAGTGCTTTCAAGAAGTTTTAACATAATTCTAGACTCAATACTTATCTTGTACTTTGAAATCTTGAACTCTTGATATCTTGATACTCATGAGTCTTCAATCTTGAAATCTTTAATCTTTAAATTCATTAGTCTTGTATCTTTATACTGTACCGTCTTCGTTCTTGGTACCTGCGTGTTTATATCCTATATATACATATATATCTAAGCTATAATGTTAGTATTTATATTTTATAATAAGTCCTAAGGCTGTTGTCATCAAAACCATCCTTCTCAAGGACTAACAATCTCCCTCTTTTTGATGATGATAACCTACGTTTATAAAATATACTTCACCTTTACTATAACTCCCCCTAAAACTAATAACTCCCCCTTAATCTAAGCCTAATTACTCTATCTACTCTATTTTATAATTCTCCCCCTTTGTCATCAACAAAAACTAATCCTATACTAATATATATAACTCCCCCTAAATCTAATATTATCTAAACTTAATAGTAATAAGGAAGTATAATAAGCGAAATAAATTTATTATATACGATGTCATATTTACATATATATATGGATTATAGACACGCAAATATTTTTAAGTACATAAATTATAGAATTACACTTCTAACGAGAGTTTTTAATAATTGGAGATTTGTGAATCGAACAATTTGGATAATGAAAACAAAAGTTCCCACGTTGTTCAACCAAATTCCCATCTTTGTCAAAGCATACTTGGCCTACGCAGACCACCTTGTCATCTTCTTCCATAGGTGCTTCTTCCTCTTCTTCTTCTTTTTCGCTGTGCTGTAAAGGGTTATGCACTTGAATGTTTGGGAGAATCTTCTTCAATCGCAATAGGATTTTAATGATTATCCATTAGGAATTTTTGCAAATTCCGAGGAAGTTTGCCTTGCTTTTCTTGTTCTTTTGCCATCTTTATTTGCACAACTTGAAGTTCAGTTAACATTTGTATGGCAGCCTTCAAAGATTCCTCAATCTTTATTACACGTGCCAGTGTAGTGCATTGAAATGGATCAAAATGAGGAGAAGGAAAAGAAATTGTGTCGTTTTGGTTTGATGTTGTGGAGGAGACCATTAATTTTAATTTTCAGAAGTTTACAACAGAGAAAGAGAAGTGAGAAGACAAAAAAATTTGAAATACATAGGTTTAACTACCAAATTATTTTTAGAGGGAAAATCAAATTTTCAAAATTTGTCGTTGTATGTCGACATGGGTGGTAGGGGTATGTCGACATACTTATGAAAAAATTTGGTTTTTTTATACCTTTGTTTAAATGTTAGTATGTCTATATTCTATAACTCGGTTATTGAGCAAATGCCTAGTTCTCTTCTTAATTTAGTAAATATAGATTGATTTAAGGGTTTGGTTAAAGTATCAGCAATTTGATTCTCGAAGTTGATAAATTCAAGAGAAATAATCTCTTTACTTATATTATCTCTGAGAAAAAGATGTCTGATATCAATATGTTTAGTCCTAGCATAATGAGTAGGATTTTTAGGTAAATTTATTGCACCAGTATTATCACAATAAATTGGTGATTTTAAATGATTAATCCAAAATCTTTTAAGGTTTGTTGCATATAAATAAATTGAGAGCAAGCCAAAGCAGCAGAGATATATACTGCTTCAGTTGTTGATAAAGAAACAATATTTTTCTTTTTAGTAAACCATGAAACCAGAGAATGCCCCAAAAAGTGACATGTTCCATATGTACTTTTTCGGTCAGATTTGCAACCAACATAGTCAGCATCACAATAAGAGATTAAATCTAATGAATCATTTTAGGGTAAAATAAACCATAGTCAAAAGTATGCTTAACATATCTTATGATACATTCACAGCTTTTAAGTGAGTCTTTTTGGGTTGAGATTGATATCTTGCACAAAGACAAACACTATGCATGACATCAGGTCTACTCGCAGTGATATATACTAGTGATCCAATAATCCCCCTATATAGTTTTTGATTTACATCTTTTGAAAGATCCTCTTTATTTAAATCTTCATTGGTTGCCATGGGAGTGAGTTTTCCACTCGCAGTAGTCATACCAAATTTACTAACTAGATCCCAAGCATATTTTTCTTGACTAATAAAAATACAGTTATCTAATTGTTTTTGTAAACTTAAGAAGAAGGTAAGTTTAACTATATGACTCATCGCAAACTCTTTTGTCATTATTTCAGAAAATTCTTTATTCATTTCATGAATAGTTGATCCAAAAATAATATCATCTACATAAATTTGTACTAGTTGGATATCATTTTTATTTTCTTTTAATGAAAAGAGTATTGTCTACTTTACCAATTTCAAAATTTGATTGTAATAAAAAAGATCTTAGTCTATCATACAATGCTCTAGGAGCTGTTTCAGACCATATAGAGCTTTCTTAAGTTTGAAAACATGGTTTGAAAAATTTTCATCTTCAAAGAGTGGGGGTTGTTCAACATAACTTCCTCTTTAAAAAATCCATTTAGAAAATCTCTTTTAACATCCATTTGAAATAATTTGAAATTATTATAATTTGCGAAAACAAGTAGAATTCTAATTGCTTCTAATCTTGCTACGGGTGCAAAGGTTTCATCAAAATCTATTCCTTCTTCTTGACAATAACCTTGTGCGACTAATCGAGCTTTATTTCTAACGACCTCACCTAGCTCATTCATTTTATTTTTATAAACTCATTTAGTTCCTATTATAGTTTTATCCTCTGGTCTAGGATAAAGTTCTCAAACATCATTTCTGGTGAATTGATTCAGTTCTTCTTGCATAGCCAGAATCCATAAATCATCAGATGATGCTTCCTTTGGATTTTTAGGTTTAATAGATGATACAAAAGCTACATTACTCATTTTATTTAGTTGGTTTCTAGTTCTAACAGCAGATTCAATATTTCCTAGTATATTTTCTATAGGATGATCGTTTAAAGGCTTAACCTTTTTATTTGGATGAATGAGTTTATTATTTGTTTCAATTGATTCATTATTTAGGGTAGCAAAATCTTCTTCATCATTAATTTGTTCAATATCTTTGAATTTTCATCAAACGAAACATGCATTGTTTCTTCAATGGTATTAGTTTTTAAATTGAAAACTCTGTATGCTTTACTTTTATTAGAATATCCGATGATGATTCCTTTGTCGAATTAGGATCAAATTTATCAAAATTATCTTTTGTGTTTAGAATAGAACATTTACTTCCAAAGATTCTAAAATAAGATACCTTTGGTTTCTTCATCTAAAGAAGTTCATAGGGTGTTTTATTAGTTAATGGTCTAATTAATATTCTACTCAAAATGTAGCAAGCTGTAGCAACTGCTTCAGCCAAAAAAAGTTTTGGTAAATTACTATCCGAAAGCATTGTTCTAGCACACTCTTGAATCATCCTATTTTTTCGTTCTACCACTCCGTTTTGTTATGGAGTTCTTAGAAAACAGAAATTATGAGTTATTCCCTTTTTATTGCAGAATCTCTCAAAATTTTCATTTTTAAATTCCCCACCGTGATCACAACGAATAGTTCTAATTTTTTAAAGAGAGTTGGTTTTGAAGTCTTTTTGTAAAAAATTTAAATGAATCAAAAGTATCACTTTTATGTTTCATAAAAGTTGTCCATGTAAACCTAGAATAATCATCTACAATTACAAAGACATATTTATTGTGATTTATTGATTGAATTTGAGATGGACCAAATAAATCAAAATGAAGTAACTAAGGAGGTTTTGAAGTCAAGATCATATCTTTTAATTTGAAAGTACTCTTCCTAAATTTTCCTAATTGGCAAGCATCACATATACTATCTATTTTAAAATTCATTCTAGGGAGACCTCTTACTAGATCAAGTTTAGAAATTTAGATAAGTGTTTAAAATTCAAATGTTCAAATCTTTTATGCCAAATCCAAGGGTCACTTGTATTAGCCAAAAAACATAGATTATCTTTTGACATTTTCATACTAAGAATATAAATATTTTTCTTCCTAATTCCTGCAAATATAATATTTGAATTATTATCTTCGATGTGACACTTATCTTTTTCAAATTTAATTTTGTATCCTTTATCGCAAAGTTGACTAATACTAAGCAGACCGTGTTTCAGATTTTTAATAAAACATTAGAAATAGTATGAGTTTTAGAATTACCGACATTACCGATGCCAATCACATATTATTTTGAGTTGTCTCCAAAATTATCCAATCCTCCATCTTTGTACATAATATCATTCAGCATATCTGGATGACCAGTCATGTGTCTTGAACATCCATTATCAAGTATCCACTTATTCTTCTTGATTTGTACAATTTGTCCATTGAGAGTTGATTCTTCAAGGGTCATATAACATTTTTCTTCCTACATAGAATACAAACTTGGTAAAAAAATTGATTTTATATAATAACTATATTCCAACTTATGAGACAATGATGATTTGAACAGATTTAAACTAGGGTTAACAAAGTTCCCAAAAATATCCATTTTTTTATAATTTTTCAAAATTCAGGTTATGAAAACTTTGAAAACCTTGCTCTGATACCAAATGTTAGAAATGCGGAATACGGATCTTAAGGCTAGAATAACACTAAAGGAGGGTGAATAGTGTTTTGTGGATTTAGTATATCTTTTTCAAACTTATGTAATTTAATCACCAACAAATGCAATACATAGACACATATATAATCACAAAATCAGACACAGATGCAAATAAATAAAAGCAGTAAAGGAAAGAACACACCAGGATTTTACACCGGTTCGGAGTTACCCAACATCCAATCCCGCACAATTGTACGGATTTCTTTTCAAAATAATCTCCCACATTACAACCTCGATTTCAAGGCACGAGGTACACCCTCCGATATTCGAGTCCGGGGAAAACTCTCTTCATTACCAGGCCACAAGAACACCTAATCGATTTACGGGGCAATAATCACACCCAATTGATTTCAAGGCTCAACCGCACCTTTTACTCGACAGTTTGATTTACAAATAATCCTGTAACTCTGAGTAGCACTGAGATCTTATGGAGAGAGTGGCAAAGAATCAAACAAGAGATAATCAAGTTTGATTCACTTGGTATTTTGGCAGAGTATAGTTTGGGATACTTTAGAATAAATATGGAAGATGAAGAGGAGAGAAAGTGAATAAAAATCTGGTAAAAACTCATTTAGAACTTACTGGTATTTATAGAGATCAATAGCCATATCTATTCTTGAAAGGATACGACGAATAGACACTTCTTTTGAAAATATGAAATTTGAAAATTTACGGGCACCATGTCGACATGGGGTGGTAGGAGTATGTCGACATGCTCTAGGCAAAAATGGTGATTTTGATTTTCTTATTAAGATTGGTTTCTATAACTTTTCAAAACAATTTCTAAACTTTCATAAATATACTTGAATATAGTTTAATCATATAAAAGAGTTTAGAAAGTAATTTTTAATATATAATCTTAATCTATAAAGTGATTTGAAATCTAAATATATAAATATTTAAAAACTAAATATTAAAACAAGAGATAGTTTAAAATCAAGGATAATTTTGAAATCAAAAATGATAAAGATAATTTTGAGGCTAAAGTATTTCAAACAGGAGAGATGTCTTTTTGAAAAGAAGGTTTTGCAAAACATTTTTAAAATAAGAGATATATTTTTGAAAACCATTTTCATAAAATTAGTGGATATCAAAATAGGACCACTATATATTACACTAGATATTGTCGTGGGTTCCATCCCACTAGGGTTTTATCCTTTAACAGGCTCGAAGTGGATTCCATTCCATGAATAATTTTCAAATTAAGATGTCAATGCTTTCAAGAAGTTTTAACATAATTCTCGACTCGATACTTATCTTGTACTTTGAAATCTTAAACTGTTGATATCTTGATCTCATGAGTCTTCAATCTTGGTATCTTCGATCTTTAAATTCATCAGTCTTGTATCTTTATACTGTATAGTCTTCATTCTTGGTATCTGCATATTTATATCCTGCATATACATACATACATATATATATATATATCTAAACTATAATGTTAGTATTTATATTTTATAATAAGTCCTAAGGTGGTTTTCATCAAAACCATCCTTCTCAAGGACTAACAATCTCCCCCCTTTTGATGATGTCAACTTATGATCCATACATAACTCAAATCTTTCTCCCAAAAGGTAATGTCTCCATGCCTCCAGTGCAAAAATCACCGCAACCAATTCCAAATCATATGTCGGGTATCTCACCTCATACGGTCTAAGCTGTCGAGAAACATAGGCAATCACTTTACCATTTTACATTAACACGGCTCCTGACCATGTTCCACGTGCATCTGTATAAACTACCGAATCCTGATTCCCTTTTGGAACAACTAACATAGGTGCATTTGTCAATAAGTATTTCAGCTTCTGGAATGCCACCTCACACTTATCGTTCGAAACGAACTTCACATCCTTTCACGTTAGCTTGGTCATCGATGCTGCTATCCGTGAAAAACCTTTATGAACCTCCGATAGTCCCCAACTAATCTAAGAAAACTCTTTATCTCAGTCATTGTCTTAGGTCTCTTTCAATTATTCACTACTTCAATCTTAGTTAGATCTACAGGCAATCCTTTCTCTAAGACTATGTGACTAGGAAACTTCACTTCTTACTTCCAGAAATGGCACTTTGAAAACTTCACTTTTAGCTGATGCTGCTTCAATGTCTCAAGCACAACTCTAAGATGAACTTCATGCTCTCTTTCACCTCTAGGGTATATCGGAATATCATCAATGAATACTAGCATAAACCTATCCAAGTGCTCTCGGAAAACTCGGTTCATCAAATCTACAAAGAATGCTGGCGCATAAGTTCATTTGAACGGCATCACTAACCATTTGTACGATCCATACCTGGTTTTAAACACCGTCAAAGGAATACTATCCTCTACTACTCTAAGCAGATGGAAACCTGTTGCTAAATCCAACAGAGAAAATACCTTGGCTCCACTCAATTGATCAAACAAATTGTCAATTCTAGGCAACAGATATCGATTCTCATTCAACTTACGATAATTAATACATAACCTTAACGATCCATCCGGCTTCTTAGTAAACACTACAGCTTCTCCCCAAGGTGAACTACTTGGCCTAATATAATACTTGCCTTCCAAATCCACCAACTACACCTTTAGCTCCCTCATCTTGGTAGGTGTCATCCTACTTGGCGGTGTACTCACTGGCTCTACTCTACGTACTAAATCTGTCTGAAACTTAATGACTCGTTTCGGTGGTAATCCTATGACAGGTTCAAAAACATCCACGAATTCTCTGACCACGAAAACTCAATTCGACTCATCTTCTACCTCCACAACACCCAATAAAGCGTTATCCTGAAAACTAGAGTCTTCTATGGTATATACAATCTGATCACTACAGTCAGGGTGCCTAAGTGATATTTTCCCATCATGGAAAAATATTCTAGCATCATACTTACTTAACCAATCTATACCCAAAATAATGTCGAACCCAACGAAATCAAACACATGCAAACTGCAAACATAGGTATGACCTAACAAATCAAACTATAAGTGGTCATACTTCATCCCAAGTGTCGCATACCCTCCTATCGAATTTGCAACCCTTAAGGAAGTAACTAAATATGAGAGTTCTAGGTTAAGCTTATCTACAAAACAATGAGACACAAAAGAATGCGATGCACCGATATCAAATAGACTGCTAACTCACATACCATGAATCAGAAGTGTACCTCTCGACATAGCTTTTCCTTTTTCCTCCGCTGTTGGCCTCGAGGTAGTTGGCTCAAATGCAAACGCTTTGTCCTTTCCATCCTTAGCATGCTCCTTGCATTGGTTCTTATAATGTCCAATTTGATCGCAGTTGAAGCATATGATATTCTTCTTCCTGACGACCTTCTTCCATCTCCTGAGCGACATTCATTAGCAAAATTCCCTTTCTTATCACACTTAAAGCATACAACCTCCGACATCTCCTTCTTTGCAGCTCCACCCTTCTGAGCTCCTTTCTTATGGAAGAACCTTTTTTTGACTCTGTTCCACCTGGACTTCCTTTGCCTTATTTTTCTCCAGAAAACAAGCATCTCTTCATTTGTCAAATCCATTTCCACTACAATATCACATGGATCCCTGATATGAGATAACATTGCCCTAGCAATCTCAAGCTTCAACCCCTTGATGAACTTCTTGTTCCTCTTAATCACAATATCAACCGTAACAAAGCCATACCTTGCCAACTCCCCAAAAATTGTAGCATACTCCAACACAGCCATCTCTCTTACTCCAATTCAAAATACTTTCTAAGTAGAACAGACTTAGCAATCTCCGACATAAACATCTCTAGAAACCTCCTCTTAAACTCAGGCCATGTCATTGTCTTCTCATTATCTCCAACTGTAATGATGTTCCACCAATATAGCGCCACTCCCTAAAGCTATCTAGAAGCAAGCCTTCTCTTCTTCCCATCATTGAGCCCTAGATCAGCAAAAATACTCTCGCAGTGAAGCGGCCAATTCTCTAATTCGATTGTGTCTTCAGTTTCGGTGAATGGCTTTCCTCCCAACCGAGCGTAATCCCTACTCAGAATAGCATAATTGTTGACTACTGGAGCTTCTTAATTTCCTTATCCAACTACTCCAGTAGCAACTCCCACTTGCATTATGTTGACAAAGAACTGATACGTTGCTCCCATGTTAGCTTGCGGGACTCAACACCCACATTTCCAGCTTGTGCTTGACCTTGGCTCCTTTTTGTATTTGGTCGGCATTTCCATTTGTAGTGATGATTCCCCCTCCAAGCTTAACTCTTCCACTTCTAGCGTACATATCTGTATTCGAGTCTCGTAAGATAAAGAAGAATAGCCTAAGAGAGATAGGAGAATAGAGATATAGCAAGTACAAGTGCGTTACTATAGCGTTATCTTATACCTCAATCTTATCTATAATTCCTTAGGATTATGTTTTCAAAAGTCATTTTAGTTTAAAAAAATTCATAAACCTACACTCGGATACAAAGTTGCAACATCCCCTATTTGGAGGCCCAAAGCTAAGTGCTACAGATGTTGCAGTCATCCATCGTATTAACTTTCAGTGACCAAATACGGTAATGTTAATGGCATACATAATATCAGAAGCACTTGAATATGAAATTAAATCATTACAGATTAAAACACTTTTCTGATTACATTTCAAAACAACATTTCATATCCAAGTTACATAATCCCAAACATTTCCAAAGTTCGGATCAAATATAATTATTACATAAATACGCCAAGAGCGACATAAGAAGATGTCCCCTTGGTTGACCAGAGTACTAGATAGTCACAACTGACTTAATACAACAAAGTGGAATAAAACAAACAAAATAACTCTTAAAAAGCTAGCCATCAGCCTCCTGCTCGTCTTCGGAAGCTTTATTCGTCAACCTACTAAACATGTAAATCCTCAACTCTCAGCCAACTCAAATCAATTTTGAGCACTCAAGAGTTTAAAGGGAAAACATAAAATTTGAGTCAGACATAAAGCCTAGTGTGAATAATACTATACATCTCGGTTATTTGATATTAAGTGAGACCACGCCGCTTAGCGGAACGGGTTGCCCTCACCAATATCCTTTTAGAACATTTCTTTTGCAAATCTTAATCCTACAACCAAAACTGGTTCAAACAATAATATCAATATCATGAAAGCATATAAATCAAGTAACAAATGGACTATCTATCCGAACACTATAGTTTTTTTAGCAAACTACTAACCTTTGGCTGACTCGAGCCTACTAGAAAAAATAAAAAATAATCCAACTTCTGTTAGATACTCCTCCTCTGCACGTTCTGTCCCTAACTTAATTCTCCTAGGGTCAACTGATCCTAATGGTTTTGTGGGCATACCAATAACATATCCTTAGTTTGTATGTTCCTTTCTGTGTGTAACATTATATTAGTCTTACCTGTGACAAAGCCCTACACACTAGAATTTTGGACTTATTTTTGCTATGGGCTACTAGCTAAAGTATAGGGCACGACCTCATACCAGTCCCATCTAGTATTCTAATATCTGAGTCATTTTACTTAGGGCCGTCTACCTATAAAAGTTTCCTCGAAAACATTTTCTATCAAATTGATTTAAGCCTTTAAATCATACTTTAAACAAGGAAAATATACTTTTATGCTTTACTCAAATCACATTGCCATGTTATATAAACTTTACACGAAGCTTTATTGATGAAAACATTTAAATCTTTGAAAGTAGCCCTTTCGAATCCAGTGAAAGCACCCCTTTCGATATAAGTAAAACCTTGGGCTGAAAGGCCAAAACATACCTTTCTAAACCATTTACATAGTCCTTTCGAAAACGTTCAAAACATCTCTTTCGAAAGACTTTTAAAACCTTAAACATCTTCTTTTCAAAACACTTTAAATATGCCTTTCGAAGACCTTTGGAAACCTTCCATTTATAACCTTTAGAAAATATTGGGGGACCACCCCTTCGAAACCTTTCTCTTAAACCTTTCAAAAGCCTTAAATCCTTTTCATAAAATCAAACCTTCCGAAAACATTTGGTTTCAAGCAGAATATGTGGAATACCCTTCGAAACCATTTAAAACTGTACCTTTTGAACCTTTGGGTTTATCTTTCAATAGAACAAAAGGGTCATAAAACAACTAAGTCGAAAGCATTCTTCAAAAAGCTATTTCCTAAGTAAAGAAGCGATAGTGTCGAAACCAACTCTTCAAAACCATTGAAGAAGCGGCTTGGGTTTTAAAACATAGTGTGACGACCCGCCCTTCTCGACCCCCGAAAATCGACACAAAAATACTCCATAGTATAATATACCGACGATCAAGTGTGGAAAAGACAGATTGTTGAGGAAAAGAAAGAAGATAGAAGAAAGATGAAACTAAACAATAACAGAATCTCACAATCACAGCGGAACAAAATATAATACATAATATCAGATCTTTACACAAAATGAAAACTATATCTATTTTATATATTACATCATCAGAGTATCATAAACAAACAACAAATTCCAATCTGACAATTTCAAACAAATCACAGCAGCGGATATAAACAAGTACGGATAATATGTCTCGGACTCCAGCTCCTCTCCTGTGCTCCACAGCATCCTTTCCTGTAATATATAATACTCGGTCTGACCCGAGCATTATAATGAAATAACACCCGAGTCGGTATGGAATACTAGCTGATAAAAATACACCCAAATTAATTGTTAAAGTTTCAAAAATCCTTTTGAAAACAAAAGCATCTCGTAAGACCACGCCACAAATAAACATGTCGGGTTTTTACCTTACGATAGCCAAAACCTTTTTATCAAAATCCTCTGATTTTATAATAGTGCCTATATACAAATACTTATTAAAATAGCCAAAATTGTTACACGATTAAATTCCAGCTACTAGCCACAAAGTGGGTTATACAAACAAAACTCGTAAAAGGCGCGTAGGGAGAATGGATTTCCAACTAATGACTAGGCACTGGGGTACCACCTGTCACAGTACGTGGCCTAGATCACCATACCGAGGACCACTCCCAATCCCCTGCAACACAAGATCGGGACTACCCCTTACTGGATAACCCAAGTAAGATCACCCTACGGTTGGGATCAACAACCGCACCACTAAGCCGAATAAAAAGGGACATCTAGACAGGGATGGCCTCACCCTAATGGGTGCCACCTACATAGCCTTGCTGCATAACCCCTGGTTTTCAGTCATTCCCGGTTGATGAGGCTTGAGGCTAAGCGTTACCTTTTAGAATGTTTCACTTAGAATGCCCATCGTCCACCTGACGATGTTCCGAAAGCATTCATCCATACAAGTCCGTCCCGGATTCGAACGGAACCGAATGGCACTACTCCTACTACATCCATTTTGGAAACATCCTTAAGATTATAGCGACTAGCCCTTGCACTTCATTGCTCCATCTTCGAATCCAAACTCGTCTTCCTCACTAAAACATACAAACCGGATCGAAGTGGTTTTGGAGAAATAAATCTCGATCCTGGTCTCTTCGATACGATCAACGCATTGGCCAATATTGATAGTCGGCGATTTAACCATCAATTAACATTCACAAACATCCATCAAACAATAAATAATTGCCCAAATTATTTATCACTCTCAAAAATATCTTCACAAGATATATTTCCATTTTCAATCCCTTTTGAAAACAGTTTTCAAACCCTACTCTTCTCATAGAATAAATTCTCAAATCCTTACTTCCTCTGAAAACATCCAAGTACCAATACTTTAAATTTATTTAAATTAAAGCTATTTACATACTTTATTTGAAATATATACACACTTTTTAAATGATTTAAATAAAACTGCTTTATAAAATATAAAACATTTTTCTTCAAAATAAAGTTAAGTCATACTAAATTTTAAAATAAAGTTATGAAATCCTATACAAGTTTTCAAATAAATGTTGGCCAAACTATCTTTACAATAAAACTAATTTATAAAATATAAATACTAATGACCTTCTTTTAAAGCATATACAAATTAACCCTTTTAAAATAATTACTACTATAACTAATTTAGTAAATATTTACTTCTGAAATATTTACAACTTAAATAAGAATTTTCTTAAAAACATTCTTTTAAAAATCAAATTTGAAACTTTTAACTTTTATTTAAAAATCTGCTTTAAAACGTACTTGCCTTTTCAAGGAACTACACTTTTGTTTTCTGAATAAACCAAAGAATCCTTTTATAAATCCTACACGATTTACCTCAATTCAAATTTACGTTTAAATCCTGTAAATTCCTCCAACACTATAAAAATAAACCGTCTTTTTATTTTTAAACACATTTCTATTTCCTGGAATATCACTTTCAAAATATATGCTTAAAATATTTTAAATAAAGCTTCTAGAAATTACTTAATTGAAAATAATACTTAAGGAAATATATAGAGGTTTTCTAAGTAATTTAAGCCAAATTTAACTTTTAAAATAAAGTTATTAAATCAAATATTTATATTATAATTTCCTTTTGAAAACTTAATACTACTTTACTTTTTAAAATAATTAAATATCATAATTACTTAAATAAATGTTTATTTACACTTTAAACAATTAAATAATATTTTCTTTCTAAAATATTCTAAACACGTTTTAACTGGCCATTTATATCTTGAAAGCTTTTCTTTAAAACATACTAAATTTCCAGGAAAAAGTACATTTCCCATCCTTTAAAAACAATCTTACTATTATTTTTAAGAAATTTGCACTTCTTATAAAAATTCCCACCGGAAGCCTAAACTTTCAATATTCATCCCGATTAATATTTCACTTTATTTATAAACCAAGTTTATCAATTTTTATTTCACATTTCCCTTTTAAATCAAAATTTCAAAAAAAACACTTCAAATTCCAAACCAATTTCTTGAATTTAATTTCCTTAAGTTCATTGCTTAAAAATTCTTTTTATTTCCTTTTTACTCCCATTTCATTTTATTGATATTTAAAATACCAAATTATATTATCCAACCAAAACACATCATAACAAAATTCCAAATCAATCTATCATAAGATATCGTTGAAATATATCACAGAATATAAGTAAAATTTCTATTTGTGAGGAATCTGGTTGGATCCCTCCAACCTGTTTCCCTGGATCCACAGATGTTAGCACAACAAATAAATATCAATCCAGACTGATATTAATATTCATATTCGACCGATCACACAATTATTAAAATATTAACTATTTAAATTAAATGGTATCCAGATGTGAGTGAGATTAACCCACCTTAAGTTTCGACGAGCATTTTAAATTCCTGAATTAAATCGACCGTGATCGATTTAACCCAAAAATTGCGCTAGCTCCGATAGTCTCCAATTCAGCACTGCAGTGTAGATCGCGTCGCTGCGATTCCGGCGCTTCTCGTTTCGTCGGAATCTGATAATATATGCAAAATATCTGATTTATAAAGTTTGAATATAAAATTAAACAATTTCCTTTTTATTCATTTTTTGACCAACAAAATCGGCCATTCGTTCTGGACCATGAAATCACAGCCGCTCACTGTGTTCTTCCTCACGCAACATCCCCAGGGTTGAACGAACACATGCCGCCATCGTCTTCCCCAATTCACGACCAAGCTGCTCGCCTAGACGACGATCAACTACCACCATGACGTGCGCCTCGATCTCCTATACCCTAGGTCGAAGAATAGGCGAGCTCGATCGTCCCTACTGCTCGAAATTTGAGCACGAACGTACGGTCGTCATGGCTGCTTTCTGGCTCCAAACGACGACGATACCCAAGATCTACCGTTGGATCTTAGATCTCTCCACGATCAATAACTTTCATTTAGAAAGTTTTCGAAATCAAAGCATGGATCGAGAGATTTTTGAGGGAAAACAAAACTCATTTTCGGCCATTGGAATGTTTTCACAGCGGCCCGAAAATGAACGAGGGTTTCGGCCCTTATACGTACATATGTTTGTGTATAAATATTATTTTAATATTAAATCCATTTTAAAGCAACTTTTCCACACGATCCCCAAACGACGCGTGCCGACAGGCAATTATTATGTTTTACCCGCATTACGAACACAATGGAACATGTTTCGGAGGCTAATTTGATCATATGCGCGAGTTACGGAAATAAACGATCAATTTTAAATTAAATCGATTAAAATAGTTTCTATACGTTTTGAGCTGCCAGGGTCAAACGACAACCCCGATTGCTATGAAAATTGAAATCTGATAATAACTAACTATTACGAATCTAATGGAACTAGTTTCGTTGAATTCCGAGACTGTGCCCCAGAAGGCTATTTTAACTTGTCGATTAATTCGAGCGATTTTCAAAATCGTCGAAATCATCTAAAATTTCACTTTTTATACATTACTAACTTTATTATAAATCATACAGAATTTATATTCGCATCAGAAATCATTCTGATTCATTTCGAACCAAAATCTGATTATTTGCATTATTATATTATTAAATTTCATTATTAAATTAATATAAAATTCCAAATCTAACCTATCGACTTTTAATTCCATCCAACAGTCCAATATTATAATTCAAATCTAAATAGACTTAAAATAAATTTTAGAAACCATTTCTGTTCCATTTTCCTCCTGATTCACAAATTATTTCAATTTCAAGTAGTTTATTATTATTCAAATTCAATTTAGTTACCATATTTGAAATTATAACTTATTTTATTAATTTAACCAAAATCTTTTTATTCAAAATCCAATTATACTTTACATTCAACATTTAAAATGAATTGAATGTTCAAAATCTAACGATTAATATTCCGGGTCGTTACATTCCTCCCCCCTTATAAAAATTTCGTCCCCGAAATTTGCTAAGGTAGGAAAATGCTACTAAACTCATTTACTTACCCAAACTTACATTTACTTCACCCAAAACTTTTAGCTCAATTCCAAAATCATTTGCTTATTTTAACCTAAAATCTTTGTTTTTACTATCCTTTCAAAAACAACTTTACTAGTTAACCAAAATTTTCAAAATTTCCAAAAATTTTCTAACGCCCAAAATTTTGGAATTTTTTTACATCGTCTCCTTTGTATGGAGAGCATTTTACAATATCACAATAGATATGAATATATATACATCGACCCACACGGTCGGAAAAAAATATATACCACAATATATATATATATATATATATATATATATATATATATATATATATATCGTTTTCCCAATTTTATTGCGTAGGCGTACCTTAGATTAGCATTTTAAAAGCAAGCGGCTAATATATTATGCATATACGTGCTCCAACTCTATCGATTGCCTCCCGTACCTGTGCTTACTCTCACAAACACATTAGTTTTCAATAATATGAGAATTTAGCAACATTCTATTCATTTATCTTAGCCAAACATATCAATTACATACCCAAACAAACAAATTTCATAATCCTGCATGTAATCCATCTTTTATAAGAAATCATAAGGTTTCAATACTACTTTAGTTTTCTTTACAAATCCAAACTTCATTTTATTCCACTCGAATGATTTACATTCAAGTTTTCTACACATAATTTATATTTGCTTCAATTCAATTCCAAATTAATTTACAATCAAATCTTTATTTCAATTTGATACATTTGCATTTCTTTATGATTCACTTGCATTTATACACAAATCCACTAAATTAAATTTTTATCTATTCCAATTGATTCAAAAACCAATTTTATTTACTTCCCTTAATTTATTAATTTCGTTTGCAACAAAAACAACTAATCTAAATGCAAATTTGATGTTATTCAAGCAAATAGCCATTACTTAAGTTTTATACCCATTTTAAATTAATTCCAACTCAAACTATATTAATTTTACTCCATTTGAAATTATTTATAACCCAAACAATTTTTACTTCATCACAATTATTAAATCAAGTCCCTATTCTCATTTCAAGTTCATCATCCAACTTGAGTTCATATTAATATCATTCCATTCTGGATTATATACAACTCAAACATTATTATTTCACCATGATAAGAAATTAAAATTCTTTCACTTGCATTAAAATTTTATTATCTAAACAAATTTCATTCAAGACCCCTTATAAAGCTCGACAACCATTTCAAAATTTTCTTAAGTTGTCTCAATTCTATTACATCCCCTTTCCTTTCATCCAATCAATTTTATTTCATTTTAATTTGATTCTCATTCAATAAATTCCAATCCATTACAAATTTTAATTCAATTTGTTTACTTACTCAATCCATTTTAAATTTTAATTCACCTTCTCAATTCATTTCTGAATTTATTTTATTAATAACATAACCATTCCAATTATTCTAAATCAGAATTGGGTTTTATTTTACTTTTTAAATTTTTAACAAGATACCAAAATTTTATTCATTCCAATACAATTTCCATTTAATTTAGTTTACATTAAATTCATCCTCACACAATTCCTTTGGATTTAGTTGAGTGAGAATTTACTTCATTCAATATCATTTCAAGTAAATAAATCTTCTTTCAATTCAATTCTTCTCAAATTTTAATTCAAGTTACACTAGATTTATCCTGCCAACTTAAATTCTTACCATTCCCTTTACTATTTTAAATAAGAATTTAATTCCATTAAATATTATTTATAACATAACTGGATTTTGATTTCAATTCAATCTAAATTCAACTCAATTCCCTTTACTCTTAAATTAAATCCAATTCAATCAAATTTTATTTCTCCATATATAAGTTCAAAACTTATTTACTGACTTAAGTCCATACACCTTTTATATTTCCCTTTGTCTTATCTTACTTTAAATTTCATTTGGGACTAAGTTTGAATTCACTAAACCATTCAACTATTTCCCATTTGTGATTATAAATTCCATTTTCTATTTATAAGTTCACCAACTTATTTACTTAAAAGCTTATATTGCTCATTTGAGTTATTTTCACCTTATAATCACAATTCTAAATTTTATATATAACACTTAATGGCTTAAGAGTATAAACCTTCTTTACACAATTATAACCCACAATTATATAATCATTTTATATTTCAACTTTATATCCAATTTGATTCAATTCCAATTTAAATTTTATCTTAACTTATCTCAAGTTAAATTCAAATATATTTTATTCACTTCCATACACTTTAGTTAAATTATAATTCCAGGATTAAAATTTTCATTTTTCCTCCTTATTCAAATCAACTTCACTTTATAGGTTCAATAGTTGATTCATTTTTATCTTTCACATTTCTTACTTTTAAATAGAATTCCTAGAATTCAATTGCCGGTTTTATTTCAAAACCAATTTGAAATTATAAATAACACATACCCACTTGGTGTATCAATTCAAATCTTCGGATTCCAGAATACTTTGGTTTTACCAAGCAAATTTCCCTTTCGAAATTTCTAAAACCACTTTTATACCCAACAAGTCCAAACAAATATCATAACCAATCACCACGGAAGCAATCCATCACTTAAGAAACTTGAAAATGAATATTGATGATGTAGCCATCATCATCAGGATTATTTCCCAACGACTAAAGTGAGTTCTGTGCTTTCTTACTTCCACAAATTCCTTTCAAAACAATTTCCATTCAAAAATACTTCCCAAAATAATACTCCATCATTGCTTCAAACACTTTGGAAAACATTTCGATCATTCCCAAGGTTTTAAATTTCCAAACTTTTGTTTTCAATACATTTAAAACACTTTTCAAAATTTCTGGGATTTAAATTCTAGTTTAATTCAAATTTAGTTATTCTTCTTTTGGATAAATCATACTTACAGAATTTTATTTGGTTATAAACCTTTTCAAATTTTAGACTCTTATATTTGATTATAATATCAACAACTAAGCATCCAAATATATATAATAATTTCAGAAAATTATTCCCTTTATATCAAAATATAATTTTGGGTAAAATTATTTCATTTACCCACTTTAAAAACAATATTATGTCGGTTTATCTTGTTTAAGAGTTTAGAAACCCTTATCGATATGGTTGTACTTCCCGTACCGACCAGAATTCATAAACACTCAACCGATAAGTCAACACAGTATAAAAATAATTTTTATATTCAATAACAAGTACGTTCTCATAGCTATTATTACACTCAACTCATTATAGAGTACTATTGACTCTGTTTAATGAGTAATTTCCCCACCAGAGCCAAGGTTATCACCAACCTAAGCTCTGATACCAAATGTGACGACCCGCCCTTCTCGACCCTCGAAAATCGACACAAAAATATTCCACAGTATAATATGCCAACGATCAAGTGCCGGAAAAGACAGATTGTTGAGGAAAATAAAGAAGATAGAAGAAAGAAGGAACAAAACAATAACAGAATCTCATAATTGCAGTGGAACAAAATATAATACATAATATCAGATCTTTACACAAAATGAAAACTATATCTATTTTATATATTACATCATTAGAGTATCACAATCAAACAACAAATTCCAATCTGACAATTTCAAACAAATCACATCAGCGAATATAAACAAGTACGGATAATACGTCTCGGACTCCAGCTCCTCTTCTGAGCTCCACAACATCCTTTCTTGTAATCTATAATACTCGGTCTGACCCGAGCATTATAATGAAATAATACCCGAGTCAGTCTGGAATACCAACTGATAAAAATAAACCCAAATTGATTATTAAAGTTTCAAAAATCCTTTTGAAGACAAAAGCATCTCGTAAGACCACGCCACAAATAAGCATGTCTCGTTTTTACCTATGATAGCCAAAACATTTTTATCAAAATCCTCTGATATTATAATAGTGTCCATATACAAATACTTATTAAAATAGCCGAAATTGTTACATGATTAAATTCCAGCTACTAGCTACAAAGTGGGTTATACAAACAAAACTCATAAAAGGCGCACAGGGAGAATGGATTTCCAACTGATGACTAGGCACCGGGTATCACCTGTCACAGTATGTGGCCTAGATCACCGTACCGAGGACCACTCCCGATCCTCTGTAACACAAGGCCGGGACTACCCCTTACTGGATAATCCCGAGTAAGATCACCCCACGGTTGGGATCAACAACCGCACCACTAAGCCGAATAAAAAGGGACAACTAGACAGGGATGACCTCACCCTAATGGGTGCTACCCACATAGCCTTGCTGCATAACCCATGATTTTCAATCATACCCGGTTGATGAGGCTTGAGGCTAAGAGTTACCTTTTAGAACGTTTCACTTAGAATGCCCATCGTCCACCTAACGATGTTCCGAAAGCATCATCCATACAAGTCCGTCCCAGGTTCGAACGGAACCGAATGCACTACTCCTACTACATCCATTTTGGAAATATCCTCAGGATTAGTAGCGACTAGCCCTTGCACTTCACTGCTCCATCTTCGAATCCAAACTTGTCTTTCTCACGAAAACGTACAAACCGGATTGAAGTGGTTTTCGAGAAATAAATCCTGATCCCTGTCTCTTCGAAACGATCAACGCATTGGACAATATTGATAGTCGGTGATTTAACTATCAATTAACATTCACAAACATCCATCAAACAATAAATGATTGCCCAAATTATTTATCACTCTCAAAAATATCTTCACAAGATATATTTCCATTTTCAATCCCTTTTGAAAACAGTTTTCAAACCCTACTCTTCTCATGGAATAAATTCCCAAATCTTTACTTCCTCTGAAAACATCCAAGTACCAATACATTAGATTTTAAATAATTTAAGTTAAAGCTATTTACATACTTTATTTGAAATATACACAAACTTTTTAAACGATTCAAATAAAACTACTTTATAAAATATAAACCATTTTTCTTCAAAATAAAGTTAAGTCATACTAAATTTTAAAATAGAGTTATGAAATCCTATACAAGTTTTCAAATAAACTTTAACCAAACTATCTTTATAATAAAACTAGTTTATAAAATATAAATATTAATGACCTTCTTTTAAAGCATATACCAATTAACCCTTTTAAAATAATTACTACTATAACTAATTTATTAAATATTTACTTCTGAAATCTTTACAGCTTAAATAAGAAATTTTCTTAAAAGCATTCTTTTAAAAATCAAATTTAAAACTTTTAACTTTTACTTAAAAATCTGCTTTAAAACGTACTTGACTTTTCAAGAAACTACACTTCTGTTTTCAGAATAAACCAAAGAATCCTTTTATAAATCCTACACGATTTACCTCAATTCAAATTTACGTTTAAATCCCGTAAATTCCTCCAACACTATAAAAATAAACCGTCTTTTTATTTTTAAACACATTTCTATTTCCTGGATATCACTTTCAAAATATATGCTTAAAATATTTTAAATAAAGCTTCTAGAAATTACTTAATTGAAAATAATACTTAAGGAAATATATAGAGGTTTTCTAAGTAATTTAAGCCAAATTTAACTTTTAAAATAAAGTTATTAAATCAAATATTTATATTATAATTTTCTTTTGAAAACTTAATACTACTTTACTTTTTAAAATAATTAAATATCATAATTACTTAAATAAATGTTTGTTTACACTTTAAACGATTAAGTAATATTTTCTTTCTAAAATATTCTAAACACATTTTAAACTGCCCATTTATATTTTGAAAGTTTTTCTTTAAAACATACTAAATTTCCAGGAAAAAGTACACTTCCCATCCTTTAAAAACTATCTTACTATTATTTTTAAGAAATTTGCACTTCTTATAGAAATTCCCACCGGAATCCTAAACTTTCAATATTTATCCCCGATAAATATTTCACTTTATTTATAAACCAAGTTTATAAATTTTCATTTCACATTTCCTTTTTAAAACAAAATTTCAAAAAAAACACTTCAAATTCCAAACCAATTTCTTGAATTTAGTTTCCTTAAATTCATTACTTAAAAATTCTTTTTATTTCTTTTTTACTCCCATTTCAATTTATTGATATTTAAAATACCAAATTATATTACCCAACCAAAATACATCATAACAAAATTCCAAATCAATCTATCACAGGATATCAATGAAATATATCATAGAATATAAATAAAATTTCTATTTGTGGGGAATCCAGTTGGATCCCTCCAACTTGTTTTCCTGCATCCACAGATGTTAGCACAACAAATAAATATCAATCCAGACTGATATTCATATTCATATTCAACCAATCATACAATTATTTAAATATTAACTATTTAAATTAAATGGTATCCAGATGCGAGTGAGATTAACTCACCTTGAGTTTCGACAAGCGTTTTAAATTTCCGAATTAAATCGACCGTGATCGAGTTAACCCAAAAATTCCACTAGCTCCGATAGTCTCCGAATCAGCACTGCAGCGTAGATCGCGTCGCTGCGATTTCGGCGCTTCTCATTTCGTCGGAATCTGATAATATATGCAAAATATACGGATTTATAAAGTTTGAATATAAAATTAAACAATTTCCTTTTTGCTCATTTGTTTTACCAACAAAATCGGTCGTTCGTTCTGGACCATGAAATCACAGCCGCTCGCTGTGTTCTTCCTCATGCAACATCCCCAGGGTTGAGCGAAACCACTGCCTCCATCATCTTCCCCAATTCGCGACCAAGCAGCTCGCCTAGACGACGATCAACTACCACCATGACCTGCGCCTCCATCTCCTACACCCTTGGTCGAAGAATAGGCAAGCTCGATTGTCCCTACTGCTCGAAATTTGAGCACAAACGTACCATCGTCGCGGCTTCTTTCTGGCTCCAAACGACGACGATACCCAAGATCTACCGTTGGATCTGTAGATCTCTCCATGATCTACAACTTTCATTTAGAAAGTTTTCGAAATCAAAGCATGGATCGAGAGATTTTTGAGGGGAAACGAAACTCATTTTCGGCCATTGGAATATTTTCACGGCGGCCTAAAAATGAACGAGGGTTTCGGCCCTTATACTTGTATATATACGTGTATAAATATTATTTTAATATTAAATCCATTTTAAAAGCAACTTTTTCACACGATCTCCAAACGATGCGTGCTGACAGGCGATTATAATGTTTTACCCGCATTCTGAACACAATGGAATGTGTTTTGGAGACTAATTCGATCATATGCGTGAGTTACGGAAATAAACGATCAATTTTAAATTAAATCGATTAAAATAGTTTCTATACGTTTTGAGCTGCCAGGGTCAAACGACAACTCCGATTGCTACGAAAATTGAAATTCGATAATAACTAATTATTATGGATCCAATGGAACTGGTTTCATCAAATTCCGAGACCGTGCCCCGGAAGGCTATTTTAACTTGTTGATTAATTCGAACGATTTTCAAAATCGTCGAAATCATCTAAAATTTCACTTTTTAAACTTTACTAACTTTATTATAAATCATACAGAATTTATATTCACATCAGAAATCATTCTGATTCATTTCGAACCAAAATCTGATTATGCATTATTATATTATTAAATTCCATTATTAAATTAATATAAAATTCCAAATCTAACCTATCGACTTTTAATTCCATCCAACGGTCCAATATTATAATTCAAATCCAAATAGACTTAAAATAAATTTTAGAAACCATTTCCGTTCCATTTGCCTCCAAATTCACAAATTATTTCAATTTCAAATAGTTAATTATTATTATTCAAATTCAATTTAATTACCATATTTGAAATTCGAACTTATTTTATTAGTTAACCAAAATATTTTTATTCAAAATCCAATTATATTTTACATTCAACATTTAAAATGAATTGAATATTCAAAATCTAACGACCAAAATTCTGGGTCGTTACATATAGGAACCCTTTCGAAGGCATTTCTTCAAAAGGTAAGATGCGGCAACAAGGGGTTTCGACTCCTTCGAAAGCATTTAGTTAAAACAAAAAGCGCAACCTCTTTGAAGCCATTCCTTTAAAACAATTTGATCCGGTCGAAAATAATCAAGTCGCAAGCAAAAGCAAAGCAGCCGCATTTTCATTTAAAAACAAAGTAAGGCCTCGGCCACTTCGAAACCCTCTATTTCGACTTCATACCTTTCACCTCGGTCCAAATTTCTACATACCAAGTCTTTTATACCAGGCGCATTGGTTTCGATGGTGATGAAGGCAGAAGTACTAGGTCAAAAGCTTAGTGCCGAAAGTGGCAAAACATGTAAAAAGCATATATAAACTGATTTAAACTTTCTAAAGAAATTCTTTTCAACTAACCTGCCTTATTTGTCAAAATATAATTAGTTGCTAATTTTCTTTCCTAAAAGTACAACCGAAATTTCAGAGATACAAATTAAAATATTTACAAAATACCCCTTCTCCTTTTATAAATATGTAAAACATTTAAGTCCTATACGTTAAATAATATTATATGCTTATTAAAACACTTAGTAAAAATATATAAAAATTCCCATAATTCATTTTTAATATGTTTTCTAACATATATTAATTTCTGACCCAAAACATACATATACTTACCGTAATTAAATTTAAACCCAAATAACCATTTTTCTCACTAGAAAATTAATTTTAAATCCACATTAATTGAGAAAATTATGAAAATTGAAACTCATCTCTAAAATATCATTTTTGATCATATACTAAAATCGCAAGGTATTTGGATGTCATTTAATAGGGTTTTCACATTAAAACCTATCATAAAATATATATGAATTAGCATAAATCATCAACAAGCATATATCTCCAATTTAACAATAAAAAACATGGAGAAACCTTGCAAAATATTCAGATCTGATCTAGAAACCAAAAACATTAAAAATATGAGATGTTATCTGTTATTCACCTTAGCTTTGTGCTTAGAAGTTGAGGTTTGATCTTGGATTTAAGTTGATTAGCGTCTTCCTTTGGATTCTTCTTTATCTTCTTCTTGCTCTTCCATAATGGTGGCCAACCTCTCTTAACTATATTTTAATTTTTGGACTTGTAAAATGAACGTGAGAATGGTTATGGTTCAAGGGTTTAGGGTATAAGGTTATTACCTATTCCTATATTGCTCGTGTTTACTACCCTAACTTAATTCATTTTATTTCTCTTAGTTCATTAGTTCAAATACGCATAATTACCCTTCTATTAATCACAAACCTCACTCCCCTAACCAATACATTATTTAATTTAATTTAACTAATCAAATATTCTAAATAATGTTACTAAAATTTAGGGGTGTTACATTTGTTTTTCTTTCTAAATGGTCGAAGCATTCAAAAAAAACCCTTATTACAACATCATAACGAAATCTTTACAAAGATGCATTTTATCATCCTTAACATTTAAGGACATCAAATATGATGCACCTTATGTAAACTAATTAAACTGACATTTATGTGATTAAATTCTTAGAACTTTCTTGTAGTTTTGGTCTAGTGTTACATTTAACACAATATGATCTTTTTGTAATCAATCAAATTGAATATTCGATCTCACTGTACTGTTTATTGGCTTATTTCGAATAAACTACTTCATCGAAGTATCATACATTACGAACTATGACCATTTCCCTTATAAAACTTATATGCGATAGTATGTGGATCAAATATGCATAATCTTATATTGCTTTAGAGTTCAAAATTGGAGAATGTAATACATGGTTTCAACCAAACAAATGTTTAAGCAACCAAATAACGAATGTATTTAGTAGTGATAAAATCAATTGCGCATGGGTATTAAAACATTAACATGTAAAAAGAATTTTTTTTAAGGCAATTGATTTTGGAGTGGCCCATCCACTTTTTTATTAATACTATTAAAATAGGTGCTTGGTAGAAGTACCAGAGCAGCTACAACTCACACAAACTATATGGCTAAAGCAACAACAAATTACATGAAATGCAGTAACATATGAAAATGAAATAAGATGCCATAAAAGGTAACAACCTAAGATAGGAATAGATCAGCTATTCCATACTCAGTACCGTTATTAAGATCATCTTCATTAGTAGGGTGCTTGCTAAGACTAGAAGAAGCGGCAGCAGGGGGAAAAGACCTAGCTTTAGAATCGTGACATCACAAGAGAAGGCAGAGGCAAGAAAGGCATCAAATTTAGTTGTTTTTGTAGAATCGGGTATAGCAGGAGCATGAAAAGAAGGAGGTGGAGATGGAGTGGTAGAAGGAAACAAAACTATAATGGGAGAAATAGGTTTGGGTCTCCATTTCCTAGAGGGGGTTTATGCAATGGAACGTTTTCAGGAATAGGATCGGGTTTTGTCAAATCAAAAGGTGACTACAAGAGCTCAAAGTGTGATCGAAGGAGTGGCGGTGAGAACAGATTGGAGGATGCCAAAGTTAAGAGACTGTAATAGTGGTAGATTTGTTGTTAGCAATTGCAACAGTTAACTGAGAAGGAAGAGGCTTATCTGGAGTAATCTCAATCAAAGATCTAGCAAACTCAAGGCGATCTTTATGCTCAGTATTCTCATCAAAACAAATCAATTCTCCAGTATTACTAACCAGCCAACTAGGCCTTCAAGAGACTGAAGAGAGGAGGGGATATTAGTAAACTTTGCCCAAACTGGAATAGATATTACATGTCATGAGCAAAATCAACCGAAGAGCTCCAATGGGTGATAATAAACACTTTACCATTTATTACACGAGGGCCAGATTCCAAAATCATACGCCTCTTTTCTTCATTGCCAAAGTCAAAGAAATACATATCCTTATCATATCACACTTTAAGTGATCCCTTGAGTTTCTAACGTTAGATAAAAATCTCTTTACTACACTATATGAAAATCCATCATTTAAGAAGAAACCAACAAGGGTATTTTTCCAAAACTCAACTCCTGCATAAACAATTTCTTGGGGAGGCACAAGAACATCATCAACACATGCAAGAAGCATTTATCATTAAGTATATATTACATTTCTATTTTCCAAACTTTGATTCAAATCATTTGCATATCTTAATTGATAAATGTTTAATAATCATATTTAATGCACAAACTTATCATTGTAGATTATTATAATATTATATAACATATGTTCTTACAATATTAGAAAGGTTGAAAATTATCATTTCATTTTTCTAATAAGGCTCACACTAGTCTTTTATGTTTCACCAAACCCTAAGCGAAACATAGAAGTCTTTCAAATTTACTAGTGAGTATTAGGACTCGTATATATTGGGATTTTGACCTTAAGGAAAGCTCAATAAATTATACTCCTATATATGATGCATAACTCCTTATCATTTGTATCACATACAACTCCTAACTTGTTGTTCCTTGTATTAGTCTCGCCTTTACCTTTAGGAAAGTTCAACAAGTAGAGATTATTAACTTGGACATATCATTTCGCGACAGCCTAAGTATAATGCACATACCTTTACGGCAACTCAACAAATATGTGCAATTATCTTATCTCGTCAATTCAATATATTAATAGTACTACACATAACATCCCTAGCTTAAGGAAAGCTCAACGACTAAAGAGTATGCAAGTAGTCTATTAATATATAAATGATTGTGGACAATTTTATATTAAAAATTCATAATCTTCAATATATTATATCGAGTGATATCGACTTATAGAATAATGTATTTCTTATGAAATACCTAAATGATTGAAGTGTCGGACACATCAAAAATCACGGTATATGTACATATACGTATATTTTTGCTCTTTAAGTCTAAATAGGGTTTATGATGTTCCATCTTTAGTTTATACATTCATATTATATAAGTTTTATTATTATAAAACTTTTATATTTTATATTACTCATATAATAGTCTTTATGTATAATTTTATATTAATTAAATCTTAATTAATTAATTTTAATAAATTAACATTTTAATTAATCTTATTTTATTTTAATGTAACATTTATATTAAATATTTGTTATATACTATAGCCTTTATAGTATGACTCATATATCATATATGCGTGTATATAATTTAATTAATTTAATTAAACAATTTTAATTAAATCATATTAATTTCGAAAATCATATTATATACATACATGTATACTTATGATATCTTACACATTTCAAAATATTATAACGTATATCGGACATATATGATACACGTATATAATTTTTTTATTAGTTAACATATTTAATTAATTAATTTATTTTATTAATCTTATTCAAAAATTGAAAATTTTGAATTTAATATTTTTAGACCTTTATAAAATTTTACTATATGATAACTTTTATAATATATGCATATCTAATCTTAATTTAAAATTTAGAATCTTATATTTTAATTTTCAAACAATTTTGGAAACTAGCCCAAGGCCCAATTCAAATTTTGGTCTTTTCTTCTAGAGAAATCCTTTGGGATATGAGCTTAATAGAACCCTAACATGACTAATATAGACCGTATATGCTATTGGGCTTCGATACCATTGTTGGAACTAGATAAGCCCACAGTGGATGTTTTGGGTGAGTTTCAAAAAAATTCCCTTATTGGATCTATATTGGACCTGCGAAGTCTAATTTATTTTATAATATTTATAAATCTTATTTAAATAAAATCTCTTATTTTATTTAAATTTATAGATTATATACAATTTTACTTAATTTATATTTTACACGTGTAAATGTACATATATGTGTGTGTGTGTGTGTGTGTGTGTGTGTGTGTAACATGGTAGCCATGCAAGGAATGACATGCCCGTATATAGATGTTAGGATTTACATTGCAACAGACATGTTAGCTCATCCAATATGTATTATATGTTATCCAAATATATGTGTACATATAAGATTGTTATTTATATAAATATATATATGTAAATGTATAAGAAAAATTTATTTAAATAATTTTATGAGGATGAAAATATTTAAACACTTGTATGTACATATATAACTTAAAAATATATGTAAAATATAGTAATTTACACACACACGCATAATTATGTAATATCAATGAATATTAAAATAAAATTTATATATTCATAGTATATATAATGTTTTTTAATATATACATATTAATAAACATATTAATAATATCTAAATTTACATATATATATATATATGTATTAATTAATGAAATTAATAAAATTTAATATTTTTTTACTTCTAGATCGTATACACAGCATAACAAAATTTTATTATATTAAAAATATATATTAATTAATTAGTCGAAATATGATAAAATATTAATAAAATATAGTTTTTAAATTTTAAATTTTTAGAAAATTTAGATTTATATTTTGATGTTTGAAATTTTTTACATAATTTTTCTCGGTCAAAATTTAGTTTTTATTAATTAATTAATTTCGACCATATACTATAATGATTTTATAAGAATATAAAAATTGATCATTAAATTCTCAATTTTTGGCCGAGAGCTTATTTCATGATAAATTAATTTTTAAAAGGTTAAAATTAATTTACAAAATGTACTTTATTTTATATAAATTATTTAAACAATATTAAATAATAATAAATGGTTATTTAAATATACTTCATTGTTATCGAAATTATAATTATAGTAAATGTGTATGTATGAAACATATGTTCAATTATTAGCTTGATATGATGATGCAAATAAATACAAATCACATAATTATAATTAAATGACATATTAAAATACACACACACATTAGTTGATAAAATAATAATTTTATATATAAAATATTTAACTATGCATATCTGATTTATATGTAAAAAAATTGATTTTAAATTATTATATACATATAACCAATCTAATATGTGACAGCATCATTACATATAAGAATAGCCGCCTAACTAACAACAATATATATATATGTGTGTGTGTGTGTGTGTGTGTGATAAAATAATATTATGAGAATATAAGCAATGTAATATAGTAAAGACATACATAAAACTAAAGACTTAATGCATACTTAGTAATGGTGAAATATCTCTCCTTTGAAAGATTTTCGATTCAGCAGACAGCTAATCCTTGAACCGTAGACCTTTGACTATCAAATAGTACTTGTTTTGAATTGATTTGAGATAGATTTGCTTCAGCTCATAGGGGATGTGATTGGCTAGCAATAGAAGAGACAGTGGCAGCCAAAATGTATTTGAACAATTAGGGTCAGAGGTATTTTATTGTAGATGAAAGAGAGAAAGATGTGGATCATATCTCATATTAATTCTCATTAAATCTGAGCCATCCATTTACAACCCCTCCAGCCCATTTTTAGGCACCCCCTATAGCCTCGTAACAGTTGAATTATTACCATATCATCATGGTTAACATTCCATTTAAGCCCAAACAAATAATATTATTCAACACTAGTTTAAAAGCTTATCGATATCACATATCTATCGATATATTTATAACTATTATAAATATATTTAACAATATTTATTCCTCAAATCATATTCAAAATTTTATAATTAATATTTCATAGATATTAATTAATTTAATAAATTTGTAACAACTAAAAAAAATTAAATCATTTGATCTGAAGTGTAACGACCCGGATTTTGGTCATTTGATTTTGAATATTTAAGTGGTTTTAAATATTGAATTTGGAATATATATTGATTTTTAGATATGAAGATTCTAATTGAAAACTTTAAAATGAATTTAAAATTCCAAATATATCGATTTAATCAATAAATTTAATTGTTGAGTTAATAATTAAAAATCGTTTAAATAATGAATTAGAGTTGAATATGAAACCAAAATGATTTCTAATGTCGATATAAATTCTATTTGAATTAGAAATTAGTTAGTAAGATTTTAATACTAAAATTTTAAGTGATTTTGGAATTTTCGAAATCATCGATTTAATCGACGCGTTAAAAATAGCGATCCAGGGCACAGTCTTGGAATTCAATGAAACTAGTTCCATTGGTCTGTAATAGTGTATTGTTATAGAATTTCAAATTTTGTAGTGTTTAGAGTTATTGTTTGCTCGTACGTGATATAAACGCGTTGAAATTAATATCGAAAATTAGTAAAATAATTGGGTCCAAAAGGCTATCTTCTCCATACGATCGAATTTAGACTCGAAACCTTTTCCATTGCGTTCGAAATAGGGGTATAACATTATAAACGCCTAGCGGCATGCCTCGTTAGGGGTTCGCGATTTTGAGTTGTGTAAATCAAGATATTTTGAAGATTTATTTATTTATATATACATATTGACCAGTCAACTATATTTTTCCTTCTCAAATACACCACTTTTATCCATTCAAACACACCACCTATCACGTATCCTTTCCCTTCATTCTTTCAAATCGCGCTGCATTCCTTCTCCATTTTTAAATCACGAGCCTCATCCCTCTTATTTAGTTCAAGACACGAGAAAACAAGCCGCCCTCAAATTAAATTGAACCCTTTAAAATCATGACCTTCTCTTTAAATCTTCAGAGCCACTCACGAATTAGATCGTTGGAAAAAAAATGATCGATCGCTCAATCAATTCGAAAGAAGATTGCAATTTAACGTGAATTGGAGAGGCTCGACCACATGCATGGTAGAGGGAGGAGTCAGCGAGTTGGAGGCGACGTAGGCACGCACGCCTGATTTTGAAGAACAACGACCAAAAGGGAGGATTTAGGAGTACTCGATTGGCGACGGTAGGTGAAGCAAGGACGAGTCGTGACTGAGGGGGACTCAACGTCGATCGAGTTTAGGGTTTTAAAGGGATTCGCGAACATCACGTTCACGTGCAAAGAGAAGGAAGCGCACAAGGCAAAGGTCGGGGTGGCGCATTTGATAGCACATATGGGGCTCAGGCAAGGTGGTGGGAGGCTGTTGGCGAGGCAGGGTGTGTGAATGAACGTGACGACGTGGGGATGCGACCTGGAATGATCTTCGTCTGTCAGTGATGGTCAGTTTCTGGCAGCACTGGCGTGGTCAAGGCAGACACGGCTTTGGTAGCGAATGGCCGAGTGATCGATGCGTAGAAGAGGTCCAAAGGTAATTACATCTTATAATGACATTAGTCAATATACATTATAGTTAAAATGAATATATTTTAAAAAAAATGAAAACTAAAAATGAAAAATAATAAATTCTTATTAAATTTATCTCTCATTCCTTCGAGGTTTGAAGGGAATCACAAATCGGTCGAGTTGGTTTGTAGTGGTGAATCTACGAAATAAAAATTTGAATGGATTGCAAAATAAATCAAGGTGAGTAAAATGAGATTTTTATCTCTTTTGGATTGCTAGCTTTTGAATTTTAAATAGTTAAAATTAATTCTGAATGTTTGGCTGAATTGATTATCTGTTGAATGATATTATATTATATATATAGTAGTATATATATAAATGCTAGTATTTGGTATGATATTCCCACACATTATAGCGGATGAGACCTTATGCGCCCCACATAGTAGTGGATGACCCTATATACCACGATATCCTCCTCAAACTGGGATTGGTATTTTTATGTTGTATTAACACCTGTGGATGCAGGGAAACGGGTTGGAGGGATCCAACTGAATTCCTCACAAATGTTGATTTAGATTTTCATATATAGTGATATATCATTTGTTTGAATAAGCTATTACAGATTAATGTTGTGATTTGAATTTTTGGATGCTATATTAGCACTTGACTTAATTTTGGTATGTTAAATACCATAATTATTACTTTGAATTCTAAAGGAATTAAAAGAAGATTTTTGATATAGTAATGTTTATATTGAAATTGGAAGTATTTTAAAGAAATTGAGTTAGAAAATAATAATATGATTTTTGGTTATACTTAACTATTCGTGAATTGTTTAAATAGAGATTTTAAAAATGAATTGTACAAAGGAATTTGTAAATGATATTCTGAAAATATGAAAGGAGTTGAAATCGATATTAATAATAGATTTGAGATAAAAACGGGATTTATTAAGGAAGGGATTTATAAAATGAGATTTTTATAAAAAAATTAAAAAAAATTTATAAATAAGTTAAACTCAAAGGAGTTTATAAATTTATAAATGATGTTTATAAATAAGGAAAATGATGGTCAGTTGATAAATTGGAAATATAGATTTACAATGTGAATTTACATCAAGTTATGGAAAATGTTTGGAAAAGAAATAATGGAATCTATTTTTGAATATGAGAATGGTGATAAAATTAAGATATAATCAATATGATACAAATCGAGAGGGATTTATAAATTGAAATCGGCAATATTGGATTTTTTAAAATAGATTTTTGTCGAGAAATTAGAATTGTTTTAAATGGGATTTTTAATTACTATACCATAAACTACTATTTGGATTTAGAAAATTCCGAAACGTAGTTATTCTAATGTTTAATATTTATTGAAATAAATTCTAATTTTATTAATCAGCTTTGTAAATTAATTAGTTATTTAAAAATGATTTGGGGTAGAGTTATCGATGTTACTTAAAATGGTTTGATATTTCAAATTCACTTAAATATATTTTAAAAATAAATTATTATCCTTTAAAAATAATTATTATATACATAGTTTTAAAAGATTGAAATTTGTTTATAAATCCTCTCGAAATTGTGAACGAATTTAATTTAACGGATAGAATTTTATAAAAGGAAAATCTTATAATAAAATTCTTGGAACTTAAGGGAGGTTCTAAAATATTGGGTATAAGAACTTCGAGGTTAAATCTGAAGTCATGGAGAAGTTATAAATAGATAGAAGAGGTTATAAGTATATATAATCAATTTTGAAAAGGAAAAGGAATTAATGTAAATTCCGAAGACTTATGAGATAAGTCACGAAATATTCTTTTAAGTGTTGATATTTGAAAGGATTTTGGAAAGTAAGACTTATAATATTTTTTCTAAGTATAAAAATGGAAATTTGGAAATATTTCTAAGTGTTGAGATGGTTTCGAAGTATCCTATTAGGAATTTAAGTGTTTGAAATTGTTTTCAAATGTTGGAAGGGGTTGATATATCTTATAAAGATATTTGGGGAAAAAAGTACAATAAGGCCTAGTGATTGCTTATGGATATTTTATTGATAGTTAAATAACCGATTATCAATATTGGCCAATTTCGTTAATCATTTCGAAGAGGTCGGGATCAGATTTAATTATCTGAAACCACTTCCATTAAGTTTTGAACGTTACGAATGAATACCGTGAAGATAATGAAGACAGTGATTCACTTTGTCCAGACCCAGGACAACTTGTATGGACGAATGCTATCAGAACATCGTCATTGCAGGACGATGAGCATTCTAAGTGGGATTGTTTCTTGAAAGGTAATGCTTAGCCTCAAGCCTCGTCAACCGGGAATGACTAAAATAGGGGAGATGTAGAAGGCTAAGTGGGCCGCACCCAATTAGGGAATATTATCACCATTCCAGATGTCATCGAAAACCTATATAATATGGATATGGTTGAGCATGAAAGAAGGAGCGCTTGATTGTAAGGGTGGGAACACCCAGGGTGATAATATATTCGGTCTATCCAGATTAGGGGTAGGACGGTCTTGTGTAACAGAGGATCCGGACGAGGCCCTCGGTTCATTGTTCTAGAAATGTACTGTGATGGGCGATACCCCAGTGGTCCAGTCATTACATGGAATCCATTCTCCAATAAGCATCATACGGTTTTGATTGTGCCCAACTATGCCGAAACGTGAGATGCAAGCATTTCAGCTATTTTCCATTTACTTGATTTAAACATTATTATAGTATCAAACGATTTTGCTAAAAAAATGTTTGGTTATCGTAAGGTAAAAACCCGTCATATTTATGTGTTACATGGTCTTACGAGATACCTTTGTTTTTCAAAGGATTTGATAACTTTAATAATTCAAATTGAGTGTGTTTTCTCACGCTGATTTTCCAGACTGGCTCGGGTGTTATTTTATTATAATGCTTCGGTCAGACCGGGTATTACAGTTTCAGGTTAGAATGCTATGGAGCACAGGAGACGGGCTAGAGAAGTTCGAACGTATTTCCGTACTTGGTTTATATTTTCGCTGTATGAGGACAAGTTATTATAACTGTCTGTTTTAATGTATTAAGTTTTTGTACTCTGATGATTGTATGTATATTACAGATATAGTTCCCCTTATATAAAAATATGTTACTATATATTATATTTTGTTCCGCTGCGTTTGTGAGATTATGTTCTTGTTGTTCTATTTTCTTCTACCTTTTACTTCTTCACTGTAAAAATTCATATTTTCCATTTAACTTGAGTTGAACTGATGTGAATTATGGTCGACTCAAAGGGTACGGATTTGTAGGCCTTTACATAAAGAGAATTCATCGTTCCGATTACATAACTTGTTAGGTGTAAATTGGTCAGCGATTAACATCGAACTATTCAAATATTCACACATCAACTAGCAGGTTGTGACATTTTGGCCAAATTTATCGCTTACTTGGTTTTGGTACAATCCAATTTTACTTTATTAACCATTACCCGGTTGTGACATTTATTTACAAAAATTCTCTTTGTCAAAACTATATCACTTCGGACTTATGGAATTTGTCAACGGTCAAAACTCTAGTATCGTCCATATTCAACTCTATAGTCCAAAAACAAAGTCCTTAGTTCAATAATAACGGTTATTATTAATCGAAATGCGCTAGCCAGAGACTCTGACTTTAAGTTGACTTGAGATGATCATGATACAACCTCATATAAATGAGGAGACGAATCATCTCTTGAATACTAGTTCACTTCCAATACTTCCACTTGACCAATCTATAGTCACTCGATGGTCATCCTGCCATAATTTAACTATAATCAAAACGGAGTTTTTATATTGAAGAACCACAGTAGTCTCAACTCACGAGAATTATGCAAATTGGTCTCATCAATATTTTCTATTTGACCTTAGTTATATTAACCAATAGAAAACTATCGAGTGAGTCGTTCAATGGTTATCTAATAACTATTAGTACATAATCCCTAGGCACCCCCAACACTCATGAACAATATACTGCCTAACATTTAGAGAGTGTTATGCACTCTAGTCTCAATGATACATCGATATCCAGTCTTGATGCATCTTGACTAGGAACATTTAAAATGGTATATTTGTTTTCATTATGATAAATTACTGACGAGTACAACAGTTCGTAACTACTATCACAAAATATACCATTTATGGATTTTCTATTAAATATACTTGAAGTATATAATAGAAAGAAAACACCTTTATTTTGAACAAGATTGGTCAATGAGTTAGACATATGTAATAAATTACATAATTGCCCCTATGGCATATCCCTAAGTCTATCATTATTGACTATGTAGAATGATACTTGAATTTATTATATTCATTTTTAAAGTAATGCAGCATACATTGACAATGCAAATCATATTTGAAAGTAGCATCTGTATTTTAAAAATAGAGAAAAATATATGAAATGACGGTTCAATATAGACTTTTTAAATGTAGCACAATAATTTGAATATGTAGAATGATAGTTATATCATTTTTATCTTTTAAAGTGCACTAGTGTCACTTAATATGGAGAATGATAGTTGAATATAACATTTGTATTTTTAAAGTACATTAACATATCTTGCAAATAAAAAATGATTGTTTGATATAGCATTTGAAAATTTTGGAATACAGTAGCATGCATTACATATGAATACTGGTCGTTGAATATAACGTTTGAATTTTTGAAATACAATAGCATATGCAACTATGTTGCATATGGAGAATGATAGCTCAATATAGTTAACTAATTTTTGAAATACAGTATCATGCACTGCATATGAAATATGATAGATGCATATAACATTTGAATTTTTAAAACGCAATAGCATGCATATCATATATGAATGATAGTCGGATATAGCATTTGAAATTTTGAAATACAATAGCATGCATTGCATATAAATAATGATATATAAGTATAGCATTTTAATCTTTGAAATATAATAGCATGCACAGTGTGTGCCAAATGTTAGATGAATACTTAATTTTTACTTTTAAAGTACAATAGCATGCATTGTATATGAAAAATAGATAAAAATGATAGATAAATATTATATTTGAAATTTTGAATAAAATATCATACATTTCATATAAAAATCGATAGATCAATATAGGATTTTAGTTCCTTAAATACAATACCATGTGTAACAACCCACATTTGATGGGCCCGAATTTTCGCTAAATCAGCAAATGATTATCGGTGTTGGTATCCTGTAAATAACAAAAATAGATCAGAGCATGATTGATATAAACTCACATCGGAATAGTAAAGTATAATAAACATATAATTACTGACAAACTGTATACTTCTTATGTCTAGTGCCCTTGTCAGTGTCGAGCATGCATATCCTTCTACCTTTCTACCTTATACAGGTAAATGTCTCTCTAAGTCTATCATGTAGGTTATAATGAGGACGGAATCAGAACAATGTGATGGTGACTGGTAAATTACATATTTTACACGTAACACTATTTTATGGCGATTATCATCCATTATATGTTATGTCTATTATTTTAACTTGTTCTTCTTGACTTCATGTACGATATGCCCCACCTGCTCGAGGTATGCAATAACTACATACATATATGTTTGTGTGTGTATTGGTGTGTGGGTGTGTATGTGTGCAATTTCCATGATCCCCCTTTGGACCAGGATACTTTCCTCACTAGTATCCATAACTCTACACCTGCTCCAGGTATCCACGATCCGTATCTAGACCGAATCGTCTACGTACACCAAGGTACTTCCTATTAGTGCTTAATAATGTAATTGCAGTTATTAGAAGTGTTCTACTTCCTTTATATTGATGACTTTGTTCCTCAGACTAATCATGGACTCAACTATATGGATTATTAATGACTCGGCTCCTAAGACTCTCATATTCTCTTGAAAGGCCTCAACTAGAGTTTAGCTAGCCTTGTCTCCTAACAAAAAACAAACTAACAAACAACTGTGAGGTAGTGCATGTCCCAAAAATGATCTACATTAGTAGGAGGTGTAGCCTGTTTAGTCGTAACCCTCGTCTTTCAACTGACCACCCCAAGACCGATATGCTTCCAACTTATGTGTATAGCCCTACTCCTCACATTTATGGTACCAGCTTGCTGATATAGTGTCAAGCCAACTTGGATTAATGCAATCAAGGAAATGCCCACTTAGCTACTTAAAACATACCTCTTGAGTATTGAAGCGGACCCTACTTGGCCCTTTGACACATAAACCAAGGCGGACTCCTACTTTAGTATGTTCCTTTCACCTATAGGAGAACGCATAATCGCAAAATTCCTATGGTTGGATATGTCACACATCAGTACAATGTATATACAACTGATGTTAGCCTACTTCGGAGGGCAGACTTCTTTCGTCCAACACTACTGACTTGACATTCCAACTCACACTAATGACTATGTCATTTTTAATAAATCTGGGTTATTGACTTAAATTTAATAATTCACACCCTTCAACTGTTGATATTTAGTTATTTTACCTAACTAACTTCTTGTTTAATTAAAGCCAATATAATTCATTTACTGCATACTTCTAATTTAATAGATAAAATACCTTTTTTGTTTGACTTCCACATAATGCTATTAGGTATATCATATTGTCCCTTTTCTACTATTACTATCTTTCTTTGATTATAATAATTTTCGTAGTTACTCATTTCATTGCTTTATACATATTTCATTGTTTATTTTTCATTTTCTAACTAACTGCATATACTGCATTTATAATGAAATCATTGTTATTATCTCTACTTACAATACTTTGGTTTATACTTAAGGATTTCTACATTTTAATGTGTTTGAATTACATATCCCCAGAAGGAAAAGTTAACATTGCAATTTTCCATAAATTTTCTAAAAGAGGACTTGTGTTATATTTGAAAGTACAAGGAATTATCTTTCTATTCTTATCGAAATAAATGGAACAAAATATGGAAAACGTCCCTATTTTATACATCTCTTTATTTAGGCTTATTCCTTGTTATTTCAAACACTTTTATGCATATTTATAAAACTGGATAATTCATAGAAATTTACATTGCAACACGTTTCATTCCAATGAATTAAAATACTACTTAAACCCCTAAATCAAATTTATAATAATTTCCGATTCATGTTTGCAAACATATATCATTCAACCAAGAAACCTAGAATTATTATACAATATTATAAATTTGGGGACTACTTTCATTCCTACTTTCCAGATTCAAGTATATGCAAGGTTTAATAAAAGTTAACAATTCACAGAATATGCAAGCATGGTTTTCAAATTCATTACATATATATAATTAAGCATACATCTTCAAAATTATATTCAAGCATAGAAGAAACAGATTTACAACGATATAAAGCTAATATTAAATAAAAATATATAATTTCTTACTTACCCTGAATCTTTCAAATCTCCTGACCAAAACAGTAACGACCCGTATTTTCGACAATTAAAATTATTAAACTAAATAAGACTTTGGAATTTAATATTGTAAGAAATTCAAATCTAAGATTTATTATTGTAAAGAATTGTTAGAATGTATAATTTGATCTTAAATGAATTCTAAAACAACAAATTTCAATGAGGTAAAGATGGTAATGCATATTAGAATATAATTTAATGATATTTATTTGAATATAATTAATAGCCGTTTGAATGAAAATTTCATCGATTGTAAATAATAAATGTTAATAAAGAATGAAATGAATGTTTAATTTTAATGGGAATATAATTTTAAAGTTGAAATCAGATAAAATTGTAAAGTTAATAGGAATAAAATTTATTAATGTGTTTAACTTACTAAGTATGAACAATTGTTGGAATTTAATATACTTGAAATCTTTCAAATAAAAGAAAAGAGAACATTAACTGAAATAAATGAATGTAATAATAGAAACATATGTTTGAATTAAAATAAAAGAGGAAGTTGAGGAAATAAAACGTATGTTTTAATTAAAAAGGAAATTTGACGTAATACAAAGAACGTGGAAATCAAAATAAAAGAATTTGTTTGAAATTTAAAATATAATAAACAAGAATTTTATTATGGTTGTAATTAAATGTCGAAATTAATTTAATATTTAAATCCTGGATTTAACATGGAAAATTTAATTTCAAAAGATTAGTAAATTCATGTTAATCACGAATGTTGATAGGAATATTTTAATTTAGAATTTAAAAGTGATTAAATTAGTTTAATAATGATTTGTTTTAATTAACATGTAAAAATAAATGATACCTAACGAAACTACTTATGAAATTAGAAATTTATTTCGATTTCAAATTTAATTAACAATCATTTATGTTCAAATGTAAAATGTTATTTTTGGAGTGTAATTATTCAAATTTGATTCAAATGTGTAATAGTAATAAAATCCAATTATTAATAAACATTATGGTTTGTAACAATGTATTTGTAAAGTAGAAATATTATATTTGTCCATAACTGTGAATTGGTAAACTATTTGTACATGATCTAATTTAAATTTTATCGGAATAACTTTCGTAGACAACAGAATTAAGCCTTGAAACTAGTTCCATTATGTTCAGAAGGCCTTTTTACATATATGCTGTCTGTCAGCATGCCTCGATTGGCGTTCGGGCTATTTTCGACCTTACGCTATAAAAAAGACACGTAGATCGAGCCTAAAATATTAACAAAATATTAAGAAAACCCTAATTTTTCATGTCCCCTACCTATCCTCTTTTGTACGACTGAAATTGACCCACCTTCTTCCTCCTTGATCTCTCCCATCTCTCAACGATTTGTGACGAAGTCTAAATGGAAGTTGTAGTGCTCGATGAGATCTACAACCTATATGGTTGGATCAGGTTAATTGCATTTGGATTCGTTAGAATCTAGGATCAAAGTGGAGGCAGTTCGTGGCCGTTTCAGGCGAGATGACGGCGCTAGAGGAGGCAGGATGCTCTCGCTAGGGTATCAGGGGACGGCGATCACAATGGTGGTCTCCGATCAGAGCACGGGTTGCCTAAATGCATGCGGCGGCAAAGAAAGAGAGCCAACCATGGTTTTTTCTTCTTCTGGTATTGTGATTTGCAGAAGGTTATATTAGTCAAAAAATTACCCTTAATTATTTTATTTAATTTTAAATTTCAGATGTTCTAACTTGCACAAGTTTTACGTATGAACTCCGATTGATGTCCGGTTTCTTCCGTTGGACTCGCATCGAAATTTCAGACAATATGAAACTAGTTCGGTTAAATTTGGAGATTACTGATATTTTGGGCTTTTATTGGATTTTTAATGGGCTATAAATTAGAGTTGAGCGATTAAACCCACCCACGCAATATCAAATTTTCTTATGTTAGTTGAATTAAATTTACGAAGTGATAAAATTTTATTGGTTATTGTTTGGTAGTTTAAATTGACAATTAAATAATTTGATCTTATATTGAATTAAATTGAAATTTAAGTTATTATTGAAATTAATTGCTATTAAATCACCATCAATTGATAATTAGTAACTTTTGTGATGGTTGGTAGATTTGGATGTTGTTTGTTATTGTACGCTATTGATTGATGTTGGATGTATAGTTGTTTATTTATTTTGGATATATCCCTATTATTACCCTGTTTATTATTTGACATTATACAAATTGTCATATGTATTATTGAAATGGATTAAGAAATAGGTTGAAATGATATATACATATGTCATTTAACTATGGATTGAAATGATATATATCCATCCACGTAATGAAAATTGAAATAAATGATCATTTGGCCATAGGGTAGAAAATTATATACGGACACCGGATTTGGTTAAATTAAATGGTTTCAAAATATTAAATTAGAATTGGTTTAACTGAAATTATTTTAGAGAAAATAATTTTTTTGACTTATATGAGTTAAATTATTTTCTAATTTGAGATTTGAAATGTTGAAATAGAAACTATTTAAACAAAATTGTTTAAGGATTTAATTTGAAATCTTAAAGTTGAAATTGGGATATGATTTGAATTTATTAAAGTGGATTATTTTAAAGGTTTAAATTTTACTTTAAACGTTGAATTTGCTTTAACTAATATAGTTAAATTGGTAATTCTAAGTTTTGGATGTGAGATGGATTTAAACTAAATTGTTTAAAAATGAGAAATTGAATTGGAACTTTCAACCTTTGAATAGAACTGTTTAAATTGGATTTGAAGTAAACGTTAAAATCATTAAATTGATTTTGATTTAAATGGAATTTTAAATATGAAGTTGATTTGAATTGGAAGGTGAAAATTTGATTTCGTTATGATTTGGGACATGAGTTCAAATTGTTGTGAAAGAAAGAAACATTTTAAAATAGTTTTAATATAAACTATTTTAATAGATAAACTAATAATCAAATTATTTTAATATATAACTATTTTAATTATCCAAATTATTTTCTATATTAATACTATTTCATATTCAAAACTATTTCCAGCCTATTTTAGTTATTCCAAACTATTTTAAAATATTAAACAATTTTTTAATTTATCCAAACTCTTTTCAGTATTCAAACTATTTTAATTATTCAAAACCTTTTTCAATATTCAACTTGTTTTAAAGGGGAACTATTTAGATTTAAATCATCGATTTAAATACTAATGTTTTGATACGGAGGTATAACCTATTTGAATTAGAAATGATTTTAAGGTTAATCTAATATTTTGATATGAAGTATGATTTAACTGTTAAAGAGAATTTGATATTTTGATATGAAGTATGACTTGTTCTCGAAATTTAAAAGAACCAACCGGTATGTAAAATGACGTTTGGTTGTTAAAGAGACCCGGACGGAATACTAGCATACTCTTTATCAATATCGAAACCACTTTAATATCCATGTATATGTGGATGTTATCTATAATGTAGAGGTTGAATTGGCGGCGTTTGCTGGATTTAAAGAAAGAGAACGATGATGGATAGACCTGACACTTTTGTCAATTGGAAATGACTACAATAGGATGATTTGTCCAGACCATGAGGCTAGCTGCCTCTAGTGACATCTGTTCTTTGTATTACTATATTAATTTTGAGTTGATTGGTGCAGCTTGCTTTGATTATGGGATGGATGTTCCCGATGAGTCGTTGGGCGTTACCACCAGTCAGGTGACTCGAATTGGTAGTTTCCTACCTTAGGCATTGCCTCATGTGCGTTGTCATACTTTTATTCTTATTCGCGACCACTACAATTTTGTTTTAGTATGGTACCTATAGAGTACTCACTGGATACTGACGCTACTGGTTGTATTACAGGACCTGCATAGACTACCTGCTTAAAAATGTGTTAAGGAAGATCAATGTAAAGCCTTTATGCTATTTTAATAATTTACCTTACCGATAGACACTACATATATAGCGTATCTTACTATATATAAATAGTTTGATGGATTCTTAGGAGATGGAAAATCCTGTAACATCTCTTAAGTTATTGCATTCACGTTGTCCCCTTGATAGGAGATGGAAAATCCCGTAAAGATCTCTAAAGCTATTACACTTAGACTTACTTGTTATTGATTTAACATACATAAGAACTTTTAGTTCTGACTCGACTGTTTGTCTTTTAATTACGTTCGGGTCAGCCTGAGGATTTTAGTGTTTGAAGGCATTATTTATGGAGGACAAAGATGGAGTTTGGTTTATTATATTGTTATATTATTCCACTGCATTATTTTGGTATGTTGTTGATTGTACTCTGATTATGTTGTAAAAATTATAATCAAATGTATATTGTAAAACAGCTCCATGAACTGTTTATTTCATTATTATATTTTATCATTCTGCTGCAAGATTCTGTGTTTTACTTCCTTCTTTCTCTTATTTTCTTATTAAACCCTACTGGTAATTTTCCTTTTTGAATGGTTTGAGTTAGACATGAGTGATTTATTGTCGATTTAAATTGTCTAAAGAGGTGGGCTGCCACAGTTGGTATCAAAGCTAGGTTTAGAGATACCTTAGCCTATTGGGGTTAAACTCATTAGGTATAGCGTTAGTAATACCCTAGAATGAGTCTGAGGGTATATATATAAGAGAGCATATTTTTTAGTGTTATATAAATGTTTAATATCGTGTTAATTTATTCTGTTGAATATTTATGAATTTCGATCGGTACAAAGGACAATGTGGCATCGACAGGGATTTCTAAACACTTGAATAGGGTACACCGACACAATAGTATTTCGAAATTGGTAAACGAAATGATTTTACCAAAAACTATATTTTATATAACAAATAAATAATAATTTTTCATAAAATTGATATTGTTATTTTGTGTGTTATTTGTTAGTAAATGATAGTATTCGATTATTTTCATTTATCGTTGGTTAGTCAAGGTTCTTAAAACTATTAATAATTGTATATTATAAGAAAATGTAATTTTACAAATATGATATAAATTATGAATTACAAATAAAATGAATATAAATTGGAAATTTGAGAATTTAAGCTTCGATGTTCTGAATTTATTTTCAAAGATTTTGAAAAAAATAATATTAGTATTGTTTGGAAGTATTTGCAAACAGAAATGTTTTTAAACTATTTTCAAATAGTACGTGAAAGAAATGTTTTCAAAAGAATTTTAAAAGGAAATAAGTTCTGTACTTCCTTCTTCTGTCGCTGGAAAATAATTTAGGTGATGACCGCGGCATCATCGACTTTCATTTTCGAGTTTCAAAGTAGGAAGACCAATATAGTAGCTTTGCTACATAATTGTATTGGTGAAACAAATTTTGATTTATGTTTCCAAAATATGATTTGATATACAAAAGATATAAGTATATGTTCTTTCAAGATGATTTGAAATGAAACCCAGTTTTTAGTTCTTAAGTTTTCTGGTAATTAGTGATTTTCCATTATTGTAATAGAATGGAATCTTCGACTATATTAATATGTTGGAAACTTCCAAATTGAAATCTAAAAATATAAAAAAATTAAATTTTGTAACTTGTAAATTAAAGGATAATAGAATATCATACAAGTAAAATCTTAAGTAATAATAATGTTTCAAACATGAAATTATGTCTATAAATAAAAGTTAAGATGTACAGGAAATATCATAAATATAAGTTAATGTTTGAGATACTTAATAATTAAATTGAATAGTAAAAAGTGGATACTGTTTAAGTAAATGATTATAAAGTTAAGAAAATGTTGAAATGATTCATAAATAGATTTAATATTAGATGACACTATATATGAATGAATAAATATGAATAAAAAATAATATAGTGAAACTTAAGTAAGAATTTTTTTTATTAATGAATGTTAGTATTAAATGGAAATCAAGTTATATAAGTAAACAAATATGAATTAAACTACAAAGAAACAAATGTAATATTTTAAGAATTGATTCAATGATATTTCTCAATATTGAATGGAAAACTTTATGTAAGTAAATGAATGTAGATTGATAACGGATGACCTTATATGAATGAATGAGAATTAAAATAGATGAAAAGTAAATGATGTGAAAAGAAATCAATAGAGTAAAATATGTAAGTTGCGCGTTGATCATTTTATTTGCATAACAGTTTTGATCCAAATATGTATACATGATTTATGGAAATTCAACCAGTCTGAATTAGGATTTTTCACTCGATTCTTGATGGCAAACATTTGATACGAATTTTTGATATGAATTTGAAGTTTTCTATCATAGTTTATAGCTATGCAAGGAAAATGGAGATTTCTAATTAAGAAATCGGATCAAATTCTGCACTAGAGTAATCGGGTTAACAATACTAGTTCAAAAGTGAAATTAGTGTATTCAAACAAGCGATCATAATTCATATTGTGTACTAATGATATATGTACATCGTACAAACTTAAATAATATTTAAATTTATGTTGTTTGGCTTTTGGGAAGTTTGGAAAATGGTACTTCAAATTGTTTGAGGTTGTATGAATAATCTATTAGGTGAGTATCTAAGGCTTTAAGCATAAGGTACACTTGGTAGTTTATTTATCGCCCTTGTGCAATGAAAAGTTTCTGAACCTAGACAAACCATTAGTTCTTGGTTGCTATGGGTGTGTGATGGGTTCTTTTGTTGCATATAATGGTCGTACTACTTTTGTTGCATATGATTATAATTGTGTTGCTTGTGCTATTGACTGAAATAACTAATATATTATTTTTTTACATAGTTTTAACTCTTTTAGATTATGTAAATAAGATACAAGTTCATGAAAGCAATAGTAGCTGTTTTTGGTTTCACATATAGAGTTTTGTTTGCCCGCCAAATAGGAATGTTTTCGGATTATGGTTTTTGTAGCGGTATTTTATTGTTTTCCCATGGTTTGGGATGCTTTATTATTGAAATAAGATATACGTATGTATGTATGTATGTATGTATGTATGTATGTATGTATGCATGTATGTATGTATGTATGTATGCAATTATTGATATTATTATTTTTTCGGACCTAACCGCACAAAGGAGATGCTGCCGAAATTTTTCTTGAATTTAGGACATAGAAATTTTTTCGTAGAAGTTGACTTATTTTCAAATTTATATTAAATTTATATATGTAAGATTTATTGTTTATAAATCAACTATTTTAAATAAAATATACTAGACTTCTTTATTCTTTCTTGTTCTTTTTCGAGGTCGAAAAGTTTTGAGTAGGGGAGATTGTAACGACCCGTATTTTTGACAGTTAAAATTATTAAACTAACCAAGAATTTGGAATTTAATATTGTCAGAAATTAAAATCTAAGATTTATTATTGTAAAAGAATTATTTGAATATATAACTTGATCTTAAATGAATTCTAAAACGACAAATTTCAATGAGGTAGAGATGGTAACGCATATTAGAATATAATTTAATGATATTTATTTGAATATAATTAATAACTGTTTGAATGAAATTTCATTGATTGTAAATAATAAATGTTAGTAAATAATGAAATGAATGTTTAATTCTAACGGGAATATAATTTTAAAGTTGAAATTGGATAAAATTGTAAAGTTAATAGGGTATAAAATTTATTATTGGAATTTAATGTAATTGAAATCTTTCAAATAAAGGAAAGAGAAATTAATTGTAATTAATGAACGTAATAACAGAAACATATGTTTGAATTAAAATAAAAGAGGAAGTTGAGGAAATAAAAAGGAAACATATGTTTTAATTGAAAAGGGAATTTGATGTAATATAAAGAACGTGTAATTCAAAATAAAAGATTTTTTTTGAAATTAAAAATATAATGATCTAGGATTTTATTACGGTTGTAATCAAATGTCGAAATTAATTTAATATTTAAATCTCGGATTTAAAATGGAAAATTTAATTTCAAAAGATTAGCAAATTCATGTTAATCAAGAATGATGATAGAACTCTTTTAATTGAGAATTTAAAAATGATTAAATCAGTTTAATAATAATTTGTTTTAATTAACATTTAAAAATAAGTCATACCTAACGAAATTACTTATGAAATTGGAAATTTATTTTGATTTCAGATTTAATTCACAATCGATTTATGTTCAAATGTAAAGTGTTATTTTTGAAATGTAATTATTCAAATTTGATTCAAATGTGTAATAATAATAAAATCGAATTATTAATGAACGTTGTAGTTTGTAATAGCGTATTTGTAAAGTAGAAATATTGTATTTGTCCATAACTATGAATTGGTAAACTGTTTGAATATAATCTAATTTAACTTTTATCGAACAATAAAACGTTAACTTTCATTGACAATAGAATTAAGCCTCGGAACTAGTTCCACTGTGTTCAGAAGGCCTTTTTACATGTAGATTGCCTATCAGCACGCCTCGATCAGAGTTTGGACTTTTCTGGACCTTACGCTTTAAATAGACATGCAAATCGAGACTTAAATATTATTAAAATATTAAGAAAACCCTAATTTTTCATGGCCGCCACCTATCCTCTTTTGTATGGCTAAAATTGCTCCACCTTCTTCCTCCTTGATCTCTCTCATCTCTCAACGATTCGTGACGAAGTCTAAATGGAACTTGTAGTACTCGATGAGATCTATAATCTGTACGGTTGGATCGGGCTAATTGCATCTAGATTCGCTAGAATATAGGATCAAAGTGGCGGTGTTTCATTGCCGTTTCAGTCGAGATGATGGTGCTGGAGGTGGCGGGATGTTCGGTGTTGTGGTTTCACGGGACGGCGGTCACGACGGTGGTCTCCGATCAGGGAGCGGCTGGCCCTAGATGCATGCGATGGCAAAGAAAGAGAGCTGGCGATAGGTTTTTTTTTGGTTTTCTGGTAACGTAATTGGAGAAGGTTATATTAATTACAAAATTGCCCTTAGTTATTTTTATTTAATTTTAAATTTCAAATGTACTAACTTGCATAACTTTTACATACGAACTCCGATTAACTCGCGGTTTCTTCCATTGGACTCGTATCAAAATTCCGGACATTATGAAACTAGCTTGGTTGAATTTTGAGACTGTTTATATTTTTGGCTTTTATTGGATTTTTAATAAGCTATAAATCAGAGGTGAGTCATTAAATCCACTCATGCAATACTAAATTTTCTTTTGTTAGTTGAATTAAATTTATAAGTGATAAAATTTTATTGGTTGCTATTTGATATTTTAAATTGACATTTAAATTGATTTGAATTTTATATTGAATTAAATTGACATTTAAGTTAATTATTGAAATTAATTGCTAGTAAAACACCGTCAATTGATAATTAGTAACTGTTGTGATATGTTGGTTGATTTGGATGTTGTTTGTTATTATATGATATTGATTGATGTTGGATGTATGGTTGTTTATTTATTTTGGATACAACCCTATTATTACCCTATTTATTATTTGACAATATATAAATTGTCGTTTGTATTACTGAAATGAATTGAGAAATATGTTTAAATGATATATACCTATGTCATTTAGTTATGGATTGAAATGATATATATCCATCCATATAATGAAAACTGAAATAAATGATTACTTAGACATAGGGTAGAAAATTATACACGGACACCGGATTCGGTTAAATTGAATGGTTTCAAAATCTTGAATTGGAATTGGTTTAACTGAAATTGTTTTAAAGAAAATAAAATTTTGACTTATAAGAATTAGTTATTTTCTAATTTGAGATTTGAAATGTTGAAATTGAAACTATTTAAATGAAATTATTTAAGGATTTAATTTGAAATCTTAAAGTTGAAATTGAGATATGATTTGAATTTATTGAAGCGAATTATTTTAAAATTTTTAATTTTAATTTAAACATTGAATTTATTTTAATTAAAATGGTTAAAGTAGTAATTCCATGTTTTGGATGTGAGATGGATATAAACTAAATTGTTTAAAAATGAGAAATTGAATTGGAACTTTAAGCCTTTGAAAAGAACTATTTAAATTGTATTTGAAGTAAATATTAAAATCGTTAAACTGAGGTTGATTTAAATTGATTTTTGAAAATGAAGTTGATTTGAATTGGAAGGCGAAAATTTGATTTCGTTGTGATTTGGGACATGAGTTCAATTTATTGTGAAAGAAAAAAGATTAAAACAGTTTTATTATAAACTATTTTAATTAATAAACTATTTTAATTATCAAATTATTTTAATATATAAACTATATTAAATATCAAAACTATTTTCGATATTAATACTATTTTATATTCAAAACTATTTCCAATCTATTTTAATTATTCCAAACTATTTTTCAATATTAAACTATTTTTTATTTATCTAAACTATTTTCAATATTCAAACTATTTTAATTATTTAAAACATTTTCAATATTCAAACTATATTAAAAGGGAACTATTTAGATTTAGATCATCGATTTAAATACGAATGTTTTGATATGAAGATATAACCTATTTTGAATTGGAAATGATTTTGAAATGAATTTGATATTTTGATATAAAGTATGATTTATACTGTTAAAGAGAATTCGATATTTTGACATGAAGTATGACTTGATCTCGAAATTTAAAAGAATCAACCGATGGGTAAAATGACGTTTGGTTGTTAAAGAGACCGGAACGAATGTTAGCATACTCTCTGTCAATACCGGAACCACTTAATAACCATGTACATGGTGGATGTTATCCATAATGTAGAAGTTGAATTGGCGACATTTGCTGGATTTAAAGAAACAGAACGATGATGGATAGACCCCGATAGTTTTGTCAATTGGAAATGACTAAAACAGGACGACTTGTCCTGACCATTGAGGCTAACTGCCTCTAGCGACATATGTTCTTTGTATTACTGATTTTGTCTTGATCTATGCACCTTGATTTGATTATGGGGTGAATGTCTGCGGTGGGCCGTTAGGGGTTACCACCAGTCAGGCGACTGGAATTGGTAGTATCCTACCTTGGGCAATGTCTTACGTTCCTTGTCATACTTTTATCCTTATATGCAACCACTACGATTTTGTTTTAGTATGGTACCTATAGAGGACTCACTGGCTACCGACGTTACTTGTTGTGTTACAGGACCTGCATAGACTAACTGCTTAAAAATGTGTTAAGGGGGTCAATGTAAAGTCTTAATGCTATTTTAATACTTTACCTTACTAATAGAAACTACATATATAATGTATCTTACTACATACAGATAGTTTGACGGATCCTTAGGAGATGGAAAATCCTATAACATCTCTTAGGTTATTGCACCCACATTGTACACTTGATAGGAGATGGAAAACTCGTAAACACCTCTGTAGCTATTACATTCATATTTACTTGTTATTAATTTAAATTACACAAGAACTTTTAGTTCTGACTCGAGAGTTTGCTTATTTATTACGCTCGTGTCAGCCTGAGCATTTCAGTGTTTTAAGACATTATTTCATGAGGATGAAGGCGGAGTTTGGTATATTATATTGTTATATTATTTCACTGCATTAGTTTGGTACGTTGTTGATTGTACTCTGATTATGCTGTAAAAACTGAATTCAAATGTATATTGCAAAACAGCTTCACGAACTTTTTATTTGATTATTATATTTCGTCATTCCGCTGCAAGATTCTCTATTTGCTTCCTTCTTTCTCTTATTTTTTTTATTAAACCCTACTGATAATCTACCATTTTGAATGGTTTGAGTTGGACATGTGTGGTTTATTATCGATTTAAATCATCCAAAAAGGTGGATCGTCACATAAACCATATTATTCATGTTCAACTCCCTTTTCTTCTGACTGAAATGTGTGTTGAAAGCATATACAAATTCATTAGAAATTTAGATCCAAGAAGAGATTTGAATTTAATTTAGATTTCGATTTAAAATTTACCTTGGTTTTGGCGATTCGATTCTATTCTATTATATTCTTCTTCTCTATTATTCTCCGCTATTCTCCACTTATATATAATTATAGATTATGGTTTATGTAGGTTTTATAATTTGTAGAGAAAGAAAATTGTAGAGATTTACCATTGCTTTAGAAAATATAAGAAGAATGGAAAGGGATTAGGGCTGTAGTTATAGGGGTTCGAATCAGTGCCAGTCATTATATTAGATTATATTAAATCTGGGTCATTCGGCCTAGGTTCAATTTACAGCAGCCATAGCACTATCGATCGACCGCTTCACATCTTCTGTCGACCACTAACAGCCGACTGATTGAATTTGGGTGTCGATTGGGCATGTTACTTTGTTAATGTTCGGTTTGTTTCCTTTTTAATATTATTTCATACCATTATATACATACTTCGTTAACGTTGAACTTGTTTAAATATTAATTATTCAATAATGTTAACTAACTTTACTTAATATAAGCAAATTGATTAGAAAATTATTACGAACATAACGGTGCAAGCTTCATTGCCAAATTCTGACATTTGTAAAAATTCCATTTCCTACTTTATTAATTATTAATTTCTTTGAAATTAATTATTGTTAAATTTAAGGGGTGTTACATTCTCCTCCTTAAACGGATTTCATCCCCGAAATTCCTCAAGGACTAAATCATATAACATAAACGTGCAACCATTTTAAGCTATCTAACCAATTAGTGTGCAATAAAATGTGTAGCCAATCGTGTACAAGTGCATGGTGTATCACAATATATATGATATATTAATACTAAATCGATGCCTTCTACATGAATGTATTATTTAAAAAAATTAAAAATATGGTGAAACAACCTATATATACTGACAGTTCTATATGTTTGCAAAACTTTAAAATCAAAATCTTTGTTTTTGCAATAAATTTTACCACACTTCTACGAATAGGAACAGTTCAATGAATTTTTGCATCCAATCTCTACCATCCAATGCTTAACACACAATTTTCTAACATCAAAATTTTTGAATATCTGGTTTCCTAAACCTATATTCTTATGTCGGAAAAGGGTTTAAATGGAGAATTCCATATTTTCATTCTTCTCTTTTGTATCCCTTTCCATTGTACTTTGGAACTTTCTCGTTTGCTCCATGTCTTTTCCAACATTTTCAAGTACAATCCTCAAAGTAAATTTATTTTTAAAATTTTAAAACATAGCTATTTTTAAACAAGTTTTGTTCACTTATCGACAAAGTATGAAAAAAGAAATCTTAAAGATAAAATAGTGTTTTACCTCGTCACTAACTTTATTTTACTTACTGTCACTTCTACTGCACAGTAAAATACATATTTTCTAACCCGTCAATTTTTTTCCTATGCTAAGCATGTGACATTTCAAAAATCAAAGAATACCCCTTCTTCATTCAAAAATATTTTTCAGTTAAATTTTAGAAATAGTTAGGAAAAATTTAAAATAGAAACTCATATAATTTTTTTTCAAAATTATATGTTTTTACTTTTCAAAACAAATTTAGCCACATCCTACGTTATTGGGATTCAGTCAATGTGTTAACATCCATAATTAACTCTTTTCTACTACACAGTAAATTTTCAAACTTATAAAATGTTTTCTTGTATTTCAGAACAAAAATTAGCACATAAGTTCATCTACAAATTTTAGCTTTTAAGGCGTAAGGATACTGACCCGTGGTGTTGTAACCACCTTTCTCTGCCCTTCGCATGCTAAAATTTCTTCTAAAATTTTACTATGTTTTGGGACTAAACTTTAATTTTCTTTATGTAGCTAATTAAATAAATTTTATAATTTATTTTATAAACTTTCAGCCTTTTATATTTTCTTTTCTTTTGCATTAGTCTACTGTCTTTTATGAGATTTTCTTGTTTATACTATTTTCCAACAAATATAGCAGTATTTCAGAAACAGATAAAAAATAACATTTCTAATAACATCGTACATTTTTTTATACATATAGAAACAACTAATGCTTACAATCCAAGCTTAAGAAGAACAAATGTTGGAAGGAAATAAAAACAACTACTACTAACACAACTTCTATATATAGGCTGTGGGATGGCCCTACTCTATTGCAAGAGCCCAAACCACTGTCACGACCTTTAAATGATCGGAGCAAGGTGGCTTTGCATCCAAGCTCGTAACCCTAGCACTACCGTTTGGCCCGTATCTCCTTCAACTCGATCTCGACCCGATCTAGGAATCTTGGATTGCTAGATACTCAGGGACGTATGGTTGTGGCTCTACAGCCTCGTAAACTAGCCATGGATCCCACTCCATCTACGCCTGTTCTGCTCCCTCCTACCCTCCAAACTCTACAGATGCCTCTTCGATCCTCATCCTTTTAAGGGGGGAACTATCTAATGGTGTAGATGCCTTCATCTGCACATACTCTCCTCGAAAGCTAACTCTATACTGTCGAAAGATGGGAGTGAAAAGATAACGGTGTGGGAGATAACTCCTCCGTGTACCAAATCCTGGGCCCATATGATAGCTTTTTCCCAGTTCATCTGAATACTACCTACGATGGCGTAGGTGAACTTTTGCATTAGGGGGTAGATCTGGTCGAAACTCACCATCTTGGGGACGATATTGTGCTGAATGATGCAGGCGACCACACGGGCTTGGTCCCGCATGTTGTCTGTCCGTCAAATTCCTACTACCATATGGGAGATCTACTGAAGAATAATTGGATCAGAGGTCTCAACATCCTCCAGATCTTCTCATACTGCTGAGATGTGCACAATCCCTCCAAACTACTCGTCTATCATCCGAATCTCTACTCCCTTCACTTTGGATGTGAAGCGGTTGTCGTCCTTATCGAATAAATAATACAGGTCAGCATTGAATAGACTCACGCAATGTAGGTAGCATTCCCACTCAAACATATCATGGCTAAGGATTGGCAATAATCCTGTAGCCGCAAACAAGCCCTCAAAACCATTAGCGACGAAGTCCCCAAACTTCATCGGTCGTCCTTATAGAAATTCAAAACTTGGTGCAATCTCATAGACTTTATCCCTTTCTTCATCATTCGTAAGCTATGCGATCTCTTATGGGATAAAATTTGGGTGGCGAGAGGAGATGCTGCTATGTGGTGGGGACATGATTTGATTTGGTGGGCGTTTTCAGATATGGATCTAGAGGCTAAATTGAATGGAGCTTCGGTCATCTTTAGGTTGCTAGGGGGTTTTTACAGTCGTTGTCATTGCTCTAGGGCGTGTTGGAGCGCTCGATTTGTTAGGAAAAGGGAGGAAGGGTTGGGGGTAAAAGGAAAGATGGGTTGAGGAAAATGAGGGGGCGTCTCGATTGAATGTGACTTTATGTCGCATTTGAGGTTCTGGTCATGCTCGGAACACAATAACTGGTCAACGGTCAGTTTGGGGCGGTCAACCGCTACCAGTCGACGTGTGCATTCTCAACGTCAGACCGCTTTGGTCTTTTTAGCCCAATATAAACCTGGACCCTATTCTTTGCAAGGTCAAATATAAACTATTTATTAACTAACATTGTTCTTCTTCCGCCTTCTTTGTCTTCATTATGACTGTTCTGAAAAATTCCTATCACCTATAGCGATACACTCTCCTACTACTTTATTTTGAGTTCTTCTCTGTTTTCCCTTAGTTCTTACCCTATTATAAACTAGTACCACTTCCTATTGTCCACATCTAAAAATAATTTCATAACTTAAAATTTGTCACCCTAGGAAAATCAACGAGCTATATATACACTCTATTTTTCCTTCAAAATAATCCATTTTTAACTGAAATTTTCGATCTAAACAAATTTAATATAATTTTTTATTTAAATATAAAAGAATATTTTATTATATGGAAAAAAATAACATTTACTTACTTTTCAAAAATAGGGTTTTCTACTTTTAAATAAATCCTTTAAATATCATTTCAAACCTATTTTTTTATTTCAAATACTTTATTAAATTCTTTCATATGAGGTCGGACACAAAGTGGAAGTTAATTGTCCCTTCTTTTGGACTTTTCTTCTTTTCTACTTATGTTCTAACTTATCATCCCCTAGAATGTTAAAATTCAGCTATCCTCTTGGAGTGATCACTACGCACCTTCTTTTGGGAACTTATTTTAATTCTTACTTCTACATATCTGCAATATATATGTTTTTACTTTCCCATTTATCTAGACCTAATGTACATCATCAATTGGCAATCCTACGGTGATCTACAACCAAAGAGAAATTTGTGCTCTACAAGGGAGTCAAGTATCCAACTTCAGGGACCTTTCCATGTGTTGCATTCATGCTCTTCTTAAGTCAACGTCTTCTAATACCACCAACTTCCTATAAGGTAATCAAGATAGTTGTATATCTTCAACTTCATCTATTGTTCCAACTCATAGAAGCATTATTCATTTTTTTAGAATATGGTTGCAACTACTTCTATAGTCGGGATTTATAGAGTTTGGTGTATAATATGTATAATTATAATAAAATTACAAATAAATTCACTCAACATATCCTAATTTTTATAATCGAGTAACCTATGCTCTGCTAACAAGTGCAATAATCTGCACCTTAATGGGCTTGAATTTTGCTAAATCGAAAAACCAAGTTCGCTGGGGTACAGATTGTTGGGGTTGGAATCTTGTAAATAACAAAATCATATCATAGAACTATCAATATAAACTTATATTGGAATAGTAAAGTATAATAAATATATAATGATTGACCAGATTAATACTTTTGGTATCCAGTGCCCTAATCACCGTCGAGCATGCTTGTCCTTCAACCGTTCCTGTCTTATACCATTACATGTTCCTACAAGTCTATATTGGTAGTAATGAGGAAGGGGTTAGAACAACGTTCTAGTGACTAGTAAATTACACACTTTATACATAACACTAGTTTATGCTGATTGTCTTCCATTACTTGTTATGTCTATAAGTTTAAGTTAGTCGTCTTGACTTTATGTACATATACGATATGCCCCACCTACTTAAGGTACGCAATAAATACATAGGTATATATATAAGTACCACAGTCCTCCTTTGGACCATGATACTTTCCTCCCTGGTATCCGTAACTCTACACCTACGCCAAGTATCTGCTATATGTGTCTAGATCAAATTGTCCGCGTACACCGAGGATCTTTTCGTTAGTGCCTAATAATGGCATTACAACTATTAACCATATTCTAATCGCTTCATATTGAGTACTCCGTTCATTGGGGTAATCATGGACTCAGCTCCATAGACTACTAAAGGCTCAGCTCCTCAAACTATTTTCTTCGCTTGAAAGACCTCAAGTAAGGGTTATCTAGCATTTCCTCTGAACAAAAATCAAACTAATAAACAACTGTGATGCAGTGCATGTCCAAAATGTGATCTACACTAGTATGAGGAGTAGTCCATTTAAGCATAACCTCTATCTTTCTACTGACGGCCCTAGGACCGATGACGCTCTCGACCTATGTGTACAGCTCTACTCCTCATATATATGGTACCAACCATGCTGACGTATTGCTGATCCTACGCTCATCGTCTCATTTATATTGCCTAATGTAATCAAAGAAATGACCATTTGGTTACTTAACACATACCTCATAATTATTGAAGCAGACCCTACTTGGCTTTTTGATACTTCAACCGAGGCAAACCTCTATTGTGGTATATTTTCATCACTTGTATGTGAATGTAAAATCTCACGGGTCCTACAGTTGAGATGTCTCACATCAGTATAATATATACACAAAGACAACTACTGGTAACCCCTTTTCGAGGGCAGACTTATGTTGTGCAACAGTACTGACCTCACATTCCAAGCTATATGGATGACTAAGTCATTGTTAATTAATCTATGTTACTGACTAAGTTCAACAATTCACACCCCGTCACAAATGCATACTTAAGGCTATATAATTTATTTAGTTATTCGCCTGCTATGTTCAACTATTGGAATTTAGTTATTTTACCCAACTAACTTGTAACGACCAGGAAATTCCGATCCCGAAATCTCCAGATAGTTACGAAAAGAAGAAAAGAGAAAGAAAAAGAAACAGATACAAGTCACAGAAACCTCACGTTCGCAGCGGATTAAAATATAATATCACATAAATAATAGTTATACAAAGGAAAACTATACTTATTAAATTACACTTTAATATATATCAGAGTTACAACATATATACAAACATGGACAGATATAATCAATCTGTCTCAGATATAAAATAATATATCACAGCGGAAACACTCCAAACGTTTCTGCCATCCAGCTCGCCTCCTAAGCTTCAGATCGTCCCTACCTGGAAATCTGTAATACTCGGTCTGTCCCAAGCATTACATCAAAGTAACACCCGGGTCAGGCTGGAAACCAGCGTGAGTAAACTCATCTAACATGGAATACAAACGCATACAACTTATACGAACTCGGGGTAACTTATATCAATTTACACTTCACAAGAGGTTATAGACATTACTTATTTCACACCTCAATTTCTAAGTACCAAAACTTAGAATAATTGGTTCAGTTCACTTAAATCATTCCATATCAGCCTATTGATTCCACCTATCAATTTATAAAGAATCGAAGTGGTTTCGGGTATTTACTAATACCCGACTCCGGTCTCTTTGAATTCAATACCATCTTAACCCATGTTATTCAAGTGAAATACAATTCAACTTAAAATACCAGATAGCAATTCATTATCAATAGATAACTACATTATCAATTTCCACCCAACATATCATATCACAAAATATTTCATATCAAATACATCAATCAATTCAAGACATTTAATCATCATTCAATCATTCATAAGCAAGATGGATCATTTCCAAAATTAGTTTAATTTATCTCTAATCAAATTAATTACAAATCTTTAATCACTTAGATTACCTTTAATTAATCATTAATTAATTACAAACCGATTAATTAATCATCATTTTTTTTCATCTCAATTAATCATCCTTGATTAATTATCTTCAATTACGTAAAGTAATTATCCTTTAATTTAATTACACCAAGTAATTTAATCCTTAATTATTTCTCCTAAGTAATTAACCCTTAATTACTTCCATTAAGTAATTTCCCTTATATTAATTACATCCAGTAATTTATTCATCAATTACTTCACTGAGTAATTACAGTTATCAATCTCATTAAGTAATTTTACTTAAATAATTACCAAGTGGCCATCTTTAATTAATTAACAAATTAATTAATTATATTCATCTCATTAATTACAACTGGGCAATTCATCCCTTAATTACCTTATAAACCAATTATTTAATCTTTAATTATTAATTAATAAATCATAATTATCAATTAATCTCCTTCAATACAAAGTAATCAAACCTTAATTTTTTTATTAAGTAACTATTAATTAATTTCATTAATTAATATCCTTAATTATTTACTTTACTAATTAATCACGTTTTTAATTAATTACATTTTGTAATTAATCTTAAACTAATCGCATTTATTAACTAATCACATTCATTAATTAACCAAATTAATCACACTAAGTAATTAACTTTTAATTACTTTATTTAGGTAATTATCCTCTAAAACTTAACTCGCTTTGTTGTTTTTAAAAAAAATTTACAAAAACTTGATTTCTATACACAAAAATCTGCTATAGATTAAACCAGGAAAGGGCCAAACCCGATTCAAACGCACCAAAAACTCGAGCCACCCTCGAGTCAACAACCAAACCCACCACTTCGAGTCACACAACAGTTTCCTCGAGTACCGCACCGAGGAAACCTTCACCTCCCCAAATTTCAATTTGATCCAGAAAACAACGTGCACGTGGTGCACGTACACCACCACTCTGATCATCGGAGGAAGCCACCACAACTCGCGACAAACCCCTTATACTCACGTGGACCCCGATCGATCAACTCTCATATGAATCGAAAACAAACCCATCTCGACCAAATCTGGAACCAATCACTACCGGATATTTACTCCTCTCCATCGCCTCCGACCTCAAGATCACCTGCCCCCTTCACCGAAGCTACGACACACCTTCCAGCTCCCATTCTCACCATCGCGAACCACTCTGGTCCTTTGCCCTCGTCCAAATTTCCTTGACAACCACGACGAGCAAAACACCTACCTAAACCCTAGTTCACTCATTTTGATCACCTCGGCCAACAAGAAAATCCTCCAGTATTTTTGCTACCATCGGCAACCTCCCAGCCACCTTCGACTACGACCTAGCCTCCATCCACCGTGCCGATCATCGGCAATTACCAAAAATGTCCAAAATGTTCATCTCGGAAATCCCCATCAATTAACAATCTAAAAATCATGAAATGCATATTAAAAATCATGATTTTCCTTCACTAATTCATTCATGTAATTCCAAACAGAAATTGAATTGTTTGATTTTTATCATATATATACATTTCCACTGTTATTTCATTTTAAAAATAATTTATTAAATTTTAAACCCTGAAACTATTTTTAATATTATCATCATACATTAGCAAACAACTTCCATTTAGATATCAGAGTCTAACGTTGTCTTGATAGAGATATTTGAATTTTAGAAGGCAAATCAGGGACTGTGCAACAACAGAGAACAGGATCTTGAATATATATAAAATGATATACCCACACAACACACATATAAATTTTCAAATGTTCCCAGGATGAAGCACTTCTATACAAACCAATATTTCCACATGCATTCAAGTTAAATCCAAATCAAACTATTTTTGAAAAGGTCTACTAACCTTGAATGCCAACAGAGAAAGCCTGGGATTAGATCTATTGCTTGCTGTTTTTGAATTTGAAATTACTTAATTTGATTTTCTTACTGATCTTTACCTTGCTTAGCTCCAGGTTTTGGTTGCAAAAGTTTGATATAATTCATTTCCAGGTTGAAAATTTTTGATCTGCTGTTACTTATGATTCGGTTGATAAATGTTTAACATATTTGAGCTTCCATTAGATCAGTTTGAAAAAAAATGAAGAAAAATAATGGCCTGGCTATGTTTTTATTTTATTACAATTTCAAATAGGAAAAGCTTTGCCACTTATTATCATAAGTTTACAAGTGTTTATTCCCTGTGTTCATGGTTTTACAAATGTCACTTGTTAATTTAATTGTGTTTATGTCCTTGTTTAAATTAATTTTACAACTTTGTTTTAAGCCCTAACTTAAATTTATTACTACTTCTTATGTTAATATATTTATATATTATATTTACAAATGTGTGTGTGTGTGTATATATACACATACTATGTTTTATCCCAAGTATCAAAAGAAGAGTATTTTAAATCCTTTATTAGATCTCACAAATATATTACAAGACAATTTTCAGCATATATATGTTTTCTTATCTATTTCCAAAAGATATGTATATTTTAAAACTCTCATTATTATTATTTTTTAATATCATACTATATTTATATCAATACCTTTTCTAGAATTTATACAAATATCTAACTTTTAAAAGAGAAGATTTTAAAATCTTAATTATACACTCAAAATAATCATACATATTTCTTCTTTGAATTTCAAACTACGAATTCAAATTTAATTTAAATCTACTCATATATATATATAAATAAATAAACACATTTTTAATTTGTTTGGAAATAATAAGTTTTGCCATCTTAAATAATTATATCAGGAGATTGTCAAATAAATATCTTCCCAGATATAAATATTTATTATCAGGTTTATTCGTTCAACTTAAAATCAGTGTTAATAACGGTTAAAATCAGATAATTATCCAAATACCTGATGTCCAAAAGTCCCGGTTATCACATAACTTCTTGTTTAATTAATGCCAATATAATGTCATTTGCCGCCTACTTCTAATTTTATAGATTAAATACTTTTTTTGGTTTGACTTCCACTTGATATTGTTCCTTTCCACTATTGTTATCCTTCTTTTATTACTATAATTTTCTTAATTGCTCATTTCATTGCTTCACACACATTTCATTGCTTATTTGTTCATTTTCTAACTTAACACATATATTAGATTTATAATTGAATTATTATTTTTATCTCTACTTATAATACTTTGGTTTACACTTAGGGATTTCTGCATTTTAATGCAATGAAATTACATCTCCCTAAAAGGAAAGGTTAACACTATAATTGTTCATAAATTATCTAAAAGAGGATTTATGTTATGTTCGGAATTACAAGGAATTATCTTCTCTATTTTTATTAAAATAAACTGTACAAAATACGAAAAATATCCCTACTTTATACATCTCTTTCTTTAGGCATCTTCGTAGTTATTTCAAATGATACACCTTTATTCATATTTATAAAACTGGATAATTCACAGAAATTTACGTTACAACACACTTCATTTCAATGAGTTAAAATACTACTTAAGCCCCAATTCAATTTACAATAATTTCCAATTCATGTTTAACATATATCATTCAACCAACAAAACCTGAATTATTATATAATATAATAAATTTTGGGACGGTTTTCACCATTACTTTCCAGATTCAAGTATATGCACTTTTTAATCAAAGTAAACAATTCATAAATCATGTAGGTATGGTTTCCAAATTCATTACACGTATATAATTAAGCCTATAACCCTAAAATTATATTCACGCTTACAAGAAAAAAAACGACAAAGATATAAATTTAATATTATATAAAAATATATGATTTCCCACTCATCTCTGAGCTTCCAAATCTCCAGATCTAAATATTATTCCTATTTGACTCCCTTTTCCTCCTAGCAAAATACATATCGAAAGAATATAAATATTCATTAGAAATTTAAATCCGAGGAGAGATTTGGATTTAATTTAGATTTGGATTTACAATTTACCTTGGCTTTGTTGATTCGATTCAATTCTATTCTTCTCCTCTATTATTCTTTGCTATTCTCCACTTATATATATATATATATATAAATTGTTAGCACCAAAATTAGTCACTAACACCCAATTGTAAACCAACTAACCGTCACAGATAACAGATAGAATGTATGTAGAGAGTAAAAATATGAAGAATAATCAAAATTAAAAAGAAAGTAGAAAAGAACACAGATTTTATAGTGGTTCGGCTAACTCCGGCCTACGTCCACTCTAGAATTTTCTTTTTATTGCTATAATAATCGATTACAGTTACAAACTTGCAGAGTAGCCTTAGCCTTAGAAAATAGAAAGTGAGAGAGCGGAAGGAAGATCCCCTTTCTGAACCCCCATACGTTGTATTTATAGGCGAATTCCAAGTAGTTGGGCCTTTTGAGTAAATTAGGCCCACCTAGGCCATAGCCGAGCTATGCCTTTCATTGTAACCGATACATGCCGACCGGCCTACATCATCAATGCCCGAGCCATGTATATCCTTCATCCCTGACCGAGCGGCATCTGTCGAACCACCCATGTCGTGCCGTAATGCCGAGCGATCTTCCACCGAGCCACATATCTCCCAGGCCGAACGACCTATGCCGAGCCGCAATGCTGAACGACCCTCTTCTCACATCAATGCCGAGTGACCCTGATCGAATCATCATGTCGAACGACCTTCTTCTTCTAGGTCGAGCCATCCATGCCGAACGACTTTTATCTTTTAGGCCGAGTCGTCCATGGCGAACGACCCTTATCTTCCAGGCCGTGCCACCCATGCCGAACGACCCTTATCTTCCAGGCCGAGCCATCCACGATGTCGAGCGACCCACGATGCCAAGCGACCCTTGATGCCGAGCGAGCCATGATGCCGAGCGACCCTTGATGTCGAGCGGCATAACCTCACCTCAATGCCTATCGGCATATCCTTACCACAATGCCGAGCGGCATAACCTCACCTTAATGCCGATCGGCATATCCTCACCACAATGTCGAGCAGCATAACCTCACCTCAATGTCGAGCGGCATCACCTCACCTCAATGCCGAGCGGCATATCTAGGTGAACTCCATCCCTCTAAACCGAATCCATCATATTTAAGCCCCTATAGTCGTGAAGTTGTTTAGGTTGAATCTGCCTGTTTACGGTCTTGACAAAAGGCGAGTTAACATTTGCCCCCCCAAAACATACCTTGCTATTGGAAGGTGTGTTTTGAAAAGCCTCGAATCTAATATCCGAAGTCCATATCCCATTCATAACCATATTATTAAATCCATGACCTCTCTGGTTTTAACTTTGAATCCGTAGACCTCACCGCGTCGCGTTATCCTGTTCCAGCCTTAGCTCTTCGGTCAAAGGCTTGTAAGTTCTCTGGCCTCGACTCTCTGGCCAAGGACTTCGATATTCATAGACCTAGGCTCTCCAGCCAAGCACTTTTATATTCACCGGCCTCAGCTCTTCGGCCAAGCACTTTTATATTCACCGGCCTCGGCACTCCGGCCAAGGATTTTGATGTTCACCGACCTAGGTTCTCCGGCCAAGGACTTTGACGTTCACCGGCCACAACACTCCGGCCAAGGACTTTGACGTTCACCGGCCTCGGCACTCCGGCCAAGGACTTTTATATTCACCGGCCTCGGCACTCCGGCCAAGGACTTTTATATTCACCGGCTTCGGCACTCCGTCCAAGGACTTTTATACTCACCGACATCGGCTCTTCGGCTAAGGACTTTTATACTCACCGACCTCGGCTCTCCGGCCAAGGACTTTTATATTCATCGGCCTCGGCACTGTGGCCAATGACTTTTATATTCACCGGCCTCGGCTCTTCGGGCAAGGACTTTTATATTCACCAGCCTTGGCTTCCGGCCAAGAACTTTTATACTCACCAGCCTCGGCTCTTCGGCCAAGGACTTTTATACTCACCAGCCTTGGCTCTCCGGCCAAGGACTTTTATATTAACCGGCCTTGGCTCTCCGGCCAAGGACTTTTATATTCACCGGCCTCGGCTCTTCGGCCAAGGACTTTTGTATTCACCGACCTCTTCTGACCATCTCCGCTAATCTGTCGTTGTCCCCAAGCTGTAATCCATGTCCGTTACCTCCGGTCTAACCCCAGTGTTCATGAGGGAATCCTAGCATATACTCCTCATCACGTACCCCTACACTCCTCTTGGTGTCAGGTTGCACAACGTCATCTGGTATCCCTCCATGGATTGGTCCAGCATTTCCTGGTGGTATGCCCCCAAGTCTAGATCCATCCAGGTTGATAGTCGTCTGCTGAGTGGGTGCTGCCCCTTGCTGAGCCATTCCCTATGCTTGCCGGTTGAGCGCTTCTGATCCAGCTCCACAAATCTGAGCTTTTGCATTTCCTTCTTGTGCAAATTGTCTAAGAAGAGTCTCCATCATCTCCTCTTGTCTTTTCAGCATCGCTTCCATCTCATTTCTGGTGATGTAGATGGATGTTTGACCTACTCCAGCTCCAGAGGAAGCCTTTTGACTTCCTTCTTGATTGCTTCTTTCTGTCACTTGCTTCCTTGTTGATGGCCTAGCCATTTTTTCCTAGAATCCAAGTTCCTAGCTCCAAAATCCCTGAGTTCACTTCTCAGTGAAAGCACCAAAATGTAGCACCAAAATTGGTCACTAACACCCAAATGTAAATGAAAGCACCAACTAACAGTCACAGATAACAGATAGAATGTATGTAGATAGTGATAATATGAAGAACAGTCAAAATTAAAAAGAAAGCAGAAAAGAACACAGATTTTATAGTGGTTCGGCTAACTCCAGCCTACGCCCACTCCGGAAATTTTCTTTTTATTGTTGTAATAGTCGATTACAGTTACCAACTGGCAAAGTAGCCTTAGAAAATAGAAAGTGAGAGAGCGGAAGGAAGATCCCCTTTCTGAACCCCTATACGCTGTATTTATAGGTGAATTCCGAGTAGTTGGGCCTCTTGAGTAATTTGGGCCCACCTAGGCCATAGCCGAGCCATGCCTTTCACTGTAACCGATACATGCCGATCGGCCTACATCACCAATGCCCGAGCCATGTACATCCTTCGTCCCTGACCGAGCAGTATCTATCGAACCACCCATGCCAAGCCGCAATGCCGAGCGACCTTTCACCGAGCCACATACTTCCCAGGTCGAATGACCTATGCCGAGCCGCAATGCCGAACGACCCTCTTCTCACTTCAATGTCGTGCAACCCTGATCGAATCATCATGCCAAATGGCCTTCTTCTTCCAGGCCGACCCGTCTATGCCTAACGACCCACATCTTCTAGGCCGAGTCGTCCATGCCGAACGACCCTCATCTTCCAGGCCGAGCCATCCATGCCGAACGACCCTTATCTTCCAGGCCGAGCCGTCCACGATGCCGAGCGACCTACAATGCCAAGCGACCCTCATCTTCCAGGCCGAGCCATCCATGCCGAACGACCCTTATCTTCCAGGCCGAGCCGTCCACGATGCCGAGCGACCTACAATGCCAAGCGACCCTTGATGCCGAGCGACCTACAATGCCAAGCGACCCTTGATGCCGAGCGACCCACGATGCCGAGCGACCCTTGATGCCGAGCGGCATAACCTAACCTTAATGCCGATCGGCATAACTTCACCACAATGTCGAGCGGCATAACCTCACCTCAATGCCAATCCGCATATCCTCACCATAATGCCGAGCGACATAACCTCCCCTCAATGCCGAGTGGCATCACCTTACCTCAATGTCGAGCGGCATATCCAGGTGAACACCATCCCTCTAAACTGAATCCATCATATTTTAGCCTCGATAGTTGTGAAGTTGTTTAGGATGAATCTGCCTGTTTACGGCCTTGATAAAAGGCGGGTTAACATATATATATATATATATATATATATATATATATATATATATCATAGTTTATATAGATTTTAGAATTTATGGAGAAAAGAAAACGGTAGAGCTTCTTCGTTGCTTTAGAAAATATAAGAAGAATGGTGAGGTTTTAGGCCTGTATTTATTGGGGTTTGAATCAATGTCAATCATTAGATTAGATTTGATTAAGTTGGGTCATTCGGCCTAGGTTCAATTTACTACTGCCATAGCACTGCCGGTCGATTGCTCCACATCTACCGGTCGACCGTTAACTGTCGACGTCGACCTGTTGAACTTGGATGTCGAACGGTCGTGTTATTTTGTTAACATTCGGTTTGTTTCCTTTTTAATATCATTTCAACCATTCTATACAGATTTCGTCAATGTTATACTTGTTAAACGTTAGGTATTTGTTAATGTTAACTAACCTTAATTGATTATATTTATTTCCTTTATCACAAATATAACTATTTAGATTCGAAATCTTCAAATGTTAACAAAATTTCCATTTGAACTTCAATCGAAAAATGTTTTATATAAAAATTGACCAAAAATCACTAGGAACACAATGATGTAAGATTCCTAGCCAAATTCTAATGTCTATAAAAATTCTATTTTCTCTTTATTAATTATTTATTAATTTATGTTAAATTAATTATCGTTAAATTTACAGGGTGTTGCACCATGCATTGCATATGCATAATGATAGATGGATATAGAATTGGAATTTTTGAAATACAGTATTATTTATTAAATATAAAGAATGTTAGACGAATATGGTATTTGAAATTTTGAAATACAGTAGCATGCATTGCATATAAAGAATGATAATTGGATATTGCATTTAAAATTTTTAAATACAATAGCATGCATTGCATATGAAAAATGATAGTTGAATATAGCATTTGAATTTTTGAAATACAATAGCATGTGTTGCATATGAAGAATAATATGCTGATGTAGCATTAGAATTTTGAAATACAATAACCTGTATTTCAAAGGAAGAATGATAATTTAATATAGCATTATAATTTTGAAATACGAAAGTATGCATTGCATATGAAGAATGATAAATGCATAAAACATTTGAAATCTTGAAATACAATAACATGCATTGCATATGAAGAATGATAGCAGAATATATCGTTTGAATTTTTAAATGCAACAACATGCATTGTATGTGTTGAATAATAGCTGAGTATTTCATTCGAAATTTTGAAATACAGTAGCACGCATAACGTATGTAGAATAATAGCTGAATATAGCATAACTATTTTGAAATAATATATCATCCATTTTTATGTAAAATGATAGTATCATGCATTGCATCTGCAAAATGATAGCCGAATATAGCATAACTAATTTTGAAATACAATATATATCTTTTACATTATTATTTAAATAGAACCTAAAAAGCACAACAATAAAGAAGAGGAAAGGAATTCCTTAAAAAAGAAGCAAGATAAAATTAGTACATATGTAGTCTAATGGCCATGAATTAAAAAAAGAAGAAAGAGCATTTACTTCAAGTCGGATTGAATTTTTAAATCAAACACCTTAGAAAATGTCCATATATCTTTTATTTTTAGAATGTTTGACTAGAAGTAAATTTACAAAAATATCCTAGTTTAGATGATATAATAGAAACATTTTCTATATAATAAGAAGCTTTCAAAATTTGAGGAAAAAGTTGAACATAATACCATTAGATATTTCTGTTATTTTTGGTTTACCTTTACCTGGAAAAACATTTTTTCACTATCAAAACTGCCTTCACGAGCAACACCAAATATTGTAAAAAAAATCTTAAGATACCATGGAAATGTTGAGCACATTACAAAAGATTATAGCATTGCAATAATAAATAATCAAATTCGACCAAATGAAATTGAAAATGATTCACCAATCCTAATTATAATTCTTGCAATGATAACATTCTTCTTCTTAGACAATTAACGATATTAACCTAGGGGGTATGTTCCATACGTACTAGGAAAAGAAAAAAATTTACATAAAGTATCATGGCCATTATCTATTCATCATTCGTAGCTACGAGCTTTGAAAGCTTTTAGAACAATGCCGAGGAATATGCCTAGATGCTCCATGTTCCCATTAGTAAGCATTAAACATAAATACATATTATTACTATGTTGTTAACTCAAAAAAAGGACCAACACCCTGAATTGTTTATGGATTGTATTTATAGTGGTATATTTCAAGCTTTGGTGACTATTAGTTGTATATGGTTACAAGGTGTTTGAGATTAAACAATTATAGTGGTTCCCATTAGTTGTAGATTTCAACATTCTAAATTATTTATGGATTAGTAGCAAAAAATAATTAGACATAGAGAATTTTATAGTGGTTCAGCTGTTAACTAAGCCTACATCCACTTTATAGCTTTGATTATTGGTTGTATATGATTACAAGGTGTTTGAGATTAAACAAGTCACAAGTACATGTGCTAGACTAATTCTATATCCTAGAATTGCCTATAGGAACTGCTTTGGTGAGTATTGCGTATAGAAAGAGTTGAAGAAAAGACAGGGCTTCTGTGTAGTAATGGCAAAAATCAGATCCCTTTTTGGTTGCTTTATGGATTATATTTATAGTGGTAGATTTCACATTGGGCCAATCAGAGAGTTGGAGGAGAGTCTAAAATTCGGCCCAAAAGAGTGTGAGAAATCACGACCTCATCTAGATTAACAGAGATGTCGGTACTATTGTCATGTGGGTATCGACCTCTGTGGTATACTTCAGGGAGGTCAAACTCTTTTGTACTTATCTTCCCACTTGATTTTGAGTTGTTCTATACGGTTTGTTTGGATATTTGGTTGATAACGGTGATGATTCCATCATCACTTGGTTTATTATGTTGTTCTAACTACTAACTCTCCAATCTTAGTATTCAGGTGATCAGAATCCTTTGATATTACTTAGGCACACATGAAATAGATAAAGAAGAGCCTAAAGCTTGAGTGAGAAATATGGAAGTATGGAATGTCTCCACCAACCTCTTCAAGTCGACACGACTTCTCATAGTTGGTCCTCTTGGGTTAAAACTTCTCGGAGTTGTTTCTCTAGCTTATCTAGTTGTTCTTCTAAGATTTTGATTCGTTTCATCTTTGTCTCAACATTCTAAGTCCAATTGATTTCTGCATGGTTAAAAACCCAGTTAAAATTTTCTCCCAGAGTATGTTGAAAACAAAGTATGCTCTGGAGTGAGACAAGTCAGGAATGACTATCTTGTAAATCATAGTTTAACTGTTTAAGTGTCGTCTTGAAATGCTATTTTTATTTGGCTTCAGTTGATCGATTCCCTTTATTTTTTGCTTCAACTTGGATTAGAAATTTCATTCTCGATGCTGATCATATCATTTAGGTATGGAAATTTACAAACAGCTTTATGATGTCGGATAAGTCTATTGTAGGGATTTTGACATGCTTTGGGTGTAATATGGGATGTTGATACCGACTTCTAATGTTGTTACCAACATTTGTACTTGAGAAAAAAATTCACACCCTTCCTTTATATGGCTATATGCCTTCGAACCCTCTTCACATTATTCATTTATGTGCCAAGCTTACAAACACTACATCCAAGTTCCTAACTACCGATCTGTCTTCATCCCTCAATCGAGTACTCCACTAGTCTGCTCCTACGTCATCATCAACCACCATCGCTTACTGATCTTCTCGCCATTGTTTGGAACCACCGCTACCATAAGGATTATTGCCTGCAGTTCTCGGGTTTGATCTGCTTGAAACCCTAGGTGCCGAATTTAGCTCTAATCCGGTTGCAAAGTAGGTGATAGCAGATTTGAGGTGAAGGTGGATCGCAAGGTGATGATGGTGGTAATGGGATGATCTAGGGTTGATCAATTTCAGTATTGATGGAAAATAATCAAATCCTTTCTTGTTTGATTGGGAATGTTCAATAATTTGGCCTAATCAAGTGTGAACTCCCTCCATTTCGATTATTTTCTTTATGAAATTGACCGAGTGAGATCATTGAATGGATTCCAATGCAGAGATTTAACCATGAGTTCAAGCTTGTTTGATGATTCCACTATTCCATCTTTTAACTTTTGCATGTTCAGTGATCCTGAATAAAAAGACTTTCTGTGTCGCTTGGACAACGAATCCGTTATCGATCGTAGATTGATAATGGGTAAGCGTAAAGAAGACAATCTCAAAGATCGATGCAGATCATTTTCCAAATGCAAGCAAGCTATCTACACTGGGTGGATCATTCATAATGTCTGGGACACTGGACTCATCTCATGTTGATAACACAATGCAGTTATCCTAGCCAACCCTTAGAATTTGATTGGTCGATACACGTCATTTTTTGCTAAATTATAAGCAATGGTCATACGGGCATTTATATTTTAAGTTAGGTTCATCTAACCATGTTGAACGTCAAGTTCTCCTATTTAGAATGACTCGCCAATTAGCTGTTTGCAACTTTGGTGAAGGACAATCAACTCCTTCTGAAGATGCCTTTACTACTATTCCAGTTTCACCATCTATTTTAGTTGGACTGAACCAACCTACGTCTTTAGGGTTTGAGAGCCAGATGGTGCTAGTAGATCCCACTGCTCTACCCCAGTTTCCACCAAAGCTAATTATAACTAACCCATTGGAGCAAGTGCCCACCATTATGACTGAAAAGATGCTTTGTAATATATGCTTGTAGCATGAAATTCCTGCTGAAGATGTTCACCTACCGACAAGAAATGAACTTGCACATCATCCCCTTTTGGTTTCACAACTTTCAGCCAATACATGTGTCTCGGTAGCATTGTTCTTCCCTTTAACTCTTTCTTGAAATATTTCCAAGGAGATATTGGACATGCACCATTTCAGATTCGCCCAAATGGGTTTGCCATATTGAACTCACTATACGTCTTGTTCATGCAATGATTTAAGTGCCTTCCACTCTTCAGAGAGCTAACGTATTTTCTCAAATTCAAGAGGAGAAAGGATTGCCCCTCCTCCATTATTATCGAAGCCAGGGACTGGGAACCTTCATAATAAGCGTTCGATATTCAAAATTGAATATTTCTTCGTCCACTATCTGAAAGGATTCAATCGATTCTGGGTAAAAGGAAGTGAGTTTTGTTCTATCAATCCTCATTATAGTGACACGTCTTCACTCCAAACTTAATACATATCTCTCACAGGTTATCTAATGAGAGACAAGAGATTAGAGAATAAGAAGATGCTCGAACATTTAAAGGCCTTAGAGCGAACGAACACTCTATCGGCTTCCTCTTGACGAATGAAAACTTGTTAGAGTATGGCTTGCTTGCCTCAGGAAGAGTTGCTGACATCGAAGTTCCTTCGTGGAGAAGCTCTAGGCTATGTACCTGTTCCATTGCATCTACTCGTGGCTCTTATGAGGATCCTCAAGAGGAAGAGGAAGAAGATGGATTCACCGATGGATGCTATTGATGATCGTGAGGTGGAGGCTGTTGATATGGAGACTGACATGCCTTTAGGAAATAACAAAAAAGAAGAGGATGTTGAAACTGGGGTAGATGAGCCCGTGAAAGAGGATTCCCCTAGTCACGAGGGCGATAGCGGGAAAATTCCTACCATCTCGAAGGAGGATGAGATGGTTAAAAGAAGATAAGAAAAACAGGTCATGGTTATGGAGGAAGGAGAGATCTTTGACGATGAGAACAATAGAGACCTTCAAGCCACTGAGGAAGGGGAAAGAAGATCCAGGGATGAATCACCAGGAATGATCCCCAGACATTCCAACCTTCGTTCTCCGGACCCTTTGCCCAATGAAACATTAAGTCCAGATCTTGTTACTTCTCCTCCTCCCAACCGACCTGCTTTCGAGACCCCACTTTCTACGGGAGATCAAGTTGCGGGGAATTCTGTTAGGCCTACATCAACTTATGACTTCATGGAAGATGTTGTCGTCCATGTAAACGAGCATGGATACATCTCAATTACTGAAATGATAGAAGAAATCAGCACACGGATTGACATATCCTCCAAGGCATTTATAAGTGAAGACAGTAGCACTCCAAACCATGCCTAATCGGTTTGTAAACCATAAAAGGGTTTTTAGCATAATACACTTCATTCTAGGATCACGAACATTCATCTTCGCATACACTTCGTTTTGTGTAATTCTAGCACTCATACATTTTTCTTTCTTTTAAGTTCAATGGCACTTGATAGATACAGAGCACTTCATCGTAGCTCAAGCGACTATAGAAGGAGCACTCCTGACCCTCGTCTTCATCACTATGAAATAGGGAAAGAGAGGCGTAGAAGAAAAGAAAGCGAGTGTGATGAAGCTCGTAAGGCTGAGAGAGAACGCCTTGATGCTGAAGAAGAAAGAGTGAAGAGTAAAAGGTATTTTGGTAAAGATTCCTCCTATGAGACTCACAGAAACCCCTAGAGAGATTCCTCCGAGCGCTATGAAGCCACTATTTTTATTGTTCCACCATGTTTTGAAGTTCAAACTGCTATTATCCTAGACACTCCTTCATCATGGATCATTAAAACTACTGCTGCCTCTGCTCCTTCTCAAAGCACCTCAACGCTTATGATTCTGCTGGTTTATCCTACTTCTAAGATGCTTATCCATACTTACTCCAGTGTGGATTAAAATTCGATCATGACATCAAAATTATTACAAGAGAAAGTGTAGCGAAAAACTTGAAGGCAGTGCAAAGTGATATTGACTCGATTTTCGAAGGGTTGCGATTGTGCAAATCTCTTTTTGAGATCAACAAAATCAACATCACACAACTTAATTCACTCGAGAAAGAGAGCATAGAGCGTGAAGAGGCAATTAAAGAACGGGATGTTCATTTGATCAAAGTTTCCAAGGAAAGAGATCTTGCACTTGAATAGAAAGCAAATGTAGACAGTTTGATGGAAGAGATGAAGCATGCCCATACCAACGCAAAGACGGCCCAAAAGAAGGAAGACCTCAACCAAGCTCTACAACATTTCTACATGAGTGTGATTATGCACAGGGATCTAAAGTGGTTAGGAAATGATTACCCCGCCACCCTTGTCGATGTGTGGAAAGAAGTGTCGCGTCAAGCTGGAGGCGATCGCTCCAAGACTGAGCTACTGGTGTGGTACTTGAGTGCCGAAAAGATAGATATTCTTACCATAAGGAAGGAGTTCTCATTGAGGAGGATGTCAAGGCTGTTTCTGTCAATGTTGGCCCTAGCAGGTCAGTGTGAATTGCATGTCTCGCAGTTTGGGGCGCCAGTGACGATCATCCCTTCTTCAGGTGCACTGCACGAGTCTTATTTCCTTGTTCCAGTAATTGGACAGTTCCCAGCAACTGAAGAGTACGAGATTGATGTCATACCAAGGGGTCCCACTTTAGGTATTTCTCTTGTTTCTCCATACTCCAACGGGTTGATCTCGCTTCTGAATCTGTTATTGAGTTGTACCATTCCCTCTGTGAACTTATAGACCCACTGAACGTCCCACCATTGCCTCCAACTTCTTAGAGCGCACAAACTAAAGCGATCTTCACCACCTCCACTGTTGTTTCCACAAGTTCAACTGCTATAGTTCAACCTTCCACCTCCAGGCTCGGATCCGGGGCCTAATAGATCGCAGCATTGGAAGGGTTGGAGGACATTGTCGTACCGTAGAAGGAGGATGTTTAGATGGTTAGTGTTACTAATCCGACTGGGGATAACACGATGGTGAAGCGGATTCGAGAGGTAGATAAAGAAGGAAAAAAGCTTAAAGTGGAGCCAAAGGCTGCAAAGATCAGAATCTTCCCATTCTTCCTCAGGACTAGCAAACCGAAGTCTGTAGGTGAGTCGGCCGGTAGGTCCGAGGAAATTGACTCAGACAAGGTGGTGGTGAAAAAGAAGACCCTAATTCGATTGAGTAAGGATGGCAAAGGTGGCAGCGGAAAGAAGCGATGGTCTCGTGCATTAATTGAACCGGGTTTTGGTAGTTCTTTTAGTTTGTGTCTTTCGATTTTCTGAGTCTTTTGTACGAGTACAAAGTCTATACTTAGCATCTTTTCTTTTACTATTGCATCGGTAGAGTATGTACTTTTTCTTTTTGGTGTCTAAATAGGCCTACATTGTATGGGAACGATCCACGCTATTTGATATTGTACATAAAGTGATATAAGCAATGAAAAGATTAGTATTTCTACTGTAATCTCTTTCGTGTACTTCTCTACATTCTATGTATTATGCCTATTTATATACCACTATATGTGTGCATAGTTCATTTTCTCATCTTGCAATTTCCAAAATATACACTGGTATACTATGAGATATAAGATGTGTTTATCTACTGCAATTCTATGCATGTAAATGGTGTAAATAGTGTAACTTGTAGTTATCTAGTTTTACTATTTTATTTAGCTCTGTCGTAGCTGCCAAATTTTTTTTCGGCGTAACAGAACCATGGAGTGACTTTTATTCTAACCAAGTGTTAGTATGTTTTGTGCCCCACTGTCCATGGAGTTGATTACTCCGAACACTTGATGCAAGACCGGTGCTATGGGATACTCTCTGGCTGCCCCCAGCCAAGGATGTATTTCAGCTTCTATCTTTGGAAACTTGTAGTCTGAATGTTCAATTCCGAGTATTATGTACTTTGGTTATAGCTAGTTTTCTCCAAGTTTGGTATTGAGGTTCTATCTGTACAATAGCCTCTGTTTCTTAAGACCCGTGGACAGCTCAATTCCTTGGGATTTCCTTTAATGTTGCCAATATATCTAGGCGATGTTGAGTTTCAGGCGGCGGGGATTGATTTCTACCAATCTAATAACTTACAAATTTCCCAATACTGTCGAAGCAATAACGTTACTTAGGAGGTTTAGATAAACTAATGATCTTATCGGGATAATAGCGATGATTCAAAGTGCACTTAAACGTGGTTCCATTGGTTCAAGCGACAAGGGAGTGGATGCTTGCTTGGATGCGGTTCCATTGGTCCAAGAAACGAAGGAGTTGGGAACGCTTAAACTCGGTTCCATCAGTTCAAATGGCTAAGGAATCAAAGATTACCTAGATGCATTTCCGTCGATCCAAGAAGCGAAAGAAATGGGGCACACTTGAACGTAGTTATATCGGTTCGAGTGGCTAAGGAAATGGGTGCTTACTTAGATGCGGTACTATCAGTCCAAGAAGCGTGGTGCACTTATAGATGCACACAAGTGTTTGGCCCTTACCGATGTTACCAGAGCAACACCGGCTCTCAGAGGGCAGGGATCAATTTTTCCGTCGATTCGGCGATTTGAGTCGATTTGCTTACATCGACTCAGCGGGTTGCTTACTTGAACGCAACTCCATCGGTTCAAGAAGCATGTGGGTGGAGTATATTTGGACGCGTTTCCACCGGACTAAGCAGCAAGTGAATGGTTTTGGAGTCGATCTGATCCCGTCAACTCAACAGGTTGCTTACATGAACGCAGTTCCATTAGTTTAAGAACTGAAGTAACTTCGTTGATAAGATATAAAGAAAAGTAAATCCTGCCTATATACAATGCCCAAGTATCTCGGGTGTCTTATTTGCGAAAATAGGAAATATATAAATAGAAATTCAAACAAAATAGTGCCGCAGCGAATCTTTGTTCTAAGCACAGGGGATCAAGATTCCGTCGACCGTTGTGAGCTTGAAAGTTTGATATCTAAGTTTATATCTGATAGCGTAGAGTCCTTTCCAGTTTGGGCCAAGTGCCCCCTACCTATATAGATTCGTTTCAGGACGAGATCTCCCACTTTGAAGGTGCGGTTGTGAACTTTGAAGCTGAAGTGCTATGCCACTCTATTTTGATGAGTAGCGGTCCTTAGCTCTGTTTCTTCCAGCTTCTCATTGATTTTCTCAAGAGATTTGAGCAGGACCTACTTGTTCTCACTTTGGTTTAAGTGTCGTCTTCAATGAGAAGGGACCTCCAGTTCCACTGGAATTGTTGCTTTCGAACCGTATGCCAAGGCAAAGGGTGAGGGCCCAATTGCCGATTTACGAGTCGTGAGTTCTCGATTGCCGATTTATGAGTCATTCTGTAAGCTCATAGTGCAAGCGAAAGTTCATCAACCTAATTTCCCTTAGCTTTTGTCAGCTGTTTCTTAGTGGTGGATTCAATGATTTTGTTCGCTAGCTCCAATTACCCATTTGCTTGTGGGTGTGTCACGGTTGAGAAGCTCTTCTCGATTCAAAAATGCTCACAGAAGTTCTTGAATTTGGAACTTTCGAACTGAGTCCCAATGTCTATGATGATTTTCTAGGTACTCCGAACCTACAAATTGTACTTTTAGTAATAAAGTTAATTAATTTCTTAGCAATGATGGTGGCCAGCGGTTCCTCTTTGGTCCATTTGGTGAAGTAATCAACTATGACGATAGCATATTTAGCATCCTCTTTAGCTATTGGTAATATGCCAATTAGATCGATTCCCCAGATTGCAAATGGCCACGGGCTGACCATTTACGTTAGCTCTGTGGATGGGGTTCTCGTAACTTTTGGTAGCTCTGTGGCACCAATCGCAGCGTCTAACATAGCTTACTACATCTCAGTAGTTTGGTGGTCAGAAATATCCATAATGGATGACCTTTTTTGCTAGCATCTGCCCCCCGATGTGGTCTTCATAGCTGCCTTTATGAACTTCCTGGAGGATCCTCTTGGCATCACTGCTAGTTACACATCTGAGTAAGAGGGTGGAGAATTCCCTCCTGTAGAGCACTCCATCTTGCAGTGCAAATCGTGGTACCTTTCGAAGAAGCTTCTTTCGCTCATTCTGATCCCTAGGGAGTGGCCCTCTGAGCAGATAGTCATTGATCGGTGTCATTCATGATTCCTCTTCCTCTATAGTTTCTAGAATCCAATCGACATCCATCTGATCTACGCTAGGAGCCGTTAGCGTCTCAACTGGAACTAGCCCCATTGATTGTGCTTCTTCGATACTAGCTAGTTTAGTTAGGTAATCTGCTTTCATATTCTACTCTCTCGGAATATGACTTGTGGTATAATGTTTAATGTCGTCCAGCAATTGCCATGCCTTTGATATATAGGGGGCAAGGTTTGCCCCCTTAGCCTGATATTTCCCTTTCACTTGACAGAGCACTAGCTGAGAGCCATTGTAGATGTGCACAGCCCTTATTCCTAATTTCTTTGTAATTTTCGGTCCTACTATTAATGCCTCGTACTCCACCTCGTTGTTAGTAGCATGGAATCCCAACCTTAGAGCATAGAAAACAGACCATCATTTGGGAGGTTAGAGAACAATTCCCACTCCTGAGCAGAAATAATTGATGCATCATCAATAAACAGTTTCCACCATGACACTATTTCTGGAGTGTTTTCTTCTTCATCGTATAATATTTGAACTCGGTGATGAAATCTACCAATGCTTGTCTATTGATTTCCCTTCGGAGATGATAAGTGATGTCATACTAACTCAACTTAATATTCTATTTAAGAAGTCATCCCAACGTCTCTGGATGGTACATCATCTGCTTCAAAGGTTGATCTGCCAACACTTTGATTGGATGAGCCTAGAAGTATGGGCATAACTTCCTTGATGCGATTAATAGGCAATAGGCTAGTTTTTCCAACTTTGGATAGTTCTTCTTGGCTCCAGTGAATCACTTATTGATGTAGTAAATGGGCCATTGGATTATAGCTTCCTCACATACCAATGCTGCGCTCAAAGCATAAGTTAACACTTCTAGGTAAATGAATAAGTCTTCCCATCCACTGGTTTAGATAGAACCGGTATGGTCTCCATATGTTATAATAATTCCTGAAAAGCGGTTTAGAAGTCCCAAGTCTAATCGAAAATTTACTTACCCTTCTTCAATGCATCGAAGAACAGTATACACTTGTCTGTTGCTTTGGAAATAAATCGACCCAATGCTGCGACCTTTCCATTCAGACTTTGCAATTCCTTTTTGGTCGTAGGGGATATGACATTCCACAGGGTAGTAATTTGCTCGAGATTAGCTTCAATGCTCCTAGCATTCACGATGAAATCTATAAATTTTCCCGAACCCATGCCAAAAGAACATTTCAGCCGGTTAAGCTTCATTCCATACTTTTGGAGAATCTCAAACATTTCTAAGAGGTTGTCCAAGTGATTTCCTGACACACATGATTGGCTAGCATGTCATCCACGTAGACTTTCATTATTCATCCGATCTGATCCTTGAACATCCTATTCACCAACTATTGGTAGATTGCACCGACATTCTTCTGGCCGAATGACATCACTCAGTTTTGATACAATCCTATGTCGGTGATAAAGTTGATGTTCTCCTGACCGGGTTTTGTGCATCATAATTTGATTGTATCCTAAGTAGGCCTCCATGAATGAGAGTAGTTTATGGCCTATAGCTTCGTTTACAAGCTGGTCGATTCTAGGTAATGGGAAGTTGTCCTACGGACAGGCTTTCTTTAGGTTTGAGTAATCAACAGAAGTTCACCACTTCCTATTGGACTTCTTAACTAGAACTGGTTTCAACATCCAGTTAGGATAGGTTGCATCGCGGATGAAGTCATTAGCCAGCAACTTATCCACTTCTTCCTTTAGCGCAGTGGATCGCTTCAGACCCAAGCTACGTCTCTTCTACCTCACTGGATTGTACTTAGGATCAATATTGAGTGCGTGACACGCTATTTCCAGCAATATCCCACACATATTGGAATACGTTCAAGCGAACACGCCAGTTTGGCGCAAAGAAATTTGATCGATTCTTGTTGCATTTTGATCCCAAGCTGTGACCCTATTTTTAAGACTTGAGTTGGGTCATCCATATCGATAGGGACTGACACCATAATCTTTGCCACTACCACCCATTCCTTCTCCGAACTCTTCCTCCTAAGGTCCAAAGCCTTGTTGAAATGGCTATAGTCCCTAAGCCGTGGGCAGTTCTGTAATTGCTACGCTGACGGTTCGTGAATATGGAGAGACTACCCCACAATCATTACCTTTTCTTTTCGTTTGAATTCACTTAACTCAGTGACATAGCACTCTCTAGTAATGCTTTGATCTCCCTTTATAACTCCATTCTCCATCGGGAATTTCATGGTAAGGCACAACAAAGCTAAAGCGATCCTAAAATCAGCAAGGGCTATCGACCCAAGAAAGCATTGCAATATGATATTTCATCCACGATCATGAAGGTTTGGATACGGACTACCCTTCATTCTCCTTCTCCGAGCTCGATAGGCAAGTCAATCATCCCGACTCGCTGTCTTGGTTCTCATGTAATGCCCTAGATTTTCATTCGGCAAGCAGACACATCCTTCATGCTGATCTTTATCTGATAGAACGTATGTTGAAACAAGATGTTGATGGAATTTCCACTATCCACCAAGACTCGGCGTACAACAATCGGCCCGATTTCGATGGTTACTGCCATCGAGTCGAGAGTCGGTGCTTCTACTCCTTCAGTGTCTCAGTTTCGAAACACTATGTCATCATTGGGTGTCCTTTGCTACTTGGCGGGGAACCATCCTCAATTGCAAAATAAGTTTCTTTCGAAGCGTGCTTTAGTGAACTCGTGTGACGCTGCATCTCCCCCCAACTCTTCTCTGCTGATTGAGGCCCTCCAAAGATAGTGCTGATAACTAGCCTATGTTTCGTCCGTTTGCATATTTCTCAGCTAGGTTTAGGTTGGTTCATTTGAGTACTTGAAACTTAAGGTCCAACATGCCGGTCAGAGTTCTACGATTTCTTCACGTACTTTTGGAGCCTGTTGTTCCTAATCAATACCTAATCAGATCTTTTAGATGTCGGCATTCATTTATGTTATGCCTGTGAGTCTCGTGGAAGCGGTTGAACTCTCTGATTGCTTCTGTCATTCAGATTCTTCCTTCCTATGAAGCTTGTTGTATCACTCAGTTCCCTGAGTTGCAAGGTAGATATTCTCCGGCTGTTATTCAGTTGCATATACTATTTGGCTCTTAGGTTCTTGATCCACTTTCCATTCCCATCACGCCTACTATTGTTTTGGTTTTTCCTTCTCTGATTTCCATCTTTCCCAACATTTCTTATCGTGGATCTAGAATTGTTTCCATCCTGGTTAACCACTACATTGCTCTGAACTATCTCTTTTGGTTGCAAACTGGCAGTCTTACCCTCCAATGCATCTGCCTCTTCCAATCTCAGATACCGACTCGCCTTTCGGTTAAACTCCTTCATGATGGTTGGTTGTTTTATCTTAATCCATCTTCTAAAGTCTACGTCCGGATAGATATCTCGGACTAAAGCTATGAATATCATATCTTTATTAGGATTTCTCAATTCAATAACCGCAGTATTAAACCGTTTTATGAAGGTTTTTAATGACTCAATTGTTCCCTAGAAAAGGCCAGATAGAGACATCACATCTTTTGGCTATGTCGTACGAAGCTTGAACTATTCTGAAAATTTGCTTGCTATCTCTTCAAATGTAGAAATGGATCTTGGTGGGATTCTGGTAAATCACATAGAAGCAACACCTTCCAGGAAGATAGGGAAACAACTACAATGGACTGCATACACTACCCTAGCTCCGTCCATTTGCCAACTGTACTTGTACAATTACTGTTAGGGGTCCGTCGTCCAGTTATAAGATGGCATAAAGGGAATTGTAAATTCTGGGGTTATTCTTCCCTTAAAATGTTTTCTGTAAACGGAGTTTGGCTCGATGCAAAACCCTAACTGACGTCCTTCCTGCCTTTACCTTCTTCCATCAAGCATTTAACCACGTTCGTAATGAATGCCTTACTAGTCCTGCAGTCCACAGGTCGACTGTCATGGGCAACGCCAAGCGTTTAACTTTGCAAACGGCCTTGGTTTGCTTATTGAAGTCTAGGATCTCCATTTTCTAAGAGAATCACTCCTATAGAGTGCCGTTGGCACGAGGTTGACTTTATAGCAGTAGTTTGAACTTCTTTTCTAGCATTTTGCCTGCCTATGTCAGCAGTTAATTACAATTCTTTAGCATCGAGTTGCCTATCACCTTTAAAATCTGGGAGAAGTTGCAATATTCCCTTGTAGAGTCTTCACTTTAAGGTTAGGGTTTGTGGTAGGTTGTCCTCCGGCAGAAGGGGTACTTCCATTACCTTCAATAACAATTCCAATCGCTCCACCATCTATCTCCTTTTGCTTTTGCTTATCATCCCTCCTATTCAATCTTGAGATGGAGGGATTTTCCTATTCCATATCCTTTGCAGTTTCCGGCCTAGTCCTCGGACCAGTCGGTGGTTGCAGCACTAGCAAAGCGTCTATCTTGTCCATAAGAGCTTTTTGGCTATCAGCAGCTTTTGGTTAAGTTGGTCAACTATCTGGTTAAATTCTCCTTTCATCACAACTTCATGATGAGTAGAAGATTTCGATGCTTGATTTCTAGTATTAAATATTGTTGTAAGTTGGTGGTATTGTTGACTTCAACCTGCCGAGGGTTTGGTCCATCACTACCAGTTATTGCACTAGTAGATCTCCCAGAAGTTATTTTCTTTCTTCCTGCCATTGATCTTCAATGGTAAATCTTCAAATTCTTTTGAAAGTAGGATTTGTGGATCAAACTTCTAGACCTATCTGATCCAAACTGGAGAGTTAGATCTAAGCATGGGTTTACTGGTTCTCAGTGAAAATATCAAAATTTTAACCCAAAAATGGATCAACACCTTGGATTGTGGTTCTGAAAGCACCAGCCCTGTTAGAACGAAGAAAACATAATAGAAAAGTAGCAAAAAATTAAACAGACAAAGATATTTTATAGTGGTTTGGCTGTTACTAAGCCTACATCCGCTTTATAGCTTTAAATTATTAGTTTTACATGATTACAAGGTGTTTGAGATTAAACAAGTCATAAGTACAAGTGTTAGACTAATTCTATGTCCTAAAATTGCCTATAGGAACTGCCTTGGTGACTATTGAGTGTAGAGAGAGTTGAAGAAAATGACAGGGCTTTCATGTAGTAATGGCAGAAACCAGATCCCTTCTCAGTTGCTATATGGATTGTATTTATAGTGATGGAAGTCGCATTAGGCCAAACAGAGAGTTGGAGTAGAGTCTAGAAGTCTGCCCAAAAGAGTGTGAGAAATCGCAATCTCATCTGGATTAACCAGAGATGTCGGTACCGAGTTCTCACGTCGATACCGCCCTCTATGGTTAACTCTAGGAAGGTCGAACTCTTTTGCACTTGTCTTCTCACTTGATTTTGAGTTGTTCTATGTAGTTTGTTTGGATATTTGGTTGATGGTAGTGATGGTTCCTTCATCACTTGGTTTATTCTGCTGTTCTGACCGCTAAATCTCTAATCTTAGTATTCAAGTAATTAGAATCCTATGATATTGCATGGCACACGTGAAATTGGTAAAGAAAAACCTCTATAAAGTTTAAGTGAGAAATATGGAAGTATAGGATGTCTCCACTGACCTCTTCAAGTTGGCACCAACTTCTTATAGTTAGTCCTCTTGGGTTGAAATTTGTCGAAGTTGTTTCTCCGGCCTATCTAAGTGTGCTTATAAGATGTTAAGTTATTTCATCTTCATCTTGACATTCTAACTTCTATTGATTTCTACATGGTTAAAAACCCAGTTAACATGTGTCTAGATTACCTATGTTATGCATTATATTTTAACAACAAATATTTTTTACTTTGTAGTTTTTTCTCTGTTAGCATGTTCGCATAATTGAACAAGATCAAACTCATTTCAGTGATCGGCTAAGAAATGTAAAATGAGACATCAGCATTTCGAAGAATGTTGTATCAAAAGATGAATTGAAGAACAATGAGAGCAAAAAGATTACTCATTAGTTACATAGTTTGACAATCTTCATTTATTATAATATTTTTCATATACTGTTATGCTAGAAAAAAATTACCTTAATTGAAATGCTAACCTATTTTAACATTAGCGTATCAAATTTTGATATCATAATTAATAGTATATAATGCTAAATAATATAGTATTATAAGGTCTAACAACTTTATCATAAGCACATTGCATAAAATGCTATATTATTTTAGCATATCATGTAATAATCTTGTATAATACATAATGAATATAAAATGCTAACTTAATATAGTATAGTTATCCACTATTATGCTAAAAAAACACGTACTCTGAAATGCTAATTTGTGTTAGCATTAGCATATAAAATTTGACATTATACACAGTAATAATAGAATGTTAAATAATTATATCATTGTAATTGCTGGTAAAATTAGCACAAGCACAATGAATTATAATGCTAAATTATTTTAGCATTATAAGGTAGTAATTTAATATAATGAATACAAAATGCTAGCTTATCATATCATTGTAATTTAAAACTGTGCTAGAATATTACATTAACCGAAATGCTAATTAGAATTAGGATAACCATGTTAAATTTTAACATTTAATTTAAAATTTAATGTACAATTTTCCTATTATATAGATTTTTGTTGACATCAAAAACATACTTGGAACAGGAAAATCGCTGCTAGAACAACCAAAAACTAGAACAGCAAATCTGCAAACTGACAAAGAGACATATACAAATGAAAAATAAACCTCAAACTCACAGGCAAAAAATCAGATTCAATCTCTCTAGCAATACATCAAGGATTTGGAAAGAAAGCTCAAGAAAAGCCAAAAAGAACTTCAAAATTAAAGAGTAGAAAGAAAAAAAGGAAGAACAAATTAGAGAAAAAATGAAAACCGAAATGAAGCACTTAGAATTAAAAATTCAAAAATCTAGAAAGGAATATAGAATAAAAAAGACGAACAAGAAATTTAGCCTCCTTCATTTGATTTAAATATCACTCTACAAATCCAAAAGATATATGAAGAACAAAAAACAAAAAATGAAGAAAAAGGTAAAAAACACAACAAAAAAAGTTCAAGCTTCAAAAGAAAACACAATGTTCATGGGTACAAAGGATAAAAGAAAGAAAAATATTGATCCTAAGCACCAATATGAATTTGTATTTCATAAAAAACTACAAAAAGCAAGATGACGGAAGTGAAGCCGAAGAAAAAGAGAGTGAAAATAAGCTTGAAAAAGAAAGTGAGAACAAAATAAAAAATGAAGAAGAAATTGAAAAGGAAAGAACCGACGATGAAAATAAAAGTGAGAAAAAAGAGAAATATGAAGAAGAAATTCAAAAAAGAAGAAACTGTTACTGAAAATAAGGAACAAAATGCAGAAACTAAATATGAAGAGGGAAATGAAGAAATTGACACTGGCAACAACCTTATAAATAAAATTAAATAATCTGAAAACAAATTTAAAGACAAAGAAGAAACAAAAACTATGGATGTGGATATTTATTCGCCAACAAGAAACGAATACACAAAAAAGATATTAAAAAAAGTTGAGTGCTATACCTACTAACTGAAAGAGAACAGAGTTCTTACCTTCTCAAATACAATGAAGACAACAAGTAAGATCTATGTCCATAATTCTATGGTTAAATTATAAGTTTCATAAATTTGAATATAGCAACTTCTTAATTATCAATTTTTAATACCAGCACAGCAGCTTGGATAAAAGATGAAGGAATCAAAAGAGGTATAACAATAGTAAAGTCAATACTACAAGCTACTTTGTTTGAACAATACACGGATGCACAAGTATATAAATATTACAAAAATTATTTGTGAATGGCAAAATAAATATAATGCATATATACATTCAAAGTACATAATAACGTGTTTTATATGCAAATGCAATTATACACTAAGAGTACATCAGAATGATAGATAACAATAGCATTTTATTTTTCAAATTCACCGAAATGAAATGGTAATGCAGAATGATATATAAACATAACATTTGTATTTACTTAGTCCACTAGCATGAGATTGTAATGCAAAATTATAGATAAACTTAACATTTTCTATTTTTTAACCGTACTAGCATGAATTAGTAATACAAAATGATATACAAACATATAAATTAATAAAGTTCACGAGCATGTATTACTAACACAGAATATATATAAAAAATATCATTTGCATGTATAAAGTCCACAAGCATGTATTATTACTCTAGAATAATAGAAAAACATAGCATTTTATTTGTGAAACTCAATATCATAGATTAGTACTACAAAATGACAGATAAATATAACATTTGTATTAAAAAACTTCACTAGCATGAATTACTAAAGCAGAATGATACGCAAACATAACATTTGTATTAAATCCACTAGTCCACTAGCATGTATTACTAATAAAGAATGATAGATTGTATTTATAAAGTGCACAAGCATGTATTACTACTGCAAAATGATAAACAAACATAGAATTTTAGTTTTGAAAATCATTAGCATGGATTAATAATGCAAAATGATAGACGAACATAACATTTATATTAATAAACTCCACTAGCGTGTATTACTAAAGCAGAATGATAAACAAACACAGCATTTGTATCGGTAAAATTGACAAAAATACAATATAATGGAAATATAGTAGTCAACACAAATAAAAGATAGAAACTGGAAAATATTAATGTAATGAAAGATAAACAAATGTTGGCTATGTCTATAGAATAATGATGGATCGAGTATAAAGATTCAACTCAAATAAAATCAATTTATTGGAATTAATTATAAAATAATTGGATTTGGTTACAACTGAAATTAAACACTGTAATTGGTAAAATAATTAACTTTGAATTGATAACTGAATTTGTTCCATTAGCATGTATTGCAAATAAAGAATAATAGATAAACATAGCTTTTGTATTTATAAAGTCAACTAGTATGTATTGCTAATCCAAAATGATAGATAAACATATCATTAGTGTTTATAAAGTCTAGAAGCACATATTACTAATGCAAAATGAAATACAAACATAACATTTGCATTTTAAAAGTCCATGTCATGTATTACTAATGTAAAATGATACAAATTATTTATTATTGCTTAAAATTTACAGTTAATCTTTGTTTATTCAGATAATTGATTGGTTTGTTTAAAGGCAAGAGCTATTTGAGAATAATTACACATTCAGCACAAATATGATGGTAACTCTGAGCTTTTGAATATTAATGTTAAATGATAATATGAAATATTTTAATACTTATTAATATGCATAATTCTATAATAAATAATCTAGAGAATGTGATACAAGATATAGTTCTGCCTGCAATACAATCCATCGTCAGAAATGAATTTACAAAAAAAAATTCTTCCCTTTACATCACATAAACCATTGGACTTTGTTGACTTTGAACTATGTGACAATGCAATGAAGTCATGTTGATCCAAATAGGCCATAGACAAATCAACCCAAAGATCATACCCAAATTTTAAAAAATCTCAACAAGTGGTAAAAAAATTCTTCAAAACGTCATTCTAATATTAAATAACAGAATTAATATCAGTTTTTATTTTTGAGAAGAAAATTGAAATGATATTCGAGAAGAAGTGGGCAGACAACAAGATCTTATAAAAGGAATATGGAAAAAAAACAATAGCCCTACCAAAATACCGACAACAAAAACCAGATCCATAAGTAAATATTTATTTACTCAAAAACAAAATACATAAAATAAACTTTTACATGATATGCTTATATGCTTAAAACAATAGTACACAATACAAAATGATAATCAAGTACATAATGACATATATCTCTAGTACTAATAAAGAAAATTCATTGAACTAATTTACTCGGTGTCTTTTTGAAATTTCGAAATGTCCTTGCATGTGTGCGAAGCATGGGCCCATACTACTATACATAATGTTAATACATTGCAAAAATAAATAAAAAATATAAAGACCTATTATGTTAACATAAAGACTTAAATAAAATGAAATATTATATTAGCAATGTCATGGAAACTACTAGTAATACAAGATATGCTGAATCATTCAGCATTATATTTGATATACAGTTACCTTACCCAATATTTTTATAACTGTAACAGAAATGACTCTGTATTTTTTGTCATGGTAAATATCAAAAGGTTGGGTAAGAAATAGCTTCCAATCGAATATGAAAAGGAGGACATTGATATTCCTAGAGCTGACTTCAAATACCCAATGATGTTGAGAATAGTTGGTCAGTGCATAGATACTTGGCAAGCTTATCACAAGAGTAGAAAATGTGGAAGAATCCAAAAAAAACAAACACTTCGGTAGTCTTTAAATTTGATTTGAAGCAACTGCAAACAAAGAAGCCAAATTTTTTTAGTATTTGATCTGAAATGTGCATGAAGTTAACTTGAAATTTTTTTATTAAATTTCTATGGTACTGTTCTAAAATACACGTATGAATTATATTAATGTTTGCACTGTCAAAATGTATATTCTGTGATAACATCGCGTGTACTGTCATATTGACTTATCTTAATGTTTGCACAGTCATGTTATATGTACTGTTATATTGTTTGTACCATCATAGTGACTTATCTTAATGTTTGCACTATCAATATATGTATTGTTATGTTGTTTGCACTACCATATTATTTGCACCGTCATATTGTTAAAATTATAAATTATTGCATATCTACATGTGTTATTTTTTTTAGTAATAACTAGCAGAACGCACAATGATAAGAGCATTGTTATAAATTTCCACTTCTTCCATTAACAAAGCGGAGCTCTTTATGCCATTAGGCAGACCCCTGAGCTGGAATCTTACAATCGTGAGTGCTTCCTACCGTCCTGGATCTGCATCCACGGCATCCCCTAGCATTTTTGCTCTGACCGCTCCTCTCTATTTTCCATCCTCCGACCTTTTAGCCTCTTTATGGACCTAGCTTACTGTAATTGAGCTACTACGGACTACCGACATGTCTTTGCCCAGATCTGTCTAGACAAAGAAGTTTCACTATTATGTACCATTATCAGCTCAGTGGATGACCTCGACTTTAAAGTCCCTTTGGAAAACTGCCACCTTCCTTTGGATCCAATTGACCTCATATTTGGTGACGACATTATGATGCTGGAAATAAAAGCAGATGACTCCCCTCCGCTCTCCTAACCATAATTTCTTCCTTGATGATAGGAAACCATATGAGATTCACAGACATGATGTTATGTGAGTTGAGGTAGATATTGCCTCAAAAAGAGACGAAATTTCCAAGTGTAAGCACATCACCACCGGATCTACTGGTATTGCCTATATTGAGATGGGTGGTCCCTCTACTTAGACCCGTTGGCATATGTCTTTTGAGGATGATAGTCGGATCAATGAAGACATGGACTTCACTTTGTCTTGCCTGCTAGTCAACATTATCTCTCATGTTCCTACCATTTTGGTTGCTGACAACCTTATTCAACACATGGAAGTAGACCTTTCGAGGGAACCAGAACCGTTCACTCCTCCCCACTAGTCACCTGCTGTGTCCACAACTTCAGTCGGATGGAGTGGCAGATTGCTCCAGCGTGCTTTTGGCCCTTCGATGTAGGCGTCTAGTATCATTTTTCAACCTTTTATTTTCACTTCTGCTAAAAATATCATGAACAAAAAATCGCTCGCTGCATGGGAATTATTTTATAACCTAAAGATACTTCAGCTATGTATGCTTTGGAAAAGAAGCGTATTTTATTTTTCTTATGAAGATTCTATCTTGAAATGCTAGGGGTTTAGGACCCCTGATAAATTCTCCCTAATTAAGAACTTTATCTACCCCCTTAAGTTAGACATCCTTTTTTATTCAAGAATCTAAGATTGCGGACCCCAACCACGTTCTTTTCCATAATATTGGGGGTTCTTTCTTGACAGGTTGGGAATTTATTGTGGCTTCTGGTTATAAGGGCGGTACCCTTACCGCTTGGGACGAAGTCAAGTGGAAAATTAGTTAAGTAATTAAAAACCCTAATATCCTTCATTTTATTGTAGAGCATTCCCTATCAGACATCGTATATTTCTTTTATAATATTTATAGACCTCATCCTAGCCATGATGGATTGAACCTGTGGACCAATTGTACTGAAGTTTTTAATTTCTCTTAAGGACCCTTGATCCTTGGGGGAGTTTAATATCACTCGTCGCCTCAATGAAAGAATTTGGACACGTCCTTCCGCCCTAACATGGACAAATTTAATATCTTCATTGACTCTTGAGCCCATATTGACCCCATATTAATAATCATCTCTCCACTTGAAGCAACAGACGCTCCACTCCTTCCCTATTTAAACTTGACCGATTTCTTTTCAATTCCTCTTGGGAAGATTCTCATCCACTTTCCTCCATCTATGGCCTTCTTTTGATTTTTTCGACCACTTCCCTATTCTTCTTGACTATGATGACTCTGCTGCTCCTAGATCTTGCTTCAAAATCAAAAGGTTGTGGCTCATGGAACCTAGCTTCGAGGATCTGGTCTTGGCAATCTAGCAGGATCCTAGGTCCTTCCTTCGGCTTTTTCCACCCTTTTTCACAAATTCAGATCCATCAGGAAATTCCAAAGATCCTAGTTCTAATCTACCTGGGGAACCCTCATATCTCGCATCTCTTTTCTCCAAGGTGCAATCCTTGACCTTAATATTCTTGAAGAATCTTGAACCCTTTCTCATACCAAGAGATCTAACCTTCTAAACCTGGAGAATGAGATTGATAGACTCATGAAACAAGAAGAAATTGGTTGGAGATAGAGATCTAAGGCCCTTTGGCTTAAAGATGGTAATAAAAATACAGCTTACTTCCATAGAATCACTAATGGTAGAAGAAAAACTAACTGCACATTTGAGATTCAACATGAAGGCCCCTCCTACCACGACCAGTTCGAGCTTCATCACATCTTCACCATCCACTACAAACAACTTCTTGGTAGATCCCACCCTCCTCATCTTGCTATTGCCTAAGAAGATCTCTATCCTAATCTCACCCGGCTATCTACACTACAACTAAAATACCATATTACAATGGCATTTTTACAATGGTCAAAAAAGCATGTTGTAATAGAAACTCATTACAACGGTTTCATCTTGCCTGTTATAATAGATGTCACTTTTCAACGACTCCTTTTCTTTGCTCGTTGTAATGGGTCTATTACAATGTTTTTCATTTGCCTATTGCAATAGATGCCTATTACAACTGTTTTTTGCTTATTGTAATCGATACCAATTTTCATCGATACCTCTTCCCTGTTTTCTCGTTGCAGTAGATGCCTATTACGACCATTTTCTGTTGCCCGTTTTAATAAATGCCGATTTTCAGTCTTTTTTTTACTAGTTATAATAAATACATATTACAACCTTTTTAGTTTACCAGTTGTAATAAATGCCAATTAAGAAGCAATAATTAATAAGTAAGAATAAAATTTTAATAATTAACAATCAACATTAATATTTGATAATTAAGAAGCAATATTTAATATTAATAATTAAGAAGTGATATTTAATATTTTGCAATTAATATTTCTTGATTAATAATAAATATTCAATTACGATTAATAAGTAATAACTAATAACTAAAATTATTTTTTAATTATAATTAAATAATAATACTTAATGATCAATAATTAATAATTATTAAAAATTAATAATAAATAAAAATTACTATTAAATAATTATAATCAATAATTTATTTAAAATATGAAATAATTACAATTAATAATAATTAATAACAATAATAACTATTCAATAATTAATAATTAATATAATAATTAATAAATGATAAATAATAATTATTATTAAATAATTAATAATTAATATATAAGAATTAATTTTTGAGAATTAATAATTAATGATTAGCATTACTAATAGTAATTAGTAATTAATTTTTAATTATAATTAAATAATAAAACCTAATAATTAATAATTAAAAAATTAATAATAATAAATTATTATTATTAAATTATAATAATGAATAATTTTTTGAAATGTGAAAAAATTACTATTAATAATTAATATTAATAAATATACATAATAATTAACATTTAATAATTATTATTTAATTATAATTACATTTATTATTTAATATTTAATCTTCGGTTATAGTTGCACTTGATAATTAATATTAAGTACATTTAATAATTAATAAAAATAATTATAATTAAAATTTAATAATAAATAATTACTATTGAATAAATATTCAATTATAATTAAAAAGTAATAAGTAATAATTAATAACTAACTAAAAAGTAATAAGTAAAAAAAATCAACATTCGAAAAATATAAATATTACCTTGTAAATTATTACTCATATGAAAGTTTATTTAAATAGTTTTTAAATTCACATTTTTTTCACTTTTTAAATAGTGAAAATGTTAGCTCCAACTTAAAACTTTTCCTGCAATTCTGAATTTTTGGCTCTAGTGCCAAATATATTCCCTCCAATTCTGAATTTTTGGCCGTATGGCTAAGTATTTTCCCTCGTCCCCTTGTTTGATTTTATGTTGGCATCTCCAAAATACTCATACTTTTCCCCTAAATCGGAATTTACGCCTCCAAATCCAAATCAAAATACCTTATTCCACTTCCACCTCCGTACACTTCGAAATCGCCGCGTCTCTTCCACTTCGCCTAACTCCTCCCTCACTAGCACCGCTCCCTCAACTAAATCCATCTACTTCTTGCTCACTCATCAACACCACTCTAAGTCCAAGACATCGCAGAATTGGACGCCTTCGACTCAACAAAAACTGGCATCAAAGGCCTAGCCGATGCCCAAAATACCATCGTTCTTCCGCCATGTTTTCACCAACAATCCCAACCCCAACATCCAAATCCAACCATCGACCTCCACTCCGACCGCAACTAATTGGTCGCCTAGGTTCAGGCTATATCTGAAACCTTCAGAATCTTCCAACTAGTCAATCATGATATCAAGCTATCCATAATCGATCAAAAGCGTGAAGGTTTCAGAAAATTCAATGGGGATGATTTGGAAACCAGAAAGAAATTCTATGCATGCGATTTTAGCAAGAAGGTGGTGGTGGATAGTAATTTTGATCTTTATAGGGTTGCTTCTGCAAGCTGATGCGACACTTTGTTCTATCCCATGGCACCTGATGGTCCTAAACCTGAAGAATTTCCCTACTCATGCAAGTATAAAAAACTTTATATTTTTATTTTTAGCATTGCTTTATAGTTTGTACATTCAATTCTTCATTGATTGTGGTTGGTGTAGAGATATAATGATGGAGTACACGAACGAAGTCTAGAAGTTTAGCAAGAGGTTATTAGGATTTCTTTCTGAAGCATTGGGACTGAAGAGCGATTATTTGGAAAAACCGAGATGTGCAGATGGTATTACTTTATCAATGAATTACCACCCAGCATGCCCAAAGCCACATTTAACATTTGCAGCAAGCAAGCATACTGATGCCAGTAACCATCATCTTCAAAGTAAATACAAATGGGATTTGGTATGTGATGTGCATGTATTGAGGAGGAGAGTGTTGTGGTTGTGAATGGACATGGTACTGAAAATGGGGTTTGGAGTTTGGATCTGTAAAGTAGAAAGTGGGGTAGGGCGGAATCTTGGTTGGAATTCAACGGGTTGGTTGCTCCGGCCGTTCCTTACAGATTTAAATAGCTCAGAATGATGGATTATCATGCTGAAACAGCCTGTAATGTGCACCCGAATATGGAGAGAATTTCAGCTATAGGCACAGATTTACCGATACTGGTATGTTTAGTTTATAGAATAATTAATGGGAAGTTGATTTGCTGTTGAATTGATCCTTTGTAGAAGTACTTTATAACTGTCAAAATTCATCTATGGTAGACGATTTCACTCATGAGACTGTTGGTGAATTTAATTCTAATGTTCCATAGGATTCTTCTCTTAAGAAATTGTCAAGCTGCAATGGTGTGCCTTCAAGTGTTTGAATTCAGCTTCTTTTATATTAGTTTTGGCTTGAACAATATTGATTTGTAATTACAGGAAATCATTGTAAGGATAAAATATATGAGCATTTTAGCATCAAGGACAGACTTTCAGTATTTTAGTCTTAAAGACAACTTTCTTTAGATATCAGTTTTTAGTTATTGATAGCATTTTTTAGGTATCAGCTTGTAGTTATCGATAGCAGTTTTTAGGTATCAGTTTTCAGATTAGTAGCAGTTTTGAAAGAATGTTTGTCCTTGTGAATAATTTTGAAAGAATGTTTGTCCTTGTGAATAATTTTGAAAAAATGTTTGTCCTTGTGATTAAAATATTGAGCTGATGTCCTTGAGGCTTAAAATGTACAAATTTTTGTTCTTTAAATTAATTCGCCCTTGTAATTACATTAAGACTTTATAAATGTTGTAAATGTATAATTCTTTTTGACTTTTTAGTAAATGTGAGTATGATTCGTGTACATGTTGCACCAATACTGTAATTTTTTTAATTTGGATTTTTTTAACAGTGGGCAAAAATAGTTGTAAAAGATATTTATTACAACAATCGAAAACTTTTGTAAATGAATCTATTGCAACTGCTAAAAATCATTGTAAAAGACCTAATGACTTTGGACCACTGTAAAAATCATTTATTTTAACGGGTTTTTACAAAGGTTTTAAAATATTGTAAAATCTTTTGAGTCTATTACAACATTACATAAGACGATGGGTGTAAACCCGTTAAGAAACCCATATTACAAAAGGTATTGTACATTGTAAAAAGGGTATCTTTTGTAATGCTATCGATTACCCATTTTCTGAAGGTTAGATCCTTGTTGCTCTCAATGACATGACGGATGACAAATCCCCTGGCCCTAAAAGTTTTTGGGCCCCTCTTCTTCAATTATTTTTGGCCCATTATCAAAAATGATACTATCAACATGTTTGAGGAATTCTACACTAATCCCTCTCTCATCGCTAGAATCAACAATGCTAATAATGTTGTTAATGTGCAGTTAAACCGCTTAGCGGTTCCATAGTGGTGGAAGTACAAAATGTTATAGCTGGGATAACGTGGGGATATAGTGGGAAATAACGAAGGTGCAAAAGGCTTTATTAGATATACATCCAAATATTTTTAATTCTCATTCACACATCATTCGTGTGTGAAAAGAAATACTGTTTAACTTTATATAATAAAATTGAAGAATATCATGATTTATGCAGACTAGATTTGGTGACTATAATAGGTTTCTAAATTATATTGAGCACTCATGCCTTAAAATTAAGTATTTATCCTAACTTTATTGATTTGGTTTAAAAGAGAATTAGTCGAATCAACCTTTGTATATTAATGTTAATAAAGCAGTTACTAAAAACCTTGATTTGCGGGTGTAGTGGAAAATAGCGGTGCTTAAAGCGGATCTACTGTTTAATAACACTAAATTAAAATAGCGTAGTGTTCAAAGAGCGCTATACGCTATAGCGGGGATTTTATGAGGCTTTAACGGGGCTTTAACTGCATACCGTTGTTTTGATTCCAAAAAAGTATGGTGCCAACTCCATCTCCAACTTCCTTCCCGTTAGCCTCCTTAACAATTTTTTTAAACTCATCACTAAACCCCTAGCCAACTGCCTCCAACTTCACATTTCCTTGCTCGTTGAGCCTAAGTAATCCGTGTTCATCCATGGTAGATCTATCCTTAACTATGTTATTGTCAACCAAGAAGTCATATCCTACTACCATAATACTAACACTCATTGTGCTCTTTTCAAGCTTGACTTTTTCAAAGCCTTCGATTCCATCAACTAGAACTTCATCCTTGACACCCTTCGACGTCGTGGCTTACCTGACAAGTCGACTTGTTGGGTGAGAAATATCCTCCACTCCAACATGTCTATTATTATGGTCAATGGTATTGGTGGTGGATTAATCAAGTTCGCTCGTGGTCTACGCCAAGGTGACCCTCTCTCCCCTCTCTTTATGCTTGCAGCTGACGTTTTCAAGAATAAGCTGGATTTCTCGCCAACTTCTTGTTGGCGTTGGACATCCAAACTCGAATATGAAGATCTCCAACATCCAATATGACGATAACACTATTCTCTTCGCTTCTCCTACTCCATCCCACATTTACAACCTTAAACTTCTCTTGTATTCTTATGAACTCATCATGGCTCTCACCATTAATTTTTTCAAAAGCTCTGTCATCATGGTTGGGGGTGCTGAGCATCTTGGCTCTTTCATTGCTCCGTGTAACACTTCGTAAAATAAAAAAGGAATTAGTTAATAAGTAATTATTAGAGCCCAAAATAGAATTTCTATAAACTTCAGAATTCTGCTACGAAACTTATAACGTTAGGTTCGTGGCAATTTTCTGATCAATTTTCGTGTATAAAGTTTTACGATTGGAGTTCAAACGAAAAAGTATTAACGTTCGAAGTTTTCAGGTCAGAACCAATTAAGGAAGTAAAAGTTAATAACTTAACTTTGGATGGGCATTAAGTATAAATGTTAGCATTAAATATTAATGTTCATTAAGAGAAATTAATCAAATGAAATTCAATTAAGAAAGCATATAAGTAAATAAATTGGGTGTGGGAGTATGTAAGTATTAATAATTTATGCTAATATAAACGTTAGATGTAAATCTTAACATTTAATTCATTGACTATGTTAAATCTAATCAAATTAGAGATTAGAAGAAAATAATCAAAGAAGATCAGCGTTAAATCAAATTAAACCAGCGTTGAAAAGAAAACAAACAAATGAGAATCAATTAATGCTAAAACAAGCATTAATAAGAAAGAACGTTAACATTAAGGGAAGGAAATTATGTACTGATTGACTTTAACCACACTTAACGTTTACTTAATGCAGAAGAAAGAAATTAACGTTAATAAATCAGCCAAAAAGGGTAATAAATTAATGTTAACTAACCTTAGTGGATCCTTAATGTGTAAGCAAGGTCAACCTTAATTAGATTAGAACAAAAATGGTGTGAAATAAACAAAATAATAATAAAGAAAAGAACATATATTAATTAACATAAACGCTGAATGTATATACAAATAAGATAGAACTGATTCATACGCCTATAACTACAGGCATAACCCCTCACTTTTCTTTTTGTATTTTCTAAATCAAGGAACGAAGCTCTGCCATTTTCTTTTCTCCATGAAGTTTAAAAAATATAGAAATTATAAAATAGTATATTATATAAATATTTATGTGGAGAATAGTGGAAAATAAAAGAGAGAAGAATAAGAGGTAAATCAATTTACTGAAGAAAAGGTAAATCTTAATCCAAATCTAAATTTTACTCAAATCTCTTCTCAGATCTAAATTTTTAAAATGTATATGTATGCTTTCGGTATATGTATTCCGATAGGAAAAAAGAGAGGAGTCAAACTAGAGTAACGTGGATTAGATCTGGAGATCTGGAAAACTAAAAAGGTGAGTGGAAAAACTAAATATTTTTATATAATATTGGATTTATATCGTTTTAATTCTAGTCTTGTATGCTTAAAATGTAAATTGGATTTGTAGGCTAAAATTGTATACGTGTAATTAATTTATAAAACCTGCCTACATGTTATGTGATTGATAACTTGAGTTATACATTGCATATATGTGAATCTAGAAAGTATTGTGTGGTAGTCCTTGAATTTGACAAATTATGTATAATTCTAAATTTGTAGATTCAAATGACTTATGCAAGTAAAATATAATATAGAGACATCATGATAAAATTGTAGGGATTTTTAATTCGCTGGAACATAGGTGGTTGCAATGTAAATTCCTATATATTATCAAGTTTCATAAATAAAAGTGTATCGCTTCAAATAACAAGGAATACGCTTAAAGGAAAGAGATATATAAGATGATGATAGTTATCATATTTCGCTATTTCAATACCTATGGAAACAAATTCTTTGTAATTTCAAATGAAACACAAATTCTCCTTTTGGATAAGACATAGAGATTTATATTGTTAACCTTTCCTTTCAAGAGAGATGTAATTCCAATATATTAAGATGCAGAAATTTCTAAGAATTAATTAAAGAATTGTAAATATGATAATAATAATGGTCTAAGAGAAGAAATAATATATATACACACAATGTAAACAAGGCATAAATCAAATAACAACGATGAAAAGGTAAACAAGTAGTAGGTTAAAAATAAAAAGAGTATGAAAAATCCATTAAATAAGGGAGGGTGGTAAATGTTAAAATGGAACAGAAGGAAAAGTTCAATAAAAGGAAATAAAGTAAATGGGAAAATATATTTAGATTTTTTAAAAGGAAGCAGTAAATGACCCTAAGTTGAATAAGAAGTAAAGGCATTAAACAGTAAAGAAATGTTATTAATAGTTGAACATTGGAAGCATAATAATCAAACAAATATTAATGAATACATACACACACACAAATACACACACACACATGTGACCTCAAGTATGCGTTTACGATGGGTGTGAATTATTAAGTTAGTAAATATCTTAGATTAATGAGAATGACATAATCATTATAATAGGTTAGAATGCGAGGTCGATAGTGTTACACAACAGAAGATTGTCCACCGCAAGGGGCTACCAGCAGTTTTATATACATTATACTGATGTGAGACACATCGAACTTTAGGATCCATGGAATTATATATGCTTGCGTGTAGGTGAAGGAATATCCTATTAGAGTTTGCTTCAATCTTTTTGAAAGGGTATTGCCTTAATTGCATTAGGGAATCCAAATGGGACGATGAGTAAGGATCGGTGCTTTGTTAGTGTATTGGTACCATATTAGGGAGTAGGAGCTGTATATAGGTTTAGAACATCTTCGGTCCCGAGCAGTCAATGAAAAGAAAAGGGCTACACCTAAACGGGGTACACCTCCTACTAATGCGTGTCACGTTTAGATCATGCACCGCCATAGCTGTTTGCTAGTTTTTTTGTTAGGTGCATGGCTAGATAACCCTTAAGTGATATCTTTCAAAATGAGTGGGATAATCTGAGGAGCCGAGTCCTCTATAGTCTGTGGATCTGAGTCCACGGTAGGAAGCAAACAAGTAAGTAAATCACTAAGGCGAGATAGGATACGACCAAACTATTGTGACATCGTTATTAGACACTGCGACAATTCTTTGGTATGCACGACGATGAGGATGTGATACTACATTGATGATGGATCATGATTGGGTGTTAGGTTATGGATATTAACGAGGATAGCATCCTAATGTGGAGTCAAGGCGACTAAGTAGATAAAAAAACATAACATGTGATGGAAGGCAATCAATATAGACTAGTATTATGTACAAAATGTGTAATTTACAAACCACTAGAACGTTGTTCTAACTCCCTCCTCATTATAACCCACAAGATAGCTTTAGAGGGACAGGTACTGGTGCAAAGTGAGATAATGGAAGGATAAGTTTCTTTATGCATGTCCGACACTAATACGAACACTAGATATCGAGAATGTTAATCTTAATTAGTAACTATATGATTTATTATACTTTATTGTTCTACCATGAGTTATATTGATAGTGCTCTAATATGCCTTTATTTGTTTATTTGCAAGATATCAAACTAACGATTTGTTAACTATAAAATCTACTTGATAGCAGAAATGTCAAAAAAAGTTAATAAGGTTGAGGTTTCGATGAAGAGACATGCCAAGTCATTATAAAGGACATAAAAAGGATGTTTCGAAGGCATTGAGCAAGTATCGAAGGAGTCGAATTACCAACTACTCATACAGTACAAAGGCCTTCGACCCATATGGAAACAGAAAGGCTTTTCCTCCACTACCAACCTATCGACACAGATGAACAATGCAATGTTGACTTCGGAACCCCTTTCGAAGGAAATTGATAGTTCTCTCCCAACTACATATTAAACCTTCCAAATCAAAGGCTTTGCCCCTATAGTAACCTTTTAGAAAGCATAGCAAGCATTTCGAACAGGTCAAAGATTCATCCAAATACCTTTCGACAATGTCAAAAGGCGTTATGAAGAAAACAATACTCAGAAAATAGCAAAGGCAAAAAATAAATAAAGCACCTTTTGACAACGTCGAAAGGAGGCATAGCTTTCGAACAGGTCGAAAAGTTAAGAGAGAATGAAGGAACTGCAAGATTATGAAAAGAAGAACAAGGACACCTTTCGACAACTTTGAAAAGGAGCATAGCTTTCGACAACATTATAAAGAAGCATAGCCTTCGACAACAATGAAAAGAAGCATCGTCTTCGACAATATAGCCTTTGGCAACATTAAAAGGAAGCGTGGCATTCAATTAGGTCGAAAGTTGAAAACCGTGTGTAATAAAGGGACCTTTCGACCCGGTCGAAGGCAAGGAAGCGTAAGGATAAACGAAGAGGCACAAGAGAACACCTTTCGATGATGTCAAAAGGTTCATGATCTTTCGATCAAGTCAAAAGGTTTGAGGCAGCATATAAAATAGGGACCTCTCGACCCAGTCAAAAGCAAAGGCGCGGAAAGGGGCTGGCCTACATCTATAATTAAGACCCAAGGGGTCTAATTTTGGGGATTGAATTTTGGGAACACTGAATTCATTTTCATTACTCTACTTCTTAGCAATAATTATACTTAGAAGAAACCCTAAATCGAATTGAGGAAAAGCTCAATTTATTGTAACTCATTTCGGATAATAAATAAAAATGGATATAACTTGTTCATAATGGATATTGACGACGAGGAAGATCATTAAGATCATTAGATGGACTAATGATCAATTGCATATGATTCTATCCTATTCTCAAAATCTCTTTTGGTCAATGCTATATGTAAGATCGACTTAGGAATATCCAATCGAAACACATCATCATTGGAATCTATACTTTATGCTAAAAAGAGAAGTGACGATGGGGTGCTGATTAAGTTGAATGCTGAGTTATGGGAATATTTAAATCGATCTTAAATAAGGAATATAAATTCGATTGTAGATAACTAAACTGGGACTGCTTCGAAAGGTGGAACACCTTTTGACCTAGTCGAAGGAGTACTTTCGAAAGGGATCCTGGCTTATTTTGTCTAATAATCATTTAGGATGGAATTCATTTTAGGGGAACCTACTCATTTAGGCATCTGAACTCTTTCGAAGGGATTCCATGGAAAGAAGATTGACAAAAAAGGGGTTGAAAACAATCAAGACAAACTATTAGAATAATTTAAGACCTTTCGAAAAAGTCGAAAGGTCTTAAATGTCACCTTCCGACGTGACCGAAACAGGGTAGAAGGCATTGATGATTGATTGTTTTCAACTTCCAGGAGAGATGAAACTCAACAAGATGATGACTTCGAGAGCTACATGTTGTGAATAACTCCTAGATATAATTTGACTATTCCAACTAGATCGAAAGGTTGGAGCGGCCTTGTCATCCCTTTCGACAATGTCGAAAGATTTAGCAATTTTCTATTATACCACCTGGTTGAAAAGTAGGGTGACCACATCATCCCTTTCGACAAGGTCGAAAGGTTTGGCAATTATTATTATATTAGCCTGGTCGAAAGGTTGGAGCGGCCTCATTATCCCTTTCGACAAGGTCGAAGGGTTTGGTAATTTACCATTCCTTTCAACTAGATCGATTTGGTTGACATCTAGAGCTATCATCTCAAATCCTTTCGACTAAGTCATTCTCTTCGAAGGATGTGCTTTGGAAGGCAAGAATCCTCTCAGCAACATGATCAGGTTCAAATAGAATTATCTTATAAAAAGCATTGGGGATGTTGGCAAGATTTCTAGTTAACATTTTTGGCACTAGAAGGAGGGCTCGAACCTCCGACCTTGTCACTATATATTCTGGCATAGAAAAATGAGGTCAAAGCTTTTGAGTGGACTTGCGGAGGGAGCAGTACACACCACCGCCTTGGAGGAAAATATTTCTCCAACTTTCAACCTGGATGAGGCTCTTCTAGGGAATACTTCATCACCGACACGACAAAATATAAACATAACAAAAATCAAGCGTTTAGAACAACAACTACAAGAAATGTAGGAGTTGTTGAAGATGGCCTTATCTCAAAAGTCTTCAAAGACTTCGAAACAGACTCAAGGAGAAGAAGTGGTCTCTCCTAGGAGGAATCTAAAGACTACTTCCAAATAATGCAAAGATAGAGTGGACTTGACCTCCTCGAAAAAGAAGAAACTTCGCCAAACAAGTTCCAATCATCAGGGAAGAGTTGTTAAAAAATCCTTGAAACGGTCTGGTAATTCAGTGTCTAAAGAGTACTACCCAAGTCGTAAGAATTACGATATTGTCAAAGCTTTTCTTAAAGATGCTGCTGAGAAGGCTATCAAAGATGCTATGAATTCCAAGGGAAAAAGAACTATGGATGAAAATTCCAATGGCAATGAGAGGATGCCACCTTTCACCAACGAGATCATAGCCATAGTAAGACCTCCATATGTCAAAATCCCGTCTATGAAATATCACGGGGATATGGACCCCAATGATCATCTTATGGCTTTTGACAGCCAGATGGATTTGTATAACGCTTTTGGGGCAGTCAGATGTCGATTGTTGCCCGTTACTCTCCAAGGAGAAGCAGCCAAATGGTATAGGCAATACAGAGAAAAACCATCTACTCGTGGAAACAATTTTCTTATGAATTCTCAGCCTAATTCTGCATCTGTAAGGATCCAACTATTGACTATGTCATCTTGGAAAATATAAAACAAAGGCAGGGAGAATCTTTGGGGGACTACATGGGAAGGTTCAAATCTAAAGCTTAAAAGACCGAGGATATGAATGATCATGATAAGCTTATAATTGTCCATTCTGGCTTGATCGAGAATACCCCTTTCTTGAAGCAACTCTTTTTCAATGACTATAAAGATCTATAGGACTTCCACTTTCAAGCAAATAAGTTCATATGTATGGATGAGCTTTATTACGCCAAGAAGAAAACAGTTCCTATGAAGGAAGGGGGAAGATTTGGCCAGGATTGTGGCCACAAAAGGACCAGATGGGAAGAACCAGTTGCTAACACAGTTGCTTTAAACAAGCCCATGTCTTACATATATGCTATAGCTAAGGAAAGACTCAACTTTTCAACCTCCTTCAAAGCCGAGAATAATTCAGAAAAAAAAGGAGGGGATCACTGCACTTACCACAAAGGCAATGGCACATAAAACCGATGAGCGCAAAGTTCTAGCCGGAGTAATCCAAAAACTGGTCTGGGAAGGCCATCTAAAAGAATTTGTACAAGATCAGCATAAAGCCCAACGAACAGAAAATGCTCTGTAGAAGCGCCCAGGCAACGCTATTAATGTGCTAGAAGATGAGGATCCTCTGAGCTTAAGCCCACCAATCAACAAGATTGACGTGATCCATGGAGGGCCACATCCAGCAGGGAGTAGTAAAGGGGCCCGAAGCAGATACATCAGAAAGGCTAAAGAAGGGATCTATCCTATTCAAGAAGAGCCTCCAATGAGAAACCCATGCCTTAGCATCCAAATGCCTAATCTGGTGGTCACCTGGGAGAACTACGCAAAGGAGGCCATCATCCTCATAATGACCCCCTCATGATTATGGCCCAAATTGGGCTATCCATTACCTCAAAGATTCTGATCGATACAGGTAGTGCGGACAATGTCATCTTCAAACATGCCTTTAATCAAATGAATATCCTAGAGCACAAATTAGAGCCGAGCATAGAGCCGGTATTTGGGCTCAACAATAAAGAGTCAACTCTAGTGGCACAGATAAAGCTACTTGTACAAATGGAAGTGCCACCAACTTGCCAAACATTTGAAACTATTTTTGTGATAATTGATCAACCTTTCTACTACAACGCCATCTTTGGCGGACCAGCCATGGATGAGATCGATGATTTTGTCTCTATAAAGTACCACATGTTAAAATTCCTAAAAAACCAAGGCTGGGGGACTGTACGGGGGGGATAATTTAGCTCCTGGGAAATGTCTTTGCTACATTTGACCAATACAAAAGGGAATATTATGCTTACTTTGATTCTTCTACTATTTTACAACCTTCGGATGATGGATTTTCACATCAACATCGAAGCAAAGATTAACATTGAAAATTCTAACAAACGTGTATCAAAGGCACATTCCTACAGGAAGCAAGAGAAAGAGAATTGACACTAACTCAATAGAGGAGGGTCCTATAGTCATAGAGTTCGACTACCAAGGTGAAACAGAGAGGATAAAACCCATAGAAGACCTTGAGGAAGCCCACACAGATTCAGAGGATGCTTCTAGAATAGTTAAAGTGGGGAAAGATCTCGAAAATGAGTTAAAGAAAGACCTGATATAGTTCCTCAGAGATAACAAGGATGTGTTTTCTTGGTCACATTTCGATGTGGTGGGAAACGATCCAACCGTAATGTGCCACACTCTTAATATCAATCCTGGAGCAACCTCCGTAAAGAAGAGAAAGAGACAATTGGACAAAGTCCGATCAGATGCTCTAAAGGAGGAGGTTGACAAACTCCTTGCGAATGGATTAATCCGAGAGGTATATTATCCTAAATAGTTAGCCAATCCAGTTTTGGTAGAGAAGTCAAACGGAAAATAGAGAACATGCATTGATTACACAGCCTAAGTAAAGCGTGCACAAAGGATTGCTTCTCACTGCCATGGATAGATCAATTGGTGGATGCAACAAGTGGACAAAGATTGTTATCCCTCATGGATGCATATTCAGGATGAAACTAGATACCGATGTTCAAACCGGATGATGATCGTACCAGTTTTATAACTGAATGGGGAATTTATTGTTACAGGGAAATGCCATTTGGGCTAAAGAATGCAGGGGCTACTTATCAAAGATTGCTTAATCGAATGTTCAAGGAACAAATTGGCAAAAACATGGAAGTTTATGTTGATGATATGCTGGTAAAGTCCAGCGAACCTGAAAACCATCTTAAGGATCTAGAGGAAATGTTCAGAATATTGCAGAAGTATCAAATGAAATTGAACCCGCAAAAGTGCTCTTTTGGAGTACATTCTGGAAAGTTCTTAGGTTACCTAGTAAGTGCTCAAGGAACCGAAGTGAGTCCTAACCAAATTCAAGCCATAAGGGACATGGCCGAACCTAAAACCAGCAAGAAAGTAACTCTATTGTGGAAAAAGAACTTTGAATGGGGAGAGGATCGTAGAAAAGCTATCTTGGAATTAAAAGCCATTTGGAAAAACCACCTATACTCTCAAGCCCCGAAAGCGGGGAAATATTGTACCTATACATGGCAGTATCAGTTAATGCAGTCAGCTCGGTACTCATTAGAGGAAAATGGAACACAACTTCTGGTATATTACATAAGCAGGAAACTAAAGGATGCTGAGCTAGGATACGCAGTTATAGAAAAATTAGCTTATTGCCTGGTTCACACAGCTCGAAAGCTCAGAGCATACTTTCAGACACATTCGGTTAGGGTATTATCCAATTTTCCTTTTAAGCAAGTTTTTAGTAATCCTGAGACATCTAGAAAATTGGTGAAATGGAGGATTGAGTTTAGTCAATATGATATAGAATTTCAACCACGGGCCGCAATCAAAGGGTAGGCACTTACAGACGTTGTCAATGAGTGTAATAGTTTTATAAAGGAACAATAAGAAAAAGAGAAAGATCAGAAGCTCATGTGGTAATTATTCGTGGATGGAGCGTCAAATGAACAAGGGCCCGGAGTAGGGTGTATAATCATAACTGCAAATGGACATCGTCTGCATTATGCTATGAAACTGTGATTTGTTGCAACCAATAATGTTGCAGAGTATGAATCAATGGTAGCAGGATTAACTCTAGCACTGGAACTAAAAATCCCACGAATACTGATTTTTAGTAACACTCAACTGATGGTAGATTAAGTAAAGCAAATATACCAAACAAAGGACCCCAAGTTATCATTATATGTAAAGGAAATATTACGAACGCTTGCTTTGTTTAAGGATTTTTCGATAAATCAAGTTCCAAGAGTAGAAAATGCACAAGCAGACTCTTTAGCATAATTAACCAGCTCAAGGGGATCCCCAAGGATAGAATTGTCCCCATCGGATATCAAGAAAAGCCAAGTAGCAAAAAGGAAACATTCGAGCAAGGAAAAAAGTTGCTAGTTATCAGGCCGAGTCTCAAAAGGGAGAGGAAAAAGAAAGTGGTCAAAGTTATCAAAAGAAAGGATGAGCCAACCAAAGCCAAATAGCACATATGATGATGCATAGATGTCAGCCATTGTTGTGTATTTAGTTAAAGGGATGCTACCATCCGATAAAGGAGAAACAAGAAAAATCAAGAGACAAGCTTCGACCTTTGTTATAATGGACAGAATCCTCTATGAAAAGGGTTATGCTCTTCCCTGTCTAAGATGTGTGAGCACGAACGATGGAATAAGATTAATGACTGAGGCACACGAAGGGTTATGTGGAGACCTTTCAAATGGAACAAAATTAGCAAAGAAAATAATAAGGCAAGGGTTTTACTGTCCCCATATGGTAAGCCAGGCCATAGATTATGTGAAAAAATGTGAAAAGTGCCAGAATTATTCAAAATACCCAGAGTGCTCCTAAGTCAATTAACTCCAATTGCAAGTCTATGGGCCTATGATGTAATAATTAATCCATTGCCAATTTCAAAGGGAGGGGCAAAGTATGTCATAGTGGCCATTGGCTATTTTACCAAATGGTTGAAGTAAAGCCACTTCCAAAAATCGCTTCCGGGGAAGTATTAGGATTTTTTATCAAGAACATCATAACTGGGTTCGAAATTTCCCAGAAGATATTTTCTGACAATGGAACTCAATTCGAGAGCTAAGAATTCTCCTACTTCTGCCACAAAAATGGGATTATTATAATTTTTTCATCTGTCGCACATCCAAAAGCTAATGGAGCAGTTGAGGCTGCAAACAAAACCATAAAGACAATTTTGAAAAGGCGACTAAATAAAGTGAAAGGAAATTAGATAGAGGAGCTGCCACTAGTGCTATGGGCCTGTCGAACGTCTGTTAAGACGGCAACAGGACATACCCCTTATTCTTTAACATACGGGTGTGAGGCGACGCTAGCAATCAAGATTGAGATTCCCTCACACCGAAGAACTACTTATGCATTTGATAAGAATCAGGAGTTAAAAAGAGAATCATTGGATTTGAGAGATGAAGCAGCGGTAAGAACCACCGAGTATCAGAGAAGAATCTCGAAGTATTACAATTCAAGAGTAAAAGTTCGATCATTTCATGTGGGAGACTTGGCACTCCGTAGAGTAATGACCAATACAAAGAATCCTACAGATGGGCCCCTACGACCAAACTGGGAGGGACCATTAGTCGTTTGCAAAGTAATCCCTCCAGGAGCCTACAAGTTGTGCCGTGCAAACGACAATATGGTGCCTAGAACATGGAATGCTGAATATTTAAGGCCGTATTTTCCAAAAATGAATCAATAAAAACGTATTTTTTAAAAAGAGAAAATCTACAAGGTTGGTAGTGAAATGCGCCTTATATTTGGAAACTACCTAAAATGGTAGTCTACCTAAGATGGTAGAAAAGCCTATGTTTGAGCCAAGATGGCTAGGGCATAGCACCTTTTGGAGAGAAGGCGGGTAAGCCTTTATCCATGCTATGAGACGGTTAGGTTAAAGCACTGGACAAGCCCTTGGCAACGCCTCTGGTCAGGTTAAGGCATCTCCTGGAGGGAGGACGGAGTAAGTCTTTATCAATGCCATAAAATGGCTAGGTTAAAGCACCGAACAAGCCATTATCCACACCAAAAAGGGCCAAGGTAAGGCACCTCTTGGAGCGAAGATGGAGTAAGCCTTTATATATGCCATAAAATAGCCAGGGTAAAGCACCAAACAAGCCCTTATCCGCGCTGGAAAAGAGCAAGGGCAGGGCACCTCCTAGAGGGAGGTCGAGTAAGTCCTTTGATCCAGACTCCAAGATGAGCTGACCAAGAACACCGGACAACAATGGACCAAGATGTCCAATCCCGAAGAGAGGCTGAATCGCAATGGACTAAGATGTCCAAGCCCGAAGAGAGGCTCAATCACAATGGACTAAGATGTCCAAGCCCGAAGAGAGGCATGTTCAGCAATAGACTAAGATGTCTAAGCCAAAGAAGAAGCTCATCAAATCATGAACTAAGGTGTTCAAGTTTAGGAAAGAGGCATTCCAAATTACAAACCATGATGTCCAAGTTCAAGAGGCAACTGGACAAATTACTTCTATACAAGACCAGAAGGGTTCAGACATCAAAGAAGTAGAATAAAACTCCGATTATAAATACTCGAATCTGGGTTTAGGATTTTCATTTCTAGACATCATCAATTAAACACCCGAATCTGGATTATGAGGTATTCATTCTAGAACTTCATTGTTTTATACATGAATCTGTGTATCGAGACAATTAGTCATTTGAACCCTAGTCTGGGTGTGAAATGTTACTAACAGAATTCTTTTTATCTGTCACAAATGACTGAATATGGGTTTCAGAGCATACATTTCAGGAGTTCATTTACTAATACCCGAATATGGGTTTTGGGTCTTTATTAATCATCATCTTTATTATACCCGAATTTGGGTATGGGAACATTATTGATCACTGCAATTGTGATACTTGAACTTGGGTTTCAATATTATCATTTGATTTTTCCCTAATGCCCTAATATGGGTTTATGGCTTCTATTCTAAAGATAATTTCTATTAACCTCTGTTATTCAGTATATGCCCTAATCTTGGCAAAAGATTTCTATCTTTGCAACAACTACTATGGAAGTCTGCTTACACAACATATACCTTAATCTGGGCTGAAGATTCTTCTACAAATATAATTGTCTGACATGTACCCTGATATGGGCTCAGAACTTGGTATAAAAAAATACGTACTAATTCCTGTTTAATTTACTATAAAAACCCAAATCTAGGTTTAGAAGTGCCGTACAGGGAACTTTTTTTTGGATATTGATATCTGAATTCTAAATGTCACATTATCAGCTACCAAACTTCACAAGTCAATACCCTAATTTGAGTGGGTTTCATGGTTGATATGATTTCGTTGAGTCTATTACAGACAAATGAAGATTTCAAACTGGCCTTCTTAATGCCAAAGTTTAAATTTGATTTTTATTAATTCCAAATGATGCTTACCAAGAAATGAGGGCATTAATATGCTGATCTACCACTAAACATTCATGTAAATGTGATAGTAACACCAACGAATATCATTAACTTTGAATTTTGCAGGAAAAGTAAAGTTATGAAGAGTAAGAAAGCTATGAAATCTTTGTCCTAAAGAACAAAATCTTCTTTCATACAAGGGGCAAAATGTTAACCATAAAATCTACTTGATAGCAGAAGTATGAAAGAAGTTAATAAGGTTGAGGTTTCATTGAAGAGACAGACCAAGTCATTATGAAGGACATAAAAAGGATGTTTCGAAGGCATCAAGCAAGTACCGAAGGAGTCGAAGGCACCAACTACTCATATAGTGCAAAGGCCTTCGACCTAGATGGAAACAAATAGGCCCTTCCGACACTACCAACCTTTCGACATAGATGAGGAAAGCAATGTGACTTCGTAACCCCTTTCGAAGGCAATCGATAGTTCTCTCCCAATTGCACGTTAAACCTTCTAAAATCAAAGGCTTCTCCCTTACAGTAACCTTTTTGAAAGCATAGCAAGCCTTTCGAACCGATCAAAGATCCTTCCAGGGCACCTTTCGACAATGTTGAAAGGCGCTATGAAGAAAGCAATACTCGAAAAACAGCAAAGGAAAAAGAATAATAAAGGACCTTTCCACAACGTTGAAAGGAGGCATAGCTTTCGAGCAAGTCAAATGGTTAAGAAAGAATGAAGGAACTATAAGAGTATGACAAGAAGAATAAGGACACCTTTCAACAACGTCGAAAAGGAGCATTGCCTTTGATAACATTGAAAAGTAGCATAGCATTCGACAACATAGCCTTTGACAGCATTGAAAGGAAGCATGGCATTCAATTAGGCCGAAAGGTTCAAAATAGCATGTAATGAGGGGACCTTTCAACCCGGTCGAAGGCAAGGAAGCGAAAGGATAAACCAAGAGGCACAAGAGAACAACCTCCGCCGACGTAGAAAAGTTCATGATCTTTCAATCAAGTCGAAAGGTTTGAGGAGGCATATAAAATGGGGATCTTTCGACCCAGTTGAAAGCAAAGGCATGAAAGGGGCCGACCTACATCTATAAATAAGACCAAAAGGGTCTAGTTTGGGGGATCGAATTTTGGAAATACTGAATTCATTTTCATTACTCTACTTTCTTAGCAATAATTGTACTTAGAAGAAACCCTTAATCAAAGTAGGGAGAAAGCTCAATTTCTTGTAACTCATTTTGGATAATAAAAATAAAGATATCTCGTTAGTAATGGATATTAGTGATGAGGAAGATCATTAAGATCATTAGCTAGACTAATGATCAATTGCACATGATTCTAATATATTCTCAAAATCTCTTTTGGTCTATGATGTATGTAAGATCGACTTAAGCATTTCCAATCAAAACACATCATCATCGAAATTTATACTTCATGTTGAAAATAAAAGTGATGATGGGGTGTCGATTAAGTTGAATGCATGAGTTATAGGAATATCTAAATTGATCTTGAATAAGGAATATAAAGTGGATTGTAAACTATATAACCGAGACTGCTTCAAAAGGTGGAACACCTTTCGACCTAGTCAAAGGAATCCTTATTTGTTTTGTCTAACAATCATTCATGATGGGATTCATTCGAGGGGAACCTACTCATTTAGTCATCCGAACCCTTTCAAAGGGATTTCATGGAAATAATATTGACACAAAAGGGGTTGAAAACAATCAAGACAAACTGTTAGAATAATCATCCCCTTTCGACAAAGTTGAGAGGTCTTAAATGTCGCCTTTCGACATGATCGGAAAGGGGTAGAAGACATTGATGATTGATTGTTTTCAACTTCTAGAGGAGATGAAACTCAACAAAGTGATGATTTCAAGAGCTACATGTTGTGAATAACTCCTGGAGAAAATTTTACTAATCCAACCCGATCGAAAGGTTGGAGTGGCCTCGTCATCCCTTTCGACAAATTTGAAAGGTTTAGCAATTTGCTATTATACCAACCCGGTCGAAAGTTTGGAGTGGCCATGTCATCACTTTTGACAAGGTCGAAAGGTTTGGCATTTACTATTATATTAACCTAGTCGAAAGGTTGGAGTGGTCTCATTCTCCCTTTTGCCAAGGTCGAAGGGTTTGGTAATTTACTATTCCTTTCAACCAGGTCGATTTGGTTGACGGCTAGAGCTATCATCTCAAATCCTTTCGACTAAGTCACTCACTTCGAAGGATGTGCTTTCGAAGGAGAGAATCCTCTCAACAACATGGTCTTGTTCAAATAGAATTATCTTATAAAAACATTGGGGATGTTTACAAGATTTCTTATTAACACGATCCATACTTTGATGGACTTGAATTTTCGATTTAGTGAAAACTCAAGCCCACTAGGGTGTGGGTTGTCATATTTGTTATTAGAGCCTAGGCTAGTCGATCTTAAAAATTAAGATACGTTGAGTGAATGTATTTGTATTTTTACCTATAACTATATATATTATACACCAAACTCTGTAAATTCTGATTATAGAGTAGTTAAAACTATATTCTAAAAAGTTGGATAGTGTGGCTAAGAATTGGAACTATAGATGAAGTTGAAGGTATACCTGTATCCCAATTACCCTACAAGAAATAGTCGTATGGAAAGGCATGGTCTTGTGAAGAGCATGAGTGCATCATATGGAAGGTCCTTGAAGCCAGATAGTGCATGACTACCTAGTTAGGACCCCGATAGACTAATGGTTGTTGATCCCTAAAGGATTGCCGATTGATGATGTACTGCAATGACCCGCATTTTTGACCATCGAAAGTCTACACTGAACACTACCTATGTATTCCAATGTCATGCATACAATCGACAAAAGGGCAGATTGTTAGGGTAAATAAAAAGAACATAACAGAGAACAGAGGAAAAATAGAATCTCACGATGGAATTGACAATATATAATCTAACAAGGACAGTAGAAACTGTCGCTCTAAAAATACAAAGTATATCAAAGTAAAAAAACAAACCTTATCAGTTGGACAGTTATAAAATCCTGACCTTACAAATGCTGATAGGGATACTATATAACGCAACAGAAATTAAAAACAATACGATAGGTAAATCTTTATCTCCCTTCCAAGATCTCCTTATCACCAAGCCAATCTAGGAAAATAATTGGTCTGACCCGAGCATTATAATAAAATAACACCCGGATCGTTCTAGAAACACTAGCGTGAGGTGACTCGAATAATGGGGATCATATAAAAGTTCCGTGAGATAACGGAATGAGTTTTTACCTCACAAGAATAACATACATACAGGAAAGAGCATCAATAAACATCAAGGAACAAATCCAAATAAGAATGAGCATATATAATATTAAAATCAGACTTGGCAGAATAAAAATAATCCGAGCAAGATCCAAACTGGACAGAATGGATAAAACAATATAACTGTCCAAACATGATGGAATGGATAGAATAAGGTAACAATCCAACTTGATATAATGGACAGAATAAGGTAACAGTCCAATTTGATAGAATGGACTAAATCAATACTTAAATGCCGTGAAGAGGAGTTGGCTCTACTCGTGGCAATTTAAAGATAAACAGATTCGAGGATTCGAATCAAATAAAAAAGTAAATTTTCCAACAAATGACTAGGAGAATGCGGCCCCCCTTGAAGTATACCTCTAGTAATATGCTCTTAAGAAGGTCATATACTTGGTGAATTCCTTGGGAAAAGTACCAGTCGAACCCCACCAAACCTTCCCGAGAATCCGAATATTTCACATCTAAATGCAAACTGTTTTTCATGTGATGGTACACAAATATTTAGATAAGATGTGAAATAACCTAATGGGAGAAAACCCACATAGCTGAACGCCCCTTAGCTCTTTGTATTTAATCATTTCCGACAAAGGACAACAAAGCTCAATGGAGCAATAAATTGCCTTAGAATGATGATGATAAAGTAGCTGAGGTAACCGATAGCTGAGATACCAACTATTGAGGATATAAAATGATTGTATATGGAAATTATATCTTGTGCACTTGTCACCACTCATTGAATTCAAACTTGTACTTTTTCTGGATTAACAATAATATCGGACAAGTCTAGGTAATGTTACCTCAAAATCATGTCGCACGATTATTATTAACTTTCGAAATAGGGACAAGTCTACTTCTTCGATGTTTAGTGCTAATTATACAAATAAGTCATTCCTATATAAGTGATTCGCTTTACAGAAATAATTCATTTCCATAAACGAATCAAAAAATTTCTTTTAAAAACGAACTGAACTTGTGCTTGATTTCCATATTTTGATACTGGTAAAACACTTATAGAATTAGTTCCTGATTGCTAAAATGTTAAGAGAACAATTTTTTACAAGTGCTCGAACCCGAAGTCCAAAACCAACATCAGACAGACACCCAGAAGATTATCCAAATTAACATCCCAATCATCGAGTTCCAATTCCTTTTTAACTTACCCAAAAATTTCCCTTATTCTATCGAAAAATTAATGTGGTCTTGGACAGGTATCCGTATTGTCTTTTAATAAACAAATCATGCACTTTATATAAAAAAAGTTAATTATTTCCAAACATTTTTATATCATCGGTAAAGCAACTTTAAAATTTTTATTAAATAAGTTTATTAACTTTTAAATCGGTTAATAATAAATCACTTTAATTATATTATTTAGTTTACTTTAATCACTTTTATTAAATGAATTAATTAATTTTAAATATCAATAGCTATTTTTTTTATTGGATTCAAATAATCATTAATTAAATGAATAATTAATCTCAAACATCATTAAGTAAAATGATAAGTAAATTTTGACTATCGTTAATTAGAACAATTAATCTAGTTCAAATAATCATAAATTAATTGGATTAATTAAATTCAAACTCCATTAGCTAAAATGATTAATTAAAACATCATTTGTTAGATTTATTTATTTATAAAACATCATTATTTAAAATAATTTAGCTATTAGCGTCAAAATTGATCACTAACACCTAATTACAAGTTAAAGCACCAATATCCTATCACATATTATAGATAGAGTATATGTAGAGAATATAATTTGATGTGCAATCAAAATTAAAATGAAAGTAGTAAAAAAGACGAGATTTATAGTGATTCGGCTATCTTCGGCCTACTCCAAAAATTTCCTTTTTGTTATTAAGTCCGAATATAGTTAAAATTTGGAATTGCAGAATAAGAATGGCGGAGTAGCTTTTTATAGAAGAAGATGAAGAGAAATAGAATGGAGATCCTGCTTTCTGAAGCTAATACTATTTTATTTATAGGCAAAACTCCAGCTACAGGGCCTCCTCACTTACATAGGCCCATCAAAACCATAGTCGTGCCCAACTCGTCCAAATACGCCGACCTGAAGTAGACAACATGTTGACCCAGAGAAAACTCAATGCAAACCCGAAGCAAGCCTCATGTTGACCCGAAACAAAATGAATGTTGACCCCAAGCAGCTCCATCCCTGCTGATCCGAGTACCGACCCAAAGTGCAAATAGCGCCGACCTGAGTGCTGACTTGAAGTGAAGATAGTGCTGACTCGGAGCACTTCTATATGTCGATTCCTCAAAGTATGTCGACCCCTTGAAGTATGCCGACCTGATGCCATGCCTACACCGACCCGGAGTAGAGCTAATGCTGATCCGATGCCATCCCCATATATCGACCCGAAGTCACCTTTATATACTGACCTGAGTGCTAACCCCAAGTGAAGATAGTGCCAACCCGAGTGCCGACCCTAAGCAGCTCCTTCCCTGCTGACCTGAGTACCAACCCGAAGTGGAGGTAGCACTGACCTGGGTGCTGACCGAATTGATTATAGTGTCGACCGGGAACACTTGCATATTCTGATCCTACAAAATATGCTGACCCTTCGAAGTATGCCGACTCGAAGCATCTAATATGCCAACTCGAAGCCCAAGCAATGTCGACCCCAAGTAATGCCGACCCCACTTAAATATGCCGACCCGAGGTTATTCCTATTGTGACCCAAAGTAGAAACCAAAGTAAACCCTATGGCGACCCGAAGTAGAAACCGAAGTAAAACCTATGCCGACCCCAAATGACTTAACCAATGTTGAGCCGAAGCAGTACCATGCCGATCCGAAGTAGAATTCGAAGTAAACCCTACGCCGACCCGAAGTAGTACCCGAAGTAAACCCTAAGAAACTCGAACTTTCCCAAAATCCATATTCCAAGTACCCGACATCGTTTACCTATCGACTGTGATGTATCCTAGCTTCATATTCATGTTTACTATCCGTAATTTATTGTCCATCCATTTATCCGAATCAAACCCATAATATTCCAGCCTCAATAACCTTGTAGTTGATTGAGTTAAATCCGCCTGTATGCTGCCTTGCCAAAAGGCAGGTTGACATCCCCCCCCCCCCCCCGAAACATGCCTTGCTATTGGAAGGCATGTTATGAATTCCCATAAGTCCAAAATCCGAAGTCCATAATCCATTCGTCGTCATATCATCCAACCTAGAGTCTAATCCATTTCCAATCCAATTCCTTGATCTCTCCAGATTGTTAGTGAAATGCATGACTGTTCTGAGTCGGTATCCAATTTCGAATCCATCCCAAATCCGTTAACCGAATCCATAATCTCTCTAGATTGTTTTATCCAAGTCCAGGACCACTCCGGGTCCTATAATTCAAATCGAGACCACACCGGGTCCGTGTCCAAATCCAGGACCTCTCCGGATCCATATCCAAATCCAAGACCTCTCCGGGTCCATATCCAAATCCAGGACCTCTCCGGGTCCATATCCGAATCCTTACACCTATCTAGGTCATTTTATCCTACTCCGGCCTCGACTCTCTGGTCATGGGCTTATCCCTGGTTATCCTTCTCCGACCTCGACTCTTCGGTCAAGGACTTAATCCATGGGGGATCCTACTCAGGCCTCGATCCCCAACCGAGGACTTAATCCGTGAATATCCTTCTCCGACCTTGACTCTCCGTTGAGGACTTAATCCATGGGGTATCCTATTCCGGACTCGATCCCCAGTCGAGGACTTAATATGTGTTCGCGTCCATCCGGTCGCTCTTCGACGAAGGGACACGTAACTCACGGTTATTGCCATGTCTCTACCATCGAGACCATAACCATAACCTGAAAAACCAAAGTTTCAGTAAACAAAAAAAATAATATTTCATAAATCTGAGCACCATAGTTCCTCGTCATCTCAGAGCATGCATAGGGACTATCCTCGTTCCCCTACATGTATAAGTGACTAAGCCGCATTACTACGGGGTTTATTACTTATCCCATACCAGCAAGAGATGACGACCCATGCTCTTAAGCAGGCTAGCTCTGACTTATAGTGGATTATAACTGCATCTGTTCCATCACCGCTATCCATTTCCGAACATATCCATCCAAGTCCATACCCCCAGTTCCATGGGGAGTTGTGCTGATCATTCTACTTGGGCGAGGTTTGCCCCCGGCTGAACCAACCCATATCTAAGCCTGCTAATTTCCGCTCCAAGTCCTGGATTCCAATTTCCAACTGTTCCAGCATCCATAAATGGTCTCCGATCATCATTTTCATCCTGCTCCCGAGTCCACAAGGGAATCCTAGGCCATCCCCTTCCAAAAGTGCATCCAAGTTTTGATCCATGCCACAATCCATAGCTCCATCCAATATGCATCTAGGAATCAAGTTACATGACCCAAGGACATGCCCCTGAGTGAGGAATGATCTATGGTTGGTCAGGGGCTGCTCCTGGTAACTCCACTCCATCCATCATCTTGTTTGCTTCTTTTTCCTGAATCCGATCCTGGATTTCCTCTGCTCCTACTGCTCCTACTTCGTGATCCGCATTTCCAGTATTCTTGCTACTCTATTCTCTAGGTCTTCCACTCAAGTTTGTCCAATCTATCGGAATAGGTTCTACATCAATTCCTTCTGCCTCTTTAGCATCCCCTCCCGCATAACATCCAGCATCATTTCCATCTTGTCTCTGGTGATGAAGATTGAGGTCAGATTAGCTCCCGAGGAAGCCTCCTCACTTCCTTCATGATGAATCCTCTCTGTCCTCTATCTCCTTGTTGATTTCCTAGCTATAGCTACCTAAATCCAATTTTAAGCTTTCAAATCCAAGATCCAAACTTTCAAATCCCTGAGTGCTAGCTTTATCAATGAAAGCATCAAAACGTTGGTGTCAAAATTGGCCACCAACACCCAATTACAAGTGAAAGCACCAATATCCGGTCACAGATCACAGATAAAGTATACGTAGAGAATATAATATGAAGAAAAATCAAAATTAAAATAAAAGCAGTAAAAAAGACGAGATTTATAGTGGTTCGGCTATCTCCGGCCTACGTCCACTCTAGAAAATTCCTTTTTATTATATTGAAGTCTGAATACAGTTACAATTTGGAATTCTAGAATAATAATGGCAGAGTAGCTTTTTTTAAAAGAAGATGAAGAGAAATAGAATGATGATCCCTCTTTCTAAAGCCAATATTTTGTATTTATAGGCAAAACCCTAGCTACAGGTCCTCCTCACTTATATGGGTCCACCAAAACCATAGTCGAGCCCAACTCGTCCAAATACACTGACCTGAAGTAGGCAACATGTCGACCTGGAGGAAACTCGGTGCAAAACTGAAGCAAGCCTCATGTTGACCCGAAGTAAAATGAATGCCGACCCCAAGCAGCTCCTTCCCTGCCGACCCGAGTGCCGACCTGAAGTAGAGATAGCGCCGATCTGAGTGTTGACTTGAAGTGAAGATAGTGCCAAACCGGAGCACTTCCATATGGCGGTCCCTCAAAGTATGCCGACCCCTCGATGTATGCCGACCCAAAGCCATGCTAAACCAACCCGGAGTATAGCTAATGTCGACCCGATGCCATCCCCATATGTCGACCTGAAGTCACCTTTATATTTTGACCAGAGTGCTGACACAATGTGAAGATAGTGCCGACCTGAATGTTGACCTCAAGTAGCTCCTTCCCTACTGACCCGAGTGCCGACCTGAAGTGGAGATAGCGCTGACCCGAAGTGAAGATAGTGCTGACCCAGATCACTTCCATATGTTGATCCCTCAAAGTATGCCGACCCCTCGAAGTATGCCGACCAAAAGCACCTAGTATGCCGACCCGAAGCCAAAGCTACGCCGACACCAAGCAATGCCGACCCCTCTCAAATATGCCGACCCGAGGTTGTTCCTATTGTGACCCGAAGTAGAACCCAAAGTAAACCCTATGACGACCTAAAGTAGAACCCGAAGTAAACCCTATGCCAACCTCAAGTGACTTAACTAATGCCGATTCGAAATACTACCATGCCGACCCGAGGTAGAACCCATAGTAAACACTATTCCGACAGAAGTAGAACCCGAAGTAAACCCTAAGCTACTCGACCTTTGCCAAAACCCATATTCCAAGTACTTGACATCATTTATCCTTTGATTATGTTGTATCCTAGCTTCATATTCATGTTTACTATCCGTAATCGATTGTTCATCCATTCATTCGAATCAAACCCATAGTATTCTAGCTTCGATAAACGTGCAGTCGATTGAGTTAAATCTGCCTATATGCTGCCTTGCAAAAGGCGGATTAACATTAACTAAATTCCAAATATCATTAGTTAAAACAATTAACTAAATTTAAAACAATCATTAATTAAAATTATTAACTAAATTCAAATATCATTATTTAAAATGACTAATTACTTTTAAATATCATAAGTAAAATAATTATTAATTTCAACTATCATTAATAAAAAGAATTGATTAAACTCAAATAATCATTAGTTAAAACGAGTAATTAAGTATAAAACATCGGTGCAAAAATGATTAATTAGATCTAAAGATAAAGCAATTATTAATCATCATTTATTATTTTGGTGAATGATTAATTAATCTAAATTATCATGAATCAAAATGATTAATGAATTTTCAATATTATTTTTAGCGTAGACAAAAACTCAAGCTCATATAACAGGATTTTGGGAATGAAATTTAATAAATAATGATATAGCGAAATTGCTATAACGACACTTAACCAAATAAATGAAATATTAGGATTTATTTTAATTAACCATCAATATAACAACATAAGGATGTAAATACTAGTTATTGGCGAGAAACCTCTCAGGGTCCCTCTATAGGTTTTTCCTACAAAACAATGGTTATGGACAATATATAGATAATCATATGGGTTTATAACAATTAAATTAATATGTCATCCGTTTTCCAAACGATAATTCAACTAAATAATCAATCAAACAATTTGATTAACATCCAAGCAATCAATAAACATTTGTAACAACATTGATATGATATAACAAAATTTAATGCGAGTTAAACTCACATTGATTTTCTTTCTCGCTGTAACATCCTGATTTTGGACTAAAATCGAACGGCCGTCCGATTTTAGCCTAAATTCCTACTTGCTCCAAATCCAACCAAACCAACTCTATTGTGGAGATGTCGACGACACGAGTCCAACGCAAAAGGTGGCATTCGAATCGGACCTCATATGAGTGAGATAAACGTTTTATAAGTTATCATAATTTTTAAACTAAAACTAGACAATTTATATTAATTACAACTTTAAGTAATTACAAGATTGCCCCTCCACTACCTTTCTTCTTCTCCATCCCCAAATGAACATGCATACGATATCTCTATCGAAACTCGCGTACATGAACGATCAGTGATACAGAGCTATGGTGCTCTATTTCGCAAATCGTCTCCGCCGATGGACTCCCCTCGACAATCTTGACTCGCCCGAACCCTCGATTACAACTTCGGCCTCACCTTGAAAAACGTGACCAAGCTAAAACATCACATAGCTACAATCAGGTCACAACCTTCAATCCATTACCGAACGCTACCAAACCGCGGTCATGTATGCGACCGCGAAGCCAAAGCAACCAACAGTAATCCCTATTGTTGCCTAAAACCATCGAAAACCCAGTCCCTAGATGACCTCCCAAAAAGTCGATCACCTAAATCATAGCCGTGAGTTAAAAATCAGGTATAGGATGGAAGCTCTAGCCTATACTAATTTGAATATATTTTTTCATGATTTATTATTGAGTATATATTTAATTACTTATTTTTAAACTTCAAATTCAAAAGGAAAAAATTTGTTTGTTATAGACAACCGCTTGTAAGGAGAGGGAGGTATGACAGGCAAGTAAGGGGGTATGGGAAAACATGATGAGTACGGCATGGGTATAGCAAGCATATGGCTGAACATAAATATATCTATATTATTTTATTTGACAAAATATTCAACAAAATATACTCGAAAATCTCAAACTATAAACGAGATGTACCGCCTAACGTTCTATGTGTTATACCCCTATTTCGAACGCAATCGAACTAGTCTCGAGACCTAATTCGATCATATGCAGAAGATAGTTTTTTAAACCCAGTTATTATATTAAATTTTCAATATTAATTTCAACGCATTTCGATCTCCATGACCAAACGATTCGCTTGATCCTCATGAAATTCGACAGCATATTATAATTCACTATTATGGATCTAATGAAACTGGTTTTGTCAAGATCCGAGACTGTTCCCCAAAAGTCTAATTTCACAGATTTAAATACCATTTTATATTTAATTACCGATATTTATTTGATCTGCGTATTTTTTTAAATAAAATTACAAATTGAATTCACCAATATTATTTATTAATTAAAAGGAGTTAAATTAAATTATTAAATTCATTTAATTAACATTTAATTCACAATTCAAATATTTAAACATCCCCTAGATCTGAATTATAAGTTATTAAATTCTAAAATTCAATTATTTAATATTTAAAATAAATTAAATATTTAAAATCAAATGACCGGAATTTTGAGTTGGCACATGTACGTTAGATCCAGATAAGGAGAAAGTAAGAGTCTATATATTGTAAATATTTAAAAGAAAGAAATTCTTGAAAGAATGTGTATAGTAATCACTCCAAGGTGAAGTCAGTTGGAAATATGAGATAAGTCAGAAAGTAAGTAGAAAAGAAAAAGAGTCCAAAGAAAGGACAAATAAAAGTTCACTCTAAGTTCGACTCCATATGAAAGAATTTAATATAAAAGTTAAAATGATTTTAGAAAATATATAAATAATATATTTGAAACGACTTTTAAAGGAATTATTTGAAGTTAGAAAACCCTTATTTTTGGAAATTAAGCAAATATTACATTTTTAGGGAAATAAACTATTTAAAATTTTTTTAAATAAAATTTTTTAACAGAAATCAAAATTTGTTTAGTTCAGAAATTTTAGAAAATAGGTTTCATAAAAAGTTAATTCTGTTTGAAAAATTAGAAGCGTGTATATGGCTCATTGATTTCTTTGAGATAAAAAAAATTAAGTTGTAAAATTCTAATTAGGTGTGGGCAATAGTAAGTGGTACAAGCTTAAAATGGGGTAAATGCTATGGGAAAGAAGACTAGATCCCGAAAAGAAAAGCAGTGGCGAACGCACTGCAATTTTCAATAAGAAGATAGTAAATTGAGAAAAAGTTGTATAAAGAGGAGCAACTTAAAATAAGAGTAGTTTAGGTAGAGAAAAGTCGAATAGTAATAATATTATGAAAAATTAATAAGAACATTATTAGGAATTTGTATAAAATAAGGTTAGTAATCAGAAAAGAATGTTGGGAGTTATATTAAAAATAATACTAGAAATATTATTAGAAGCAACATAGGAAATTAAAGGCAAGATAAAGGAAAATGGATATTTTTAGTGGTTGTGTGGATTTGGTTGCATGCATCTCTTAAAAAGTCCCCCTCACATGATATTAAAAACTCGTCAAGGATTGGAAATGGAGATAGAATGAGTAACAAAAAAATAATATGATTGAAGTGTTCTTGTCTACTTCAGTTTTTATTATTTAAAATCGTAAAGACGTTTTTGGAAACATTGTAAAGTGTAATTTTAAAGAAATAGTTTGGTGTAGAAATAAGTTTTTAAAAGAAAAACTTAATAAATTGTTTGAGTTAAAAATTCCAAAAGTAAAAAATCCTTACTGTTGAAAAGGGATTTAATAGAAAAGTTGATTTAAAGGAAAAGGAAAGGAATTTGTTAAAATTAAATTGCTAACATTTTCTTTTGGACTTAATGAATAAAGTTTAATTCAAAAACCCTAAGTTATGTATTACTACAAATATGAGTATCGAACACCTAGTGAGAACACATCGAGCGTGAAGAAAGCAAAGATATCAAGCATTTATTATATGGGAAGCGATAAAGAGCCTCTAGCCATAACAAAAAAGTATCGAGTATCTAATAGAGGATGGCTGTTGAGCCTCTACAGCAATGAAGAATGTCAAAATAGTTAACAAGCATGGATGAGGTGTCGAATCTCTAAGGATGTCGAACGATTGACAAGAAATGAAGAGATGCTGAATCTTTAAGGGGTAACGAGTCTCTACAATAGCAAATGTTGTCGAGCATTGAACAATTAGAAGGTGACGTAGAATACTAGCAATAAATAAGGGTATCGAGCTTGTACGAGGATGAAGATGTCAAACCAATATATACTTAGAGATATCGAGCAGCAACAAACTTAGAGGAACAAGAGATGTCGACCTTCTACCATACAAAGGTTGCTGAGTCTAAAGGTAGCAGGGTTGTCAGAGACGTAAGAAGAGATGTCGAACCTCTACAATACAAAGTGTTGTAAAGTATGTATCAAAGGAAGGATGTCGCACCACTAAAAGATGATGAGCATCTAATCACAAATGGAGGATATTTGGTTTATATGGAAAGAAAGTCTTCAATATAGTATCTTTTATCGAGCCTTTACAATAGTAACTGTTGTAGAACACCTGTGAACAACAAGTGGTATCGAGCTTCTACAACAATGAGAATTTCTAAAGGAGTAACGAACTTTAACACTGGCAATGGGGTTTCGAGCTTTTACAAGTGACAAGGGATACTGAAACTTTATAGATGTAAAAGATGTTGAGTTTAGGCAAGGGAGATTATGTTGTCGAACTTACGCAAGTAAGTGATGTATAATTTCAACAATGAGATGTCAAGATTTCATCAATATGGTGCCATTGGAGTCCTTGGATTCGAAGCCGCGCTCTATGTCAATCATCTCACATGATTGACATCCCTATAAATAAGCCTCCATTGACACCTAGAGAGAGGAAAATCATTCTTTCCTTATTTCTCACTTTTTCAAATTGTAACCCTAAATTGATTTGGGGATTTTTAGAGAGTGTAGCACTTGAACATTTTGCATATAACGCCTTGGACTTTTAACCTTGCATAGCATATTTTCTTGAAGGATTGTAACCTTTGAACTTTTACGCATAAGGACTTAGATAATTAACATTGCATAGCATACTTCTCTCGAATGTGTATAGTCGACTATTATTGAACTACGGACATGGATATGAATTATGACTTATCTTCGGAGTTGGACTTGAACTTGGGCGTGCATATTCTAATTAATTTGCATAAGGCCACTTAAGCCTTTATTCTAACCAGCATTAATCTTCCTTGTATATTAGGTTAGCAAATAAATTTGCTAATATTTTTTGCACTAGAAGGAAGGTCCGAAGCTTCGACTCCCTGCATATTCCTATAGTGGACTTTCCATAATCAGCATATCCCTATAGGACCTTTCATATCCAACATGTCCCACTGATTTCCATATCTTGCATAACCTATTAAACTACATAATGATTATCTTTGAACAAAGAATCCTCCGAGCCTTGCTTTACCAATTTAGCTTATCAACTCACTCATAACCTTCAAATCCATGAGGAACAAGTATTAAAGTTGAGAAACTTGGCACTAAAAACTCTAACAAAAAAGAGAATAAGAAAAGGAATGACCCATTCTCGAAAATAAGAAAAACTATACAGCTCTCCAAGCTAAAGGAACTATCTTAGAAAATGAAATAACAAAGGATTTCAATGAGTTTTCCTAAATCGAAAGGGAGTAATCGATTTCTCTCCTACATCAATCAGAATTCGAGAATTTCCAAAGAGAAAAATTTCAGTTAGAGCTAATGAGCCTATTCAATGTGACAAAAAATTCCAATTAGGGACCAAAGACACAATCCCTAGGCGTTCTCGATTTTCTAGAACACGTTTCCTTACCACCTCCTATGAAAAAAAATCAACCACCTAATTAAAGAGAGATTGGACTATCGACCTTCAAAGAATAAGCGATAAGAAAATGAAAGAAATCTCGGGGGTGCTTATTGCCAATATTACCGAACGAATGGATACGAAACTAATCAGTGTTGTTAACCTGACTTTTGGCAATGCCGTAAACAGGCGAATTTAACTAAATCAGTTACTCGGTTATTGAGGCTGGAATATGATGGTTTTGGTTCGAATGGATGGGTAGACAATTAATCATGGATGATAATCATGATTATGAAGCGGGATTCGACATGGTCGATGGACAAAAGTCACAGAATGCTCAAAATATGGGTTTCGACGAAAGTCGAGTTGTCATGAGTTGTCTGGGGACTTGCTTCAAGTCGTACTTGGAGTTGCTTCAGGTTTTCTTAATGGTCACTGAGTCATCCAGGGGATGCTTTAGGTCATGAGAATGGCAGGCTTTGGGATCGGCATAATGTAGTGGTTCAGCATGCTTTGGGTTGGTCGGGCATAAAATCTGGGTCGGTGCTGTGAAAGCTTCGAGTCGATAGGATGGTGGGTCGGTCTTGATGGTGTAAATCGGCATGTTGAAGTGGGTCGGTCTTGTTGGTGTGGATCAGCATGTTGAAGTGGGTCGGCATGATGGTGTGGGTCGGCATGATGGTGTGGATCGACATAATGGTGTGGATCAGTAGGATGATGTCGATCGACATGTTCGAATGGCTCGGGATCTGCACAGATTATACTCGGGTCAGCACAAGAGTAGAGATTGTTATGTCGAATAGGGTCGACCGCTTTGAGTCATTGAACTCCCAACTTTGGGTCGGCTAGAGGGGATCAGTGTCTTTAGGGAGTGGGTTCAGCACTGAGTTGCTCCGAGCCCTCACATGTTTTACTTCGAGTCACAAGCGAGTTTGGTCCAGGTCAGATCTATGTTCACTTTATGTAATTCCCAAGGCAACACTAGGTCGGCGTGTTTAGAACTCAGGGTCAGTCGTGATGATGAATTTAGGGCCGGCAATGGTTTTGATGGGCCTGGACCATTAGAGAAGCCCGGTAACTTGGACTTTGCCTATAAATACAACGGGTGGGATATTAGAAAAAAGGATCTTCATTCTGTTTCCCTTCATCTTCCCCACTAAGTATACTATGCCATTATTGTTTTAAAAATTTCGGATTGTAACGGTAATTGATTCCGATATCAATAAAAAGGAAATTTTTACAGTGGACGTAAGCCAGAGTTAGCCGAAACACTATAAATCGTCTATTATTTTTTCTTTCTTTTTAATTTTGATTGTCCTTCATATTTAAACTCTCTACATACATCATATCATGATTTGTGACTGCAATTTGGCGCTTTCAATAGCGTTTGGGTGTTAGTGATCAATTTTGGTGCCAACATTTTGGTACTTTCACTAAGAAAGCTAGCACTGAGGAATTCAGAAGCTTGGATTTTGGATTTAATGGCTTAGGAACTTGGATTCTAGGAAGAAATGGTTAGGCCATTGACAAGGAGACAAGTGACAGAAATGAGCAATCAAGAAGGAAGTCAAGAGGCCTCCTTTGGAGCTAGGTCAGATCAGGCATTCATGTACATTACTAGGGATGAGATGCAGATTACGATGGATTCTATGCATGAGCGGTTGATGAAAAGGCAGGAGGAAATGATGCAGACCCTTCTTAGACAATTTAGACAGGTAGGAACAGTAGGAGCTGTAGGAGCTCAGATCCATGGAGCTGGATCAGAAGGACTACACAGGCAAGCAAATGAAGTGGTTCAGCGGGGGCAGCCCCCAATCAGCAAACAACTATCAATATGGATGGACCTAGACTCAGAGGCACACCACCAAGTGATGTTGGACCAATCCATAGAGGGATACCAGATGACGCTGTGTAGCCAGACGCCAATAAGAATACAGGAGTGCGTGACGAGGAGTATGTACTAGAATTCCCTCGAGGACTTGAAGGGCAGTTAGGAAATGGAGATGGAGAGCAACCCTTGGTAGATAACATTGGATTAGCTAACATCATCTAGCGAACTATTCGCGGAGGTCTGACAAACTAGGATTTGGAGGGAGTAAACAAAAGTTTGTTTACCCGTAACATCAGAATGGCTAGGAATCCACCCAATTTCAAGCTTCCCTCTTTGGAAGCATGCAACGATAAGACGGATCCCACTGACCACTTGATGAGGTATACAAGGCATATGGAAGTGCTGAGGGCATTAAACGAGGTTATGTCCCGATGTTTCCCTATGTACTTGACCAACATAGCTGCTATGTGGTTCAGACTGCTAAAAATGGGTCTATTGGAACATGGACGGAATTGATGGACAAGTTTTTGAAATAGTTTCGAGTTTACATCAAAAGGCCGAAGAATGTGATGACACTGACGTCGGTGAAGAAAAAGATGGAAGAATCGCTGAGGACTATTTTTTAACTCGGTTTAATGCGGTAATTGCTTCGGTGGATCGGCCGGATCCATCAATGGTTATAATGGTGGCGGTGTCAGGAGTTAGGGATTTAGATTTCAAAGTATCGTAGATACGCGACCCACCAATGGATCTCGTGGAATTCTTTCACGAAGCTGAGAGATTTTTTCAACAAGAGGATGCATGTTTGGATATGAGGTTAAAGGAAGTAAACATGGTTAAGGATGGAGAACCCTCCGGTGAAAGCCTGGGTAAAGACAAAGATAAAGGGAAGAGAAAGTGTTGGAGAGAACCAAAATTCTCCACTTACATAGGACTGAATGAGACATTGGAACGTATATACTTGGATACTCGGGATCGCCTTCCATATCGAAGGCCAGCAAGGAGGGAACCCTCAGAACGCGAAAGGGCATCGGGAATGCACTGTCTCTTTCATGACCAAGACGAGCATGATATTGACAGCTACAGACATCTGAAGGATATAGTTGAGGAGCATGTAAGAAATGGTCAGTTGCGGCAATATGTCAAAACTTGGAATATGGCGGTGGAATAGAGCAGCCACCGCCTACCTTTAACGACGATGGTGCGAGGCCCAGGAATGGTGGTCGGTTGGTCATTAACCAATCATGATGGTTTGGAATAAGTAACAAACTCTAGGTAGGTGGCTAAGTTGCTTATGAAAGTGTATGTGCAGTACTAAGGATCGTGTAATATAATATATAAATGCAAAAACTGATAATGGCAGTAAAATAAAAATTAAAGTAAGCACACCAGGAATTTTTATACTGGTTCGAACTTCCCATTCTACGTCCAGTCCCAAAAATATCCTCTGGATTTGGACTAAACCCCTCACTTAACCCGGAGGAATAGGTATACCACACCTGAGCAACCGAACAGGAATTTTTCCGCCTCAACAGCCGAAGAGGACTTCAACTTAATATAAATAATTTGTTGACGAGTGTTTTCTGAATAACACAGATTGTCTTTTGATAGTACAATTTTCCTATAATCAAATCCTCAAGAATATGTAGTGTGTGTGTGAAGATTTAGAAGGAGGATAATCTCGTAGAATCGAAGTATATAAATTAATTACAAGATTCTAGCGATATTGAATGAGAATGAATGCTTTTATTTGCAGAAATAAATAGAGAATAGATTTCAGAATTAAAAACAAGAAATTGGTCATTGTAGGAATGAATTAAACATGTTTATATAGTTGTAGAATAGTTAAGAAGAACTTGAGAAAATTCAAGATTCACTCTTTGACAATTCTCAACTCGCTCTATTAAGTCAAGAAATAGAAGCTCAAAAAGAAAAGAATAATGCTCTAGCTTCTGAGAATCTTGAGTTAAAAACAAAAATTAAAATTGTTGAGTTAGATAACACTAATCTCAAAACTAAGCTTGATGACATTACTAAAAATATTTCCAATTTTAATAAAGGGAGAGAAAATTTATCCAGGATTATTGAAAATTCTCAACATGCTCAAATAAGAAGGGATTAGGTTATGCTAAGAATTCAAAAGCTCACAATGATAAAAGTGGTTTGGGATATAATAAAACTGATCGTAGAAATAGCACTAGATATGCTTTCATGTATAGTTAAAATTATAGTGCTAGCACTAAATTTCGAGTAAAGCCTAAATCCAACTTTTATAGAAATTCAAATACTACTATAACCTATAATGTTGATAATTTCTTTAGAAGTACAAAATCATTAACAGAAAATATGAATAAAAATTATCTAAGTATATGGGTTCCTGTTAATTGGAAAAATAGAGAAAAATACATTGATGATTATTTTGATAAAATGTAGTTAATAATGAAAATTATATTTATAAAAGTTCAACCACACCCAAATGGGTATGGTTTCCTAAAAATTAGGAAATTATAAGAAGCCTGGGCATCGCATGCTTTAAATGTTAATTTTTCTGATACCTTACATTATAAGTAGTAGTTATTTTATTTTATATTATTCTATGTTAACAATTATGTGAAATATAATTTATATCATCAGTTAAACTCTCCTTTTTTTCGATGACAAAGGGGGAGAAATATATAAAAGCTAACAAGTTTTTGCAGAAAAGTCACCATATATTCAGGGGGAGAATTACAATATATACTACTTCGTCACATAAGTATTGTCATCAATCAAAAAGGGGGAGAATGTTGATTCATAGGTTTTGATTCATGACACAAGCTTCAGAGATCATAAGACGAACTACAAAGAGAATACTATACAAAGGCGACAAAAAGAGAATAAAAGTATATTGTGCACTACAAAGGAGACAAGACTACAATCCAGAGATTAGTATTAATATTTTATTATATTGAGTCTTAGAATATTGTTAAAATCATTCCTCAAGTAGTCACACACACATACAAATAGTTGTATATTGTTTTATACTTGAAAAAATATGATCTGTGCACATAACATCAGGACGGTCGACCAACCAGAAAACTCGGCCGACCGACCAGAAAACTCGGCTGACCGACCAGAAAACTCAGCTGACCGAACCTGTTATTAGTGCACAGATATGCTCTGTTTTGTGCACGATTTTAAACTCAGCTGACCGGCCAGAATTTTCAATCAACCGACCTGAAAATAACGGTTATTTTTCTGAAGAGTTGCGATCGTTCGTGAAGAGGAATCACCTTCAATCCAAGAGATATAGTCACATCTAGTCATGCTGGGAACATCAAAATATGGTATAAGAGAACATCAAAATATGGTATAAACAATAGAGAGAATGCAACTAGTCATACTGGGAACAGAGAAAGGCCCCTTAATTCTAGAAGTATGGCTCTTAATATAAAAGAACTGGTTGTCCCAATCCTTAGTTCTATTGATCAAATTAATAAGTAAGCTCTTCGGATGAGGAAGAATACGATATATGGTACCCATTGGTTATTTCCCACTTTAACAAGGTTTACCAACGGATGAAGCGTTCTAGCATCAAATGAGGGGGGATCAGCTTCCCTGCTCAGTATCTCAAGATAGCTTAGATATGAATAAGAGTTGGGCAGCAATTGTATCGAAGCAATTCTCAAATGATCCAAGAAACGGAAAAGAATTCAGGAAAGGGGAAGTATCATGAATGCTAAATATGAATTGGAGTGAAAGCAAAGAAGACTTCCGGAGGATTATTTATCCTTTCGGATGGGCCTCCCACTTTGGCTTCTATGTTGGTGATGTCGAATTATTAAAGAATGATGTCAACTTCATCCTGAGTACTTATAGAAGATGGTCCGAGTCTATAATCTCCTTTCTCCGAAGTAGGAGAGGAATTAGAGCCCTTCTTACCAGCCATTTATTTACTAAACAATATCATGAAAAATCAGGAAGTATCATATATTTTATGAAAATTTAAAGTGCTTAAGAAAATATTAAAGGAAATTTGATTCTTTATGTATAGATATAAAATAATGGATAATTAGACGTCGAACTCATAATTACTTATCGAGTTCGTAATACGATGTTGAATTCGTAACTAGTTATCAAGTTCATAACAAGACATCGAACTCACAACTTGCTATTGAATTCATTACCAGGCGTCTAACTCAAAAATAGTAAGTGAGTTCATAACTAGATATCGATGCTTTAATTAGTTATCGGGTCCATGACTAGATGTTGAAATCATAAAAGTTATCAAGTTCAAACTAGTTAACAATTCTATAAATAGTTGTCGAATTTGTAACTAGATAAAAACTCTCTGAATAATTGTCAAACTTGCTAAATAAGTTAATTGCTCTTTAAATGGATGTTGAGCCCATAACTAGTTGGAAAGTCTTTAATTTGTTGTCAAACCTCTAGCTAACCACTAATTTACAATTAGTTGACGAGCCTGTAACTAGTTAGTAAGCCTCTAACTTAGCATCGGGTCCCTAAGTAAATGTCGAGTCTTTGGCAACTATTAAAATCCCAATTAAATGTCAAATTTCTAGAAATTTTTTGGGTTTATGATGATTGTCAAATCCCTATTCGTCATCAAATTTACATTAATCACTAGGGATCCAAGTTGCTAATCAAACACAAACACTTCGTAGCAACCCAATTCTCGATGCCCCTATGTAAAATCAAAAACTCCTTCTTTTATCCTTGAAGTTAAGTGAAAAAGAATTCGCACCCTAAACCAAATTTGATTACGGAAGGGATTGAAAGCTTCTTTTTTGGAAATTACGAGATTGACGCGAAAAATTATAGTTGCAATTTTAGTTTTGAGTTGCAGGCAAAACTTTTGGAAGAAGGAAAGGCAAGAATTTATAGAAGAAGAGGGAAACAACAAGAAATGATGATCCTTATTTGAATGAATGGACGAGATTGAAAGCTTTGGAGTACTAATAGGCGGCAATATGGAGAGTGCAATTATACTAAAATATAATGCGTTTCTTCTATACAAAGGAGGTAAATGTTACTACAAATATGCGTATCGAACACCTAGAGTGAATATGTCGAGCTTGAAGAAAGTAAAGATATCAAGCATTTAATACAAAGGAAGGGAGAACGAACCTCTAGCCATAACAAAAGGGCATTGAACATCTAATAGCATACAGTTATCGAGCCTATACAACAAAAAGAATGAAGAATGTTCAAATAGTTAAAAACATAGAAGAGTTATCAAATCTCTAAGGATGTCGAACGAGTAATAAGTAACGAAGAGGTGTCGAATCTGTAAGGGATAATGAATCTCTAGAACAATAAGTGTTCTCAAGCATTTAACAAGTAGAAGGTGATGTCGAACATTAGTAATGAAGAAGAGTATCGAGCCTATAAGAGGATGAAGATGTCGAACCAGTAAATATTTAGATATATTGAGCTACATCAAACTTGGAGGAATAAGAGATGTCGACCTTCTACCGCACAAAGTGTTGTAGAGTACGTAACAAAGAAAGGATGTTGCACCCTTAGAATATACATATACATAATATAAGTCTAATTCTGGATCATCTGTTAATTTTTATACACACACACACACATACTGCCTATAATATAATATAAGTCTAGTTATGGACATATGTTAATTCTATTATTTCATTTGTATATTTATTTTTAAAGATAGTTGCTATTTCGTATTGATGTTTTTCGGATAAGTTTAGTCCTTTCATTATGTAGATTATTTTAGCTATAAATTTTTCTTCTAAATGTTGTCCTAATATTTCAATATCCGTGTCTGAAAAAGGGAAGTAGATTTTGTGCAAAATTTTGATATGTAACAAGGTTGTTCTCCTTATGAGAAGGGTAAGCATAAGTCATTATAATACTCCAAGAAGTTTATTTTCTGGTGTAGTTACTATTCATCTTCTTCTTTTTTACTCTTCCTAGCACATAATCATATTGCCTTCATTATTTGGGTTATTAAAATTACTAAATCCTCACCTTTTTGTCCTAGCCTATTATTTTCCCCTAGCATGACAAACACGCCTAAATACAGGTACTTCTTCGACATTAATGGATGCACGTCTTTTGGATAACATAACTTTAATAATCTTATAACATCTAGCAACATCTTATGTATGTAAGTAAATCTAAAGAGAACATATTACATACCTGAAATCTTCTTCTCGTTTCTTACAAGACTTTTGCTTAAGGGAACATAGTTGCAGATCATACTGAAGAACATGGACACCATTAACAGAAAAGTAGGAAAGCTTTTATTATCACTATTAATAGCTTACAATGGAATTTCTTACAATGGATTTTCGATCCCTACTACCAAGTCATAAACATCTTATTTATGGGCTCATATACAAACCGGTTAAATCGACATATTATCAAAGTGAACACACAAATGGGTCATAGAACCCCACTACATAAAAAAAGATGCAAAAGAAAAAAATATAGTATATATGTGGAAAGGAATATGTGCTTTGTGCCACATCTATATTAAGTGGATGCTTTCTAAAAGAAGACGCTTTATTTATTTCACATCATTAGTTAATGGAGCATTTTTTCCAGCCGTTCTCACATATCTTTAGTGCTTTGTAAGGATATTCTATCGTTTCTTTTGGTTTATTTATCCTTTAGAAGTTGGCAATCATATTTGGTTTTGGATGGAAAGCATCAAATATCCTAAAAGTGGGACAAAATTCTTCAATAGCCTTGCCTATGTATATTTTCATGACTGGTTTTTTTGAGTATAATATGATTTCTTTGTCTTCTTTGTCTTCCCAACCCTGATTAGTACCAAAAACATAGGCTCGGTATCTTTCATAATTTTGTTATGTTCTTGAACTTGTTGAGCAATTATATGGTTCAAATTCTTTATTCCATAAAGGATGGTTGACATCAAAATTGTAAGCTCTAATTTTGATTAAGTGCCTGGAGGGGTCAATTCATTAAGGTTAAAGGATCATATATAGAATTCTCATGAACTAAATATTTGTAAAGGGAAAGTTTCAAGCTTATCTGTGGAATATATGCTAATATCTTGCTTTTGCATTCTGTAATGAATTCTGAAGAATCTTTGTATTGATTAATGCACAGAATATTCCTGTTTTTGATTATTTCCCAATTAATCTAGAGTCCTTCTATCTTTTTCTCCGATATGTTTGATAGAAAAGAATACCTCTTTCTATATTATGTTGTATTTAGGTCAAAAGGATGTTGAAGGAAGTAGAGTTCTCTATTTAGTTGGTCAGGAAAGGTTGGATTATATGTTTCTTGTTTGGTAACTTTTTGAGGAGGTGGAATAGGAATTCCTAAGTTTACCATCTTTCTTGGGGCTTCTTTTATGGCATTGGCATATGAAAAAGGCTTCTAGTTTATGTCAGAATTTGTTCCTATTTCTTCTTTGATTAATTTGCCTTGAGCTATATTTTGCAAACTTTTTAATGTGTTTGAAATTATGTAGTCTTCTCCCAATATTTTATGTATGGCTATTTTGGAAGCTTCCATGCTATAGTATCCCTTAAATAAAGGCATATCGTACTTAGGATTTTCTCTATATAATGTATCTTCAATGATATTTCTCCCGATGACATGTATATTCTTGCATCAGGACCATTAAACAAGCAGTAATGCGTAAAGGCTTGTTTCCTTTGTTAAGTGTAGTAAATTGTTCCACAAGGGTATATAGTATGCTAAATTTTTATTTTTATTTTGGACAGTGGTTGGTAAGTTCCATATGTTATCCAGAACATTATGTTGCTCATATGTAAGTAGATCTTGGGTTGCAAACTTGTTGGCTGGACCATATGTCTTTAAAAATCTACTATTTGGATTTTGCTCCATATATATATATTTGTTCCTACAAAAGGAAATTGAGTACTTCATATCTCAATGGGTATGTGAAGCATATGTCCATTAGTATGTAAAGTAAGTGGTATGTCGACTATATTTTCTCTTTCTAGAAGTATTCTAGAGAGATTGTCTGTGATAATATTTGTTTTTCCTTTTATGTGTTCCCAAATAATTTTGGTTTCACTATTAAGGATTTTATGTCTAAATTTTACCCATTTGTTATTCGTCGTTCCTCTTTCTTTCTTATTATATGCATATTTTACTATTGCTTCATAGTCAATTCTGATAGTGATTTCTTTTTGTGATACAATGAACAACCTAAATGATTCAAGAACATAAATAATAGCAAGCAACTCATAATCTAAAGAAGCCATATATCATTTTTCCTTAAAAGTTCATGATAAATATCTGCATATTTTTTCAGTGGTTTTGAGGTCTGTTTTATATTTTTACTAAGTAAATTCCTTCCCATCCAAGGGGTGATCCATCTGTATCTATGATCAAATAATCAGTAGGTAAGGGTATTGGTTTTAGGTTTTTTGCTAGTTCCTTTATTTCTTGTACTAGTTTTACGTCTTCTAGATTAAATTCTCTTTTTCCTTTTGGGCCAGCTTTATTATGTAGTGGCCCAATATATTTTAACAAGTTTTTTATAAATGGTCTAGCATAATTGATTAATCCCAATAAGAATTGTAATTACTTAAGATTTTCTAATCTATCAGGGAAATCTAGTATTTTTCTTGTAATATGTGGTTGTAATTCTATGTTTCCTTTTCCTATTATACATCCTAAAAAACTTATCTTATTTTTGAATAATTCTATTTTCTTTTTGGATATTATTAATCCATTAGCTTCAAATAATTTAAGGACTGTATATAAATGAGATATATGTTCATTTTTGTTTTTAGAAAAGACCAATATATCATCAATATAAACACATGTAAAATTACTACAGTGTTTAAATATATTATCCATTTTTATTTGGAATATTTGAGGTGCATTTTAAAGTTCGAATGACATTACTAGCCATTCATAATGTCCTTCACTACAGGTAAAAGCAGCCCAGGGCATAGAGTCTAGGTGCATTTTAACTTGCCAAAATCCCGATTTTAAGTCAAATTTTGAGAACCAGAATTTATTTTGTATTTTATTTATTAAGACATCTTTGTTTGGTATGTAATAACCATCTTCATTAGTATTATCATTGAGTCTAGTATAATCCATGACCAGTCTAGATCGCCCACTTTTCTTTCTAATTCTTTTTGAACTATGAATGCAGCTGTTCTATGTCTCGAATCTATTTTTCTAATTATTTTTAATTATTTTTAATATTTCCATATGCATTTTAAATTCATTTATCATCCAATTGTCATATTTTGGTTGTTTAGTTTTAATTGTTATTTCAGGATTAATTATATCTAGTTTACAGTAGATATTGTTTCTTTCCCAATGCTTTAATGGATTTTCTCCTATAATTTCTATTTTTTCTAGTTTGCTTATTATTTGGTCTATGTCATCATTAGATGTTAAGATAGTACTTATTTTATTTGGATAAATTAGTTCAAAATAAGTCCATGTATCTTCTTCTTGTTATAAATTTTCCTCTGTAATTTCTTGATTTATTTGTTGACAAGAATATGGTATGTCACAGGTGTATTCTTTTTTGTATTTCATTATCTGTATTCCCACCATGCTTCTCAAGTGTATATTCTGATAATAGGGGAGTTAGGGTTGTTTTCTTAGATATTTGTAGATAATCTTTATTGAAAGAAAATTGTCCGTTATCGCTAAGTAAAAAGTCTAATCCAAGTATTAGATTTATACTTCCTAAATTTAATTTTGTAACCCATAGTTGTTTTAGGGGATAATATTGTAACCATTCATTACAAGTATTTTAGAATCTTTGTTGGGCATCTGTAACTATTTTTGTGATTATTGTAGATGTTCCATTAAGTCGGATACTCTGGTTTGGTTTAAAGGCCTTTGTTACCAAATATTGTGGTATTAGATCGGAATTTATTATAGAGCTAGTGGCTCCAGTGTCAATAAATGCTAAAAGTAGGATTTCTAGTCCTTTTATATTAATCATAGTTAATATTCTAAGTTCTTTATATTGTTTATATTGCAAATTAATGGGATTTATATTGGTTTATTAATATTATTAAGATTGTTTTGTACAGGAATCTCTTAACATAATTTCTTTTCCTTTGTTAATCTGATTTATCTGTAATAATGTTACTTTTATATCTTCTATTTCAAATTCAAAATTGTTTATTCTGTCCTCAAGAACTTTTATTCTATTTCATTTATTTTATCTTTGTTTGTATAATTTAATTTTTTGTCATTAGGTATGGTTAATCTATAGTGTTTTTCTGCATATAGGTAAGGTGCATTTTTTACATTTAAATCTCTTGTCAAAGGCTGGATACCATGGTCAAAAATAACATGTTGTTGTATCAGTTTTCATTTTCTATTTAAATTCATGGCTACATCCTTCTTGATTCATTAAATTTAAGAATTGTTCTGTGTAATCTATTTGATTTAATTGACTTTTAGTTGGTTCTTCTATTAAAGAGTAATCTGATCTAGAAGATATGCCTTGTTCTTCCAATCCTTCTAAAGAGACTATATAGTATATAGTAAAGGTTTCAGAAACATCTGAAGCTATCTCTAATAAATCTTCTTTAATAGAATCTATTAAGTTTGATTCTCGTGTAAATAAATTATGTTTTTAGGGCATGCTGATGATAAATGTCCTTTTTCATTACATGCAAAGCATGTAATTGTATTATTATAGATTTTTCTTGGATTATATATTCTAACATGTTTTGTTTTATTTAAATAACGTTTTTAAGCCACTGATTTTCTTAAATTATATTTTTTAATATATTGCTTTGTAGGTTTTTGTTTTCTAATTATAGGATTTTTTGATCCATATTGTTGTGGAGTACATATTTGAGAGCATAATCCATAATTTTTTTTGTTTTAGTTCTCTTTATATTTGTATGTAAGTACGTTTCTTTTTTAGTTCAGAAATTATATGTGTTATTCTTATTCCTACATTATCATATGTTTTAGGAATAGTAGGGTACATATCATTCCATGACTTATGGATTTCTTTACCTAAATCTCCAGATAATTTAGAAAATAATCTATCTCCTATCTCTTTTGAATAATAATTTCCAGATGTTGCTGCATAATATAAAAATTCATTAAGAAATTTTATTATATGTTTCCAATCTAAAAGTTGTATTTGTTCTAAACCACTCGTTGCTTCTTGTTGTCTCAAGGTTAACCCTGCATTGACTTCTCTTCCAGTTATTACTCTATGGGTAAGTAAGAAAAATTATATATATTTCCTCGTTGTGCTACCAACGAGGCAAATTCATCAGAGAAATTACTTTTATATGCTTCCCAAATTCCTTTTGCTACATCCCCTAAATAATTTTATGCTATTCTTATCATTTCTTCTCCTATATTTATATTTAGGTGTTTTGGTGTATAGTCTCGTGCTATAGCGGCAATCCATTATTCTAAATAAGTGTCTAGCAATTGTAGGTGACATTCTATAACATTGAGAATTACGGAATTTGTACAAAAAATGTAATTTTTGTTGGTAATCTTTTTCCTATAATACTTAGATTTTTGTCTTCATTAGTATAAGGTTTTACTTTTGTCCTGATAGGATGTCCTAAGAGGTATATCATTGTACCAGGTGGATTTTCCAGATAATTTAAAGCAGAACTTTCTTCTTGTGCTTCCATCAAATCTATCTGTTCGGTGTACTCACTAATTAATTCTTCTTCAATTGTTTTTTTGTTAAATACATTGGAATCTTTTAAAAAGGTATTTAATGTAGGTATTATCTTAACTCTTATATTGTTTTCGTCATCAATATAGACAAAAGCATTATTATCTATTTGATTATTTTGTTTGAGTTTTTGTTCTAATTCAAACAACTCAAATGGTTGAAGTAATAACCCTAATTCTTTTGAATATATAATTTATCCATTACAAATTTATTTTTAATTCTGAGGCTGATTCATCATCAGTATCATTTTCTTGTTGATTTAAAGGTCCATAATCTTTGAACCTTAGTGATATAGATCCAATAGGATGGGTATATGTTACCACATCATTTGGTTTTAATGTAAGTATATTTTCATTAGGATTTTGTATTATTCGTTCATGACTTGCTAACATTGAAGAGTCATTTCCATTGGTCTTAAAAATGTAATTCATGTTGATGTTAGTGTTTTTATTACTTCATCAAGCTTTATTTTGATTTTTGGAGTATATTTAGTCATACATTTTTCTATGAATGTTCTGTCTAAAAGAATATTTTTCCCATTAATGTTGTCAAATCCTTTTGTTTGTATTTTTTTATATGTTTATAAAAATCTGATACCATCATTGTAAAATTTGGCAAAATATAAACGATACCTATATTATTATTCATATCTACTTCTATGGTTTCAAAAATTCCTTTATCTAATTCCTTGTGTCTATCATTTATTAATACAATTAATAGTTGAGCTCCTATTTTTTTTTCTTACTAATCCTCTTATTCCTCCTACTACTATTAGTCCTAGGTGGATTAATTTATATTTTTGCATTTTTAATTGCTTAGTTGCTTCTGCTGACATTAAGTTTATAGTATGTAGGTTTCCATTACATATAGATAATATTTCTTCTCTGTAATGCCTGTATAATCCTGTGTTGATAGTAAATATACCAGTTCTATATAATTCTCTAGGATTCAAAATATTTAGTTGGTTATTTGAAAATATTTCTAAATCATTATCTATATATATTATTTCTTCTAATTGGGATTGTGAGCTTACAGATCTTCTTAAAATACTATCTATCCAGTTAATTGAAGATAAGCTATTACCTTCTGTAGGTCTGTCCATAATAGTTATAGAGGTTCCTGTGAATGGTCTTATTTTCATTATATCTGATATAGTTTTCTAAAGGTAAAGAAAACTTTTTTTTTGTTTTTTTGTTTTTATTTGAATCTTGTTTAGGGGTCCTAAATTCAAATTTGACATCTTTTCTATTAGTTGGTTAATATCATAATCTTTTTCTTGTGTAGATTTATTTAAGTTAGTTATTTGCTTATTCATCAGATCTAATCTATCATGCCTTTGAGTTATCATTGCAATAACGGTATTACACATTAGGCATAATGAATTTTCTGATCTGGCTGTAAAAACGCCTTTGTTATATCCCGTTGATAAATTTTCATTTTGTTTATGTATCATGTTGACATAGGATGTGGCTTCTGTGCACCATTTATTATCATAACCTATACCAATTTAATTGTATATATTTAATTTCTTGCAAGATTTTTTTAATCTTTTGAATTTTTGATTCAAAGTATTTTTTAGTTGTTTCAGATTGGTTTTTAATTTGTAAAATTAAATCTTTGGATTGTATTTCAATTTCTTTAGGTTATTTTCTTCTATCATTTGTTTTAAGGATAATATGTCTTGTTTATCAGGAAAACTTTTAAGGTTTATGGCTTTAAATTTCTTTGTCAATCTTTTTATAGTTGTATCAAACTCATCTATTTTTTGCAAAGAAGTTTTCATGTAATTTTGATTGGCTTGTATTTGTTGTAGTTTCTTATTTCTGGAATTCATACTTTCATATGTAAGATCAATAATTCTGTAAAATTAGATCTGTTATACTTTTAGGTGTTTTGATTCAGAGTGTAACAAGTTGGAATATGAATTATCCTTTAGATAACACATATGTTTTTGTTTATCTAAAGATATATTTTTCTTAACTGGGTTATTTATTTCTAGATTTAAGTATTCAAACTTTTTGTATTCTGTGGTAATACTAGGTATTGTTTTATTCATCTTAGATCTAAGGTTGTTGTAAGAAAAAGAATCCTTAGTGGCAGCCTGTAAGTTTTTATCCCAAGGGTGCACTAAGTAAATTATAAGTCGAGAATTAGGAACTCTAAATTTTATATTTGAAAGTCTTCTAATTTTTCACTTATAACTTTGTTTCTTTACCAATCTCTGTATAAACCCATATCTAAGTAATATAAATTTCCTTGTTCTTCAATTTGTTGTTTAAGTATTTGTCTATATGTTTCGCAGAATTTTAAAAATGTTCTATTTGTTATGGGTTTTTTAATTTCTTTAGAATTAGTTAGTACCATATTTCTATTTATACTGCTTATAATATAATATAAGTCTAATTCTGGATCATCTGTTAATTAAATTATTTCATTTATGTATTTATTTTTAAAGATATTTGCTATTTCGTATTGATGTTTTTCAGATAAGTTTAGTCCTTTCATTATGTAGATTATTTTAGCTATAAATTTTTCTTCTAAATGTTGTTCTAATATTTCCATATCCGTGTCTGAAAAAGGAAAGTATATTTTATGCAGAATTTTGGTATGTAAAAAGGCTGTTCTCCTTATGAGAATGGTAAACAAAGTCATTATAATACTCCAAGAAGCTTATTTTCAAGTGTAGTTACTATTCATCTTCTTCCTTTTTACTCTTCCTAGCACATGATCATATTGCCTTCATTTTTGGGTTATTAAAATTACTAAATCCTCACCTTTTTGTCCTAGCCTACTATTTTCCCCTAGCACGGTAAACACGCCTAAATACGGGTACTTCTTCGACATTAATAGACCTACGTCTTTTGGATAAGATAACTTTAATAATCTAATAACATCTAGCAACATCTTATGTACGTAAGTAAATCCAAATAGAACATATTACATACCCGAAATCTTCTTCTTGTTTCTTACAAGACTTATGCTTAAGAGAAGTTAGTTGCAAATCATACTAAAGAACATGGACGTCATTAACAGAAAAATAGAAAAGCTTTTATCATCATTCTTAATAGCTCACGATGGAGTTTCTTACAATGGAATTGCGATACTTATTACTAAGTCATAAACATCTTATTTATAGGCTCACATATTAATCGGTTAAAACCAGCATATTATCAAAGTGAACACACAGGTGGGTTATAGATTTCCACTACAATAAAAAAGAACGCAAAAGCAAAAATATAGTACATATGTCACAAATATATATATATATATGTGTACATACATATACATATGTATATGTATGTGTGTGTGTGTATACGTGTACTTTGGCACGTGCGATGCACGTGCATAAGAGTAACTAATACTAAAAAACACTTTTTAAGATTTTTTGGATCTTACTACATGACTTTGAAGGGAATGCGTATACATTGGACATTGGCTTTAAAAAACAGCTAAGTATTCATTATATTAATGATTTTTTTATGTAATATATTATATTATAATGGTTAAAACATATTAAATTTAATAGTATGGCATATATTAGGAAATAAAAATGGGGAAATGATTTTTGTAATAAAGGTTCGTTATACTGTTAAATGAATCTGCAAATATGCTTTTTGGCTGTATGGATATGTTTGGTTTAGGTAAGGTCATCTATAATGAGCCGATGACAGCCGATGATGATGTTTGTGATCAATAATGAATTGTATTTTTCATATAGGATTAATATTGAAAATTAAGGGAAACATATTTTACTGCTCTATTACCAAAATTTAAATCATAACCAAATTAATTAATAAATTTTTAGTATTGTTATTGAAACCCAATGAATAATTACATTTTTATGCCTTAGAGTAAATGTAGATTTATTACGTATACGTTGATTCACTTTACCTTATGCGACTACAAAATCTGAAACTTGTTGTTAAGATCTCCTTGTTAACCCGCCTTTTGTCAAAGCCATAAGTAGGCGGATTCAACCTAACTAACTTCACGACTATCGAGGTTGGAGTATGATGAATTTGGTTTCGAAGGATGAAGTTTACTTGGATATGTCATTTGGTCAAGAAATGGAGGGAATGCACGCCACGAGTACTTTGTTCAATCTACACTCCCCGCTCGGTATAAAGGATTCGTACCTCGATACCTTGATACCTCGATACCTCGCACCTCGATACCTCGCACCTCGATACCTCACACCTCGATACCTCGCACCATGATACCTCGCACCATGATACCTCGCACCATGATACCTCGCACCTCGATACCTCACACCTCGGTACCTCAACACTTCGCACCTCGCACCTCACTCGGCATTGCACCTCGCACCTCGCTCGGCGTCGGCGGCTCGGCATGGGTCGCTCGGCGAAGATGGCTCGGTGGAAAGTCGTTCGGCATAAGACAAATGTGGCTCGGTGGAAATTCTTAATGGGCCTTTACCGTTTAGAAATCCTAGCAACTCAAAATTCGCCTATAAATACAGCTTGTAGGGGTTCAGAAGGGGGGCTTCTTCTTCTCTTCTGCTCTCTGACTTTTTATTTCCTAAGACTAAGGTCAGTCTACTACTTTGTAACTATAATTAATTCGAACATCAATAAAAAGGAAACTTCTAGAGTTGACGTAGGTCGAAGTTAGCCGAACCACTATAAAACTTGATGTTCTTTACTGCTTTAATTTTAATTTTAACTGTTCTACATATTATTACTCTCTACACACACTTTATCTGTTATCAGTGACTGTTAGTTGGTGCTTTCATTTACATTTGGGTGTTAGTGACCAATTTTGGCGCTAACACTCCTATATTTATATTGATCTTACTCCTACTATATTAGTATCTTTCCTTGAAAATCTAAAATCTGAAAATATTCTCTTACTATATTTATAACTTTACTTTAAAAAAATAGAAGCATTATATGAAACTATATTTCATTCATAAGGTATAACAGTACAACATCTTAGAATCAATTTTCCCTATCCTTTTCCTTTGTAAAATATAAGTTTCCTATGATGTTATTATAGTTATGGTTCATAAGAGGCACAATATGGTTGAGTAACCCACTTTTGCTAAAACAAAAACCTGTAGTTATTTTATAATTATTAATGAATACATCTGATGTCTCGATGAAAACAGAAATTATAGTTTTACCTTGCACTTGTTCAAATAAAATAGTGAGCAACTTACTTTTATTGCAAAATTAGCATGTCTTTTGAATTTAAATGTAGAAGCCCAAAACTACAACTATAAAAAAATAAAATCATATTACATGCTAAAGTTAATATAAACTTGTACAGACAACAAACCAATGCTTTAATTGCACATGCTATATGCATTCCATGATATTTTTGATTATTAAATAATAACACTCATGCTTTTTTTTTAAAGTTCGGCCATAGTTTTCAAAGTTTGTATAATAATAAAGGTACTGAGAGTTTAATACATATTTCACTTTTGATTAAACACAGCTAAAAGTAATATTATACTTTTTATCAAAGAAACCATAAAATACTAAACATACATAAAATGTAAGATATGCGTATATTGTAAAATACATGTGCACATGTTACATACTTTAATAACAGACATATAGTTATATAAACAGTCTCATGCATATTTTAACTATAAGCACTTCTCAAATGACCTTTTTCCTTCCATCAATGCTATTTAACACTTCAATTTTTATTACCTTGTACGTATCGACTCAATGCTTGAAAGCCAGTAGTTGAAGCATTGTTGAGATGGTGGTACAACCTATAAAAAAGGAAGTGGTATTACTGCATAAAGCTATTAGATATGACAACTGTTCGCATGGGAAGAGGATTTTTTATAAAGGTAAAAATACTGAACAAACATGTAAAAATTGTGGCACTGACAAAGTCTACACCAAAAGATGGGATCAATATTGACCAAGAATCTAAAAGTTTTAATAGTACATTTAACAATTATAAAAAAATGTAAAGGAGATGCAACCAATTTTAGATTCCTCTAGCTAATGGTTTCACTATAACTTTCTTAATCCATGACAGTAAAATAATCATACAGGCAGTAAACTAATGTTAGAATTGCAGTAAACTAATGTTAGAATTGAGAACTGATCAAAAGCTTTTTCTATAAAAATTAATAGACCAAAATTTCATTTTATAGTTCAATGTAGATGACAAAGGTGTTACATTTTACATTGTCATTTTGATCTATTTATTACAGAAATTTTACCTACCTAAGCCAAAGATTGAAATGTGTTATGGAAATATTATAAAAGTTACAACCCATTCATATACAACCCATACATGATCACTCACATAAGACATTCATTGTTTGTATTATTTGTGGTGATTGTGAAGAAAAATCTCAAAGCCCAAAGAAGACGCTTTTACGATAAAAGGCCACCTATGTTCATTATTTTGCAGCACACTGTACAGTTGATGTTTAGGACTAAATGATGGGAAAACCAAAAAATAACATGCAATATAAATATTTTAGCCAGTTATATTGTTTAAAACAATAAAATTTGAATGAATCATGTGGTTGTTGAATATTTAGTAAATTAATACTAAGCATATGTAAGAAAATTAAATTAAAACTCATAGAGACTGACATAAAAATAAAGGTCATGTTATCAATTTTAAGATTATAATTCTAGCATAATGTTTATCTAAGATGATCGTCCAATCATTAGATGTGGATATAGTTTGTTGCACATCAATATATGAAACTAAAATGGAAGATATGCTACAGTGTGCTAATGAGTCCAAGAAGATCTAAAAGTTAGGTAGTGCATGATTGGTTGGAAATTAGAACAAAAGAAAAACAATCGAAGTTATAGCACCGCATGCAAATACCAAAGAACTTTCGTTCGATGGTTTGCAACTGCAAAGGTATTTGTAAATTCTTTTCACTTTCCAAAGAAAAAAGTCTGTATACATTGTATCCACTCATGCTACCAAAATGTAGAATTTTTTTGAAAAGTTACGTAATTTTAAAAAAAAAGAAACAATCATATATTGGATGTGTTATGATCTAATCTTCCTATATACTTACAATTTCAGGCAAGCAGACATTACTTGTGCATCATCGGATATGTTATGCCAACGATCAAACTTTCACATGTATACTGTAAAACTATTAAATCATTTAATCCCCCTCCTTTATAATTGGCAACATCTAACCTAATACCAAAATCATTTCAGTAAAACAAATACATCATGGATATACAATCTTATAATATTATTCTTAGAAATAATTTTCTAAATAACGTGAACATATACATTCAATGGTTAAAATCTTAGCATTATTCCATTTCTAATTCCCAATACGTTCCAATTTTGGCACAACTTCTACCACCAACTTTATCAGTTGGCGCCTACTTCTAAACATAGTTCCTATAAAGTATCAACCACTTAGCTTACATATGCCATACTAATCATAGTTTTGTAGTTGTGTTAGCACCGTGTCATTGGTTGCTACAAATGAGATACGCATTCACTAACCTACCACTGTTGATCCAATATGCATCATACAACATGTCAAATAAATTTGATAAATCTTCAACGCTGTCATCTTAACTTCAAATTAAAAGTCACACGCACGAATTGTTTATAAGCAAGAACAGACATTCTAGAGTCATTTTCACCTATATTTAAGATCAATACAATGGCAATTTGATTATCAATAGTAATCATACAGTCTATCTGGACCAAATAGAAACTTACTACAGGCTACAACTAAGTACAAAATTATAATATAAGTTCTCTCCTTGGTTGCATGAATACAAAACTCCATTAATATAAAGCAACATGTAAACATAAGCGTGGCAAAAATGAAAGTTGATAGAGACAGAAATAAATGTCTTACAAATGATTATCTCGAGTAAGAATCGTATACCATGAATTAAAGAGGTACTTAGTTAAATCACCATATTCAATAGGGTCATTACAAAAATTAGAAATTTCAGTACCTTGTGCAAGGGCCTTTACTTGTGAAGTTATATCCTCTAAGCAATATAAATGTCAGGTCCAAAGTGGCCACTCCTTGATTGGCCACATCCATAACGAACATCATCTTTTGCTATTGTCAAGGAAAAACTTGATGCAAATACACCACATGAATTTTGCTCACTACAACTTTAATTGGTTATATGTATCTCTGTAGCCGTAATATACAATATATAAGTAATTATTTTCACATGTTACATATTAAGAAACTTTTGGTCAAATTTATGCCTTATACAACACTAAGAGAACATTGGAATTTTGCTTCGAAACATCCAATTCCAGAAAGAATGGAAGAGCATAGAAAAAGGAAATGCTATAAGAACTATCTGCAACCTTATGTCCATTTTAGATGTTATGTGGATCGTGTTAGATAAAATGCAATATCAATTTGGACAAAGGTAACTAACCGATTGAACCAAATATTAAAATCTAATTCTTTAGAAGTAAGAATATTATATATATAAGTCATTTTATAACAAAATATATAATCAACAAATATTTCACCTATTGGTTAATTTTAAATCTTCGTTTATCCAAACTTTCTACCTTTGTATTTTAAGTTTAGATGCATATATGAGTGTTGAAATCAAAAAACCAAGCAATTTTAGTAATATCAGGCTCCACCCCTGAAGAGAACAATCCATTGTATGTAGCCGCAATTTTGGCAGCCAACAAACCAATAAATGAAAAGTATGTTAAGAATGTATAAACAAAAATGACTGCGTTTAAAATGGTTGTTGACAAATGTGCATATCAAAGAAGTATATTAATGTGGAGTAAAATTCAGCTCCTCGTTTTTGCATGTCAAATTATAAGTTCCAGCAAAATTTATTGCATATTAACACTTTAATTCACTATGCAAGCAAAAAAGGTTAAAAGCGACAAAATCCAGAACCTTGTTGTTCTAAACGCGTAATCTTCTCTTTGTCTCTCTAAAAGCATTAGGCATTGCTTAAAAAATTCAGCGAAGTGTTGCTCCGAAACTTTTGCATGATATCACTTAAAATGATTATGACTTCCTTAGGATGGAGCATCTTCTTACCCCACCCAAACAAAGAAAAAAAAATATGATTTGTAAGTTATGTTTCTAAATTAATCGTCATATTATTTGCTCAACGATGGTATTGTAAAACCGCAAAAAGATCAGAGTAAGAATCAGTGCTAATATTAAGTGAATCATGCAGATGGGGAAGATTGCCTGATAAAAATTCAAATCATGTAGCACGCATCAGTGGTTATTGTAAATGAGCTATAAATTCACTAACCTGCCCTTGTCCATCCAATATGCACCTTAAATACGTAAACCAACCGTGATAAATCTTTATTACTGCCTTCCATTCAAATTTGAGGTCATATACAGAAATTATTTATAGATAAGTGGGAGCGCACACGCTATACAATCGTTTTCACTTATATTAGAGGTCCATACAGAATAATGCGATTATCAAATGTAATCATAAACTGGTGCTGACCAAACAGAAATTTGCTAAAGCTAAGCACGAAATAATAAATTAATGAAATAACATGCTTACAATACTTTAAAAAATTAAAAAGATTACATTCACATATTGAGAATTTCCACATACTGTCTGACTTATGTATAACAAAACCATTCAAATTAATAGTAAATAAACTTAGAAGTGTAATAACATTTGACCATACTTCCAGAAACTCTGTTCAAGCAAAATAAGACAACAAATTGATCTGAAATCACAAATTAATTGTTGAAATTATAGAGGAAACTCAAACTTAAATAGGCTAAAAAATAGTATTCGGCGGAGCTTATTCCAGTTTCTAAGGATCATATCAATACACGATTTGAAGCTGAAAAAGGATTTATTCATGAATTGATTAAATAGAAATCATACTCGATTTGTAATAATGAGAATTAACAGCGATAAGAGTTTCTTCTTACTGTATTGACTTTACATTCAATGGCCAAGATATTTTTATCTGAAACGTCTTTGAAGAAAACCAATTAAATCATTTCACGAACCTAAAATGGAATCAAGCATGAACTAAGCATGGACTAAAATAACATGCAAATTCAGATTAAACATAGGACAAATTATTAGTTTCACCTCTTGTGATGAGCTATTCCTGTCTGTTTTAGCCTCAACTTAGATTTAGGAATACGAAGGGAATCAGTCTCCATAGCCAGATCAATTTTGCATATCCTATGAAATTCATCTTGTATTGGACATTTAAAACAGACCGATTGAGAGAAATACCATCGTATTAGGAAGAAGAGATCAGAAAAAAAGATTCATGTTAGTTTATGCGTAATGGAATAAAACGTGGAATATGAAATTACCTGAGTTTCTGTAGAAGTCTAGACCGATCTTTCAACTGGTACGGGTTTTGAGGTCATTGTGAATTTGTTAGCTTTAGCTTATTCAAGCCGTCGGCATGCGCAAATCCCGCATCAAAACCCGCAAAGGCTGAAGGAGGCGAAGCTACAGTCGAAGAAGAAACCGACAGTAGGAAACCGACAGCCTTCATCCTCCTTTGTTGTTGACGTCGGGGGATGCGGTAATTTTTTTCATTTTCGATTTAGGCCTGGTATGTAGGAAAATGAGGCTAGGGTTGAAAGGAGGAAGCAAAGGACGGAGAGGGATAGAGTGATAATGGGTGAGAAGGATGAGAACGTGTAATAACTGACCTCCACTATTTCATCAAAGGACAAAAACATCATTCTTTGTGATATGCGGTAGGAAATGAAAATAGGTATTTTCGAAAATGCCAAAATGTCTTCACTTTGATCGTTTGATCCAAGCTTTTGCTTATATATATATATATATATATATCTTATATATAAAGCAAATACTTCCCCTGGTGAAGCCTTTTTCGGACTGACAAAACCGCCCTTTATTCAACGGGAAGGCACTAAAAATGTAGCACGTAGCCATTGGGTATATTCGTAACTCCTACCCCACGTTCGCTTAATAACTGCAATACCCATTTATCCGCATTTATTTCCCCACTCCACGATCATCGTTCTTCCATACAGTGAAAAAATGAATACCGAAAGAAACATCTTCCTCAGCGGAAAAAATTAAGAAAATGGAGGACAGAAAAAATCAAAAAATTGGAGAGAAAAATAAATCAAACTCGCTTCTTTTCATCCTAGATTCTTCTATTCAGGTATGTCGCTGCCGCTTCTTCTCAATCCTTTTCTTTTTTTTCCCTTTTGATTGTTGAATTGGGATCGTGAGCTGAACTGAATCTCTTTTGGTTTTGTTTCAATTCGAAGGCTTCCCCATGGAGGTCAGAATGCTTTCCAGCAATTTTAGATGTCTTCAACAGCAAACGGATTATGTAATCCGACTTTATTTCATACCAGGTACCTGCAAACTTGATTAAAATCTTAATTTCACTAATTGCTTCTAATTGATTTTGTTCCACAAATATTACCATTTATTGATGAGATCTGTGATTTTGAAGTTTGTTATTACTCTGCTTAATGATTATGGAAAATTAAGTCTATTAATTGTAAACTAAATACCCAATCTTCATCTAAATCATTCAATTGTGCAAGGTCCAGCGTCTCAATTTTTTATATATGTAGTTTTTTGTTGTTGCAAACATTGACAATGAAAGAATTGAAGTTTATTATTACTCTACTTAATGATTGTGGAAGATTAAGTGTACCAACTGTAAACTAAATACCTAAACCTTCATCTTCATTGTTCAACTATGCAAGATTCAACATCAATTTTTTTTTTATATCTGTAGTATATTGTTGTTGCAAACATTAACAATGAAGCATATTTCATTTTCCAGCTGAATATATAAAGAAACAAGACATGTATGTTTATTTTCTCTGATTCTATACGTTTTAGATAGTGCTAAAATTATACACAGACAAAAGGTGATAAATTGAAATAGCCACAATTTTCAATATTTATTACCCGTTCATTTTCTCCAATTTTGTTTTCGGTTGTTCAACCATTTTGGAAGATTACACTTAATGACTATTAATTTGATACCAAGGTTTTCATTAAAAAATGCAATTGTAAAAGATTTAATTTTTTTAACTGATGGTTACATAAAATTTTAGTCACGTTATTGATATAAAAATAATATATTTTTAAATTGGTCATCAAATCGCTAGCCCTAATAATAATTCCATGGGTGAACGTTTTTTTGCTTTCAATCAATCTGATTATCCAAAAAAATTTATTTATGCTGCTAGAATTTTTATAGCTTAGACATTCGATTGGTGTAAACTTCTTAGTCCTTCATCTAATAATTGGTGTTGGAGTTCTATTAATTGGGTGTTTGCTTCAGTGTGAAAAGTATGAAACTTCACTTCCACCATGAGTAAAAAAAAAAATCAGTCGTATATGTAACAATGGTCAAAATTAATGTCATGTTTTATCTTCCAACATTTTCCTTTTTAACATTTGGGACATTCATATCAAGGCAATAATGTCTGCTTTGTGTTGACATGGTAACATTGGTTTTTCCATTTTTATCAAACCTACTTTATGCAATCTTCGTCCCGATATGGTCAATACATATGTAGGTTATTCAAGGTATACAGTAACCACACACGATAATCTTTCAAAATAAACAAGCACATCCATAATACTTCATTTCTTTCACTATATTAGCCATTTTTAATTCTTGCTTTTGCTGATTATGTATATGCTCTCTTAAGCATAAGGTCAAAGGGAACACAAAGTTATTTTCATGACGAGGCCCGATTCCTTGATCTAACTAAAGTTTATAGAGCTTTTATGCATTTTTAATGATAGGTTGATTTGCATTTTATATTTACAGTTGACTTATGGGCATGGCTTTATATTTGCTAAAAGTTCAGAGGATGAAGGCTGATTATATCGATGTATAAGACGAAAAAGAAGGTAAATTATTCAATTCTGAAAAAATCTGGACGCACAACAAGCTTGAAACAATGCCCAAGCCGCAAAAACTGTTCCATTTATACTCGATTTTTTAGTCATCTTAGTTTTAATACCTAAAATCTAAATTGCTCTGACTTTTTTTTAAAACTTTTCTATATTCTATTTATACTTGAAACATGTTTCAAGATGATCAACATCAATTTCGGTTTGACAATCAAGATTATCAAAAAGGGTAATTTCTATGCAGTTTGTATTGAGAACAAGCAAGTGGTCGATAAGGCTGTGATCAGGTACACTTTGATTTACCAGCTCACTATTTTCGTATCAATTTAACAATGAGTAATATGTTTCACTTCCATGCCATTTTAGTTTCTATAACCATTAGAAATTCTTAGCTAGTGCTTTGTTACCTTATTGTCTATTTTAGATAATGTGTGCATCGAACTGTAGATAGAAAAAATTAAAAAGAATAGTTATTCACCATCCATCCGATTATTGTCAGCATCAATTGATGTTGACAAATTTTCTTTCCTCAAACTTACAACACCGTATGATTTCAGATGCTAATCGAAGCAAAGTTGGAATCAATTCATTTTTTCATGGATTTGCCTTCAAAAAGGTATATTGTGACCCAATTCTATTGCTTTGCTCTTACATATTTGGATATATTTTGTTTCTGTTTTGGTCTTTCAAATACGGGGTTCAATCTTTCAATCCTTATTATGATTTGATTTTGTTGTTTTATTCCCTTATCAAAGATTCTGAACAAATTATTTCCAAAATTAAAAAAGAATATAGCATGCTACTCGGTGTACATCCAATTTTTTGCAAGTTGTTATGCATATGTCACGGTAACTTAATGTTGATATTAACCATTCCGTGAGCTTTCTTTTCACTCAAAATCCAATAAATTAATGCTTGGTTTTCTTTCTGTGCATTTACTATTTTGCGGTAGAAGAAAAGAAGACAGTTAGTTAACCAAAAGTTATTTCTGATTTAGCTGATTTGTTCAATTCTTGATGAATACTAACTAATATTCCATAATTTTATTCGCACTTTTAGAAACAGATTATGTTGCTTTTTGCAATCAAAGTGGTGTTTGTATTCTCCAGGTTGTTGCTCAAAATGGCAATTTTTTTGCTGAATAGATGTTTGCCTTGGTCCATTATGAATGTCCATATATGTTTCTTAGAATATAGGAAGCTTAATATTGTAGCGTCTTGATTGCCTGCTATCATGGTTTAAGCTACCTTTTGGCTCCTATGACCTATTGGTATTATAGAAGAGAAACTACACATTTTTTTACTACATCAAAACTATTTGTTGACTACTTGAGCAACAGCTATTATTTTATCATAATACAAGCTTAAATCTTCTTTTGTTTCTGTAGAAATTGGAGTGCAAGGTTGTATATCTTCTAAGTTTGTTCCAAGACTATGTTCGTCTACGCTGTATTTACTATTACATATGGATGCATGAGAAACATACTGAGGTAAATATGTAATTTGTTATAATTTATTTCCCTAACTGTTAGTTTTAATTGACTATGCAGAGCTTCAAAATATTTAACCAGTTCAACCTTTACATTTCAATCCTGATTCCACAACTGACTACACTTTTTGAACTATTACCTATTAAAAACCATAATTTTTAATCGTTAGTTTATTGCAATATTTTATCAATCTTTCAGCTGTAGATTTTGATTAAAATTATAGGTTTCTTAGAATATAGGAAGCTTAATATTGTAGCGTCTTAATTGCCTGCTATCATGGTTTAACTACCTTTTGGCTCCTATGACCTATTGGTATTATAGAAGGGAAACTACACATTTTTTTTTTACTACATCAAAACTATTTGTTGACTACTTGAGCAACAGCTATTATTTTGGTTCATTGAAGCAGCTAAATTTAAAGAAACTGTTTTCTTTTGATCAATTTAGCAGTTGGTTTTGGTGTACACCAATTCAAAATTAAATTGTTACTCTTCATGATTTTTTTCAGTTGATCCTTTTATGATGGAACCGAGTACAAGATTATCGCTAGGGGCAATAAGTGTAAATTACAATTTGTAGCATTTGGTATTAATTTGAATCAATGATTTATATTGCCTTTTTTATTAGGGGTTCCTACTGATTTTCGTTGATTCATTGATTACTTATTTCATACAGATTTTTTTTTTGGTTATTTAACAGTGATCTTACGGCAACGTTTTAGTCATCTTTGCATTTCCAAGAACATATCATTGTCACTCATTTTCAGGAGGTGTTCCACTAAACATTATTTCAATTTTTTAATAACCATGGGTCCTAATTTACATCCCTGAATAACCGTTATATCAGACTCCTATAACTTATTAGTAAGTTAGAGCACTGGTGACTAACACTAAATGGTTGTTCTAATTTGTAATTGCATGATTATGCTTCACAGGTTCTATGACTCCTATAACTAATTTATTTGTAATTGCATGATTATGTTGCCTGTGAGGCAGCAATAGGCTGTTGCAGTGCAGCAACACCATGCTGCTGCGACAAAGCGCTAGGCTACTGTGATGTAGCAGGCTGCTGCAACATGTAACATCGCTAAAGAAGGAAGAAAAAAATGTTGCACATATGTATGATGCACATATGTATTATATGATGCACATATGGACTTACTTTAGAGAAAAGCAAGGCAGTTCATGATGAAACAAGAGAGAAGGTGGCGAAGATAGACCTAGCTAGCTTTACTTGGCGAGGGGAAAAAAGTGGGATGGTCATCATACCCCTACTTCTTTTAAGTTTCATTCCTTTGAACCTTCATGACAACCACTTCTGATCTCATTTTTTACACATGAAAGGGAGAACCAATGTTCGGATGTATTTACAATATTATATCATTTTTTATACAAATTATAACCTGATAATTAAGCACATTTGTATAATAGAATAGATGTTTATATCATGCATCATTACTACATTCCAAACATATTTTTGATACATGCTTCACTGTTCCATGTTTGATAAGGCGTATCATTCTGATATGTGGTTTTTTGAGCTTAATTTTGTTGAGTGTTAACAAAAAGCTTTGTTTTAAAGGTCTTCTTTAGTTTACAGTACCATTTCTGAGCTCAATTGTTATGTGAATAAATTAAGAACAAATTTTGGAAACGAAGCTCATGAAGTTGTATGACTGTGAATAAATGAGTGCTTGGCAATGCAAAATAATAACTGGCGGTAGGTTGCACTGATAAATATTATTCAAACTAACTATATTACTGCTTACCACTGGAGTTGTGATCAGATTCCAATATAAATACATCCTCCGCTAATTTTTTATGCTCTGTCTCTTTATTATTTGTTATGGAAAGATTGGTAGACAAGTTTGTATATCAGTATAGCTAATTATGTTATAACGACAGTACAATTAGATCAGAGAAAACGTGATGTTAAGACTCCTTTACACAGCAACTACATACTTATCTGACGTCCACACTACGCAACAGAGTCTGAAGGGATGTTTGCTTTTATATTGAAGAAATAAGAATACAAGAACACAAAATTTAAGTGCATGCCTTTTCAGTCATTCCTACAACTGCACCTGATTTACCTTAATTCCTTTAGCACCTGATCCGTTATTACTGCCCATGTTTCCTATAATTACTCCTTTAACTTTTCCTGCAGACTAGGCAGATAACTACTTTTTCCCTCAAAAAGTTTAATGCGTCCACCATTATATATTATAATCAGTTAACAATCTCCACACACACACCACTCTCTATCCTCAACATCTCATCTCCACAAATTCTTCCATCTACGCCAATTTCACTCCAACATTTAACCTTCAGTTTACTTTTTCTGGAAAATGACAAAGGTACTACAATTTTTATTCACAAATTTACTCTACGATATCCTTGGTGGGATTTTATGACTACAACTCTGTGCGCATATTCTTTTGTACACAGTCAATTCACAAGCTTTTGCACATGCTTTTTCAACCATGTACTATATTAGTTTATGCATACAAACCTTTTACTTATTGTACCTGTCCACGAGTTCAGCACACGAAATACTTGAGTACGCTGGATTTTCACAAATTTTACTGCCCTGTCTTAAATATGCAAGTTATTCCGTACACGTACATATGTAGTTCAAAGTCCAAAATCTATGTAGTTGTTAACTACCAAGTTTCTGAACCCGTATATGTACTGTCCGCACGTTTTTACACAAGTTACCATTTTTTTCCACCTGCAGAACAAATATATTCAACAAGGCAAAGAGCCCGCATTATCCCCTTCCGTAGACAAATTCAAACGTAAAAGCGTTTAACAAAACACCTTCAATCCGCTACCGATGAAAAAGCCAATGCTTCATCCAACGTCGCACAGGTTAACCTTTCCCAGATTGAATCGGGCAATGTTAACAAACCAACCCACTTTGTTCAACTTCCTCCGGTTGGAACAATTTTTTTTGAAAAGAACGAAAATTTATCAAAATCTTCCACCTCTGAAGTCCTGATGATACAGTCTGATGAGCTACACTATTTTGCACAATGTTCTGAAGATGATAAATGGGAAGATTTTTTTACTCTTGAAGTGGTATGCCAACATTTAATTATTTGATGCACAGACACGTACATACATACGTACATTTATACTACATACTAATCATAAATTTTATTTTATCCTGCAGATTGAACAATGCGATGCAGTTGTTGACCATTTTCTCAAGAACCATACTTAATACATCTTCAACTCTTTGTTAGCCCACAAATTGTCCATTTTTGCACTTCCGTACTTTTTCCTTTCGTCGTTCTTAAAACAAAGTTATTTGTTTTTCATGTATTCGTTACTGTTCTGTTAAATTTGTCGTGTACTTCGTGCTTTCGTCATTGCCTAAATAAAGTTGTTGTTATTTTCACGTTGATGTAAGTGCTGCTAAAAATGTATGTGTGCGTTATATTATCCGAGGCTGATACATGTAATATTCGTTCGACATTGGTACTGCCTTCAATGCATACACGACCTATCACTAAACATCCATGAACTATCAGTACACAACTTAATGCACAACTACATATGTGTTAGATACCAACAAAAATTGGGAGTCAGGTACAGAAAGTAAAATGTAAAGTAAACGATATAATAATCAAAAAAGTAGTTACCGAAAATTGACATCTATGCTCTTGATGCACATCCCCGTGGAACGCTTCGTCCTATATCTGTGCATTAACATAAGTTAAAGTAAGTTAATTGTACATAGAAATGGTCGTACCATTCACAGGAAATAAAAATATTGTTTACCAAAAACTGGGAATGCATGACCTGCAAAAATTAGAATTAACTAATTGAACTTAGTGGGCAACAGCGAACAAATATCTATAACACACAATATTACGACTAACTTTAATATTATTCATATCTATCACCAACTCAGCAAACATAGCATGCAAACAAAACACATACATATCTTGCAGAGTCAGTAAACAAACAATTATAGACGAAGGATTGTTTGAAATAAAATAGGGATTAAATTATAAGCCACAACGAAAGACATACTAATGAGTACTGTGTGAAAACACTATTGTACCATGACGATTAAAAATGGTATGAGCAGTGATAGTTGTAAACAATGATTGGTTTTTGTTAGTAGGACTAATAAGCAGAATTAGATAAAGTTTTTTACTCATATCGTTCGGTGTAGTATGTTAACCAATCAATACAATACCAGTGTGGTTAATTCGGAAAAAAAAAATATGTGTTGAAAAACTGCATATACGTGCACAGTTTGTTGCATACCATTTTTCCTATGATTACCCTGTTATTACGGCCACTTTAATGTAACGTCCATAACAAAATTTCGTCCCATTATGAAAAATCAGCAGAGCAAATGTCGGATCTCTACCGATTCAACAACTTTTACGTACTCATTTTCAGCTGTTATACCAACTACGTAACCGTTGGTTTACCTATATATACACACACTTCCCAATAGACTGTCTTTCACTTACTACTGTACTGCATTTTCTGCTACTTCCATACATCTCTTCACATCAGTCACAAATTTTTTTTCCCTTCACTACTATTTATCTACTGCATCTAATGGAACAGCAACAAAGAGAAAGACGTAGGCTTAGTCAACAGGCTAGACGTGCACAAGCAAGACAAATACGTATTGCAAATACAAGAACACAGTTGAGTGAAGGCTTCCACGGTCGACGTTTAACAGGTAATTTTTTTTCCCATTCTTAACACAGACTCTACAGCTCATTTACTCCGTTACTTCACACTGTGTACCACATTTACCCTGTTCATACTTATGCTTTATTTTGTCACGTCTTCGTCCATTTCGTACTCCTATTTTTAATTGGACATGTATGATATGACAGAACGAATGATCACACATCCTAATACACAGCCGACCTATTGCTTTATCTACCACACCATATAAAAGTGACACACATCCCAACCAAGTGCTAATACCATGCTTATCAATAGCCGTTAAGACAAAAAAAGACACACTGGCAACCGTACGCACACTATTGCCTGTGGCTAATAAATTATCAAATATGACACACTGGCAACCTACTAATCTGTTGAGACTTGACCATGCAGGGTGCATACAACCTTTCTTTTGTTAACCGTGTTTTGCATTAATAAATAGGAAACTGTCCAAAAAAAATTGACACACTGCCAACCGTACACACAGTACACTATCTATAGCTAATAAATTATCAAATATGAAATTGTGGAACTTTGAACACTACTCGGTTCTGACGTGCTGGTTTTGGTCTAAGATATTGCTGCACGTATTAGACTGGAAGAAAAATATGAGCTAACTTTTTGCCACTGCAAATTAGTATGTTAGCCAATACTTTGCAAATTGTATGCAAAAATGAATGAAACTTCATCGTAATCAATGTGATAAAATGGTATATTGATCACGTCATTAATTTTTAAACGTTGCAAATGTTAGTCTTATGAAACTAAACACCCCTAAGTCTCAAAATTGAAGTATGCTTTAAAAATCTAAACTAACACAAATAGTATATGAATGCAAACCTTTAAAATATATATAGACGAGGAACATAATTAATGGTGTTTCTCCATCACTCTCTACGCTTACTTACAACCCAAGACAAAAGAGCAAAGTATATCATTCAGAATTATATTAAGAATATCATGGTATGAGTGCTCACATATAAAAAGAGATGAGATCTCTGCCCCCAAATCCCATACCCTTTAACAGTTTAATTTAATTTTTTTAATCTACATTGTACCGGTTTTCTGAAATATACAGTGTTTGATTCTTTGGATTTAGTGCATGTTACAACGTAATATATTTGAAAACAGATCAATATGCGTATAATTTTTTGTTTCTTATAGTACAATTATTTTTTAAAACGTTCTGCGCATGACGCCTTCAACTAAGTCGAGTTTTTCAGAACCAAGTCCGTGTAAACAAGTTTTCAACATATAAATATGACTTCTAATCTATACGTATAAGTCTTTAAAGACATGTTGTTTTCGAACGCTTTTTATATATTGGCTTCACAAACTGTACCCATCTTAACTGTACTAATTTTTATACGCTTCAGATTTATCTTTGTACGCATTTATGCTACTAAGTATGTATGTGACTTTGAGTGTATAAATGATTTCAACATATGTTCCATTTGTACAGTAAATTACAATTTAATTGTGTACCGCTTTTAAATATTTCGTACATATTTTTACAATTAACAGCTCTTGGTCCAAGTACGATTTACTTTACTGTGTGCCTATTTGAATAGACCACTTTCAATAAAGATTTCAACCCTACAATGTATGGTCTAAGTTTAAGTACGAAATGTTTTGAAATAATAATGGTAAGTACATGCATGGATTTAGATATATATGTTAGGTTTTATTACTAACTATAAACATGATTTCACAAATAATAGTTTCGAAAATATGGAGCTTGCATATACGGGTTTTTAAGCCTAGGCTGTCTATTTTGTACATTATTTGACTTCAACCGATGATATGTTTACAATAATCAACTTTTCAAGTACAATGACAGTGATGTGAAATTGTAAAAGTATCACTACTACACTGAATAATAACCTTATTCTTTTAGGTTCTTCAATAACACGGGATGGCGAAGAAACGATGCTGTGGACTGTATTAAGCAGTAGTCATAATTGTGGTCGAAATTTTAGCGCAACCATTCCCTACCACAAACATCGACTTCCTCAGCCCACTTACCGTGATTTCTGCAATGCTAAAATATTTTTCCACGAAAGCTTACATAACTGTTGCTCTGGAGGTTCCATCGACATACATCGTCCTACCACAACACCACAACAGTTACTGAGCTTATTCCAAGATCAAGGTGAAATGGGTATCCATTTTCGTACAAACATCTGATCTTATAATAATGCGTTTTCATTCACGTCTATGCGTGCATCAATTGATAATAACCTGGCCAATGCTAGAGAAGGAGTTTACACATATCGCGCGCAAGGTTCAATATATCATAGTATTGGAAGTCTTTTACCCTTGGCTGGAAGTAGACCAAGATATTTATAACTGTACATATATGACACTGACCATGAGATTGAAAACCGACTTCAAGATAGTGACGCAATGAGACCGGAGATAATTATGATTTTGAAACAAATTTTAGATACAAATAACCCATATGTCTCCATACTTCGACAGTTGGGGCAACAACCTGACGTGCAAAAATGTAGGATCAAAATCAAAGAGATCACAATAGATCGACATCTTCATGAGCTGCCAACTACATCCCAAGTAGCAGGAATAATAATTAGAGATGAACCAGACAATTTGCAAGGTCGAGATATCATTGTTGAGACAATAAGTGGAAATCTACAGAGAATATCAGATACTGTAGGTTTTTACGACTCGCTGCAATATCCACTATTGTTGCCTTACGGTCAGCATGGATGGGATTTAAGCATCCACGAAAATGGAAATACACCTATTAGTTGTACATCTTACTACTCTCATATTTTACAGGTACATATAGCCTAATTGATATCTAATATAATTTGTTCGTAAATAGCAAAAACCTTCACTTATATCAACATCAGTACTAACGTTACTTGCATTTTGTCTATCGCCTACACACAAAGATACGACCAACAGAGACATCACTTATACTGCTTGGTGGTCGTCTATTTCAACAATATGTCGTTGATATATATGTAAAAATAGAAACAATGCGGCTAAGGTTTCTTCGCAACAATCAGACTACTATTAGAGCGGAGTTATACCAAGGTCTACAAGATGCCTTAGCCACTGGAGAAACATCTGCCAGTAAGTTTCTTTATCTCTTTCCATCAACCATTTGTTGTTCCCAATAATTACTAACCACTTAATTCACTACTACTCAATCCCATGCCTTTTCACACTTTAGGAACTATTGGTGTCAAGAAGATTCTTCCTTCCACCTACATTGGTAGTCCACGAGATATGCATCAAAGATACCAAGATGCAATGGCATTAGTGCGAAGGTATGGAAAGCCTGACTTATTTATTACTATGACATGTAATACTAACTGGGTAGAAATTACACAAGAATTGCTTCCCGGTCAACAACCACAAGATAGACCAGATTTAACAACTAGGATTTTTCGATCAAAACTAGAGCAACTTAAAACTGACCTATTTGACACGTTTGTTTTAGGTAAAGTCACAGCCCATGTCCACGTTATTGAATTCCAAAAAAGAGGACTACCACATTCTCACATTCTACTTATCCTAGATGAAAACGATAAAATTAACAATCCTGATGATTATGACGCTTTAGTTCGCGCTGAAATTCCATGTACACATTTAGAACCCAAACTACACAACGCTGTAATGAAACATATGGTTCATTATCCATGCGGACATTTTAACCCAAGAGCCGTCTGCATGAAAAATAACCGCTGTAAGAAGGGTTTTCCAAAAGCTTTTTCTCCATTTACTTTACAAGGAACTGACTCTTACCCTATTTATAGAAGACGCGATAACGGAATACAATATCAAATTGGAAGCCACATAATCGATAACCGTTGGATAGTACCATATAATCCTTACTTATTTTTGAAATATGATTGTCATATAAATGTTGAGATTTGTTCAAGTATTAAATCTGTGAAATATCTCTACAAATATGTTTACAAAGGTTCAGACCGCGTTTCTGTAGGATTATCCACTACATCTGACGATAACGATGAGATTTCAAAATTTGTTAATGCTAGATGGATTTGTGCTCCAGAAGCTTTATGGAGAATATTTAAATTTTCCCTAAGTAATATTTTTCCTTCTGTTACCGGCTTACAAATACATCTACCAAATAGACAACAATTATTATTTCGTGCAGAAGAGCACATACACACTATTTTAGATGATCAACATAGATGTAAAACAATGCTTACTGAATTTTTTTGTAAAAATGTTTTTGATGAACAAGCACGTCAATATTTATACTATGAGTTTCCAAAAAAATATTGGTGGGATTCTACAAGTAAGAAATGGAACCGTAGGCGAAATAACCGTAGGGCAATTGGTAGAATTTACACTGTATCTCCAACTGAAGAAGATCGTTACTATTTGCGCCTACTATTAACACATGTTAGAGGTCCTCTATCTTTTACGGACTTACTAACAGTTAATCAAATAGAATATAACACATTTAAAGAAGCAGCTGAACATAAAGGTTTACTTGAAAATGATGATAGTATAAAGGACTGTTTGACAGATGCTTCACACACACATATGCCTAATGCTTTAACAAGATTATTTGTTACAATTTTGGTATACTGTGACCCATGCCATGTGCGTGAATCGTGGGAAGAGTTTTCACCTTTCTTACTTGAAGACTATCCTACTACATCTGCTACTATTGTGACTAATTCATTTTCAGTAATTCAATGTCTATCTGACCTCGACAACCTTCTCAAACAATATAACAAAACAATTTTTGACTATGACATTCCACATACTAATTTCAACCACTTTACTCACACAAACACATCCACTCTTATTTCAGAAGAGCAATGCATAGAAAAACCCAACAATGATGTCAATTCTGTAGATAACTTGAACTCCGAACAAAAGAAGGCATTCGACACGATAATGTCTTCTGTTCAAAGTGGAGCTAATGCTATATATTTCATAGACGGTCCTGGAGGTACAGGAAAAACATATTTATATAGGGCAATCTTAGCACATTTACGAATTCAAGGTCATATTGCAATTGCAGTCGCTACTTCTGGAATTGCTTCTCTTGCTCTTCCAGGAGGTCGAACTGCACATTCTCGATTTAAAATACCAATTAGTTTAGACTCTTCCTCTACATGTCATATTCCCAAGCAATCTGAACTCGCACAACTTTTATTGACTGCTACTGTTTTCCTATGGGATGAAGCTACCATGGCTCACCGCCATGCATTTGAGGCCGTAGACAGAACATTACGAGATTTAACTAATTTCGACGCACCATTTGGAGGAAAGATTGTTATTTTAGGCGGTGATTTTCGTCAAGTTCTACCAATAGTCGTAAACGGTACTAGAGCTCAAACCGTCGATGCATGTATAGTACGATCATATTTATGGCAAAATGTTCACGTAATTCATTTAACACAAAATATGCGCGCAAAGGACGATCAATCATATGCACAATTTCTTTTACGTATTGGAAATGGAGATGAAGTCTATGTTCAAGACGACATTATACAGCTCCTAAATGATATCGATGAACCTTGGACCAATAGTTCGTCACTCTATGCTCTGATTAATGAAGTCTTTGCTGAACTCAATGACAGCTTAGGTGATCCTAATTTTATAATGGATAGAGCAATATTAGCCCCTACAAACGAAACAGTGGATGACATTAACAACAAAGTTATAGAACTATTTCCAAGGCGTGAGCGCATTTACTACTCCTTCGACAAAGTCGAAGAAGATACACATAATCTATACCAATATGAATTCTTAAACTCGCTTGCTCCGGGAGGTCTACCCCCACATAAATTAAGACTAAAAGTAGGTGCACCAATCATGTTGCTTAGAAATATTGATCCACAAATTGGATTATGTAATGACACCAGATTACTATGTCGTGTCTTTCACAGAAATGTCATAGACGCAGAAATAACTGTTGGATATTTTCGTGGTACAAGAGTATTTATTCCACGTATACCACTAAAGCCTTCTGAGAATACTAACATGCCTTTCAACCTAATACGTAAACAATTTCCAATTAAATTAGCTTTTTCCTTGACGATTAATAAATCACAAGGACAAACCATCCCTCGGGTTGGTATTTATCTTCCTGAACATGTTTTCAGTCATGGTCAGCTATATGTTGCATTATCAAGAGGCGTTTCACGAAAAACAACAAAAGTTTTGGTGAAAAATGGAAAGATTCGAAATAGAAATGGCACACATACTAGAAATGTTGTGTATAAGGATGTGTTGTTACAATGTACCCACGAACTTAATTAACAATACTTCATTTTTCCACTTCACATGTTGTCGTTTTACTATAATTATTACTATACAACATTGGGTACAAATATACGTTCCTCACCATTACCTTATTACTCTACGTAATTCGTTAAGGGAATTTTTGTACGACCATGAATGACTAATATCTGCACTTATAGTCTTTTTCTCCATTTTGTTGTTTTTCGGTCATATATTTAGCCACGGCTTATACAAAATACAAAACTAGGTTCACAAAAATTTCCTCATTTACTACTCCAAGTCACTTTCGGTTCACATAAAAATTCCCTTAAAAAACGTTTTTAACTCCGCCATCAACTTACTGCTGATGCCGGTCTCAAGCCTGGAACAAGGAGGAGAGAAAACGGTTATGACAACTACACTTACCACCTACAATTTACTATTAAATAGTTTCTGATCTACAACAACTCATTTTATTTCCCTATCCCCACAAAATGCAGTCATATCTATCTTTGATCACCTGCTATACGTAACGAAGAACCTATTCTATTTCCATTACAAATCAAATTAATTCTCTACGTTTTGCATGAACATACGTTACTAATTGGTTACACCATTTGGATATGTATTACTTTTCTTTCTACCCACACAATGTCGGTCTGATATAACGTTTCTTCCCATGTTCGATACAAATTTTTAACGTCCACGTGCATCTGCTATACATTCATTCTACATGCCAATATCCAAAATATTCAACATTATGTGTACGTCACACTCATTTTGTCGCATTCAACAGCTCTCATATACATTATTTCTTAACACCAATTCCTTCTGCGCACGTGCATCGCACGTGCCAAACTACTCGTATATATATATATGGAAAAGTCTATTTTGATACAAATTGTAGACAAAATTGGTGATTGCAATGAATCTGCACAATTGAATTGCCTCTTGATTTTCACCTTCCATACAAGGACGCCGTAATTTTTTGTGTCCTCAATTTGTGGTTAATTGTGCGTCTAAATAACATATACATATAAACAGGATGGCAAATAAATAACTACAAAATGGCTGCCGTTGTCCTTAAAAGAGCAGCATTATCCTGCTTGTCAAAACCCTACTCCACTTCTTACTCATCTCGAGTTTTCCAAACTTCTTCTATTTCCGTTCGATCCATGGCAGCCGCGCCCGCCTCTACAACTGTGGATGGATTCCACAAAATTCAGATCACCAGGGACGATACCGTCAGTTATCTACCTTTTCCTTCAATTTTTTTTCATCTATTTTTCATAGAAAATGGATGCCCTTTTTATTCTGCGGTTTAGATAATTTTGTATGTCAACGGTATTTTTTTTTGGCTGTCGGATGCTACCTCGTTTTACTAAATTGATGTTGTAAATATATAGCACTAGCGCACTGACGTTGGTAGTACACCAATGGATCCTTTGCTTTAGTCCTATGCAGATACGCATCTCCTTTGGGATTTACCCTCTAATTCAGGCTACCTATCAATATCCAGTAATTGAAATTAAAATGTTATTCACCTCCCAACTTCGTGGCCACCATTTTTTTCCTTTGCAGGCGGCAGCCATTGGCTCTTTATCTGCAATAATCTGTTTACTTTGACATCTTCGGAATAAAGGATGGTTACATAGACCTTGTAGATAAGTGGTTGTTTGCATAACTAGAGAAGTTTCATCAGAAATTTTAATTCCCATGATAATTAGAGTGTGTGTATCAATTTTTTTCTTTCTGTTACCTGCATTAAAGCATGTCTAAAAAAAGTATAAATTATTCTTGTAGGTGTGCCATTGTAACTTGAAATTCTTGACTACTTGTTTTGAAGGATGGTGTTAAGTATAAGTTTTAAGAAGGAAAAAGTAAAAAGATCATAAAAGAACAGAACTGATTGTGACATATACGAAACATTGAGCCAGCATTCAGCAACAATTTGTTTATTAAATCTGTGCAGACATTCGATGCTTATGTCATTGGCAAAGAAAATGCACCAGGTATAGTGGTACTCCAAGAGTGGTGGGGAGTTGATTTTGAAGTTAAGAACCATGCGAAGAAGATTGCGAATCTCAGTTCAGGCTATAGAGCTTTAATTCCAGAGTAAGTATTTTGTTGCATGTTAATTGAAAATAAAATATTTGTCTTGCTGTGATCATGTCAATTCATTTGTCTTGCATTTGAAAGTTTGTATCGAGGAAAAGTTGGTTTGGATGTTGCTGAGGCACAGCATTTGATGGAAGGACTTGATTGGCAAGGTGCTGTGAAGGATATATCTGCATCTGTTAAATGGCTCAAAGCTAATGGTTCTTCAAAGGTATTCTTTGAGTGTGTCGTTATTGTTTATGTCCTACAGGTTTTGTTCTTTGATACATACTCTGTCTCCTCACATTATGATTCCTCATATGCGACGTTACATTCAAAAATCATGAAAAAATTAGCAATATTTTCTTGTAAATTACTTAATTGCTTTGGTAGGCTTGAAGTGATCGTTCCCTGTTCTAGCTGATGCTACTACTAGCTCTCACAAATGTATACATCATATTGTACCAAGTATCTTGCAAAGCAGCATTTTGGTATTATTGCAATATTCATCACCTTATCTATCTTTCTGAAACTATAAGTGGGGCTTTAATGTGTAGCCTACTAAAATAAAAGTTTTCTCCCTCCACCATTACATTCCAATACTTAATACCTGTAGCACTAAGTTTATGACATGAAGGATTTCACCACTCATACAATTTTGATTTAGTTTTATTATCCAATGTTTTTAACCCATTATTTTCCTTGTATGCATGTGTGTGTGTGTGTGTCTTTATGCTTGCATGTTACGCCAACTTCATGATTAATTATTATTTGAGAATGGAAGCTTATCTTTATGCTTGCCAATCGATATTGAAATATGAGTAGCAAGCCTGAGATGGATGTGAGGCTATTGTGTGAAAATAGTTTAAATAATTTCCTTTTGGGAGCCATAACATGTAAAATATGTATATTTTTGGTTTATAATGTTTTCTGAATCCTTTGCCTTGTTTGTCCTTATCAACTCTTCCAATATGTGAAATGTTTGTTCTATGTTTTTTTTCCTTCTCTTTTTCCTTTGGGTCATTTATTTCGGCAAAAGGAGGTACTTCTGTTTTATTTTAGAGGACCGAGCACATGATTTCCCAATATAACACTGAAATTTTGTGGTGAATGGATATTTTTATTTAGAGATAATTTCTGGTTTATTCTGGAGTAATGACCAAGTAGATGGTTTCTCAATATAACTTTAATAGTTTCAAGATATTCGTATTTATAGATTAAAGAAGTATAATCAATTGCTACGCTTTACGGTCTTCTAAAATTTGACAAGTGTTGGATGATGTCGCCAAATTCGGAAGTTTTGGTATAAGTTCCGGTTTTCAACTTTAATAATTAATTTTAATAAAAATACGCAATTAGTGCGATGCATTGTCTAATATGCATGTATATTAGCTTTGTACTATTATTCTTAAAACACAATGTTCTGCGTTTTCTTTACATTTCAGCTCATCCGTAAATTTGGCTGTTCAAAAGCCAAGCACAATCTATTAGTTTGGTTAAGGCCCATTAATTTCCAGCCACTCGTTCATTCCTGTTTGAGCCCAACCTGCAATTCTAGCTCTAAACATAACCTTAGGTATCACCTAAATAGCATCACACATCTTTTACGGCCGCTAAGAAAAAAAAAGGAGAACAGAAAACAAAGAGTATCAAAAATCAATTCTGATTGAGAAGTACGCAGTTGAGAGGTAAGTTTTTATTTATAATTTTATTGTTCTAAAAAAAAATTTTTGTTTTTTTGTGATGTTGCTGTCTTTTCTCCTCTAAACTTCCGATTATGAAACTTTCTAATTTTTGGACTTTATTTTTTTATTTTAGAAGAATAAAAGAGAAATCAGTGGCCGAAACCAGATTTCTAACTATATTCCCGTTCAGTTTTGTCGGGATGGATATAATTCCGAGGTTCCGATCGAAACCTCGTCCTTGGCTTTCAACATTAATCTGAGCAGTTTAAACTATATTCATCTTTTTATTTGATTGGTCTTTCTTCCAATCTATATTAGTTTAGAATTATGAATTTTATCCTTTGTTAACTAGAAATACAACAAATTTTATTTATATCCTAGTACTAGTATTCATCACCGCTGTAAATAAGGATTAAAAATGAATACAATATCCATATACAATGGCACATAATGTGACGACTCAGATTTCAGAAGGTTTAAATTGACAATAATCCACACGTGTCCAACTTAAACAATCCGAAATATAGATAATCAATGAGATTAGTTAAGAAAAAAAAGAAAAAAAGAAAACAAACACAGAATTTCGCAGCGGAACAATAAGATATAACAATCAAATAAACAATTCATGAAACTATTTAACAATATACACTTGATTACACTTTATGACATAAATCAGAGTAATACATGCAATTAGTATAATAGAATAATGCAGCAGAACAAATGATGTAGTGAAATAATACTAGTAAATATAGTATATCAAATCTTCGTCTTCGTCCTTCAGAAATAACGATCTTCAATATACTGAAATACTCATGCTGACCCAAGCGTAATGAAAAGACCAAACACTCGAGTCAGAACTAAAATACTCTTATGTAAGTCCAATCAATATCACGAAATATGAGCGTAACCGCCTCAAAGATGTTTACGGAATTTTACATCTCCTATCCAATGTATAACGTGCGTGCAATAACTTAAGAGATGTTACGGGATTTTCCATTTTCTAAGGATCCATTAAACTATTTATATATAATAGTATACGCTATAATAGGTAATGTCTATCAGTAAAATAAATATCAAAATAGCGTTAAGGTTTTATATTGATCCACCTTAACACATTTTTATAGCATGTAGCCTATGCAGGTGCTGTAACATAACCAGTAACGTCGGTAGCCAGTGAGTCCCCAATAAGTACAATACTAAACCAAAGTCGCAACGAGCTCGCATAAGGATAAATACGACAAGGCATGTGAGGCAATGTCCAAGATAGGATTCTACCAGCTTACCATTTCTGTCTGGTCGTAACCCATACGTGGTCGACCGCGGCCATCAATCCAAACAAAAGGGTGCACCCATCGAGTACAAAATCACGATAGTAATACGAGGGGTCAACGTCGCTAGATGTAGCTAACCTCATTGGTCAGACATATACTCATTTTTAGTCATTTTAATTATGACACAAGTGTCAAGGCTATTCATCATCGTTCTCTTTCTTCAAATCCAACAAACGACGTCAAATCCAACCACTTCGTTATGGAGTCTTCAACCCTTATGAATTTTTGAAAATAGTTTGGATTTTTTTTAGATCATTTAAAAGTAGTTTAACTAGTTAAAGTAGTTTGATATAAATGATTTAAGTATTTAAAATGTTTTATAAATAAAATAGTTTGGAAAATCAAAATAATTTGAATATTTAAAAGATAGATTTTAAATAGTTTATATATTAAAATAATTTATTTGAAAATAGTTTCAAAGTCAAACCGATTCAATTTCAAATTTTCTAATCCAAAACAATTTCAATTTCCATTTCAATTCAAATCAATTTCAATTTAAGTCGACTTAATTTTTGATTTCAATTCGAATTTACTTCGATTCCAAATTCAATTCAAATCAATTTCAACTTCGGTTTCAAATTAATTCAATTTCGCTTTCAATTCCAATTAATTTCAATTTCAATTCCAATTTGAAGTAAATTCAATTCGATTCTCAATTTCCATTTCATTTCCACTTATATTAATTTCAAGTTCAATTTAAAAAATATCAATTTAAATCATTTAATTCATGTTAAACTTCAATGTTTGAATTTTAGATTCAAATCTTTTGAATAATTCAATTCCGAGCTTAAATTTTGAAACATCGATTCAAATTATCCTTACTTAAATAACTTCGAAGTTCAAGAAAAATTCAAACCTTTTTAAACAATTCTATTTCGGTTATTCAAATCATATGTCTATCAACTTATAAACATTAACATCTTATTTACAAAACCATTTCAACACTTTTAGTTTGCCACTCCGATTGGCTTACGGAAATCACAATTGAGTTATAAAAATAGGTTACAAAATTTCAAAGCTTCAAATTTTTTTTAACACCCGGATTTATAAAAAATTTCGGCAGCGTCTCCTTTGCGCGGCTCGATCGAATTTTTTTTACAATACAATATATAACCCAAATATATATCAAATATACATCCCATCTCAATGATGAGGCATCCCGTAAGAAAAAATATAAAAGCGCAGTATGTAATCCGAGATGTGTACCTTATTATTTATTAATACGAGCGTATTAAGCAAACAAAAGCAAAATAAAATCCGCCTATACGTCCAAATGGTTTTCGTATGTATCTATCTCAATTCAAATTAGAATATTATTAACTTATAAAGGATTTAGCAACATATATAAGTCTAATGGAACCAAATAACATGTGTTGTGAATTCAAACCACAAATACGAGTACGAATACACAACAAACCAATCATATGCGATCAAAACAATTATAACAATGATTTACAACCAAAGAAATCTAGCCAAACGATATTGATCTAATTTATTCAAACTATCACAATCTTCATTCAATGTTAATATTTAATTTATACACTCCATTTCTATTAACATTCAAATTTTTATTAACATCTAAATGGCTCATTTCAATTCATTTGTATTCAACCAACTTACATTCAATTGATTCACATTCAGTTTATCTATTTTCAGTTGATTGACATGCACTTATTAACATGGATGAATTCACATTCTATTAATTTACATTCGATTCATTCAATTTAATTTGTTAAATTCCAATTATTTCACTTTAATTTTAACTGTTTCATATAAATTCATTTATGGACTATTTTATAAATCATTTAAGTGAGATTTTATTCAACCAACTTACATTCCAATTATTTCACTTCCATTTGTATTCAACCAACTTACATTCAATTGATTCACATTCAATTGATTTTTATTCAGTTTATCTATTTTCAGTTGATTGACATGCACTTATTAACATGGATGAATTCACATTCTATTAATTTACATTCGATTCATTCAATTTAATTTGTTAAATTCCAATTATTTCACTTTAATTTTAACAATGTTTCATACAAATTCATTTATGGACTATTTTATAAATCATTTAAGTGAGATTTTATTTCATTTACACTTAGTATATTCTATTTAATACTTATACCATTTATATATATAACCATTTCATGACCATTTGAGTTTGTTATAAACATTTTGTAAAATGTAACTCATGTTCGTAATTACTTAACAGCTTAAGTTAATATTAATTCATTTATTCACTTAAGTAGTTCATTTCATAACTTTAAATTCATATTAACAATTTTTACTTAAGTAAATTTTATTTTATAAAATGATTTACTTCATTCGTTTATTCACCAATTCAAATTCATCTTAATAATTTTGCGTAAGTAAATTTTATTTTATACTCAATTCATAGTAATAATTTTTCTTTTTATCACAATCAATTCATTCAACTTCTCTTAAGTTAACTTCAATTTTTTTTAAGCTTATCCTACTAATTTCTTTCATATTCAAATTGTTACCATTCAATTTTATTAAAACTCATTCCATTTGCATTTAAATTATTTACATTCAGTTTAAATCAAATTCAATTACTCATATAAATTTTCTTACACCCATTTATTTTTATTCAATTCCTTCACAACTTAAATTTCATTTTATTTTATAATTCAAGTTCGTATTCATTTTATTAATTCATTTTATAGCTTAAGTTTACTAATTTATCTAGTTTCATCCAATATCCAGTTCAATTTATTTAATCGTTATTTAGTTACACTTTTTTCATTTGATTCATTTCTCGGTTTATTCAACTTAACTTTTAAACCCCTTTTCTTTCTTTCCTATCATTCACATTCAACAAATTTAAAATTGTTTTTAGCTTAATATTACTCAAATCTATAAGTTATACAACTTAATTCACTTAAAATTTCATTTTATCATTTTGTCTACTTCGTTTCAAATACAATTCATTTTTATTTAAGCTTTCTTGAGTCATTTTATTTACTTCATTTTACTAACTCAATTTATTTAACATTTTTAAAGTTAATTCTTTTATTTCATATCTCAAATTTGAACCTTCTTTTGTTTTAACAAAAAATATTCAACAATTTTAAAATTCGATTTTATTTTCCCATTCAAATGTATAAGTTGTACACTTGTTTTTATCTATACTATTTTCAATTATAAATTCAAACTATTTTTATATATTTATCAAATCTTACTTGAAATATTCTTTACAATCAAAACTTGTTTTAACTGAAAATAAATTTCTTTTGGTAGCAATTCTCACTTAGAAACTTGAAAATGAATACCGACGATGCTGCAGTCATCCTCAGAATTATTTCCCAGCAATTAAAACGAGTTCAAAAATCCTTTCAAAATATATTTCCAGGCAAAACACTTTCAAATAATATATTATTAATTTTTGAAGGCTTTGAAAACAATTTTGAAAATAAAATGATTCAAATTCTAAAATTCTCAATTTTCAAATCTCTCTATTTATAATATAGCTTATATAATTCCATTTCTTTATTATGAAAATACTTCGTTACTTTACATTTTTGTTCTTTCAAATAATTTTTATTGTAATTAGATTCAATTTAATTTAATTATCGAATGCTTCGTAAAATAAAATTCACAAAGTATTCGTTTTATTTTAGTTCAACCAATAATCGATGATAATTAAATATTATCATCTCCTAACAACTATCATTCATTAAAAATTATCATTATATATATATATAATATAATTTAGGTAAAATTATTTCATTTACCCTATTTTAAAACAATATTATGTCGACTTGTCTCGTTTAAGTGTTTAGAAACCTCTATCGATGACACGGCGTCCCACACATCGATCAGAATTCATAAACAACTCAACGGATAAGTAAACACAATATAAAACAATTTATAGCACTGATAAGTATGCTTTCTCATATATATACACTCAAACGGACTCATTCTAGGGTATTACTATCATATCTCTAATGAGTCAAACCCCACAATGCTAAGGTTATCGCTAAACCAAAGCTCTGATGCCAACTGTGATGATCCACATTTTGGAAGGTTTAAAGCGACAATAATCCACACATGTCCAACTTAAACAATCCGGAATATAGATAATCAATGTGATTAATTAAGAAAAATAAAAAAGAAGAAGAAAACAAACACAGAATCTCGCAGCGGAACAATAAAAGATAATCAAATAAACAGTTCATGAAGCTGTTTAACAATATACATTTGATTACACTTTATAACATAAATCATAGTAATACATACAATCAGTATAATAGAATAAAGCAGCAGAGCAAATGATGTAGTAAAATGGTACTAGTAATATAGTATACCAGATCTTCGTCTTCGTCCTCCAGAAATAATGATCTTCAATATACTGAAATACCCAGGATGACCCGAGCGTAATGAAAAGATAAAACACTCAAGTCAGAACTAAAATACTATTATGTAAGTCAAATCAATATCATGAAATATGAGTGTAACGGCGTCAGAGATGTTTATGAAATTTTACATCTTCTATCCAGTGTATAACGTGCGTGCAATAACCTAAGAGATGTTACAAGATTTTCTATCTTCTAAAGATCCGTTAATACTTTATATTTCGAAATCAATTCATATTTGAATCAAAATATCATATTCGCTTCAAAATCATATCCATTTCGAAATCATCATATTTACTCAAACTATGCCATATCATTTTTGCCTTAGTATCTCGATTTCGCTTCCACAATTGTTTCGAATTTCAGTTTAGGTTATAACTTCATTTAACCCAATTTGTATTTAACTCAACGATTTAGATATAAACATTCCAGCCCCTGACTAGTTTGAAGTTTTGAAAATAGTTTGATTTTTTTAAATCGTTTAAAAGTGGTTTAAATAATTAAAGTAGTTTGATATAAATTATTTAAGTATTTAAAATGTTTTACAAATAAAATAGTTTGGAAAATCAAAATAATTTCAATATTTAAAAGATAGATTTTAAATAGTTTATATTAAAATAATTTATTTGAAAATAGTTTCAAATTCAAACTGATTCAATTTCAAATTTTCCAATTCAAACCAATTTCCATTTCAATTCAATTCAATTTCAATTTAAGTCGATTTAATTACCGATTTCAATTCGAATTTATTTCGATTTCAAAATTCAATTCAAATCAATTTCAACTTTGATTTCAAATTAATTCAGTTTCACTTTCAATTCCAATTAATGTCAAATTCAATTCCAATTTGAAGTAAATTCAATTTGATTCTCAATTTCCATTTCATTTCCATTTATATCAATTTCAAGTTCAATTTAAAAATATCGATTTAAATCATTAAATTCACGTTGAACTTCAATGTTTGAATTTTAGGTTCAAATCTTTCGAATAATTCGATTCCGAGCTCAAATTTTGAAATATCGATTCAAATTATCCTTACTTAAATAACTTAGAAGTTCAAGAAAAATTCAAACCTTTTTAAACAATTCTATTTCGGTAATTCAAATCATATATCCATCACGATCTCAAATTCCAATTAAATTCTTTAAAACCATTCCTTTTAGTCAAATTTAATTTCAACATTTCAACTCGAATTCTTGATTATTTCTTTGAATCAAAATCATTTAAATAATTTCACAACCAAGACTTTTAAAATTATTTAATTTAACTAGTTCGGTGTCCGTATATAATTTTCTATCCTATGACCATTGTTGATAGTTTTTCAATTTAATTTTAGAGATGAATATGTTATATATATCATTTCGATCCAAAATAAATGTCATAAGGATATATATCATTTCAATTTATTTCTTAATTTATTCGAAATAATTCAATTTACAGTTTTATATTCTGTGAATGGTATACAAAATGATAACATGATATATAAAATAAATAAATATCCAACCATCCAAACATCAACCAATTGACATCCAATTCCAATCAACATTTAAATCAGCCGATAATTCACAACAATTACATGAATATCAATATCGGGTATTTCACTGGAAATTAAATCTCAATTTCAAATTTAACTGTCAATTTTAATTTCTACAGTCAATTCATATATCAATTTCATTTCCAAACAACAGTCAATAAAATTTGACAACTTGCCAATCTCAATTTAACGAAAATAAAAAATATTATAGTACGTCGTGAGCGTTGAAACATTCACCTTCGTTCGAATCTGAAAATTCGAATGAAGCGAACTGTAACAATTTTAACTCCATGCTATAGACGACGTCGATACAGACCTAATGCCATTCGTTTCACGCGAATCCGATCTCGTACGAGAAAAATATCGATTAATCATCATTTGAATATAATTAAACTTAATTAACGAAATAAAATAAAATAAAATAAACTCACTGTGCTCATTCCCCCATTCACGTGTACATGCTTGCGACTTCGCCTATGTTTTTTTCTTCTGCAGATCTACCGTGGTTTCAAATGAGAGGACGAGGGGAAAGGTACAGGTTTGACAAAAGGCGTGGGTTGGGTGTACGAGAAAGCTGGATGGTTGACTAAGGAAAATAGATATTATATTAGAAAATATCTAATTAATTTCCCACGAAAATCCCGAACTCCAAATGATGTGTGCTGCCTAACGTTCATAATGTTTTATCCCCATTTCGAACACAATGGAGCTAGTCTCGAGGCCTAATTCGATCGTATGCAGAAGATAACTTTTCAAAATCAATTTATTTTAATCGACTTTCTTAAATTAATTTCTACGCATTTTAAGCTCGTACGACCAAATGACAAGTCTGATCGCTACGAAACTTGAAATCCTGTAATAATTCACTGTTAAGGATCCAATGAAACTGATTTCGTCGAAATCCGAAACAGTGGCCAAAATAGCTATTTTTATCCGTTAATTATAATATAAAATTTTCAATTTCTAATTATTCACCTTTAAATTCAATTTAGAAGTAAACGATCTTTATTCTTGTTTAAATAAAATTTAAATCAATTTTCGATATTATTTTCATTCACATTAATTCAAGATTCAATTATTTAAATAATTTAATTATCCAATAAATTATTATATTTCAATATACGTTATTTAACTTAAAAAATTTGATTTTAAAACGAATTCAAATAATAAAACTACTACTCCCATTTTACAGTAATTCAATGTTTATTATTCAATTACAACTATTGATAACAACCACATTCAATATGCAGAATTCATTTCAATATTCATTGTTGCCCAAATCATCGAAATTAGTTCTTTCAATATTTTATTCAAGATTCATATTAAACAAGTTACATAAATAAACATTACATTTTTATTTCTAACCATTTTTATTCCATAATCATATTAAATTTAATAATTTAAAATAGTTAAAAATACGGGTCGTTACGTATAATTTCTTTAATGACACATTTTTACGTTGAACGAACCCACACAATATGGCATTCTAGGTACTTTGACTATAATTATATATTTTTGCTTCAAATAAGAGATTGATACATCGCCCTTTATATTGATGTTTTTTTCCTTTGATTAATGGTTCATTTATCATTATTTGTGAATTTAAGAGCTCAATATCACAAAGTGCGAAATGAATATTTTAAAATACAATATATCTTTCAATTTTTATTTAGTTGGTGATATGTAGCGAGGTTGTCAAGGTGCATGCTTAAGCATGCTTAGAGTAGAAAAGCTCAAGGTGGTGGCCCCTACGCTTTTCTACCTCCAAAGACTCAGGTGCCGGTAGAAAGTCCGTGTTCCTTTTCTTTTTTCTTTTGGCCTTATGAATAATATTGATCGTATTAACATTTTCTTTCAGCTTCAGGTTTTCTTATATTGTTTTTTGTTCTCTTCTATTTTTTTTTTTCCTTTTTCCTGTAGTATTTCTTCTTTCTCCCCATGAATATCATGATTAGATAAAATCCACTCATTCTTGTCATTGAACCGTTCAAACTTTGCTAGAAAACTGCAGTCTCAGGTGAAATTGATTGCATCTGATATATTATTTTTTTGTTTTCATTTTACTTTCATTTATGACTTTTGCCTTTTAGAATGTAATTAACCTATCCTAACAAAATTCATAGACTATATAGATTCAAAATGTTACTACTTACTCATTTATACTAATGTTTTGAAGTATAATTCTTGATTTAAAGCCTTGAACTGCATAGAGATATAATTACAAATTCAGGAAAACATATATTGAACCATGATTAGCTATAATAAAATGAACATATAAGCATAACAAATTAACATTTGCAGTTTATGTACAAAAAGCACGAGCCTAGGTGCAAATGGCAAAAAGTTCAAGGCGCAAGCCTTACTTCCTGTTGCCTTTTTTTTGAATCGCCTAGCTTGATATATTGTTCAATTGTATACACATACATCTAATGGTGCTAGAAAATACATAATGATTCACACCTACAAATATAGACAGGTTATCCACTTTAATTCTTTCTAGTGTAATGGACTAAGTTAATGTAAACTTGTAATTTTTAGAAATATTGCCCGTGCTGGAAGAAAGTGGTTATTTCTTATGTAGAGTTTTTAAACGAATAAGTCAAATTTCAATTCTTTTCGAAATAGTTGAATTCTAAAGATAATATCTAATGTTTGAACTTTGGAACATAACACAATTGAAATTTGATCAAATTGATAAATAGAAATTACTCCTTATCATTGAGAATCATTGGAAACCTGTATTTGGTCAAACTTTTGCAACATAATATTTGGGTAAAAGTGAAAGCATCATTTTTTTTTAAAGTTTTGTCTGAATCCAACAAACCTTACACTTCTTACTTGATCCTAACAGTGACAGCGTGCATGTGTGCACACAAGCTCATATATAGTAATTATCTGGGTTCAAATAGTGAGAACTTTTTTCTCTCTCAGAAGATTCACCGATGTAGTAATCAATATTCACTATTAGTTAAATGTGTGCTATAAGCTTAACATCGAATGAATTTTATTTTCTGTGTAAAATATTCAAACTGTTAGTTCCAGAACTCTTGTTTCTTTAAATGCTTAAGAAACCAGCATTTTTTTAATATTTGAAATTTAAATTGTTTCAAATAACTAATCGATAAAACCTCAAAAAAAATCTTCTAATTTTGAAAACAAAATATTAATTTTTTTAGAAAACTAGGAACCGCAACCTCTCTTAGTGCCCTTTGATATCAGCCACATATTTAAATAATCAACCTTTCTCTTTCTTGACACATGAATTGATTATTTAAATATAAATACATGGCTGATATTATTCGGGCTAGGTGATGGTGCTAAATAAAAGGGGCTGCGGATCGTAGCGCTTTTTTAAATAGGCAACCAAAAATTAAAATTTGTCAAAATAATAATAATCTGCTTTTGAGTTCAATGGACATGAATTTTGAGTTCTTAGATGATGTATAAAATCAAAATTTGGTCCAAAAATCATTTAAAAAAAATAGAATTATAATTCTCAAACATTTTCCAAAAATGAATCTTAAGAAGAAAAAAAAAACAAACCTTTTATTGTATTTTTTCTATCTTTTTAACTCAAATTGAAGCATCTTATTTAGATCATATCGATCTTGAAAGATATTAAAATCTTTCTTTTCAACAAAAGCTTATGTTTTATAGAATCATATATGGACAATCAACATAGGCATGAACTGATTTTACATGTGCGCATGAACTGATCATTTATGAAATTAGTCTGAAATATTCTTTCTAAAAGTCAAGGTATTTTATCGAACGAAAATATTCAGAAAAGCATACTTTTCCAAAAAATAAATAACTATATCGAAAATTTTAAAATATTTAGAAATGCAATTAATTCAAATTCAACAAAAACAGCTGAATTATGAAATTCTGAGTTTTTTAATCAAATTAATAAATTGAAAAAAACTAACAATTTATTTTAGAAGCAATTAAATAAAATGTAACACAATTCAAATGAATTAAATAAATTTGATTTTCTAATTGTTATTTTTGAACTCATGTAACAGCGACTAACTATTTTCTTTTCGTAAATGTCTCTTTCTGTTTGTGATTGAGTTGCACTACAGTGTTGTTTATAGGATGTTACAACTACCATATTTAGACTAATTTATACACATTATCTTGTGAGCATCAATGTGTTATCCCATTGCCTGGAAGCATAGTAAACAAAAATAACCTTTGTTGAGGGTTTTGATGTAGAAAAAAAGAGAGGACACTATAAAACTAAAGCTTTTACACTATGCTGTATTTTCTTCTTTAATTTTTTTTGATCAAATACTAAATAATGTTAGGCTTTATTTTATCAATAATCTAAATTTGTTTATAAATTTCTATTGACCTTAAATGTCTTTGCGTTGGAACTTGGATGTCATAGTCCCTTTAGTGAAAACCAAGGATGTGGCAATCAAACTCGATTTGACTCAATTCGCCAGCCCTCGTGTTTAATGTTTTCAAGTCTAATTAGGTACTTTAAATCTTCAAGTTGGGTTTTACCGAATCTAAAACGTACATTACGAAATCTAGTCCTGACCTTCGGCTGGTTATTTGACTGGATTGAGCAATAACACAATTATATTTATATTTCAAATTTTATTGTTGGTTTATTTGAGTTGTGGTTGCCCTTTTAGATTAGATGAGGTTTTTTTTTGGGTTGGATCTAGCCTTTATAGAATTCGGTGTTATCCATAGCTAATCCAAGACTTGTTGGGTTTGGATCTTGTTGGTCTGGTTTAGATTGTATTGTACATCCGCATACGAGAGATGCACTTATGTTGTTTTGGATGATGTCGTTTATTTTAAATTGTAGTTGAAAAGAAAATCGAAGTCTGTTATTCTTTCTCTTTATCTAAAATAATTTATTATTGAGAAAAAATATATTTGAAGACTAATTGGTGAGTGCAAGTGAAGTTACAGATACATCCATTCAATTGATTACACACATTTTCAGTCATTGACAAGTCACAAATGAGTAGAATATTATTTTCATGTACAACTTTTCATGTTATGTGATATTGTCATAAAAGAAAATGCTTGATTCTAGGAACAGATTTCATAAATGCGCTTCAGGTTTAACTAGAAATTGTATTGGACGTCTCTGTTATCTAAAATAGGTGTCAATTTCATCATTAAAGAATAAACTTGCATGTACGGAATTTGGTGATACTTTTTGTTTAGCGTTTTCATAATCAAAAAACAAAAGATCAAAAGGACATATTAAATATACCTATTGAATCAAATTTTAGAAAATGCGATATATATTCATTGAAAGAGTTGGAATAAAATTCTGTTCCCAAAGTTAAGCTGTGTACTGTGACTTCTTAGTGACATCCATATTGTAAATGTTAAAAAAAAACATGAACTTTTTACGTATTTTATAATGCAATACTTAGCACTTAACAAAAGAATGCAATGTTTTTAATGATGAAGAAAGGCATGGACTGTCCTTCCTTTGATGTTTACCTATCATAGACTTGACTTAGACCCAACTATCATATTTTTTTGTCTTGATGCTACAGAAATAATATCAATCTGTGTTCCACTGTCTTCATTTCTTGTTATCGTTTCTTGTATTATCACTTGCAGATCACAACGTGTAGAGGTGTAGAAATCATTCAACATCATTTTTCTTAGATATCTCAAGTCAATCATTCACGATATGGAAATAAATGAAGACATAAACCATCATGCCTTAATTGAAGATTTATGTTTTCATTGGTTTCTACATCTTGAATGATTGATTTGAGAAATCAAAGTTTTCTACTTGTATGCTCATCACAATGTTTTAGAACTTCGTGGCCTTTTGCAGTTTTATTTACCAGGTCTAATCCCTTACATTCTAGTTTCTTTAATCTCCTTTTAGTTTTATCGAGTAGTACACCGTCATCAAAAAACAATGTGCATCATGGTACATCCATTTTGTGTGTCTTGCGACCTGGTCTGTCACTATTGCAAATAAAAGAGCATTTTGACCTTTGGTGGAATCCGTAAATCATTACAACTTTTCTGATGTTTTTTGTGAAGTGTAATATTATACTTTATGAAAGCGTAAGTATACAATATTTATCATTTTTTTAAAGATGTATAACGTGCATAAGATTATATATTATCATCCAATTTTTAACTTTTTGTTTATTTTTCTAGTAATATTATTTTTGTTGTTTTTTGAGTAATTTTTTACATTATGAAAAATAATGTGAAAACAGTAGTTCTATGATACAAAATATACAGTATATGATTTTTTTTTTATATATATTTTTTTTTAATGTTTGTATGGTTAACTTTCATGATTATTATAAAAATACATTCTTTTTTTACTTATTTTCTCGTTTGTTACTTATTAGTGCAAAATACAAATTTTGTAATGGAAGTATAAACAAAACTACTTTTGCCTCTATGTTTGGTCATAGGTCCAATGTGAACCCCTTCATTCATCACAATCAAATGTCATATATTAGTCCAATGTATCACCCACTTGAATTTATGATGAAAATTTGCGCAGCAAATTATGTCATTCATTTCATCTACTTGGTAGTTTTATTCATTAATTTCATTTGTTTTACTCGTTCAAATTTCAAAACACCAGAATTGCTTCTTACAACAACAACAACAAAGCCATTTTTCCAAACAAGTTGTGGTCGGCTAGAGATGGAACGCGAAACTAAGTGACAAGAGTAATTTAAAGGTTATAACAATAACAATAATAATAGCAATAATAAAATAAAGTCAAATAAGTAAATTAGTAATAATAGCGACTAAGTAAAAATAAAAATAAAGATAGAAATACAAATGTAAAAAAATAACAACAATAACAATAATAAATAAATAAAACGATCAAAGACCAAACGCTATGACTAAGGCTCTTTTTCCTTAATCCTATAATCTAGAATTTATAAAACTCATAGCTCATGGTTCTGGTACGCGGATCGCGAATTGCTTCTTAATTTGAAAAAAAAAACATTAATGTGGACAATCAAAGAAACATAATGTACAAAACCTTAAGAAATGCACAAATTAAAATTTAGCGACAATGACTATGGCTGTTATGGTAACAGTTACCGCTACTATTTTGTAAATAGCTAACGTATGCAGTTTCAGCCAAAACCTGGGGTTCTGACCATTCCGGTTTGGTTCCAATCAGAATTGAAATATGGTCAGAAATCTGGTTCTGATCACTGACTTCTTTCTTCTTCTTTTTTTTTTTAAAAAAAAATAAAGGCATAAAACCATGAAGTTTCATGTATCAGAAATTTAAAGAACAAAAGACAGCAAAATTACCATCATTTTTTCTTTTTCCTTTCTAGGACGTGATTTGAATCTTAGTTGTTTGTAGTTTGGATTGCTATCATACTTTTTATGCGGTTTATGATTAAATATCTTCATAGAAAGGAGTTTATATCCTTACTCATACAGGTTGGTGTGACTGGTTATTGCATGGGAGGTGCCTTAGCCATTGCAAGTGGAGTGTTGGTGCCTGAAGTTGATGCCGTGGTTGCTTTTTACGGAGTTCCTTCATCAGAACTTGCCGATCCTTCCAAGATTAAGGTTCCAGTTCAAGCACATTTTGGCGAACTCGATTCTATTGTTGGGTTTTCAGACATTACGGTATGTGCTACTAGTCTGCTAATTTTTTCCCCTTGTTATGTTATTCTTACAAATATTCTTGGATTCTCAACTATTTGTATTGACCTTGTAAGGCGGCAAAAGCTCTGGAAGAAAAACTGAAATCTTCAGGGGTTCCCCATGAGGTTCACATATATCCTGGAATTGGGCATGCTTTCATGAACGTGTCTGAAGAAGGTCTCAAAAGGCGCAAGGATATGGGAATGCAAGATGAGGATTTTTCTTCTGTTGAATTGGCTTGGTCACGCTTCGAAGCCTGGATGGCTAAATATTTATCTGCGTAAATTTGGTATTAGTGCAAGAAAATGGTGTGTTGTTAGGACCAGTGAAAATGTTTGTATGGGTCTTATGTTATTTGCCTCATGGAGTTGATACAACTTTCTTGTGGTAATAAGAGCTGCATGCTTATGTAACAACTTGTGTGATATGTTTGAATTTTTGAGCATGTAGGCACCCATTACTATCATGGACAATTGGTTTAGAAATAATGATATCCCTGCTGTATGTGTTTTGGTTTATGTGACCGCTTTAAAAGGTAAAGCTAATTATTATATGAATGAATAATGTAATCTAAATTAATGTATCCAAAATAAAAATATCAGTTAAATTATTGTTTAGTGACATTATAATCTATGCTTATTTCCATTGGTTTTTAATCAAAATCAGAAGCGAATGCTGTGAGGAAATATTGTGGCTTAATTAATGCAAGTTAGATAAAAGGCGACTCAAACGACTTTTTTTGAGAGTAAATTTTAACAAAATAAGTTGGGAAAAAAGTGTATATCGGGATGATTAGAATGGAATTGTTGGAGGCATTAGAGAATGAGTTACAAATGTGAATCATAATTGTCGTTTTTTGTCCGAATGATTAGGTTGTGCTGCCTTATAATTTGCACGAAAAAATGTCCCTTGGCTTTCGAGACCATCGTTTAGCTTCCATTGTGAGCTCAGACATCAAACTCAGTATCCGAGAGCATATAGTCCGAGAATATGAAATAAGGCAGCAAAAAGACCGAACTATTATAAAAAATAGAGCAAGAAGCTTAACCGATAGCAATAACTATCGAAACCAAATGCATCTCAACAAGTGTTAACAATCGATGGCTCAAACAGTCCAAATCGAGTTCAACGGTTAGAATAAACAAAAGAGTCCAAGAAGATATATATAAAAGTGCAACGTTAGCAGTCCACGTCAAAGAACTTTCAACTAGATGATGACAAGTGCGTGAATCAGATCCAAGCTAAAACCCTTGCACCAATAGAAAGACTTTGTATTTACTAAAAATAGTGGACCATCTATCAAAGAAAATGGGGCTTTTGGAGTGCGTAAAGAGTCATCTAAAAATTATATAGCACTTTCTTATATTAGAGCTTTATTCAATTAATGACGGAAACGCTAGTTCAATATAATAAGTCTCTCGGTCATATAAAAGTGACCAAAGAAGGAAAGAATAGTGGATGTAGACTTTCGGTCCGGATCACTATAAAAGTCTCGTTGTATCTACCTTCCGTACTTTACTTTCTTTGCATGAACTATTGTTATTCTATAGTACAACGCCTCGTACCCTGGCTTGACTACATCACGTTTCAGCAACCTCTCTGTGGGGTTAAATACTCTATTCTGCTTTCAGGGACATAACTTCGGACCTCGGGGTATTAGTGTCAATGAAAATTTGCACTAACATTTTTGGCGCTAGAAGGAGGGCTCGAATCTCCGTTCCTCTACTCCGCTTCTCCCGATCGAATAAATAGTTACGGAGCTCTAAAAAATAAAGGCGATGAAGCCAACCACCCACTATTTGATAGACCGAATCAACCAATTTCGACGGAGAAGAAAGAATAACCCTATTGGCGGTAAACGCTCAGCGTGTTTAAACTTTTCATCTTACTTAATCGTCGTTGTTAGTCCCTAAGAAGATGGTTTTGATGACAACAACCTTAGAATAAGATTATAAAATATAAATACTAACATTTTAGTTTAGATATATATGTATATGCAGGATTTAACCATGCAGGTACCAAGAATGAAGATGGTACAATATAGAGATTCAAGACTGAAGATATCAAGATTGAAGACTCATGAGTATGAAGATTATCAAGAGTTCAAGCTTTCAATAATAGGTAATTTAATTAGGAATTTTGTTAAAACTCCTAGAAAAGTATTGGCATCTTAAAATCCAATTTATTCGTGGAATGGAATCCACTTCGAGCCTGTTAAAGGGATGGAACCCTAAGTAGGATGGAACCTACGAAAAATCTAGTGGAACATTGTTTTGTATCCACTAACTTTTATTCAAATGTTTTACAAAATTATATCTTGTTTTCAAAATGATTTCAAAACCTTCCTTTTAAAAGAATAAAAAACATCTATCCTGTTTTAAATACTTTTAGTCTCAAAATAATCTTTATCTTCAAAATCAAAGTATCCTTGGTTTTAAACTATCTTTTAATTATAATATATTTAACTTTTAATATTTATAGTTAGATTTAAATATATAGTAAAATTTTATATATACCAAAATATTATTCTCTATGCTTATTTATGTATTTTAACTATAGTTAAGTATATTTATAAAGTTTAAAATAGTTTCAATACAAGATAGAAGTTATTTTCAAAGAAATACAAATCACCAAAAATACCATAGGCCTGCCGACAACCCCTAGGGAACCTTGTCGACAAGGTGGCAGTTTATTTCAAAAATTTGAATTTCAAAGGAAGTGTCTATTCGTCATATCCTTTCACGAATGGACACGGCTGTTGTTCTACTATAAATAAGGGTAGTTTTAAACGAATTAATATATATATATATATATTCTCTGATTTCACTCCTCTTCTTATTTCACATTTCTTTATATTTTTTTTACCATTAATCTGCCGAAATCAACATTGTATCTAACTAGATCAATTCTGCTTTGATTCTCTATCACTATCTCAACAAGATCCCAGTGTTATTCAGAGTTATAGGCTTCTTTGTAATAAATTAAGTGAGAAAAGGTGTGATTGTAGCCTGTGAAATCAATTAAGCGATAAAAGGTGTGATTGTAACATGTGAAATCAATTGGGTGAACTTGTTGCCCGTAAAATCAAGCATCTCTACCCAGAGGATTGTGAATCTGGAGTGGTGTACCTCGCGGCCTTGAAATCAAGGGTGTAATTGTAAAAATTGATTTTGAAAGGAAGTCCGTACTTTGGTTACGGGACTGGATGTAGGATAAGTCCGAACCAGTATAAAATCCGGTGTGTTATTTCCTTTATTATTTTTACTTTATACTTGCATCCGTGTTTGATTTCATGATCATATCTGTGTCTGAATATTGCATACACTTGTGTTCAAATTAATATAAACTCAAAAAGAATTAAAAATTCCTTAAAACACTATTCACCCCCTATAGTGTTAATTCTAGCCTTAAGATCCGTAATCCGCATTTCTCACATTTGGTATCAGAGCAAGGTTTTCAAAGTTTCATAATCTGAATTTTGAAATTTTTTCAAAATGGCTACTAACACTGGTACTATTAATACTACCAACACCGGTTCTATTATCCCTGTCACTAGTTCATTTGTAGAAGATGTATATAGTAGATTTCAGAATATTGTGCATTCTCTAATATCTTTGGGAAAGGAATTTTCGGAAGAAGATCAAGTCAGAAAAATCTTAAATTCTCTTACTCCAGAATGGGATAAAAAACACTTGCGATCGAAGAAGCAAATGACATCAGTACCTTAAAAATAGAAGAATTAATTGGAAATCTAATGTCGCTTGAAGTCCAAATGATTGAGAGAAGAAAAAGTAAAACATCTGAAAAGAAATCAATGACATTCAATGCATTGACCGATGGATCAGACTCAAACAGTGATAATGATGAAGAGATAGCCTTTATGACTAAGAATTTTCGGAAATTCCTGAAATACAGAAAGATGAATAATCTCAAGAGAAACAACTATAAGAACTCTTGTAATCAGAATGTAGTGTCAAACTATATCAAATGTTTCAACTGTGACGAATCAGGCCATATCAAAAGATGCTGTCCGCATCCAGATAGGCAAAATCTTCTTATAAACAATGATTCCGCAAAGAAACGAAAACGTGCATTTACTGCTACTCTAGATGACTCAGACTCGTCCTCAAGCGATGATGATCAAAAGACAGATAATTCAAATATGTGTTTCACGGCAGTTCACGACTCCGACGAATTCAGAGAAACGGACTCAGGAGAAGGTACACGTTTACAATACATTGGTTGAAATTGCATGCTTAAAAGTGGATGCTTGATTGGTTGATTTTGAATTGGTGTGTTGTTTGAATTTTAAATTTTTTATTTTTATTTTTTAATAGTATCATAATATTTTATGGAATATCCTATAATTCTAGTAATATTCCAGATATATATATAAACATTAAAAATAATAAATATGTATATATATATATATATATATATATATATTAGAATACTAAGAGAAATAAATCATGAAAATTCAAAGACACCTATCGACAAGGGCCCCTCCACGTTGTCGACAAGGGTACAGAAATTTGAAATTCAAATTTTGAATTCAAATGTTGAATTTCGCTCCATCTTTTCAATTCATTCAAGACTTTGAAAAGTCACCTTTTGGCTAGAGAACATGTCCTTTGAGAATCTATTTATTTACTATCTCTTATCACCACTTTTCACTTTCACTTTCAAATTCAAACTCTTATTTCAAAATATCAAGCTCTCTACTCTCTACTCTAATGGCTTCTTCAAGCAACCCTTCCACAATGAGAATTTCTAGAAAGATAAAAGAGCAACTTTTCGATGATCCAGAGGCTATAAAAACATATATCAACTATGTTAACTATGGAAAAGTCCATCCCAGGAAGTTTGCTTTATTTCAAGATTTCTCTACTTATGAAATCGATTCTCTTTTTACAAACAACCAAGTTCTCAGTCTTGTTGATGCTTCACAAATGATTTTGTTTGTTATCCAAATCTTGTTAAAATTTTCTATGCAAATCACAACCGTGGATTTTATAATGGAAATGATGGTGAAATTAGGAGTAGTGTCAAAGGTACTTAAATTGTGATCTTTTGGGTATCATTCTTAATTGCAAGAGCATGGGAATGGATCTTTCTAGTTTTAATATCGACGAAAATGATCGTGAGACATTTCATCACATTTTCGAAAAGGAGATAATTTTGAATTCATAAATCGAAACTTTCGACCAAAAGCTAGAATTGTTAATCTTCTTTTACAACACACTTTGACCCCAAGATCGGGAAGTTTTGACAATCCAACTTCAAAAGTTTGCAAAACACTTTTTGCTATTTTTGGAAATTATGATATTAATTGGGCGTAAGTTATTTTGGATGAATTTCGTCCCAAAAATCTTGAAATGGGTGAAAACACTTTGTATCATGAAATCTATCTTACTCGAATTTTTAATTATTTTGGAGTAGATTTCAAAGGAGAAGAATTTGTTTCGAGAAAAGTTTTTAATCACTCAAAAATTCTCTTATGAAACTTCCATATGTTTTTCAACCATATGAAACTCTTGCTGAAAAGGAAGAGCATTTGGCTCATGAGGAGATGGAAGAGGAAGAAGAAGAAGAAGGAGGGGATGAAATGGAAATGAAAGAAGAAGAAGAAAATGAAATATCCTTAGAAAGTATCGACTATCCTTCCAATCCATCCAACAAAACCTTACTCAAAAATCAAAACATCATTGTTGAGAATCAACGGACAGTTAAACGATCCGTTAGTAAGAAATTGGATAAAATGTCATCCAAGATGAACAAGATTTTCTCCATAGTCAGCAAGAAGCTTGGATTATCTTCATCTTCGTCATCCTCTAACTAGTTCTACCTTTTCATGTTATGTTGTATTGGTTTTAGTTCGTTTTAATTTGAATTTTCGTGTAGTTCTTAATGTTTAATCATTGCATCGTTCTATTGTGAAATGAAATTGAAATACTTTTCTATTATCTAGCTTATCCTATCTCTAGAATAAATGTTAGTATATTATATAAATACACACACACACACACACAATTATTCACAAAATCAAAATGAGTCATCAAAATTAACCGACCCCTGTCGACAACCCCCTAGACCTTGTCGACAAGTACCGGTTAGAAATGACTTTTCATTTTAAATTTTAAATTTGAATAACTACCTTGTGTCTATTCATTTCAAACGAATTTCTATACCTATAAATACATATTTCTTACAGAATTCATCACTCAAATCATTTCTTATCTACTTTATCAATATTTCTTTTCACAAACTCAAATATGGTCAATCCAATTCATAGTTTGATCGAGAATCTTGAAGAAACCCTTAACTCTTTCAAAAATACTCTTTTTCATTCTTCGTAATCAGCGACACTTAGAGTTGAGTCAAATACAGATGATCAAGGAGCAAGAAAAGCATTTCGATACGATACGATGAATGATTTCCTCCCTGCACAAAGATGATAATGAAGCACATTCTCCAGTCTCTCTCACCAATGAAAATGAAAATTGGGATGACATTAAAGCAGACCCTATATTTGGAGAAGAAGGATGGGTGGAAGTTCCTCGCAATGTTTGATTTTATTTGATTTCTTTGTTTGATTTGAATCGATTGCTTGGATTGATTTTATTTTTTTTGATTTGGTTTGGTGTGGATTGATAATTGGTGTGCAAAACATAATATGTATAAATACACATTAGTTACTTTTCTCTCTTTCTTATCGTTATATGATCTTACTTATGTTTCTACGCAAATGTAAATATAACAATATATAATTAATAAATGATTTGTGTTCTTATATTTGATTTCTCACATTATCACTATTATAAGTATTATCATATATGGATTCTTTGTTAGGATAGTTAGTAATTAAGAACTAAGTTTTAGTTTTACAATTAAGGGTTGATTATTTATGATAACACTATCATCACATGTCATATAGTACTAGAATAAGGGGGAGTTATACAGTTTGGAGTTAGTTTTTGCCGATGACAAAGGGGGAGAAGTATAAAATATGATAGTTAGGCATAGATTAAGGGAGAATTATTTGTTTTAAGGAGAGTTATTAGGATAGAAGTAATATTTTATAAACAAAGGTTGTCATCATCAAAAAGGGGGAGATTGTTGGTCCTTGAGAAGATGGCTTTGATGACAATAATCTTAGAATAAGATTATAAAATATAAATACTAACATTATAGTTTAGAAATATATGTATATGTAGGATTTAACCATGCAGGTACCAAGAATGAAGACCGTACATTATAGAGATTAAAGACTAAAGATATCAAGATTGAAGACTCACGAGTATCAAGAGTTCAAGATTTCAATAATAGGTAATTTAATCAGTAATTTTGTTAAAACTCCTAAAAAAGCACTGGCATAATAAAATTCAATTTATTCGTGGAATAGAATCCACTTCGAGCCTGTTAAAGGGATGGAACCCTAAGTAGGATGTAACCTACGAAAAATCAAGTGGAACATTGTTTTGTATCCACTAACTTTTATTCAAATGTTTTACAAAATTATATCTTGTTTTCAAAATGATTTCAAAACCTTCCTTTTAAAAGAATCAAAAACATCTATCCTGGTTTTAAATACTTTTAGCCTCAAAATAATCTTTATCTTCAAAATCAAAGTATCCTTGGTTTTAAACTATCTTTTAATTATAATATATTTAACTTTTAATATTTATAGTTAGATTTAAATATATAGTAAAATTTTATATATACCAAAATATTACTCTCTATGCTTATTTATGTATTTTAACTATTGTTAAGTATATTTATAAAGTTTAAAATAGTTTTAATACAAGATAGAAGTTATTTTCAAAGAAAAACAAATCACCAAAAATAACATAAGCCTGTCGACAACCCCTAGGGACCCCTGTCAACAAGGTGAGGTTTATTTCAAAAATTTGAATTTTAAAGGAAGTGTCTATTCGTCATATCCTTCCACGAATGGACATGACTGTTATTCTACTATAAATAGGGCAGTTTTAAACGAATTAATATATATTTTCTCTGATTTCACTCCTCTTCTTCTTCCACATTTCTTTATATATATTTTTACCATTACTTTGCCGAAATCAACATTGAATCTAACTAAATCAATTCTGGTTTGATTCTCTATCACTATCTCAACAAGATCCCAGTGTTATTCAGAGTTATAGGCTTCTTTATAATAAATTAAGTGAGAAAAGGTGTGATTGTAGCCAGTGAAATCAATCAAGTGAGAAAAGGTGTGATTGTAGCATGTGAAATCAATTGGGTGAACTTGTTGCCCATAAAATCAAGTATCTCTACCGAGAGAATTGTGAATTTGGAGTGGTGTACCTCGTGGCCTTGAAATCAAGGGTGTAATTGTAAAAATTGATTTTGAAAGGAAATCCGTACTTTTGTTACAGGACTGGATGTAAGGTAACTCCGAACCAGTATAAAATCCGATGTGTTATTTCCTTTATTGTTTTTACTTTATATTTGCATCTGTGTTTGATTCCGTGATCATATCTATGTCTGAATATTGCATACATTTGTGTTCAAATTAATATAAACTCAAAAAGAATTAGAAATTCCTTAAAACACTATTCACCCCCTCTAGTGTTAATTCTAGCCTTAAGATCCATAATCCGCATTTCTCACAACCGTCTTTTCCTCTTCCATCCCTCCTCCATTACCACATAGCGACCGCCCAAGAATTAGAGATATGTTGGAGTTTGGGCATGCCTCCGATGAAGGAACGAGGGGATCAGAAAAAGGCTGCTGCAATCAGGTCGATGAAAGCCTCCACTCCTTCCTGCCAAAGGTTAAAGGATCGAGATACGTGTCTTCACCTCTGAACAGAGTGGCTGGTTTCTTGTTAAAAAAAATCGTCAAATATTTTACCAAAAGGGCAGGAAAAGGACTCCCATACCATGACCATAATGGTGAAGACGTTTACACATTTTGTTCGAAAACCGGAAGATTCGATTGATGCGCTATAACGACCCTAATTTTGATTCATTATTTAGAACATTTAATTATTTAAATAAAATAAAATAAAATAATGTAAATGGTTAAGGTATTGAGATTTGTGTGATAGGAGGTAGCAGTGCCTAATAATAAATGAACTAAGGGAATTTAAAATGAAATAAATTAGGGTAGTAGATGAGGGGCAAAGTAGGAATAAGTATATTCTTATACCCTAAACCCTTAAGCCACATTCATTCTCATGTTTTAAGAAAACTAAATATTTGAAGAGACTGGCCACCATTAAGGAAGTGCAAGAAGAAGGTAAACAAGAATCTAAAAGAAGGAAGCTTAATCAAATCCATTCAAGGTCAAATTTCAACTCCTTAATCACAAAGCTAAGGTGAATAATAGACTACATCTCATGTTTTCTTATTTTTGATTTTAGATTGAGATCTGAACCATTTTTGCAATTTTTTGCCATGTTTTGATTGCTAAAATGGATATATATGTTTGTTGATGATTTATGCTAATTCATATGGATTTTATGATAAGTTTTAATGTGAAAACCCTATCAAATGATATCCAAATGCCTTTGCGATTTTTATATAAGGTCATAAATGGTACTTCATAGATGAGTTTCAAATTTCATAATTTTATGAATTAATGTGGATTTATTATTAATTTGTCTAGTGAAGAAAATGGTCAATTGGGTTTAAAATTAATTACGGCTATTTTATGTATGCTTGGGTCAGAAATTTAATTATGTTAGAAAACATTTAAAAGTGATTTATGGGATTTTTTGTAGAATTTTCCCAAGCGTTTAATAAGTATATAAAATTATTTAAGGCATGAGACTTAAATGTTTTATATGTTTATAAAAGGAGGAGTGGCAAATTGCAAATGTTTTAAATTATCTACTTTTGAAATTTCTACCGTACTTTTAGAAAAGAATATGGAAAAGAAATTAGAAACCAATAATATGTTGAAAAACAAAGCAGGTTAGTTGAAAAGAATTGCTTTTTAAAGTTAAAATTCAGTTTTACCATACTTTTGCTGTTTCGCCACTTTTGGCACGTACCTTTCGACTAGGTACTTCTGCCTCAATCTCAGTTGAAACTAATACACATGGTATGAAAAGCTTTGGTACTAGTGCATCAGACATAGGCGAAATGTATTGAATCGAAACAAGGGGTTCCGATGGGGTCGAAACCTTACTTTTCTTTTAAATGGAAAAGCGCCTGCTTTGCTTTCGAAAAGAATGCTTTCGACTTGGTCTGCTTTCAACTTGGTCAAATTGTTTTAAAGGAATGGTTTCGATAGAGGTTGCACCTTTTGTTTTATAAAGAAGGTTTCGAAGGAGTCGAAACCCTGTGCTGTCGCTTCCTACCTTTCGAAACAATGCTTCCGAAAGGGTACATTCATTTTAAAATCTTTGCCGCTTCTCCAATGCTTTCGAAGGGAATGGTTATCGACACCATTCACTTCTTTGCTTAGGAAATTGCTTTTTAAAAGGTGGTTTCGACTTAGTTGTTTAACGACCCGTTGTTATATTGAAAGTTAAACCCAAATGTTTCGAAAAGAATGGTTTTAGAGGGTTTCGAAAGGTTGTTCCACATATTTTACTTGAACCCAAATGCTTTTGAGAGGTTTGATTTATATAAAAGACTTTATGCTTTCGAAAGGTATAAGATAACGGTTCGATGGGGTGGGTTCCCCACCGTTTTTGAAAGATTCTAAATGGAATTTTTTTAATGTTTTCGAAAGACATATTTAAAGTGTTTTGAAAAGAGGATATCTAAGGTTTATAAAATTTTCAAAAGGGTTGTTTTTAATGTTTTCAAAAGGTTTGATGTAAATGGTTCCGAAAGTTATGTTTTGAGCTTTCGGCCTAAGATTATAAAGTAAAGTAGTTTACTTATATAGAAAGGGGTTCTTCCAATGGTTTCGAAATGAGGACTTTCAATGGTTTCGAAAGGGGTACTTTTAAAGATTTTAAATGTTTTCATCAACAATGTTTCGTGTAAAGTATATATAGCATGGCAAAGTGATTTGAGTAAAGCATCAAATATAGTTTCCTTGTTTAAGAATGATTTAAAGGGTTAAATCAAATTTGAAAGAAATGTTTTCATGGAAAATTTAAAAGGTAGACGATCCTGAGTAAAATGACTTAGTTATTAGATACCAGATGAGACTGATATGAAGTTGCGCCCTATACTTTAGCTAGTAGCCCATAACTAATATAAGTCCAAAAATTCAATTTGTAGGGCTTTATCATAGGTAAGACTAAAATGATGTTACACACGAAAGGAATAAACAGTGTAGAGATAGGTTATTGGTGTGCCTGCAAAACCATTAAGATCAATTGAACCTGGGAGAAATAAGTTAGGAATAGACCATCTTGAAGAGAAGTATCTAATAGAAATTAGATTATTTGTTTATTTTGTTTGGTAGGCCCAAGTTAGCCAAAGGTTAGTCGTTAGCCAAACAAAACTATAGTGTTCAGATAGATAGTCCATGGATTACCTGATTTGTATGCTTACATGATATTGATATAGTTATTTTAGCCAGTTCGGTTGCATGATTTTGATTTGCAAAAGATACGGTCTCACTTAACATTGGATAATCGAGATGCGTAGTATTATTCATACCAAGCTTTATGTATAACTCAAAATTTATGTTTTTCCCCTTAAACTCTTGGGTGCTCAAAAATTGATTTGAGTAGGCTGAGAGTTTTGGATTTACAGGTTTAGTAGGTGGACGAATAAAGCTTCCAGAGACGAGCAGGAGGCTAATGTTAGCTATTTAAGAGTTATTTTTTTATTCCACTATGATGTATTAAGACAGTTTTTGTTTATTTAGTACTTTGGTCATTCAAGGGGCATCTTCGTATATCACTCTTGGCGTATTTTGTAATAATTATATTTGATCTGAACCTAAGAAACGTATGGGATTAGGTAATTGGATATGAAATATGTTTTGAAATGTAGTCAGTAAAATTGCTATTTTGAAATCCGTGAATTTGTTTCATATTTGCTTGCTTCTAATATTATGGATACCATTAGCATCACCGTATTTTTTCGCTGGAAGTTAGTACTGCAGCTGACTGCAGCATCTGTAGCGCTTAACTTTGGACCTCAAGATAGGGGATGTTACAGCTTGATATCAGAGCTTTATGAAAAAATTTAAACTAAAATGATTTTTGAAAACATAATCCTAAGGAATTAGAAGAAAGACCGAGGCATAGGATAAGGCTATAGTAACGTACTTGTATTTGCTATATATAAGCAACACTTTAGCTCTATTTTCCTATCTCTCTTAGGCTATTCTTCTGTATGTTACGAAGGCTCGAATGCGGATATGAATGCTAGAAGTGGAAAAGTTAATCTTGGCGGAGGAAGCACCATAACAACTGGAAATGCTAGACCACGAGGAGGAACTAAGGTCAGGCATAAGGTGGAAATGTAGGAGCTGGACTCCTGCAAGTTGACATGGGAGGAATGTATCGATTCTTTGTCAACATGATGCAAGAGGGAGTTGCTGCCAGAGTAGTCAGAGGTAATGCCCATGGAGGAAATCATGGAGCTCCGGTGGTCAAAAACTATGATGTGTTTTGTAAGGATTATGCTCGGTTGGAAGGAAAGTCATTTATTGGAACCAAAGATGCAATTGAAGTAGAGAACCAGTTACTTCATCGTGAGAGGATTTTTTCTGATCTGGGGATCAATGCTGAGCAAAAGAGAAGATTTTCTTCTAGACAGCTACAAGGACTAGCATTATGCTGGTGGAACAGTGTGACAATCGGAGTTAATGAAGAGACTGTCACATGGGCCGAGTTCAAAAGGATTTTTGAGGAGTGGTTTATGTTGGAAATTGCAAGTCTACTCTCCTCAGAAAGTTTGCTGAGTTAAAGCGGGGGATATGACTATGCTGAAGTATGCAATGAGGTTTGAGGAGCTGGTTAGATATGGTTATGCTACTGTTGATACCGTAATTAAGAGAAATGAGAAGTTCACTAGGGGGTTGAAGCCTGAGCTTGCCAAGGCTACACTACCGCATATTAGGGATCCATGTGATGTTGTTGTGGACATGGCTTTGAGGCTCGAAGAGATGCTTGCTTTTTTGGAAAGAAATAAGGCGAAGGAAGTCCAAGTGGGGGTAGAGTCATAAGAGAAAGTTTTTCCATAAGAAGGGAGCTCAGAAGGGTGGAGCGGGCAAGAATGGAAAGTCGGAGGTTGTCTACTACAAATTTGACAAGAAAGGGCATTTCACTAATGAAAGTCGCTCAAGTGATGGAAAGAAGGTGATCGAGAAGAAGAATATCAGATGCTTCAACTGCGATCAAATTGGTCATTACAAGAACCAGTGCAAGGAGCTAGCAAAGAATGGAAGAGGCAAAGTTTTCATTGGAACCAGCTACCTCATGGCCAACAATAGAGGAAAAAAGAAAAGCCGTGTTGGGAGGCACGCTTCTGATTCATGGTATGTCAGTTAGCGTTCTATTTGATACTGGTGCATCGCATTCTTTTGTATCTCAATTCTTTTGTATCTCGTTGTTTGGTAGAGAATCTTAACCTAGAACCCTCATACCTAGTTACTTCCTTGAGGGTTGCAAATCCGATAGGAGCGTATACGACACTTGGGATGAAGTGTGACCACCTAGAGTTTGATTTGTTAGGTCATACCTTTGTTTGCAGTTTGTATGTGTTCGATTTCTTAAGGTTCATAATTATTTTCTATATGGATTGGTTAAGTAAATATAATGCTAGGATATTTTGCCACGATAGGAAGTTATCGCTTAGACATCCCTACTGCAGTGATCAGATTGAATATTCTGTAGAAAATCCTAGTCTTGAGGTTAATGCTTAGTTGGGTGTTGTAGAAGTTGAAGATGAGTTGAATCAAGAATTCGTGGTTAGAGAATTTGCAGATGTCTTTGAACCTATAGCAGGACTTCCACCAAAACGAGCTATTGAGTTTGGGATAGATTTGGTGCATGGGGACAGAACTAGCGAATAGGCTGCCAAGAAGAATGATACCAACCATGATGAGGGAGCTGAAGGTGCAGTTGATGGATTTGGAAGGCAAGAATTTCATTAGACCAAGTCGTTCGCCTTGGGGAGAAGCCACGGTATTTGTTAAGAAGTCGGACGGATCGTTAAGGTTATGTATTGATCATCGTAAGTTGAATGAGAAGACGATAAAGAATCGATATCCGTTGCTTAGAATTGACGATTTGTTTGACCATTTGAGTGGAGCCATGGTATTTTATTTGTTGGATTTAGCGACAAGGTTCCATCAGCTTAGAGCGGCAGAGGATGTTAGAACCAGATATGGATCATACGAATGGGTAGTGATGCCTTTCGGACTAACTAATACGCCAACATTCTTTGTGGATTTGATGAACCGAGTTTTCCGAGAGCACTTGGATAGATTCATGTTGCTTTTTATAGATATTATTTTGATATACTCTAAGGATGAAAGAGAGCATGAAGTTCATCTTAGAGTGGTGCTTGAGATGTTGACGCAGCATCAGCTGAATGTGAAGTTTTCAAAGTGTCATTTCTGAAAGAAGGAAGTGAAGTTTGTTGGTCATGTAGTCTCTGAGAAAGGGTTGCCTATTGATCCGACTACGGTCGAGGCGGTGAAATATTGGAAGAGTACAGAGATGGTGACCGAGATAAAGAGTTTTCTTGGATTAGCTGGGTATTATTGGAGGTTTATAAAGGATTTTTTGAGGATAGCAGCACCGATGACCAAGCTAACGCGAAAGGATGTGAAGTTCGTTTGGATCGATAAGTGTGAGGAAGCATTCCAGAGATCGAAACACTTGTTGACTAATGCACCTATGTTAGTTGTTTCGAAAGGGAACCAGGATTTAGTAGTATATAAGGATGCATGTTGAATTGGGTTAGGAGCAGTGCTAATGCAAAGAGGTAAAGTTATTGCCTATGCTTCTCGAAATCTTAGACCGCATGAGGCTAGATATCCAACACATGATTTGGCTACGGTAATTTTTGCATCGAGGATGTTGAGATATTATCTTTTGGGAGAAAGATTTGAGCTGTACACGAATCATAAGTCGCTGGAGTATTTACTCTCTCAAAAGGAGATGAATATAAGGCAGCAGAGGTGGTTGGAGTTTATAGCCGCTTACGACTTTGGAATTGAGTACACACTAGAAAAAGGAAACAAGGTTGCAGACGCACTTAGCAAAAAGCATCAAAACGCGGTGTTGGCAATGATAGCGAGTGGAAAGATTTGGAAGCGTTGATGACATGTAGAGTACACTGGAGATCTGAGGATAGATCTAGTAAGGAAATAGTTATGTTATCATGTTTAGAAGTTTGAATGATGACGATCGAGAAGATTGATTCTAAGCAAGAGGAGGATCCAATATTACACTATGCCACAAGTGAATCAGATAAAGTAATCACACAACATAAGGTAGATTTTCTATTATCCCACTTTTTCACACAACACATGACAAAACCATTTATTGTTTGAAGAGCCACAGAATCTTTCATATGTTGTCTGAATAGCATGAGAAATCTCTATGAACAATCCAGTTATTCAGACAACATTTTATGTGTCGTTTGATTTAAGTTATCAAATTTTTTGTTTTGGCTACACATTTTCCCTCTCAATATTTTGGTGGCCACGTTTCTTTTAATTATTCCCTCCACTTTCTTTTATTTCCCTCTTCGCATAATACATTTCAATCCTCTCAAAACTTTCCCTCTTCTCATTGTTTATTTCCCTCTTCTCAAAATCAAATCTGAACCCTAAGTTGTCTTCCTTTTTTTATCTTCGACCCGTCTTCTTATCTCAAAAACAAATCAGAAACCCAAAGTGTCCGATCTTCATTCCTTCGCGATCTTGAATTAGGGTTTCCTTAATTCGAAGCTGACATCTCTTCTGATTAATTGTCGCATGAATTATTTCTGCATAATTGCTTCACCAATCGATTTCTTTGCTTCATTTCACCTAATCGCTTCATTGTCGAGTTCAGATGAAATTGGCGTGGAATTTATTTTATTTATGCTAATTTACTTGAACCCAAACACTTTAAGCCGATGATGATTGGGGTAATTTATAAGGATTAGTTCCCTATATTTTCATATGTGAATGTTGGTTTGAATATTTCAAATGAATTTTCCTCTGCGGTTAATTTTTTGATTGAGCGATATATGGGATTTTCCACTTGGTCATTGCTCCAACATATTTGTGTATATTTGTGACCCTAAATTGAATTTCTAGCATGAATTATATTGGTTTCGACTTTGATATTGATGATGCTTACATGCCACATTTCTTGTTTAATCCTTTGCAAATTGAAACTCTTAAGTTGCATTGTTCTTCTCCAAACTATTTGTATCCTGCCTGCACTTCTATAAGCCATTGTCCCTGTGTTATTCTCTAAGTTCATCTGAGTTTATAAATGGAACTCCTCTGATACCTCAAGTACACGTTCATATATACATATGTATGTGTATATACGTACTGCTATGTGTGTTATACTGTTGTATTTTATTATTGCTGGCGGTGGTTGTGTACCATGTTCCTTGCTGTTTGCTTTGCACTAGATTGTTGCCGTGTTATTGTGTAGTCATTTCCTTGTACTACTTGTATCAATGCTATGATTTTTCACCTGAACTCTGCTTGTATGTAGTCTTGTCAAGTTAATCTTGTTGTGCCTTGTACACTCTTGCACTACACTCTTAGCTATAGTTGAACTTACTATGACCATTCCTGAGTCCGAAGTACCACTTGAACCTAAACTTTGCTCTTCCCTTGTTTGGACTTGTTTGTGTACTTTTGTATCTTGGTTTGGTTTTCCATGTACACTCGATCTTGTGAGTTTTAATTTTGCTGTCTCTGGCCAGTTGTTGTATTCAATGCCTTTTTCATGTCCAATATACTTGTACACACTTGTATATACTTGTATGTTCATATGTATACTCGAGCTTGTTTATGTGAAATGTGACTTCATATGTACTTGTATACTTTGGTTTTGGTTTATAAGTGTATATTTTGGTTTTGGTTTTGCTCATTGCTCCAACCTTGAAAAATTGATACTACCACATGCTTATCTCCTTTGAAAAATTGACATATACATATTTATTGTTTTGTGTGCATTTTCCTAGCTACACTTGTATATTTCTAGTTGGAGCACCGAGTGTGCATTTCTGGTCGCACTTGTTTATTTTTGGCTGCACCTGCTTATACATGTGAAATCTCTGAACCAAATTTTGAATTGCATTGACGTTACCATTTTTAATTGTGCTACACATGCTTTGTTACTAGATGTTACCATTTTGAACTGTGTTGCTTCCTTTAGCTTGGTTTCTAATTTGAGTTCCATTTCCTTATGCACCTAAATTGAGTCTGAGGAGGCTTGGGCTTGACCTTGTGCACATTTGCACTATGTTGAGCCTTCAGGCTTGACCTTTGCAATAGTCCATGAGATTTAATCGATGCCCGGCCTTGTGATATTCACAGTGATACATTATGCATATCATAAGTTGTCCATGGACATATACATATTTGCCCCGTCTAAATCATGAAGGAAAACGAATTCATAAACTGAGGCAATATTAATATTCAAATTCAATTTTATTTTTGCAATTTAAGTTTGTTTCTTTTCCATTTTACTGCATTGTTTATTTGACATGTGTAGGAGATGGTTGGACACAAGCTAGAGAAAGCAAATGAAGATCAATATCAAAGATAAACTGAAGTGAGTGTAAGTGAGTTCTAGTAAAAAATATTATATATGAGAGTGTAGAGAAAAGTTGTATATATGAGAGTGATAGTGAAAGTTGTATTGTATTTGAAAATGTAAGAATAGTGAAAGTTGTATTGTATTTGAACATGTAAGTATAGTGAAAGTTATATTGTATTTGAATTTGATTTGAAGTAAAATATTTGCTTAAATAAAATTGTGATTCATGATTTCATTTTGCAAATATAACATAAGTGTAATTGTTATGCATATCAGTTAATATTTATATGTTGTCTAATAGAAAATTTTAAAAATGATACTATAACACCAGACAACATATGGTTTTTTTCCTTTTGATGTGTTAGTGCATATCAGGCGATGGTGCATATCTGTGGTTTGATATGTAATGAGACGGCATGGAAATATGCGACGGATAGGTATTCATTGAGATAATGGAGCATATCTGTCGTCTAATTCGTTTTTTCACACTGTGTTAATTGAACAGATCAGAAAGTTAAGGGATGGAACTAAAGATGATGAATTGAAAGATTTTAGTTTTGACCAGAGTGGGTGGTTAAGGAAGAAAGGAAGGTAACATATTCCGAATGTAGGAGACATTAGGAAGGGAGTTGTTGAAGAATGACATTGTTCGAAGTTCACTATTCATCGAGGAGGAACTAAGATGTATCAGGACATGAAGATGAGTTTCTTTTGGGAAGGTATGAAGAGAGATGTGGGCTTATGGATAAAGCAGTGCTTGAACTGTCAATAGGTAAAAGCCGCATATCAGAAACCAAGTGGGTTACTTCAGCTTTGGATATATCGGTATGGAATTGGGATTCTATTTCAATGGATTTTATAGATGGGTTGCATAGATCTGGAAATGTAAGTATATGGGTCATAGTGGACAAGTGGATCAAGAGTGCCCATTTCATTCAAGTTAAGTCAACAAGGATGGAACCTGTTTTAGCTAAGTTATTTTTGAAGAATGTAGTTAGACCGCATGGAATTCCTAGTAGCATCATGAGTGATAGAAATTTCTTATTCGCTAGTGAGTTCTGGAGAAGTCTACGGGAGATTTTAGGAACCAAGCTCAAGAAGAGTACCGCTTACCATCCATAGATAGATGGGAAAATGGAAAGAGTTAACAAAGCCTTGGAAGATTTGTTATGAGCTTGGGTGTTAGACTTTTGGGGATCATGGGAAGACCATTTACACTTAATCGAGTTTTCAGAAAACAATAGTTATCAAACTAGTATAGGGATGACACCATTTGAAGCTTTGTATGAAAGTCCATGCAAATCTCCCCTTTTTGGTTAGAGATTGGGGATAGGTTGGTTCTTGGTCTAGATTTAGCTAGAGAAGATTGAATTAATTCGAGCTAGGATGAAGGAAGTTTAGTCGAGGAAGAAGACTTATGTTGATGGAAGAAGCAAAGACTTAGAGTTCTTGGTTGGAGATCATGTTTTCATCAAGGTATCATCTCTGAAGGGTGTAATTCGATGCGGGAACTCAGAAAAATTGGCACTGAGATTTGTTGGACCATTTCCTATTGTAGAAGGATTGGGAAAGTTGCATATAGAGTAGAGTTACCGAAAAATTTGGCAGGAGTCCATGATGTTTTTAAAGTTTTTCATCTAAGGAAGTGTATTAGAGATCTGGAGACTACGATAGCATCGAATGTGTTAGATGACTTAGTAATGGAATCGAATTTGATTATAGTTAGAAAGTCAGTTTGTATAGTCGCGTGAGATGAGAAGAGGCTAAGAAACAAGACAGTCAGATTAGTTAAGGTCCAGAGGAGCGATAATGAAGGAGACTATACTGGGAAGACTGAGAGTAGGATTAGAGATGCTTACCTGATTTGTTTCATGGTATGTTTTACCTTTATGATTAATTTGTTGTGTACCTTATCGTAATTTCGAGAACGAAATTCTTTAAGGAGGGGAGTCTATAATGGCCTTAATTCCGATTAACCATATTTAGGACATTTAATTATTTAAATAAAATAAAATAATATAAATGGTTAAGAGACTGAGATTTGTGTGATAAGGAGTAGAGATTCCTAATAACAAATGAACTAAGGGAATTTAAAATGAAATAAGTTAGGATAGTAGATGAGGGGCAAAGTAGGAATAAATATATTCTTACACCATAAAACCTTATGCCACATTCATTCTCATGTTCAAAACAAAAAACTAAACATTTGAAGAGGCCAGCCACCTTTAAGGAAGAGTAATAAGAAGATAAACAAGAATCTAAAAGAAGGATGCTTAATCTATTCCATTCAAGAACAAATCTCAACTCCATAATCATAAAGCTAAGGTGAATAATAGATAACATTTCATGTTTTCTTATTATCGATTTAGACCGAGATCCGAATCATTTTTGGAAATATTTTGCCATGTTTTGATTGTTAAAATGGATATATATATATATATATATATATATATATATATATATATGCTTGTTAATGATTTATGCTATTTCAAATGGAATTTATGATAAGTTTTAATGTAAAAACCCTATCAAATGACATCCAAATGCCTTGCGATTTTTGTATAAGGTCAGAAATGATATTTTAGACATGGGTTTCAAATTTTATAATTTTCTGAATTAATATGGATTTATTATTAATTTTCTAGTGAAGAAAATGGTTAACTGGGTTTAAAATTAATTATGGCTATCTTATAAATGCTTTGGGTCAGAAATTTAAATATGTTAGAAAACATATTAAAAGTGATTTATGGAAATTTTTTGTAGAATTTTCCTAAGTATCTTAATAAGTATATAAAATTATTTAAGGTATGAGACTTAAATGTTTTATATGTTTATAAAAGGAGAAGGGGCAAACTACAAATGTTTATAAAAAGATAAAGGTTTCGATTGGGTGGTTCCCCAATGTTTTCGAAAGGTTTTGAATGGAAGATTTCGAGTGTCTCCGAAAGGCATATTTAAATTGTTTTGAAAAGAGGATGTCTAAGGTTTATAAAATTTTCAAAAGGGATATTTTTGAAAGGTTTGATGTAAATGGATTTGAAATGTATGTTTTGGTCTTTCGACCTAAAGTTATAAAGCAAAGTAGTTTACTTGTGTAGAAAGTAGAAATGGGTACTTTCAATGGCTTCGTAAGAAGGACTTTTATGGTTTCGAAAGAGATACTTTCAAAGGTTTTGAATGTTTTCATCAACAATGTTTTGTGTAAAGTATAAATAACATGACAAAGTGATTTGAGTATAAAAATTGTTTTCCTTGTTTAAGAACGATTTAAAGGGTTAAACTAAAGTTGAAAGAAATGTATTCAAGGAAAATTTAAAGAGTAGATGACCCTAAGTAAAATGAACAAAATATTAGAATACCAGATGAGACTGGTATAGGGCCACGCCCTATATTTTACCGAGTAGCCTCTAGCTAATATAAGTCCGAAATTCCAGTGTGTAGGGCTTTGTCACAGGTAAGATTAAAATGATGTCCCACACAGAAAGGAATATACAGAGTAGTGATACGTTACTAGTATGCCTGAAAAACCATAAGGATAGGTTAACCCTGGGAGAAATAGGTTAGGCAAACATCGTCTAGAAGAGGAGTACCTAACAGAAGTTAGATTATTTGTTTATTTTTTCTGGTAGGCTCGAGTCAGCCAAAGGTTAGTGTTAGCCAAAGAAAACTATGGTGTTCGAACAGATAGTCCATTGATTTCCATATTTGTATGCTTACATAATATTGATATAATTGTTTTAATCAGTTTGGTTGTAGGATTTTGATTTATAAACGATATATTTTTAAAAGGATATTAGCGAGGGGATACCCATTCTGCTAAGCGGCATAGTCTCACTTAATATCGAATAACCAAGATGTATTGTATTATTCACACCAGGCTTTATGTCTGACTCGAAGTTTATGTTATTCCCATTAAACCCTTAGGCGCTCAAAAATTGATTTGGGTAGGTTGAGAGTTTTGGGTTTACAGGTTTAGTAGGTGGGCGAACAAAGCTTCCAGTGACGAGCAGGAGGTTGATGTTAGATATTTAAGAGTTATTTTGTTTTATTCCACTGTGATATATTAAGAAAGTTTTTGTCTATTTAGTACTTTGGTCATCCAAAGGGGCATCTTTATATGTCGCCCTTGGCGTATTTTATAATAATTATATTTGATCTGAACCGGAGAAATGATGGGGATTATATAGTTGGATATGAAACATGTTTTGAAATGTAATCGGTAAAATTGATGTTTTGAAATCTGTTTCATACTCAGATGCTTTTGATATTATGGATACCATTAGCATTACCATATTTTTTCATCGGAACTTAATACTATAAATGATTGCAACATCTGTAGCGCTTAGTTTTGGGCCTCAATGTAGGGGGTGTTACATGAGCCCACTGATAAATAGAATGAAGTACACACCAAAAGACATTTCTCCACCGCCGAATCCAAGTAGTGACGTTCAGAATGTCAATACCTTTCTCCCTAAACAAAGAAAGCTGTCCTCATCAAACAGATAGCCTAGATTGGGGCCTATGTAAAAGACAAACATTCAATTCCAAACCGAAAGCCTCGAGTCACAGCACCTTGATTTCTCTCGGAGATTCAGCAGAATATGTTGATTAAGTATGTTTGGTTATAAGGAAGACATTTCGGAAACACCCCCTCACTGTTAAAGAAGATAGCGACAAATAGTTGTACATTCTCGAATGACAGAGAATATGATCCCAATTGTAAACCTCAAGCCTTTCAGATCAGGTAGACCCTGAAACATATTCGAAAATCCCTCCAAAAATCAATCCAATTCAAAAAATGGTTAAGATCCAACGTAGTGAAGTTAGGAATATTTCCACTGAATTATCGAAATATGATAGTTTGTTTCTCCCAACAAGAGAGCCCTCTTGGTCGTGGCAAGTACCCAAAGAAATCGAAGAAGAATAAGGACCTTGCTCCACCTAACCAAAGCTCGTTTCGAATATTCCTAGGGCCCATGTAGACTTGTTTTTCCCGAACCAACCCTCATCGAAAAGAGAAGCCCCGAAGGAAGAATTCCATGTAACTCTTGTCAAATAAATACACTAATGATGTTCAATAAAGGAGAAGTTGCAAGAGGGATACTTCTTATTAATTAGTTCCAACTCTGATGGGCACCCAACGGTCACTAGTTTCTTAAAGTCTGATCAGCAAATCTCGACTCTTTCTTGGTACTTTTCTCTTTAGCATATCCTTATCCATCGAGTCTTTACTCAAAGGGTGCATCCAAGCCTCTACATTCATTGTCCATATTTTGGACAACCCTATATGACCATATCAGAGGAATGCATAAAGTATTTCCCTTTACATAGATGAAGTTGCAAGAAGAATTCTTTTTATAAGTCAAATCCCCGCTGACAAATAAAGGACCCTAGTTTCATTAAAGTCCTTATCCTAGTTATAACCTCGAAATTTTCAACTCCAAGAGGGACACCTCATAGTCTCGAATCTTCGAAAGTTTAATCGACAGGCATCAGTTATTTTCTTTTTTGGACGGTTATTCTAGGTAAAGTCCTTCGGACTTAAAAATGTAGGGGCATCATATCAAAGTCAGAAGGTCATTCTAATCTAGGAAAGATGTTTAATACTCTTTGAAAAGCATCAGGTAAAGCTAAAACCTCAGAAGCATGCTTTTGGCATACAATCAGAGAAGTTCCTAGGCTATATAGTTAGTATTAGATAGATAGAGACGAACCCGGATAAGGTAAATGCCATAACGGACATGAAGGCTTTGGCCAATGGAAAGAAGTAAATAAGCCTAAATAGAAAGGTTTTTGCTTTGACAATTTCATAAGCTGATCAACTGAGAGGTGCGTTTCTTCTTCAACCTCTTAAAGAAACATTTTACTTTCAAATGAACAAACGAAAGATAAAAATCATTCAAAAATCTACAAAAACATTTAAGTTCTTCCTCAGTGTTATCTAAACCAATAGATGGAGTAAACTTGTTCTTTTATTTGGCCACTTCAAGTTAGCCTTAGTAAGAAATGATAATAGAATCTAAGGACCCATATACTATATATGGAAAAGGCTAAATCTAGGCACTGCCCAGTAATGGAAAAGCTTTTCATAGCTTAATGTTTGTGACCAGGATGCTTCGACTGTATTTTCAAGTCCTTATGGATCAACCACTTCAACAGGTTTTTAGTAAACCCGAGACTGCGGGGAGGTTAATTAGGTAGGGTACAGATCTTAGCCCATATGAGATATCATATGAACCAAGGACAATAATCAAAGTTTAAATACCGGCTGAGTTCATCACCGAACGCACTAATTTTGGAACCGAAGTCGAAAAAGGAAGTGGTAAAAATAAACCATTCCCTTAGCAACATCGTGATCGGTGGAACCTCAAATGAACACGGGGAAGGTACTGGCTATATCTAGGTAACTTTGAATAATCATCAGATTTACTAGGAATTCAAGCTCTCCTTCTCTGCCACTAGTAATGCAATCGAGTATGAATCCCTAATCGTTGGATTAAGAAGGGCTACTTTAATTAAGGTCTCAGAGATTTGGATATACAATAAATATTCATCGATCAAGTTCTTAGTCATTATCAAATCTGAGACCCAAGGTCAGCACTTTATGTTAAATAGCTAAAGCGACCACTTGGAGCTCTCGAGATTTAGTACATGGAAAGCATTCCTAGAAATCATATACAAGGGCGATGTCTTAGCAAAATATGTAAGCTCAAGGGATGTAAGAGAATTTTGTTCCATTCCGGTCGAGATCCAAAAGAAGCCTAGCATGCAGAGGCTGCCAAAGTATGGCGGATTAAATATAATGCTCCAAGGTTCAACATTGTGGATGGAATACCCTTAGATGGGATTCTCCACTCCATAACCTCCGTGTGTAACAACCTTAGAAGGTCAAACATAGTTAAAAGAAGTTCACAATGGGACTTACGAAAATCAATGCGGTGCCAAAAAATAGCAAAGAATATACGTAGAAAGGGCTTCTATTAGCCAACACTAAATCAAGATGCACAAGAACATGAAAGAAATGCCAGTTGCATGCAAAGGTGCCGAGAGCCCTCCGAAGGGGCTCACCCAACGACGAGCCCTTGACCATTCGATATCTAGGGGATTGATCTTATTAGACCCCTTATTGCTACAAAAGGAGGGGAAAAATATGCCATAGTAACAATTGAATATTGTACAACGTGGGTCGAAGCCAAACCCTTTAGCTACCACTGCCTCCCATTAGAATATTGCCGAGATCACGATATCATCAAGAGGTTTTCCTCGATGGCTCACAAATAAGCTAATGGGGCTGTAGAAGCAGCTAATAAGGCCATTAAAGCTTGTTTAAAGAAGAGATTAGACAAAGAAAATGGTGATTGGGTGGATGAATTACCTTCCGTTATATGGACTTATAGAATGAGTTCTAAGACTTCAACGGGACATACTCCTTTCTCCTTAGGTTACGGGTTCAAAGCCATGTTTCCGGTTGAATTAGAAATCATATCCCACTAAAGGCATTATTGTAATACATAGCAGAACGTAGAATTATGAGAGGAATCATTAGATCTATTACTTGACGTTCGAGACCAGGCCACTTTAAGAACAGCTGATTACATTTGAAAAATGACATGATACTGCAACCAAGTAGTTGAACAAGGAAGATTGAGAAAGGAGACCTCGTTCTTTGAAAGATAACTCCTGATACAAGATCGTTGATAATTCACGAACTCATTCCCTAGGAATATATAGATTAAAAAGACCAGATGACAACGTAATACCTTAGACTTGGAATGCCGAGCATCCAAGACATTACCACAGTACAAAACAATCCCACGAATAAAAGTTTGCTCGTTTAGGACAATAATCAGTGTCGTAGCCATGCCTTAGGTATGTCACACAAAATCTCAATTTTCTTAAGGCTTAAGCACTTTCAAACATTTCATCAACAAAAAAGTTTTAGTCGTGATAATTGCTGTGATAAAAAAATATCATGCAATCTTCAAACGTTGTATCAATAAACATTTTAGCCGTGATCATTATCGTGATCAAGCAATGACATGCAACTTTCAAAGTACATCTAAATATTTTAGTCATGATATAGCCCCGATCAAGTATGATCATGCAAATTTCAAATCCATGCTTTTTCCTTTAGCCAAGTAAATGATTTCTCCTCTTGGTAATTGTTTTTTTGGTCTCATGTCAAGTAAGTGATTTTGCCCCACGATAACTACTTAATTTCATTAAATAAATAATACGCCTCAAAGCCATTATTGAGTTCCACTAAATAAATGATTCTATCACTCGACATTTATTTAGTTTTGCTTCCTGATCATAAAGAAATTTCATCTTTGCAAGGAAATAATCTATCTTGTAATCCAGTTTTAACATTTTCCTTACCAAAACAGTTTAGCTTGTCACTTAGTCTAGATGGCTTTAAGTGTCAAACATAATTTTCAAAAAGATTTGACCTCATGGTCTCAATTTAGTTTTGTCCTCTCGGCATTAAAACAGTTTCGCTTGTTACTTAGTCTAAATGGCTTTAAGTGTCAAGCATGATTTTTAAAAATTTTGATCTCACGGTCTCAGATTTTATTATGCTTCTCGACATAAAGACAGTTTCACTTGTTATTTAATCTTGACGGCTTCAAATGTCAAGCATAATTTTTAAAAATTTTAAGCTCATGGTCTCAAATTAGATTTTACCTCTTGACATCAAAACATTTTCGCTCGTTACGTAGTCTAGATGGCTTCAACTATCAAGCATAATTTTCAAAAATTTTGACCTCACGGTCTCGAATTAGATATTGCCCCTCGACATCAAAATAGTTTCATTTTGTTACTTAGTTTAGGTGTCTTCAAGTGTCAAGCATAAGTTTTAAAAGTTTTGATTTCACGGTTTCAATTTAGAGTTTACCTCTCGACATCAAAATAGTTTCGTTGGTCATTTAGTCTAGATGGCTTCAAGTGTTGAGCATAATTTTCAAAATTTTTGACCTCATGGACTCAAATTAGATTTTGCCTCTCGGAACCGAAATACAAAGCATGGAGTAGATTCTCGAAAAGATTAGAAAATTGGGTGAATTTCTAATATAGTAGGCCATGATCAAGTAGTACCATGCATCGGTAGATTCCTAAAAAAATAAGAAAATTAGGTAGGTTCCCAATATAGTGAGCTATGGTCAAATAGTACCATGCATAGGTAGATTCCCAAAAAAGACTAGAAAATTAGGTAGATTTCCAATATAATGAGCCATGGTCATGTAGTACCATGCATCGGGTAGATTCCCTAGAAGATTAGAAAAGTGAGTTGATTCCCAGAAGATTAGAAAAGTGGGTAGATCCCTAATAATAGTAAATCATGGTTGTGCAAAATCATGCGTTGGGTAGATTCCTAATGATAGTGAGCCACGACTAATAGTGCCATGTAAAGATTGAGCCATGACCAAAAAGTGTCGTGCAACTAGTGAGCTACGGCTAATAATGTCATGTAAAGAGTGGGTCACGGGAAGTCGAACATACCGAACACATCAAGTGGGTCACAACCATGGCATTATGCAAAGAGTGAGCCATGATCGAATAGTGTCATGTAAGGAGTGAGCCATAGTAAAATTGCCATGCATGGTGCTATACAGTGAGTCATGTGATCCACGCTTAAGATATAGGCATTATACCGCCACTAGTAGTTTTCTGAAATCCCGATACCTTTGTGAGACCAGGTCTAGATGGCTAGAGCATAGTGTTGGAGTATTTTCGCCTCTAGACAATCATTTCAAATTATTTTCAAAACCCCTAGATGAGATTAGATTTCAAATTATTTTTGGAACCCTTTAGATGGGATTAGATTTTAATTTTTTGTAACCCTCTAGATGAAGTCAGATTTCAAATTATTTTCAAAACCCTGTAGATTGGGTTTGATTTTAAATTGTTGCTGAAGCAGGGTCAGATCAACACGAAGTCGTCTCAGTAAAGTAATACTTTGGAGAGTTTTCAAAATGCTATTCTGCCTAGAAGCTAAGGATCGACTTTATCATGAGAACAGAACAAACAAGCCAAATACAAATCATGATATAACTCTATCCTTTCCAAAGTCCACCTCATATCAACCATATAAGATGAACTTTGAGGTCCATGTATTGCACTATAATATCCACAAAGTACGAAAGGAAAGTCCCTTGGCTTGTAGTTCTGAGACCCATCGTTTAGCTTCCATCATGAGCTCAGGCATCAAACCCAGTAGCCGAGAGCATATAGCATGAGAACATGAAAAGGCAGCAAAAAGACCAAAACTATTGTCATAAATAGAGCAATATGCTTAACCGATAGCAGCAACTATCGAAACCAAATGCATCTCAACAAATCCTAACAATCAAAGGCTCAGATAGCCCAAGCTAAGATCAACAATCAAAATAAAAAAATCGAAGAAGCAATATACAAAAGCGCCATGTTAGCAATCTGCGTCAAAAAACTTTCAACCAGATGTTGACAAGTGTGTAAATGAGAGCCGCCCATAGCAAGCCAAGTCATCAATCCGAGTTAAAACCCTATACCAAAAGAAGGACCCTACATTTGCTATAAATAGAGGATCACTTGCTATAGAAAATGGGGATTTTGGAGCGCATAAAGAGCCATCATAATATTATATAGTACTTTCCTAAATTAGAGCTTTATTCAAAACTCATTAATGGCGGAAATGCCTAGTTCAATGTAATAAGCCTCTCGGCTATATAAGAGTGACCAAAGAAGAAAAGACAGTGGACATAGTGACTTTTGGCCTAAACCACCATAAAAGTCTCGATGTATTTACCTTTTGAACTTTGCTTTCTTTGCATGTGATATTGTTATTGTATGGTACAACACCTCGTACACCAAGTTTGACTACATCATGTGATAACCCGAATTTTAGAATATCAGTAATTGTTAAATTTATCTGAATTTGATTAATTAAAATACTAATTATAGAATTAACAAATAAATCTGATAACAAATATTTATATTGGAATTTGTGTATAAATGAATTTGAACTATAATAAATACTAAGTTTTAAATATTTGGATAAATATTCATTTAATAATATCCTAATATAATTATTGAAATTTGAAAATATTTGTGTAATAATCTTCTTTATTTTTATTTTGGCAAAATTTATCTTTTACAGATAAATATGTTTCTATTTTAATGTTTATTTGTAAATGGCAAATGAGGTTTGGATTTGAAATCCAAACATCTTTTAAAAGATAAATTTGATTATGAAACAAATCTTTTTATTACTCTTATTTAAATTTAAATCTAAGCTTAAAAATATATTTTTAAACAATTAACATTTTATCTCAAAGAAGCTCATGTTCATTTAGATAAGTATTTATAATTAAAAAAAATTAAATATTAAGCTTTGATAATGTATATATCTTTTGAAAATATAAGCATAAAATTTAAAAGTATATAGCATCTAAACCATAATAAGTATAAGATTTGAAATTTAAATACATATGTTATAGTTTATTAAACAAGGGTTTAAAACCCAAATTATGAATAAATTTACAAAAAAGGGGGTTTAACACAATTTAATCAAAAAGTGACATTTGTAAAACAAGTGTGGATATAAACTTACAAGTGGCAATAAAATAATTTTTCTTTTAAATTTAGTATTGTAAAATAAAAATAAAAATTGAAGAAATCAGGTTTCATTTCTACAGCTCAAAAACAGTTTGAAATTTGTTTAAAATTATTTCCAATCTGTAGCTAGATCATCACCGAAGAGATTTCATTCCAAATCAAAACTGTAGCCTAGGATTTTCAGTTCGAAAACAACAAGTAATTCCATCTAACAGGACAACAAATTCAAGTTCAAAGTAAGATCAAGCTAGAAGCATTTCAAAATTTAAAAGAAGGGGTTTCAGGCATTTGCAAGTTTCTGTTCAGAGCAATTCTGTGTTCAACTATATCTAAGGTGAGTAATCTTATATTAAGAATTTAGGTAAATAAAATTTATGCATGTGAATTTCTGTGTTGTTGGATGTCATGCATGTATTTATATAGATGTAATCTTTATGTATATTTAGTATTAAACCGTGCATGTTTGAAAGCTGTCTGATTTCCTCTCTGTTTTCAAATTTCAGAGTATTACTAAAACAAAAACTCAAAATTTCCATAACAAATCACGGTTAGATTCGAGTTACAAAAACAATATGTTTATTTAATCACAAATTAAAGTTTAAAACCTTATTCAAATAAAATTGGTTTGAATGTCCTATGAATCAGGAAAATACAGTGGAAAATTTTAATATAATGATAATATCAAGTATTGAAATTTGTTGATTCAATTTTACATCTTGAATCAACTTTGTAAAACATGATTTTTAGGGTAAAATTCATAATTTTTAAATTGGATTTGAGACAGCATTTTGGTGATGACCTGATAATGGTTGTTGGGCAAGTACGGGTGACTGGGTGGATTCCAAAGGTCGTGGCTTGGGTTGGAGCATGTGTATTGAACGGTGAACTCAAGAAAAATAGGGAAGGAGGTAATTGATCATCAGAGGATTAGAATTTGGGGATAGTAGGGTTTAGCATAGAGTTTTTGGGTCGCGTTCGAAATTTCGTAACTGGAAATTGAGGAGTGGATCGAGTTGCGAGTGATATTGGGAATAGCTGTGTGGAGACCTCACGGTGATGTGGCCGAAGTTTCGAAGCGATCGATGGTCAGAATCGTGGTGAAGGGGGTTTTCTGGTGAAGTTACGGTTCAAGTTCGACTGTGATACCTCGATTTTGATTTGGATCAGATGGTGGCGTATGGTTGATCGGAATCGGTAGGAAGGTAGATCGCTGACGTGTGGGGGGTCTTGGTGATGATCACGGCGGTGTTGATTGCCGGTGCATATGCACAGGCAAGAGTATCAGTGGATTTGGGTTAGTATGGGAGATGATGGGAAGATGATGTATCTTGGGGAGTAACACGAGATAGTGGATTGATCGCTCGAGTTTAAACTCGAGTTAATGCCGAATGTTTTTAAACCTGATAACAGTTGGTTACAGGTTATCATGTCAAACTTAAACTAAATGTGAAAGGGAAGTGAACTCGGGTTAGACCCGAGTGGATATTGGGTTTGTCCTGTAGCACGAGTAGGAAATTGTTTATTAAAAGTTTGTGTTAGGAAGAAGTTTAGGTATAATTACTTTATTTAATTAATATATGATAAGGGATAATTAATCCATAATAAGTTAAAAGGGATGGTTAAATTGATCATTATGAGTTAATTTGTTTGTAATTAGGATTGTTAAATAATTGAGTTTTAGATTACTTAATGTAATTAAAGATTAATTAGTCAAGGATGATTAATTGAGATTGATGAATTAAGGAATGATAAATAAATTGGAATTGTGGTTAAGTAATATTAAATAAGCAGGATTAAGGATGATTGGTGTAATTAATTTAATTTGTTTAAATTAATTAGAATGGTATAAACTGATTTATTTTGCTTATGAATGATTGAATAATATTGTATGCCGGAGATTAGTGGATAACTCTGATATGTGATTTGTAATGCTATGTGATATGAGATGATTGGTTTAAAAAGTGATAATGTAGTTATCTATCGATGATAAATTGCAGTGTAAGAAGTAAAATCCTTTTTGAAATTAAATTTTATTACACTTGAATAACTTGGGTTAAGAATATTGTATTCGAAGAGACCGGGATCGGGTATCAGTAATACCCGAACCCACTTCGATTGGTAACCTATAATGATGTTTATGGGTTGATATGTGAAATCAACAGGCTGAATTGAAATGATTTAAATGACTGGACTAGGTGTAACTAGGTAAAGTTACTTAGGAATTGCTTGTGGAAATATGTGAAGACTATAACAAGATGTGAGTTTGTAGTAAATAACGAGTTACCCGGGTTTATATAAGTTGTATGCTTTCGTATTCCTTATTTGATGAGTTTACTCACGCTGGTTTCCAGCCTGACCCGGGTGTTACTTTGATGTAATGCTCGGGTCAGATCGAGTATTACAGATTTTCAGGTAAGGACGTTCTGGAGCTCAGGAGGCGAGCAGGATGGCAGGGACGTATGGAGAGTTTTCACTGTGATATTGTAGTCTATGGACATGATTGTTTTGTCCAGTATTTATGTATATGTGTAACTCTGATGTATTTAAATGTAAATTAACTGATATAGTTTTCTTTGTATAACTGCTATTTTATTTGATATTATATTTGATCCGCTGCGAATGTGAGGTTTCTGTGTCTTGCTTCTGTTTTCTTCTTTTTTCTCTTTTCTTATTTTCTTAACTATCTGGAAATTTCGGGATCGAAATATTTGGGTCGTTACATTTGGTATCAGAGCTGAAGGTTAAGCGAGAACCTTGGCTCTGGTGGGATTACTCATTAAGCACAGGGTAAGTGATACCCTAGAATGAGTTGAGTGTGTGTGTGTGTGTGTGTATATGAGAGCATACTTGTTATTTTCTTATATAAAGGTTTTTAAATGATTTCAAAAGTAGATGAATCTTATATAAGAAATAGATTATCTATTATATTAAGGAAATTGGTTGTAGTATTAAATAAAATAAAAGTAATAGTAAGAATTAAGTGGTAAAAGAATTACAACCAAATTGAAATTAAATTAAAGACAAGTTTGAAATGGATTCAAACTAAAATTGAAAATTTGAATTGGAGAAGTATTTCAGAATAAGATGATCGTGGATGGTTTTGGATATGATAATCTTGGATATTATCATAAATGGTTGTTATATTTAATAATGAAATGTTTTAAGGAAGTAACCATTTAAAAGGGAAAATAAACTTGAAAATTAGGAAGGATGAAAATTAAAGTGGGTTTCAAAATGTTAAAGGGAATAATATTATTCAAACTACTTTGAACAATGATCTTATTTTAAAAATAAGAAAATGTTTGAAAAGGATGAAAATTAAAGTGGGTTTCAAAATGTTAAAGGAAATAATATTATTCAAACTACCTTGAATAATGATCTTATTTTAAAAATAAGAAAATGTTTGAAAATTTTAAAGAAAATTTGTTTGAATTGAAACCAAAGGTGGTTTAAATTTTTAAATTTGGCTTGGCAAGCCAAGAAGTAAATATGTATATGGGTATACATAATATCAAAGTTGGTTGAAATAAACTCTAAATGTTGATTTTTGAGTTTGTAATAAGATATGATACCCAAAATGATAAGTTTTTGAACTTATAAATAGAAAAGAATTTTCAAATTTGAAATGGAAGTTCAAATTGGGAAAGGTTGACTGGATTAAGTAAATTGAATTTAACTTGGAAAAAGTTAAATAAGTTGGAATGATCAACCTGATTTGGAAATTTGAAGATAAAATTAGAATTTAACTTGGAAAGTTAAATGGTTGATTGAAATTGAGAATTTGTGTGATCTCAAAATGGGTTTGAGATCGAGAAATTGAAAATGAATGGATGTTTTAAAATAAATTAGACAATATCATCCTATTGTTGTTAAAAATCTTTAAGTTGTGAATTGGATTTGTTTCAATTGAATGAGAAATGAAGTGTGGTAATATATCCATTATTGGGATAAAAGGAAAATCACACTTTAATTTGAAATTAAGGATAAGGAATTACTTTGAATTGAAATTGAATCTGACTTGAATAAATTGGACTTGAGATTGAAGACGAACAAGTTTAAGAATTCAAATGGAAAATTTGAATTGGATTAATTTGAAACGATTTAAAATTGAAGCGGGTTCAATTTGAAATTAGTCCAAATTGATTTGAATAATTTGGAATTGTAATTAAAGTTGAATAGTATAAAATTCAAATGGAATTTGAATTGAATTTGGGAGGAAATCGAGAATAATTCAACTTGATGTGGAAATGGAGTTTGAAATTGAGATTAATTCAAACTAGAGTTGAAATGAATTGAAAACTGGAACTAGTTCAACTGAAATTTATTTGAATTAGTAGAATTTGAGATCAAGGTTGAATAAAGTTAAATTTGGAAAGAAACTGAGGTTAATTCAACTTGAATTGGGGTTGAATCAATTTCAATAGAAATTGAAGTTATTTAAATTGGAGTTAAGTCAATTTAAATGAAAGTGGAATTTAAATTGAATTGATGAGAATGGAGATTGGGAAGTGAACAGTTTTGACTCTGGATTATTTTTTTTAAATATTTTTTTTAATATAAACCTATTTTTCCAAGCTATTCATTATATATACAACCTTTCTTTTAAAAGCCAAACTATCTTATACTTGTTTTACAATTATTTTTGAAATTGTTTAACAATTCTTTTTAACTATTGTATAAACTAATTACTATTTTCAACTACTAATTACTATTTTATAGCTATTTTGCAATTATTTAAAATTTCTATGACTATTTAACTATTTTCCAATTATTTTACAATTACTGAACTATTTTACAGCTATTTTACAAACTAGTAATTATTTTTCAACTACTTATCTATTTCTTTAACTTTTCAAGCTATTTTCTAAATAAACCGGTTGGAATTCAAATTGTTATTGGTTAATTACCCAATCGAGATAAGAATAGAGGTGATAATCCAAATGGATCGAAGCAATTGTGAGTTAGTGAATGAAAATCAAAGCGAATGTGAATAGAAATGGAATTGATTTGGCCAATAACCAATAAAGATAAATACGTAGGATGAACGTATGTTATTCTATTCGCATAGTGATTTGATCCAGATTCAAGCACAGAATTTCGAGATAGTCATATCGATCCGAGTATGATTTTTCACTCAATTTTCGACGGCGAACCTGGATATGGGTTGTTGATTGGTTCTGGATATTCTCTGTCATAGTTAGGCTATGCAAGGAGAATGACGGTTTCTGATCAAGAAACCATATCTGTGTCCGCACTAGGAAGTCGGGTGGACAATACTAGTTCGGAAGTGAAATTGTGTGGTCGAGTGAGCGATCAGATTGGTATAGCGCACAGAATGATATATGTACATCGTACGAATTTGAGTGAAATTTATATTGAAAAGAGTAATCAAATTTGAATATTTGATTTTGAATAAACAAAGTTATATATCTTTGTTATATAAGATAAAACTCCCCTTGATGAATCTTTTGCCGGAAGAAAATGGTTTTTGGAGGTGTTTGAAGTATAAAGGAGTTTTATACAAGTTTGAAATGATCCAAAGTTTTAAAAATTATATATATCTGTATATATATATATATATGTGTGTGTGTGTAAAGGATCATATGAGGATTTTGGATAAAGGGTTTTGGGAACCTATGGATTTGGAAAGGCTTTTGATTTTTGGATAAAATTATTATTAAATTCGGAAAGCCTAGTTTGAGAATTATCGATTTTGGAATAATCGATTTTGTGTGAAGGAGCTTTGTATGAGATCATACTAGGTGTATGATTTAAAGATACTATATATGTATAGTATAAAGTGTTTTGATGATGGCTCCGGAGAAAAAGGCGCTCCCTTGGAATGGACTTCTCAGGAGTACCACCGGATGGTGCTGCCTTAAGCCCCAAGGGGGGGGGGGGTTCTAAATTGATCCTGTGAGGAGTCCGGAAAAAACTAGTTCCTGTGGATTTTGAGTAGAGGTTACCATAGCGGAAGTCGTATGCGTCGCTGAGAGCCAAGGTCTACGTTTGATTTTATATCGGTAGACTGCGACCTATGATATAACATAGTGAAAGTCGTGTGTGCCGCTGAGAGCCAACGGTCTGCGTTTGATTTTATATCGGCAGACTGCGACCTATGTAGGAGTGGAGAAGTTTCATTTTGACAGCGAAAATCAGAGGCCGTTGAGAGCCTGCAGTTACATGGACTTTTGCTGCGACGGCAATGTAACCCTGGGTGTATCTGTGATTTGTTGTGTGGGGACCCATGGCGTAATCGAGAGGCCGCTGAGAGCCTGCAGTTACATGGATTTTGCTACGACGACAACGTAACCCTGAAATGTAACTGTGACCATGGATGGGGGTGATGATTTCCAGAGCATTCTCACCAAAGATATATCCTCTATTTTCAAAAACTTTTTCTATATTTTTAGTAAAATTGTTTTCCAAGTATTTTCACTGGATGTTGAAAATGGGTCTACTAAGTACTTGTAGATTTTCAGTCATATGCCTGATCAACGTATGACCCAATTTCTGTGAGAATAAGGATGGACTGGTTGAAACATCGAGTTATAAAAAGTATTTTTTATAAAACCATTTTGGCAGTATTACAGATTTTAAAAGTGTTTTAAAATGATCAAAGAATATTTTAACTGATTTTAAAATATTTAATAAATTCTGGTTTCGTTCCTTTTCGAGGACGAAAAGATTCTAAGGGGGAGGAATGTGATAACCCGAATTTTAGAATATCAGTAATTGTTAAATTTACCTGAATTTGATTAATTAAAATACTAATTATAGAATTAACAAAAAATCTGATAACAAATATTTATATTGGGATTTGTGTATAAATGAATTTGAACTATAATAAATACTAAGTTTTAAATATTTGGATAAATATTCATTTAATAATATCCTAATATAATTATTGAAATTTGAAAATATTTGTGTAATAATCTTCTTTATTTTTATTTTGGCAAAATTTATCTTTTATAGATAAATGTGTTTCTATTTTAATGTGTATTTGTAAATGGCAAATGAGGTTTGGATTTGAAATCCAAACATCTTTTAAAAGATAAATTTGATTATGAAACAAATCTTTTTATTACTCTTATTTAAATTTAAATCTAAGCTTAAAAATATATTTTTAAACAATTAACATTTTATCTCAAAGAAGCTCATGTGCATTTAGATAAGTATTTATAATTAAAAAATATATTAAGCTTTGATAATGTATATATCTTTTGAAAATTTAAGCATAAAATTTAAAAGTATATAGCATCTAAACCATAATAAGTATAATATATGAAATTTAAATACATATGTTATAATTTATTAAACAAGGGTTTAAAACCAAAATTATGAATAAATTTACAAAAAGGGGGTTTAACACAATTTAATCAAAAAGTGACATTTGTAAAACAAGTGTGGATATAAACCTACAAGTGGCAATAAAATAATTTTTCTTTTAAATTTAGTATTGTAAAATAAAAATAAAAATTGAAGAAATCAGGTTTCATTTCTACAGCTCAAAAACAGTTTGAAATTTGTTTAAAAATATTTCCAATCTGTAGCTAGATCATCACCAAAGAGATTTCATTCCTAATCAAACCTGTAGCCTAGGATTTTCAGTTCGAAAACAACAAGTAATTCCATCTAACAGGACAACAAATTCAAATTCAAAGTAAGATCAAGCTAGAAGCATTTCAAAATTTAAAAGAAGGGGTTTCAAGCATTTGCAAGTTTCTGTTTAGAGCAATTCCGTGTTCAACTATATCTAAGGTGAGTAATCTTATATTAAGAAATTTAGGTAAATAAAATTTATGCATGTGAATTTCTGTGTTATTGGATGTCATGCATGTATATATATAGATGTAATCTTTATGTATATTTAGTATTAAACCGTGCATGTTTGAAAGCTGTCTGATTTCCTCTCTGTTTTCAAATTTCAGAGTATTACTAAAACAAAAACTCAAAATTTCCATAACAAATCACGGTTAGATTCGAGTTACAAAAACAATATGTTTATTTAATCACAAATTAAAGTTTAAAACCTTATTTAAATAAAATTGGTTTGAATGTCCTCTGAATCAGGAAAATACAGTGGAAAATTTTAATATCATGATAAATCAAGTATTGAAATTTGTTGATTCAATTTTACATCTTGAATCAACTTTGTAAAGCATGATTTTTAGGGTAAAATTCAGAATTTTTAAATTGGATTTGAGACAGCATTTTGGTGATGACCTGATAATGGTTGTTGGGCAAGTACGGGTGACTGGGTGGATTCCAAAGGTCGTGGCTTGGGTTGGAGCATGTGTATTGAACGGTGAACTCAATAAAAATAGGGAAGGAGGTAACTGATCATCAGAGGATTAGAATTTGGGGATAGTAGGGTTTAGCATAGAGTTTTTGGGTCGCGTTCGAAATTTCGTAACTGGAAATTGAGGAGTGGATCGAGTTGCGAGTGATTTTGGGAATAGCTGCGTGGAGATCTCGCGGTGATGTGGCCGAAGTTTCGAAGCGATCGATGGTCAGAATCATGGTGAAGGGGGGTTTTTCTGGTGAAGTTACGGTTCAAGTTCGACTGTGATACCTCGATTTTGATTTGGATCAGATGGTGGCGTATGGTTGATCGGAATCGGTAGGAAGGTGGATCGCTGACGTGTGGGGGGTCTTGGTGATGATCGCGGTGGCGTTGATTGCCGGTGCATATGCACAGGCAAGAGTATCGGTGGATTTGGGTTAGTATGGGAGATGATGGGAAGATGATGTGTCTTGGGGAGTAACACGAGATAGTGGATTGATCGCTCGAGTTTAAACTCGAGTTAATGCCGAATGTTTTTAAACCTGATAATAGTTGGTTACAGGTTATCATGTCAAACTTAAACTAAATGTGAAAGGGAAGTGAACTCGGGTTAGACCCGAGTGGACATCGGGTTTGTCCTGTAGCACGAGTAGGAAATTGTTTATTAAAAGTTTGTGTTAGGAGGAAGTTTAGGTATAATTACTTTATTTAATTAATATATGATAAGGGAAAATTAATCCATAATAAGTTAAAAGGGATGGTTAAATTGATCATTATGAGTTAATTTGTTTGTAATTAGGATTGTTAAATAATTGAGTTTTAGTTAATGGATAATTAATCAGAAAATTAAAGGTTAAATAATTGAATTATAAATTGATTAAGAATTAATTACATTGTGTTGAAGGAAATTGATTGATAATTGAGATTTATCAATTAATAATTAAAGATTAATTAATTTGTTTACAGGGTAATGAATGGATAAATTACCAGTTGTAATTAATAAGGAAAAAGATATGATAAATTAATTTGTTAATTAAGTAAAGATAGTCACTTGGTTATTGATTATGTATAATTTACTTAATGAAATTGATTAATGAGCATGAAAAAAATTAAAGGATAATTGCTTAATGTTATTTATTAAGGAAGGAAATATATAGAGATTACTAAAATGTGATAATTACTTAAATATTAGTAATCGAGAAGTATTTATTTAGTGTAATTAGGAAGTATGATTTAGCTAAGAAAGATAATTAAACGGCTAGTTAATTATCTTATGCGATTAATGAAGGAACAATTGATCGATGTAAGTAAGTACAGGATAATTAATTAGAGTAATTAATTAAGGATTAGGGAAATAAATTTTGTTAATTGATTTATAAGATTAATTCAAAGATAATTAATAAGAATGGTTAGGCTAATTAATATGTGTGATAATTAAAGATTAATTACTTAATGTAATTAAAGATTAATTAGTCAAGGATGATTAATTGAGATTGATGAATTAAGGAATGATAAATAAATTGGAATTGTGGTTAAGTAATATTAAATAAGCAGGATTAAGGATGATTGGTGTAATTAATTTAATTTATTTAAATTAATTAGAATGGTATAAACTGATTTATCTTGCTTGTGAATGATTGAATAATATTGTATGCCGGAGATTAGTGGATATCTCTGATATGTGATTTGTAATGCTACGTGATATGAGATGATTGGTTTAAAAAGTGATAATGTAGTTATCCATCGATGATAAATTGCAGTGAAAGAAGTAACATCCTTTTTGAAATTAAATTTTATTACACTTGAATAACTTGGGTTAAGATGATATTGTATTTGAAGAGATCGGGATCGGGTATAACCTATAATGATGTTTATGGGTTGATATGTGAAATCAACAGGCCGAATTGAAACGATTTAAATGACTGGACTAGGTGTAACTAAGTAAAGGTACTTAGGGATTGCTTGTGGAAATATGCGTTGACTATAGCAAAATGTGAGTTTGTAGTAAATAACGAGTTACCCGGGTTTATATAAGTTGTATGCTTTCGTATTCCTTGTTTGATGAGTTTACTCACGCTGGTTTCCAGCCTGACTCGGGTGTTACTTTGATGTAATGCTCGGGTCAGACCAAGTATTACAGATTTTCAGGTAAGGACGTTCTAGAGCTCAGGAGGCGAGCAGGATGGCAGGGACGTATGGAGAGTTTTCACTGTGATATTGTAGTCTATGGACATGATTGTTTTGTCCAGTATTTATGTATATGTGTAACTCTGATGTATTTAAATGTAAATTAACTGATATAGTTTTCTTTGTATAACTGCTATTTTATTTGATATTATATTTGATCCGCTGCGAATGTGAGGTTTCTGTGTCTTGTTTCTGTTTTCTTCTTCTTTCTCTTTTCTTCTTTTCTTAACTATCTGGAAATTTCGGGATCGAAATTTCTGGGTCGTTACACATCATGTTTCGATAGCCTCTTTGTTGGGTCCAATATTCCATTCTGCTTTCGGGGACATACCTCTGGACCTTGAGGTGTAAGTGTCGGTGAAAATTTGCACTTATAGGTTGATTGCATAAATTTTCATATTTCATAATTTAATATTAATCAAAACTAAAACCACTTTTACTACTCCCTTTTATTTTTTCCTATTTCCTTTTATGTTGGAATTATCTCATCTCTTTATTTATGCATTGCTTTGTCTTCTTTTGTTTGTACAAGTACTTTGTTACTTTTCTTATTACTAAGAGCACAAGCTGTTGTGACTTGTTCGCTCAAAATATGCATCGAACAAGTCACTATGCATCCAAATGTGGTTTGTTTGCTATTTTAAATTAAGCCAACAAAGCGTTTGTGTTTTAATTAAACAACAAACTATTTAACGTATTATTATAGAAACAGACTATTTATCGTTTTATTATAATAACAAACGCTTTGTCATTTTAACCCCTACTCTAACAGCTACTAATATAACTCCTTTCTTCTCCTTACCCTATAGACTCCACCATCATTGCTACTCGACCACAACAGCATTCTTCTAATACTCTATTTTCTAATGCTTGATTCTTTCAAACAAAAAAAATCATCTCATCATTTTTCAGAAAGTTCGCAAGAAATGAAAAAAATTCCAAAAGAAACCATCCCCTCCAGACATCACCAATGAACCACCTATACCATCCCTCTGAATATCATGAAGTTCGGCTCCATAATAAACAATTGCTACATCCTCAATAGCAATATTAAAATATCCAATATTCTTAACCTTATCCACCTAATGCTCCATCTAGCATCCTTTCTCAACAACCATACTATCATTACACAATGCTGCAACAACATCCACGCTACCACCAACTCGCTTTTTATCAACATAGTCTTCTATCACAAAACGAAGTTCATGCTTCGTTCATGTTAGTGATGACACAAGGTGATAAGCAACGCATCATCAGCTTAATGCTCAACAATTGTCAACTCATGAACTAGATGTTTTGTGAAATTTAAGCAAACGGTTCTCTTATGTTTGTAATACTACAAATACCGCTAGTGATGTAAAAGACAAAACAGCTGAAGAAAAAGAAGAGGAAAAAGGGAAGGAGTTAAAGTTGATGAACACATCGACAAAGATGATAATAAAGAATAAGTTGAGGAACATCTCTTAGTTCCAAAAGAAGAAAAAGAAGATGAAATCTTTTAAGCGGTATGTTTCGAGGACATCATAGTAAGAATCAAGGTAATGTGGATATTATTTCCAATGGAAATAAAGATATCGAAGAGGTTGACCCTACTAAAGATGAAGTAGAATCCATCGAAAGAAGGAAAAGGAAAGTGATATTTATGCCTAAACGTTACTTGTTGTTGTAAAAGCCTTGACTTGAATTTCAATTAGCAATATTATGGAGATTAACTACAACACCCTTCTATTTTAACAACCGAATATTTAAATGATTAATTTATATTTTTAATCATTAGTTAACGTAGAGCCCATTGCACTCAAATTTTAGAGATGAGTGAATTAAGACTCGAAACACCGGTAGTTGAGTTTTGTTTTCCATCATGAGAAGAATGAGTATAAATTTGACTATGTTTTGACTCGATGGATTTTAAGAGTGAACAATGATTTCTAGAAAGGAATGGAAATTGAGTTTGGGCTAAGGCCAATATGCTAGCTTATAAGTTAGCTTACTGTTATCCCGCTTTTTGGCAAAGCCGTGATACCAAAAGATTGGTCGAAAACAAAAGACAGTTCGTCTCAAAGATTGGTTATACACAACTTCGCTATGGATATCGATGAATTTTTTCCGAGCCCGGATCAGGCTACAATTGATAGGACATGACTAGCAAAGCCATGAAAGCCAGTGTTTCAAATTTCAGGTTAATCGGAGTTCGTATGAACGAGATATGATCGATTCAAGTTAGCCAAAGCACACAGTTCGTATCCATCAAATTGTTGAAAAGATGCCCATTTCGAATCGATGGGGTTCGTATCCATCAATGATTGCCTCGTTCGAATCCATCAGGTTCCATACACTTCCAATCGATCGAGTTCGAATCGATCAGATGGGCATCGTCTCAGCATGTTCGTATCCATCCCAGAGTACTGTTTCATATCCATCAGTAGGCCGCACTTCGTATCGATACGCCTATCCATCACCACTCCTCGATTCGTATCCATCGGCTTCGTATCGATCGAAGTGGCCAGGCCTTCACATCGATGGACTTCGTATCGATCGAACTTCGGCTAGAGTGTCTTATTCGAATCCATCGGCATGGCTCTGTTCGTATCCATCGGCTTCGTATCGATCACCAAACATCAACTTCGCATCCATCAAAGATTCACTGCTTCGTCTCCATCCCATGACCGTGTTCGAATCCATGAGCAGAGGCTTGTTCGTATCTATCAGGTCAACTAACCTTGGGTGACGTATCATCCTCGATATGAACAAGGCGAATTTCATGGAGTCGATATGGTCAACACGGAGTAAAGACCGGATCGAGGCGAAGTATGCGCGCCACATCATCACAAGACCACGTGAGGTGATCGATTCGAAGGGGCCGATACGAACTGATGGATTTGAAATAAACATCCAACCGACATACTAGTTCGTATCGATCATATCTCCCAAACCGCTAATCCAAATGCAACGAAAATTTCACAGTAGCTTCCATACAAGGTAAAGATTGTTCCTGCCAAGTTTGAGCTTGATTGGATCATTTTTTGATGGATATGAAATCACTTTGTATCGACCTCAGATCGAGTTGAAACTTGGTGGGGTCGGTCGCGTGGGCCCACTCACGTGCTAGAAAAAGTCTCCCGAAGTTTGAGCGAGATCTGGGCCTCCTACGCCTATAAATAGTACCCTGAAGCCTACAGAAAGGGGATCTGTTGGCCATTCGACGTCCATACTCTGCCGGATTCAATTCTACTCTTCATTATCGCTGTTGTAATCGGATTTCAGAGCTATTATTGACTGTAGTTCGCTGTAATCGATTGAAATCATCAAGTGAATCAATAAAGACATAAACTTCAGAGTGGACGTAGGCAAGATCGCCGAACAACTATAAACCCTGTGTTTCTGATTGTTATTGCTGAATTATTGTGATTTCTATTGCTTAGATATGAGTTTTGTATTGATTATTGCTGATTTGTGTTCATAAACGGGTGCTTTCACGATATCGGGTGTTTGTGACCAATTTTGGCGCAAACATTTTGGTGCTTTCACTGAGAAAAGCTGATTCAGGAGAAGTTGAATTTGAAGACTTAAGAATTCAGATCTAAGAGCTATGACAAGACAAATAAGTAAAAGACAAAGGCCAGAGAGAAGTCAACATGAGGGAAGTCAAGAGGCTTCTTCAGGAGCGAATCAAGCATCGATCTTCATCACTAGGGACGAGATGGAGACAATGATGAAGAAACAGGAGGAGTTGATTCAGAGTTTATTTCAACAGATAGGACAACTTGGAGCACAGAATAGAGAAGTTGATGGAGTTCAGAACGGAGCAGGACCATCCGGCGTAGCACCTGGATTAGGAGGCACACACATGGAGAATGTTAATCCAATCTCGGAGAGAGAGAGAGAGGAGCATCTGCGCAACCCGGGAGTAGTAGAGGAGTGAACGCTCAGTCAAGGGGGGCAGATCCCAGAGTTCCCTCGTGAACTCGGGGGGCAGGTCGAAAGTGATGAACGAAGATTACATCTTGGAGACAATGACAAGTTGGCGGAGATGGTTAGGCGAGCCATGAGAGGCGGATTAGTAAACAAAGATTTAGAGGATGTTAATAGGAGCCCTTTTACCACGGCAATCAGACGAGCTAGGACCCCACCAGATTTTAGGTTACCATCATTGGATATGTATAATGGAAGGACAGACCCTACAGTTCATCTGACAAAATATATGAGGCATATGGAGGTGCTGGGGGCATCAGAGGAGGTTATGGCCCGGTGCTTTCCATTGTACTTGGTAGATATTACGGTGTTATGGTTTAGACAGCTGGAGAGCGGCTCCATAGGAACATGGGCAGACTTAACTGAGAGATTCATGAGGCAATTCAGGGTTCACATTGCAAGACCCAAGAATGTGATGACTTTGGCAACTCTAAAACAGAAAGCTGGGGAGACTTTGAGGAGTTTTCTGACGCGATTCAGTGCAGCAGCAGCTTTGGTGGATCGACCAGATCCATCTATGGTTATGATGGCAGCTGTGTCCGGAATAGCCGACGGAACAGAATTCAAAAATTCATTAACTAAAAATCCACCTGCAGATCTAGGAGAATTCTATCACGAGGCGGAAAAGTTTTTACGATTGGAGGATGCGAACGCCGAAAGAGAGGAAGGAGACGGAATTGATGTTTTTTCAATCAAAGGCGTGAATACACCTGGAAAGGGTGCGGAGACTAGTGAAGGAAAAAGGAAGACTGAGAATAATGGTGACAGGTCAAAGCGACCATGGAGGGAGCCGCGATTCACCACTTACTCTGAGCTGAATGAGAGTTTGGAGCGAATCTATCAGGATGCCAAAGAGCAGGTTCCGTATCATAGACCGATGCGAAGGGATCCAACTTCTGATGAAAGAAAATCAGATAAGTTTTGTGCATTTCATGAATTGAACGGTCATAACACTAATGATTGTAGGC